>CM039672.1:271522306-272965863 GCA_022496015.1 Hordeum marinum | reverse complement strand
CCCTGCAAGGGACCGGTGCTGGCGTGCTGCTTGTCACACCCACCGGAGAGCACCTCAAATATGTGGTTGAGATGCACTTTCCCCGGGAGAGGTCGACAAACAACACCGCAGAATATGAAGGGCTGCTTGCCGGTCTTAGGATCGCGGCAGACCTTGGGATCAAGAAGCTCATTGTCAGAGGTGACTCACAACTTGTCGTCAAACAAGTCAACAAGGATTGTTAGAGCCTGTTGATGGAAGCCTACGAAGATGAAGTGAGGAAGTTGGAGGAGCGCTTTAACGATCTGCAAATAGAGCATGTTCCTCATGCAGAGAACAACATTGTCGACGAGTTGTCGAAGCGTGTTGCCCTCAAGTTACCTATGGAACCAGGCACTTTTGTGCTCCAATTGACTCCGCCATCCATAGCACCATCAGCAAAGCAAAACAAGAGAAGGGAGTTGAATTTTGGCATGTACTTTCCCGCGGAGCTCCCAGAAGTCGCCGGCAAGGAAGTTGCTGGGAACAACGTAAAGCTTGTCGGGGGACAACAGCCTCCGGTAGGACCTCGAGCCCTTGTCGTAGAGACAAATGCTCCCACGGCAGAAGACATGCCTTTAGTAATTGTCGTCAAGCCCCAGGCTCTAGCATGGGCACAACACATTGTTCAGTTCCTTCAAACAGGAGAACTCCCTGAGGAACAGGAAGAAGCAGAGAAAGTAGCCTATCAGTCTAATATGTACAAGTTTGTGGATGATGTCCTCTACAGAAAGAGACCGGATGGTGTGAAATTGAAGTGCATTCCTCGGGAGGACGGACTGGAGCTGTTGGCAGAGATACATGGAGGCATATGTGTCTCCCACAGAGGATCAAGAGCTCTTGCCGGGAAGGCATTCTGGCAAGGTTTCTTTTGAACCACTACTCTCCAGGATGCAACTACACTTGTAACCAAGTGTGAAGCGTGCCAATTTCATTCAAAGAAACTACATCAGCTAGCTCAAGCTCTTTAGATGGTCCCTCTTTCCTGGCCATTTTCGGTCTAGGGGCTCGACATCTTGGTCCCCTTTCCCCATGCTACCGGGGGCTTTGAGTACTTGTATGTCGGGATCGACAAGTTCACAAAGTGGCCGAAAGTGGAAGAAGTGAGAAAGGTGATAGCATAATCAGCCATCAAGTTCTTCAAAGGATTAGTTTGTCGTTTTGGTGTACCAAACAGGGTCATCACTAACTACGGCACACAGTTCACAAGCCGCACCTTCATGCAATATGTCCAAGACCTTGGTGGCAAGATCTGTTTTGCTTCTGCTGCTCACCCGAGGAGCAACGGCCAAGCGGAAAGGGAAAATGTTGAAGTGTTGCGCCAGTGCGGAAAATGCTGGATTGATGAGCTGCCGGTGGTTCTTTGGTCAATCAGAATGACACCAAATCGAGCCACCGGACAGACACCCTTCTCCCTGGTATAGGGGCGGAAGCAGTTCCCCCCATGGAACTCATATATGGGTCACCTCGAGTGCTCGCTTATGATGAGCTTGAGCAAGAGCAGTTGTGACAAGATGACGAAACACTCCTTGAGGAAGATCGTCTTCAGGCTGCTGTGCGAGCTACATGCTACCAGCAAGCTTTACGCCGCTACCATAGCCGCAAGGTTCATGCCCGAAGTTTTGAGGAAGGCAACCTTGTTCTTCGGCGCGTTCAGTCGGCCAAGAATTCAAACAAGTTGACGCCGAAGTGGGAAGGCCCTTATCGAGTAGTACGAGTCACGAGGCCTGGCACAGTCCGCATGGAGACCGAAGATGGTGTTCCAGTGAGCAACTCCTGGAACATCGAACATCTTTGTAAGTTCTATCCATAAGGCGCAGTTGTCAGGCCCCCCGGCAACCACCTTTTGTACAAGTCTTGCCGGCAACGCATGTAATACTTTGTACAAAGCCAGGCGCATACCCTGTGCATAGTTGAATAAGATCGAGCGTCCTACAACTCTTGTCGATTTCCATGGTTATTTATGTGCATGTTTATCAGAGATGTTGCATTACGCTTATTTCTAGCAAGTACTAACGAACCGCCTAGGTTCCATATCTCTATTTTCTCTTCTTTCTTTTTCTTAAAGGATAGAAGGTTCTCTCGCGTGCAAGTTTGCTGGGGGGATGGAGATCATATGGACATCAACAAGCAATGTTTAGAATTGACATCTTGTAGAAAGGGGTACTACAATGAAAAGCTAAGTTACAAAACTCTGAGTAAATGTTTTGCTGTGAAGTTATTTTTCTTTGGACGATTTCGACTTTTTTGTATGGGAAACATGCACGCGAAGTGATCGGTTGCGCCCTTACTCTGTTTCGAGTCCGCTCAACAGCTTAAGTGGCTGCACTAAAAACGTTAAGGTAACCTTGTCATGATCGATTGTGCCCTGACTTTGTTTCGAGTCCGCTCAACAGCTTAAGTGGATGCACTGAAAATGTCAAGGTATCTTGCCGGCAGCAGCACCGCCAGCAAGCTCCTGAGGATCCGCTCCTCAAAGCGCTTGCGGTAGGGCTGCGTGCACCGGCAAGTTTCTGATAATGCTTAGGGAGTGTACCATACAGAGAGGAATCTAACAAGAGGAGTAATGTGCATTCGTTCGAAACACAGCCAATTATATTACAATAAAAGTTGCCACGATTCTAACTTAAGATAACATTGTCTTTGGCATGGAATGGTTACGACAAGAAAAAGTGGAGCAGCTAGTCTCTGTGCTAGCCTTCGACCCTCTTGACTTGGTTCACCTTGTCGACGATGGGCGCGACAAGTTCTTCGAGCGCCTTGACGTCCACGTCCTTCGGCAAGCGGTCGAGGACGTTGGTGAAGTTGATGTCGGGATTCTTGTATGCCACTTTGACGATCACCTTGAGGAGGACGTCACGACAAAGCTTGCAGGATTCATTGGCCAAATGGATTGCTCGATCAGAGTGGAGCTGCTTCAGAGCGTCAATTATGCCATCGAAGAACATCATCAACCTAGCACTCGGAGACACCCTATCGTCAGAAGAAAGGTTGAAGTTCTGCAAACCCATGGTTGACAGTTGTGTATCAAGCTTTTCAGCCACATCCAGGAGGCGCTCGGTCCAGATCTGCACGCCTTTCACATAGTCATTATGAGTGGCGGCGGCACTCTTGAGTAGGCCCTCCTCATTCCGGAGAGACTCCTTGAGACCTGCTGCTCTCGAGAGACTCCTTGAGCGTGGCCAACTTCAACTCCAAATTGGCAAGGGAGTCATTGGCTAAGGAGAGTTGTTGGATCTTCTCGAACATGGTGACATGTATCTCCACCAGGCTATAGAGAGCCTTCTCTCTATCGGTCTTGAGCGTCGAGATCTCCTTGCCATGGTCCTCGAGGTCCGCCTCCAGCCTCTTCACCTTAGCGGCAAGCTCGTTCTTGGCAGCCTCTGCAGCTTCATCAGTGTTTATGGCTTCCTTCAGCTTGCCAGCGTGATCTACACCAGAGCCTCGAGGATTTCCTTGTGTTTCTGCTCCAGCTCCTGGGTTCGCTGTGCGACAAGCTTTCCAATTTCTTCATCCTGGCGATGAAGCTTGTCGGCAAGCGCCCCCTTGTGAGCAGAAAGGTCTCCTTCATGGGCATCAAGCCCGATATGATGTTTCGTCAGGCGAGCATCCTCTACTGCAACCTGTGTGAGGCCTCCTCTTGTGCCCTCTCGACGCCAGACTACTTCTAGAGGAGTTCATTCTAGCTTTCGCCCAATTGCTCCCGATTGGTTTTCAACTCTTAGAAGGCTTCAGCGAACCAGGCTTGCATTTCCTCAACGCGCCTCTGGAAATCCACCTTTGCCGCTTGCATAACTGCCACCCTGGTGTCCAACTTCTCATTCCGAGTGCGGTAGAGCGCCTGGAGGTTTTGGAAGTTATCACTCATGGCTTGGAGCAGCTGTTCTTCCTTGGGTTGGCTGCTGGTGTTCGATTCAACTATAACCTCGAGTCCGGCAGCAGTGGTGACTTCCCCGTCCAAGATCTCTCCTTCAGTCGGCACCCTAGTGTTTGTCGTTCCTGGTACGTTGACGAACAGGTTTTTGTCAGCCTTGAGATATCTACTTGAAGAGGGGACTTCAGATGTTGACGGCTGATCCCCAACAGCCGCCTCACCGGCAGTTGGGGGGCTCCATGGCCGACGCATCTCCTGGTGCTCCTGCGGCAGGAATGCTGTCATTATGGTCACTAGACTCCTTGCCGACCTCCTCAGCGGATTCCTCGGTGGTGTCTTCCTATACATCCTTGGCGGCCTCGTCAGCAGCAGCTCTGGTGGCCTCGATGGCAGCATCTCTGGCGGTCTCCTCAATGGCGATGGCGATGTCCATTTGTTCTGTCGAAGGGAGATCTGAAAGCCAAAGATGGGGAAGCAAGATGAGACCAAGGTTTAAGCTCAAGAAGACAAAAAAATGTAAAGATGGAATGACAAGTACTCGGTGGAAAGCGGTTTACCTGCGTCAAGCTATTGAGAGGTAGCTGCTCCATCCCCGCCAACATTGGTTGCCGGCGTAGGATTGCCGGTGTCTGTGCTTGCCGGCCACCCCTCAATAATAATAGGCTCGTCGGCAGAAGCCCTTGCCAGAGATCCATCTCTGGTTGGCCTAGTCAACGGAGGCGGCGCATCAGGGGCGGCCTCCGATGGCTCTCTTTGTTGCCGCTTTTCTTCTACAAGCCTGGTGATGTCAGTGGCGAAGATACACGTCCCAACGCTTGCTAGTGGGAAATGAATAACGGACTCATGATGGGGGATGTATTGAGGACTACGTCATGGGCTGGACTCTGGGCTGATATCAATCGCCTCCGGCGCACTTGTGGTGCCCGCCGGTAGCTCCTCGCCCGTTGAAGTCTTTACCTTCTTCGCCATCCTTTGCGCCAGCATTTCCGTATCTTTGCGGAGACAGGCCGAAGCGAGACAAACAATTTAAGTGAAACTAGAAATTCAGAGGATAAAGAAAAATGTAAGGCAGGATCCTTACTCTTCTTCCAAGCTAAAGGCAGAGAGATCGAAGTCCACCTCCACCACGGTGTCTGGAGGAGTATAAGGAGTGGTCCTGGGTCGCTTCGCTACAACAGAAGTGGAGGGTTGTTGTTGAGATTTTTGCAGCTGCGTAGCCTCGTCGGCCGCACCCTTGCTGGGGGTTGCACCGCTTGAGGAAGGTTGGAGAACTAGGGCGCCAGAGGAAACTTTCCGAAGAACACGTTTCTTCTTCCTTTCGGGAGCTGGGGCTCCTCATGCAACTGATCTTTAGCTGTGTCTTCGGCAGAAGGATCCCCGGCAGCGGTGTCACTCTGTTCTCCAACAACCTCTTCCTGCTCGGCAAGATCTCCCTCCGATACCACTTCTCCTTCACTGGCTTCCCCTTCCGTGAAGCCAACTCTGCTGGCCTCCGCAGCAAGATTCACCTCTTCCATCCTGCTGGCAATGTACGCCATTTCTTCTTCAGTGGTGTGGCAGATGAGGTTCGTTTCTTTCCGAACGGCCTTCTCCGACAAGTTGTAAAAAGAACTCTTGTACCCTTTCTACGGATGGCCCTTCCCAAGCTCCGACAAGGCAGTGAGCATTGCACATCGGCATCATCATGAGGACTGAGGACAGGGCAGAGTTGTTGCACAGGGGGATTATGTCGGCCGGCAACTTGTGTTTCAAGTTAGACCTGAACAGCTTTTGGTAGAGATCTCGTGCTACATGACCGTCAAGTTATTGTTCAGGCCAGGTCGCAACCTCATGATGTGTGCCATGTTCCGTAATTCCCAGGCTGGTCTCCCTTTGTTCTACAAAGGGGTGATGTGCCGGAGAAGAAAATCAGCCCGATCATCTCTATTGTGAGCCCGGCAACTTTGAGGCGCTGAATCTTGGTAACTGTGACTGTGAGCTTCTCATCTTGAGGATTGAGGTCGCTCCAGCTGGTGCCGTGCGCCATGTTTGTTTGTCGAGGCAGACAGAAGGGTTGAGGGTCTGTCTCTTGACTCCAACACCACCTGCCCCGCCATTCTTCCCACTTCTCATGGAAAGCCCCATCTGGGTATGTTTCCTTGTTCCATGTCCTGGGAATCCAAACAATAGAAACAGAAAGGGCTTCTCCCTTTTGAATGTGGGGAACGAAGAAGTGGCGAAAGAGGGCTGTGTTGGGGACTACTCCGGCGAAGTTTTCATAGAGATGGGTGAAGACTGACATACATGTCACAACATTCGGCGTGAAATCCAAGAGATGGGAGCCGTATGTGTACATGGTGTCATTGAAGAAATCAGAAAACGGGGGACAGAGCTCACGGTAAAAGTAATCAGCAAAGAAGGGGAATGTATCTTGTCCACCCTTGGAGGAACCTGGACTCACGCGAGTAGCAGGGTGAGCCTTCGTCTCCTTCGCCCGCATGTTCTGGTACCGCTCCTTCAAGGCAACCGCGTCGAGCACCGGAGTGAAGACAACGCGCTCCTTTCTCATCTTCGCCAGATCGACCTCCGTGACGATGGCTTTCGTTCCCTTGCCCTTGCTCATCTTCGGCAGCATGGCGGCTGTGGGAGCGAAGGCTGAGAACAAAGAGGGCGTGGAGGCGGAGGTTGAGTGGGAGAAGCTTTGTTTCGGGCTCGAGGAAGGAGATGACGGCGGTTTCTAGATTGGAAAAGACAGGAAATAAATGAGCAAGCGCTTCTGCAAATTCCTTTTTATGGGGAAGATGTGAGGCTTCCTATTTACTAATCAATGGGAAACACCTTCACGAGCGCGATGCAGTTACGGCTGCTCCGCACACGTCTCCCACGTCTTGCACTTAGTGTGCAACATGGGGAGGTGCAGTAAGTGGAATGATTACAACTGCAGGCTCCTACCACATGTGCCCGTGCACTGTTTGGGCCTAGCCCAACAACGCCTCGCACCCGTGTGTGGCCTAGGTCCGGGGGCTCCTGTCGGTGTACTAAAGTTTGGGCTTTTAGTACCCCCATACTTGCGCATAGGCAGTTGTAGCCACACCAGCGGTAAGGCCTGCCAAGGGACTGCTAGAAGCAAGTACAAAGACGTCAAGGAAACATTCGAGTCAACAATCACAAGACCAAAGGCCAAAGACTGGAACCCCGGCAAGATCTTGCCGGGGTGGCTTACGGAGCCCTGGCAAGACGTCGCCATCTTCCCAGCGCAGAGACTAGGTGTCATCCCTCCTGGATACATGTCAAGGCACTGGCGATGGAGGAGGCTAAGGGGTGCCGATGGAACGGGCTCATGTCCCGTCCCGTAGAAGGCCAGAGACGCCTGACGGAGCATTAAATGCATTTGTCCTACATTGTCAGTGTTAGGTATGATTGCTGGGAGACATAGTAGTAAATCAAAATTTTCCTACGTGTCACCAAGATCTATCTATGGAGAAACCAGCAATGAGTGGGGAGAGATTGCATCTTCATACCTTTGAAGATCGCTAAGCGGAAGCGTTATAAGAACGCGGTTGATGGAGTCGTACTCGCAGCGATTCAGATCGCGGTGGATTCCGATCTAAGCGCCGAACAAAGGCGCCTCCGCGTTCAACACACGTGCAGCCCGGTGATGTATCCTATGCCTTGATCCAGAAAGGAGGAAGGAGAGGTTGGGGAAGGGCTCCAACAGCAGCACGACGACGTGGTGGTGGTGGAGTAGTAAGGTATTCCGGCAGGGCTTCGCCTAAGCACTGCGGAGGAGGAAGAAGAGAGGTAGGGCTTTGCCGTGAGAGAGAGAGAGTTCAGAACTGTTCTCAAAAGGCCAAAACCTCAAGTATATATAGGAGGAGGGATAGGGAGGGCTGGCTTGGACTCTCCTCCAAGGAGGAGAGCTTCGGCCGAATCGAAGGGATAGAGTCCACCTCCCACAAGGGAGGTGGATCTCCTCTTTTAAAACCGTTTGCCCTTTATCTCCAAATCTCCAGCCGCATGGACCTTTGTAGAAGGTCTTGGCTAGACCAATAAGGGCTGGCACGCCTCCTCTAAGGGCCCACAAACTCCTATGGCCATCACACCCCTCCCGGGGGGTCCTCCGGCACCCTCCCGGCACTCCCGGTACAATACCGATGAGCCCGAAAACTTTCCGGTGACCAAAACTGGACTTCCTATATATCAATATTTACCTCCGGACCATTCCAGAGCTCCTTATGATGTCTGGGGTATCATTCGGGACTCTGAACAACTTTCGGTAATCACGTATACCATTTCCCTATAACCCTAGCGTCATCGAACCTTAAGTGTGTAGACCCTACGGGTTCGAGAGACATGTAGACATGACTGAGACACCTCTCTGGTCAATAACCAACAGCGGGATCTGGATACCCATGTTGTCTCCCACATGCTCCACGATGATCTCATCAGATGAACCACAATATCGGGGATTCAATCAATCCCGTATACAATTCCCTTTGTCTATCGGTATGATACTTGCCCGAGATTCGATTGTCGGTATCTCTATACCTTGTTCAATCTCGTTACCGGCAAGTCTCTTTACTCGTTCCGTAATACATCATCCCGTGGCTAACTCCTTAGTCACATTGAGCTCATTATTATGATGTCTTACCGAGTGGGCCCAGAGATACCTCTCCGTCACACGGAGTGACAAATCCCAGTCTCGATTCGTGCCAACCCAACAGACACTTTCGGAGATACCCGTAGTGCACCTTTATAGCCACCCAGTTACGTTGTGACGTTTGGCACACCCAAAGCATTCCTACGGTATCCGGGAGTTGCACAATCTCATGGTCTAAGGAAATGATACTTGACATTGAAAAGCTTTAGCAAACGAACTACACGATCTTGTGCTACGCTTATGTTTGGGTCTTGTCCATCACATCATTCTCCTAATGATGTGATCCTGTTATCAACGACATCCAATGTCCATGGTCATGAAACCGTGACCATATATTGATCAACGAGCTAGTCAACTAGAGGCTCACTAGGGACATGTTGTGGTCTATGTATTCACACATGTATTACGGTTTCCGGTTAACACAATTATAGCATGAACAATAGACAATTATCATGAACAAGGAAATACAATAATAACCATTTTATTATTGCCTATAGGGCATATTTCCAATAGTCTCCCACTTGCACTAGAGTCAATAATCTAGTTACATTGTGATGAATCGTACACCCATAGCATTCTGGTGTTGATCATGTTTTGCTCATGAGAGAGGTTTAGTCAACGGATCTGCGACATTCAAATCCGTATGCACTTTACAAATATCTATATCTCCCTCCTGAATGTAATCACGGATGGAGTTGAAGCGGCGCGTGATGTGTCTTGTCTTCTTGTGAATCCTGGGCTCCTTCGCAAGGGTAATAGCTCAAGTGTTGTCACAGAATAGTGTCATTGGGCCCGACGCACTTGGAATTTCTCCTAGGTCAGTGATGAACTCCTTCATCCAGACTCCTTCCTTTGCTGCTTCCGTAGCAGCTATGTACTCCGCTTCACATGTAGATGCCGCCACGACGCTTTGCTTGCAGCTGCACCAACTGAGTGCCCCTCCGTTCAAAATATACACGTATTCGGTTTGCGACTTGGAGTCGTCCGGATCTGTGTCGAAGCTAGCATCGATGTAACCCTTTACGACGAGCTCTTCGGCACCTCCATATACAAGAAACATGTCCTTTGTCCTTTTCAGGTACTTCATGATATTCTTGACCGCTGTCCAGTGTTCCGCTCCGGGATCACTTTGGTACCTCCCTACCAAACTTATGGCAAGGTTCACATCAGGTCTGGTACACAGCATGGCATACATAATAGAGCCTATGGCTGAAGCATAGGGGATGACACTCATCTATTCTCTATCCTTTGCCGTGGTTGGGCATTGAGTCGTACTCAATCTCACACCTTGTAACACAGGCAAGAACCCCTTCTTGGACTGATCCATATTGAACTTCTTCAATATCTTTTCAAGGTATGTGCTTTGTGAAATACCTATGAGGCATCTCGACTATCTCTATAGATCTTAATACCTGATATGTAAGCAGCTTCTCCAAGGTCCT
Organism: Hordeum marinum; assembly: GCA_022496015.1. Classification (NCBI taxonomy): domain Eukaryota; kingdom Viridiplantae; phylum Streptophyta; class Magnoliopsida; order Poales; family Poaceae; genus Hordeum; species Hordeum marinum. The sequence continues at coordinate 272,955,890 of CM039672.1, read as the reverse complement.
TCATTGAAAAACACTTATTCAAGTAGGCCTTTACACTTTCCAAGAGTTCTATATCCTTTCCCATTATCAGTATGTCATCCACATATAATACGAGAAATGCTATAGAGCTCCCACTCACTTTCTTGTAAATACAGGGTTCTCCATAAACCTGTACAAACCCAAACGCTTTAATCACTTCATTAAAGCGAATGTTCCAACTCCGAGATGCTTGCACCAGCCCATAGATGGAGCGCTGGAGCTTGCATACCTTGTTAGCATCTTTAGGATCAACAAAACCTTCCAGCTGCATCATATAAAGTTCTTCCTTGAGGAAGCCATTCAGGAATGTCGTTTTGACGTCCATTTGCCAGATCTCATAATCATAAAATGCGGCAATTGCTAACATGATTCGGACAGACTTCAGCATCGCTACAGGTGGGAAAGTCTCATTGTAGTCAACTCCTTGAACTTGTCGATAACCCTTAGCGACAAGTCGAGCCTTATAGGCAGTCACATTACCATCCACGTCAGTCTTCTTCTTAAAGATCCATTTATTTTCAATGGCTCGCTTATCATCAGGCAAGTCCACCAAAGTCCATACTTTGTTTTCATACATGGATCCTATCTCGGATTTCATGGCTTCAAGCCATTTGTTGGAATCTGGGCCCGCCATCGCTTCTTCATAGTTCGAAGGTTCACCATTGTCTAACAACATGATCTCCAGGACAGGGTTGCCGTACCACTCTGGTGCGGAACGTGTCCTAGTGGACCTTCGATGTTCAATAGTAACTTGATCTGAAGTTTCATGATCATCATCATTAACTTCCTCTCCAGCCGGTGTAGGCTCCACAGAAACAACTTTCTGTGTTGTGCTACTCTCTGGTTCGAGTGGAGGTACAATTACCTCATCAAGTTCTATTTTCCTCCCACTTACTTCTTTCGAGAGAAACTCTTTCTCAAGAAAGGATCCATTCTTGGCAACAAAGACTTTGCCCTCGGATCGTAGGTAGAAGCTATACCCAATAGTCTCTTTGGGATATCCTATGAAGATGCGCTTTTCCGCTTTGGGTTCGAGCTTCTCAGGTTGAAGTTTCTTCACATAAGCATCGCATCCCCAAACTTTTAGAAACGACAGCTTAGGTTTCCTTTCAAACTATAATTCATACGGTGTCGTCTCAACGGATTTTGACGGTGCCCTATTTAAAGTGAATGCGGCAGTCTCTAATGCATATCCCCAAAATGATAGCGGTAAGTCGATAAGAGACATCATAGATCGTACCATATCTAATAGAGTGCGATTACGACGTTCAGACACACCATTTTGCTGAGGTGTGCCAGGCGGCGTGAGTTGTGAAACAATTCCACATTTCCTTAGGTGTGTGCCAAACTCGTGACTTAAATATTCTCCTCCACGATCAGATCGTAGGCACTTTATTTTCCTGTCACGTTGATTCTCGACCTCACTCTGAAATACCTTGAACCTTTCAAAAGTTTCAGACTTATGTTTCATTAAGTCTCAGGCTTGGGTCCATTCTTTTTCTTCTTCTTCCCGGCAACTTGCTTACTGGGCACGGCAACAGCTTTGCTGTCCTTCTTGAAGTTCTTCTTACCCTTGCCTTTCTTGAAACTAGTGGTCTTATTCACCATCAACACTTGATGCTCCTTTTTGATCTCGACCTCTGCTGATTTTACCATCGAGTACAACTCAGGAATGGACTTCTCCATCCCTTGCATGTTGTAGTTCATCACAAAGCTCTTGTAGATAGGTGGAAGCGACTAGAGGATTTTGTCAATGACCGAGTCATCCGGGAGATTAACTCCCAGCCGAGTCAAGCGGTTGTGTAGCCCAGACATCTTGAGGATGTGCTCACCGACAGAACTATTCTCCTCCATCTTACAGCTGAAGAACTTGTTGGAGACGTCATATCACTCGACCCGGGCATGAGCTTGGAAAACCACTTTTAGCTCTTGGAATATCTCATATGCTCCGTGTTGCTCAAAACGCTTTTGGAGCCCCGGTTCTAAACTGTAAAGCATGCCGCACTGAACAAGGGAGTAATCATCGCAGTGAGAATGCCAAGCGTTCGCAACGTCTTGCTCTGCTGGGAGAAGGGGTGGGTCACCTAGTGGTGCATCAAGGACATACAATTTCCTGGAATCTATGAGGATGATCCTCAAGCCACGGACCTAGTCCGCATAGTTGCTTCCATCATCTTTCAGCTTGGTTTTCTCTAGGAACGCGTTGAAATTGAGGGTGACATTCGCGTTGGCCATTGGATCTACAATATAGATTGTAAAGATAATTTTAGACTAAGTTCATGATAATTAAGTTCACATAATCAAATTATTTGATGAACTCCCACTTAGATAGACATCTCTCTAGTCATCCAAGTGACACATGATCCATGTCAACTAGCCCGTGTCCGATCATCACGTTGGACGGACTAGTCATCCATGGTGAACATCTCCATGTTGATCGTATCTTCTATACAACTCATGTTTGACCTTTTGGTCTTCCGTGTTTCGAGGCCATGTCTGTACATGCTAGGCTCGTCAAGTCAACCTAAGTGTTCCGCGTGTGTAAATCTGGCTTAGACCCGTTGTATGCGAATGTTAGAGCCTATCACACCCGATCATCACGTGGTGCTTCAGAACAACGATCCTTAGCAACGGTGCACAGTTAGGGTGAACACTTTTCTTGAAATTTTATTGAGATATCATCTTATTTACTACCGTCGTTCTAAGCAAATAAGATGTAAACATGATAAACATCACATGCAATCAATATAGTGACATGATATGGCCAATATCATCTTGCTCCTTTGATCTCCATCTTCGGGGCACGATGATCATCACTGTCACCGGCACGACACCATGATCTCCATCATCATGATCTTCATCACTGTGTCTTCATGAAGTTGTCTCACCAACTATTACTTCTACTACTATGGCTAACGTTTAGCAATAAAGTAAAGTAATTACATGGTGTTTATGATTGACACGCAGGTCATACAATAAAATAAGACAACTCCTATGGCTCCTGCCGGTTGTCATACTCATCGACATGCAAGTCATGAATCCTATTACAAGAACATGATCAATCTCATACATCACAATTCATCACATCACATCCTTTGGCCATATCACATCACAAGGCATATGTTGCAAAAACAAGTTAGACGTCCTCTAATTTGTAGTTGCAAGTTTTTTACGTGGCTGCTATAGGTTACTAGCAAGAACGTTTCTTACCTACGCCAAAACCACAACGTCATATGCCAATTGCTATTTACCCTTCATAAGGCCCCTTTTCATCGAATCCAGTCCGACTAAGGTGGGAGAGACAGACACCCGCTAGCCACCTTATGCAACAACTGCAAGTCAGGCGGTGGAACCAGTCTCACGTAAGCGTACGTGTAAAGTCGGTCTGGGCCGCTTCATCCCACGATACCGCCGAATCAAGATAAGACTAGTAGTGGTAAGAAAATTAACAAAATCGACGCCCACAACTGCTTTGTGTTCTACTCGTGCATAGATTCTATGCATAGACCTAGCTCATGATGCCACTGTTGGGAGACGTAGTAGTAAATCAAAATTTTCCTACGTGTCACCAAGATCTATCTATGGAGAAATCAGCAACGAGTGGGGATATATTGCATCTTCATACCTTTGAAGATCGCTAAGCGGAAGCGTTACAAGAACGCGGTTGACAGAGTCGTACTCACAGCGATTCAGATTGCGGTGGATTCCGACCTAAGCGCCGAACAACGGCGCCTCCGCGTTCAACACACGTGCATCCCGGTGATGTCTCCTATGCCTTGATCCAGCAAGGAGGAAGGAGAGGTTGGGGAAGGGCTCCAACAGCAGCACGATGATGTGGTGGTGGTGGAGTAGCAAGGTATTCCAGCAGGGCTTCGCCTAAGCGCCGCGGAGGAGGAAGAAGAGAGGTAGAGCTTTGCCGTGAGAGAGAGAGAGAGAGAGTTCAGAACTGTTCTCAAAAGGCCAAAACCTCAAGTATATATAGGAGGAGGGAGAGGGAGGTCTGGCTTGGACTCTCCTCCAAGGAGGAGAGCTTCGGCCGAATCAAAGGGATAGAGTCCACCTCCCACAAGGGAGGTGGATCTCCTCTTTTAAAACCCTTTGCCCTTTATCTCCAGATCTCCAGCCGCATGGGCCTTTGTAGAAGGTCTTGTACAGCCCAATAAGGGCTGGCACACCTCCTCTAAGGGCCCACAAAGTCCTATGGTCGTCACACCCCTCCCGGGGGTCCTCCGGCACCCTCCAGGCACTCCCGGTACAATACCGATGAGCCCGAAAACTTTCCGATAACCAAAATTGGACTTCCTATATATCAATCTTTACCTCCGGACCATTTCAGACCTCCTCGTGACATCCGGGATCTCATCCGGGAATCCAAACAACTTTCGGTAATCACGTAACCATTTCCCTATAACCCTAGCATCATCGAACCTTAAGTGTGTAGACCCTACGGGTTCGGGAGACATGTAGACATGACCGAGACACCTCTCCGGTCAATAACTAACAGAGGGATCTGGATACCCATGTTGGCTACCACATGCTCCACAATGATCTCATCGGATGAACCATGATGTTGGGGATTCAATCAATCTCGTATACAATTCCCTTTGTCTATCGGTATGATACTTGCCCGAGATTCGATCGTCGGTATATCTATACCTTGTTCAATCTCGTTACCAGCAAGTCTCTTTACTCGTTCCGTAATACATCATCCCGTGGCTAACTCCTTAGTCACATTGAGCTTATTATGATGATGTCTTACCGAGTGGGCCCAGAGATACCTCTCCGTCACAAGGAGTGACAAATCCCAGTCTCGATTCGTGCCAACCCAACAGACACTTTCGGAGATACCCGTAGTGCACCTTTATAGCCACCCAGTTACGTTGTGACGTTTGGCACACCCAAAGAATTCCTATGGTATCCGGGAGTTGCACAATCTCATGGTCTAAGGAAACGATACTTGACATTGAAAAGCTTTAGCAAACGAACTACACGATCTTGCGCTACGCTTAGGATTGGGTCTTGTCCATCACATCATTCTGCTAATGATGTGATCCCGTTATCAACGACATGCAATGTCCATGGTCATGAAACCGTGACCATCTATTGATCAACGAGCTAGTCAACTAGAGGCTCACTAGGGACATGTTGTGGTCTATGTATTCACACATGTATTACGGTTTCAGGTTAACACAATTATAGCATGAACAATAGACAATTATAATGAACAAGGAAATACAATAATAACCATTTTATTATTGCCTCTAGGGCATATTTCCAACAATGATAACACTGTAGCACTATACACCTCGTGTATGTACTGTACGCCACTGTTGGAGACACCTTAGTCATATAAAAGGAGGCCCAAGGCATTACGAGAGGATCTTCTTCTTCAACCTTCTAGGTCACACGCGTAGCGGCTATGTACTATTCATCACATAGCGCTTCTATAGCCAGAACCCAAAACAATCATATTACACAAAAGCAGGAGTAGAGTTTTACGCTTCTTAGCGGCCCAAACCTGGGTAAAAAGCCCCTGTGCTGCTCATCGGATCTGCTCTTTGTGCATACCATTTCCCTGCCAAACCACAAAGGGGTCCATGTGATCCCATAGATGTCGTACCCCGACACTGAACATGCTTGTGGAGCAGGTCTACATCTTCCATTAGTTCTTTAATTTCTTCATGGTGCACTTGAAATTCAGTTTTCATGGCTAGTAGCTCTGCTAGATCGGCATCATCGATTTTCGCTTTTGCGCACCTCCATCTTGTATTGCTCTTTCCAAGAGGAATTTTACCACTGAATAAGAATGACAACCCAAACAATAATCATGATACTTGTCGTCGTCCCAAAGAGGAACTCTGCCGATCTGTAGTGCCACTTACTGTGCGTCCTAGAATGACGATGGGGAATGATTTTTTTCCACAACCCATGTAGGGCCACGAGATGCCACCGAATGAGGTCTATCGCTGCTTGCACTGTCGGATCTGCATTCATTGCATGCGCCACAAGGTATACTTCTTCCGACGCCGTCACACTCATTGTTGTCACGCCCTCAATGTGTCACCGTCGCCACGAACATGGAGCAGGGAGGGGGGAAATTTAGCACTGTTTGGCCAACCAATGAAGGCATGGGTTGATGATACCAATGATCACGTCCCGCTAGTCGATCTATGTAGCAATGGATGGGGGTCGATTTCAAACGAGGTTTCAGGGGGTGGAACAATAAGGAATCGTGAAGGAATATCCATTATATATAAGTTGTATGATATATGTTTAGTGTAGTTGAGTTTTCATCAGAAAAATGGAATAGGCTTACAAGAGTTTGACTTTGCTTATATAATAGTGGCAATAGTAAGAAATGAAATAGTTACTAAAAGGTAAAAGGCATGATGTAGGCAAGCTCCATGAGACGTTCGATCTTCGTGCCAGTAAACAATCTCAATCGTAGGGTAACTGCACCGGTATGTGTCTAACTGAATCTTCAATATTGATCTTTCGACATAAAGTTGAGAGACGATATATGCTTCCCTCCCCTTAATCTCCATTCCCCTCGCCGCCACCGCAACCTCAAAATTGTAGTTATGCTCTTCTGTGATTGATCTATTATGAGTTTGTTGAGCCTTATTTGCTGTATAATTTTATAGCTTTGTATTTCTATCCGATCTATCGGTCTACTTTGTCCTAGTTTTATTGATTTATCTTCTGTGGGAGTGGTGCTTTGTAGTACGTTCAATCTTGTGGTGATCCTATTTAGTGATAGAAAGGATAAGGACACATATTCGTATTGTTGCTACTGGTTTGGTAATATTAATTGATCTTATTTCATCTACATTATGTCATCTTGCTTACCACGTTACTATGTTTGTTATGAAATTAATACTTTGAGATGCATTCTGGATAGCGGTCTTGGGGAGGGATGATAGTAGTAGAAGTCAGTAAGATTAATGGCTGACTTATCATGGACGTAATGCTGGTGTAAGGTTTATGCCATGATATCACAATTACAAGTTTGCGGAATTCTGTCAATTGTCCAACAGTAATTTTTTACCCTTCACTATTCCACTTCCGAAAGAGATACCACTAGTGAACTCATGGTCCCCGGGTCCATTCTCAATTCATTTGCAAGTTCCTACAATTGCTATGATTATGTTTCCTATCATTATCACTATCCGCTTTTAGTCTTATAACTAGAAAGAACAAGGGTAGTGACGACCCCCTTGCCTTGGTTCGGTGCAAGCATTTGTTGTGTTTGTGTGCAGGTGTTGCTAACATTGTTAGTGTGGTGCCTCCTACTGGTTCAATAAACCTTGGTTCTTAACTAAGGGAAATACTTTATGATGTTGTGCTACATCACCCTTCCTCTTCGAGGAAATCCAACACCTATTTTGGGAGTAGCATGGGACAAGGTATGTTTACCCAGAAAGGTTGATGGTCTTGGTGTACTGGATTTCAAAACTCAAAACATGAAATTATTGACAAAATATTTATACAAATTCTTCGATCAACATGATTCCATAAGTGTGGATAATATGGAATACAAATTACGGTAACACATAAATACTTATTTATATCCTACCATAGTAGACTCATTTTGCTAGAGAGACTGCTGCTCAATTCGACGTGGCTTCAAAGACATGACAATTTGTAAATTGGCAAGTATCACTAGAGTTAAATTCTGCTATCACCAATGGGATGATCATAGTGTACTAAACAAGTTTCTATAACTATTATCATATGCCAAAGAAAAAGTCATAATTGTTGCCTCTTCTTATGAGCAAGCCTCCAATGATTTCTATGAAATGCTTAATCTCCCCATGTCAAGCATTGTTGTGCAACTAAGTTTAACAATGTATAGGCTAATAGGAAATATTGATAGTAGCAGCAAAGACACATGGCAGTTTAAATGGTCATCTGCTGCATATTCAACATAAGAATCTATATAGAATTGACTTGCAACCTAAACGCACAACTTGTCCCTTGGTGGTTTTGGCAATTAATCTCAACGTATTGCTCATTGAACTAATGATCAATCAAGTATATTTCAGGAGATGTTCAATAATTGTCATGGCTAGGATATGTGGTGTGGAACCCCTATGATGCAAAGGAAACAAATTGGGAAAAGCTTCAAGACTCTACATTTTTCTTTAAGTGATTTTGATCACATTGAGTCCATAGGAAAGCCAATACTATCAAGGGGGATGAGGTATTGATGATGATCTGGTTGCTCAAGTGCTTAAATATTGGCCACCAAAACCCTCAAATATATTCTCATATCACTTCTGTCCTAAACCCTAAAAGCCACATCAGTCTCATCGAATCATTCCTTTCAGTGCCACCAAGTTACCTAAGACAGGGCCCCATCATCTCGGTGCAACCGAGATGGCATTCGGCAATACCAAAATGAAGTGGCCAACTTTCTGTGGTTGATTGTGTTTCATTTTAGAATCTCTGAGATGAACCGGTCGGAACCTCTCAAGTGTTGGACGTCCTTAGGTCATGTCGAATCGGTCTCACCGAGTTGTTTCTTGAGTCTCACCAAAAATCCAATAGTTGGAACCTTTTGCACTAGTCGGTCGCATTGAGATTTTATTTCGGTGTCACCGAGTTGTGCATAGATAACCCAAAAGCATAGGGGGTCGTTTGTAGCCTTTTTTAGCAAGTAAGAGTGTCAAACCCAACGAGGAACTAAAGGTAGAATTAGTATTCTCTCAAGTTCTATCAAACAAGTTCTATCAACCACCGATACAACACTACGCGCAACAATATTCACCTCACCTAGTACAAGAAATAAACTACTTTGTGGGAATAAAACTACATGTACTTTTTAGGTGTAATAAGATAGTTTTTCAAGATAATAAATAACATGGAAATAAAGTTAGATGTTGTTTTAACAAAACAACAATAAACTAAATATAACAAGTGTGGAAAAGTAGTGGTAGGGTTTGCGAGATTGTCCTAGGCAATTGATTACAAGATCGGTAATCATTATTGTGGTTCTATATGAGGGAGAGGCATGAGATAACATACTTTGCATACTTGGATCATATGAACTTATGATTGGAACTCTAGCATGCATCCGCAACTACTAAAGATCATTAAGGTAAAACTCAACCATGGCATTAAGTAACGGGTCCCCTTTATTCCCATACGCAACAACCCCCTTACTCGGGTTAGTGTTTACGCCACTCACGCAACCCACTGTAAGTGAATCATCAACGTATTGCAACACCCTACAGAAGGAATGCCCCATGTGTGCGCGGCACGGAAGGCACCATAGGACAGCACCAATACAAAACACGCAACTCAAACCAATCAAGATCATCAATCAACGCATATGACAAAAGAAATGTACTCAAACATCATAGGATGGCAACATATGATTGGATAAAAATATGGAGCATAAATCACCATGTTCAAGTAGAGGGTACAGAGGGATGTGGGAGAGTGGACCACTAAAAATAGATGAGGGAACATGATGATGATGATGATGGTGAGGAAGATGGTGTAGTTGTTGGTGTAGATTGCCGCCATGCTAGTTGCCCCAGCGATGTTTCGATGCCACTGGGAGAGAGGGGGAGTGAGATCTCCTTATCTTTATTCGTTGGTCTCCCCCTAGATGGGAGGAGAGTTTCCCCTCTAATCCATGGCCACCATGGCTCCAGAGGGCAGGATCCCTGCGAGATTCGATCTCTCTCTTAGTTCTCTTCTGTTCCGCGCTCCTGTTTTCTGGGGTTTCACCATTTCTTATATTCCTGGAGATCCGTAACTCTGATTGGAATGAAATTTTGAGGGGATTTTTCTAGGGAAATTGTATTTCTTGCAGTGAAGGAATGGCCGTCAACTGACTTACGAGAGAGTAACAAGGTAGCACGACGCACCCTGGTGCCTTGTGGCCACCTTGGGTACCATCTTGCGTTGATTCTACCTTCCAAAAATCACATATATTATAAAACAAATCTCCAGAAATTTTTATTGCATTTGTACATGGTTCTATATGGATTTTCTATGAAACAAAAAACATGCAAAAAAACAAGAACTAACATTGGGCACTGGATCAATATGTTAGTGCCAAAAATAATACTCCCTCCATCCCTAAATAAGTGTCATTGCCTTAGTACTATATTTGTAATAACTTAGTACTAAATTTCTGACACTTATTTTTAGACGGAGGGAGTATAAAATGTTGCCAAAAGTATATGAAAGTTGCATAATATTGGCATGGAACAAACAAAAATTATAGACACGAGGGAGACGTATCAGCATCTCCAAGCTTAATTCCTGCTCTTCCTCGAGCAGGTAAATGAAAAAAAAGATATTTTTTATGTGGAATTCTACCTAACATAATCTTGAACAAATGTCTAATCGTGGCATGAATATTAAGATACAAGTGATTCAAGGTAATAGTCTATCATTTGACATAAAGACATCCATACTCAGGTATACTAACAAACAATCATGTCTTTAAAAATAAACGATGCTAAAGAACGTTATCCCTACACATTTAATATGTAAGCATGGCATGACTCCATCTTCCTAACACAAGTACAAATCATGATCACCCTGGTGTTAAGTCAGGCATTTGGTTCATACTCTTTCACGCGCTTCAACATTTTCATCTACACTCAATGCATGAGTGTGAGCCATGGACATAGCACTACGGGTGGAATAGAATATTGTGGTGGAGATCAATAGGAATCCAAAAAGGAAGAATGTCTCACATAAACTAGGTGGATCAACGGGATATGGATATGCCCATGAACTGATATCGATGCAAGGAGTAGGGATTTCTAGGCAACAGATGCACTAGAGCTATAAGTGTATGATAGCTTATATGAAACTAAATGGGTGTGCATCAAAAATGCTTCCTCATGAAGACCTCGGGCATTTGAGGAAGCCTGTCATCGGATTATACAAGCCAAGTTATATAATGAAAATTCCCACTAGTATATGAAAGTGACTCTCTATATGAAGAACATGGTGCCACTATGAGGCACAAGTGTGGTACAGGATAGTTGCAAAGTCCAATCTCTCTTTTTTATTTTTATTTTCTTTCTCTCTTTTTTTATTTTTTTCTTTTGTTTTTTCTTTGTGGTGGGCTCATTTGGCCTACCGCATTTTTTTATTTTCCATCCGGAGTCTCATCCCGACTGTGGGCGAACCATACTCTTCATCATCCTTTCCTCACTCGGACAATTCTTTAATAATTATGATCATCACTTTTATTTACTTACAATTCAATAAACAAATTATACAAGATTACTCTATATGAATGTCTCTAGTACCAGGATGTGCAATGATCTAGCGTAGAAAACATATCAAAAAAATGTACAAGCCATAGAAATGTCATGCTAGCTATCTTACAATCATGCAACAAAGTATGATGATGAACACACAAGTCATGTGATGAAACGTTGGAAGTTACATGGCAATAAATCTCGGAATTGATATGGAAATGCCATGATAGGTAGGTATGGTGGCTCTTTGAGGAATATATAAGGTGGCTTATGTGTGATAGAGTGTGTCATATCACAGGTTTTGGATGCACCGACGAAGTTTGCACTGACTCTCGAGGTGATAAAGTGCAATGCATGGTACCAAAGAGGGTAGCTAATTGCGGAGAGGTGGGAGTGCGTATAATCCATGGACTCATATTAGTCATAAATAACTCATATACTTACTATGGAAGTTTTATTAGCTCTATCTAAGCAAAGTACTACCAGTGGACCCATAGGGAGGAGGTTGGGAGGAGATAACCATCACGCGCCCCCGATTCAAACAACACAAGGATTTCAACGAGGAATAAAAGTGCTCAAACATACTGGTCATGCCATAACCAACACTTTATTGAACAGGAGATCACAAACCTTAACATAGATATTCCTACTAAACCATAATCATACACTAGTGCACCCACATATTAATATCTTAATGTCGCAAAACAATTGCAGGGAATCAAACATCTCATATTTAGTGATCTACAAGTTTTATCTAGGATTTTATGACTAACCATGTGAATGACCAATTCTTGTTAACTCTTTGAATAGATATAAGTGAAGCATGAGAGTTTAATTCTTTCTACAAAATACCTTCACATGCTCTAATAAATATAACTGAAGCAAAAGAGCATTCTACAAATAACAGTGTTCCTAATGTAGAGAGGCAAGCATCCAAACTTCAAAAGATATAAGTGAAGCACACAAAGCATTATATAAAGCCATAGTCAAAAGACATAAGTGAAGTGCAAAGATATTCTATAAATCAACCAAGGACTATCCCATACTAGCATGGTGCATTGATCACATAAAAACAAAAGGCACACGACGCTCCAAGAATTTACGCATATCATGTGAAGAAAACAAAAACGAGACATACCGATAATTGTTGAAGAAGAAAGATGGGATGCCTTTCGTGGCATATCCAAGATTTGATGCTTGAGTATCCTTGAATATTTATCTGGGGTTCCTTAGGCATCCATAATCTTGAACTCTTGCATCTCCTTATTCTTCTCATATCGATACCTCCTCGACCTTCGAACACTCCATCCACACAAAAATTAACATAACTTTTATTAGAAAGGTTAGTACATATAACATCCAATCCCATCACGTATTTCGATCACATTACTATATAATCATAATCCAATATTACCTATTGTATGCTATCACAATTCTTTGGCTCCCAAATCAATGGGTCTCAACAAGATTTCAAACATAAGCGGACAAAGGAACTGTAATAGCGATTTGTGAAAAACAAGACAGACTGTAAAGATGAAAATAAAACATATTCTTATGTAAATCAAAAAATATTAAAATTAGGACATAATAAACAATTTGTACAATAGTATTCTGTAAAAAAATCAGAATTATTTCACGCTCCAGTAAAATATGAAAATTCAAACACTACAGAAAAAGTTCATGTTTTTGCACAACACACATCAAACAAGCAATTCACGCATCCTAAAGGTAAATCTTGGCACATTATTTTTATAATACAATGAATTTGTATAGGGGGGTAATTAATTTTGTTGAAAATATTTTGTAATCAAGATTCAGAAAGTTTCCATGGGCATGAACAAAGTTGAACGCTAGCCCCCACTTCAACTCGTCTTTCTCACTTTCACATTTATTTTTGAAAGTGTTTTAAGTTCCCCCACTTTATTTTTTGTTTCTAATTATTTTAAAAACACACAACCGAATAAAATGACTCTCTAAAACTTCCGGGTTGTCTCCCAGGCAGCACTTTCCTTAAATCCATTAAGCTAGGCATATTGTGCTCAAGTAATTGATCCACCCGGATCCCAAGGTATATCAAAGCCAATTTTAATTAAAATGATTTTTAATCTAGCACTGAGAACAAATAAACATATATAATGTAACAACAAAGTTTAACTCTCTTCCTATACATTAGCATGTCATAGAAGAACAATTCATTCACAAAAAGTAAAGGCCAATGCATAGTATAAACGATTTCTTGCCATTTTATCGTATTGCAAACATAGAGAGGTGAAGATGTAGTTCCTCTCTCATAATGATCGAAATTAGAAGCAGCAAGCACATGCATATTATATGTAGCAAAATCATCATGTGTAAGTAGAACGCAACCCATCAATATAAGCCTTAATAAGTGCAAACCTCTCCAATATAGTGTAGTTGGGGGAATTTAAAAAGATAATAGGACTATCATGTGTGGGTGCAATAGCAACAATTTAGTGTTTAACATAAGTAAATGTAGCAAGTTCATCTTCATAATCAAAATTCATATTGGCATCATGGCCACAAGCATAGCAAGCATCACGTTCATCAAAAAGGGATATTTCAAACAAATCCAAGGGATTGTAGCAATCATCCTTCGGTATGTGCGAAAGGAAACTAAACAATGTATGAGTTAAAGATTTTCTTTCATTAGGAGGTGGGAATGGGTAGCTAATCCGCTCTTCCTCATTTTGTTCCTCGTTCTCCTCCTCACCATTTTCATATAATGAGCTCACAGTTTTAGTAATTTCTTCTTCCATAGATTCTTGTAAAATATTAGTCTCTTCTTGGGCAGAGGAGACCTTCTCAATAAACTTATCAATATAGGCATTGTATTCATATTTCTCATAGCAATATTTAAGTATAACTTAATTTCAGGTCTGTAAACAGCATCATCAAAGTTATCACACTTTTCAAAGGAAGATTCAATTTCATAAGCACCCTTAAAAGCAACAAATTTACTCTATTATTTCCACATTATAGTAATCATATATATAGCATAAGAAGACAAGGTTTCATTATCATTAAATTCACATTTAAAGGGAAGGTGTGGAGCCATCATCTTAGAGCAACAAGTATAATCACATCTCAAGCATAAATCCCAAGCATACCAACGCAACATTTTAATTTAAACCCATAAGAGTTTCCCTTTTTTAGTCAAGCGATAATCCTGAAGATTCAAGGTGATCCAAAGTATCTCCCATTATCAAGTTGAATGGAGATTTATCAGAATTATCAAAGTAGTACTTAATGTGTTCCACATAATGAGCATCGAGTGTTTAAGGAGGTTCCCCATCTCCATGAGTAGAAAGTACAACCATTTTTTGGGTATTTCGTGTGCCATATCCATAACTAAAGATATGAAAAAAATAGAACAGAAAATGAAATCTACTTAGAAAAAAACCAAACAAGCACACACGAGAATATCAACCCCATGCTATTGCTCCCCGGCAGCGGTGCCAGAAAAAGGTCTTGATAACCCGCAAGTATAGGGGGTCATTTGTAGCCTTTTTCGATAAGTAAGAGCGATGAATCCAACGAGGAGGTAAAGGTAGAATTAATATTCTCTCAAGTTCTATCGACCACCGGTACAACTCTACGTGCAATGATGTTCACTACACCTAGTACAAGCAATAAACTACTTTACGGGAATAAAACTACAAGTACTTTGTATGTGTAATAAGATAGTTTTGCAAGATATAAAGAACGTGGAAATAAAAGTTAGGTGCTTTTTTAATAAAAGAACAATAAAGTAAATATAGCGGGTGTGGAAAAGAGGTGTTAAGGTTTGCGAGATTGTCCTAGGAAATTGATAACAAGATCGGTAATCATTATTGCAGTTTTATATGAGTGAGAGGCATGAGCTAACATACTTTTCATACTTGGATCATATAAACTTATGATTGGAACTCTAACAAGCATCCGCAGCTACTAAAGATCATTAAGGTAAATGGTTTTTTACATCTGTGCCCCTGGCTCCTTAGCTCTACTCATTCATCCCCACGCTCTTAACTTTTGCTCAGTTTTCCCCACTACCTTGCCCGAAACCCTCAGAACATGTCAAAGCAGACATTGCCATCGGGTCAATGGCTTGACCATTAACTCTGACTAGTGGGGCCACGTTGGACTGTGTCGCCCGTTGGACCTGACAAGTGGGGCCGCGTTGGGCGGTGTCGCTGTTCGACTGTTGGGTTGTGGGTTCGTTGGGCTGTCCCTTGCATTAAACGCCTGCGCGCGCCGCCATGACAGAAGCCTTCTATGCATGCATCCAGCAAGCCTGCCTGCATGGGTCGATGTGTGCCGCCACGATGCGCCGACCGAGCCTGCATGCGCCGATGCGTGCCGCCATGATGCACTGACTGAGCCACTTTCGTGCACGCCAGCCACCACGGATGCAGCGACGGTCGCGGCCGCTGGTTCCTCTCTTCTCGCACGCTTGTCTCCTCGATTTAGAGCATCTTTTTTATATTTTTGTGGATGCATGCACTATCTATATGGCTACATATTTGTGGCTTGTGTAAAAAAAGAGAAGGGTTCATTGTGGCTGCATGCACTAGGTGGTTACTAACAAAGCGAGCTCTCTAAGAAAACAATCAACAAATATGTAGATAGGACCGACAAGCCCATAGCACGATCACATAGTTCAAACTAGCAAGAACTTAATAATAGAATAGATACAAAACTTAGTAATAGAACTTAATAAAAGGGCCAACAAGCCCATAGCATCTCCAACATAGTTAAGTTACAACTTAATTAACATAACATAGATTCAAAAAAAGAAAAATAGATAGAGGGTTTAGAACCCTAGCCGTCGCCTTCTCCACCTCGCTCCTCCTTCGGGCGCCCTTCACTGCTCCTTCGAGGCATTGTCGATGGGGTACGGAAGAGTGTGCATGCGTGACGCGGTGGGGAAGATGTTGGCATACTCCGTATACCTCTTGTGGGTGGTGAAAGCGATGAACTCGCAGCCAAACCAAAACACCCGGCCAAGGAGGTAGAACGCGTCGAATGTGTTCATGAAGTGGGAAGGGAGAGCAACCACCACCCCATTTTGGATGACCTCCTCGACGCGGAACATCGTTGGAGATCCCCGTGGGAGGTGGCGGTAGCCGGCCGCGAGGAAGAACTAGGTGAAGTTCCTTGCGGTCCTCCACCTTGATATCGCCCACACACGTAGTGTGCGCACAACGTACATGCCAGTAGGGTGGAGCCTCTCTGGCACGGTGGGTGGGAAGCGGTATGTTGGTCCGGTGTACTCAATGGCTGAGGGACGTGTAGAAGAAGGAGAAGGGGTCAAAGAGCAAGAAGGGTAGATGGCAGAGGATGGGAGATGGATGAGGGGTGGCTTAAATAGCCATAGTGCTACGTGTTATTTCGTCGTGGCAATAACGGGGTCAAATGTGAAGTGGCCCGTTTTCACACCCACCGTAGCATCGGGAGTGTACACATATGGGAAACTATGGTTTGAAAATAAGAAAAGAAGCTAATAACACGCGTGTGAATCCGTGGTCATATATATTATATGAACAAAAAGAGACAATTTTTGAATAGTTTGTGGTCATTTTCCATGATAAAAATAACTTTGGCCCTTATAAATTTGGTCATTTTGCATTTGTATTGAACAAAAAGAACTAAATTTTCTAGGCAATGTCAATTGTTGTGTAATTTCAAATGATGCAAAAAAAAAGAGCCAACACGTTCACTAAAAACACAGCAAACGGTGCAAAAAATGACGCAATTCGATGGCCCAACCAGAGCTTGGTTTCCTTTTGGGCCATATAACTATGTTTTTTTCACGGAGTCAATGGTGGGCGAGCAGCCGAGCACAACCAATAGGATCGCCTCTCGTGGATCGCCCCACGATCTAATGATGCGGAGCCATCCATATGATCGCACGGCTGACGTTAAGAGCTAGGGTCGGGAGGGGGTTTGAGGGGCTTTGAGCTGGTCAATGGGGTTTCCAAGGCTTTGATTGAGCATAATAATTTAAAAAATATCGAAAAATATGAAACCTTCATCGTTCGTTGTTTTATAAGACACACTAACTAGAAAAAATACGAAAATTGGTATACAGGCATTTTCAAAAAACAATATTATCAAATCAAGAGAAAGAAATTCAAAACCAATATTTGTCTCACAAAAAAAATTGTGTCAAAACTACTAAAAAAATAAGACCAATCAACTATTTTTAATAACAAAACAAACATAAAAGAAATACTAAAATATATATTTAGTAAACAGAATTAAATCCACTAAAACTTTAGTGAAAAGAAATGCTACTAAAATTATAATTTTTTATAAAACACCACTTAATGTAGATACTAGAGTTTCCTATAGTATTTGAGTATGAAACAAAATTATTATTATCATTATTATTCTAAACAGAACATCACTTAACAGAAAATAATTACTAAAGTTCTTTATTAGAAGACCGAATTGAATCTCCTAAATGTTTTGGGAAAAGTAAAACTAAATTGCTTTATAAAACTATACCTAATGGAAAGGAATGAAGATTTCCTATAACAATAAGGTATAAAACTAAACAATTATTTTTATTAACAGCAAGTTATTTCACCTAATGTTGAAACAACAGAACCTAATGAAAACTAAAAACAAAAGTTAAACTAACTCAGATTCAAACTAAACTAAAATCAAATTAACTAAACTCTATTAAGAACTAAACAGATTTTTTTTGTTAAAAACACTAACCAAATTTATCCTAAAAATTCTCAAGCTTTCTAGGATGATAGGTCTAACTAATACAAACCAGTGGCAAAAAGATTCATACAAAAAAATATTTTTAAACTCTAGTTATACAGATTTTAGTAATTTAAGCAAATTTGGTTAGATTCAAATTTAAAAGTTCAAATTTGAAAACTAATACTGCAGGATGAAACTACATGAAATTTGTGACCTAATGCAAAAGGAATCAATTAAAAACACTAATTAGTTTAAAAGTTACAACTAAAACAAAAACAGAAAACATTCTGTTTTCTAAAATAAAACAGAAAAGAACAAAATTCCTAGCGAACGGACAGGGCTACGTGGCGTGTTGTGATTTGCCAAGGTCATGAGCGTGCAGGGTGTTTGCCGCGGACGACCGAAAACTAACGCCTACCGGTTCGTTTTTATAAAATTTCTAATCTGGAGCGTAGATCCTAGATCTGACGGTTGCGGGTGGAGGTGGCGGCTTACAAAGGAGGGGGTCGGAGTTTCGGCGACGTCGATGATGGTCGAAGGTCGGAGATGCTCGGGGATGGTGCTGTGGTGGTCGAGGGCGGTGTCCGAAATGCTCAGGCGATGGCGGCGAAGATACGGCGTTGAATGGAGGCGTCAGAGGGGAGTGGGGGTGAGTGTGACGACGGCCAGGAGCTCAGGGGGTTTTGGGTCGAGTCAGAACTCCGGCGAGGTGGCGCGGTGGCGTTCCGGCGAGGGTAGAGGGGGTAGCAGGGTGGAACGGAGAGCGGCGAGGGCAGGGCTTTTTATAGGCCAGGTGCGGGGTCGGGAGAGGGAGATAGGAGGGAGATCCGGAGAGGAGAGATCTCCGGCGACGTGGTCTGGCGTGAGGAAGGAGACGGGCGCGTGGACGGCGCTGTCGGACAGTGGGTCCCGCATGTCAGTGAGAGAGAGAGCGAGGGTAGTGCGTCGGTGACCGATCCGGAGGGGTCTCGGGGTTTAAAGGCTATGGGCCGGCCGGTTTTCTAATTAAACGCTTTAAATCTGTTTCCTTTTCTATATTTCCAAAGCGTTTAAAACTCTTTAATGCACTCAAATCATTTCCAAACATAGGGAATATATATACATCAAAATAATCGGGGGAATAAATGCTATTTAATGAACATTTTTCCTCTGTCAAAATGAATACTTTAAATTTTTATTTATTTTCAGAAAATGCCTAATTGATTTTAAATTCTTTTGAGATAAACTTTCAAATAACCCCCTGGTTTTATTGTTCAAATAACTCACCAAGATGCCCCTGGTGTGGAGTGTCATATTACTCCTCTCTTTTTATGAATATTCCAAGGGTTTTCAAATAGGAGGAAACAAGTATAAGAAGAAATTGAAATGGCCTTTCAGAATTCCAAAAGAAAAACTTCAACAATTCACTTCATTCAAACAATGTGATGATGATGCATAGCTATATATCATAACATTCCAAAAATGAAATTTTGGGATGTTACAAACCTACCCACCTTAAGATGAATCTCGCCCTCGAGATTCGGGTTGGCTAGAAAATAGGTGTGGGTGGTATCTACGAAGATCTTCGCATTCCCACGTGGCTTCTTCCTCGGTGTGGTGACTCCACAGAACCTTACAAAACTTGATGGTCTTGCTATGGGTAACTCTGTTGGTAGTCTCGAGGATTCTGACAGGCTTCTCCTCATAGGTCAGGTCACTGTCAAGTCGTATGGCCTCTAGGGGCACTGTGTCTCTCAAAGGAATATCGGCCATCTTAGCGTGGCATTTCTTCAATTGGGAAACATGGAAAACATCATGAACTCTGGACAATCCTTCCGGCAATTCCAGCTTGTATGCAACTTCGCCTCTACGTTCAAGAATTTTGTAGGGGCCTATGAATCTGGGTGCTAACTTTCCTTTAACACCAAACCTCTTGATTCCACGAAGTGGGGACACATGAAGATATGCTCGGTCTCCCACTTCATACGTCACCTCCTTGCGTTTGCTATCAGCATAGCTTTTTTGGCTGGATTGGGCTATCTTGAGTCGATCTCGAATCAGTTTGACCTTTTCTTCAGAATCTCAGATAAGATCGGGACCAAAAAGTTGTCGGTCTCCAACACCATTCCACATCAATGGTGTTCTGCACCTCCTTCCGTATAAAGCTTCAAAAGGGGCCATCTTCAGACTCATTTGATAAATGTTGTTGTACGAGAACTCTGCGTAAGGTAAGTTGCCATCCCAACTAGACCCATAGTCTAGCGCACAAGCTCTCAACATGTCCTCCAGAATCTGATTGACTCGCTCGGTCTGTCCATCGGTCTGCGGATGAAAAGCTGTACTGAATTCCAGACTTGTACCCAAAGTTTCATGTAACTGATGCCAAAACTTTGAGGTAAATTGTGTTCCTCTATGTGACACGATACTCCTCGGAACTCCATGCAGACATACGATCCTGGTCATATATATCTTGGCTAACTTAGCACTGGTATAGGTGGTCTTCACCGGAATGAAATGAGCTACCTTGGTCAAGCGATCGACCACTACCCAGATGGAATCATAACCTGAACGGGTCCTGGGTAATCATGTGATGAAGTCCATACCAAGCTTATCCCATTTCCACTCGAGTATCGGCAAAGGTTGGAGTAACCCTGCTGGTTTCTGATGTTCCACCTTTACTCGCTGACAAACATCACATACCGCAACATGTTTGGCAATATCCTTCTTCATACCTGTCCACCAGTAACTTTCCTTCAAATCTAGGTACATCTTGGTGTTGACTGGGTGTATCGAGTATGGTGAATCGTGGGCTTCTTGAAGTATCAACTTCCTAAGCTCTGGGTCATTGGGCACATAGACTTGGTTCTCAAACCATAGAGTACCTTGTTCATCTTCACGAAAGTCTTTAGCTTTTCCATCCTTCATTCTTTGCTTTATCTCAGCTATCTCCTTGTCCGATTTCTGGGCTTCACGAATTCTTTCGGTCAAGTTGGACTGGATCTCTAGTGTGGCAACATATCCTTTTGGAACTATCTCTAGCCGGAGCTCTCTGAGATCATCGGTTAATACCTGGGGTAATCCTCCTACTATGAGTGTGTTCACATAACTCTTCCGACTCAAAGCATCTGCTACAATATTTGCCTTTCCTGGATGGTAATGCAGTCTCATGTCATAGTCCTTGATTAACTCTAACCATCTCCTCTGTCTGAGGTTCAACTCCTTCTGTGTGAAGATATACTTCAGGCTTTTATGATTAGTGTAAACATCACAACTATTTCCGATAAGGAAATGTCTCCAGGTCTTGAGTGCGTGCACTACGGCTGCTAGTTCTAAATCATGGGTGGCATAGTTCAACTCATGAGGTCGTAGCTGTCTAGATGCATAGTCTACAACTTTTCCCTCCTGCATGAGTACTCCTCCAAGTCCTTGACGTGATGCATCACAATAAACCTGGAAGTCCTTTTGAATATTTGGCAGTATCAACACTGGGGCTGTGACCAAACGTTTGTTCAACTCCTGGAAACTGGCCTCACATTCCTCAGTCCAGATATACTTAGACTCTTTCTTCAACAATTCCGTCATGGGTTTGGCAATCTTTGAGAAATTCTCAATGAATCTCCGGTAATATCCGGCAAGTCCGAGAAAACTGCGGATCTCCTTAACTGAGGTGGGTGACTTCCACTTAGTGACTGCTTCAACCTTAGCGGGGTCTACTGCTATTCCTTCTCTGGAAATAATGTGTCCAAGGAATCCGACTTCTGTCAGCCAGAATTCACATTTACTGAACTTGGCATATAACTGATGCTCTCTAAGCTTCTCCAGAACTAAATGCAAGTGTTCCTTTTGTTCTTCCTCGCTCTTGGAGAATATTAAAATGTCATCGATGAACACCACGACAAACTTGTCCAGGTATTCCATAAACACCTTGTTCATCATATTCATGAAGTAGGCAGGAGCACTAGTCAAACCAAAAGACATGAATGTATACTCATATAAGCCATACCTTGTGGTGAAGGCTGTTTTGGGTATATCATGTTCACGAATTTTCAATTGGTGATACCCTGATCGAAGATCGATCTTGGAGAATACTTTGGCTCCTACTAGCTGATCAAACAAGTCATTAATCATCGGCAGAGGGTACTTGTTCTTGATAGTCACCTCGTTCAATGCACGATAATCGACTACATCCTCAAGGTTTTATATTTCTTCTCCACCAAAAGAACTGGGGCTCCCCAAGGTGAAGAACTTGGGCGAATATATCCCTTATCCAATAACTCCTTAATCTGCTACTTGATTTCTACTAAATCATTTGCGGGCATCCAATAGGGTCTCTTGGAAATTGGGGCGGTTCCTGGTAGTAACTCTATCAGAAATTCAATCTCTCTATCTGGTGGCATGCCTGGTAATTCCTCCGGGAATACATCTGGAAAGTCTTGTACCACCGGCACTTCCTCCTGAACAACTCCTGTGAGGGAATTTAACCGAGCACTCATCCATGTGCGTCGGGATACATACTTAATCCTCTTGTTCTCTGGGGTGGTGAGTAAAATAGACTTGCTGGGGAAATCAAGATTTCCTTCATACTTGGTCATCCAATTCATGCCTAGGATTACATCCAATCCCTAGGATTCTAATACGATGAGGTCGGTGCGAAAAACATGGTTTCCTATATGGAGTTTCAAGGCATGGCATCCTATCCCTGCCATCATCATACCTCCTGGGGAATTGACCTTAATGGGCTGACTAAGGGTTCTGGTGGGTAAACCATACTTTTCCACAACTACCCTTGATATGAATGAGTGAGTTGCACCAGAATCAAAAAGTACGATAACTGGACGTGAATGCAATAAAAACTTACCAACCACAGTCTCGGGCTGATCATAGACTTCTTCCACATCACTGTGGTTCACCTGAGCACGAGGAAAAGGATTTGGCTTCTTAGCTGCGGACTTGTCGTTGTTGTTGCCGTTTCCATTTCCTTGCTTGTTATGAGGACATTCGGTGGCATAGTGCCCTGTCTTCTGGCACTTGAAGCAGGTGATATGATTCAGATCCTTCTGGGCTGGAGAGGAATGGTGTTGGTTGCCATTCCCACTTACATTGCCATTCTTGAAGTTGCCATTGTTGGGACGATTATTCCCATTTCCTCCATGGTTGTGGCCTCCATGGTTGTGCACGTGATGAGTGTGTCCTCCATACTTACCGGTCCCTGATCCGGTATTTCCTAAGTACGGGGAGTAGCGGGGCCTCTGTTGAGCTCCAGAGTGAGACTTCCCCTGTCCATACTTCCTCTTGTGGTTTTCGATTTGCTGTTGCTTCCCCTCCAAGATGAGGGCCTTGTCTACCAACTCCTGGTAGTTGTTGAAAGTAGCCACCATCAGTTGCACGCTCAACTCATCGTTGAGTCCTTCCAGGAACTTCTCATGTTTGGCTGCATCATCGGCCACATCTCCTGGTGCATAACGAGCCAACATGCTGAAATCACCCACATACTGGGCCACGGAGCGGTTCCCCTGGCGTAAGTTGCGAAACTCATGCTTCTTCAGACTCATGGCTCCAGCTGAGACATGAGCGGTGCAGAAAGCTAGCTTGGACTGCTCCCAAGTCACACCAGCAATGGGGTACGTGGTGGTGTAGTTCTCCCACCATGAAGTTGTTGGTCCCTCCAGTTGATGGGCGGCAAAGCGCACCTTTTCAGCCTCAGTGCATCCAGCGGTGGTGAGTTCCCTCTCCATCTTGCGGAGCCAATCATCTGCCACAATGGGCTCAGTGTTGCTAGAGAAATTTGGTGGATTCCGCCTCAGAAAAGGGGTGAGGTTGTCGCCTTGAGGTGGAGGGTGGTTGTTGGTCTGGTTCTAGATCAACAGCTGCATCAGGGCATTCTGCTGCTGGAGAAGTTGTGTGAGTTCCAGCGGGAAGGTGAAGTCGGGCTCACGTCGCGGAGGCATCTTGCTGTTTTCAGAGGGATGAGAATTAGAATAGAACAAGGACCTAAAAGAAAATTTCACTACCCATATGTAATGCAACAAACATATCACACCAAACACTCATTCATTTATTCAACTCAAGGTTCAAACATCGAGATACAAATCTCCAAATCAAACTAAGCATCGACCTACGCTTTAACGACGAAAATAAAGATACATGGGGGCATAACTAAAGTTCTCCTCAAAAGTACATGGTGAAGTGGCCTCCTCCGGTGACGCTCTCCTCATAGTCATCATCGTTGCTGATCAAGGGAGCCATGTCTCCTTCTGGGTGAAGATTTTCCCTCATGTCCAACTGTTCCTCCAGAGTTGCAATGCGAGTGTTCAGCTTGTCGATCCTCTCTAAGAAATCCTTCACTTCATGCTCATGCTCGTACTTGGCTTCCCGTAGGTCAGCTTCGAGGTCAATCTCGCAGTTCATCAGCCTCTTGATCGTCTTCGTGTCGACACGTACCCGAAGCTCCAAGGTCCTGATGTGCGTCTCCAAAGTCTGGGTATAGGAAATGGTGGAGTCTTTAGTGGGAGTGTTTATGATATTTCCATTGGCATCCCTGTGACAAACCATGCTGAGTCCTGGTGAAATGGGACCACCCCTGTATTCCTCCTGAATACGTCCAAGGGCACGGTGAATTGCCATGTCCCTCCCAAGAATCCAGCTGGGTGCCACAAACTTGAAGTCGATGGGTTCCTTACGATTTCCGAAGGTCTTTCCGAGGATGTGCACCTCGATCCTGTAGCGACCGTCTTGTGGAAAAGACGTGATAGGAGTCCCGGTGATGCTTGGCAAAGCAAACCTTACGTCCCTGATGATCTTCACCAACTCTTTGCCAAAGGGCATCATCGCGTCAGGCTGGCAAAACTCAGTGATCAAAACTGGGATGAAGGTGGCCATCTATAAATTTTGAAATAAATCGGAGGGAAGTCAGAAACGAGCAGATGAGAGTATAAGAATTTCAAAGAGAAATAAATCCTAGAGCTTTTCCAATCCTAGAGGTTACGTCCTATGGTCAGTGTGTGCTCTGATACCATCTCTGTAGCGACCCGACCTGAAAGGTCGAATTTCCGGTGTTTCCATACCATCCCAAGATCATGCTGGTACACACACGGTACATCAATGTATATATCAAAGGGAAATCACACAGCTTTATAAATCGAAATCTCATATCGAGTCCTTTATTACAATAAGAATTACAATAAAGTGGCTGAAGGCCAACTCATGAGAATAACTAATCTTGCGGAAGCTTCAAAGGTAGTTGAGTCCATCTGACTCCAAGGGCATCTCACCGAGCGTAGAGTGTATCCTCACTCCTAGTCGAAAAAATACTCTGCAACATGATACGTTGCAGCCATGTAGGTCAGCATATTGAATATGCCGGCAATGTCACAAAAGAGGGGGTGTCAAGTAAATCATCTATTCTATATGCATATTTGGCAGGTGGGGTAGTAATTTTTGCGTAAAGCCAATTTTTTTCCTACTACAAGAGGGGGCAAAATATAATTACAACAATGTTGGTTGATTAATGAGATGGTTCCACCAACCAATTCTCATACCCAAGTTGTCATTTATACCCACATCAATATCATTATTTGTGTTGAGAATTCCAGATAGTTTTTGTTCCTTTGGCTCAAACTGTCCATGACCGTGGACATGGCTAATCGATTAGGTTTGGGTACTCTGCAGAGTTTTGCACATGTTCCCACAAGATTTGATCGCCTCTGTTGGATTTCTTGCACTTCCGGGTGTTTGAGAAACGGATGACCAAAACATGGTCTTCTAAAGGGTTTCCCAGAGACTCTGTCGGTGCGCATCCTTTCCTACCGTTCTTCTACATCTCGTAGCACTGCCTGTCCAGGGTCACCACGATATCCAACCAAGCCAGAGCCCATAATGGCTTGTGGTTGTGCAGGTAAGCCTTGGGTCTTGAAGCATCCATCCATCTCTTTGTGCCTGGGTGGACCTTTCCGCGTGAATACTGGCACTTCTCCAGCAACACGTAGGCTAACCACTGGTTTCTCCAGGGCGCCGTTCAACCATCATCCACCCAGAGGTATATTGAAAACTCAGAGTCTTGAAGTCTTGGTCATCTTGCAGGTCTTGAAATTATTATCTCACAACTCTCATGAATCACACAACCAACCCCGTCTACTATTAGCATAGCAAAATATAAATCAACGTTTCCTGGGGCCAATGTGTCAAAAGGGTTGAGGGGATCTTACCACATGATACTACATCAAGTAACCAAGTTTCCAAATTACCTACTTTGCATGCAATTGGGGAGATGGTAGAACTAATGCAATAAAAACATGGGTAAACATGATCAAAGTGACTTGCCTTGTTGACGACCCTCATACTCAAGTGACTCTAGATAACAAGCTTCGCACTCCGGATGATCTAACGAATCAAACAAAGAACACAATAAGCATACAACTAATAATACAACTCACACAATCGGCAAGATTAAAATAAAACAGTTCAATAGTATCAATCAAGAGAAAGAAATTCAAAACCAATATTTGTCTCACAAAAAAAATTGTGTCAAAAATACTAAAAACAATAAGACCAATCAACTATTTTTAATAACAAAACAATAGTTAACATAAAAGAAATAATAAAATTTATATTTAGTAAACAGAATTAAATCCACTAAAACTTTAGTGAAAAGAAATGCTACTAAAATTATATTTTTTTATAAAACACCACTTAATGTAGATACTAGAGTTTCCTATAGTATTTGAGTATGAAACAAAATTATTATTATTATTATTATTATTATTATTATTATTATTATTATAAACAGAACATCACTTAACAGAAAAGAATTACTAAAGTTCTTTATTAGAGGACAGAATTAAATCTCCTAAATGTTTTGGGAAAAGTAAAACTAAATTGCTTTATAAAACTATACCTAATGGAAAGGAATGAAGATTTCCTATAACAATAAGGTATAAAACTAAACAATTATTTTTATTAACAGCAAGTTATTTCACCTAATGTTGAAACAATAGAACCTAATGAAAACTAAAATCCAAAAGTTAAACTAACTCAGATTCAAACTAAACTAAAATCAAATTAACTAAACTCTATTAAGAACTAAACAGATTTTGTTTTTGTTAAAAACACTAACCAAATTTATCCTAAAAATTCTCAACCTTTGTAGGATGATAGGTCTAACTAATACAAACCAGTGGCAAAAAGATTCATACAAAAATATATTTTTAAACTCTAGTTATACAGATTTTAGTAATTTAAGCAAATTTGGTTAGATTCAAATTTAAAAGTTCAAATTTGAAATCTAAGACTGTAGGACGAAACTACATGAAATTTGTGACCTAATGCAAAAAGAATCAATTAAAAAACTAATTAGTTTAAAAGTTACAACTAAAACAAAAACAGAAAACATTTTGTTTTCTAAAATAAAACAGAAAAGAACAAAATTCCTAGCGAACGGACAGGGCTACGTGGCGTGCTGTGATTTGCCGAGGTCATGAGCGTGCGGGGTGTTTGCCGCGGACGACCGAAAACTAACGCCTACCGGTTCGTTTTTATAAAATTTCTAATCTAGAGCGTAGATCCTAGATCTGACGGTTGCGGGTGGAGGTGGCGGCTTACAAAGGAGGGGGTCGGAGTTTCGACGACGTCGATGACGGTCGAAGGTCAGAGATGCTCGGGGATGGTGCTGTGGTGGTCGAGGGCGGTGTCCAAAATGCTCAGGCGATGGCGGCGAAGATACGGCGTTGAATGGAGGCGTCAGAGGGGAGTGGGGGTGAGTGTGACGATGGCCAGGAGCTCAGGGGTTTTTGGGTCGAGTCAGAACTCCGGCGAGGTGGCGCGGTGGCGTTCCGGCGAGGGTAGAGGGGGTAGCAGGGTGGAAAGGAGAGCGGCGAGGGCAGGGCTTTTTATAGGCCAGGTGCGGGGTCGGGAGAGGGAGATAGGAGGGAGATCCGGAGAGGAGAGATCTCCGGCGACGTGGTCTGGCGTGAGGAAGGAGACGGGCGCGTGGACGACGCTGTCGGATAGTGGGTCCCGCATGTCAGTGAGAGAGAGAGCGAGGTTAGTGCGTCGGTGACCGATCCGGAGGGGTCTCGGGGTTTAAAGGCTATGGGCCGGCCGGTTTTCTAATTAAACGCTTTAAATCTGTTTCCTTTTCTATATTTCCAAAGCGTTTAAAACTCTTTAATGCACTCAAATCATTTCCAAACATAGGGAATATATATACATCAAAATAATCGGGGGAATAAATGCTATTTAATGAACATTTTTCCTCTGTCAAAATGAATACTTTAAATTTTTATTTATTTTCAGAAAATGCCTAATTGATTTTAAATTCTTTTGAGATAAACTTTCAAATAACCCCCTGGTTTTATTGTTCAAATAACTCACCAAGATGCCCCTGGTGTGGAGTGTCATATTACTCCTCTCTTTTTATGAATATTCCAAGGGTTTTCAAATAGGAGGAAACAAGTATAAGAAGAAATTGAAATGGCCTTTCAAAATTCCAAAAGAAAAACTTCAACAATTCACTTCATTCAAACAATGTGATGATGATGCATAGCTATATATCATAACATTCCAAAAATGAAATTTTGGGATGTTACAGTCAAGTGGGCTACCAAGGCTACTACAAGGTCTACTTCATCAAGTGCTACTTCAACTCCAAGTATTCCATCAAATTGATGTGGGTACCAAAGAAGAAGAACTAGGAAGTTCTTGAGGGTGACTCCACCAACAAAATTCACCCACGTTCATTTTATGGCTAGATCTTGTGCAATTAAATTTTAACGTCATGCACTAGTTCAAGGAGTCACAAATCCTCTTGTTCGTAGGCAAGGGACAAGGTATTCAATGCATCCATGGGCATCATCATATGAGCATTTCACTCTATGTCCATAGTTATTCTTGTTATTGTTCCTTGTGTGGGACTAACCATGTAGGTGTTCACACTATCAAAACTACAAGGATTGCTCCCAACTCTAGATGATCTTGCATCCACCACTACAACATTTACATGAAGTCTTCAATGACAAAACCCAAGTTTAGTTCATCCCTCTTAGGGGGGATATCACATCTAGGGGGAGCTTTACTCTAAGACTTGACTAAAGCAACTCTAATGCTGTGAACACATTAATGCTTTATGTAAAAGTGGTAACCCCGCTTGTGCTGAAACGATGAGAATGACCTATTATCGGGTATTCTCACTTGGATCTTAAGTCAATATACTCATATATAGATGACTTTGTCATCCGGCATTGCTTGATAGATACTTGAGTTGATTGTGCATGTTTGACATATTTCATTTGCTATTTTATTGTGTGAGCAAGTTGCTATGCATATTTTTCCCATTCAAGGAAGGTTTTGTTTTTCCTGCCAATTGGACGTACAAGAATGCCTAACTACCCCATCTATCTATCTATCTCAACTTTTCTCAAATTCTTTCTTGCTATATTACAAAATTCGAACAAGATGCTTTTTGGACCCTCTGGGTGCGGAGCACTCGGAGCCACCGATCCGTCTAGGGATGACTTCCAAAACCTTCTAAGTGTGTTTCGGCCAGACCAACTCTTGCACTCTCGGTCTCACCAAGTGCACTTGGACTGATCTGGTTTTCCAATCTCGGTACCATCGACCGAAACTTCTTGGCATCACCGAGTTGCACTGTCTCTAGCAGATGTACACTTCGATGATGCCAATTCGCTTCACTCGGTGTCATTGATAGCAAATGGGCATATATACTCACACATACCGGACTTTGAAAATTTCTTCAAAACCTCGCTCCTGCACCACATTGTTGTCGTCACTGTGGTCTACAGATCGTCCTTGTCATCTCCAGTGCACCCTCGCCATAGGATTCCATCGCCATCAACGGGAACCAACCCCTTCATTGATGATGTACAGGGATTTCACCAAGTTAGGGAAAATCTCGATCGCTTTTGCTCTTCAAATTACGATTCTATGCGCAGAAGATCATACATATACTATTGCCACAATGTGCACCTTCATATTCTTGCAAATTCCTCGTCAGGTTCGTTTTGAGCAAAAAATAGGGTTAGGGTCCCACAGTACACACTCGGACAGTCCGATTGAAATGGATCAGAGTCAGCAATGTGGTTTCGGCTACAACACACGGAGTGACTCAGTGAAACCGAGAAGTTACAATTGATGTCACCGATTTAGGTTTTCAAAGCATCGTGTGCACTTCGGAGGGACCAAGACACACTTCAGTGAAATCGAAATAGTGTGGCCAAGTTCCTGTTGTTGCCTCGATGCTTCCAAAAATTATCACTCAGAAATTCCAAAATGCCTACTGTGCAAACCAAAAACTGAATTTTGAACTCAATTTATTAGAAAAACCTCTGAATTTTGTGATGTTCATATATTCCACTCCTCTCACTCTAATTCACGGGGTCAGAGTTCATCATGTCTGCTTCAGATGATAGACAGAATGAGTCAGTTGAGCCAAGTGTTGACTTGGAGGAAGGCACTAGCCCTAAGGAGATCTATGATGAAGGAGAGAGTAGTTCTCCTAGTTTTCCTAAAGCTGGCACAAGAGTTAGAAAGAAGAGAAATTCTAATGAGGAGGATGAAAACTTTGCACCAGAGGAGGTCACCTCCAAGAGACAGCTAGTGAGGAAGGAATATGCAAGCTCTCAGAAG
Organism: Hordeum marinum; assembly: GCA_022496015.1. Classification (NCBI taxonomy): domain Eukaryota; kingdom Viridiplantae; phylum Streptophyta; class Magnoliopsida; order Poales; family Poaceae; genus Hordeum; species Hordeum marinum. The sequence goes on along the minus strand of CM039672.1, from coordinate 272,925,303 downwards.
GAAACAGTAGTGGCAAGGGAAGTCCCAGCTTCTAATGCAGCCACAAGGGGCATTCCACTCTCATCTCACACCCTGGAGGCTCAAGTCCAAACAAGTCATTACCTAAGAAAGCTGGAGCGAAGAGGGCAAGGAAGAGAATTGTCCATGTTGTTGGAAGGCCAATGTCTATGTATGAGGATCCAATGGATGTTGAGGAGGCAGAACCTGCTATACAACCTCCTCTTGCCAAGCAATAGAAGATCGTGGCAGATGCTATGCCCAAGAAAGCTCCAACTACCTCCAAGGTTTGTGCCAAGCCCAAGGGGAGGACAACTAGAGATGTGTTAGAATTTGAGAAGAACAAGGCCCTAGTGCTTGAGAGTACATCTGATGATGAGGGCCTATTTCTCAAGAAACAGAGGCGAAGACCGCCTGAACATAACGGTGCATACCCCATTGCTAAGAACATGAAGAAGAGGAAAGACAAAGGTTTGAGGAAGTGGAGATATGAGGAGCCCTATGCAAATAGGAGGAAGACTATCGTGGATTACTATTTCCACACCAAGGAGTGGAAAGACTTCTATGAGACAATGCTTCTTGACAAGGGCCTGACAATGAGTGACATGAGATATATGGACTTGAAGTACATTGATGACAATGTTGACTATTTTCCTTATGTTCATGAAAATTTCAGACTCATGGGCATTGATGCCTTCGTAGGCCAGGAGATGACTACGTGGACCGATGAGCTCATCATACAGTTCACTCCATCGCACACTTCTATCCCAATGAAAGAATTGTGTGGATGACTGAGGGAGTGAGATACCAATCCACTATTTATGAATGGGCTGCTTTGATCGGTGCTCCAAAGGCACGAGAGGGAGATGTTGATGTGTATGGAGAGTTGAAGAAGGGTCACAACTCTATTTCCAACATGTATACATCCATTCCCAAGGAGTATCTGAAGTTTCACAAGCTTGTCTCAGTATACTTTCTTTTGGCGGGGCTTCCCACCTCCAACACTATCATGAGATACACTTTTATGCCCAAGTCAGGTGATGAGAAGATTGTCAGAGGCTATTCTATCGACATGTTGCATCTAGTAGATGGTAACACCTGGTTGAGGGTGATGGATCTCATTGTGGAGACCATCAAGAGGACTGCTGCCAATTAGAAGCAATCTTGCATGAAAGGATCAATATGGTTGACTAGAGGGGGTGAATAGGCAACTAACACTTTTTAATATTTCTTTAACAAGTAAGGCTTAGCAACATAAAAGTTGTCTAGATATGCAACTAGGTGAGCAACCTCTATGATGCTAACTATAATAACAATAAAAGCAAGGAGATACACAATACAAGTAGCTTGCACAAAGTAAAGGTAAGAAGTAACCACACGTGGAACCAACGGAGACGAGGATGTGTTACTGGAGTTCCTTCCCGGTAAAGGGAAGTACGTCTCCGTTAGAGCGATGTGAAGGCACAATGCTCCCCAAGAAGCCACTAGGGCCACCGTATTATGCTCATGCCCTCACATAATGCGAGATGCCATGATTCCACTAGTGGTTCCCTTGAAGGCGGCAATATGACCTTTACAAACAAGGTTTGGGCTCTCTCGACAACTTAATTGGAGGCTCCCAATGAAACCATGAAGCTTCACCACAATGGAATATGGCTTCGAGGTGACCTCTTCCATCTAGAGTGCTCAAACACTCAAGAGTAACAAAATCCACACAAGAAAGTATGGGGGAATCAATTTTCCTTTGGTGAAAGTGTAGATCTAGATCTCCTCCTTCAATCCCTAGCAAGACAACAAGTTTGGCTATCTAGAGAGGGAGATCAGGCAAGAAGGCTCAATGAGCATCAACGATGGAGAGAGAGAGATAAGAGATAAGGTAGAGGTGAAAGAACCACCTCTTTATATAGGTCCCCCACTTTCCAACTGTTACACCCAGAAATACATGGCAGCGGTACAACCGGAGTAGCGGGAGGTACAACCGGAGTGACCGATACAACCGCACGACTACCGCCCAACCACCGGACCAGAACAGAAAGGTGGCCAAGATGCAACAGCCCAGCCAGAGCACTAGACCAGGAAAAGTCCCAAGAGGTACAACTGCTTGGAACACCAGTAGTACCAGGCTATATAAAATAGCGGTACAACCAGTCCATGTCCGCCCAGCAACCGGAGCCCAACAGGACAGAGTCCGGTTGTAGCTCGGTGATAGGCCGGTTCAAACGCCCAGATCTGCCACCCTGGGTCACCCAGGTGTGGGCGGTACAACTGCCCGGAGGTAGCGGTACCACCATAGGGACTTATTAGTGGCAGCACCTCCAGGGTATCACCCCTGAAGTGGTGGTCAAACCAAATGTCTGGAGCGAGCGTTGCATTAGATCGGGACAGCGGTACAACCGACAAGCATGGAAGGAAAGAGGGGCTTCTCTCTCTATGATGTGGAGGAATGAGTTGGGTGTAAAAGGATGTGCCAGAGAACTGATTCACCCAAGACCTTCCAATGTGGATTCCCTCTTAATAGTACGGGATCCCTACGACCAAACAAATAAACACGTAGAGAACATCGTCTTCGATCTTTTCCCTTTGGAGGGACTACCTAACCGTCTTGTGTCCCACACACAATACCTATATAACTTGACACACTGTTAGATCATAGTGAGTTGTCATCATTGCCAAAACACTAGGGTAAGATAATGCCCTTACAATCTCCCCCTTTTTGGTGGATGATGACAACAACACGATTTGCATTGGTGATCTATAAAATAAAAGTGGAGCTCCCCCTTAATGTATGCAACAGATAAGACCTGTGCAAGAATTGAAGCTGCCCCTTGATTCTATAGACCAACCAATGGGTAAATAAATAAAATGAAACATTAAGGAGTAATTGAACGAGATAATAAGTAGATCTTAATAGCAAGGGTACGATTAATCTCAGACTCTACTGAAACGCAAATAGTCTACACGCAAGATAGGTTGTTCATAACCGACTAAGAGCAAACAAGAGTTCAACTGGAAGACGCGGCAGAGAAAACAATAGACAACCACGCAACTCCCATGCAAATCCCGTCATAATGTAACTTTCTCCCCCTTTGGCATCAAGAGACCAAAAAGGAAAAGAGTGATGATAACGCCCCAAAACTCAGTAGACCTCCTCATCGGTATCATACTGCTCGGAATCATCATCATCGGATCCAGCCCCATAATACCATCATCATCATCTGTAGAAGCATTAGCAGTAGGCTGACCCAAGGTCTCATCATCAGTCCAAGTTCTATGTGCATAGATACACTACTCCTCAGGAGTGATGGTCTTCTCAGAACCACTAGCGGCCTCAAGATGGAGAGCCCGCATAATCTAAATTTTTCTGCATCTGACAAGCTTCTCGTTGACATGGGCTTCATAGAGCTTGTTCTGAACATGAGTCTAGAGGCATAAGGTCTTATTTAACTTGTCAAAGATCTTGGAGACCCAAGATGGCTTGGCGCCGACTGGAAGCTCAAAATTACTATCACTGGAAGTAGCAAAGACATCCTTAGGGTGATCAGCTAGGAAGCGCGGTGCAAGATGCTTCTTATTCCGTAGTTTCTTGACATCATGCTCAATGAGGTTGTCTGGAGAAGAGAGAGGCACTCCAGGCCTACAAACTGCCCACACAGAGTTGAGGAAACGCATGATGAAAGGTGCATACGTGGGAACTTTCCTGTAGAAGATCGTGGAGTACATTTCCTCCCACATCCGTTTGGAGGCATTAAACGTGGCCCTAGAGCCAGATTTGTTCTTCATAGCAACAAGAAGATCAACAAAGTATCCATGAATCTCATATTGATTTCCAACCTTGGGCATAAGAACATTCCGGAAAACGCGGTGCAAAATATCATAGACCTGCTGCAAGTTCTTAGTGGCTCCAGGAACCCCATGCACGGGAATGTACAAGGGGGCTAAATATACCTTATCCAAAGGAGTAGTCCAATCATGAGGACGGATGCCGCCATTCCCAGTGAGTCCGGTATCATCATAACAAAGTGCATTCCAAAAGGCATGCCATAATACTTGGAAAAGCTCATCACGACACATGAAGGAAAGGGTACAAGCCTCATGAGTTCCAAAGTGAACAATGGCATAAAACTAGTGAATGAGATGCACATCAAAGGGACAATTGATAGTCATGAGCTTGATCAAGTCAAACACCTCTCCAAAGTAATCCATGTTGTTCCTCCAGTGCTCAATGTCAATAGTCCATTGCTTGGAAAACTTGTTCTTGTGATGGTCATAGAGCTTGTGCACAATCCACAATTGTAGCTCATTCCGGAACTAAGGAGTGGTCCACCTAGGAGCAAGGGGACCTCATAAGGATTTTGAAACCGAACCCGTTCCCAGTCAACATGCTTCCAGGAATGCACTGGCTTGGTAGTTTTCTGCTTGGCGGACAAAGACTTCTCACGGCGAGTGGGATTGGTGGGGCTCACAACTTCCTCATTGTCAGACACTTCAACTATCCTGCAGTTGCGAGCACATTTCTTGGACTTCTTCCGAGGAGCAGAACAAGAGCTGGAACCACATGCAAGCATGCACACAAGGAACACAGAAGAGAAACCTAGAAAAGATGAGAGGATTGTATGCAAAATTAGGAATAAATTAGGTGCGAAGATAAGAAACAAGAAACAGGGGGCATGAATCAAGGAGTCCGGTTGAATCGGTCACCCAAGCGGTTGTACCGCGGCAGCGGTTATACCGCTAATTGGAGCGGTTGTACCGCTACTGTGAAACCGGTGAATCCGGATCTAAGAAATGCACCCCTCTTTGAGGTCTCTAAGCATCACAGCTAATTGAAAATATAATATACAATCTCATACCATCAATAGTTTTGACTAGAAAACGCGGAAACCGAGCAATGCCCTGACAATGGTGGATTCAAAGGAAATCCAAGAACAAGGAGGAACTGAGCATTATTGGCATTCATGGGAGGAGATCGGGGGAAGGAAGGGCCTCCACGGAGCAGATCTAGGAGGAGGCCACAGATCTTGGGCGCCGGGGGCACTCCGGGGTAGTTGTGACGGTGGTCGGTGGCTAGGGCACTAGGTAGGAGCCAGGCACGAAGGGGAAACTGAATACCCCTTCGGCCGGGCCCTCCCAATATAAGTACCAGTTGTGTGACTGGTTGTACCGCTCCAAAAAGCGGTTGTACCGGCCCATACATGGCCTAGGGATTAGCGGTTCAACCGCGGGCACCCCCGGTTGTATCGCTGGGGCGGGACAACTAGAGGATTAGCGGTTGAACCGCTTTTCACACCAGTTGTACCTCCCAGCCACAGGCACCACCACCAAGAGACCAATGCGTACAATTGGAAAAGATGGGTTCCGAGATGAGAAGATCTTGGGATAGAGAAAAAGGCATAGGAGTATGGTGGGGGAAAATCCATGGTTGGAAGAAAACAAAATGCAAATATAAATACCATGGAGAATTCTCACACCTAGGACCCAAAAACATCAAAAAACACAAACTTAAGACACAAATAAGGTCAAATGCCTCTCTCAGAGGGGTCGTATGTTTGAGTCAATTGGTATGGCATCGTGAAGATTTTAACCTTGGGCCCATGATCAAAACTTATCTTTGAAGCACAAGTGTCATCAAAAATGACTAATGTGAAAGACTTGATCAATTTATGCATAATAGGAGGAGGATAGTTCATTGAGAGAACTAGACTCCCCCTATGTCCATTCCTACACCTAAACAAGACATGATGATGAGTGTGGTGGGGTGTGCACTAAGTCAAGCCACATTGCTCAAATCAATGATATTTAGCTCATGCCTTAACTCACGAAATCTTGCTTCATCCAATGGATTAGTGAAGATATATGCAAGTTGTTCGTTAGTATAGAGATGAATAAGATCAATGTCTCCATGCTTGATGTGATCCCGGATGAAGTGATGACGAATCTCAATATGCTTTGTCTTGTAGTGTTGAACCGGGTTGTTGGAGATCTTGATCGTGCTTTCATTGTAGCAGTAAAGAGGCATTTTGTCACAGTTGACACCATAATACTTTAAGGTTTGCCTCATCCAAAGAATATGAGCACAACAGCTTGCGGCGGCTACATACTCGGCCTCGGTGGACGAGAGAGAAAGATAGTTTTGTTTCTTTGAAGACAAACTTATCAAAGAACGACTAAGAAATTGGCAGCCTCCAGAAGTGGACTTCCTTTCCACACGGTCTACCACCCAATCTGAGTCAGTATATCCAATAAGATCAAACTAAGCACCCTTGGGATACCATGAGACAAAGTTTGGCATATGAGCCAAATATCGAAAGATTCGCTTGACAACCACATAGTGACTCTCCTTAGGAGCGGATTGAAATCATGCACAAATTCCCACACTCAACATGATATCTGGCCTAGATGCACAAAGATCTAGAAAGGATCCAATCATGGAGTGATATACCTTTTGATCCATAGCTTTACCATTGGGATCACTGTTAAGTTAGCATTTGAGTTGCATACGAGTGTCGGCCTTGGGAGGATTGAGCTCATCCATCTTGAACCTCTTCAGCATGTCTTGAGTGTATTTAGCTTGGTTGATGAAGGTTCCTTGGCTTTGTTTCTTGGCTTCGAATCCATGGAAGAATTTCAACTCTCCCATCATAGACATGTCAAACTCTTTGGTCATTAGTGTGGCGAACTCATCATTAAAAGCTTTGTTAGAAGAACCAAAGATAATATAATCTACATATATTTGGCATACGAACAAGTTCCTGTTAACCCTCTTAGTAAAAAGTGTGGGATTGATTTTCCCAATTTCAAACCCACAATCTTGCAACATCTCGGTAAGATGCTCATACCACACACATGGGGCCTATTTAAGGCCATAGAGTGCCTTATCGAGAACATATACAGGATTGGAGAACTTGGGATCTTCAAACCCTGGGGGTTGCTTGACATACACCAACTCCTTAAGTGGACCATTAAGGAAACCACTCTTCACATTCATTTGATATAATATGAAATCATGATGAGAGGCATAAGCAAGCAACATGCGAATAGATTCAAGGCGAGCAACAGGGGCAAAGGTTTCACTGTAGTTGATACCCTCGACTTGGGAGTCGCCTTGAGCCACTAGTCTTGCATTGTTGTGAATAATGATACCATGTGCATCTTGCTTGTTCTTAAAGATCCATTTTGTTCCAATGACATTGTGCTTCTCCTTTGACCTTGGAACCAATCTCCACACCTTGTTGCGCTCAAAGTTGTTGATTTCTTCATGCATGACTTCAAGCCATTCCTCGTCTTCGAGTGCATCTTGTACCTTGAGGGGTTCAAAGCAAGAAACAAACGCATGATGTTCACAAAAGTTTGTTAATTGACGACGAGTAGTTACCCCTCTCTTCAAGCTTCCATAAACATTCTTTAAAAGGTGTTGCTTGACTCTAAGTATGGAAGCAATCTTGGAAGCTCGTCTTTCAAGAATTTCCTCCATGGAGAGTTGAGGCTTGGTAACTTGACGAACTTCGGTACTAGCATCGGCTTCCTCTTGATCTTGAGCATGATCTTGATCTTTAGCTTGACCTTGATCTTGAGCTTGATCTTGGTCTAGAGCTTCATCTTGATCTTGCACGGGGGTGTGAGCAAGATCTCGAGCATCGTGTGATGAAGAATCATCATCATTAAGTCGATCTTGATCTTGATCTTGATCACAGGGTTGAGGGCCTTCACTTTGTTCTTCGGAAGCGTGTGGGTCGTGCGTCGGTGATGGTTCCACTTGAGTGGAACATTTGTAGGAGATATGCCCTAGAGGCAGTAATAGCAGTTATTTTGTATCTCCAAAGTTTGTAATGAATGTTTATGTTCCATGATATAACTGCAATGATTCTCGAGTCTACAAATTAAATGAGACTTGGAGGGAAACTCATGTGCACGTGTGGTATAATAAACGGTGAATTGTATTCCTAGTCTTGCCTCTAAGACTGGCTCAAGTGTTGCATGATGGTCTTGTTTTCCTGATCATGGGCATGGCTATGCCGCCAATTTTGAGGATGCGATGTTGGTAGAACACTCATGTTGAATCGATCTGAATTGATGTTATGCTATGAGATACATTCATCACAAGTTAATGGTTAATAACACAGAGATGGTTAACGTTTGCATAATTCCTTAGACCATGAGAGTATCGAGTTTCTTCATGCTTGCTTCATGAACTTTGGGGGTTGTTAAACGTCATCCGTAAATGGGTGGCTATTACGGCGGCTTACGGGTTCATGGAAAAGTATGTCAAGTAACTTGATAGCTCAAGATTGGGATTTGCTCCTCCGACGATGGAGAGATATCTCTGGGCCCTCTCGGTGTTATGGTATCCATCATCGTCTCGCCAGACACTTTGTGATTTAATCACGGGGATGCCGGAACACGGGAACAAGAAAAGAGAACAATACCGGCAACGAGGTAACTAGCATAGTGGACAAGTTGTTGATCCACGAGGATGCCTACATGTCTCACCTGGGGTGATTGTAAACATATCGTGAAGCAACAGGAATAGCTCATGGCAACTAGAGGTTCACTCGAATATTCATTCGTGTGGGTATAGGGGTCAATATGGGTGTCCACGGCTCCGATGTTGATCATTGATCGGAAGGGGTTCCGGGTCATGTCTATGCTTCACCGAACCTATAGGGTCACACGCTTAAGGGTCATCTATCTGTTGAATACTAGACAGGGAGTCTGAGAGAAAATCACCGAAAAGTTTCGGACACCGGAAAAGTTTTGGACAGCGGAAAAGTTCCGCAAACAGGTCACCGGAACAGTTTCGGTGAAACTAAAAAGTTGTTTCAGGGGATACCAAAAAGTCAAATTGGTTTCAGCACATGCCTGATAATTCTTGAAGGGTGCTAGAATCGTTCTAGAAACTTTCTGGAATTTTCCGGGATGAAAACCGGAAATGTTCCGGAGCTGTCGGAACCACTTCAGATGCTTTTCGCAGGTGAAAATCACTATTCCGGAATTGTTCCGGATCGCATTAAAAATTATTTTAGTGGGGTACTAGAATTGTTCTAAGCCCACATAAATATTTTCAGTTCGAGCGGACGCTGAAAAATGTCGCCGTGAATAGTGAAAGTGCTTTTTGGACTACTTTATGGAAAGCCACCTTTTGGGGCTTTGCTCCAAAAGATCTTGGGGATGACATGGATGGATTGGAGCCGTTTTTGGGGCCCCACATGAGGGTGTGGCCGTCCACATGGTGGACTCCTTCATGGAGTCCCTCTTGTTCCTTGGTTTCACTTTTATGCCCTTGTGGAAGGACTTCATTCATGTGCATTTTGGGTTTTATTGTAAAACCACCCTACCCCTTGGTTTTCCTATAAATAGGAGGTGAGTGGGCTGCCATTTCTTCATCCTTGTGCTCTCATACACATGCTTTGCTTTGCAAGCTCTCTCTCTCCCTCCCACGAAAAGAGTCTTTCGTAGAGCCGAAAGGCTGTCTGGGTTCCGGCAGGAACTAGTTCTGGACGGCGAAGCCCTGCCGGATAGATGACACCGTATGTGTGCAACCCCGTAGAGAGGTCATAGTTTCGATCTTTTGCCCGAGGGGCTGTTCGTGTGTCCTCCCATAGGGCTGTCCGAGTCTTCGGTCGAGTTTCGAGGGTCCTCCCGAAGGGCTGTCCGCGACATCGTTCGGGGGACTGTTCGACCGCCTCCCGAAGGGCTGTCCGACGAGGGAGTACATCCTCGCGGTTGGGAGGTTGTAAAATCCTAGCTGTGGGGATCTGCACCAACGATCTCCACCGACTCTTCTTCTGCTGCGCTTCGAGTCGGTACGGATCAGATCAAACCTTGTATGCAGTCTCCATAGTGGTCCTGGGCGTGCTCGCTATACCGGAAATTTTTGTTTTCTGTCGCGTCCCCAACAGTGGCATCAAGAGCCAGGCTATGAGTAGATGCATGTTATGATCTAGATTACATGAGATGTATGGGTATTGCATAGTATAATTTTGTAGTAGATGAGATCTATTGCTGAAAATTATTTGTGCGGGTAGTAGATGAAATCTGTTACCCGATGTTCCTGTTGCTTCCCGTGAATTTGCGTAGTCCATATCTTGACGGAATGGTGGAATCTTACAAAGTTCTGGCAATCCACGATCCTTTCATGCTGCTCCTGAGTATGCTGATTGACAGATCAACAAAGTGCTAACAGTTCTTTGGGTTCCACTATAGTCAAAAGAAAGATGGATGTTTCGCAGTCGAAAGGGCAATGCAGATATGATCTGCACGGGGGTCACGCGTATGATGAAGTTTAGTATGGGGCTCGAGATTTTATCATCTCGTGTTTCATACACCCTGGAAAGTTAATCTAGCAACTTGAATTATCATACTTGATGATAAACGTTGGTAGCTGCGGTTTGAGTCAAAACCTTAGAAGCCACGTAAAATAAAATTTTGTATAAACCGATTAGAGGTGTCTAACTTGGTTTTGCAGGATGGTTTGCATTTGATGTGGTATATCAATGCTCATACTCAATTTGATTATGTATGAGATGGCTATATGATGTAATTAACATGACTTGTGTGTCATGATTCGGCATGATGGCTGGAGCCATATGATTGCACTTTAATGACCTGCGTGTCAACCTTAGGTAATGCACTTATTTTATTAGCTATAAATATAGCAATATTATCTGGTGCATCGACAAGGTGGTGGCAATCTTCGCCGAGGTGAACACCGACGCGAATGCCGAAGACAAAGAAATACTTGACTTCTCCGTCAGAAGGGGCTATACCATATCATGCTATTATGAATTGCCTGAGATGTTTATCCCTCTTAATGCACCCTTCTTAATTGCACGGTAGTCGGTTTTTATTAGGGTGATCTCTCACTTAGAATATCAAGTAGTTAGTGTTCTCCCTAGTGTAGCACCGTCACAGCACCTATCTCTTCGGGGTATCACATGGTTACATGGGTACGAACGATTAGAGAAGTGTGAGGCGGGTGAGTTGAGACCTCGCAGCGAGATCACTTGGTTGTCTTGACGTTCAGGCATGAAAGTCATGAGCTCGGAACACACGCATCGAAAGATGAACAAGAGTCACATAGAGATGTGATTGGCAAGTTGGCCTACCAATTGAAATTCTTGTCACTTGAGATGGTTACATCCTTGACGCTGAATTGAAAGTTGGGTCTTGCATCACTCACAATCAATTATGAGAGATATTGATTTGTGTGGGAGTGCACCTTGGAATAAAATTATTTATTCACTAGTGCCAAAAATCATTATGAACAAGTCTAAATGAACTTGTGTTTTCTGTTGTAGATCAAATGGCTCGCAAAACCGCATTCAACTTAGGCCCTATGTTAGAGAAAGAGAAGTTAGCTGCGAATGGAAACAACTATGCGGACTGGGTCCGTACCCTGAGGATTGTCCTCCGGGGTGCTAAGAAAGTGTATGTGCTTGACGGACCTCTTCCCCCTAAACCGGCGGCAACAGCCGCGACAGACATACAAAATGTCTGGGCCACTAAGGATGATGATTACAACTTAGTGCAGTGCCTCATGCTATCTTGCATGAGTTCAGAGCTTCAAAAACGTTTTGAATTCCATAACTCCTTTGATATGATCAAGGATCTGGATGCTCTTTACAAGTTTAATGCATGGTCTGAACGTTTTGATATCATGAAAATGATGGCGGAGACCAAGACGGCTGAGGGCAGTTCAGTTGGCGAGCACGTAGTCAATATGATTGGCTACGCTGAAAGGCTTAAAATCCTGGAATTCCCACTTCTAGAAGAGCATGTTATGGACTTGTTGCTAGGTTCACTCCCCTCGTCTTATGGCGGTTTTATCATGAACTACAACATGAATGGGATGGACAAAACAGCAAATGAGGTGCTTGCCATGCTGAAAACTGCTGAAGGAGGACTGCAGAAAAATCGCAAGCAAGTGTTGCTTGTGAATAAAACTGCTAGTTTCAAAAAGAAAGGCAAGCCAAATAAGGGCAAGGGCGCCGGTAAGACCGGCTTCCAACGCAAATCTAAGGGCAGAGCCAAGAATGAAACTGAGTGCCTCTACTGCAAGGGCACAGGACACTGGAAGAGAAACTGCAAGAAGTATCTGGAAGATAAGAAGTCCGGGAAAACCGAAAAAGGTATAATTGTTATACAAGTTAATGCCATTGACGTTTTGCTTGCTAGCGAAAATTCTAAGTCTTGGGTATTTGATATCGGATCGGTTGCTCACATTTGCAACTCGATACAGGGGCTTCAGAAGGTGCGCAAGCTGGCAAAGAATGAAGTCGTGATGCGTGTCGGGAACGGCGCTAGGATCGCCGCTCAAGCCGTCGGCATTATGCCTCTACATCTCCCTTCAGGATTTATTTTGGAACTTAGTAACTGTTATTTTGTTTCGTTATTCTGTAGAAACATTATCTCTGGATCATGTTTAGTACACGATGGGTACTCCTACAAGTCTGAGAACAATGGTTGTTCACTTTATTGTAAGGATATGTTTTATGGATTTGCACCCATTGTTGGGGGCCTTTTCATACTAAATCTTGATTGTGGAAATGATGTCTTTAACGTGAATGCTAAACGCCTTAAGAAGGCTGATACCACCACCACTTACTTGTGGCACTGTCGGCTTGGCCACATCGGAAAGAAACGCATGCAAAGACTCCATAAAGATGGAGTTTTACCGTCCCTTGATTTTGAATCATTTGACACATGTGAAGCTTGCTTGATGGGAAAAACGACCAAGACGCCGTTCACGGGTCATCCTGAACGGGCGGGTGAATTATTGGAAATAATACATAGTGATGTATGTGGTCCAATGAACACGGCCGCACGGGGTGGGTATTTTTACTTCATGACTTTTACTGATGATTTAAGTCGGTATGGCTATATCTACTTGATGAAGCATAAGTCGGAAACCTTTGAAAAGTTCAAAGATTTTCAGAATGAGGTAGAAAATCATCGTGACAAAAAGATTAAGTTTCTGCGGTCTGATCGCGGAGGCGAATATCTTAGTCATGAGTTTGGCCAACATCTGAGTGACCGTGGAATCGTTTCACAGCTTATGCCTCCCGGAACTCCACAGCGAAACGGAGTGTCGGAACGACGTAACCGAACCCTGTTAGACATGGTAAGGTTGATGATGTCTCTTACAGATCTACCGATATCTTTTTGGGGTCACGCACTACTCACTGCCGCTTATACATTAAACAGAGCGCCGTCTAAGTCTGTTGAGACGACACCACATGAGATGTGGTGTGGGAAGATACCTAGTGTGTCGCATCTCAAGGTTTGGGGTTGTGAGGCATACGTAAAACGTTTACAGCCAACCAAACTAGAACCTAGATCAGACAAATGTTACTTTGTAGGTTATCCAAATAACACCATTGGATATTCCTTCTACCACCAGTCCGAAGGCAAAATGTTTGTCGCAAAGGTTGCACACTTTCTCGAGAAAGAATTTCTCGCTCAAGAATTGAGTGGGAGGACAGTACAACTTAATGAGATTGGTGAATCTTTGGCAACCGTTGATATGGCTAAGGAACCGGAAGTAATTCCGCAAATTATCCCTACAACCGAGCCGGAAGTTGTCGCATGTGATGCAGAAATTTCAGACAATGTTGTTACTAAACCGCGCAGATTAGGTAGGGCTATCCAGCCACCTGAGTGGTTTCATAACGAAATCTTCATTCTTGAAGACGATGAACCTGCGCACTACAAGGAAGCGATGGCGGGGCCTAGCTCAAGGGAATGGCACAAGGCCATGAGATCCAAAATGGAATCCATGTACGAAAAACAAGTTTGGAACTTGGAAGAACTTCCAGATGGCGTAAAACTCATTGGTTGTAAATGGATTTTCAAAAGAAAGACGGACGCGGATGGTAACATTACTATCCACAAAGCTAGACTTGTCGCGAAAGGGTTCACGCAAGTTCCAGGAGTGGACTACGACGAGACTTTCTCGCCCGTAGCTATGCTTAGGTCTGTTCGGATATTACTAGCAATTGCTGCTTATTTCGATTATGAAATTTGGCAGATGGATGTCAAAACGGCTTTCCTAAATGGAAACCTTGAACAGGATGTATACATGATACAACCAGAAGGTTTTGTCGATCCTAAGAATGCTAGAAAGGTATGTAAGCTTCAGAAAGCCATTTATGGTCTGAAGCAAGCATCAAGGAGCTGGAACATTCGTTTTGATGAAGTGGTCAAAGAGTTTGGTTTCATCAGGAACGATGAAGAATCTTGTGTTTACAAGAAGTTTAGTGGGAGCGCAAAAGCATTTCTAATCTTGTATGTGGATGACATATTGTTGATTGGAAATGATGTGAATTTTCTTAGCAAAATAAAAGACTCATTGAAAAGGAGTTTTTCAATGAAAGACTTAGGTGAAGCGGCATATGTATTGGGCATCAGGATCTATAGAGATAGATCAAGACGCCTAATAGCGCTTAGCCAAAGCACGTACATTGACAAGGTGTTGAAAAGGTTCAACATGGAGAACTCCAAGAAAGGCCTATTCCCCATGTCACCTGGCACAGTGCTTTGCAAGAATCAGAGTCCTCGGACCCTCGATGAGCGAGTACAAATGAATGATATTCAATATGCTTCGGCAGTTGGTTCTATTATGTATGCCATGGTATGTACAAGCCCGGATGTTTCTTATGCGCTAAGTGTTAGCAGCTGGTACCAAGGTGATCTAGGATTGGAACACTGGGCCGCAGTCAAGGGTATTCTTAAGTACCTCAGAAGGACCAAGGATTTACTCCTTGTGTACGGAGGTGATGAAGAGCTCATTGTAAGTTGTTACACTGATGCAGGCTTCATGACTGACCCAGATGACTTCAAATCTTAATCTAGCTATGTTTTCATATTGAACGGCAACGCAGTTGATTGGAAAAGTTCCAAACAAAAGACTGTGGCGGATTCTACGATGGAGGCGGAATATGTTGCTGCTTCTGAAGCCTCCAAGCAAGCTGTCGATATCAAGCAATTTCTTGAAGACCTTGGTGTGGTTCCAAGTGCTCTGGACCCGGTGCAGATCTATTGTGATAATAGTGGCGCCGTGGCTCAGACAAGGGAGCCATGTTCGCACCATAAGACAATGCATATTCAACACAAATATAAACTCATTCGACATCATGTCGAAAAAGGTTTAGTGAAAGTACGCAAAGTTCACACGGATCTGAATGTGTCAGACCCGATGACAAAGCCTCTACCACGAGCAAAGCATGAGCAACACCGGATAGCCATTGGTGTAAGGGAAGCCATGTAACTGGATTATGACTCTAGTGCAAGTGGGAGTCTGTAGGAGATATGCCCTAGAGACAGTAATAACAGTTATTTTGTATCTCCAAAGTTTGTAATGAATGTTTATGTTCCATGCTATAACTGCAATGATTCTCGAGTCTACAAATCAAACGAGGCTTGGAGGGAAACTCATGTGCACGTGTGGTATAATAAACGGTGAATTGTATTCCTAGTCTTGCCTCTAAGACTGGCTCAAGTGTTGCATGATGGTCCTGTTTTCCTGATCATGGGCATGGCTATGCCGGCAATTTTGAGGACGCGATGTTGGTAGAACACTCGTGTTGAATCGATCTGAATTGATGGTATGCTATGAGATACATTCGTCACAAGTTAATGGTTAATAACACAGAGATGGTTAACGTTTGCATAATTCCTTAGACCATGAGAGTATCGAGTTTCTTCATGCTTGCTTCATGAACTTTGGGGTTTGTTAAACGCCATCCGTAAATGGGTGGCTATTACGGCGGCTTACGGGTTCATGGAAAAGTATGTCAAGTAACTTGATAGCTCAAGATTGGGATTTGCTCCTCCGATGATGGAGAGATATCTCTGGGCCCTCTCGGTGTTACGGTATCCATCATCGTCTGGCCAGACACTTTGTGATTTGATCACGGGGATGTCGGAACACGGGAACGAGAAAAGAGAACAATACCGGCAACGAGGTAACTGGCATAGTGGACAAGTTGTTGATCCACGAGGATGCCTACATGTCTCACCTCGGGTAATTGTAAACATATCGCGAAGCAACAGGAATAGCTCACGGCAACTAGAGGTTCACTCGAATATTCATTCATGTGGGTATAGGGGTCAATATGGGTGTCCACGGCTCCGATGTTGATCATTGATCGGAAGGGGTTCCGGGTCATGTCTATGCTTCACCGAACCTATAGGGTCACACGCTTAAGGGTCATCTATCTGTTGAATACTAGACAGGGAGTCTGAGAGAAAATCATCGAAAAGTTTCGGACACCGGAAAAGTTTCGGACAGCGGAAAAGTTCCGCAGACAGGTCACCGGAACAGTTTCGGTGAAACTGAAAAGTTGTTTCAGGGGATACCAAAAAGTCAAATTGGTTTCTGCACATGCCTGATAATTCTTGAAGGGTGCCAGAATCGTTCTGGAAACTTTCTGGAATTTTCCGGGATGAAAACCGGAAATGTTCCGGAGCTGTCGGAACCACTTCAGATGCTTTTCACAGATGAAAATCACTATTTCGGAATTGTTCCGGATCGCATTAAAAATTATTTTAGTGGGGTACTAGAATTGTTCTAAGCCCACATAAATATTTTCAGTTCGAGCGGACGCTGAAAAATGTCGCCGTGAATAGTGAAAGTGCTTTTTGGACTACTTTATGGAAAGCCACCTTTTGGGGCTTTGCTCCAAAAGATCTTGGGGATGACATGGATGGATTGGAGCCGTTTTTGGGGCCCCACATGAGGGTGTGGCCGGCCACATGGTGGACTCCTTCATGGAGTCCCTCTTGTTCCTTGGTTTCACTTTTATGCCCTTGTGGAAGGACTTCATTCATGTGCATTTTGGGTTTTATTGTAAAACCACCCTACCCCTTGGTTTTCCTATAAATAGGAGGTGAGTGGGCTTCCATTTCTTCATCCTTGTGCTCTCATACACATGCTTTGCTTTGCAAGCTCTCTCTCTCCCTCCCACGAAAAGAGTCTTTCGTAGAGCCGAAAGGCTGTCTCGGTTCCGGCAGGAACTAGTTCTGGACGGCGAAGCCCTGCCGGATAGATGACACCGTATGTGTGCAACCCCGTAGAGAGGTCGTAGTTTCGATCTTTTGCCCGAGGGGCTGTTCGTGTGTCCTCCCGTAGGGCTGTCCGAGTCTTCGTTCGAGTTTCGAGGG
This sequence comes from Hordeum marinum, assembly GCA_022496015.1. Taxonomy (NCBI): domain Eukaryota; kingdom Viridiplantae; phylum Streptophyta; class Magnoliopsida; order Poales; family Poaceae; genus Hordeum; species Hordeum marinum. The sequence continues at coordinate 272,908,149 of CM039672.1, read as the reverse complement.
TCCTCCCGAAGGGCTATCCACGACATCGTCCGGGGGACTGTCCGACCGCCTCCCGAAGGGCTGTCCGACGAGGGAGTACATCCTCGCGGTTGGGAGGTTGTAAAATCCTAGCTGCGGGGATCTGCACCAACGATCTCCACCAACTCTTCTTCCGCTGCGCTTCGAGTCAGTACGGATCAGATCAAACCTTGTATGCAGTCTCCATAGTGGTCCTGGGCGTGCTCGCTATACCGGAAATTTTTGTTTTCTATCGCGTTCCCCAACAACATTGTCCTTCTCCTTCAGCCACAAGGGGTTCCTCAACGGGTAGGAAGTATCCCACTCCCATTCTTCTTATGGTTTGGGGAGAAATTTCATCACCTGCATCACAAAGACCACTTTGCTCCACTTGGGAGCCATTATTTTCATCAAACTCTATGTTACTCGTCTCCTCAATAAGTCCCATGGACTTGTTGAGGACATGGTAAGCACGAAATTTTGCAGCATAACCAACAAATATGCCCTCATGAGCTCTAGATTAAAAAAATTACAAATGAGCACCTTTCTTGAGAATCAAACACTTACAACCAAACACCCGAAGTACTTGAGGTTGGGATTGTTCCCGGTAAGAATCCCATAAGGAGTCTTGTTCAAGCCTTTATGGAGATAGAGCCAATTTGATGCACGACACGCGGTGTTGATGGCTTCGGCCCAAAAGTTGTAGGGTGATTTAAACTCTGCCATCATGGTTCTTGCCACATCTATCAACGTCTGATTCTTTCTCTTTGCAACACCATTTTGTTGAGGGGTGTAAGGATTGGAGTATTGGTATTTTATCCCCTCATCACTGAGAAACTCATCTAGGGTGGAGTTATTGAACTCAGTGCCGTTGTCACTTCTAATCATCAGGATCTTTGCTTCATGTTGACATTGGACTTCATTTGCAAAGTTGATGACGGTTTGTTGGGTCTCACTCTTCTTCTTGAAGAAATATACCCATGTGTATCTTGAGTAATCATCCACAATCACCAAGCAATACTTTCTCCCTCCAAGATTGTCAAAAGATGGAGGACCGAAGAGGTCCATGTGAAGGAGATCTAGGGTCCTTTTTGAGTATATCATAGTGGTAGCATGATGAGCCTTTCCATGTAGCTTTCCTTCGATACAAGCACTGCAAGCATGATCTCTAGAAAAACTCGCATTTGTTAGTCCAAGAATGTGATCCCCTTTGAGGAGACTTTGCAAAGATCTCATATTGACATGGGCTAGTCGGCGATGCCAAAGCCACCCTACATCAACTTTAGCCATTAGGCATGTCGCGGTCTTAGTGGGTCGCTCCGAGAAGTTAACCACATAGAGACCGTTTTCAACATGCCCAACAAAGGCTACTTTAAGAGTCTTGCTCCACAAAAGGGTCACAGTGTCAATGCCAAAGAAAGTACTAAAACCCATAAGTGCAAGTTGACGAACGGAAAGTAAATTGTATGCAAGGGTCTCGACAAGCATGACATTTTCAATGGTTAAGGTTGGAGAGATAACCACCTTGCCAATACCAAATACCTTTGAGATTGTCTCATCGCCAAAGGATACTTGAGTGGCCACGGATTTATCGGGTCGAATGTCCACCACCAAGTCATTGCTTCCGGTCATATGATTTGTTGCTCCACTATCGAGCAACCATGAGACTCCTCCGGAAACAAATCCCTATGATATATCAATGCTTTATTTTAGGTAGCCATTATTTAATGGGTCCTTTCATGTTAGTGACAAGGGTCTTAGGAACCCAAATAGCCCACTCAATGTACTCATAAGAAGACCCAACATATTTGGCATAAACATGCCCATCACTAGCACGACACAAGATATAAGAGGGGTTAAAGTCCCCGACCCTGTTGGAGGGAGTGATCTTGCCCTTCTTGGCACTACCACACACACCCTTGTCCTTCTTATTCTCATGAGTAGGTCCCCCTGCTTTGACAAAAGTTTCCATGAGCGAGGGAGCTTGCTTGGTCTTCACCTTCTTCTTTTTGGACTTGGGTGCAAACCGAACTCCTTCCTTTGCAACCACTTCCTTTTGATTGCTCATAAGATCATTGAGAGTCTTCTCACCTTGGATACATGTCACTAGGCCTTTCTCAAGCTGCTCTTTCAGCTTAGCATTTTGCTCCACAAGATGTGCATGCTCACAACACGGGTTAGTACCAGAGGCATTATCAATTAAAACAAAAGGAGGACACGTGGCAATTTCCTTAGTGAGTTTTACTTGGAGTTGATCATGTGACTCCTTAAGAGAAGCATGAAACTCTTCAATGCTTCGTGAGCATTGTCAAGTGAGTCAAGCGCATCCTTGAGTCGATCATGGACAACCCCAAGTGCAACCTTTTCAGATCTAAGCAGACGGTTAAGAATGATAGCATGATCAAAATCTTTACGTAATTTAGCAAGGTCATCATTTTGTGACTCCTCAAGAGTCATACGAAGACCTCGCTCTTCTTCAAGAGCAATAGAAAGATCTGTTATCTCATCGACATAATCACGACTATGGCCTCTCAACTCCTCAAGGTATTCTTCTTGAGACTCAATAGTGGCATTGGCCTCACCAAGTTGTTCCAAGAGAACAACGAAGTGCTTCTTGGATTCCCCCTTGAGTTTACACAAGAACTTGTCAAACTCATTCTCATCCTCTTTCACCTCCTCATGTGCATCCACACAATCTAACAGAGATGGAATGGAAGAAATAGAAGTTTTAATGTTTGAGGTTTTGGCGTTGGAGGTTACCTTGGTGATACCTTTTTCCATGAGGCACCTAGCGATGTGGTTCTCGTTGAGGACATCACAGAGTGACACCTTTATTGGGATAGAAGATGCAATTGTCATTCCTTCACCACTTGTGTCTTCATCATCAACGTCATCATCAGAGACATACTCTTCTTGAGCCACCAACACTTTGTGAGGAGTCTTCTTGGTGAAGTTAGTCTTGTTGGGGAAAGACTTGGCCTTATCTTTGCGGGTGAGCTTGCCACCATTGTCTTCCCTCTTCTCATATGGACAATACACCAAAAAGTGACTCACATTACCATAGTGGTAGCAGGTCCTCACACTTTGCTTTCCCTTTGACCCACTTGAGTTGTTCTTGGAGAAGTTAGGCCTCGTGTTTCTCTTGTTGCCCCAAAATTGCCTGGACGCTAGAGCCATGTGCTCATGGTAAGCATATTTGGTGTCCTCGGGGCAAACCTCTTCTTCTTCTTCCTCTTGACTGACTTTGGCCTTCAAAGCAAGGTTGGGAGATGATTTCTTTGACCGTTGCATGCGAGCAAGAGCATTGTCTGTGTTCGTGTTCAAGATGTTCATTGCAATAAATTCATCCAACACATCGCCAGAGGACAAGGTGTGAAAGTCCGGTCTTTGGTGGATGACGGCGGACATGGCCTTCTTGAAGGGCATGATGGCCTTCAGAAACTTACGCTTGACCCAGGTGTCATCCACATTCTTGCTGCCATGATCTCGGAGAGCAACGACAAGAGTAGTCACCCTCCTATAAAGCTCACGCAGTTCCTCGTCTTCTATCATTACAAACTCATCTGACTAATCAAGCACAACCTCATAGTTCGATCGTTGAATGCTTGAGCTGCACTTGTACATGGTGGCAATGTGTTCCCAACACTCTTTAGCAATAGTGAAGGGACGCGGGGTGAGCTAGGTCTTCAGTAGGAACAGCGGCTTGGAGTATGAACAAGGCAGAGGAATTTAGCTATTTATCTGCCTCTTCTCTTGGAGTGAGGTTGCATGGATCACGAGGATAGTATCCTTCTTCAATGACTCACATGAGTTGAGTTGAGTTGTGATCCAAATGAGACTTGATACGAAAAATCCAATTAGCAAAATCATTCTTAACAAGTTTACAAGGAGGACCTAGATCAATTATATGAGGTGGGTGCACCGGTCCTCCATAGACCAAGGGAGGGGGAACCGAGGCAAAGGTCCTGGACCAATTAATTACTTGAGAACGAGTATCCTTATCAGCACTAGCCCCCTCCTTACCGTAGTTGGCATCCGATGTCGAGTTAGTGGGATTAGCCACTTGCACCGCATTGGTGGAAGGTTAAGAGTATCAAGGAATTCTTTAAACATGGATTTGACCTCGGTCGTCATGGAGGATTTAAGCGAGGACATAGCCTCATTCAAATGTCGCGAGAGACCGTGTTCACACCCATAACCTCAGGAAGTTCTCCTGACCGCTCCCCGTCGTCAATCATACTCTTCGGGTGGTGAAATCCTTAATAAAGAGATGTAGCTCTGATACCAGTTGAAAAGATCGATATGGTTGACTAGAGGGGGCGAATAGGCAACTAACACGTTTTAATATTTCTTTAACAAGTAAGTATTAGCAACATAAAGAACACGAAGAACATCTTTCACTGATTGGAGGGGGATTCCACGAAGAACACGAGGGGAAAACATGGAGAAATCAAAGGGGGAAACACTCTATTGGACAAGATCCACACCAAGTACTCCTCCAATCACAAGCAATACATGAGGTGCATCAAGATCCAAGAACAACAATGGAAATAAAGGATACATGGGTAGTTCATCCAAATCTCTAAGAGAGATGGGCCTTGAAATCCACTAGAGATCTTCCCTCGGAAGGGGCCTTGGCATCCTCTTTGGATCTTCTCCGATGGAGGGCTTGATCTCCATGGGAGAGGTAGAGGAAGGAGCAAAGCTCAACTAAATATGAGCTATCCCATTTCTAACCCTAGAAAGGAGGAGGAGGGGTCCCTTATATAGTGCTAGTGGAGATAGGGGAGAGAGAGGGGATACATGGACCTTTGGCCCGCGTCTGCCCGCACAGGGGCCAGATGTCCAGGGCTTCATGAGGGTGTCGGATGTCCGGGGCTGGGGCCGGATGTCGGGGCTCGGGCACCTAGCTTCGCTTGAATCGAGACTCCTCATGCCGGATTTCCGGGTAGGGGCGTCGGATATCCAGCTGGTCTTGTGGCGCCGGGTGTCCGGGGTGTAGGCCAGATGTACGGGGCCTAGGAGGTGGCTTGGCCTTCTTCCGTCGATGCTTCCATGCTTCCCTCGCGGATGGTGTAGTTGTTCCTCAGCACTTGCACTGCTCCTGGTCATCTGTGAAGCTCCGACAATACTTATGTATGCACATGAGGGGAGTGTCAAGTAGTATACCATCCTCGAAGGGTCAAGTGAACACGTGTAAAGGAGATGATTCACCTTTATGTATGTGAAGTAGTTGTGGCACGTGGCACTTCCCAAACAGTCTCTCTTCATGGTGATGTCCATAGGATGCTCCGCATCAGGTTGTTTATATATGCAACTAGGTGAGCAACCTATATGATGCTAACTATAATAACAATACAAACAAGGAGATAAACAATACAAGTAGCTTGCACAAAGTAAAGGTAATAAGTAACCACATGTGGAACCAACGGAGACGAGGATGTGTTACTGGAGTTCCTTCCCGGTAAAGGGAAGTACTTCTCTGTTAGAGCGGTGTGGAGGCACAATGCTCCCCAAGAAGCCACGAGGGCCACCATATTCTCCTCACGCCCTCACACAATGCGAGATGTCGTGATTCCACTAGTGGTGCCCTTGAAGACGGCAACCGGACCTTTACAAACAAGGTTGGGGCTCTCTCCACAACTTAATTGGAGGCTCCCAACGAAACCATGAAGCTTCACCACAATGGAATATGGCTTCGAGGTGAACTCTTCCGTCTAGGGCACTCAAACACCCAAGAGTGACAAAATCCACACAAGAAAGTATGGGGGGATCAATTTTCCTTTGGTGGAAGTGTAGATCTAGATCTCCTCCTTCAATCCCTAGAAAGACAACAAGTTTGGGTGGCTAGAGAGAGAGATCAGGCAAGAAAGCTCAATGGGCATCAATTGTGGAGAGAGAGAGGTAAGAGATAAGGTAGAGGTGGAAGAACCACCTCTTTATGTAGGTCCCCCACTTTCTAGCCGTTACAACAAGAAATACATGGCAGCAGTACAACCGGAGTAGCGCGCGGTACAACCGGAGTGACCGGTACAACCGCACGACTACCACCCAACCACCGGACCACAACAGAAAGGTGGCCACGATGCAGCAGCCCAGTCAGAGCATTGGACCAGGCAAAGTCCCAAGCGGTACAACTGCTTGGAACACCGATAGTACCGGGCTATATAAAATAGAGGTACAACCGGTCCAGGTCCTCCCAACAACCGGAGCCCAACAGGACAGAGTCCGATTGTAGCCCGATGCTGGGCCGGTTCAACTGCCCTGAGCTACCACCCTGGGTCACCTAGCTGTGGGTGGTACAAATTCCCGGAGGCAGTGATACCATCGGTGGGGACTTATAAGTGGCAGCACCTCTAGGGTATCACCCCTGAAGTGCTGGTCAAACCGGGTGTCCAGAGCGAGCACTGCATTAGGTCGGGACGGCGGTACAACCGGCAAGCATGGAAGGAAAGAGGGGCCTCTCTCTATGATGTGGAGGAATGAGTTGGGTGTAAAAGGATGTGCGAGAGAACTAATTCACCCAAGACCTTCCAATGTGGATTCCCTCTTAATAGTACGGGATCCCTACGACCAAAGAGAATAAACACGTAGAGAACACCGTCTTCGATCTTTTCCGTTTGGAGGACTACCTAACCGTCTTGTGTCCCACACACAATACCTGTATAACTTGACACATGGTTAGATTATAGTGAGTTGTCATCATCGCCAAAACACTAGGGTAAGAGATTGCCCTTACATTGCGGATATGCACCCTACATTTAGATGATTATCAACTCAGAGGTTGGTAGCAAAGTTTATCAGCTTGCTTGTACGCACCTGCTGCTTCAGCCGGAGTTCAAGGATAAGATTGTGACGATCGATCCCTCCCATCCCACATCTTTTGCAGCTCAGTCAGAGACTGAGGTTGAGGCTTAGGCAGAGGCTACTAGAGCTGCTAGTGCTCCCGCGCTCAAGACCAAGAAGGATCAAATGACATATCCTATCAGTGCTACTCAGAGGATTGAGCGGAGTCTAGTTGACCTTGTGAGGAACCAGCAAGCCTTGAGAGACTCTTTGAGATGAAGCTCCACGATCTTGATGTCAAGGTGACTCAGGTCCAAGCAGCATTAGATCGGTTGTAGAGGTATGTGGATGGTGTTAGTGACTATGAGTCTAACCCTCCCATCACCAGGTAGTTCACCACTATGCTCGCATCTTCTGCACTCCTAATTCCAGACTCCAAGGCTACAGTGTCTGCTCCATCTGCCACCACTACAGATGCACCATCAGTTCCTCCAGTGTCCACTCCTCCAACTCAGTAGACATCGACACAAGCTTTCGCCCACACACTTCTCTCCACTCCATCGACGACCATCGAAGCAGCTAGTCAGAGGACTTCATCACCCGGTGAAGGAGATCGAGCCCAACGCGACATTTAGCTCTATAACTTTCAAAAAAATTGGTAACTTGTTGCCAAAGGGGGAGAATGTGCATAGATCATAGGTCTTCGAGAGAGAGAGTCTCATCTTTTTCCTTTGTTCATATGGTGTTCTTGATACATTTGGTTTTACTTTGCCCATATTTTGGTTGAAACTATGTCGTGCTTGATCGTACAATTAATCACTTGATGTCATGATTGCTTATCCATGTGCTCTATATTATGATCATTCACTTGTATGCTTGGTGATGTGCATTTTAGTTCATTTATATCATATTATGTGCTCCACCAAGATGTATGTGACATGGAAGAGTGACCCATGATCCTAATAGATTGTGCATTTGCATTCAAACGCAAATTCAAATAATGCACAAATTTAGGGGGAGCTCTGGCTAATCACATACTTTACAAAGCGACGATATCATTCATTGATTATATCCATTGTCGAAGCTTTGATCTATATGTTGTCATCAATTACTCAAAAGAGGGGATTTAAAGCACAACTTATTCCTTGGTGGTTTTGGTAATTAATCTCAACATATAGCTCATTGAACTAATGATCAATCAAGTATATTTCATGAGACGTTCAATGATTGGCATGGCTAGGATATGTCATGTGAACCCCTATAATGCATAGGAAAGAAATTGGCAAAAGCTTCAAGACTATACATTTTGCTTTAAGTGATTTTGATCACATTGAGTCCATAGGAGAGCCAATACTATTAAGGGGGGTGAGGTATTGATGATGATCTGGTTGCTCAAGTGCTTAAAGATTTTTCACCAAAAACCCTCAAACACATTCTCATAATACCTCTGTCTTCAACCCTAAAAGCCATCTCGGTCCCACTGAAACATTCCTTTCGGTGCCATCAAGTTACCTAAGACACAACCCTAGGACAAACCCTAGCATCTTAGTGCAACGAGATTGCATTCGGTAAGACAGAAATGCGGTAAGACTGAAATGTAGTGACTAACCTTTTGTGGTCGATTGTGTTTCATTTTAGAATCTTCGAGATGAACTAGTCAGAACCTCTGAAGTGTTGGATCCGCTTAGCTCATGCTGAATTGGTCTCACCGAGTTGTTTTTGTCGGTCTCACTGAAAAGCCAAAAGTTGGAACCTTTTGCACTAGTTGGTCCCACCAAGATTTGGTGTCACCGAGCTGTGCACTAAAGTTGTAACGGTTGGATTTTTGGTGAAGGCTATACATACCCCTCCAGCACCACCTACTCTTAGAGAGAGCCATCAGAACGAAACTAAACTTCCACCATTCATTTTTTGAGAGAGAGCCACCTACTCATGTGTTGAGATCAAGGGATTCCACTCAAACCAATAGATCCTTGATTTCTAGCCTCCCCAAGTTGCTTTCCACCCAATCATCCTCTTCTACCAAGCAAATTTCTATGAGAGAGTGATTGAATGTTGAGTAGACTATCTTTTGAATCACAAAAGCAAGGAGTTCATCATCAACAGAATATCTATTACCTCTTGGAGGGTGGTGTATCCTAGATTGGTTAGATGTCGCTTGGGAGCCTCCAAATCATGTGGAGTTGAACCAATAAGTTTGTAAGGGCAAGGAGATCGCCTACTTCGTGAAGATCTACTCTGAGTGAGGCTAGTCCTTCGTGGACACAAGCCATGGTGGAATAGACAAGGTTGCTTCTTCATGGACCCTTCGTGGGTGGAGCCCTTTGTGGACTCGTGCATTTGTTACCCTCCATGGGTTAAAGTCTCCATCAACGTGGATGTAAGATAGCAAGACCTATCGAAACCATGCCTACCGGTAAAATTGGGAAGAGGTTAAGTTTAATTTGGTCAAGTAGTCTAATCCCCCCCCCCCTCTAGACATACTTTTGGTCCTACATAACCCACCTAATGCTCTGAAGCCATCTGAATGGATTTGGAAATCATGTTGCTTGCCAAACTAAAAATTCTTCTTTAGTTACTAGTCATATTAAATACCAAAGACTTGCTGACCAAAATGAATTTCTATGTCTCCTATGTGAAGATGAACCCAATAAACATCATGTCCACTTATTATTTTAGCATGACTTCAGTCAAAACTTTTTTGCTTGCCGTAGGTATTGAATGGAATAATGGTCTAGCATCAATGAAATGATGATGGAAGGAAAGCAGAGATCATCAATCCAACCTTTCAAAGAATGTTTGATTGCTATAAGTTGGCCTATATGGAAGCACATAAATAACATCATATTTGACCACAAGTCCACGATGTTGGAGTATTGCACATCATACTTCAATGTCCACTCCGATGTTATCATAAAGAAGGCTAAACCTAGTCTAAAGGAAGGAATGCAATCTTGGTTCGACTATTTGTAAGTGTAAAAACAATCCACTTGATGTTCCATTGTATGGTCCCGCCCTAGCAATGACAAGAGTTACATTAGGGGTTTTTCCTATCTTTTTGCTCAAAAAAGATTAATCATGGGCTTATGCCTATTTTATCAGCTTAAGAATAGCTGGAAAATTATATACTTTATAACGAAAGCATAGTTTCATTTTGACTATTTTCTTTGCATCAATATTTGTCCTCTTATTGTGTTCAAAAATTGACCATGTGGCAATGCACGGGTAGATACATATACACGTATAGATGAATTTTTTTAATTATGTGAACATATTTTAATTTCACAAACATATTTAAAATAGGTGGGATAGTATTACATTCGAACATTATTTGTAAATTTGTGTGCATTTAAAAAATCATAAAATTTTCTTCAAAAAATGCTCACGATTTTTTTTTACAAAAACATGGTTTTTAAAATTCGATTTTTTAAGCAATAATATGTATTCAAATATAGTTCTTGTATTATTTCAACTATGTTTTAATCCGTTAAATTTACAAAATCTAAAATTCCAAAAAAAGAAGAAAAAAATGGCAAAAGCGGGGCCTGACTGAAACCTGAAATGTGCCTAACCATCAGGTGTGACCCTGCATGTTACAAAGGCAATGTGTTGCCTATATAATATTGACGATGCAAATATAAAATAAGTAACGATTTACTAATTGGAGAAAACCTTGGGCTGTTACGGAGGGGGGCTCCTATATGGCCACCTATTAGGCCAACCCATGTGCGGGGCGGGGAGCCCCTTTATTTTTTATTTTACTTTTCTTTATTTCATTTTAAAAAATAATTCAGGATTAAAAAATTGAGAACTGTGAAAAGGAATGTTCAAAATCTGTAAAATGTTAAGGAATTGGAAAATTCTTTCGGATTCAAAAGACATTATGACTTAGAGAAAGTTTGTTTATTCAAAAGATGTTCATGAATTTCTAGAACATGTTCAAAATATTAAAAAAATGCACATGGTTTAAAAAATGTTCAGTAAATGTGAAATTCTCACGGATTCCAACAATGTTGGTGATTTCAAACAAATGGTCGTGCATTAAAAATTGTTCATATTTTTTTAGAAAATTTTCAAAATATTCAAAAACATTTCGTGTAGTAAAAAACTGTTCACAGTTTTAAAATACATTCATGAAGTTATAGAAAATGTTCAAAATAAAAATTTCGTGTACTAAAAAATGTTCACAATTTTAAAATATGTTCATGAAGTTTTAGAAAATGTTAAATTTTACTAAAATGTATGGTAATTACAAAACTGTTCATGAATTTGCTCGCCAATTCAAAAAAATATGTTCAGGTATTTAAAACAATTATATAAAATTTCCAAAAATCTTTGTGAAATCAGAAAATGTTCACGATTTTGAAAAATGTTCCAAGATCCGTAAAAACATGTTTGCCAAATAAAAAATTGTTCATGAATTTGAGAAAAGGCAGCTCATGATTTCAGGAGAAAAGACAAAGGAAAACATTCTAATTTGGTGAAGGTTCTCGAATCTTTTGAAAACCAGTGGAGATAAAATCTGGAAATGGACCGGCTCATATGAAAATTAGCGTGTGAGGGGTCTACGTGACCTATGTGCGGAATAGGAGTGGCCATTACAGAGTACCAAGCTATCAGTAAACGAAACTTACTAGCCTCCGAATATTTGTTTTAGGCACTCATTTCAGTCGGGGCAGAATGATTGTTGTCAAATTGGAAACTGATTCAAATCTCGCCTTCGTAGAAGTTGGTGTGTGTAAGTGCATCTAGTGCCCCTTAGTGATTTTGGTGTATTGAAGACTTATAGGTTAAGGAACTAATGTGTTTGTGAGTGTACACAAGCTCTATAAGTCGATGAAGAGTTTGATATATTCGGAGATTACCGACCCCTAAAATGTATGTCTTCAACTGAAGACTTTGGTGAAGACTTTGCTAAAGACTTTGATATTCCCTGAAGACTTTGAAAATGAAGAAATTGGTGTGACCTTAAAGATATGAACGGGGACTATGAAGCGTGAAGACTTTTGTTTTCGTACTTTCATTTCCTTTCTTTGAGTCATAGGAAACACCGTACTGTTAAAGGGGGGCTGAGGTAATACTAAGGAAAATTTCCAACTGATGCTCAACTCCAAAAGCCTCAACCTATCCAATCCTACGAGTGAAGCCTTTGGAAATCTCTTGCAGTTCAGGCAAGTTCTTCAATGACAGAGACGATGTTCTTCTGGTCTTTGATGAAATTGATCTGACTGAGGAGTTAGGATTTCACCAATGCGAATTGCCTACAAGTGAGGAATATGATAAGCTTGAGGACTTTTATAGTTCGAAATTCCGACCGTTGATGTGCTTAGCGCCACCTGTCCCCAATCACAAATATCCACATAACGGTCATATCATTGGGGGCATTTATGTCTTATCATGTCAGGTTGCATCCTGGCTATAAATAGCCACCCCCACAACCACTAGTTGGTTGGTTGCTCCGAGAGAGAACTGACACTTGTCATTTGAGAGCAACCCATCCTCCGAGGACTTTGAGAGAAAATCATCAGTGAGGAAAAACCCACAACCAAACCACCAAACCCAAAGTGATTGAACATCACTGAAGGAATTCCTGCATGGAACCGACGCTTGTTACCTTTGAGGACTATGTATCCTCTAGACAGTTAGGCGTCATGGTCTAGTGCATCCTGTAGTCAATTGGGGATCATGAAGTGACCTTAGTCTAGAGCATCCAACAGTCAATTGTGGATCGCTGGGTGACCAGTTTGTGAGGGTTTTTGGAAGTCTACTGATAGAGGCGAAGTTGTCCCTGTCTTTCGATGAGATGGTGGCTATCGTTTTGGTGGAGTAGACTTTGATGATACGACTACGAACGTGTGATGACGCCGCGCCTTAGCAATCGCTAAACCAACTCCGAGAGGTTATTGACCACGCCGGAGCACGATCAACCTGACCACGAGGGTCTGTTTCCTGCACCAAACGAAGAACAAGCAAGAAACTAAGGTTGCAATCTGGATATTGCGAATATAAGAGGAAAGCTTTATTGATGAAGTGGGGTTCTGTGACGCCTTTGTCTGGTCGTGGAACACAAACGAAGAACGCGAAGTTGCACCTATGGCGAACTTATAATCTAAACAAAACCCAAACCTAAAACGACGCCCTAAGGGCTGTATATATGGGGGAATAGAGGGGAATTTCGTGGCCCCTTGGAGGAGGGGTCCGAAACCGACCCTAACTCAGTTTCCCCATACATACGGACTCTAAAAATAGCCTATAATATGGTATTTCGAAATTACATGGGCCTGGCCCAAAAATAAGGTGGCGCAACACCTATATTAGCCTAGGGACGAATTTTATAAAGTGGCATCATGCATATTTCGTCCAAGGCTTCTTGCTCCCATTATGGTGGCTTCAAAGTGCGAAAATCATCACTGGAAGCTCCATTGTTCTTTCCCGCGCACGCACCTTCTTCTCCATGCTTGATGCCGCTCCAATGGTCATCCTTCTTGTCCATGCCAGGTCCTTCATTCACAAGTAAAACAAAAGTATCTAATTTAGGCAGCATCATATGTTCATGAACATTAGAAGGATTTGCAAGAAACGAAAGTACCTGGTAATTCAATTGATGTGCGCGAGCTCTAGTAATTGGTCTTGTATGTATAGCAGTCGGAGTTGTGGGTGTAGCATTAGTAGGGATGTCCTCATCATCCTCCCCTTCTTGAACTGAAGTCGTCCTCGACGGAAGCTCATCTTCCTCACCCAAATAAGGCTTCAAATCTGCAATGTTAAAAGTGGGGCTACCCCCAAACTCTGTAGGCAGCTCAAGTTTATATGCATTATCATTTATTTTCTCTAACACCTTAAAAGGACCATCAGCACATGGCATTAGCTTTGACTTGCGCAAATCAGGAAATCTATCCTTACGCAAATGTAACCAAACAAGATCTCCAGGTGCAAAGACAACATGTTTTCTACCCTTATCTCCAGCAATTTTGTATTTAGCATTCATACGCTCAATGTTTTCCTTTGTTAACTCATGCATCTTTAATATCAATTCAGCACATTCTTTAGCATCAAAATTAACCTTCTCCGAAGATGGAAGAGGCAACAAATCAATAGGTGCACGAGGTAAGAAACCATACACAACTTCAAAAGGGCACATCTTAGTGGTAGAATGTAGCGAACGATTATAAGCAAATTCAATATGAGGCAAGCATTCTTCCCACATTGTCAGGTTATTCTTCAAAACAGCCCTAAGCATAGTAGACAATGATCTATTGACTACTTCAGTTTGGCCATCAGTTTGGGGATGACATGTAGTACTAAAAAGTAGTTTAGTCTCCAACTTAGCCCATAAACAGCTCCAAAAATGGCTAAGAAATTTAGCATCACGATCTGAAACAATTGTATTTGGTACACCATGCAATCGAATAATTTCACGAAAGAACAAATCAGCAACATGAGCAGCAGCATCACTTTTATTACATGGTATAAAGTGTGCCATTTTGGAAAATCTATCCACTACAACAAATATGCTATCCCTCCCCTTCTTTGTTCGAGGTAAACCTAAAATAAAGTCCATAGATATATCCTCCCAAGGAACACTAGGTACAGGCAAAGGCATATATAAACCATGAGGATTGAGTCGTGACTTAGCTTTCTGACATGTAGTGCAGCGAGCAACAAAACGCTCAACATCCCGTCTCATCTTTGGCCAAAAGAAATGTGTAGAAAGTACGTCCTTCGTCTTCTTCACGCCAAAGTGTCCCATTAATCCTCCTCCGTGCGCCTCCTGTAACAACAAAAGACGAACGGAGCTAGCTGGAATGCATAGCTTGTTAGCACGGAACACAAATCCATCATTAATAATGAACTTGTTCCATGTTCTCCCTTCTTTACAATTCTGCAACACGTCTCTAAATTCAACATCATGCACATATTGATCTTTGATGGTCTCCAAACCAAATATTTTAAAGTCAAGTTGTGAAAGCATAGTATAACGACGAGACAAAGCATCAGCAATAACATTTTCTTTACCCTTCTTGTGTTTAATGACATAAGGGAAAGTCTCAATGAATTCAACCCATTTAGCATGTCTACGGTTCAGTTTTGCTTGACTTTTAATATGTTTCAAAGATTCATGATCAGAATGTATCACAAATTCTTTGGGCCATAAATAATGTTGCCATGTTTCCAAAGTCCGAACAAGAGCATATAATTCCTTATCATAAGTAGAATAATTCAGACTAGGCCCACTTAATTTTTCAGAAAAGTACGCAACAAGTTTACCATCTTGTAATAACACACCTCCTAACCCAATTCCACTAGCATCACATTCAAGCTCGAACGTCTTATTAAAATCAGGAAGTTGGAGTAAAGGAGCATGTGTTAACTTATCTTTCAAGACCGTGAAGGCTTCTTCCTGTGTGGTACCCCAAGAAAAAGGCACGTCCTTATTTGTAAGCTCATTGAGAGGCGCAGCAATGGTGCTGAAATCTCTCACAAAACGCCTATAGAAACCAGCGAGGCCAAGAAAACTCCTTACTTGTGTGACCGTTTTGGGCTGCGGCCAACTCTCAATAGCTTCAATCTTGGCTTTATCAACTTCAATTCCCTGTGGAGTAACAACATAGCCAAGAAAAGATACTCGGTCGGTGCAAAAGGTGCACTTCCCAAGGTTACCAAACAAACGTGCATCACGTAGCGCAGTAAAAACAACACGTAAATGTTCCAAATGTTCCTCCAAAGATCTACTAAAAATTAATATATCATCAAAATAGACTACCACAAATCGTCCAATGAAAGTACGTAAAACCTCGTTCATTAATCTCATGAAAGTGCTAGGTGCATTAGTTAACCCAAAAGGCATGACTAACCACTCATATAATCCAAACTTAGTTTTAAATGCTGTTTTCCATTCATCTCCCAATTTCATACGAATTTGATGGTATCCACTACGCAAATCAACTTTGGAGAAAATTGTAGAGCCACTTAATTCATCAAGCATATCATCTAGTCTAGGAATAGGATGACGATAATGAATAGTAATATTATTAATGCCTCTACAATCCACACACATGCGCGATGTACCATCCTTTTTAGGCACTAGAATAATAGGAACAACACAAGGACTAAGGGATTCACGTATATAACCTTTGTCAAGCAGCTCCTGTACTTGACGCATAATCTCCTTTGTCTCCTCTGGATTGGTACGGTAGGGCGCACGGTTGGGTAGGGATGCATCGGGAATTAAGTCAATCTGATGCTCAATCCCGCGAATAGGCGGTAATCCCGGTGGCACGTCTTGCGGAAAGACGTCAGCGAACTCCTGCAAAATGTTAATGACAGCGGGAGGCAAAGAGGGAGGCATGTCCTCGAATGAAAATAATACCTCTTTGCATACAAAAGCATAGCAAACAGATGTAGCAACATCCAAATCATTAATATCAGATTTAGTAGCAAGTAAACATCCACTCTTCAATTTTATTTCGGATGCAACAGTAGATGATGGTTTATTATGCTTATGGTGTTGCTCAAATTCCTGTGCTACAATCTGATTTTCACTCTTATTTTTCTCCTGTTTTGCTTTACTAGCTCTAGCAATGTCATCTTTCATAATATGTTCGGGAGACATAGGAAGCAAAGTGATATTATGATCCTTATGAACAAGAGAATACTGATTTTTCCTACCATGGTGTACAGAATTTTTATCAAACTGCCATGGTCTACCAAGTAAAACAGAACATGCTTGCATGGGTACCACATCACAATCCACATAATCAGAATATGTAGCAATGCTAAAATGCACACGAACAGTACGTGTTACCTTAACCTTGCCACTATTGTTGAACCATTGGATGTAATAAGGATGAGGATGTGGTCTGGTGGTTAGAGACAGCTTCTCCACCATCTCCATGCTAGCCAAGTTATTGCAACTCCCTCCATCGATGATGATGCGAATAGAACGCTCCTTCACAACTCCCTTTGTGTGGAACAAGTTGTGCCTCTGATTTTGTTCAGCCTGTGTAACCTGCACACTGAGAACACGTTGAGCAACTAAAATTTCATACATGTCAGCGTAATCAGCGGCCATGTAGTGTGTTTCTGGTTCTACATCGTCGCCATCGTGTTCTTCACTTGCAATGAGAGCCAAAGTCTCCTCATCATAATCACTAGCAGATGCATATCCACCATCCTCAGTAACAATCATGACACGCTTGGAAGGGCATTCTCTCGCAAAGTGACCTCCACCCTTGCAATGACAGCATATAACCTCATGTGTTTGCCCTGTGGATGCAATAGATGAAGAAGAGCTCTGTGCAGGCCCAGAAGGTGTGCTCTTCGTAGAGGGTGGAGTAGGAGCCTGTTTCCTGGTATCGCGGTTGGAGTTTGAGGTTGAAGTAGGTGGTGTTGCAGCAGGACGTGTGGAAGTAGATGAGGTACGCGGCGTCCATGATGAAGTGCGACCTGCAGAAAAAGTAGTTCTAGCCATTGCCTGTCGATCCTGCACTTCACGTTCAGCTTTGCAAGCAAGATGAAATAAACGAGTGATAGTGTTATACTCCTTATACTCCAGAATAGTCTGAATCTCTCTATTTAATCCACCCATAAAACGTGCAAGCATAGCTTCATTCTCCTCAACAATACCACATCTAATCATACCAGTTTGTAATTCCTGATAATATTCTTCTACAGAATTTTTTCCTTGTCTTAAACGCTGCAAATTTTGAAGCAATTCACGTTGATAATAAGGTGGCACCCAACGATTACGCATAGCAGTTTTCAAAGCAGCCCAAGTAGTTGGAATATTAGCATGGTGTATTCTACAATGTTCTGACCACCAAACACAAGCAAAACTAGTGAATGAACAAACAGCAGCAGCAACACGTCTATCCTTAGGAAATTGTAAGCATGTAAAACGTTGTTCTGTTTCTAACTCCCATGTAAGATATATATCAGGAACATATCTACCCTCAAACGTCGGAATATTCAATTTAAGTTTAGGGAGATGGTCATGATCCCGTACCTTAGGGGGTGGGGCAGCCCTACCGTTACGGTTGTAGCCATGTGGTCGACCTGGTGCGTATGGTGGTGGTTGCCCCTGAGGCTGATCGGGAGCAACCTCTCCCTCATCATCGTAATCACCATCATAATCGTCAACCTGCTCAACGACAGTAGCAGCACGAGCCACAGAAATAGCAGCAGTATCAACAGTACCAGTATGTTGGGCTTGGCTGAGAAGCACACGTCGTGCTCGTCGTTCGAAAGGAATAGGAGCCGCAGCTCCTGGTGGTAGACGGGCAAGCACCTCATTGAACTTGGCGTCCATCTTGGTGTCAAAGGTCTTCTCCAAACCATCTAGCTTCTCCATGGCCTCTCCAAAGTTGGTCACGAAGTCTTGTACCTGGTCAGCTATCATTTGCTGAAATTTATCATATAGCGCTTTGTTGGTCATGCTCTCCCAGTCGATCTCATTATCGTGTGATCCTGGCATGGTTAGCAAATAGGAAACACATAAGAATATGAAACCTACGGACTACTGGGACGTGGTGGTGGTGGTGGTGGTGTGTCACAAATCCTTTAAGCGAATCTCAAATTCTTACCAGTTCTTACCCAGCAGCAGGCGGTGATCGGCAACCGTTGTAGTCAAAACTCTCAAAGCTTGGATAGAGCGATTGCCAGGTGGTGTCAAACACATGACGTAGATGTATGTGAAGCTGGGATGGCTTATAATATGGTAGCAAAAAGGGTTAGCAATAATCAATTCAGAGATGCAAGGTTGAATAAACGCTCAACGACGGTACTGTGCTGGTCCTAGGCTAGACCCGTACTAGAGACGCGAGCCTAAAGCACCAACAAAATCACGACGCTACACGTAATCAAGGGAAGAGTACACTTTGAATTTATTTATTTTGTCGGCGCCTCTTCTTTTTTTTTTGCTCAAAAAATCACTACAATGGCGAGTGTCTCAAAACTCTTGCCACGTCGTATAAGCAAGATGGGCACGCAATTTTTTGGACTATTTTTTTTCCCTGGAGCAATCCGGGGGCTGCGATGACCAAAAATTTCGACAAAAATCACTATGATAGCAAGTGTCTCAAAACGCTCCGGAGAACCTACAATCAAGATAGGAAAAAAATATTTTCGGCCAAATTTTTTTTGGGCCAAAACGTGCTCTGCAAAGCGTGCCAGACTTTTTTTTCCGACACCTACGCAGGTAGCAAAACGCGAATCCGAAATCAAAAGATCTCGAAACGAAATCTAAAACGAGCTAGACTCGGATTGGTGGTGGTATATATGGACACCAATGGATAGTGGGTGGTGATATCTAGCAGCGGTGATGATGCTGGTGGTATATGGCGACTATGAAGACGATGCGTTGGCGGCGTGACAACCTGTGAATAGAACTCGAAACTCTAAAGGACTAGACACTAAGACCAGAAACTCGACACGATGATGTAACTGCAAATTCAACAAAGCAAAATACTGAAAAGACTATGCAAAGGCTCAGATTGGTTCGGATATGATGATCTAACCCGAATTTTTTTTGGCTTTTTCGTGGACTAAAGGTATGACGAAACAAATGAGATCTAAACTACGAAAACTGATAAAATCTCACCGAGCAACTTGGAAATCTAATACCACTTGATAGAGGCGAAGTTGTCCCTGTCTTTCGATGAGATGGTGGCTATCGTTTTGGTGGAGTAGACTTTGACGATCCGACTACGAACGTGTGATGACGCCGCGCCTTAGCAATCGCTAAACCAACTCCGAGAGGTTATTGACCATGCCGGAGCACGATCAACCTGACCACAAGGGTCTATTTCCTGCACACAAACGAAGAACAAGCAAGAAACTAAGATTGCAATCTAGATATTGCGAATATAAGAGGAAAGCTTTATTGGTGAAGTGGGGTTCTGTGACGCCTTTGTCTGGTCGTGGAACACAAACGAAGAACGCGAAGTTGCAGCTATGGCGAACTTATAATCTAAACAAAACCCAAACCTAAAACGACGCCCTAAGGGCTGTATATATGGGGGAATAGAGGGGAATTTCGTGGCCCCTTGGAGGAGGGGTCCGAAACCGACCCTAACTCAGTTTCCCCATACATACGGACTCTAAAAATAGCTTATAATATGGTATTTCGAAATTACATGGGCCTAGCCCAAAAATAAGGTGGCGCAACACCTATATTAGCCTAGGGACGAATTTTATAAAGTGGCATCATGCATATTTCGTCCAAGGCTTCTTGCTCCCATTATGGTGGCTTCAAAGTGCGAAAATCATCACTGGAAGCTCCATTGTTCTTTCCCGCGCGCGCACCTTCTTCTCCATGCTTGATGCCTCTCCAATGGTCATCCTTCTTGTCCATGCCAGGTCCTTCATTCACAAGTAAAACAAAAGTATCTAATTTAGGCAGCATCATATGTTCATGAACATTAGAAGGATTTGCAAGAAACGAAAGTACCTGGTAATTCAATTGATGTGCGCGAGCTCTAGTAATTGGTCCTGTATGTATAGCAGTCGGAGTTGTGGGTGTAGCATTAGTAGGGATGTCCTCATCATCTACCCTGAAGACTTACCAAGAGTGTTGGGTGAGGACTTTGTGACCTTAGCTCAAGGAGAATACGGTAAGGACTGTGTGTCCTGGGATTGTGTGTCCTCTAGTTTAAAAACCAGGCCGCTCCAAACCAGACGTACGACTGTCACAACAATTGGAACTAGGTCATCAAACCATTGTCTTCATCGAGCTACCTGGTTCTATTTCCTCAACCCCTCTATTCCTCGTATACTTGTTGATGAAATTGATTGTTACTGGTTGAAGAATTTGACTGAAGACTTTCAAAATTTTCTCACCTCAAATTCTTCAAGTTACCTTGTTCCTCACCTGCTTATCTTGTATCACGCTATTTATAATTTGTGCATGTCTCATTTCATCATGATGGCTATGCTATCGCTATGTTTCTCATGCACTTGATTACTTAATCCGCTGCTAGTTACTCATCACATTTCAAATTCCTCAAGTGATGAATTTTTAAAATCGCCTATTCACCCTCCTCTAGTCGATATAACGCACTTTCAACTGGTATCAGAGTAAGGTACTCCCTTGTTATGTGTGCTTTTGGTTTAACCACTGGAGTTCTAGTTATGTCGACTGCAGGTATGATCAAGGTTTCCGCAGGATGTCCTACCTTCGATGGGACAGACTATCCCTACTGGAAGAACAAGATGCGCATGCATCTTGAGGCAATTGACAACGATCTTTGGTACGTTGTGGAAAATGGTGTTCCCTCTGTTACTCCCACGATCAACGCTGCTGATGTGAACAGATTCAAGCAACTCGATTCTCAAGCGAAGAATATCATCTGTGGCCATCTGAGCAAAGGTCAGTATGGCAGAGTGAGTGCTTTGGAAACTACTAAGCTTATCGAGGATAGGCTGTCCAAAGTCAACGAAGGTGTCTCCACTCAATGTGACTCTCGTGTTGACGTTCTTCGCAATCTCTTCAACCGCTTTAAGAGACTCGACAATGAAATTTTTTAGCAAACTTTTGACCGTCTCACTAATATCTCAAATGAGCTTCAAACACCGGGTGCCACTGATATCACTGACCATGAAGTAGTGAAGAAACTGCTAAGATCTCTTGATTCCTCATTTGATACTCTGGCTTTGATGATTCAAAAGCGTGGAGACTACAAGTCACTTGATCCTGTTGATATTCTTGAGAGACACAATACTCATGAATTCTAGCAAACTGAGAAGAGAGACCTCTACGGGCCAAGCTATGGAAGATCTCGTGCTCTGAAGGCAAAAGCAATTTCCTCATCCGAAGGCGAAGATTCTGATAGTAACCTTGGTGATCCTAAATAACTGAGTTAGGAGCTAGCAATGCTCATGAGGAAATTCCAGAAGTTCTCAAGGAGAGGTGGATTTGGAAAGTCATCAAAAGGAGGTTTGAGGAAATCAGATTCCTCAGATGACTACAAGAAAAGAACTTGCCACAAATGCAAGAAATCTGGTTACTTCATCTCTGACTGTCCTCTCTGGGAAAAAGAATCAAAGAAGAAGAAGAAGAAGAAGAAGAAGAAGAAGTACAAGGATGATAGTTCTGACGACTAGAAGAAAAAGAAGAAATCTTCAAAGTCATCATCTGCAAAGTCCTCAATACACAAGAAGAATGGTTCCAGAAAGGCTCGGGCTTTCATTGGCAAGGAAATGGACGCAGAAGAAGAATATGAAGAATATGAAGAAGAGGAGGAATCTGAGGTGGAATCTGAATCTGGTGTCACTAGCCTTGCTCTATCCTGCCTTCATCGGCAAATCCATCTTCAATGATGAACAAAATGACTACTCCAATGACTCTGACGGAGTCAATGATGACTATGCTCCTACTTACTGTTTCATGGAAAAAGGCATCAATTTAGTCACAGAATGTCCCAATCTTGATGACATTGAATATCCTAAGTGGAAGGTTCTGATGAAGAAGCATCTGATGTCTATGAACAGTGAGTTGTGGACTGTCACAGAACTTGGACTAACTGAACTTTGCAAGATGGCAAATGCTGAGGAAATTTGTAAGTACACTCAACTAGATGCTCAGGCGAGGAACATCATCTTCTCAAGCCTATCAAGCATCATGTTCAAGGGCATCTTTCATCTTCAAAATGCCAAGCTCATCTGGGATAGGATCATGGACATCAATGAAGGCTATCGCACTCGTCAAGACCCCATGTTCATCAAACTCAAGAAAATCCTCAAGACCCAGGAATCAGATCCTGATTCATCTTCCTCACTTTGTCTTATGGAAAAAGGTTCCAAGGTACATAAGCATCACTCCTCCTCTGAATCAAGTGATTGTGAAGCTGATGAATATGTGAAACCTAGCTATGCCAAACTTGCTAATATTGCCACTAAGCAACAAAGTGCACTTGAAAAGCTTCAGAAAATGCTAGACAAAAGCGATGATCTATTGAATGAGGAAGTGGATCGGACTCAAACTCTGTCTGACGCCCTCAAAAGTCTTCATGCAAAGTATGATAACCTTCATAGTCTTCATGCAAAGCTTTCTTATGAATTTCTTCAAAGAAAGCAAGATCTTGAGAAACTAAGGGTGTCAAATGACGATCTCCAAAGGGAAAACGATTCCTTACTAGCTCAACAGATCAGTACCGCTCAAGAAGAATTTGTTCCACCTTGTTTGAAATGCATCGAATGTGAAACTGCTAATTCTTCACATGAATGTTCAAATGCTTCTATTGCTGAAAATTCTTCAACTATTCCAGTGGTCTCAAATTCCTCATCTGAGGATACCACAAGTATCATTGACGAAAATGCAGGGTTGAAGGAATTGTATGTGAAAGGCATGTACAAAAGTCTCAAAGGGCATCAAACCCTTTGCGATGTCCTCAAAAAGCAGATTCTGAACAGGAACCCTAGGAAAGAAGGTGTTGCCTTTGTGAGGAAACTCCATGGTAATGGATCCTACTGGACACGTGAGCAGTACCCCAAAACCTCATGGGTTGCTGCAAAAGGACCTCTTATAGATCCATCCACTTTATCTGGCTTTACTTGTGAAATTTCATATCCATCTGATGAGTCACTTGACTCCAACTACAAGTTCTTCAAAAATCAGAAAGGTGAAGTATTTGCCAGATTTGTTGGAACTAACTGCAGGAACGATTCTCCTATGAAGAAAATCTGGGTTCCCAAGAGCTACCTACAAAATCTTCAAGTGAATGTCCTCACGACACCACTTATGAAGAATAGGAACCCCAGATCAAATTCCTCATATGGATCATAGTCTTCACTTGGACCAAATTCCTCAAATGGTCAAAAACATCATTCTCGTGTTAATGCATCTGTTTCGCAGGGAAAATCTAGGAGTTCTGAATATGTGCATTATTCTTCAAATCATTATGTTCATAAGTCCTCGAAGAATTTCTCTGCCTATTCATATGAGTACTCTAACCCTTGCCCTGTGAAACGAAGCACACTTGCTCCAATGCCTCCCTTCTCTTATGGTGCTCGCAGAATGATGAACTCTTTACCACCCCTCCAGATGTGGGTGGTGAAGAAATTGAACTAATTTCTTATGTAGGGCCAGGTCTCCAAATGAACTTGAACATCTGATGAATTTGCTGGAGACCTGAGGAAATGCTTGAAAGGATGCAAGCTAACCATGTAGAAATGAATTCCTCATTTCTCACGTCCTCACACTACTTGCTTACTATCTTGTGATGAAATTCTGTCTGGTGAAATTGATGCCATATTCTTCACGCTGAAGCATATGAGTTCGTAAGTTGTACTAATTCATCTGCAGTATGAACCTCCAAAAGCTACTGAGTGGGTCCTCGATAGTGGATGCACAAACCACATGACTGGTGACAAGAATCTTCTGATGAATCTGCCACTTGCTCCATCTCATCTGAAGCATATCACCTACACAGACAAAGGAAAAAAGCAAGGTATTGGGTCTAGGTAAGGTTGCAATCTCAAAGGACTGAACCATGGATAAGGTGATGCTTATCAAATCCCTCAGGTTCAACCTTATGTCTGTCTCAATGCTTTGTGATCTTGATATGGTTATTGTATTTGGAAAATATCATTGATTTTCATCATGGAATCTGAAAATTCCAAAGTCTTCGAAGGCTTTAGGAGAGGAGACTTGTATATTGTTGATTTCTCTACAGGTCCTCAGCCTGCCACATGCCTATTTGCAAAGTCCTTAGAAGGCAGGTTGTGGCATCGATGACTTGGGCATGTTGGTATGAGGAACTTGCACACGCTTGTGAAGAAAAAGCATGTCATTGGCATTGAAGGTGTAAAATTCCTCAAGGACCACCTTTGTGGTGCATGTGAGTCTGGGAAGATGACCAGATCCAAGCATCCCTCAAAGACAATCATGACCACATCTCGACCCTTTGTATTGCTTCACATGGATCTCTTTGGCCCCACTCATTACTCCACACTAACAAATTCTTCAAGTTTGTATGTCTTTGTCATTGTTGATGATTACTCTCGTTACACTTGGGTGCATATTATTCTGTACAAGTCTGAAGTGCAGGATGTCTTCAGACGATTTCTTCAAGGGCCTCCACCAACTTCGGTGTCAAGATCAAGCATATCAGGAGTGATAATGGGACTGAGTTCAAGGACACCAATCTTGATGAACTTGGTATTACTCATGAGTTATCTGCCCCTTATACTCCTCAGCAGAACGGCGTCATGGAGCGCAAGAACGGGACTCTTGTTGAGATGACTCGCACCATGCTTGATGAATACAAGACTCCTCGTTGCTTCTGGCCTGAGGCAATTGATACTGCATGCCACATCATCAACAGGGTATATCTTCACAAATTCGTCAAGAAAACTTCGTATGAAATTATGACTGGCAAGAAACCCAATGTAAGTTATCTCAAAGTCTTCGGTGCAAAATGCTGGATTAGAGATCCTCACCATAGTTCTAAATTTGCACCGAAAGCACATGAAGGTTTTATGATTGGTTACGGAAAGGACTCGCACACCTACAGAGTCTTCAACACCTACCACCACAAGGTTGTTGAAATTGTAGATGTGTGATTCGATGAAACTGGTGGCTCGCAAAGAGAGCACCTGCCTTCTGTGTTAGATGAACAGTCTCCTGAGAATCCATTAAGCTGAAGGCTACTGAAGACGTCATATCCACTGAGGAAGTCATTCCAACGAATGAAGACATTCATGCTGATACACCTGAAGAAAATGGTGGTGAAGAAAATCCTCAGCCACGTCAACCTGCTCACCCAAGAGTTGCAAATGAAGTGCAGATTGACAAAATCATCGATGACATCAATGCACCAGGTCCCCTCACTCACTCAAGAGCTTCAAATTTGACTAAATTTTGTGGGCACTTTGCTTTTGTCTCAATCATAGAGCCCACCAAAGTTGATGAAGCATTCAAGGACTCTAAGTGGATTCAAGCTATGCAAGAGGAATTGCATCAATTCAAGCTCAACAACGTTTGGGAACTTGTCAAACGGCCAGATCCACGCAAGCATAACATCATAGGTACCAAGTGGATCTACTGAAACAAGCAATATGAAATGGCCTTGTGGTAAGGAATAAGGCTCGTCTTGTAGCTCAAGGCTACACACGGGTTGAAGGAATTGACTTTGATGAAACTTTTGCACCTGTTGCTAGACTTAAAGCTATTCGCATATTGCTTGCTTATGCTAACCATCATGAGATCATCTTATATCAAATGGATGTGAAAAGTGCATTCCTCAATGGTAAGCTTGAGGAAGAAGTATATGTTGCTCAACCACCAGGTTTTGAAGACCCTAAGCATCCTGACAAAGTCTTCAGACTCAACAAGGCCCTCTATGGCCTCAAGCAGGCCCCTCGGGCGTGGTACAACACTCTGAAGGAATTCCTCGTGAAGAAAGGCTTCAAACCCAGTTCACTCGACCCAACTCTTTTCACAAAATCCTATGACAATGAACTGTTCATATGCCAAATATACATAGACGATATTATCTTTGGTTGTACTGACAAACATTACAGTGATGAATTTGCCTATATGATGAGTGAAGAATATCAAATGTCTATGATGGGAGAGTTGAAATTCTTCTTAGATCTTCAAATTCATCGGCAAGACAATGGCATCTTCATATCTCAAGAGAAATACCTCAAGGATGTTCTGAGGAAATTCGACATGCAAGATTGCAAAGGCATCAAAACTCCAATTCCTTCAAAAGTCCACCTCTGCACTGACGAAAATGGTAAAGATTTTGATCAGAAGGTATATCGCTCCATGATTGGCTCATTATTGTATCTATGTGCATCTAGGCCTGATATTATGCTGAGTGTTTGCATGTGTGCCCGATTCCAAGCAACACCGAAGGAATCACACCATAAGGCTATGAAACATATTCTTCGATACTTAGCTCACACACCAACGATTGGATTATGGTATCCCAAGGGCTCAAATCTTCACCTCATCGGATACTCTGATGCTGACTATGCTGGAGATCGTGTGGATCGCAAGTCAACCTCAGGCACATGTCACTTCCTCAGACGATCCTTAGTCTATTGGTCCTCAAAGAAGCAGAACTACGTGTCACTATCTAATGCTGATGCTGAGTACATTGCTGCTGGTTCATGTTGCGCTTAGCTGCTGTGGATGAAGCAAACCCTCAAGGACTACGACATCAAGTTGAAGAATGTGCCTCTCTACTACGACAACGAGAGTGCCATCAAGATTGCCTACAACCCAGTTTAGCATTCCAAGACCAAGCACATCCAGATTCGTCATCACTTTCTTTGAGATCATGTACTCAAGGGCGACATCACCATCGACCACATCCCTACTGAAGAACAACTGGCCGACATCATCACAAAGCCCTTGGATGAAAAGAGATTTTGCAAGTTGCGGTGTGAGCTAAATATCTTAGAATCTTCGAATGTTCTTTGAAAAAGGACACACATCCTAACTCTTATGCAAAATTGATGACTTAGACATGCAACACACGAAGTAACGTTTTTCTTCAATCATTAAAGAATAACCTTCTAAGTGTGAAGAAATTAATGAAGAATTTGATTCTTAGAACCCTACGACAGTTGTATGCGGTGTTTGAAGTCATCATTCTTATACGGTGGGTCACGCCACCAACCGTAGTTGAAATTCTTCAAAGTTGAGTTTTTCGTCCTTTTGCAAATTCTTCAAATTTTCAAATTCCTCAAGTTTGCAAATTCCTCAACTTTTCAAATTCATCAACTTTTCAAATTCTTCAAACTATGAAACTCATGTTCTTCATTGATATATATATATATTTGAGTTTTCAATGTCCTCAATAGCATTCACTTATTGCTAATTCTTCAAGTTGATTTTCATCTAAGTGAATGTGATCGGACCCTTTTCCCCTCTATGCTAAACTCAACCCATTTTGTTCAAAAATTCTTCATATGCATTCTACTTTGAAACTCATTCAAAGTCTTCACTGTGTCCTTGACAGCTGAAGAATTTGCGAACGGAAACTTTAAAATTTTCACCATCAAAATTTTCGGCGTTTCCCGCTCAAACTGTTCCGATTCCCATGACTGGATAACCCACGATCCCCCACTATCGCCACTTCTCAGTACGTGGGTGACACATGTCGTCTAGAGAGCAAGGGTCAGGGGCAATCTGGTCCAAAACCTTCGGACGGACTGGTTTTCACCTCCACTATAAATACCCCTCCCCTTTCACTGTGCTCGGTTACTCCTCACTCCTACTCTCTCCCGATCTCCGACCTAGCGCCTACGCTAAAATCATCGCCGCCGGCGTGAAAGAACTTCACTGCCTCGACCTCGCCATCGCCTTACTCGCATCGGCCGTGGAAGTCTTCAACCCGCCGCCGTTGTAGCTGTCTCCCTCTGCCAAGCTAGGGCGTGGGAGATTTGGACTGACGAACTTCCTCAATCTCATCTCATACTTCGTCGTGCTCTTCATCAGGGTAAATAAAATTTATTTTTACTACCCTTGTTTGATCTTCAAGTTTTTCCTAAATCTTCACAAAGGTGTTTATGCTTCAAGAATCTCATTCTAAAGCACGTTCATACACTTGATGCCTTTCCCTAAGTTATGATTTTCTTCAAGATTCCTCAATTGTGTGAATCCTCAAAATTTGCACAACTCTGGAACCTAAGACAAAGAACACTTAGTGAAATTCCTCAAGACACCCATGGTCAAATTCCTCACACCTGATTTTATTGAAAAACTTCTGAGAACGCATATGACCTCTTCAAATTCCTCACACCTATACTCTGTTCACAGGTACAAACATGTCCGCTGATGAATCACTAGGTTCTCATCAACTTAACTCATTTGCAGCGTTTCTTGAGGAAAAACTATGCACTTCTTCCGAATCTTCAAGAGTTCAAAATCCTCAGCTGAAGAAAATGGCTGATGGGAAGAAGCCACAGAAAGGTGGAAAGAAAGCTGAACAGAATACTGCTTTTGAGATACCTGAACCTTTGTATGCTGGTTACTGTACACCAGATGAGTCCATACACCACAAAGAGAGAAAAGAATAGAGGAAAATCAGAATTCAGAGGATTGAACGGAGGTAGGTGAGAGAATGGAAAGAATATCGCTATGTCACTCCCAAATTTATGAAGAAATTCACACTCAAACCCCCTTGCAATAGGGCTCCTCCTGCTGGTGATCAAGAGGTTGATCCCACAAGTGTTGCTCGCGGTGAAGACTTTCCCGCTGAGTGGGCAAAGAGTCAACTCAAACTTTAGAGGAATGCCAAAGCTGTAGTGAAGAAATTCAATGAAGACTCTGCTGCTGCTGCCACTGCTGGAGCCTCTACAAGTGTTCCGAAGAAAAGATGATGAAGAAATCTGTTGTGAAGTCAAATCCTTCATTATCAAAGTCATCACAGCAGATTCCTCAAGCTCAGCCCTCAAAGGCCTCAGCTACTCGGTCGGTAGCTGCTCGGTCCTCGGCTGCTGTTGCTAAGTCCTCTACTTCGGTGCATCTTGCATCATGCCAAAGGATTGAGGGATTCTCAATTGTTTCTGGGGCATCAACTAGTTCTTCAGCCCAAGCACATTCCTCAAGCTGTCCTTCCCTAAGGAAAATGAAAGCAACTGCTGGACGAGGCATTCGACCAAGTCCCCAACCCAAGAAGGTGGCATTCACAATACCATCAGATTCCTTAGATGAAGCTGATGATGAGGAACTGGCTGAAATCATCAGAAAGAAGCAACAACGAGTGGCTGAAGCAAAGGGGTCTCAAATTCCTCTTTTGCTTGATCCAAAAATTGTGCTGAACTTCATTGACATCTGGTACAAGGATTCCAAAACACCCATTGATGACTTGAAGCTGCCTCCTGGTCCTGATCATGTCCTCACATCTTTCATCGCTGAAGAAAAATGGAAGTAGGAGAAGGCCAGACAAACCAAGAAGGCTCGGTACAAGAAAGAGCATTTCTTGAAGAAAAATGTTCTGAATCTATCTCCTAAGGAACTTGTGAAGGTGCGATCTAAGATCAAAGGCCTCAGTGAGGAATTCAATTCATACTATGTTGATTGCCAAGGCGCCAAGGTTCGTTTCGTCAACATTGCCGATAAAGTCATCAATGATCAGAACTCAAGGTTTGCATCTTGCTCCCAACCACAAATTCCTCAGGCTGAGGAAACTGCCAGCGCTGCTGAAGAAAGTCAGACTGCTGAAGAACCTGCCAGGGCAACCTCCACTGATGCGCCTGATGAAACTGAACCCATAAGGACGACTGCATCAGTCATGCCTAAAGAAACTACTGCCCCTTCACCCTCCTCTGAAATCCCAAAATATTCAAGGATAAAGCCAATCAACCTTCCTTCTGCATCAGAAGTGAAGAAAACTAAGGCTGCTGAGAAGAAGGCTCTAAAGAGAAAAGCTTCAACTTCAGACTCCTTAGCCGTGAAGAAGTTGAAGGCTCTGCCAAAATCTTCAACTGAACAATTAGATGCCACTCCAATCTCCTCAGCACCAGCCTATGAGATAATTCCATTTGGCGTTGACTATGTCATCCCAGATGATGAAGATGAAGAAGATCATTCTGCTGCTTCGACAAACCAGATTGATGAAGACATTGAAGTGGAAGCAAATGCTTCAACTCCACAGGTATCATCGCCCCAGCCTCAGTTTACTGCTAAAGAGGTTGGCGTTGAAGAAATTGATGAGGATGTGGACATTGGCAACACAACACCTGTCATCAATGATGAATATTGGGAAGCTGCTCACCCAAATTCCCCAATGACCACTCCTCTATCACAGATTCCTCAGTCCCCATCCCAGACTGAAGAAATTCATGAAGGATCTAATGACATGGCCGCTCCAGCCACTGAAGAAATTCCAGCTGCATCAGCTGATGACATCACTACTCCACCTTCCACTGAGGAAACTGCTCAGCAAATTCCTCAGCCTAAACAAAATCCTCCTATGCCTAAGGAGATCAAGGGCCGCTTCAAGCCAAAGCCGAGGATGCCATTCAAAGGCTCAAAGTGCCCCAAATTCCTCAAGTCAAATTTCTTTGATGAACACATATTCTTCATTGGTCCTAATCCATATGACTCAGCAAGGGCCGGTCGAACCAGATTCTAGACGCCAACTCAGATGAACTACTATGCATCAGTTCTGTTTGACAAGAAGAAAGTCTTCAAGCACCATTAAATTACTCATGCTGATATGGAAACAATTCCATCCTTCATGCCGGTGCTCGCAGTTCTTCATGATGCAGGACTTCTTCCCTTCTGTGTGGACATTTGCAATTGGAATGAAGAGCTAATTCTTCAATTCTATGCCACTCTGCATATCACAGGTGATGCATCTGACATGAACTCCTGGGTCTTGGACTGGATGACCAGATCTACTCACCTCACTGCTCCAGCATCTGAATTGCTTCGGTCAGTCCCTGCCCCAATTCCTTCAGAAGAAGCACACTACCTGTTTGATGAACCTGCTCTACCCAACCAACTGATGCAAGTGCTGATGAAACCGTTGGCTCCTGGAAAACCTCAACGGACAACCTTCCTAGTGAAGGATTTGCTCTGTGTGCCCAAGACGTTCTATCGCATTCTCACCAACACCCTATGTCCTTAGAAGGGCCACGACTCTGAAGAAGAAGAAGTGGAGGGAGTCATGAAGAACATGTTATTCAACATTATTCATGGGATTCCCATCAACTTCCATGATTTCTTCATGAGGACATTGGCGAAAATGCAGCACTAGCCCCGTTTGAACTGAAGCCTTATGCTCCCTGGATCATGAAGTTCATCAGATCAAGGTCTTCAATTCCCTTCAAGAAGGACTTCAGAATCATTTTGGCTTCTTGCCCCCGATTGAAGTCCTTAAGAGCACAATTGCCTCAGTTGAAGGAAAAGGCAAGGCTGTCATTGATGAAGGCACTCGTCCATTGGATGGTCAGTTTCACAAAGTTGCATCTTTCTCCACCAATGATGACATTGCAACCCAGGATTCTGAAGCAAAGGCATCAGCGTAAAAGCCTCAAGAGTCTGCCCCTCGTGTGATGACTAATCATGAGCTTCTCATAAGTCTTCATCAGAAGGTTGACCGCAATCACAAGTGGGTAAAGCGTCAGTTGGCTTCCATTGTACAGAACATGACTGTGACGCAGAACTCTGTGAGGAAAAATCACTACTATGTGCATGAAATCTTTGATCGCGCATGGGCCATTCTCGCACACCTCAAGACTCCTGAGGAACTCAAGGACGGGGACTTTCAGCAAAACTTTAGCTGGTCTCATCCTCCCCAGAAGAAATTCAAGAAGGTTCAGGTTCCTTTGATGGTTACAAGTTCATATTCTTCATCTCGTGAGACGGATGAAGCTAAAGACATTGACGACACTACGGCGGGCCCTGCATCGACAAACGACCCCGACACCGCCGGCGCTCCTTCCTCACTAACAAGATGAAATTCTTCAAGGGGCGTTAGTCCTCACTTTTTCGTCCCTTTTGGTCTTCGATGACAAAGGGGGAGAAAATTTGAGTTAGTCTTCAAGCGGGTCTCTATATATGGGATGTGTTTTTGTTTAAGTTACAACTCTCGCTCTTCTGAAGCTTTTGTTGTTTGAGTTGTAAACTTAAGTCTGATGGTGGTCTGACTCTTTTGAACTGCTCTTCGCATGCTTATTTCCTTAAGCAAATTAATGCATGCATGATGAATTTCGTCAGACACCATTTTCATCATGCATTTCAAATTCTTCATATCATATGTTAAATGCGTGTATGAATTACAAGATATAGGGGGAGTTCTCCATGTTTTTCACCTGCCATGTGCATTTGCAGTCCAAAGCAAATTCCTCAAATATGCACATCTTCAGGGGGAGTTCTTCTATATCTTGCAATCAAATTTCTCAAACTCAGTATTTACACTTCATAGTATTATCCTCGTTGAAAACTTAACCTATTTGTCATCAATCACCAAAAAGGGGGAGATTGTAAGTGCATCTAGTGCCCCTTAGTGATTTTGGTGTATTGAAGACTTATAGGTTAAGGAACTAATGTGTTTGTGAGTGCACATAGGCTCTATGAGTCGATGAGGAGTTTGATATATTCGGAGATTACCGACCCCTAAAAATGTATGTCTTCAACTGAAGACTTTGGTGAAGACTTTGGTGAAGACTTTGGTGAAGACTTTGGTATTCCCTGAAGACTTTGAAAATGAAGAAGTTGGTGTGACCTTGAAGATATGAACAAGGACTATGAAGCGTGAAGACTTTTGTTTTCATAGTTTCATTTCCTTTCTTTGAGTCATAGGAAACACCGTACTATTAAAGGGGGCCGAGGTAATACTAATGAAAATTTCCAACTGATGCTCAACTCCAAAAGCCTCAACCTATCCAATCCTTCCAGTGAAGCCTTTGGAAATCTCTTGCAGTTCAGGCAAGTTCTTCAGTGACAGAGATGATGTTCTTGTGGTCTCTGATGAAATTGATCTGACTGAGGAGTTAGGATTTCGCCAATGCAAATTGCCTACAAGTGAGGAATATGATAAGCCTCAGGACTTTCATAGTTCAAAATTTTGACTGTTGCTGTGCTTAGCGCCACCTGTCCCCAATCACAAATATCCACATAACGGTCATATCATTGGGGGCATTTATGTCTTATCATGTCAGGTTGCATCCTGGCTATAAATAGCCACCCCCACAACCACTAGCTGGTTGGCTGCTCCGAGAGAGAACTGACACTTGTCATCTGAGAGCAACCCATCCTCCGAAGACTTTTGAGAGAAAATCATCAGTGAGAAAAACCTACAATCAAACCACAAAACCCAAAGTGATTGAGCATCACTGAAGAAATTCCTGTGTGGAACCGATGCTTGTTACCTTTGAGGACTTTGTATCCTCCAGACGATTAGGCGTCATGGTCTAGTGCATCCTGTAGTCAATTGGGGATCACGAAGTGACCTTGGTCTAGAGCATCCAGCAGTCAATTGTGGATCGCCGGGTGACCAGTTTGTGAGGGTTTTGGAAGTCTACCCTGAAGACTTACCACGAGTGTTGGGTGAGGACTTTATGACCTTAGCTCAAGGAGAATACGGTAAGGATTGTGTGTCCTGGGACTACGTGTCCTCTGGTTTAAATACCAGGCCGCTCCAAACGAGACGTACGACTGTCACAGCAGTTGGAACTGGGTCATCAAACCATTGTCATCATCGAGCTACCTGGTTCTATTTCCTCAACCCCCTCTATTCCTCGTATACTTGTTGATGAAATTGATCGTTACTGATTGAAGAATTTGACTAAAGACTTTCACAATTTCCTCACCTCAAATTTTTCAAGTTACCTTGTTCCTCACCTGCTTATCCTGTATCACGCTACTTGTAATCTGTGCATGTTTCATTTTATCATGATGACTATGCTATCGCTATGGTTCTCATGCACTTGAGTACTTAATCCGCTGCTAGTTACTCATCACATTTCAAATTCCTCAAGTTGAAATTCCTCAAGCGATGAATTTGTAAAAATCGCCTATTCACCCCCTCTACTTGATATAACGCACTTTCAGTGTGGACGAGCCGCTAGCTCTCCGTATCGCGGGTGTTTTGTTGGGCTCGCCTTGGGCAGGCTCAACTTATGGGCACCTGCATCCCGACGTCTTTTTGAAGGGTGCGAGCGCCGGCAGTATCGGGACTCGTGGCCATCGGGAGGCCAGTCCAGGCCGACCAGGTATCAATTCTACATATATCAGTCAAATTAAAACACAAATAGGGTACAACCTCCGCAACATGGGTCCAAACCTTGCTAAACGCTTTGTATGTGATCCCTTCTTCTAGTACTTTTGGTCATGCATACCACCATACTAGGACTACTCACGGCTATGCGTACCATCCCCCCACGAACAACTAATCAATTTGTGGTATCATTTTCTTTTTGTTATTTTTGTTTATATTTCAAAAACTTTACAATATACATAGTTCAAAAATAACTTTACTTACATTTCCGTAAACGTTCAACCACGTACTTAGGAAATCTTAACAAAGTGTGAAACGATCATACAGTTTTAAGAAGAAGAAAAATACCATTGAAAAAGGTTCACATGTTCCAGGTAATGTTTGTGAATTTTTTAAAGCAAGAGATGTTGTGCATTTTTTTAAATGTCTTGTATCATTCAAAGAAATGATTTGTGACATTTTACAGGAATTTCACACATTTAAAAAAATGTTTGTGACACATAGAAAACAATATTCATACTGCATAAAAAGTGTCCGCGTAATATTAAAAAATATGTCACATTATTGAAAACAAATTCATAGTTCATTTAAACATGTTTAATATTTATTCATAAAAACTTTGCAAACATGTATTTGAAAAAATATCCATCACGTATTTATAAAATGTTTAACGTGTATAAAAAACAATTTACATATGAATACAGAAAATGTACAACATATATTGAAAAAGGACATCAAATATTGGAATAAAGAACAAAAGGCATTAAACTTGAAAATTCAAGAAAACATATCCAAAACACTCATAGACACAAAGAAGAGGAAAATCACACGGAAGGATTTAAAATGTGCCTGAACGAGTTCCTAGAACCTCAATAGCATTTTTTTTTTAGTCTAGAACCTCAATAGGAGCTTCAGAAGCAACACGGCCCGTTTAGTTCAACGCCAGAGGCGACACTAATCAGCGAAATATCGTGGAGGCTATATCTCGCTTAGAGCGAGATGTATGCTGTCCTCACGTCAGGCGCGGTGCGACCCGACCGGCCTAGCCTTGTAACTTTTTAGTGCGGGTTTGATTACTCTGTGTTTTCTTTTTTCAGAACTTCCTTGTTTGGAAAATCTATTATACGGGTTTTACTTATTTTCTTTGCTCATATTTTTTATCGGGTTTTAATCGTATTCTTCAGTTTCCGTTGGTTTTCTATGTGTTTTTCTATTATATTTCTTACTTTATTCAACACATGATAGTTCATAAACCTTTAAAACATTGGACACATTAAGATCATTTTTCATACATATGTAGTATCAAATCATAAACATTTATCATAAATAAAATATTACGATTTTTTCATATTATATATTTTGTATATACATCAGGACATTTTTCATACATTATTAGCATTTTAAAACAATATATGTTTGGGTTGTCTACTTTTTTCAAACAAATTTGTACAATTTTTATTATGAATGGGAAACATCTATTTTATTCTTTTTAACATTATATAATACTTGATTAAAATTTTGTATAATGTCACATACATTTTTATCGAAACGTGTGAATGCTTTTTATATACGTAACATACATTTCTACATACATAAGGAACCTATTTTTATTAATTTAATATATATTTTAACCACATGATTATAATTTTCAAATATATGTTTTCGAGGTCTACTTTTTCATACACATTCGTATATTTTTATATAAATCAAGAACATTTTTATAAACATGAATTAGATTTCAACAAATATAAACATGAATTAGATTTTTTTTCATGTTTGATTTCAACAAATATAAACATGAATTAGATTTCAAATCTTATCCGGGTTATACTGCTTGAATTAGATTTCAACAAATATAAACATGAATTAGATTTCAACAAATATAAACATGAATTAGATTATTATTTTTACAATGTCACAATCATTTTATTGAAATGCGTGAACATCTTTTGACATGATACATACATTTTTTGCTGTGGTATGAAGAGTTTTTTCAACTAAGTTAACAATGTTGTACATAACGCTAAACAAATTCGAATTCATGATTTTGTTTTATTTTATCTAATTTTATGTATTATAATATATTAATTCAAAATATTTCCATAAATAAGAACAAAAGAAAAAAGGTACTAAGGAAAAAACGGGGGAAAGGACGAACTAACCTCGAACTTATCTGGCCCAACCATTATGGTCACGGCTTGACGCAAGCCACACATGGTGGTGAAAGCAACTAATTGAGGAGTGCTCATTCAGAAGCTTCTGAAAGGTCACTTTGAGATGTCGCCACTTGGTGCGGTCTCAGCCGTTGTTACGTGTTATGTTTTGGGCATTGTCTTTGGATTTTATTTGTTTATTTTTCTGCACGCGTTTTCAGCTTTTTAGATGAATTAATTTCGGGGGGGCGGGGGGTTGCGTTTCGGTTTTGCACCAGTATTTTTTAGCTTTTGGACCAAAAAAATCGAGAAAATGAATTTGCGCGAAAAAAAAGTGTTTTCTTCTTTTCCTTTTGTCAAGAGGCACAAATTTGCTTCCATTGGAGGCATAACTGTGCCTCTCAGAAACGGAAAAAATAACGCATTTTTTTCCGTTCCTTCAAAGGCACAATTTTTCTTGCGCGAGAGGCACGAACTTGCTTCCATGAGAGGTATGGTCGTGCC
This sequence comes from Hordeum marinum, assembly GCA_022496015.1. Lineage (NCBI taxonomy): Eukaryota > Viridiplantae > Streptophyta > Magnoliopsida > Poales > Poaceae > Hordeum > Hordeum marinum. The sequence goes on along the minus strand of CM039672.1, from coordinate 272,871,029 downwards.
TCTCGGAAATAGAAAAAAATGCATTTTTTTGTTTCTCGGGAGGCACGATTTTGCTTCCGCGAGAGGCATGGTCATGCCTCTCGAAAACGGAAAACAAAACATGTTTTTTTACGTTTGTCGGGAGGCGTGGTTTTGCTTCCGGAAGAGGCAGAGTCGTGCATCTTGAAAATAAACTTCCTCCTCGAGAGGCACGGTTTTGCTTCCGCTAGAGGCACGTGTTGGGTAACGCAGGAGAAAACAAAAAAATTCCGACCTACGCACCAACCCAGGACCACTATGGAGATTGCATACAAGGTTTGATCTATTTCGTTAACGACTTGTAGCGTAGCGGAAGTAGAGTCGATGACGATCGGTGGTGCAGATCCCCGCAGCTAGGATTTACAACCTCCTTAACGCGAGGATGCATACCCTCGTCTGCGCCGCGGACAGCCCTCCGGGAGGACCTCCGAAACTCGGACTGTCACTCGGGCAACCCTTCGGGAGGACCTCTGAAACACGGACGGTCACACGGACAGCCTTTCGGGAGGCACTCTCGAACTAAGACCGAAACTATGATCTCTCTATAGAGTTGCACACATACAGTGTCATCTATCCGGCAGGGCTTCGCCGTCCAGAACTAGTTCCTGCCGGAATCCAGACAGCCTTTCGGCTCTACGAAACTATTTCGCTGGGAAGGAAAGAGAGAGCCACATCATGCATGGCATTTGTATGAGAGTAAGAGTGAGTTTTTGGGCTGCCTCCTCACCCCTATTTATAGGGTGAGAGACTATGGTAAAAATACCAAAATGCCCTCAGATATTTTCACTATTCATAATAGTGATTCCACTATTCATAAATAGTGTTTCTCACTATTCACAATAGTGTTTTCCACTATTTTTCGTAATAGTGTTTTCACTAGTCATGAGATATTTTTTCCCAATAGTGTTTCCCACTATTCATAATAGTGTTTCCACTATTCACGAGATATTTTCTCCCAAAAAGCACTTTCACTATTCATGATGACATTTTTTAGCATCCCGTTGAAATGAAAATATTTATGTGGGCTTAGAACATTTCCAGTACCCCACTAAAATAATTTTCAATGCGATCGGGAACAATTCCGGATTAGTGATTTTCATCTGTGAAAAGCATCTGAAGCGGTTCCGGCAGCTTCGGAACATTTCCGGTTTTTCTTCCGGAAAATTCCCAGAAGTTTCCAGAATAATTCTAGCACCCTCCAAGAATTATCAGGTATGTGCCGAAACCAATTTGACTTAATGGTATCCCCTGAAACAACTTTTCAGTTTTACCGAAACTGTTCTGGTGTTCTCTGTGCGAAACTTTTTCGCTGTTCGAAACTTTTCCGGTGTCCGAAACTTTTTCAATGATTTTCTCTCACACTCCCTATCTAGTATTCAGCAGATAGATGACCCTTAAGCGTGTGACCCTATAGGTTCGGTGAAGCATAGAAATGACCCAGAACCCCTTCCGGTCAATGATCAACATCGGAGCCATGAACACCCATATTGTGTTGGAAATATGCCCTAGAGGCAATAATAAATTAGTTATTATCATATTTACTTGTTCATGATAATCGTTTATTATCCATGCTATAATTGTATTGATTGAAGACTTAGATGCATGTGTGGATACATAGACAAAACCATGTCCCTAGTATGCCTCTAATAGACTAGCTCGTTGATCAAAGATGGTTAAGGTTTCCTAGCCATGGACATGAGATGTCATTTGATAACGGGATCACATCATTAGGAGAATGATGTGATGGACAAGACCCAAACTACAAACGTAGCATATGATCATGTCAGTTTAATGCTACTGTTTTCTGCATGTCAAGTATATGTTCCTATGACCATGAGATCATGCAACTCACTGACATCGTAGGAGTGCCTTGTGTGCATCAAATGTCGCAACGTAACTAGGTGACTATAAAGGTGCTCTACAGGTATCTTCGAGGGTGTCTGTCGGGTTGGCATGGATCAAGACTGGGATTTGTTACTCCGTGTGACGGAGAGGTATATCAGGGCCCACTCGGTAGTACAACATCACAACAAGCCTTGCAAGCAATGAGACTAAGTGTTAGTCACGGGATCTTGTATTACGAAACGAGTAAAGAGACTTCCGGTAACGAGGTTGAACTAAGTATGGAGATACCGACGATCGAATCTCAGGCAAGTAACATACTGAAGAACAAAGGGAACATCATACGGGATTAACTGAATCCTTGACATAAAGGTTCGACCGATAAAGATCTTCGTAGAATATGTAGGAACTAATATGGGCATCCAGGTCCCGCTATTGGTTATTGACCGTAGAGGTGTCTCGGTCATGTCTACATAGTTCTCGAACCCGCAGGGTCTGCACACTTAAGGTTCGATGACATTTCGATAGTATAGAGTTATGTATGGTGGTGACCGAAGGTTGTTCGGAGTCCACGATGAGATCCCAGACGTCACGAGGAGCTCCGGAATGGTCCAGAGGTAAAGATTGATATATAGGAAGTCCTGTTTTGGTCACCGGAAAAGTTTCGGCCTCATCGGTAGTGTACGGGGAGTGCCGGGAGGGTACCGAGGGACCATCGGGAGGGGTGTCTCAACCCAAGAGGCTACATGGGCTGTGGGAGGAGGTAAACCATCCCATGGTGGTCTGGCCTAAGCCTCCTCTATGGGCCCATGTGGCTGGAGTGGTTTGAGAAGGAAAAAATACAAAGGTGGAGAGGTGGAAAGAGTTTCCAAGTGGAAAGGAGGAAACCCACTCCTAATAGGATTGGAGTAGGACTCCTCCACCTCAAATTTCGACCGAACCTTAAGGGTTTGAGGATGCCTCCTCCCCTCCCTCCCTCCTATATATACTAGAGGATTTAGAGGGAAAAGCTAACCCTAATAGCCACGTGCTACCTCTCCTCTAGTGCATAGTTTCTCCTCTAGATCGGTTTTCTACAGTGCTTAGGCGAAGCCCTGCCGGAATAGCTCCACCACCATCACCTCAGCGCCGTCGCGCTGCCGAAGAACTCTTGTACCTCTCCGCTCCCTCTTGCTGGATCAAGAAGGCGAAGATCGTCATCGAGTTGTACGTGTGCTGAACGCGGAGGTGCCGTCCGTTCGGCGCTAGATCGGAAGGACCGTGATCAAGATCATGAGACGGATCGTGATGAGATCACGGCACGGATCATGATGAGTTCGCGGGACGGATCGTGATTGGATCACGGGATGGATCATGATGAGATCGCGGGACGCTCGGCGATTTGGATTGCGAAGACGTTCGACTACACCAACCGCGTTTCTTAACGCTTCTCGCTTAGCGATCTACAAGGGTATGTAGATCCACTCTCCCTCTCATAGATGCTCATCACCATGGATAGATCTTGCATGTGCGTAGGAAATTTTTTGTTTCCCATGCAACGTTCCCCAACAGTGGCATCATGAGCTAGGTCTATGTGTAGATGAGATCTCGAGTAGAACACAAAGAGTTTGTGGGCGTTGATGCTTAGATTGCTTCCTCCCTTGGTCGTGTTTTGGTTCAGCGGTATTGTGGGATGAAGCGGCCCGTACCAACCTTACTCGTATGCTTACAAGAGACCGGTTCCATCAACTGACGTGTAACCTCGTTGCACAAAGATGGCTGGCAGGTGCCTGTTTCTCCTACTTTAGTTGGATCGGATTCGACAAAGGCGGTCCTTGAGAAGGTTGAAAAGCAACTTATGTATCACCGTTCTGGTTTATGCGTAGGTGAGAATTGTTCTTGCTAGATACCCATAGCAGCCACGTAAAACATGCAACAACAACTAGAGGACATCTAACTTGTTTTTGCAGGGTATGTTGTGATGTGATATGGCCAATTACGTGATGTGATATATGTGATGTATGAGATGATCATGTGTTGTATAGAATATCACGACTTGCATGTCGATGAGTACGGCAACCGGTAGGAGCCATAGGGTTGTCTTTAATTATTGTATGACCTGCGTGTCAATCATTAAGCGCTATGTAATGCTTTACTTTATCGCTAAACGGTAGCAATAGTAGTAGAAGCATGATGGGTGCGACAACCCCGATGGCGACACGTTGATGGAGATCAAGATGATGGAGATCATGGTGTCGTGCCGGTGACGATGGAGATCATGCCAGTGCTTTCAAGATGGAGATCAAAAGCACAAGTTCATGGCCATATCATCTCACTTATGATTTGCATGTGATGTTAATCCTTTTACGCACCTTGTTTTGCTTAGGACGATGGTAGAATTATAAGGTGATCCCTCACTTAATTTCAAGATAAATTGTGTTCTCCCTGAGTGTGCACCGTTGCGAAAGTTCGTCGTGTCGAGACACCACGTGATGATCGGGTGTGATAGACTCTACGTTCACATACAACGGGTGCAAGCCAGTGTTGCACATGCAGAACACTCGGGTTAAACTTGACGAGCCTAGCATGTATAGACATGGCCTCGGAACACAAGAGACCGAAAGGTCAAACATGAGTCATATAGTAGATATGATCAAGATGATGATGTTCACCATTGAAACCACCTCAACTCACGTGATGATCGGACTTGAGTTGGTGAATTTGGATCATGTATAACTCGAATGACCGGAGGGATGTCAATTTGAGTGGGAGTTCTTCAGTAATATGATTAATTGAACTCATTATCATGAACATAGTCAGTAGTGTCTTTGCAAATTATGTTGTAGATTACTTGCTCGCGTTGTAGCTCCCTTGAATTTTATATGTTCCTAGAGAAATAGAGTTGAAAGATGATGGTAGCAATATTCCGGACCGGGCCCGTGATCTGAGGATTGTCCTCATTGCTGCACAGAAGGCTTGTGTCCTTAATGCACCGCTCGGTGCGCCAACCCCTCTAGCGTCGTCTGTAGATGTTGTGAACATCTGACAGGCACGTTCTGATGACTACTTGATAGTTTAGTGTATCATGCATTACGGCTTAAAATTGAGGCTCTAAAACGGTTTGAACGTCACGAAACATATGAGATGTTCTAAGAGCTGAAATTAGGATCTTAGGCTCGTGTCCGTGTTGCGAGATATGAGATCTCCAACAAGATTCTTTGCCTGCAAGATGAAAGAGAATAGCTCAATCGTTGAGCATGTGCTCAGATTGTCTGGGTGCTATAATCGCTTGAATCGAGTGGGAGTTGATCTTCCAAATAAGATAGTGATTGATATAGTTCTCGAAATCACTGTCACTAAGCTACTAGAACTTGGTGATGAACTATAAAATGCCAGGGATAGAAATAATGATCCCTGAGCTGTTCGCGATGTTTGACATCGCGAAGGTAGAAATCAAGAAGGAGCGTCAAGTGTTGATGGTTAGTCAAACCACTAGTTTCGAGAAGGGCAAGAGCAAGGAGGGAAACTTCATGGATAGCAAGTCAGTTGCTGCTCTAGTGAAGCAACCCAAAGTTGAACCGAAACCCGAGACTAAGTGCTTCGATTATGAGGAGAGTGGTCGCTGAAGCGAAACAACCCTAGATACTTGGTAGATAAGAAGGCTGGCAATGTCGATAGAAGTATATTTGATATACGTGTTAATGATGTGTACCTTGCGAGTACTCCTAGTAGCACCTGGGTATTGGATACCGGTTCGGTTGCTAAATGTTAGTAACTCGAAATAAAAGCTACGGAATAAATGGAGAACTAGCTAAGGGTGAGGTGACGATATGTGTTGGAAATGTTTCCAAGGTTGCTGTGATCAACATCGCACGCTCTCTCTACCTTCAGGATTAGTGAGGAACCTAAATAAATGTTATTTGGTGTTTTGCGTTGAGCATGAACGTGATTAAATCGTGTTTATTGCAACACGGTTATTCATTTAAGTTAGAGAATAATGGTTATTCTGTTTACATGAATGATACCTTCGATGGTCATGCACCCAGTGAGAATGGTTTGTTGAATCTTGATCGTAGTAATACACATGTTCATAACATTGATGCCAAAAGATACAAAGTTAATAATGATAGTACCACATACTTGTGGCACTACCGCTAAATGTCATATTGGTATAAAGCGCATGAAGAAACTCCATGCTTATGGATCTTTGGACTCATTCGATTTCGAATCGGTTGAGACATGCGAACCATGCCTCTTGGGCAAGATGACTACGGACCCCATTTTCCAGATGGATGGAGCGGGCAAGTGATTTATTCGGAATGATACATGTTGATGTATGCAATCCAATGAGTCTTGTAGCGTGCAATGGATATTGTTATTTTCTTACCTTCAGTGATGATTTGAGTAGATATAGTGTATATTTACTTAATGAAACACAAGTTTGAATCGCTTGAAAGGTTCAAGCAAATTTAGAGTGAAGTTTAAGATTATCGTGACAAGAAGATAAAAATGTCTCTGATATGATCGTGGAGGTGAATATCTGAGTTACGACTTTGGCATACAACTTTAGACAATGTGAAAGTTGTTTCACAACTCACGCCACCTCGAACACCATAGTGTGATGGTGTGTCCGAATGTCATAGTCGTACTCTATTGGATATGGTGCATGCTATGATGTCTCTTATCGTTTTGCTACTATAATTTTGGGGCTATGCATTAGAGACAACTACATTCACTTTAAATAGGGCACCATCTAAATCCATTGAGATGACACCATGTGAATTCTAGTTTTCTTCTCATATTCAATCCTTGGTTACATCCTCAATCACTTCTTAAAACTCCTAGAAAGTACTTTATTACAAATGCTGCCATCCACATAGTTTGGTATGGTCTAGCATCAACTCCCAACTTTATTCATTCATCTCCCCTTGGAGATACTCTAGTACCACTAGAACTTCGCGATGTGCTCCTTGAAATCATCCATCTTTTCCTTGATCAGGGTGGACCTGAGCTTCATCTCCATCATCTCTGTATGCACCTCTTGTAGGTATTCCTGAGTATGACGGAGTCTTGCTTCAAGTATTTCTCCAATCTGGCGTATGGCTTCCATGGCAGCTTCACGAACAGCGTCAAAGAAAATTGCTCGTGGTACACGAGATATGTAAAAGTATTGTCCCATAGTCTTTGGGCAAAATTCTTTCACACGGTGCAGGTGTACCTCCACATACCAGAGTTCCACTCCATTATCCATGAATGGGTAGCCTTTGTAGGCTGCATCTCCTTCCAAATGGATGTGCTTCATCATATCCTTCAGGATCCTTGGGTAATCATGGTCACTAGTCAGAGTCATGATCGTCTCCGGGCCTTTGAGGAAAGACTCATAAAGGGTGGTCATCTGCAGGTGTCAGAAAAGGTACTCAAAATTAACATAGGTTTTCTTCTTGGGTAAGCATCCATGTTATCCAAAACCAAGCTTCAAATTCACTTCCCAACATCTTACGGAGTATTGTCATCCTTAAAACAAAATGGGTTTTCCGTTTACCATACTCCAGTTATCTCCTGGTACTTTAGCAAAATCCAAGGTTATGCATCAACAACTCATTTTCATCCATGTTTTGATTCCATACTTCTATCTCCAACTGGGTCATTGGTCAGTCAAAACTTCATTTCACCATCTATTGGGTTCAAGGTTTTGGGGATGAGATGAGTAAGAGAGAGAAAGGAGGGGATACACACAATACAAACAATGGTTTTGAAAATAGATTTTTGTTGTGGCTGTCGAAAATTACACACAAATGACAGCTCGCAAATCATCGTATCTAACGTAAGTTTACATCAGGGGTTTGGTCTTCTAGGGCGTAATATCTTGGAAATTCTTCATGGTCTTCAATTTCTTCGGGTCTTCACAGTCTTCAACACGTGTAGCTTCAACTCTTCTAATGCATGGTTAAATCTTCTTTACTTTGAAGTGGCCATCAGTTGTTTCGATATCTTGTCCTTCTTGAAGAGGTCTTAGTTGATCCTTCGTGTGGTCAAGGGGAAAAGGGTATTTTCTAACTCTTTGATAAAACTCAGAAGGGATGAGAAGTACAAGGTCTTCTGAAAACAAAGTTTTTCGAGAAATCATTTCCTAAGGGCTTTCCAGTTTCTAGGGTCACGTCCTACAGTCAACATGTGCTCTGATACCATTTTCTGTAGCGACCTGACTCAAAATGAGTCAAGCCTCTGTGTTCTTTGTGCCATCCCTGGATCAGTATGCTGGCACACACAGTACATCAATGTATATATCAAAGTGCAATCACATGTAAATAACGTAAAACTGATATATACCTTAAAATAGCAGCGGATACAGTCAACGGGAGTGGAGTCCCAATAACACCAACGGCAAGTTGAGTGCGGACCGTAACCCTGAATCGTACTCTTACCCGTCGTAGAAGAGTATCTGCAACATAAGACGTTGCAGCCGTGTAGGTCAGCATTTTGAATATGCTGGCAAGATCACCATAGAAGAACAGAAGAATAAACCATACTATATGCAATAAGGCTTTATGGCTCTGTGGCTAAGTTTTTGCATAAAAGCTGATTTTGTTTTCCTACAACAAAGGAATATCAGGAATTTCACTATGGAGTTACCTATCATGACATGGTTCCGCCAACCAATGTCTCAATGCCCATAAGTATCATTAAGTTGCCCACAATTAGTTATCGGTCCAGTGTTGAGAGTTCAGAGATAGATCCAAGTCTAGAAGCTCAAATTTTTCGTAACCGGGGACACGGCTAATCGATTAGGTTTAACTCTGCAGAGTGTTGTGTACTTTACCCACAAGATTCTTTCCCTCCTGGTAAGTCCTCGCACTGCCTGGTGTTTGAGAACAGGATGAAAGAAACATGGTCTTTCAGAGTGCTTCCCTGACTGTCCGACAGTGCCCATCCAATCCTAACGTCGACTACATCTCATAGCACTGCCCAGCAGAGTCACAACAAAGATCAACCAAGCCAGAGCCCATAATGACTTGTGGCTACACAGGTAAGCTTCCGGGCATGAAGTATTCATCCTTCTCTTTGAGTCTGGGTGAAGCTTTCCGCAAGATGTCATGGCGCTTCTCCATGCATCCCGGCCACTCACTGGTTTCTCCAGGGTGCCCAATCAACCATCCTTCACCCAGTAGTGTGTATTGAAAACTTGTCTTCTTGAGTCTTGAAGTCTTGAGGTCTTGAAGGTGCAGGACTTGAAGATGTCTTCATGAAGTTGTCGTCTTGACGTAGAGTCCTTGTTCACACCACTCACGAACACTCATACCAATCCCCGTCTACTTTAGCATAGCATAAAAATAACTAACGTTCCCGGGGCTTTAGTAACCAGTGGTGGGTTCCTACCTCATGCATTCTACTCAACTACAAGAATTTCAATAACACTACGGGAGGGATGTGCTGAATGATGTCACTACATGCAATAAAAACATAGGTATGAAATAGATGGTCAAGGTGAACTTGCTTGTACTGTTGATGAAGAGAAAGATCGCTCTCAGAAATAACTTGATAGACTATACGTCACTCTCCGATGAAAATCTATATAACAAACATTGCATTCATAAGCAAACATTTCTAGCAATCAAAACTGACAATCACAATGTAACACAAGAACAAAAGCAACAAGGTTGATGAAGGAAACACTTAAGACAAAACTCAAAGTCAAGAAAGTTTTCATAAAAACAACTAAGGTAGTTTTCCTCTACAACAACTAGTAACAAAACAAAAAAAAGTAAAATATAACAAAAGGATTTTAGTAAATATTTTACTAGCAAAAAGAATTACTTTTTGAAGAACAAGTAAAACTATGAAAACAACATCCTAAACAACATAAGTGTTTGCCCACTAAGCTTAACAACAAGTAAAACAATGCAATATTAAAATAAGGGAAAAACAAAGTACAAAACAATTAAGTTAACAGAAAATAAAACTTATAAAACAAGTTATGAAAATATTTTCAAATAAGAGTTCCAACTAGCAATGGAAATCCGATTGCTAGTTATAATTGAACTAGAATTGATTCCATGCAATCCACTAATAAAATAATATTTGTTTTGAAGGACTACTATCTTCTAACAGAAAACTTTATAAAATTTATCAACTAATATAAAAGAAAATAATTTTAACACAATTTAAAACAAAAGGAAGATAAATAATCCTAACAAGAACTAAACAGAATCTGTTTTGGTTGAAAATACTATTTTAAAATATTATAAAATTCCCAAACTCTACCTACTGATAACTAAGGTCACTAGTGACAAGTAGCAAAAAGAATCAACTCAAAATACATTTTAGAACTCAAGATATTCAGAAAACAAACTTTAAATCAAATATGTTTAAATTCAAATTTAATTATTCTCATATGGTCAAATTTGGTATCTACAGAAACTAGATAAAATTTTTGACTTAATGCAAAAATAATCAATTTAAAATAGTTAAAAACATAAAAGATATAAGCAAAACAAATCTGAAACTATTCTGGAAACAGAAATTAAAACAGAAAAGAAAAATCGTTTTCTAACGGACAGGGGGTACACGTGGCATCTCCTGATTGGCTACTGGTGTGCGCGAGAGGGGGTTTTCGGGCGGACGACCGGACCTTAGCACATACCGGTTCGCGAATTAAAGAGATCTAATCCTACTCGTAGATCTACGATCGGACGGTCCAGGGAGGGGGAGGAGCTCACAGTGAGGATGGGGTCGCCGGCGAGGTCTTCTCCGGCGAGGCCTAGGCGACGTGGTTGACGTGGGCGGCGCTCCGGTGGTCGAGGGCAACGTCTGAAGACTCCAATCGACGGCGGTGATCCTCTAGCGATGAACAGCGGTGCCAGACGGTTCGGAGGACGAGGGAGGTGACGTCTCGATGCTTGGAGGGGTTCGATCGTCGGGGTAACTCCGGTGAGCTCGTGGTGGGTCTCTGGCGAGGGGGAGAGAGGGTTTAGGAGGGGGAATGGATGCGGGGAAGGGCCGCTGCTTATATAGGGGCGAGAGGGGGTCGGGGAAAGGAAGGACGCGTAGATCCGGCGATGGAGGATTCTCCGGCGAGGCGGCGCGTGCGGGAGGTAGGTGGTGGCCGCGGTGATTTCGGATCGGACGGGTGGGCCCCGCGGTCAGTGAGAGGGGGAGCACGGCAGGGGCGTCGGTCGGCCGGTAATTAGGGGATTCGGCATTAATAGAGGTGGGCCGGCCCGATCTGTTATAAAAATTTTCCTTTTTAATAAACAGAGACAATCAAAAGCCTTTAATGCAAATAATCTAGTTCCAAAAATAGGATTATTATATATCAAAATTAACGGAATAAAATATTCCATTTACTGAACATTTTTATTCTGTCAGTTACACACTTTGAGAAAAATAATATTTTCAGAAAATGCCTATTTGGTTTTTAAATTCTTTTTGCAAATATTTTCAAAACAACCCCATGGGTTTTATGATTCAAAAACATCACCAAATACCCCTGGTTTTGGAGTGTCATATTTACTCCTCTCAAATTTTGACAAGGGGTTTGAATACTTTGAAAACTTGAATAGGATCCAATATGAAATGGATTCCAAAATTAATTTAGAGGCACTTTCAAATTCTTTTAAACTCCCAACTCATATTTCATATAATTTGAAGAAGTCATATTATCCTCTCTCATGAAAATCATTGAGTTGCATAAAGTTTCTAAATTTGAAATATTTTCAAATGGGAATTCAAACCATTTTCAAATCCCTTTTCATTTCTTTAAATGGAAGAAGTCATGTCATCTTCACTCTGGGGTTTTGTGATGAAATGAATTTGAATTCCTGGTGATCAAAATGCAGAGTGAAAGTTTTGGGAAAGTCATTTCATTCCCTCTCATCAAATTTCAAAAGTTTCAGAAAGTTTCAAATTTCACTCAGTTTCAATTCACTCAAGCAACGAACAATCATTCTAATAATTATTATAACATTCCAAAGTTTGGGATGTTACGGCCTCTAATAGACTAGCTCGTTGATCAAAGATGGTTAAGGTTTCCTAGCCATGGACATGAGATGTCATTTGATAACGGGATCACATCATTAGGAGAATGATGTGATGGACAAGACCCAAACTACAAATGTAGCATATGATCGTGTCAGTTTAATGCTACTGTTTTCTGCATGTCAAGTATCTGTTCCTATGACCATGAGATCATGCAACTCACTGACACTGGATGAGTGCCTTGTGTGTATCAAACGTCGCAACGTAACTGGGTGACTATAAAGGTGCTCTAAAGGTATCTCCGAGGGTGTCTGTCGGGTTGGCATGGATCAAGACTGGGATTTGTTACTCCGTGCGACGGAGAGGTATCTAAGGGCCCACTCGGTAATACAACATCACAACAAGCCTTGCAAGCAATGAGACTAAGTGTTAGTCACGGGATCTTGTATTACGAACGAGTAAAGAGACTTGCCGGTAATGAGGTTGAACTAGGTATGGAGATACCGACGATCGAATATCGGGCAAGTAACATACCGAAGAACAAAGGGAACATCATACGGGATTAACTGAATCCTTGACATAGAGGTTCGACCGATAAAGATCTTCATAGAATATGTAAGAGCCAATATGGGCATCCAGGTCCCGCTATTGGTTATTGACCGTAGAGGTGTCTCGGTCATGTCTACATAGTTCTCGAACCCGCAGGGTCTGCACAGTTAAGGTTCGGCGACGTTTCGGTACTATAGAGTTATGTATGATGGTGACCGAAGGTTGTTCGGAGTCTAGGATGAGATCCCGGATGTTACGAGGATCTCCAGAATGGTCCGGAGGTAAAGATTGATATATAGGAAGTCCTGTTTTGGTCATCGGATAAGTTTTGGGCTCATCGGTAGTGTATCGGGAGTGTCGGGAGGGTACCGGGGGACCATCGGGAGGGGTGTCTCGACCCAAGAGGCTACATGGGCTGTGGGAGGAGGTAAACCAGCCCCTGGTAGGCTGGCTGAAGCCTCCTCTAAGGTCCCATGCGGCTGGAGTGGTTTGAGAAGGAAAAAAATCCAAAGGTGGATAGGTGGAAAGAGTTTCCAAGTGGAAAGGAGGAATCCTACTCCTAATAGGATTGGAGTAGGACTCCTCCACCTCCAATTTCAACCAAACCTTGAGGGTTTGAGGCTGCCTCCTCCCCTCCCTTCCTCCTATATATACTAGAGGATTTAGAGGGAAAAGCTAACCCTAATAGCCACGTGCTACCTCTCCTCTAGTGCATAGTTTCTCCTCTAGATCGGTTTTCTGCAGTGCTTAGGCGAAGCCCTGCCGGAATAGCTCCACCACCATCACCGCAGCGCCGTCGCGCTGCCGTAGAACTCTTCCACCTCTCTGCTCCCTCTTGCTGGATCAAGAAGGCAGAGATTGTCATCGAGTTGTACGTGTGCTGAACGCGAAGGTGCCGTCCGTTCGGCGCTAGATCGGAAGGACCGTAATCAAGATCAAGAGACGGATCATGATGAGATCGCGGGATGGATCGTGATGAGCTCACGGGATGGATTGTGATTGGATCACGGGACGGATCATGATGAGATCGTGGGACACTCGGCGATTTGGATCGCAAAGACGTTCGACTACACCAACTGCGTTTCTTAACGCTTCCCGCTTAGCGATCTACAAGGGTATGTAGATCCACTCTCCCTCTCGTAGATGCTCATCACCATGGATAGATCTTGCGTGTGCGTAGGAATGTTTTTGTTTCCCATGCAACGTTCCCCAACATATTGACCCCTATACCCACACGAATGAATATTCAAGTGAACCTCCAGTTGTCGTGTGCTATTCCTGTTGCTTCGCGATATGTTACAAATACCCGAGGTGAGACATGTTGGCATCCCCGTGGATCAACAACTTGTCCATTATGCCAGTTACCTCATTACCGGTATTGTTCTCTTTTCTTGTTCCCGTGTTCCGACATCCCCGTGATCAAATCACAAAGTGTTTGGCTAGACGATGATGGATACCGTAACACCAAGAGGGCCCAAAGATATCTCTCCATCATCGGAGGAGCAAATCCCAATCTTGAGCTATCAAGTTACTTGACATACTTTTCCATGAACCCGTAAGGCGCCGTAATAGCCACCCATTTACGGATGACGTTTAACAAACCCCAAAGTTCATGAAGCAAGCATGAAGAAACTTGATACTCTCATGGTCTAAGGAATTATGCAAACATTAACTTCTTTGTGTTATTAACCATTAACTTATGACGAATGTATCTCATAGCATAACATCAATTCAGGTCGATTCAACACAAATATTCTTCTAACATTGTGCCCTCAAAATTGTTGGCATAACCATGCCCATGATTAGGAAAACAGGATCATCATGCAATACTTGAGCCAGTCTTAGAGGCCAGACTAGGAATCCATTTTACCGTTTATTATTCCACACATGCATATGAGTCTTCCTTCAAGCCTCGTGGTTATTGCAGACTCGAGAACCATAGCAGTTATAGCATGGAACATAAACCTAATTATGAACAGGGAGATAATCAATAACATTTATTATTGCCTCTAGGGCATATTTCCTATAGACTCCCACTTGCACTAGAGTCAATAATCTAGTCAATTCTAATGCACTTTACACCTATGGCATACTGGCGTAAAATATGCTTCGCTTGTGATATATCCTGATGTCCAACGGATCTGACAACTTCAGCTCCGTGTGTAACTTTGCATATCCTCGCGTTTTCACGCTATCACAAAATTCGTATTTTGTGTGAACTTGGCTTTGCATATGTGTGAATCATTGGTCGAAACCTGATTCCTCAGACTGAGTTATGGAGCAACTATCTACAATAGTGTCTCATAGACCAAAGCCATCTTGGAACCATACTAAGTTCATGAATGAACTATATGATTCAACAACTTCTTTATCACTTCTAAAGCGTCAGCATACTTAGCCATTGTTATAGAATTCGCCATAGTATCTTGTTTGGAACAATTTCCAACTAGCGTGCCACCATATTGTGTATCACACAAAACCCTCAATTAAATCGAAAATCGCATGGAGAAATGGTGAAGACTATATCGATGTACCATATTACAACGAACTCTTCATGATTTCTGCTTGCGAGAAAACATGTCATCAGTACTACTCTAGTACTTAATGACATCTTTCGCTGTTGTCCCATGATCAGTACTTTGATCACTTTGGTATCTATACTCGTAACAACTTTGGAGTATTTGACATATCTGGTTGTTTTACATACCATGGAATACATGATTATTCCAAACACAAGAGTGTGTGGAATCTCCATCATGTATTTTACTCATCAGTGTTTTGGGACATCGAGTCTTGCAAAAATTCTTTCCATGTGACTTCGGCAAGAATCACTCCTTGGTGTTTAAATGCTAAAAGTTTTAGCATATTGTCAATATGTATTCATAGCTTAGCACCATTAGGTAAATCTATCTCCATAGATCATCATGCCTAATATTGAGGCTATGTAGCCTAAGCACTTCATCGAAAAACTATTTTCAAATGAAGTCCTAATTCATGTCAAGAAATTTATTTCCAATTAACAATGTGTCAAGTACACAAGGTTTTAGAAATATTATTATGCTCCCGCTTACTTTCTTGAATCACAAGCATCTTCGATACCCATTTGATGAAGTCAAACCCCTTTGACCATTCCATCAAAAATGAAGATTCCAACTCCACTATGCTCTCTTCTGTCCATTGCTGAAACTCTGAAGTTTGCATACTTACTAGCATCCTCTGGACTGACAAAATACCTTGGACTGTAACACATGCAAGTCCTTGGTTACATTTCCATTAGATGGAAATCCTTTCGTCATCCATGTTTCATATCTCATGATTGAAATATGTATTAATTTCTAGTTCAATCCAAACTGACTTCAAGCATCACTACGGTGAGACAATCTCATCGTAGTCAACTCCTTGAACTTGTTATTGCAACAAGTCGAGCTTTATGGATATTTTTTTATCCATATCAGTTTTAGTTCCATAAATATTCGTTAGACTCTAAGTCTTCCGAAAGGTGTATCAAGATTTTAATCTTGAATCACTTATATGGACACTATCTCGGATTGTATTGGCATTTAGCCAATTCCGAAGTCAGGGCTCATCAACGCTTCCTTGTGTATTGTAGGTATACTGTTGTCTAACAATAATATCTCGTTTGCGCACCTGATAGGTTTGCACGAGCTTTGCCTACGTGTTTCAGCTGCACGTTCGGCCGACGTCCATACATTTTATTGTAGAGACTTCCGTATCAGTCGTAGTAGGAAACTCCGGAATCACTTCCAAGGTTTCTTTCCTTTGATCTGATGACGAAGATACTAGTTATCTCGTCGAGTTGCACTATCCTCCCACTCACCTTTTGTAAGAACTATTCTCTTTAAAAGCATACCGTTTTGTGGCAAAACCCTTTGCCTCGGTATAGTGGTGGGGAAATACCCAATGACTTGGGATAACCTTACAAAGTAGCACTTTTCTAATTTGGAATAGGTTTGTAACCTTTTACACAAGCCCCATATTCCAAATGTTAAGAAAAGATATAACATGGTTGGGCGTACAATACCGTGACGTCATTTCAACAGACCCGATGGAGATCTTTTCAGTGCAAAAGCCACAGTCTCTAAAGCATCACCTTAAAAGGGATAATGGAAAATTTATTTATGTAATATTTGATCTTACCATGTCATAAATGGTTCGACTACATCTTCACAGACTTTCCACTTGCAATGGTGTTCCGAGAGGTGCAAGTCATGAAACTCTTTTCACAACTCATCATACATTCGCTAAACTTGTAACTCAAATATTCCTTCCTGCAATCGAATTGTAGAAACATAATTTTCTTGTTACAACAACTTCTACTTCATTTTTGAAAGTAGACAAATCCACTGTTTGCAACAACATTTATCGGACTACATACATCAAAATGTATGATCACCAAAAAGTTCTTTGCTCGTTCCTTATGGCCTGTGAACGGTATTTTAGTCACTTCACTTTTCAGAGGAAAGTTGCAAGTGTGAGATGATTCAAAATCAAACGACTTCAAAATCCATCATAATTGAATTTTCCATGCGGGTTTCTCCAATGTGACCAAATGCAGTGCCACACATATGTGGAATTCTTTTAGTCTTGCGACATTTAGCGTCAGTGTTATGGATGTATCATATTACCATCAATATTCACAACATACATCCCATCCTTGATGGAAGCATGGCCCTTCATGTTATTCATAACACCGAACATCAAAAGTTCTCTTATGAACAACCTTCTTGCAAGATACCTTATGCAAAGGGCTAGAGTATATGAAACTCTAAATGAATTATAAAAGTAAATATAGAGGTAATGTATTATTTATCAATATTCATAACATACGTCTCATTCACAATGAAAGTATGGCTCTTATGTTATTCATAACACCGAACATCAAAAGTTCTCTTATGAACAACCTTCTTGCAAGATACCTTATGCAAAGGGATAGAGTGTGAAACTCTAAAATGAATTATGAAAGTAAATACATAGGGAATACATCGATGGAAGGCATAGTAACATTTACTACGTTCCCAGCATGTATCTAAACCTCATTCTTGGCTAGTCTTTCAGGCCATAGTAGTTCTTACATCGAGTTGCAATAGAATGCAATCGAGCGGGTATCTTTGTGATTAACTCACAAAACCCAAGAATTAGTGATTAACATGTTTAACCATAATTCCTAAGAACTATATCTTTGACCAGCCTTCTATACATCAAAAACTTGTATGACATTCATACATGAGCTGGATATTCCAGTCTTCCTTTCTATTGCCATTATACTTCTAATAGTTTAACTTTCAGTATTTCTCATACTCACAGAAGAAGCACCCAACTTAAGAGTGGCGATAGCCCCAGAATTCCTAGGCGTGAAAGTTTCACTAACACCCTTCGTACACTTCCTTTCTCTTTAAGTTGTTGTTTTATTCACCATCATCATATGACAGGCGTTCTTCTAGATCCCTCTCTTATCAGTCTAATGCATAGTAAACTCCTTTATTAATAGTTTGCAAACAAACATTTCTTCGGATATCTCATATCTTTTAGCCTTTGTCTGTCTCTAAAAATGATTTTCAGATTCCATGAATATCACATAACTATCCAAACTTTCGAAGTTTGGGTCCCATGGAAGCAAACATATTGCACTTTGACTGAAAAAGGAATTCTAGCTTTTGGATCGAAGGACAAGAGTCATATCATCCATAGCATTAGCGGGAGAATACCAAAAGCATGTGATAGGACAAAGTCCTTCTCGGCACTCTTGAGGACAATCCTCACATTACGTTACCAACCGTAAAGTTTTAACCAGATATTAAACAGCTTATTCAATTTTAACAGGGAAGGTGGAAACGCGAGCCATTTATTCTACAACTATTATGCAAACCACACTTAGACAGTGTTCAAAATTAATTGGACTGAGAATTAAACAAGTTAATTCTATAGTGCGCTCCCACTCAAATCAATATCTCTCATAATTGATATTGAGTGATACAAGATCCAGACTTCAATTCATCGTCATAGAATCAACATCTAATGATGGGAATTTTAATCGGTAGGCCAACTTGTCGATCACATCTCCATGTGACTCTTGTTCATCTTTCGATGTGTGTGTTCCGAGATCATGACTTTCATGCCTGAACGTCAAGATAACCAAGTGATCTCGTTGCGAGGTCTTTACTCACCCGCCTCACATATCCCTAATCATTCGTACCCATGCATCCATGGCGCACCCCAAAAAGATAGGTGCCGTGACGGTGCTACACTTGGGAGAACACTATCTACTTGATATTTTTGTGAGAGATCACCCTAATAAAAGTGACTACCGCGCAATCAAGAAGGATGCAACCTAAGGGATAAACATCTCAGGCAATTCATAATAGCATGATATGGTATAGCTCTTTTCGACGGAGAAGTCTTGTATTTCTTCATCTTCGGCATTCGCGTCGGTGTTTACCTTCGCGAAGATTGCCACCACCTTGTCGATGCACCAGATAATATTGCTATCTCTATAGCTAATAAAATAAGTGCATTACATAAGGTTGACATGCAGGTCATTAAAGTGCAATCATATGGCTCCAGCCATCATGCCGAATCATGACACGCAGGACATGTTAATTTACATCATATAGTCATCTCATACATAATCAAATTATTATGAACACTGCTATACCACATCACATGCACATGCAAACTATCCTGTAAAACCAAGTTAGACGCCTCTAATCGGTTCATGCAAAAATTTATTTTACGTGGCTTCTAAGGTTTCGAAACAAACCGAAGCTACCAACGTCCATCATCAAGCATGATAATCCAAGTCGCTAGATTAACCTTCCAGGGTGTATGAAACATGAGATAATAAAATCTCGAGCCCCATACTAAACTTCTTCATACGCGTGACCCCCGTGTAGATCACATCTACATTGCCCTTTCGTCTGCAAAACATCCATCTTTCTCAACTATGGTGGAACCCAAAGAACTGTTAGCACTTCGTTGATCTGTCAATCAGCATACTCAGGAACAGCATGAAAGGATCGTGGATTGCCAGAACTTTGTGAGATTCCACCATGCCATGAAGATCAGGACTACGCAAATTCAGGGGAAGCAACAGGAACATCGGGTAATAGATTTCATCTGCTACCCTCACAAATAATTTTCAGCAATAGATCTCATCTACTACCTAATTATGTTGTGCAACACCCATACATCTCTATGTATTCTAGATCGCAACCTGCATCTATGCATAGCACGACTCTTGATGCCACTGTAGGGTAACGCAGCAAAAAACAAAAAAATTCTGACCTACGCACCAGCCTAGGACCACTATGGAGAGTGCATACAAGGTTTGATCTATTTCGTTACCGACTCGTAGCGCAGCGGAAGTAGAGTCGATAACGATCGGCGGTGTAGATCCCCACAGCTAGGATTTATAACATCCCAACCGTGAGGATGTATACCCTCATCTGCCCCGTGGACAGCCCTCCGGGAGGACCTCCGAAACTTGGACTGTCACTCGGACAACCCTTTAGGAGGACCTCCAAAACTCGGACGGTCACACGGACAGCCCTTCGGGAGGCACTCTCGAACTAAGACCGAAACTACAATCTCTCTACAGAGTTGCACACATACGGTGTCATCTATCCGACAGGGCTTCGCCGTCCAGAACTAGTTAATGCCGGAACCCAGACAGCCTTTCGGCTCTACGAAACTATTTCACTGGGAGGGAGAGAGAGAGCCAGATCATGCATGGCATTTGTGTAAGAGTAAGAGTGAGTTTTTGCGCTGCCTCCTCACCCCTATTTATAGGGTGAGAGACTATGGTAAAAATACCAAAATGCCCTCAGATATTTTCACTATTCATAATAGTGATTCCACTATTCATAAATAGTGTTTCCCACTATTCACAATAGTGTTTTCCACTATTTCATAATAGTGCTTTCACTAGTCATGAGATATTTTCTCCCAATAGTGTTTCCCACTATTCATAATAGTGTTTTCACTATTCACGAGATATTTTCTCCCAAAAAGCACTTTCACTACTCACGACGACATTTTTCAGCGTCCGGTCGAACTGAAAATATTCATGTGGGCTTACAACATTTCCAGTACCCCACTAAAATAATTTTCAATGCAGTCCGGAACAATTCCGGATTAGTGATTTTCATCTGCAAAAAGCATCTGAAGCGGTTCTGGCAGCTCCGGAACATTTCCGGTTTTTCTTCCGGAACATTTCCGGTTTTTCTTCCGGAAAATTCCCAGAAGTTTCCAGAATGATTCTGGCACCCTCCAAGAATTATCACGCATGTGCCGAAACCAATTTTACTTAATGGTATCCCCTGAAACAACTTTTCAGTTTTACCGAAACTGTTCCGGTGTTCTCTCTGCGGAACTTTTCCGCTGTCCGAAACTTTTCCGGTGTGCGAAACTTTTTCGGTGATTTTCTCTCAGACTCCCTGTCTAGTATTCAGTATATAGATGACCCTTAAGCGTGTGACCCTATAGGTTCGGTGAAGTATAGACATGACACGGAACCCCTTCCGATCAATGATCAACATCGGAGCCCTGGACACCCATATTGATCCCTATATCCACACGAATGAATATTCGAGTGAACCTCCAGTTGTCGTGTGCTATTCTTGTTGCTTCGCGATATGTTACAAATACCCGAGGTGAGACATGTTGGCATCCCCATGGATAAACAACCTGTCCACAATGCCAGTTACCTCGTTACCGGTATTGTTCTCTTTTCTCGTTCCCGTGTTCCGGCATCCCCGTGATCAAATCACAAAGTGTCTGGCCAGACGATGATGGATACCGTAACACCGAGAGGGCGCAGAGATATCTCTCCATCGTCGAAGGAGCAAATCTCAATCTTGAGTTATCAAGTTACTTGACATACTTTTCCATGAACCCATAAGCCGCCGTAATAGCCACCCATTTACGGATGACGTTTAACAAACCCCAAAGTTCATGAAGCAAGCATGAAGAAACTCGATACACTCATGGTCTAAGGAATTATGCAAACATTAACTTCTCTGTGTTATTAACCATTAACTTATGACGAATGTATCTCATAGCATAACATCAATTCGGGTCGATTCAACACAAATGTTCTTCTAACATTGTGCCCTCAAAATTGCCGGCGTAGCCATGCCCATGATCAGGAAAACAGGATCACCATGCAATACTTGAGCCAGTCTTAGAGGCGAGACTAGGAATACATTTTACCGTTTATTATTCCACACGTGCATATGAGTATTCCTTCAAGCCTCGTGGTTATTGCAGACTCGAAACCATAACAGTTATAGCATGAAACATAAATCTAATTATGAACAGGAAGATAATCAATAACATTTATTATTGCCTCTAGGGCATATCTCCTATAGCACGGCCGCGCCTCTTAGAAACGAAAGAAAACGTGTTTTCTTTTTTCTTTTCATTCCGCGATAGACATGGTTTTTTCGTCCAGTTTTTTAATAAAAAACATTCGTCAAAACCTATGAACATGGATGTTGTTTTGAAGATCTCGGCGTGAGGAATCCAACAATGAAACGGTTCGAGATTTGGACGTGCGATTTAAGAGATCTTGTCACAACCTGAAAAGGTGAGAGTGACATTTGTAAGAAATACTCAATCAGTGATTTTGCATGGTCGTGTTCAATAATATATGTGCTCGTTAGAGGCTCACGAACAATGCGGTGACTATATCTTTCTTCATGTGGGAGTTTCTTCAGTCCCGCTGAAGCGTTTGCCTGTATGATGTAGCTATTGGGCTAATCTATTTTCCACCATTTTTGCCCTAGGTATCTCGATCGAGTTCGCTTAGTGTGGATCGTTAACTGTTTCATGCTTTTTTATTCCTTTATTATCTCTTACAGCGTGTTTGGTAACTTTTTTATTCCTCTCAGAAACGACAGAAAACGTGTGTTTTTTATTTTCCTTCCGCGAGAGACATGGTTTTTTCGTCCAGATTTTTAATAAAAAAACATTCGTCAAAACCTATGAACATGGATGTTGTTTTGAAGTTCTCGGCATGAGGAATCCAATAATAAAACGGTTCGAGATTTGGACATGCGATTTAAGATATCTTGTCGCAACCTGAAAAGGTGAGAGTGACATTTGTAAGAAATACTCCTCAATCAGTGATTTGTATGGTCGTGTTCAATAAGATATGTGCTCGTTAGAGGCTCATGAACAATGCGGTGACTATATCTTTCTTCACGTGGGAGTTTCTTCAGTCCCGCTAAAGCGTTTGCCTGTACGATGTAACTATTGGGATAATCTATTTTCCACTTTTTTTGCCCTAGGTATCTCGATCGAGTTCGCTCAGTGTGGATCGTTAAGTATTTCATGCTTTTTTATTCCTTTGTTATCTCTTACAGCGTGTTTGGTAACTTTTGGGATGGGGGATAGGAATTTAGAGGAGGGAGTTGTAACGAGATTAGACATGGGAAGTGTAATTTTGTTCCCAATCCCTTGTTTGGTATTTGATGAGTTTTACACATGGGAATTTGAGAGGGATATCCATTCCTTTGTTTGGTTAGGGGGAATTCATGGGGAATTAGTCAGGAGACAACAACATAAGTTATGATGAAGGGACGAGATGTTCTCTGTAAATTAATTCCCTCCCAATTTCCATCCCCTCCCCTCTTAATAAAATGGTGGGAGTTGGACTCTAAACTCCCACACCCAGTCCCTCATAAATTCCCATTCCCTCCGACCAAACAGGTAACTTTATATCTTAGAGCCTCCTAATTCCCATTCTCTCTCTCTCTAATTAGACCCAACCAAACAGGCTATTAGGGGATTTCTTTGTTTCCTCACTAGATTCTTCAATTTTTTAATTTTTATTTGGTTTCTCTGGTTTTTCTTTGTTTCTTTCTGGATTTCACTTTTTCTTCTTTGTTTTTATATCGTTTTACATCGGTTTTCTTTGTTTTTGTCTGTTTCTTTATCCAGTTTTCACCGGTTTCTTTGGTTGTTTCATTTTATTTGTTTTACTTTTTTGTACCTATTTGTTTCTTTGTTTATCTTAGTTTTTGCTTGTTGATTTTCATCGATTTGTTTATTGCTTCCACTGTTTTCCTATTTTGTACTTGTCTCTTCGGTTTTCCTTTTTGTTTGTCCCTTTTTTCGGTTTTCAATGCTAATACATTTTCTTCGTTTCTTTTTGTTGATATTTTATATTTTTCATATATGTCAAGAATATTTATTAAATGCATGTTTAACATTTTGTAAATTCAACTTTAACGTTTTCTGACTACATGGATAACATTTTTCTGTACACATTTTTCAAAATAAATAAATGCTTGATTAAAACAAAGTAGATACAATATTATCATATTTTAGATACAAGATTAACAATTATTTCTATAACGTTTTAATATTATTAAATGGTTAACTAGCAAACATTTAATATTTTTCAACTGCTTAGTCAAATTTCTAAAATACAATATTAACCTTTTTTTAATACAATTTCAACATTTTTTATACCCATTTAACATTTATATAATGCTTGATTAACATTTTTAAGTGAAGATTAACATTTCCTTAGTACATGTTAAACATTCTTTCTATACACATTTGATATTTTTGAAATGATTGTTTAATATTTTTTGAAATTCTCGATTAACATTTTCTAAATATATGATCGACTTTTTTTCATACACATTGTATATTTTTCATATAGACGAGAAACATTTTCTTTATACACATTTAAAAAAAACTCAAGTTCTTGTTTACATTTTTCAGATACAAGATTAACATATCTTAAAGCATGGTCACAATTATTTCTATACACAATTTAATATTTGTTGAAAGGTTAACTAACACACAATTTTCATTTTTCAAATGCTTGATTATCATTTTTCAAGTATAAGATTAATATTTTAATAAACTTAAACATTTTTCTATACACATTTAACATTTATATAATGCTTAATTAACATTTGTTTCAAATGAAGATGCACATTTTCTTAATACATGTTATACGTTCTTTTCTATACACATATAACATTTTTCAAATACTTGTTTAATATATTGTAAATTGTTGATAATATTTTCTAAATATATGGTCAACCTTTTTCACACACATTGTATATATTTTCATATAGATGAGAAACATTTGCTCTATAGGTATTTAACATTTTTCAAATCCTTGGTTAACATGTTTTCAAATATTTTATGTAAACTGTTTTTATAATATGTTTTATTTATAATATTTGTATGTATAAACAGAAGTAAAAAATAAATAAATAAAAGAAAGAAAGCAAAAAAAGGAATAAAAAAGAGGTTGTGGCCTTGGGCCGGCCCATCGCAATGCCCTAAGTCTTGCCCATCCACGTATCTGGAATCAAGCAGGCGGGTCCATATCAACGGAAAAGTTTTTGCAAAATAAAGGTTTGTGCTCGCGAGACGAGAGCAATTTGAAACTGGACTGATCATTTCATGCTGGACTATTCACTTTCTTTCGTCGGGTTAAACAAATTTGGTCATGATTATAGGATTATAACCGAGAGACAAAAGCACATCAACACTCGGTGGTCTTTTGTATAGCCATACAACCGTGCTAAATTCAATGATATATAGCCATGGTTGTCGAGTCACTAAAATCGTGGTCAAAAGTTTTAGTGTTATTGTGGTGTTGCCGTGTACACCAAACAAGTTAAATGCCATGAAAGATTTCTGACGACCTGTAAATAATGAATATATATGAAATGAGTACATATGAGTTGATTATTTTTCTTTCCAAAGTTTACTAAAAGGAACGAATTTAGGGACTTGGTCTTTTTTTCTACCGTCTTTAAATCGAAATTTGTAGCATCGTGTAACGTTACGATCCATCTGTTAAGATATTTATGAAGATTATGACATTTTGTGGTCCACTGGACGTGACAACGGTGGATCAACAGGGCTGGACTCACCTTTCATCGCGACTCAGGTATGGGCCACTATCATTGCTTCCCTCCCGATAAGGCACCTGGACCAAATGGGTTCGTCGGGCAGTTCTTCAAATCGTGTTGGCCAACAATTAAGGATGAAGTCATGCCAGTTTTCAAAAAATTCCACCAACATAGCGGGCAGAATTTCTCGAATCTGAACATCGCATTCATCACCCTGCTCTCCAAGAAGAACGGTGCCTCCTAGATCAGCCATTTCAAGTCGATGAGCTTCATTCATTCCATTGCCAAAGTTATATCAAAAATGCTCTCGGTCACACTTGCGTCCGCCGTGGGCGGGCTAATTTCTCCTGCTCAAACATTGTTTCAGAAAGGAAAATGCATTCATGTCAGTTATCAGTACGTTCAAAGTTGTGTTAAAATGTTGCAGAGGGAGGGAAGGCCAGCACTACTGTTCAAATTAGACATAGCAAAGGCCTTTGATAATGTGTCTTGGGAATATATACTGGAGTTGATGCAACGTATGTGTTTTTTTCTCAAGATGGAGGGATTGGATTGCACTGTTGCTTTCATTCGCATCGTCTTCTTGTCTGCTCAACAGAATGAGGGGGCGCAATCAAACACTCGCGAGGGCTCAAGCAGGGGGATCCTCTCCCCCCCCCTTGTATTTTATCCTTGCAATCGACCCCCTCTATAGACTGATGAAAGCTGCCACCACCAGAGGCTTGCTCGCACCTCTCCTCGGAAGGGCGCAAGCATGAGGATCAGTCTATACGCCGACGATGTTGTGATTTTTGCAACCCATTAAATGAGGAAGTGGGCGCTCTCTTGAATTTTCTCAAGTCGTCTAGAGACGCAACGGGGCTCAAGCTAAACTAGGGAAATCATTTGTCGCTGCAATCAGATGCGAGTGACTCTCCTTGTCGGATGTGCTATAGGACTTCGGTGGACAGGCTGTTGGCTTCCCTGTAACCTACCTCGGGCTGCCGATCTCGCTGCATCTTCTACGCATGGTGCAATTCTAGTTCATACTGGACAGAATCACAACTCGTCTTGCCGGATGGAAAGGAAAACTGATGAACTTGGCCGGCCGTAGGGTCCTCATGCATTGTGTATTGTCCGCACTGCCCGCTATTGCCCTGACTATGCTCAAGGTCCCTAAGAAGATACTGAAGGAGGCTGACAAAGCAAGAAGGCGCTTTCTTTGGGCCCAAGATGGTGCTCTCATAGGGGGAAATGCAAAGTTTCCTGGAGTAAGGTGTGCTCGCTAGTTGATCGCGGGGGGCTCGACATCCTACCCCTACAACGTTTCAGCTTGGTGTTGCACCTGTGCTGGCTTTGGCTTGCGTGGCAAAGCCCGAGATGGTTGTCGATGAACTTCCTAGTGCCCTACTACAAGTAGGATCGGGCTCTATTTGCAAGAGCAACAAGAGTGAGCATCGGCGATGGCCGCACCACAAGTTTTGGAAATAGCACGTGGCTCGGTGCGGCCCCTCTCTATGATAGCTTCCCCAACATATTCAATCACACACGCCGTAAGAACATAACGATGGACGCCGCTCTGGAAAACGACCAATGGGTGCTCGATCTATGCCATGGCGATGCAACCAGTATCGTTGTTGAATTTCTTCACTTATGAAGGCAGGTTCAGAGATTGGGGACAATCATCAACAATCTTGCTTCCGACTGGATCTCGTGAACTTCGGGCAAGGGGGACTCCTACTCGGCTAGCTCGACCTACTTTTACTTTTTCAAGGAGGACCCAACTACTGCACACAAACAGGTTATATGGAAAACCTGGACCCCAGGTAACATCAAGGTTTTTGCCTGGCTAAAGCATTAGGATCGGTTGTGGTGCGACGATCGACTACAACGAGGAGGGTAGCCAAATGGATACTTTTGCCTTCTGCATGCGGAACCTGGAAACACCATGGCACTTGATGTGGAGCTGCCCTTTCTCACGACTTGTTTGGCAGAAGGTCTCTGCTTGGACATCATGCAAGGCACTACAGCTGCTGGTGACACCTTCAGAGAGCTCAATCAAGCATTGTCAACGGCTGATCAGTAGGACACCATCGATACACTAGAAGGGCGTCCAAGCCATGCTGATGATGATCTACTGGGAAATATGGAAGGACAAGAATGCTTGCGTTTTCAGAGCAAAGCAGCCGCGGGTGGACGATGTATGTACACAATGAGAGGCAGCATGGAGGGATGGCAACTTGCCGATGCTTTGTGCTTAGAGCCCCCCTTCGGGGAAAGGATTATGAGATACTCTAGTAGCATGCCCTCTTTTAATTTGTTTTTCCTCATTTTCTCCTTTTGCACTCCAACTAGTGCTCCATGATCACTTGAACCCCCCATGTTTTCTCGCTTGCTATCTTCTAAATCAGTGAGGCCGGCTCAAAACGGATGTTTCAAAAAAATATCAACGAAAAAAGGAACCATGAATTGGAGGTTTGTGCTCGCGAGAGGGCAACAATTTGAAACTAGAAGCCAAAAAAAGCAATACTATTCAACTTTTTTGTGCACGATGAAAGGAATTTAGTCCACGATTATTGAGTTATAATCGAGAGGCAAAAGCTCCTCAATAGACGGTGGTCCCATGCAATAGTGCTACATTTAGTGTTGTTTTTATTGTAGCCTTGTTTTGTCAAGTCGCTAAAATTGTGGTCAGAAGTTTTAATGTTATTGTGGTGTTGCCGTGTATACCAAACAAAGTAAAACGCAATGAAAAATTCCTAACAACCTGTAAATAATGCAAGGTATGAAGTGAGTAAGGATGAGTTGATTCTCTTTCTTTCCAAAGTTCATAAAAAAAGAACGATGGGATTTGTTCTGTTTTTTGTTACTGTTCTTAGATCGAAATTTGTAGCATCATGTAACGTCGCGTTCCATCTAGTATTAAACAGAATTTATAAAGATTGTCACCATTCGGTGGTCCACTCTGTGTTTGTAGCACGGTGTGTATGTCTGGTCCTTCCGTCGATAAGATGAAAACATAAATAAACAGAATCAGCAACACGGTGCTTCTTTTCAGAAAGGAAAAAAAAAACGACATCTTGGTGTAGTACTGAACCGGAGCCTGACGATTGAACAACAGCATAGGTTATTTCGTTTATTTCATTCATCATTCAGGTCGCGATACAACAATGCATATTTACAACTTCTAACTCCGTCGCTTCTCTCCCGTACGTGGACCTCCGGCCGGCCGGCCGCCTCACTCCCGTCCCATCACCGCGTTCTTGAACCTCCTAACCAGCTCCTTCCTGCACGATCCAACCACGAATCAGTTAGCCATGAACACAAGTCGTTCGTAAATAAAACAATGGTGTGCGTGCTGGGATCCTCACCGGAGCAGCTGCCTGTCGAAGGCGGAAGCGGAGAGCAGTCCTCTGTTCTCCTCGGCCCGCCGGATGAGGTAGGGGATGATGTGCTCCACGGGGCCGTAGGGCAGGTACTTGCTCACCTGGAACCCGGCGTTGCGGAGCCCCAGGGAGAGCCCGTCCGCCATGCCCATCAGCTGCGCGAACTGCAGGTTCCGGTCGCCCTTGCCGATGCCCAGCTCCTGCGCCCTCGCCGCCGCCAGCTGCCCGGACTCCACGTTGTGGGTGGCCAGCATCACGGAGGCCGACCCGCGGCGGACGCGCTCCAGGAGGAAGGCCGCGCAGCCGTTGTAGCAGTCGTGGGTGTCCTGGATGCTGCCGTGGATCGGCGACGGCACGCCCAGCGACTCCGCCAGCCGGGCCTCCCTGGTGAGGTAGGCGCCGCGGACGATCTTGACCCCTAGGCACACGCGCTCCTCCTCGGCCGCGCGCACCATGGCGTCCAGCCGGTCGCGCGCGTCGCGGAGGTACGCCTGCACGGTGCCGTGCACGATGGGCCGCCCGCCGCCGTTGCACGCCAGCGCGCCCACGAAGGTGAAGTAGTCGATGGACGGCTGCACCGACGCGTACTCCGCGTCCACCAGCAGCGGGATGTCGTGCTCCGCGCACCGCGCGCCCACGGCTAGCAGTCGGTCGTGCGCCAGCTGCAGCTCGCGCTCCTCCTCCGCCGTCAGCGCCGCCGGCTCCGACGGCGTCAGGTACAGCGGGCTCGAGTCGGACAGGATCGGGAACGGGTGCTGCTTCCACGGCAGGTGCAGCGACGGGTTCTTGTGCTGCCACCGCAGCAGGTCGCTCGTCTTCTCCAGCAGCGCGATCGGGCACAGCGCCGTGATCTTAATACACACGCTCGCCTGCACGTACAAACAGAGTATGATCAAGATCAGTTAGTTGCCTTCATTTAATATCCAAGCTTAATTGCACTGGCTAATTAGTGCTAATTTAGCCACAAATAAAAACACACTACTACTACTAGGTAGAGTATGATTTTTTTGTTGTCTAAATAAGGAAAAACAAAGTGTGGTGAATATTAGGGTTTTGATGGGAGGCTGTGGATGAAAACGAGCGGTGGAGAAGCCATGGCGATGGCGAGCTTGTCGGAACGAGGCGGCTGGTTTTCAGGGCCCACGCACAGTGACAGCCGTGCGATTCAGTCTACTACGAGAAGATTCCCAAGGAATCCGGGTGTCCACTAGCGCATGCCGAGGATTCCCTCCGACGTGGCACTCTTCCGTACCACTGCTACGCCCGCACGCACGCCACGGATGACGACGAAGGAGGAAAAAAAATAAAAACAGAGTTAAGGTGCACGGTTGACGCACCGATCCCGGTGGCAGCGCGGCGGCGACGTCGACGGCGGCGAGGAAGCCGGCGACGTTGCGGTCGCAGGCGGCGCCGTCCTCGGCGTCCTCGATGCCGTAGTCGAGGATCCCGCCCATGCCACCGCGCCAGAGGCGCTGCACCCGGGCCGCGGCCTCATCCGCGGTCTCCCCGGCGCAGAAGTGCTTGTACGCCGTGACGCGCGCCGCGGCCTGGACCACGGGGCTGGCTGCCACCGCCGGAGACCGAAGAGCCGCGATGCCCACGTCCACCAGCGGGCCCGCGGACATAAGCTGCAGCGCCGCGAGCGTGCGCACCAGAGCCGTGGACGGCTCCCCGTTGAAGAGCCTCCCGGTGTCCTCAAACTCCAGCACCTGATGCTGCTGCTGGTGCTGCGCGGACGACGGCACGGGCACCGCCTCGGCGCCGGCGGCCGCGACGGCCGCCTCCGGGAGCTTGGCTGCGGCGGCGAAGGTGGAGAGCGCGCGCTTCGTGATGCGGGAGGCGATGGCCATGGAAGGTCGGAGCCGGAGGGGTCGCTGGAAAGCAATGGAAAGAGACGCTGGCTGTTCTTCTCCTGCGGCCGAACGATCAACGAAACCAACCACCGACCAACGAACGAGCGAACGGCGGATCAGAGGGATCAAGAACCGAGTAGCTAGAGGAAGACGAAGCTGGTGTTGATCTGCGCGGCAGTGAAGAAACGGAACGCGTGGGTGGGGGGAGGCTGGGAACGAACGAAGGTGTGGGAGTCCGAGGATGGAGGAAGCAGGTGTGGCGCGGCAGCCGGGTTTTATAGAGCGAGCCGAGCGAGGAAGCCTCGCGAAACGGCAAGGAAAAACGCAAAATACTAGCGGGTGAGCTGGAAATCGGTTGGAAAATAGTGGGAGAGGTTAGCGGGGGAGGGAGGAGAGGAGTGGCATGGGCGCGAGATCCCTGGGGATTCGGTCGGGAGAGTTGAACGCTTGACTGACTCGGATCCTGCGTGGAAACTCATGGGAGCGCCCGGTGACTCGGATCGCGCGTGGAGTCTGGACGGTTGAGCGGGCGTTGCTTGCACGCATCTTGTCGCGCTCCAGTCTCCACCTCTTGCCATTTTTTCCCTGTTGACGATGATGATGGTAGCTTGATAAGGTATCAGCGTCCGCTCTTTACTTCTCTTGCCATTTTTTTCTTCTTTGACAGGGAGTTCCTCGATGGGGAATCTGGGTGTAACTTTCGACCGCCAATTTGGAGGATTCAACCCGAGATTCCACTGCTTTTACGCACCGATTGGATTAGCGTATAACTTTCAAACTCGCTGCGTGAAACTTCAACTGAAACAAGCGTTGGATGTCAGCTTCAGCTTCCCCTTTTTTACGCGGACAAGTTTTAGACGATTTAAAATCTTAGAGAACAAGGAAATGCGTTTGATCAGCATCATTCTCCTCGATGGGGAACCAAGGTGTAACTTTCACTATCGCTCCCATTTTCTTACCATTTATTCTTCTTGATAAGGTTGTGTGTGTAACTTTTCAGCTGCAAATTTAGAGGTTTCACGGCTCTTTTGATTCGCAATATGTTCCAAAAAAATGAATAAAGGAACTCGGGAAGAGGATGTCATATGGAATCTTACATTTTTCTTAGAAAAGGAGGCATCTGTATCTGAGCGATGCATACAACCATTTTATTAATTATTCATAACGACTTTACAAAATAATGCATTAGTAAGCCTGGATCCACCATCTTGACAACACCTGTCGCTATATCCCCTTGATACAGGGGTGCCTAATGTCCGAGCCTAATACCAAACAGACATTGCACCAAAACCTAACATCTAATGCCGGGTGTCCCATCCTAGCTAAATACCGGGACTGAGTAACACACCGGTCTAGCGCACTCATCGAAGCCGCCGCTGCCCAATCCAGACTGAATTTTGAACTTTCGTCTGGGAGGGGTTCGGGGGTGGATAGGACAAGACCTCGGTTTCGCCTCCACGGAGGGTAACGGCGTCGAGTGACGTCGCCGATGTCGGGCCGAACAAGCCAACCAAAGTTTCCTCCGGTCCCAATCTTATACCAGCAAACCTCCGTCTGCTCCGGATCCGGCAATGAGCCATGACCCGAAAACTTCAGAGATGGACGAGCCATGGGGCTCAACCCGCCAGGAAGGAGGATCGAAAAGAACCCATCGTAGATCTCCAGACGCCGAATCCAGCAATCCGACGTAGCCAGCGATGACCACCACCACCCCACGGCGGTCGACGGTATCGAAAGACAGGATCCAGATGGACCCAATCTGGGTCCAGCGGCACCCGCGACCACCGGCATGCCCAACGTAGCCACCACCTCGCAGACGGCGACGAGGAGGGAGAGAGGCGGAGGAGTGCCGAATAGCGGTGGCTAGGGTTTCCCCCCGGGTCACCCGCGGGGGCGACGCAAGGGGTGCGAGGCTGACGCGAGGGGTCTTACATGAATTCAAAAACAGGACTTTCTATACCACACGGAAAGCACGTGAATTTCTGTACACATTGAATATATGTCATAGTTGTCATATGATAAAGTAAATTTAACGGGAGGTCTAACCTCTTGAAAATTAATCCTATGGAATTGTGGTGTAGAAAAACAATCCGTGGGCTTTTGTAGAGGGTTCATTAGATCGAACAGAAGATACTCTATAGGAAAATTTATATGATTGCAATTCTATAAACATTATTTTAAAATTCCCTCAAGGGCTTCTTTAATTTGGAGAAAAAATGGAGGAAAGGTATAGGGATAGGAAATTTTCTTGAGATGCTATTGTTCACCCCTTTGACTCATATAATGCATGAAAGGGAAACTAGAGTTTTTTTCTTTCTTTGATCTCGGCTTCAAGGGAAGATTATTTGAACCGGATCAAGCAAATAGTTGAAGTGAGAACGGAGTTTTGTTTTCTTGTGACAAATGATGGTAGCTGACACAGACCTGACAATGAACCCTTCACAATTCTTGTGGTCTCCCTTTTCCTGCAAATCAAACTTCAATGTTGTGTATAGTTCCTATGTTTTTCAATCCTCTATTCAAAACATGCATTGCAATCCTATTTTTGCGTTTTCCTATGACGTGAATCAAGGGAGCCCTACAAAAAAGAAGCCCTCAACCATATATTCTAGCTATTATGATTGGGTTAATTTGGGTAAACTGTCAACGTATTGCAGCACGAAAACTTTAACTGGAAAATGTGTTGTATACAAATTTTCAACTCAAAATATCAAAGGACTTTAAACAAATGAACTTTTAGTTGGAAATAAATAAACTTATTATTTCATCAACATTTTCCAACACTAAGTTATCAACATCTTCAACACTTCCTTTAGGTCACCAACACCTTTCAAATTAATTTCCAAACTTGCTGCACAAAACTTCCAACTAAAATGAGCATTGGATGCTAGTTTGCAGTATGAAATATTAAAGAAGTTTCAAAGGATTTGAACCCTCCAGGGACCAAAAGGGGTGTTTTTATATTAAAAAGTTATTTGACCTCAACTTTAATCTTCTTGCTGGGGAATCTAAGTGTAGCTTTCGTCATCACTCACCTGTTCTCACCATTTATTATTCTTGATAAGGAATTCGGGTGCAAATTTCGATACAAATTCCAAAAAATTTACACGCCTCTTTCATTCGCTAGATGTAAAAAAACAAAGGAATAGAAGAGGAGCGGGAATAAGATGTCATAATGTGTGGAATCTTACGTAATTCAAAAATTAAAGCGTCTGGTTGCACCTCGTGGAAAACTCATCGATTTCTGTAGAGATTGAATACATGTCATAGTTGGCATAGACACAAAAGATTTTTTTTCCTATAGGTCCAGCCTATTGATAGGAATTATATGGCACTATTTTGTTGGAAAATGATCCACATAAGTTATAGTGGTCATTCATTTGAACCAAAGGGGCTCCATACAAAATTTTATATCAATTGCAATCCTACAAAAGTCTTTGGAATTCCTTTAAAATAAAGTAGCCATTAACCACGTATTGTGGCTATTATGATTCGATAACATATTGCCAGGGAGAAATTGGAGTAAATAAATATGTGTTGGATATCGATTATCAACTCAAAATATACAGAAAAAATAAACTTTCAATAGGAAAAAAATTTACCTTCTTAATTGACATTTTCAATACCTTTTTTAGGTATCAAACACCTTTTCAACTTACTCTTCATATCTCAAAAGAAGAAAGCTCAAGGTTTTCAACGCGTAGTAATACCTCTCTTTTTAAACACCTCCCTTATACTAATTAAGTAGAACGTTATTACAATCGTTCTTACAATATTCGCGAGGAGGGTGCAAAACTATTAAAACGAATAAGTTCTGACGTATTATCAAAGCTAAATTTCAATATCTGGTGTGCGCCTCATTGTCCTCATGTTGATCTTGTTTGGCTTAAAAATTCTGAAATGATTATAGATGGATAAAGCTTCCTTCTTCAACTCAACGAGGGGTGACCTGTAAGGTTTTCATTTGCTAGGAAATAAACCACAAAAGAGCAGTCAGTCTCGAGAATATTAGGCTTGTGAAAAGTGAAATCAATATAAAGACCGGCAAGGCACATCCAGTGCTCTACTTGATCGATAATTGTACATTACAAATATAATCCCGTGAAGTGATGAGGATGTCACCTGCAAATTTCTTGAATTTCTGGCAACGAACCCCATGCTTGCAGTGCTAATGCTCTTCACAAAGCTAGCGTTACAATTGAAATTATGTAATACGAAGACGAAGGCTGGCACACGTCACTGATACTCAAAGGAGTACTGTTGGATCTTAAACTAGACAATACGCCCATACCTTCGATATTCGAGGACAACTCTGCATTGGAATGGCAACACAAGAACGATGGGCAATAATTTTTCGCAAAATTGGGAGAGGCGGGTTTAGATTTATTCCGCTTACCAAAATTCAAACCATTATTTAAGTGTGAGCCTCTCCAGTAAATGGAAATTTAGACTTTCTACGAAATGAAGGGCTTAGTCGATCCAGCAAGATAAGCAACCAATCCGTCCCGGAAAAACGAAAACCACTTCCCCAGAATACCCCCACACCTCCCTCACCGCCATGCGCAAAGTACTTGCCTTAGGACAAATCACCATAGCATGATAAGTACTTCTGTCCTCCACCTCACATATAGAGCGCACACTCGAGGTAGCTTGGTGACGTGTAACTCTATTAATCTAGACCGTTAGACTATTAGTCATGACACGTCAAGAGAAAACGTTGATATTCTGAGGGAGATTGGCATTCCATATGACTTCACAAAGCTTCCTTTCCTCGTTCATGTTGTCACTAGATTTCCTATAATCCTCCTTATACGCCTTGAGCTTTATCGCCAGATCATACACACTTTTTACACAGAACATAGTACCATGCACTAAAATCGCCTTCCCCAAGTATTGGATACACATTTAGAATCTTGTCAACATCATGGGGATGAAAAAAGTGTGAGATTAAATTCACATCCCTTCTCCTCATCCCGCTTATGAATAAATCAGACACCCACTTGATATTGATTCTATTCTTTTTAGCTGAGATTTTATGCCAGAATTTATGGGGATTCAGTTATCTCTCCAATTTATTATACTTGATTCACCCACCACTCTCCAATTTACCTCTCTTTTAAGAGAATTCGGGCCATGCATAATATCTTGCCAATCCACTGACATAGATTGCGGAAAGACTGTGTCAAGAAGATGCCCCAAAGGGTATATTTTGCCTTCATCGATTTTGCACAAAGCGAATCCAGGTTTACCAATAAATGTCAAGCCTTCTTTGACAAAAGATTCTAGTTAAATAGCATGAGATCTCAAAATCTCATACATCCACACCTTTAAGTCTTTTCAGTTTATCCCAAGCCAACCAAAGAGTTTTCCTTCTAGTCCCTATATCTCCCGATCAAAAATTCCAAATAATACGTGATAATTCCTCACAAAGTGAACCTGGAAATTTACAAAATCCCACAACGTTGACAGATAGAGCCTAAATAATTATTTTGATTTGAATTCCCGTTGCACCATTGGATGTTTAGAGTTATACTAATTACCGAGGAATTAAGTTGGTGAGCCATATAGTGAAGCTATGGGAGAGAGTCATTGAACACCGCTTGTGAAGAAGGACAAGCGTGACCAAAAATTAGTTTGGTTTCATGCTTGGGAGGTCGACCATGGAAGCCATTTTTTTGGTACGACAACTTATGGAGAGATACTGGAAGCAAAAGAAGGACTTGCATATGGTGTTCATTGACTTGGAGAAGGCCTATGATAAGATACCACAGAATGCCATGTGGTGGGCCTTGAAGAAGAAAAATGTCCCGGCAAAGTACATTACCCATATAAAGTGCATGTACGATAGTGTTGTGACAAGTGTTCAAACAAGTGATGGCGATGCTGATGACTTTCCGATTAAAATAGGACTACAGCAGGAGTAAGCCTTGAGCCCTTATCCTTTTGCCTTGGTGATGGATGAGGTCACAAGGTATATACAAGGAAATATCCCATGGTGTATGCTCTTTGTGGATAATGTGGTGCTAGTCGATGATAGTCAAACGGGGGTCAATAGGAAGTTCGATCTATCAAAACAAACCTTGGAATCAAAAGGTTTTGGAATTAGTAGAACTAAAACCGAGTACATGAGGTGCAATATCAGTACTACTAGGCAAGGGGAGGAGGAGGAGGTGGTTAGTCTTGATGGGCAGGTGGTGCCTCGGAAGGACACCTTTCGATATTCCGGGTCAACGTCGCACAAGAATGGAGATATTGATGAAGATGTGAACCATCGAATCAAAGCCAGATGGTTGAAGTGGCGCCAAGATTGTAGCATTCTCTATGAGAAGTGAGTGCCATAAAAGCTAAAAGTCAAGTTCTATAGGACGTCGGTTCGACCCGCAATGTCGTATAGAGCCGAGTGTTGGCCGACTAAACGACGACATGTGCAGCAATTAGATGTGGCGGAGATGCGCATGTTGAGATGGATGTGTGGCCACACAAGGAAGGAGAGAGTCTAGAATGATGATATAAGAGATAAAGTTGGGGTAGCACCGATTGAAGAGAAGCTTGTCTAACATCGTGTGAGATGGTTTGGGCATATTCATCGCAAGCCTCTAGAGGCTCCGGTGCATAGTAGGCGGCTAAAGCGTGTTGATAATGTCAAAAGAGGTCAGGGCAAACCGAACTTGACATGGGAGGAATCCGTAAAGATAGATCTCAAGGACTGGAGTATCACCAAAGAACTAGCCATGGACACGGGTGCGTGGAAGCTTGCTATCCATGTGCTAGAACCATGAGTTGGTTGCGAGATCTGATGGGTTTCACCTCTAGACTACCCCAACTTGTTTAGGACTAAAGGATTTATTATTGTTATTATTGTTGTTGATGTTGTTGAGAGACCTTTCAAAACTTTGTCTTTGGTCGACTAGGATTTTCGTGTCTTCATTCTTCCCTCTAGCATCGGTAAGCTCAAGTTTGTCAATGAAATCCGTAGCTCTAATATTTTATGTTATCATAGTGGCCATTAGGTTTTACAAAGTGCATCTCTTTCTAAACAAAATAGAGCACATGTAGGGCTCAATAAATGTCATGTTCCCTCTTCATGGACTGCTAGAGTATTTTTAATTGTCATGACTTGATCAATGGTTCCCTTGAAAAATATAAGGATGACATCAGTGAACAACAAATGTGAAATATCTAAAGCATGTATGCTTAAATGAATTTCATGTATATTCCCATTCTCACAAGCATCCATGAACAATAAAGTTTGATGATGTGACCTTACCTCACATCAACACATACCATCTATTATGGGCACCTCACCAAGCCACCCGCGATCAAGTCGAGAACACCAACCGGTTTAGCAGATATTCTGCATGCACCCCATGCATACGCTCTAGAATCACCCACTGCCATCTTTCGCAATCCCACCTTCAGGAATGATCAACACATTCACCTTGCAAGGCCATTCCATCGTTGGTGCCACCACGACTCCAGACAGTGTCATCACCTGCACGCGTCCATCAACACACGTCTTTCATCGAGGCTCCATTGCAGCATGCCCCCGAGACTGAAAGGACGTGGATGTCACCTAGAGGGGGGAGGGTGAATAGGTTCTTTAAAATAATTATGGTTTAGGATTGAACAAATGTGGAATAAAATTGGCGTTTAATTTGTCAAGCAGAAAACCTAAAGCAACTAAGCTCACCTATGTGCACCAACAACTTATGTTAAGCAAGATAAATAACTAAATGATAGCACGATATATAACATGAAACAATATGGCTATCACAAAGTAAGTGCATAAGTAAAGGGTTGGGTAAGAGATAAAGGTAATCGAGGCAGGCGGAGACGACGATGTATCCTGAAGTTCACACCCTTGCAAATGCTAATCTCCATTCGGAGCGGTGTGGAGGCACAATGCTCTCCAAGAAGCCACTGGGACCACCGTAATATCCTCACGCACTCGCACAATGCAAGTTACCGTGATTCCACTAAGGGACCCTTGAGGGCGGTCACCGAACCTATACAAATGGAAACCATTGGGACGATCACCGAACCTGTACACTTTGGTAACCCTTGGGGGCGGTCATCGGAACCAGTACAAATTGCTCGGTGCAATCTCCACAACTTAATTGGAGACCCCGACACTTTCTCTAAGATTTACACCACAATGATTGACCTCTGTGACACCACCAACCATCTAGGGTGCCGAAACACCCATGACAAACTAGGGTGCTCAAACACCCAAGAGTAATAAGCTTCTCAAACTTCACTTTCACGCATAGCCGTGGAGAATTCAAACCGATGCAACTAATGCAATGGCAAGAACACACAAAGTGGTCAAGTCCCTCACTCACATATCCCACCACAACAACGAAATCTATGGAGGAATATAAGAGGAAGAACAAGGAGCTCACAAAGAACTCCAAGATCTAGATCCAAGGGGTTCCCCTCACATAGAGGAGAAAGTGATTGGTGGAAATGTGGATCTAGATCTCCTCACCACCCCAAAGGAGCAAGAATCATTGGAGGGATTGAGAGTTAGCAAGCTTGAATAAGGTCAATAATGGGGGTAGAACACGAGCTCCAAGGATAAGATCCATTGGGGAAGAAGACCCCCTTCTATAGGAGGGGGAAATCCAACCGTTATGCACCTTCAACTCGTGCATAAGCGATAGTACCCCTCGGGTGAGCGGTACTTCCTCTAGCATGGAAGATTCAACCGCAACGTGCAACTAAGAGGCCCAAGGAGGCGGCAGTGCCGCCGAAGCAGTACTCCGCTCCCACTAGTGGTACTACCGCTAACTGTGATAGTAGAGTAGGGTAGCGCAGT
Organism: Hordeum marinum; assembly: GCA_022496015.1. Lineage (NCBI taxonomy): Eukaryota > Viridiplantae > Streptophyta > Magnoliopsida > Poales > Poaceae > Hordeum > Hordeum marinum. The sequence goes on along the minus strand of CM039672.1, from coordinate 272,831,728 downwards.
ACTACCACACAGAGCGGTACTACCGCCCTCTACCGTCATTCTACTGCCCCTTGAAGGAGTGTGCAATACAGAGAGCAAAAACTAAGTGGTGCTCCATGCGGAAGAAGATACCGGTAGTTCCACACAAGCGGTATTACTGCTCTGATGGAGCGGTACTTCCGCTTAACACTTGCGCCTATAGTGGGGAAAGTGAAAGTGGGGTAGTAGATCGAGCCACAGAACTGCCCAAGCGGTACTGACGCTCTCTACTACCGCCCAACTTCTGTTGTAAACACAAAGAGCAAAATATAAACCGAGGTGCTGGTAGCACTGAAGTGCGACAATACCGTTGGAGCGGTACTACCGCATGTCAGCGCGATACTGTCGCTTAGGTGCAACAAGCAAACCCAAGTAAAACCTATGGATGCAAGAAAATCAAAACTGTCATAACTTTTGCGTACGGGTACGAATTGAGCAAACTCAACCTTGTTGGATAGAGGACGACAAGAGGTATCCAATAGCGATGGAGAATAAATGCCAATAAGATAAGGAAGATGGCCTTCCAAAATATGACCCGACAAAATCTCCAACACCAAAACGCAAAGATGATGCATATGAAATCGATTTTAGATGAACTTGAGCTTATCAAGATGAAGACTGTAAGCTCCAAAACTCACATAGCGAAAAATCAAACAAGAACCAAGAAATATGATGATGCCAAGAATGCAATGGTTTGAGCTCTCAACGTACGATACAATCAAGCTACTCACTAGAGACCCTCCCCCTTAATAGTACGACAACCGATCCTATAACCCGGTCTCCCAACTAACTGTTGGGGAACGTTGCATGGGAAACAAAAAAAATTCATACGCACACGCAAGATCTATCCATGGAGATGCATAGCTAAGAGAGGGGGGTGTATCTACATACCCTTGTAGATCAGTAAGCGGAAGCGTATATAACGCGGTTGATGTAGTCGTACTCCTTCACGATCCAATCGTGATCCGTCCCGATCTAGTGTCAAACGGACAACACCTCCGCGTTGAGCACACATGCGGCTCGATGACGTCTTCGCCTCCTCGATCCAGCGAGCGAGGGCGGAGTAGTAGATGGGTTCTCAACCAGCACAACGACATGGTGGAGATGGTGGTGGAGCTATCCCGGCAGTGCTACGCCAAGCGCTACCGAAACCGTGGACGGGATAGAAAACAAACTAGGGAGAGAGAGGGATGACAAGGGCTTGGTTTTTCCTCTTGGGGCACCCCTCCCCTCTATATATAGGTGGAGGGGTGTGGGGAACAGCCCCTCCAAGCCCTAGGTCACAACCAAGGGGGAGGAGTTGGACTCCTAGTCAAATTCCCTCCCTTTTCATACACATGCGGACTTTCCACCTCTCCCAAGCCACATGGGCCTTGAGGGACTTGTGCGCTTGCACCAATAAGGCCAGGGTGCCTCCCCTCAGCCCATGCAAACCCTTCGGACGTGGTGGAACCCTTGGTGGACTTCCGAACTCCTTCCAAAGTTTCCAAAAGCTTCTAGAAGCTTTCCGGTACAATACCGGAAAAACCCAAAACTTTTCCGGTAGCCAAAATATGACTTCCCATATATAAATATTTACCTCCAGACCATTACGGAGATCCTCATGACGTCCTTCATCTCATCCGGAACTCCAAACAACATTCGTTCACCAACATACGTAACCCAATAATACTATATCGTCACCGAACGTTAAGCGTGTGGACACTGCGAGTTCGAGAGTCATGTGGACATGACCGAGACACCTCTCCAGTCAATAACCAAAAGCGGGACCTGAATGCCCATATTGGTTCCCACATATTGCATGGAGATCTTTATCGGTAGAACCGCGATGCCAAGGATTCAATCAATCGTGTATGCAGTTCCCTTTGTCCAGCGGTGTGTTACTTGTCCGGGATTCGATTGTCGGTATCTCCATACCTAGTTCAATCTCGTTACCAGCATGTGTCTTTACTCATTTTGTAATACAATATCCTATGACTATATCCTTAGTCACATTGCTTGCAAGCTTCTTGTGATGTTGTATTACCGACAGGGTCCAGAGATACCTCTCCGTTAAACGGAGTGACAAATCCTAGTCTCGATCCATGCCAACCCAACGACACCCACGGATATACCTATAGAGTACCTTTATGATCACCCAGTTATGAATTTTCCTTTGATACACACAAGGCATTCCTTCGGTGTGAGGGAGTTGCATGATCTCATGGTCTTAGGAACAAATACTTGACATGAAGAAAGCAGTAGCAATAATCTCAGTGATATGATCAAATGCTATGCTTATGGTTTGGGTATTGTCCATGACATAATTCTCGTAATGATGTGACTCCGTTATCAAATGACAACTCATGTCTATGGTTAGGAAACCTTAACCATCTTTGATCAACAAGCTAGTCTAGTAGAGGCTCATTAGGGACACGGTGTTGTCTATGTATCCACACATGTATCTGAGTTTCCGATCAATACAATTCTAGCATGGATAATAGACATTTATCATGAACAGGGAAATATGATAATAACCAATGTATTATTGCCTCTAGGGAATATTTCCAACACTAACACCATGAGACCGATAAAATAGAAAACCTATCAAGGGCAAACCTTTGCCTTGTGCATAATCCAGTTGAGCTAGATGATGATGATCTTGTCCTCCTCAAGTTGGACCATATTTCTTGATTGTGATGGCTCAATGAAGACTAGTAGACTGCTCCCCCATACTCCACTATGGATGAGACACTCTTTGGCATATCTTCGCAAGTCCATTATCACCATAACAGACGACATGTTGGAAATATGCCCTAGAGGCAATAATAAAATGGTTATTATTATATTTCCTTGTTCATGATAATTGTCTATTGTTCATGCTATAATTGTATTAACCGGAAACCGTAATGCATGTGTGAATACATAGACCACAACATGTCCCTAGTGAGCCTCTAGTTGGCTAGCTCGTTGATCAATAGATGGTCACGGTTTCATGACTATGGACATTGGATGTCGTTGATAACGGGATCACATCATTAGGAGAATTATGTGATGGGCAAGAACCAATCCTAAGCATAGCACAAGATCATGTAGTTCGTCTGCTAAAGATTTTCTAATTTCAAGTATCGTTTCCTTAGACCATGAGATTGTGCAACTCCCAGATACCGTATGAATACTTTGGGTGTGCCAAACATCACAACGTAACTGGGTGGCTATAATGGTATGCTACGGGTATCCCCAAAAGTATCTGTTGGGTTGGCATGAATCGAGACTGGGATTTGTCACTCCGTGTGACGAAGAGGTATCTCTAGGCCCACTCAGTAAGGCATCATCATAATGAGCTCAATGTGACTAAGGAGTTAGCCACGGGATGATGTGTTACGGAACGAGTAAAGAGACTTGCCGGTAACGATATTGAACAAGGTATAGGGATACCGACGATTGAATCTCAGGCAAGTGTCATATCGGTAGACAAAGGGAGTTGTATACGGGATTGATTGAATCCCCGACATCGTGGTTCATACGATGAGATCATCGTGGAGCATGTGGGAGCCAACATGGGTATCCAGATCCCGCTGCTGGTTATTGACCGGAGAGGTGTCTCGGTCAAGTCTACATGCCTCCCGAACCCGTAGGGTCTACACACTTAAGGTTTGATGACGCTAGGGTTATAGGGAAATTTTGTACCTGGTTACCGAAGGTTGTTCAGAGTCCCGGATGAGATCCTGGACGTCACGAGGAGTTCCAGAATGGTCCGTAGGTAAATATTCATATATAGGAAGTGATGTTTTGGTCATCGAAAGTGTTTCGGGCATCTCCGGTAACGTACCGGGACCACCGGAAGGGTTCCGGGGGTCCACCGTGTGGGGCCACCAGCACCAGAGGGCTGCATGGGCCACAGGTGGGAGGGAACCAGCCCCTAGGTGGGCTGGTGCGCCTCCCACAAGGGACCAAGGCGCAGCACTAGGTGGGAGGGGGCAAACCCTAGGGGCAGATGGGCCCTAGGCCCACCTAGGGCGCCGCCCCTCCCCTCCCCTCTTGGCCGTCGGCCACAAGGCCATCTAGGGTTGGCCGCCAGCCCTAGGGTGGGAACCCTAGGGTCTATGCACCCTCCTCCCTTCCCCCTATATATATGTGGGGTTTGGGGGGGCTACAACATGCAAGTCTCTCTCTCTCTCTCTCGACGCAGCCCTACCCCTTCCCCTCTTCATCCTCCATAGTGCTTGGCGAAGCCCTGCCGGAGTACCACGCAGTTCCACCATCACCACGCCGTCGTGCTGCCGGAGCTCTCCCTCAACCTCTCCTTCCTCCTTTCTGGATCAAGGCGTAGGAGACGTCATCGGGTTGCACGTGTGTTGAACGCGGATGCGTCGTTGTTCGGTGCTTAGATCGGAATCCACCGCGATCTGAATCGCTGCGAGTACGACTCCACCAACCGCGTTCTTGTAACGCTTCCGCTTTGCGATCTTCAAAGGTATGAAGATGCACTCCCCCTTTGCTCGTTGTTGGTTTCTCCATAGATAGATCTTGGTGACACATAGGATTTTTTTGATTTACTACTATGTCCCCCAACAGTGGCATCATGAGCTAGGTCTATGCATAGAATCTATGCACGAGTAGAACACAAGTTGTTGTGGGCGTCGATTTTGTCAATTTTCTTGCCGTTACTAGTCTTATCTTGATTCGGCGGTATTGTGGGATGAAGCGTCCCGGACTAACTTTACACGTACGCTTACGTGAGACTGGTTCCACTGCCTGACATGCACTGGTTGCATAAGGTGGCTAGCGGGTGCTTGTCTCTCCCACTCTAGTCGGATCAGATTCGATGAAGAGGGTCCTTATGAAGAGTAAATAGCAATTGGCATATCACGTTGTGGTTTTTGCGTAGGTAAGAAACGTTCTTGCTAGAAACCTATAGCAGCCACGTAAAAACTTGCAACAACAATTAGAGGACGTCTAACTTGTTCTTGCAGCATATGCCGTGTGATGTGATATGACCAAAAGAATGTGATGTGATATATGTGATGTATGAGATTGATCATGTTCTTGTAATAGGATTCACGACTTGCATGTCGATGAGTATGACAACCGGCAGGAGCCATAGGAGTTGTCTTAATTTATTGTATGACCTGCATGTCAATCATAAACGCCATGTAATTACTTTACTTTATTGCTAACCGTTAGCCATAGTAGTAGAAGTAATAGTTGGCGAGATAACTTCATGAAGACACGATGATGGTGATCATGATGATGGAGATCATGGTGTCGTGCCGGTGACAATGATGATCATGGTGCCCCGAAGATGGAGATCAAAGGAGCAAGATGATATTGGCCATATCATGTCACTATATTGATTGCATGTGATGTTTATCATGTTTACATCTTATTTTCTTAGAACGACGGTAGCTTAATAAGATGATCTCTCACTAAAATTTTAAGAAATGTGTTCACCCTAACTGTGCACCATTGCTAAGGTTCGTTGTTCCGAAGCACCACGTGATGATGAGGTGTGATAGGTTCTAACATTCACATACAACGTGTGTAAGCCATATTTACACACGCAATACACTTAGGTTGACTTGACGAGCCTAGCATGTACAGACATGGCCTCGAAACACGGGAGCCGAAAGGTCGAACATGAGTCGTATAGAAGATACGATCAACATGGAGATGTTCACCATTGATGACTAGTCCGTCTCACGTGATGAGTGGACTCGGGCTAGTTGACGTGGATCATGTTTCACTTGGATGACTAGAGAGATGTCTATCTAAGTGGGAGTTAATTAAATAATTTGATTATGTGAACTTAATTATCATGAACTTATTCTAAAATTGTCTTTACAATCTATATTGTAGATCCAATGGCCCAAGGTAATGTTGCCCTCAACTTCAATGCGTTCCTAGAGAAAACCAAGATGTAAGACGATGGAAGCAACTATACGGACTGGGTCTGTAGCTTGAGGATCATCCTCATAGCTTCCAAGAAATTGTATGTCCTTGATGCACCACTAGGTGATGCACCCATTTTCCCAGCGACTCAAGACGTTATGAAGGCGTGGCAGTCGCATTGTGATGATTACTCCCTGGTTCAGTGCGGTATGCTTTACAGTTTAGAATTAGGGCTCCAAAATCATTTTGAGCAACACAGAGCATATGAGATGTTCCAAGAGCTGAAATTGGTTTTCCAAGCTCATGCCCGGGTCAAGAGATATGATGTCTCCGACAAGTTCTTCAGTTGTAAGATGGAGGAAAATAGTTTTGTCAGCGAGCACATACTCAAGATGTCTGGGTTGCACAACCGCTTGTCTCAGCTGGGAGTTAATCTTCCGGATGACTCGGTTATTGACAAAATCCTTTAGTCGCTTCCACCTAGCTACAAGAGCTTTGTGATGAACTACAACATGCAGGGTATGGAGAAGTCCATTCCTGAGTTGTACTCGATGCTGAAATCAGCGAAGGTCGAGATCAAAAAGGAGCATCAAGTGTTGATGGTGAATAAGATCACTAGTTTCAAGAAAGGCAAGGGTAATAAGAACTTCAAGAAGGACGACAAAGCAGTTGTCGTGCCCGGTAAGCAAGTTGCCGGGAAGAAGAACAAGAATGGACCCAAGCCTGAAACTGAGTGCTTTTATTGCAAGGGTACCGATCACTAGAAGCGGAAGTGCCCCAAGTACTTAGCGGATAAGAAGGCCGGCAACGTTGAAGGTATATGTGATATACTTGTTATTGATGTGTAACTTACTAGCGCTCATAGTAGCTCCTGGGTATTTGATACCGGTGTAGTTGCTCACATTTGTAACTCCAACCAGGAGTTGCGGAATAAGCGGAGACTGGCAAAGGACGAGGTGACGATGCACGTCGAGAATGGTTCCAAGGTCTATGTGATCGCCGTCGACACGCTACCTCTACATCTACCTTCGGGATTAGTTTTAAACCTTAATAATTGTTATTTAGTACTAGCTTTGAGCATGAACATTGTATCTGGATCTCGTTTGATGCGAGATTGCTACTCATTTAAATCTGAGAATAATGGTTGTTCTATTTATATGAGAGAAATGTTTTATGGTCATGCCCCGCTGGTCAATGGTTTATTTTTGATGAATCTCGAACGTGATGTTACACATGTTAATAGTGTGAGTACCAAAAGATGTAAGATTGATAACGATAGTCCCACTTACATGTGGCACTACCGCCTTGGTCACATTGGTGTCAAACGCATGAAGAAACTCCATGCTGATGGACTTTTGGAGTCTCTTGATTTTGAATCATTTGACACGTGCGAACCATGCCTCATGGGCAAGATGACCAAGACTCCATTCTCTGGAACAATGGAGCGAGCAACTGACTTGTTGGAGATAATACATACCGATGTATGTGGTCCAATGAGCGTTGAGGCTCGTGGTGGCTACCGTTATGTTCTCACCCTCACTGATGACTTAAGCAGATATGGGTATGTCTACTTAATGAAACACAAGTCTGAAACCTTTGAAAAGTTCAAGGAATTTCAGAGTGAGGTAGAGAAATAACGTGACGGGAAAATAAAGTGCCTACGATCTGATGGTGGCGGAGAATATTTGAGTCACAATTTTGGCACACACCTAAGGAAATGTGGAATTGTTTCACAACTCACGTCGCCTGGCACACCTCAACGAAACGGTGTGTCTGAACGTCGTAATCGCACTCTATTGGATATGGTGCGATCTATGATGTCTCTTACTGACTTACCGCTATCATTTTGGGGATATGCATTAGAGACTGCCGCATTCACTTTAAATAGGGCACCTTCTAAATCCGTTGAGACGACACCGTATGCATTATGGTTTGGAAAGAAACCTAAGCTGTCATTTCTGAAAGTTTGGGGATGCGATGCTTATGTGAAGAAACTTCAACCTGAGAAGCTCGAACCCAAAGCGGAAAAGTGCGTCTTCATAGGATACCCCAAAGAAACTGTTGGGTATACCTTCTACCTCAGATCCGAAAGCAAAGTCTTTGTTGCCAAGAATGGATCCTTTCTAGAGAAAGAGTTTATCTCAAAAGAAGTAAGTGGGAGGAAAATAGAACTTGATGAGGTAACTGTACCTCCACTCCAACCGGAGAGTAGCACAACACGGGAAGTTGTTTCTGTGGAGCGTGCATCGGCTGGAGAGGAAGTTAATGATGATGATCATGAAACTTCAGATCAAGTTCCTATTGAACCTCGAAGGTCCACGAGGACACATTCCGCACCAAAGTGGTACGACAACCCTGTCTTGGAGATCATGTTGTTGGACAACGGTGAACCTTCGAACTATGAAGAAGCGATGGCGGGCCTAGATTCCAACAAACGGCTTGAAGCCATGAAATCTGAGATAGGATCCATGTATGAGAACAAAATATGGACTTTGGTGGACTTGCCTGATGATAAGAGAGCCATAGAAAATAAATGGATCTTTAAGAAGAAGACTGATGCGGATGGTAATGTGACCGTCTATAAGGCTCGGCTTATCGGTAAGGGTTATCGACAAGTTCAAGGAGTTGACTACGATGAGACTTTCTCACCCGTAGCGATGCTAAAGTCTGTCCGAATCATGTTAGCAATTGCCGCATTTTATGATTATGAGATCTGGCAAATGGATGTCAAAACGACATTCTTAATGGTTTTCTTAAGAAAGAACTGTATATGATGCAGCCGGAAGGTTTTGTCGATCCTAAATATGCTAACAAAGTATGCAAGCTTTAGCGCTCCATCTATGGGCTGGTGCAAGCATCTCGGAGTTGGAACATTCGCTTTAATGAGGTGATTAAAGCGTTTGGATTTATACAGGTTTATGGAGAACCCTGTATTTACAAGAAAGTATGTGGGAGCTCCGTAGCATTTCTTATATTATATGTGGATGACATATTGTTGATGGGAAATGATATAGAACTCTTGGAAAACATAAAGGCCTGCTTGAATAAGTGTTTTTCAATGAAGGACCTTGGAGAATCTACTTACATATTAGGCATCAAGATCTATAAAGATAGATCGAAACACCTCATAGGTCTTTCACAAAGCACATACCTTGACAAGATATTAAAGAAGTTCAATATGGATCAGTCCAAGAAGGGGTTCTTGCCTGTGTTGTAGGGTGTGAGATTGAGTACGACTCAATGCCCGACCACGGCAGAGGATAGAGAAATGATGAGTGTCATCCTCTATGCTTCAGCCAGAGGCTCTATTATGTATGCCATGCTGTGTACCAGACCTGATGTGAACCTTGCCATAAGTTTGGTAGGGAGGTACCAAAGTGATCCCGGAGGAGAACATTGGACAACGGTCAAGAATATCCTGAAGTACCTGAAAAGGACCAAGGACATGTTTCTCGTGTATGGAGGTGCCGAAGAGCTCGTTGTAAAGGGTTACATCGATGCTAGCTTCGACACAGATCCGGATGACTCCAAGTCACAAACCGGATACGTGTATATTTTGAATGAAGGGGGAGTCAACTGGTGCTGCAGCAAGCAAAGCGTCGTGGCAGCATCTACATGTGAAGCAGAGTACATAGATGCTTCGGAAGCAAGAAAGGAAGGAGTCTGGATGAAGGAGTTCATCACTGACCTAGGAGTAATTCCTAATGCGTCGAGCCCGATGACTCTGTTATGTGACAACACTGGAGCTATTGCCCTTGCCAAGGAGCTCAGGTTTCACAAGAAGATAAGACACATCAAGAGCAGCTTCAACTCCATTCGTGATTACATTCAGGAAGGAGATATAGAAATTTGCAAAGTACATAAGGATCTGAATGTCGTAGATCCGTTGACTAAACCTCTCTCATGAGCAAAACATGATCAACACCAGAACTCTATGGGTGTTCGATACACCACAATGTGACTAGATTATTGACTCTAGTGCAAGTGGGAGACTGTTGGAAATATGCCCTAGAGGCAATAATAAAATGGTTATTATTATATTACCTTGTTCATGATAATTGTCTATTGTTCATGCTATAATTGTATTAACCGGAAATCGTAATGCATGTGTGAATACATAGACCACAACATGTCCCTAGTGAGCCTCTAGTTGTCTAGCTCGTTGATCAATAGATGGTCACGGTTTCATGACTATGGACATTGGATGTCGTTCATAACGGGATCACATCATTAGGAGAATGATGTGATGGACAAGACCCAATCCTAAGCATAGCACAAGATCGTGTAGTTCGTCTGCTAAAGCTTTTCTAATATCAAGTATCGTTTCCTTGGACCATGAGATTGTGCAACTCCCGGATACCATAGGAATACTTTGGGTGTGCCAAATGTCACAACGTAACTAGCTGGCTATAAAGGTATGCTACGGGTATCCCCGAAAGTATCCGTTGGGTTGGCACGAATCGAGACTGGGATTTGTCACTCCGTGTGACGGAGAGGTATCTCTGGGCCCACTCGGTAAGACATCATCATAATGAGCTCAATGTGACTAAGGAGTTAGCCACGGGATGATGTGTTACGAAACATGTAAAGAGACTTGCCGGTAACGAGATGGAACAAGGTATAGGGATACCGACGATTGAATCTCGGGCAAGTGTCATACCAGTAGGCAAAGGGAATTGTATACGGGATTTATTGATTCCCCGACATCATGGTTCATCCGATGAGATCATAGTGGAGCATGTGGGAGCCAACATGGGTATCCAGATCCTGCTGTTGGTTATTGACTGGAGAGGTGTCTCGGTCATGTCTACATGCCTCCCAAACCCGTAGGGTCTACACACTTAAGGTTCGATGATGCTAGGGTTATAGGGAAATTGTGTACGTGGTTATCGAAGGTTGTTTGGAGTCCTAGATGAGATCCCGGACATCACGAGGAGTTCTGGAATGGCCCGGAGGTAAAGATTCATATATAGGAAGTGAGGTTTTGGTCACCGGAAGTGTTTCGGGCATCTCTGGTAACGTACCGGGACCACCGAAAGGGTTCCGGGGGTCCACCGTGTGGGGCCACCGGCACCAGAGGGCTACATGGCCCACAGGTGGGAGGGAACCAACCCCTAGGTGGGCTGGTGTGCCTCCCACAAGGGTCCAAGGCGCAACACTAGGTGGAAGGGGGGCAAACCCTAGGGGCAGACAGGCCCTAGGCCCACCTAGGGCGCCGCCCCTCCTCTTCCCTCTTGGCCGCCGGCCACAAGGCCATCTAGGGTTGGCCGTCGGCCCTAGGGTGGGAACCCTAGGGGCTATGCACCCTCCTCCCTTCCCCCCTATATATATGTGGGGTTTTGGGGGGGCTGCAACATACAAGTCTCTCTCTCTCTCTCGGCGCAGCCCTACCCCTCCTCCCCCTCGTCCTCCGTAGTGCTTGGCGAAGCCCTGCCGAAGTACCACGCAGTTCCACCATCACCATGCCGTCGTGCTGTCAGAGCTCTCCCTCAACCTCTCCTTCCTCCTTGATGGATCAAGGCGTAGGAGACGTCATCGGCCTGCACGTGTGTTAAACGCGGAGGCGCCGTTGTTCAGCGCTTAGATCGGAATCCACCGCGACCTGAATCGTTGCGAGTATGACTCCACCAACCGCGTTCTTGTAACGCTTCCGCTTTGCGATCTTCAAAGGTATGAAGATGCACTCCCCCTTTGCTCGTTGTTGGTTTCTCCATAGATAGATCTTGGTGACACTTAGGAATTTTTTTGATTTACTACTACGTCTCCAACACAACAACCTTCAAGCATGATCTCTTCGTGATGCTCCACTTGAACTTGCACACGCAATCTTGATGAAGATCACCACTTGATGTCATCCTTCATGGGTTGTATGAGATCTTTCTCTTGACGCAAGCCCATGGAAACATAGCTAGCCCCACATAGAACTTTCACGTAGGCCATGGGTTAGTACACAAAGCGTAATGGACAATGCTACCATACCATGGGATCACTTGATCCCACTCGGTACATCTTTGTACGCTTTATGTGCTGATCAACTTGGTTCACTCTTTGACTTCGTCTTGATCAACCTTGTATCTTGTCTTCTCTATGACCAATCTTTGGATATTCCCTTGAATAACACCTTGGCCAATAATTAATCTTCTTATAATAACCTTGAAACCAACCAATGGTCTTCAAGTAATGCCTATCGACAAATCCTTCAAATATAACTCAAGACAATCATTAGTCCATAGGATTGTCATCAATTACCAAAACCAAACATGGGGGCACCATGCTCTCTCAGAGACCTGTCCTCATCGTTGCGATAGATACAACATCGCTCATCTGTTTGTCCACTCCAAGCATCACCTGTTCCAAACTGATGCCTCAAGAGAGAAGAAGGTCTGGAAGGTCTCTTCATCGCCCGATCCGGGAATCCCAGATCTAGGGTCTCCCCCGGAGCAGCGGGAAGGAGGTGGCAACGATTGCAATGGGTGACGCCTTCCAATAGGAGATGCGCCTAACACGTCGCCATCGTTCGCCATGAACGAGGTCGACATGATTTTCACTGGCATTCGTACCACTCCGAACCAGCAGATGCCCAAAACCACGTGAAGCCTCGTCGTGACGGCGCGTGCAGCCGCCGGATTGGCGGCAAGAACTCTACTCCCTTGTCGACCCATTCTCCCGTCGCCTGCCGCCCACAAGCAAATCTAATGACGGTGGGATCTAGATCCACGTCCTCCGCCGCACCCACCATCGTCAGAGAACACGAGTTCCTACTGGACATGGTCGAGCTCCATCGCCGCACAACCATGGACACCGCCCTAACCAATGCGCGTGCTTCCCGCTAGGCCTCGCCCCATCCGATCCAAGAGGATCTCCGCCTCGTCCAACACCTCGGCCCCTTCGCCGTTGAGCCTGCTGCCACTGCGGCCTACATCGACGGCATCGGTGGAAGGGAAGGTAGGGACTTGGAGGAGGTGCTGGCGGCGCTGCTTAGAGTAACACATAAGAGCATCTACAACCGGACTTGGCAAATTCGACCCCTCAAACGCCCATAGACTCGTCCGCGAACACTGACCAGTCACGCCTCAAATAATGCATTCTACAACCAGACACCACAAATCCATACAAACCATGCAACTACTAAGTCGATGCATTATACAAATCGTTCGACTACTCCATCACTACTAAAATGCGATTGGACTACTAAAATTTGGCATGTTTGGTTATGGTGGACATCAGCCATGACTTCCCTTGCCTTTCCCAGAGCCCTTGTCGTCCTTCTCGCCGAAGTACCAGTCAAAGATTCAGTATGGATCGAGCCGGATCTACTCATTACCGGAGCTTTCCTCGTCGTCGCTCACCTCCTCCACCACCTTCGATGGCAGTCCGAACATTTCACGGACTGCCCGATTCTGCTCGAGGGCGAGGGCGCGCGTGTTCCTCCACTGCCATTTCTTCAAAATGCGGGCACAGATGACTTCCTCCTCCGCGGCAGCCCGTGCCGCCGCATCAGCCGCCTCCGCCTCCGCCATTTCCTTCGCGAGATAGTCTTTGGCGACCCTTATCCTTTCCTTCCCACAGCGGACAGCCCGTTCCCGGTGGGACTCGAAGTCTGTCGGACCCGTGATGGGGAAGGAGAGGTTTTCCGCCCGCCGAGACGTCGATGATCCTGCCCTAGAGGAACCGAGTGCACGTTGAGCGGACGCTATGGAGTCGTTGTGGATAGATCTTGCCGCCGGCGGGGCGCTGTCATCGCGGGAGCGGCAGAGTGCAATGCGAACCGCCATTGCCTCCTCCAATCCGTAGGGGTGACCCTCCCCCTAGTTGATGGATCCGGACTGGTCGGAGTTGGATACACTGCTCTCCATGCCGGAGAAGGCCGGAGATCACCGGAGTGCAATGCAAACCGGCATTGCCTCCTCCAATCCGCAAGGGTGACCCCCCCACTTGATGGATCCAGACTGGTCGGAGTAAGATATGTTGCTCTCCATGTCGGAGAAGGCCGGAGATCGCTGGAGGTGAGCTAGGGTGGCGGATTGGAGTGGAGGGGAGTGAAATGAAGTGGCTAGGGTTTGGTCCGGCGAACGGACGAGGACAAATATATTTTGGGTCGATGCGGGCCAGACGAGCGTGCCCGGGCTCCCCTATATTCGTCCCATATTTGGGTTGGATATAATGGATAACGGTCAGCCCGGGCGTTTGAGGCCGGTTTGAGAGGCCTGGCTCGGTCGAAATTTCATAACGGTTACTGACCGGGCCTCAGATGGGGTTTAGATGTCACGTCTGTGACCCTATCTCTGGTAGATGATCTCGCCATCCGGCTGCAGATGCTCTATTATATATATATATTCCAAAAATATATTTTATTAATTTATAATGAAGCATCAAGCGGATATAAAATATCAAAAGAGATATTTTAGAGCTAGGTTAGCAAGAGAAAAGTCGCTCATTTCTTTTTTGGATTTAGTGATTTCACTATACACCCTCATTTTTCACGCTGCGGTATCATCAGAGGCATATCCCAACATTTTTCTTCAATTTAAACCAGAGCTTTCCCTGGCTCGGCCCACACAACAGTACAACAATCACCACCCCAAAACAAATACTCCTCGTTTTTATTGTGGCATCAAACGAAAGCTTTCTGTGTGTTTTATCCCTCGGCTAGAAGAAACAGAGCTTTCTCTGATTCGGTCCAGATAGAACAATTAATCATGAGAGAGGCCCCGAAAGCAAAAGCAATAGGAGTTGATGTGCACTTCCACTGCTCACGGAAGATACCGTAGCAATCGGACCACCGCCACCGCTAGCATTAGCGTAGCACTGCCACTGCCCCCACTAGCCAGTAGCGACAGCTCCGCCGCTCGCTCGCTTGAAATGACGGCGTAGACCCTGGCTCCGGAGGCAGCTAGCTGTTCCCAGCCCCATGAGGTTCTACCGTACCGCGTCGGGCTGTATGGGTTGGTTTGATTATAATCACGAGCGGCAGAGCAGTGCCTCCACGCGCGCGCGTACACGGGAAGCCGACAAGGGCGATTCCCGCCGGAGAGGGAGCGGTCCGGGAAGCCGGGCTGGCTTAGCTGGGGCTGCGTCACCCAGGACCAGGACCGTACCGCGCTGGTACAAGCGATAAGATCTCCCTGGTCCAGTCACCATGTGATCGATCAGCGGCCGTGTCCGTGTCCCGTCCCGTCGTGGCGATCTCGCGCGCGTGCTGCATGGGTGTGAGCCGTCCGCGAGCCGTTGTTGCTGCCGCGGTACCTACGTACGTGCTGCATGCCCTTGGCTGCCAGCAACACCCGGAAGAAGGGAAAGGAAACGAGGAGTTGTGTTTTTCCAGCTTCTTCACATGCACGTACGGCGCATGAAGTTCGTCGGCCGGTTCGTTGGCCGGTGGACAGCGCATTTTCCTCTAGTCTTTGCTAGTGGTCTTTGCAGTGCTACCTCATGGTCGACGTGTTCGCTGCACTACGCCACTGCCCGGTATGCCCAACACGTGACGCCCCGTGTAACGAGTGAACTTTTCCCATGCTAGCTAGCGTGACGGCTTTGCTTCCTCTGAGGAAAAACTTGGTCAGCTCGCTGTTTCTCTTCTCCTGGGAAGATGCGATGCAAAGATGCCCATATGAGGGTCAACTCGGTTGTACTCCGTAGTAAGTCATCGTGACAGCCGGCCAGAGTTACAGCACAGGTGCCCGCGTCATTGCTGTTGCCGTACGCGCTCACCGTCCAGTTAGACTTTTCCACCGGTTGCATATGTACTACCCAAAATGACGGTGCGACTAACTAACTAATCTATCTCTATTCGGTTCGGTACTACGTTAACCAAACAGTTTGACCCGTGTAATCGCGTGGGTGGTCTGGATCTCGAGATGGATCATAAGGCACTCCTCCGCCGACCATCCTTTCTAGCGACAGTTGAGCGAGCACGGTGAGTGGTTGCAAGCAGATGGGCAAAATCCACTCCCCACCCTAAGCAATCGTCTTGCTGTTGAATGGACGGTGAGTAGTGTTATTTTCGGGCTGTTTAGCAGGCCGAACTATCATACTCACTGGTTCCTTTGCACGTACATGTTGTACACAGCCGCGAATCTAAGGGGTGCTTCAACAGGCTGAAGCCCTTCCTTTAAAAATTGAAATATATATATATTACTATTTAAATCAGCCTTATATCAAAATTTCGTCCTTATTTAAAGTAAAAATAATAAGATTTAATGTATTTTTTTTACATCGTTAGATTTGAGTCCTTCCTTTGTTTTCTTTCTAGATTCGCCACTGATTGTATAGGGTCATGTTTTACAACGAAAAATATACAACAACATGATATAGTCAAATTACTATTTCCATGTGTGTGCGTTTTTTCGAAAGTCAGGAGGGATTTTGCGCTATGGAAGCTCAGTTAGTGGTTTGTTCAGCTCTGTCGAGCCGAGCCCGACCTCGTTGTCAATTTTTTAGTGGAGGCAAACCAGAGCCAGCCCTGGCTCGGCTCATGGTTAGCCAGGCTTGTAGGAACGGTTCGGCTCGGCTCGTTTCCACCGCTAGTCTAGTCTAGGACTCTAGTCCAGACCCAAGGCAACCGCCGGCAGGGACCGGATATGTCAAATGTCAAAGGCGAGGACCGTCGCAGATTATAAATTAAGTCAAGGTACCGCCTAAGCACAATGCGCCAATCAGAGAACCCGTACCCAGCACGTGCCCGGAGGGCGACCTGGACGGCTGGAAACGCCCGGCCGACAGGATAACCAAGATCGCACGTCGTCTAGCCAGACAGCCGGGGGCAGCGCAAGGAGCCAACGGCACCAACCCCGCCACCCCCTCCGAAACGAAACGAAACGAAAATGACGGCGCACAGCCGCGCGGCCGTCACGTCAACCCGGCCCAGCCTGGGGTCCCAACGGCCCGCTTTAACCCAGATGCGTCCCGTGCCTGGGCGCAAGTTAAACCGTGAAATGGACGCGGGGGGACTGGCGGAGCTGGAGCTGAATCAGCTCGACGTCGACGGGTCGTGCATGGGCCTGGCTGGTTTGGGGTGGCACCGACACCACCACCTTGAGCGGGACGCTGCTTCTGGGTCCCTCCCCGGCGTAACCGTCAGACTTGTGAGTACTGCTACTAGTTTAGTGCTGGTAGTACGTGCTGGTAATCAATTATTCCTTTTTCTTATCCTTCCAGCAGGGTAAGCAATAATTTAGGAGCCGTATCACAAGATCTATCAACTTGCCGTTTTTCGAAACATTATCCCTCTTCGTCGTAGTGGCCAAGTGGGCGGTAGCACCACGTTATCCTGCTCAACGTCTCATCTAGGAAAAATGACAAAATTAGTTGCAGCGTCGTTGGCTCAAGACACGCTAAACGTGGTTAAGTGGAGAGGGAAATAATTGGGTATGTTTTTATAGGTATTATCCCACAAAGCTTTTATTAACTCGTCACATTGAGACAAAAAGAATATCATCGGGTTGTCTAACCTAACACGACAACCAGCCATTAGAGTTAAAACATGCTTTGCTAGATTGTGAGCTTTAAAGTTTAAGCTTCCAAATTCATGAACTATATTACAGATAATAAAAGCTGACAAGTGGTCAATGATCTCACGAATGATCGCTCCGTAGTTTGAAGAACTTTCTTGTTTAACAACATCAAACACCATCTTATAGTTCGATGCCACATGAATTCTTTGAATATATAGATCATCTGAAAGGTTTTCTTAACAGTAAGAATTTCTAGAGTAGTTGGTTAGGCATACCCCTCAAAAAAACAGCCGACGCTCCCACAAAGATCTCATTGTGGTCTCTACATATTGCCCCAACAACTCCATACTCACTATTCATGCCGCATCGACGTTGTTTCGCACACTCAATCGCGCGGGGGGAGGCAATCACTCTTGTCGCCTTGTGGCCAAGGATCTGGTGGGACTAGTGGGGGCAGGGATCGGTTCCTCAAGAGACTAAAATTCAGACATAAATGATGTGATAGAGAAAGGACTTCAAAAAAATTCTCATGTATTGCCTTCCTCCTTGTGCCCCAAATTGCCCATAGGGTAACCATCGTGCGGTCGAACTCATCACTCTACACGGTCTCGTTCATGGCGAAGATCCAACTTTTGGCGTTGTTGTCTTTGTTTGCGTAAATCTTCTCGGACAACGACTCGGAGGACAGACCTACATGCTTCTTACCATAGAACAACTGAGAAGGGCATGTCTCCGAGTATCGTGAGCACCGCACAAAGCCCATACGCTTGTCGTTGTCGTGTTCCTATGATGAAGAAGATAACATGTGAGCATCGATTGTTGCGTGGGGCATCATAGGAACACCCTGAGCTTTGAAGGAACTCGGACTTTTTCAGAGTGAACACCATCCCTTACTGTCATCCCCGGTATCATATGTGCCAGCACTCTCCTCAAGCCATCTCTCCTAGTTCATCTTTGTTCTAACGATCATACAGATCATATAACGTGCAGAGCGAACACTGAAATTGTCGCGGTTCTCCTCGCCTCAACCCAAAATATTGCCGATTCTTCTCGCGGACAACGGAATTCTAAGGATTGCTTCTGCGCCAAAAGGGGTAAAAACCGACTTTACCATGACTTCTTTCCACGTGGCGATGTTGCGTCCATTACCTCCGCCAGAAGTTGTGGCGGGTCTTGGACACGTGAAGCAATCATACGCTTCAGACTTTCCCTCAGGATCCAATAGTTGTCCCATATGTGTGGGTTCTCATCGTCTCCAACTTTTTTAATGATAGCTTGAGCCATGATGTCGCGTCCATCTAAGATCGCTTGCTAGATTTGTGAAGGGTGCGAGCCTAAATCGGTCTCCAGCAAAGAACAGTTAGGGAAGTAGGCTGCTAATTTGTGCCATGTCTAATTTGCTCCATGTTTATCAAATTTGTCTATGATTTGAAAATTTGACAAAAAAAGGCCCAAATCTAAAAGTTTAAACCAAATCTGGTTGTTATTATTGATGTCTAATTTGGTGTGCCGACAAATGATATAGATGAGTGCTATTCCCGGTGCATATTATTTGCATATAGTGCTGAAAGGAGTGACAAAAATATGAAACTACTACTGAGCAAGGATTGATATAAAAAAACTACTAAGCAAAGTTGTATGGCAAGAAGCACACATTATGAAAAGAGAAAATAGCGCCCTCTAGAAAGCATGACCTAGCTAGCACAATGAATCGCATAAAGGCCATCACCACGAGATACAGAAGTGGACGTGGGGTGTCGTGGAAGGATCACAATACCAAAACTTTATAGACAGCCTAACGAATAGCACCGGCGTGCGCATGGAATCCCACTACACAACACAAAAGCATCCACAACCAACGAATGCTGTGAACACGAACCTTAACT
This sequence comes from Hordeum marinum, assembly GCA_022496015.1. Taxonomy (NCBI): domain Eukaryota; kingdom Viridiplantae; phylum Streptophyta; class Magnoliopsida; order Poales; family Poaceae; genus Hordeum; species Hordeum marinum. The sequence goes on along the minus strand of CM039672.1, from coordinate 272,812,500 downwards.
TGGAGCTTCACCAATGAAAATCAACACGATTGGCAAGTTGAGGGGGAAATACCAAGAGCTCGCCGCTCGCCGCAACATAAATGCAGCATGCAACCATGGTGGTTGAAAGGTGATGTGCACTCAGTGGGAGGAGATATTTCCATCGATTACGAAGGCGTTCGTGATGGCTTTATCATTCTCAAAATGATATGTCGGCTCAATGTCTCGAAGATACTCATACAGGTAAGTATTAGAGTATAGGTCGGTTACTATGGTGAGCCGGTTTCGGTTGTAATTCTATCTGTTAGTCTTGGAGTCCAAGTTTTGTAATCTATATAAACAGCCCTTTGAGGCCCCAATCAATACAATTATTATTCTCCAATTATCCAATTATCATGGTATCATACGCCTAGGTTTTCCGCACCTGGCATGGCACCGCCAGCCGCGCCGCCACTATGGCCGACTTGGCCTCTCTTCTCCATGACCGAGTTCCGCGCCGCCGGTGCCCCTCCTTCTTCTTCCTCCTCCACAACAACCCAACCAAACTATCCTCAACTCCCAATGATCTCCCTAGCCGACACCATCACCGACGTCTCCCCCTTCATCCCGATCTCCATAGATCTCGGCACCCACAACTACTACCATTGGCGTCACCTCTTCAACATCCACCTCGGCCGCTGTGGCCTCTGCCACCACATCGACCCATCCTACCTTCCACAGCACGCCGATCCACGCTGGGTGAAAGATGATCTCGCCATCATCCAATGGATTTACACCCGCATCTCCACGGAGCTCTTCAATCTGGCTCCTCTAACGATGCCACCGCTACCGAGCTTTGGGCCTCCCTCTAGCAGTTGTTCCAGGACAACTCCAATGCGCGCATCAACGCCCTCAACACCGAGATCCGTACGACCATCCAAGGAGATGCCCCGGTCACCGTCTTCTGCCAGCGGATCAAGGCCATCGACGACAAACTTCATGAACTTGGTGATCACGTCGACGACCGCGCCCTCATCAACGCCCTCCTCGTCGGCCTCGATGAGCAGTTTGAGAAGCAGCAGGCCTTCATCCCCATGCTCAATCCCTACCCCACCTTCAAGGAGGTCCGCTCCCTCCTCCAGCAAGAAGAGAAGAACCAAGATCACAAGGCGCAACGGCCACCGCAGGTGTTTCACGCCGCTCCTGCCGCGGCCGCGGCTCCCGTGCCTGGGCTATCGCGCCAATCTGCTGCAAGCCCCACAAATCTGGCAAGCCTGGCAGAACCGATAGCTTCTCCTCCACCACCCCCGGCTAGCGCCTGAGCCCTAACTACCGGGGCAAGAACCCGATCTACCGGCCTCCTGCACCTCGCACTGCCGACACTGCACCAGCTCCGCCATCGACTGCTCCATCGCCACCAGCTCCTCAGCACGATCCTTGGACTGACCTTGTCCAAGCTTGGCCATTGCTCTGGTCGGCTCCTTCGCCGTACGGAGCCCCGCCTACGTACACGGGCGCGTGGAGCCCCGGTCTTCGACCGGCCACCGGCTCTCCTGGACTCCTTGGGCCCAAGCCACCGGCACACGTCTACACCGCCACTCCTATGCCACCTCCCAACGCGCCAGGCCTGCCGCCACCCTACTACAACTTGCCGGCTTCCTACGACACCATGCAGGCCCCGACAGCCTACTACCAGTCGCCGACCCTGACCTATGCTCCCATGCAAGCTCTTGGCCCCTCTACTCCTCCACAGCAGCTGGCCTAGGATCAAGCCGCCTTCATTAATGCCATGAACAACTTTACACTCAATAACGAAGGTACGAATTGGATTTTCGATTCTGGTGCATCTTCGCATATGTCATCAAATATGAATTTGCTGTCAGCTTGTTTCCCTTCTATTTTTTCTACAATCACCATTGGTGATGGTTCCACCATACTTGTTTCATGCACCGATCATTCCTACATCTCTTCCACTTACGCCAACCTTCTTCTCCGCAAAATTTTGTTGGAAATATGCCCTAGAGGCAATAATAAATTGGTTATTGTTATATTTCCTTGTTCATGATAATCGTTTATTATCCATGCTATAATTGCATTGATTGGAAACTAAATACATGTGTGGGTATATAGACAACACTATGTCCCTAGTGTGCCTCTAGTAGACTAGCTCGTTGATCAAAGATGGTCAAGGTTTCCTAGCCATGGACATGAGATGTCATTTGATAACGGGGTCACATCATTAGGAGAATGATGTGATGGACAAGACTCAAACTATAAACGTAGCATATGATCGTGTCAGATTATTGCTACAATTTTCTGCATGTCAAGTATCTGTTCCTATGACCATGAGATCATGCAACTCACCGACATCGGAGGAGTACCTTGTGTGTATCAAACGTCGCAACGTAACTGGGTGACTATAATGGTGATCTACACGTATATCTGAGGGCGCCTGTTGGGTTGGCATGGATCAAGACTGGGATTTGTTACTCCGTGTGACGGAGAGGTATCTTAGGGCCCGCTCGGTAATACAACATCACAATAAGCCCTGCAAGCAATGTGACTAAGTGTTAGACACATGATCTTGTGTTATAGAACGAGTAAAGAGACTTGTCGTTAACGAGATTGAACTAGGTATAGAGATACCAACGATCGAATCTCGGGAAAGTAACATACCAAAGAACAAAAGGAACATCATACGGGATTAACTGAATCCTTGACATAGAGGTTCAACCGATAAAGATCTTCATAGAATATGTAGGAACCAATATGGGCATCCAGGTCCTGCTATTGGTTATTAACCATAGAGGTATCTCGGTCATTTCTACATAGTTCTCGAACTTGCAGGGTCTGCACACTTTAGGTTCGGTGACGTTTCAGTAGTATAGAGTTATGTATGTGGTGAATGAAGGTTGTTCGGAGTCCCAGATGAGATCCTGGACATCATGAGGAGCTCTGGAATGGTCTGTAGGTAAAGATTGATATATAGGAAGTCCTGTTTTGGCCACCGGAAAAGTTTCGGGCTCATCGGTAGTGTATCGGGAGTGCCGGTAGGGTACCGGGGACCATCGGGAGGGGTGTATCGACCCAAGGGCCTACATGGGCTGTGGGAGAAGGTAAAACAGCCCTTAGTGGGCTGGACGAAGACCCACTAGAGGCCAATGCGGCTGGGTGGAGAAACCCAAAGGTGGAAGGATGATTCCTAGTGGGAGAGAAGGAGTCCTGATCCTACTAGGATTGGAGGAGGACTCCTCCTCTCTCCACTTCGGCTGAAGCAAAGGCTGGCCCCCTGGGGGGCCAAGTCTCCTCCCTCTTTCCTCCTTCATATACTAGAGGTATTGAGAATTTTTCATAATAGAAATCAGCCACGTGCTACCCTCTCGTCTAGATCATACTTTCTCCTCTAGATCGTTTTAGCGGTGCTTAGGCGAAGCCCTATGATACGTCTCCAACGTATCTGCAATTTTTGATTGTTCCATGCTATTATATTATCTGTTTTGGATGTTTTTATGCATTAATATGCTATTTTATATTATTTTTGGGACTAACCTATTAATCTAGAGCCTAGTGCAAGTTTCTGTTTTTTCCTTATTTTTGAGTTTCGCAGATAAGGAATATTTAAACGGAGTCCAAACGGAATAAAACCTCCGAAATGATTTTTTCTGGAAAATATGGAAGCCATGAGACTTGAGAACCAAGGCAGAGGAGCTGCCATGGGGCCACAAGCGCGCTTGCCGCGGCCAGGGGGGCCACCCGCGCCGGGCAGGCTTGTGGGCCCCTGGCAACTCCCCTAACCCTAATCTTCGGCCTATAAATACCCAAATATTCCATCATTATCGAAACGAGCCACAAAAACACATTTCTGCTGCCAGAAGCCTCCGTTCCCGAGAGATCCAATCTTGGAGCCTTTTCCGGTAATCTGCCGGAGGGGGATTCGATCACGAAGGGCATCTACATCAACTCCATTGCCCCTCTGATGATGCGTGAGTAGTTCACCACAGACCTATGGGTCTATAGCTAGTAGCTAGATGGCTTCTTCTCTCTCTTTGCTTCTCAATACCATCTTCTTCATGATCTTCATGGAGATCTATCCGATGTAATACTCTTTTGCGGTGTGTTTGTCGAGATCCGATGAATTGTGGGTTTATGTTCAGATTATCCATGAATTTTATTTGAGTCTTTCCTGAATTCTTATATGCATGATTTCATATCTTTGCAAGTCTCTTCGAGTTATTGGTTTGGTTTGGCCAACTAGATTGGTAATTCTTGCAATAGGAGAAGTGCTTAGTTATGGGTTCAATCTTGCGGTGTCCTCACCCAGTGACAAAGTAGGGGTAGCGAGGCATGTATTGTATCGTTGACATCAAGGGTAAAAAGATGGGGTTTTCATCATATTGCTTGAGTTTATCCCTCTACATCATGTCATCTTACTTAATGCGTTACTCTATTCTTCATGAACTTAATACTCTAGATGCAGGTAGGAGTCGGTCGATGTGTGGAGTAATAGTAGTAGATGCAGAATCGTTTCGGTCTACTTGACACGGACGTGATGCCTATATGCATAATCATTGCCTTGGATATCTTCATAATTATTTGCTTTTCTATCAATTGCTCGATAGTAATTTGTTCACCCACCGTAATACTTGCCATCATGAGAGAAGCCATCTACTGAAACCTATGGCCCCCGGGTCTATTTTCCATATTATAATTTCTGATCTAAAACCAAAAACACCAAAAATACTTGTTGCCCTATTTTCACTTCAAGTTTTACTTTCCATTCAAGCATCCTATTATATCTATCTCTACTAGATCTCATCCTTGCAAATAACCGTGAAGGGATTGACAACCCCTTTATAGTGTTGGCTGCAAGAGTTTGATTCCTTGTGCAGGTATATCTATTGGTGGCTCACTTGTGTCTCCTGAATTGATACCTTGGTTCTTAAAAACTGAGGGAAATACTTATCTACTTTGCTGCATCAAGCCGTTCCTCTTCACGGGAAACCAACGCATGCTCGGGAAGTAGCACCCTGCTGGAATAGTTCCACCACCATCACCACCATGCCGTCGTGCCATCGGAGAACTCATCTACCTCTCCGCTCCCTCTTGCTGGATCAAGAAGGCAGAGATCGTCATCGTGCTGTACGTGTGCTGAACGTTGAGGTTGTTGGGGAACATTGCATGGGAAACAAAAATTTCCTACGCACACGCAAGATCTATCCATGGTGATGAGTATCTACGAGTAGGAGAGTTGATCTACATAGCCTTGTAGATCGCTAAGCGGGAAGCGTTAAGAAACGCGGTTGATGTAGTCGAACGTCTTCGCGATCCAAATCGCCGAGCGTCCCATGATCCCATCAAGATCCATATCATGATCCAATCACGATCCGTCCTGTGATTCCCAACATGATCCGTCCCGTGATCCAATCACGAATCATCTCGCGATCTTGATCACGGTCCTTCCGATCTAGCACCGAACGGACGACACCTCCTCGTTCAGCACACGTACAGCTCAATGACGATCTCTGCCTTCTTGATCCAGCAAGAGGGAGCGGAGAGGTAAATGAGTTCTCCGGTAGCGCGATGGCGCGGCGGCAATGGTGGTGGAACTATTCCGGCAGGCCTTCGCCTAAGCACCGCCGAACTAGACTAGAGGAAAGAACCGATCTAGATGAAATAGAGGGAGCACGCGGCAATTAGGGTTAGCTCTTCCCTCTAAATACTCTAGTATATATAGGAGGGAGGGAGGGGAGGAGGCAGCCTCAAACCCTCAAGGTTTGGTCAAAATTGGAGGTGGAGGAGTCCTACTGCAATCCTATTAGGAGTAGGATTCCTCCTTTCCACTTGGAAACTCTTTCCACCTCTCCACCTTCGGATTTTTTCCTTCTCAAACCTCATGGGATTTAGTGGAGGCTTCGGACAGACCACTAGGGGATGGTTTGTCTCCTTCCACATCCCATGAGGCCCCTCGGGGCGTGACACCTCTCCCGATGGTCCCTCGGTACCCTCCCGGCACTCCCGGTACACTACCGATGAGCCCAAAACTTTTCCGGTGACCAAAACAGGACTTCCTATAAATCAATATTTACCTCCGGACCATTTAGGAGCTCCTCGTGACCTCCGGGATCTCATATGAGACTCTGAACAACCTTTGTTCACCACCATACATAACTCTATACTACCGAAACGTCACCGAACCTTAAGTGTGCAGACCCTGTGGGTTCGAGAACTATGTAGACATGACCGAGACACCTCTACGGTCAATAACCAATAGCGGGACCTGTATGCCCATATTGGTTCCTACATATTCTGCGAAGATCTTTATCGGTTGAACCTCTATGTCAAGGATTCAGTTAATCCCGTATCCTGTTCCTTTTGTTCTTCGGTATGTTACTTGCCCGAGATTCGATTATCGGCATCTCCATACCTAGTTCAATCTCCTTACCGGCAAGTCTCTTTACTCGGTATGTAATACAAGATCCCATGGCTAACACTTTAGTCACATTGCTTGCAAGGCTTATTGTGATGTTGTATTACCGAGTGGGCCATGAGATACCTCTCCGTCACACGGTGTAACAAATCCCAGTCTTGATCCATGCCAACCCAACAGACACCCTTGGGGATACGTGTAGAGCACCTTTATAGTCACCCAGTTACATTGCAATGTTTGATACACACAAGGTACTCCTCCGATGTCAGTGAGTTGCATGATCTCATGGTCATAGGAACAGATACTTGGCATGCAAAAAACTATAGCAATAAACTGACACGATCATATGCTATGTTTATAGTTTGGGTCTTGTCCATCACATCATTCTCCTAATGATGTGATCCCATTTATCAAATGACATCTCATGTCCATGGCCAGGAAACCTTGACCATCTTTGATTAGCGAGCTAGTCTATTAGAGGCATACTAGGGACATGGTGTTGTCTATGTATCCACACATGTATCTGAGTTTCCGATCAATACAATTCTAGCATGGATAATAAACGATTATCATGAACAAGGAAATATGATAATAACTAATTTATTATTGCCTCTAGGGCATATTCAACAGTCTCCCACTTGCACTAGAGTCAATAATCTAGCTCACATCGCTATGTGATTTGTTATGAATCTCACACCCAATGAGTTCTGGGGTTCGATCATGTTTTGCATGTGAAAGAGATTTTAGTCAACGGGTCTATGACATTCAGATCCGTGTGTACTTTGTAAATCTCTATGTCATACTGTAGACACTGCTACCACGCTCCACTTGGAGCTATTCCAAATGGCTACTCCACTATATTCATCGACGTAACTCTTTACGACGAACTCTTTATCACCTCCAGAATCGAGAAACATCTCCTTAGTCCTCTAGTTACTAAGGATAATTTTGACTGCTGTCCAGTGATCCACTCCTGGATCACTCTTGTACCCCTTGATAGACTCATGGCAAGGCACACACCAGGTGCAGTACACAACATGGCATAATATAGAGCCTATGGCTAAGGCATAGGGGACGACCTTCGTCCTTTCTCTTTCTTCTGCCGTGGTCGAGCTTTGAGTCGCACTCAACTTCACACCTTACAAATTAGGCAAGAACTCTTTATTTGATTGATCCATTTTGAACTCTTTCAAAATCTTGTCAAGGTATGTACTCATTGAAAGTCTCATCAGGCGTCTTGATCTATCTCTATAGATCTCGATGCCCAACAATTAAGTAGATTTATCCAGGTCTTCCTTTAAAAAAAATCTTTTCGAACAACCCTTTATGCTTTCCAGAAATTCTACATCATTTCCGATCAACAATATGTCATCCACATATGCTTATCAGAAATTCTATAGTTCTCCCACTCACTTTATTGTAAATACAAGTTTCTCATAAACTTTGTATAGACTCAAAAACTTTAATCACCTCATCAAAGTGTATATTCCAACTCCGTGATGCTTGCTCCAGTCCATAGAAGGATCACTGAATCTTGCACACCTTTTAGCATCCCTAGGACTGACAAAACCTTCTAGTTGTATCTCATACGACCTTTCCTCAAGGAAGGTAACGATGTTTTGACATCCATATGCCAGATTTCATAATTGAAGAAATGCATCGACTACTAACATAATTCCAACAGACTTTAGCATCGCTACGAGTGAGAAAATCTCATCACAGTTAACTCCTTGAACTTGTCAGAAACTTCTTTGCGACAAGTCGAGCTTTATAAATGGTGACATTTACCATCAGCATCTGTCTTCTTCTTAAAGGTCCATTTGTACTCAACGGCCTGCCATCCAACGGGCAAGTCTACCAAAGTCTATACTTGGTTTTCATACATGGATCCTTTCTCGGATTTCATGGCCTCTAACCATTTGTCGGAATCCGTGCCCATCATCGCTTCTCCATAGCTCATAGGCAAGGTTGTCAGAATCGCGATTCTGTTACACGATTCTATGACTTTACGATCTAAAATAATCCGCATGATTCTACGATTTTAGTTAATAGAATCTACGTTTCTACGATCCTGATAGTGAAGATTCTATGATTTGCGATCCTACCATCAGAGGTCCGATCCGATTCAAAATCACGATTCTGACAACCTTGCTCGTAGGTTCATCATTGTCCAACAACATGACCTCTAAGACAGGGTTGTCGTACCACTCAGGAGCAGTACGCGTCCTTGTCAACCTACGAGGTTCGATAGTAGCTTGATCCAAAGTTTCATGATCATCATCATGAACTTCCTCTTCAAATAACGTAGGCTCCATAGAAACATCTTTATGCATTGCACTACTCTCTGGTTGAAACAAAGGTTCAACAACCTCATCAAGTTCTATCTTCCTCCCACTCAATTCTTTCGAGAGAAACTATTTCTCGAGAAAGGACCCGTTTTAGCAACAAACACTTTATGCTTTGATCTGAGATAGAAGGTTTACCCAACTGTTAAGTTAGGATATTCTATGAAGATGCATTTTTCCGCTTTGGGTTCTAGCTCATTAGTGAAAACCTTTTTTCACATAAGCGTCGCAGCCCCAAACATTTAGAAATGACATATTAGGTTTCTATAAAACCATAATTCATACGGTGTCATCTCAATGGATTTAGATGGTGCCCTATTTAAAGTGAATGTAGTTGTCTCTAATGCATAGCCCCAAAACGATAGTGGCAAAACGATAAGAGACATCATAGTATGCACCATATCCAATAGAGCACGACTATGACATTTGAACACACCATCACACTATGGTGTTCCAGGTGGCGTGAGTTGTGAAACAACTTTCACATTGTCTAAAGTTGTATGCCAAACTCGTAACTCACATATTCACCTCCACGATCATATCGTAAACATTTTTATCTTCTTGTCACGATGATTTTAAACTTCACTCTAAATTTGTTTATACTTTTCAAACATTTCAGACTTGTGTTTCATTAAGCAAATATACTCATATATAATCAAGTCATTAGCGAACGAAAGAAAAATAACGATATCCACTGCACGCTACAACACTCACTAGATCGCATACATAAACCTGTATTATTTCCAATAAGTTACTAGCCTGCTCCATCGTACTGAAAACGGGGTTATTAGTCATCTTGCCCAAGAGGCATGGTCTGCATCTCTCAACCGATTCAAAATCGAATGAGTCCAAAGATCCATCGCATGGAGTTTCTTCATGCGCTATACACCAATATGACATTTAGCAGCAGTGCCACAAGTATGTGGTACTATCATTATTAACTTTGTATCTTTTGGCATATATGTTATGAACATGCGTACTACTACGATCAAGATTCAACAAACCATTCATTGGGTGCATGACCATTGAAGGTATTATTCATGTAAGCAGAATAACCATTATTCTCTCACTTAAATGAATTACCGTATTGCAATAAACACGATCTAATCACGTTCATGCTCAACGCAAACACCAAATAACATTTATTTAGGCTTGTCACTAATCCCGAAGGTAGAGAGAGCGTGCGATGTTGATCACATCAACCTTGGAAACATTTCCAACACACATCGTCACCTCACCCTTAGCTAGTCTCCGTTTATTCCATAGCTTTTATTTTGAGTTACTAACATTTAGCAACCGAACCGGTATCCAATACACAGGTGCTACTAGGAGTACTAGCAAGGTAAACATCAATAACACGTATATAAAATATACTTTTGTTGATGTTGCTAGCCTTCTTATCTACCAAATATCTAGGGTTGTTCCGCTTTAGCGACCGCTCTCCTCATGTTAGAAGCACTTAGTCTCGGGTTTGGCTTCAACTTTGGGTTTCTTCACTGGAGCAGCAACTGACTTGCCATCCATGAAGTTTCCCTCCTTACCCTTTCCCTTTTCGAAACAAGTGGTTTTACTAACCATCAACACTTGATGCTCCTTCTTGATATCTACCTTCATGGTGGTAAACATCGCGAATAGCTCAGGGATCATTATTTCCATCCCTGGCATTTTATAGTTCATCACGAAGCTCTAGTAGCTTAGTGACAGTGACTTGAAGAACTATATCAATCACTATCTTATCTAGAACATTAACTCCCACTCGATTCAAGCGATTGTAGTACCTAGACAACCCGAGCACATGCTCAACGATTCAGCTATTCTCCTTCATCTTGCATGCAAAGAATCTTGTCGGAGATCTCATATCTCACAACATGGGCACGAGCCTGAGATCCCAATTTCAGCACTTAGAACATCTCATATGTTCCATGACGTTCAGAATGTTTTGGAGCCTCAATTCTAAGCCGTAATGCATGACGCACTGAACTACCAAGTAGTCATCGGAACGTGCTTGTCAGATGTTCACAACATCTACAGACGATGCTAGAGGGGGTGGCACACCGAGCGGTGCATTAAGGACATAAGCCTTCTGTGCAGGAATGAGCACAATCCTCAGATCACGGACCCAGTCCGCAATATTGCTACCATTATCTTTCAACTGTATTTCTCTAGGAACATATAAAAATTCAAGTGAGCTACAGCTTGAGCTAGTAATCTACAACAGAATTTGCAAAGACACTACTGACTATGTTCATGATAATGAGTTCAATTGATCATATTACCTAAGAACTCCCACTCAAATTGACGTCCCTCTGGTCATTCGAGTGATACATGATCCAAATTCACCAACTCAAGTCCGATCATCACGTGAGTTGAGGTGGTTTCAATGGTGAACATCATCATGTTGATCATATCTGCTATCTGACTCATGTTCGACCTTTCGGTCTCCTGTGTTCCAAGGCCATGTTTGTACATGCTAGTCTCGTCAAGTTTAACCCGAGTGTTCCGCATGTGCAACACTGGCTTGCACCCATTGTATGTGAATGTAGAGTCTATCACACCCGATCATCACGTGGTGTCTTGACATGACGAACTTCCGCAACGGTGCACACTCGGGGAGAACACAATTTATCTTGAAATTTTAGTGAGGGATCACCTTATAATGCTACCGTCGTCCTATGAAAAACAAGGTGCATAAAAGGATTAACATCACATGCAAATCATAAGTGACATGATATGGCCATGAACTTGTGCTTTTGATCTCCATCTATAAATCACCGGCATGATCTCCATCGTCACCGGCATAACACCATGATCTCCGTCATCTTGATCTCCATCAACGTGTCGCTATCGGGGTTGTCACGCCCACCATGATTCTACTACTATTGCTACCGCTTAGCGATAAAGTAAATCATTACATAGCGCTTAATGATTGACACACATGTCATACAATAATTAAAGACAACCCTATGGCTCCTGCCGGTTGCCTTACTCATCGACATGCAAGTCGTGATATTCTATACAATACATGATCATCTCATACATCACATATATCTCATCATGTAATTGGCCGTATCACATCACAGCATACCGTGCAAAAACAAGTTTGACGTCATCTAATTGTTGTTGCAAGTTTTACGTGGCATCTATGGGTATCTAGCAAGAACAATTCTCACTTACACAAAAACCACAACGGTGATACATAAATTTCTTTTCAACCTTCGCAAGGACCACCTTTGTCGAATCCGATCCAACTAAAGTAGGAGATATAGACACCCGCCAGCCATCTTTGTGCAACAAAGTTACACGTCAGTCGATGGAACCGATTCCATCGACTGACGTGTAACTTCGTTGCACAAAGATGGATGGCGGGTGTCTGTCTGTCCTACTCTAGTTGGATCAGATTCGACAAAGGCGGTCCTTGAGAAGGTTGAAAAGCAATTTGAGTATCACCGTTGTGGTTTATGCGTAGGTGAGAAATGTTCTTACTAGATACCCGTAGTAGCCACGTAAAACTTGCAACAACAATTAGAGGACATCTAACTTGTTTTTGCAGGGTATGTTGTGATGTGATATGGCCAATTACATGATGAGATATATGTGATGTATGAGATGATCATGTTTTGTATAGAATATCACGACTTGCATGTCATTGAGTACGGCAACCGGCAGGAGCCATAGGGTTGTCTTTAATTATTTTTGCCGTTTTGCTTTACTTTATCGCTATGAGTTAGCAATAGTCATGGAAGCAATAGTCGGCGCGACAAACCCCGATGGTGACACATTGATGGAGAGCAATATGATGAAGATCATGGTGTCATGCCGGTGACGATGGAGATCATGCCGGTGCTTTGGAGATAGAGATCAAAAGCACAAGTTCATGGCCATATCATGTCACTTATGATTTGCATTTGATGTTAATCCTCTTATGGACCTTGTTTTGCTTAGGACGACGGTAGCATTATAAGGTGATCCCTCACTTAAATTTCAAGATGAATTGTGTTCTCCCCGAGTGTGCACCGTTGCTAAAGTTTGCCATGTCGAGACACCACGTGATGATCGGGTGTGATAGACTCTCCGTTCACATACAACGGGTGCAAGCCAGTGTTGCATGTGTGGAACACTCGGCTTAAACTTGATGATCCTAGCATGTACAGACATGTCTCGGAACACAAGAGACCGAAAGGTCAAACATGAGTCATATAGTAGATATGATCAACATGAAGATGTTCACCATTGAAACCACCTCAACTCACGTGATGAACGGACTTGAGTTGGTGGATTTGGATCATGTGGCACTCGAATGACTAGAGGGGTGTCAATTTGAGTGGGAGTTTTTTAAGTAATATCATTAACTAAACTCATTATCATGAACATAGTCAAAATGTCTTTGCAAATTATGTTGTAGATTACTAGCTCGCGCTATAGCCCCCTTGAATTTTTTTCATATGTTCCTAGAGAAATAGAGTTGAAACATGATGGTAGCAATAATGCAGACTGGGTCCGTGATCTCAGGATTATCCTCATTGCTGCATAGAGGGCTTATGTCCTTAATGCACCGCTCGGTGCTCCTACCCCTCAAGCGTTGTTTGTAGATGTTGTGAACATATCACAGGCACATTCTCATGACTACTTGATAGTTCAGTGCATCATGCATTACGGCTTAGAATTGAGGCTCCAAAATGTTCCGAACGTCACGGGACATATGAGATGTTCTAAGAGCTGAAAATCGGATCTCAGGCTCGTGCCCGTGTTGAGAGGTATGAGACCTCCAACAAGATTCTTTGCCTGCAAGATGAAGGATAATAGCTCAATCGGTGAGCATGTGCTCAGATTGTGTGGGCACTACAATCGCTTGAATCGAGTGGGAGTTGATCTTCTAGATAAGATAGTGATTGATATAGTTCTCCAAGTCACTCTCACTAAGCTACTAGAGCTTCGTGATGAACTATAAAATGCCAGGGATGGAAATAATGATCCCTGAGTTGTTCGCGATGTTTGACACCGCGAAGGTAGAAATCAAGAAGGAGCATCAAGTGTTGATGGTTAGTGAAACCACTAGTTTTGAGAAGGGCAAGGGCTAGGAGGGAAACTTTGGGGATGGCAAGTCAGTTGCTTCTCTAGTGAAGAAACCCAAGGTTGAACCCAAACCCGAGACTAAGTGCTTCTATTATGAGGAAAACGGTCGCTAAAGCGGAACAACCCTAGATACTTGGTAGATAAGAAGGTTGGCAACGTCGACAAAAGTATATTTCATTTACGTGTTATTTATGTGTACCTTGCTAGTACTCCTAGTAGCACCTAGGTATTAGATACCGGTTCGATTTCTAAATGTTAGTAACTCGAAATAAAAGCTACGGAATAAACGAAGGCTAGCTAAGGGTGAGGTGACGATGTTGGAAGTGTTTTCCAAAGGTTGATGTGATCACCATTGCACGCTCTCTCTACCCTCGGGATTAGGGATGAACCTAAATAAATGTTATTTGGTGTTTGTGTTGAGCATGAACATGATTAGATTGTGTTTATTGCAATACGGTTATTCATTTGAGTTAGAGAATAATGGTTATTCTGTTTACATGAATAATACCTTCAATGGTCATGAACCCAATGAGAATGGTTTATTGAATCTTGATCGTAGTGATACACATGTTCATAGTATTGATGCCAAAAGATACAAAGTTAATAATGATAGTACCACATACTTGTGGCGCTGTCGCTAAATGTCATATTGGTGTAAAGCGCATGAAGAAACTCCATGTTGATGGATCTTTGGACTCATTCGATTATAAATCGGTTGAGACATGTAGACCATGCCTCATGGGCAAGATGACTAAGACCCCGTTTTCCGGTATGATGGAGTGGGCAAGTGACTTATTGGAAATGATACATGTTGATCTATTCGGTCCAATGAGTGTTGTAGCGTGCGGTGGATATCGTTATTTTCCTACCTTTACTGATGGTTTGAGTAGATATGGGGATATTTACTTAATGAAACACATGTCTGGAATGTTTGAAAAGTTCAAACAAAATCAGAGTGAAGTTTGAGATCATCGTGACAAGGAGATAAAATGTCTACGATATGATCGTGGAGGTGAATACCTGAGTTACAAGTATTGGTATACAACTTAAGACAATGTGGAATTTGTTTCACAGCTCACGCCACCTGGAACACCATAGTATGATGGTGTGTCTGAACCTCATAGTCATGCTCTATTGGATATGGTGCGAACTATGATGTCTCTTATCGATTTGCCACTATCGTTTTGGGGTTACACATTAGAGACAACTACATTCACTTTAAAAGGGGCACCATCTAAATCTGTTGAGATGACACCGTATGAATTTTGGTTTGGCGGAAACCTAAGATGTTAGTTCTTTGTGTTTGGGGTTGCGACACTTATGTGAAAAAGGGTTTTCACCTAATGAGCTCGAACCCAAAGCGGACAAATGCATCTTCATAGAATACCCTAACATAACAGTTGGGTAAACCTTCTATCTTAGATCTAAGAACAAAGTGTTTGTTGCTAAAACGGGTCCTTTGTCGAGAAAGAGTTTATCTCGAAAGAATTGAGTGGGAGGAAGATAGAACTTGATGAGGTTGTTGATCCTTTGTTTCAACCAGAGAGTAGCGCAACGCAGAAAGATGATTCTGTGGAGCCTACATCAGTTGAAGAGGAAGTTAATGATGATGATCATGAAGCTTCAAATCAAGTTACTATTAAACCTCATAGGTCGACAAGGGCGCATACTACTCCTGAGTGCTACGGTATCCCTATCTTAGAGGTCATGTTGTTGGACAACGATGAGCCTGCGAGCTATGGAGAAGCGATGATGGGCTCGGATTCTGACAAATGGCTAGGAGCTATGAAATCCGAGAAAGGATCCATGTGTGAAAACCAAGTATGGACTTTGGTAGACTTGCCCGTTGAACGACAGGCTATTGAGTACAAATAGATTTTTAAGAGGAAGATAGACGATGATGGTGAATGTCACCATTTATAAAGCTTGACTTGTCGCAAAGAAGTTTTCGACAAGTTCAAGGAGTTGACTGGAATGAGACTTTCTCACCCATAGCGATGCTAAAGTCTATTGGAATTATGTTAGCAGTTGATGCGTTTTTTAATTATGGAATCAGGCAGATGGATGTCAAAACATTGTTTCCTTCCTAGAGGAAATGTTGTATGAGATACAACCAGAAGGTTTTGTCAGTCCTAAAGATGCTAAAAGGTGTGCAAGCTCCAGTGATCCTTCTATGGACTGGAGCAAGCATCTAGGAGTTGGAATATACGCTTTGATGAGGTGATCAAAGTTTTTGGGTTTATACAAAGTTTATGTGAAACTTGTATTTACAAGAAAGTGAGTGGGAGCACTATAGAATTTCTGATAAGTATATGTGGTTGACATATTGTTGAGCAGAAATGATGTAGATTTTGTCGAAAGCATAAACGGTTGTTTGAAAGGAGTTTTTCAAAGGAAGACCTCGATAAAGCTACTTAACTGTTGGGCATCAAGATCTATAGAGATAGATCAAGACGCTTGATGAGACTTTCAATGAGTGCATACCTTGACAAGATTTTGAAAGAGTTCAAAATGGATCAGTCAAAAGAAGGAGTTCTTGCCTGATTTGTAAGGTGTGAAGTTGAGTGAGACTCAAGGCTCGACCAAGGAAGAATAAAGAGGAAGGACGAAGGTCATCCCCTATGCCTTATCCATGGGACCTGTATAGTATGCCATGATGTGTACCGCACCTGTGTGTGCCTTGCCATGAGTCTGTCAAGGGGTACAAGAGTGATCCAGGAGTGGATCACTGGATAGTGGTCAAGATTATCCTTAGTAATTAGAGGAGTAAGAAAATGTTTCTCGATTATGGAGGTGATCAAGAGTTCGTCGTAAAGGGTTATGTCGATGCAAGCTTTAACACCAATATGGATGACTCCGAGTAGCAATCCGGATACGTATAGTGGAGTAGCCATTTGGAATAGCTCCAAGTGGAGTGTGGTAGCAATGTCTACATTATTACATAGAGATTTGCAAAGTACACATGGGTCTGAATGCTGCAGACCGTTGACTAAAGACCTCTCTCACATGCAAAGCATGACCGAACCCCAGAACTCATTGGGTGTTAGATTCATAACAATGTAAATCGCATGGTGACGTGACCTAGATTATTGACTCTAGTGCAAGTGGGAGACTATTGGAAATATGCCCTAGAGGCAATAATAAAATGGTTATTATTATATTTCCTTGTTCATGATAATCGTTTATTATCCATGCTATAATTTTATTGATTTGAAACTAAACACATGTGAGGGTATATAAACAACACTATGTCCCTAGTGTGCCTCTAGTATACTAGCTCGTTGATCAAAGATGGTCAAGGTTTCCTAGCCATGGACATGAGATGTCATTTGATAACGGGGTCACATCATTAGGAGAATGATGTGATGGACAAGACCCAAATTATAAACGTAGCATATGATCGTGTCACTTTATTGCTACAGTTTCTGCATGTCAAGTATATGTTCCTATGACCATGAGATCATGCAACTCACTTACACTGGAGGAGTACCTTGTGTGTATCAAACGTTGAAACGTAACTATGTGACTATAAAGGTGCTCTACAGGTATCTTTGAGGGTGTTTGTTGGGTTGGCATCGATCAAGACTGGGATTTGTTACTCCGTGTGATGGAGAGGTATCTCAGGGCCCACTCGGTAATACAACATCACAATAAGCCTTGCAAGCAATGTGACTAAGTGTTAGCCACAAGATCTTGTGTGACAGAACGAGTAAAGAGACTTGCCGGTAACGAGATTGAACTAGGTATAGAGATATCGACGATCGAATCTCGGGCAAGTAACATACCGAAGAACAAAGGGGACATCATACGTGATTAACTGAATCCTTGACATCGAGGTTCAACCGATAAAGATCTTCATAGAATATGGAGGAACCAATATGGGTATCTAGGTCCCGCTATTGGTTATTGACCATAGAGGTGTCTTGGTCTTGTCTACATAGTTCTCGAACCCGCAGGGTCTGCACACTTAAGGTTCAGTGACGTTTTGGTAGTATAGAGTTATGTATGTGGTGACCGAAGGTTGTTCGGAGTCCTGGATGAGATCCTGGACATCATGAGGAGCTCCGGAATGGTCCGAATGTAAAGATTGATATATAGGAAGTCATGTTTTGGTCATCGGAAAAGTTTCGAGCTCATCGGTAGTGTACCGGGAGTGCCGGTAGGGTACCGGGGACCATCGGGAGGGGTATATCGACCCAAAGGCCTACATGGGATGTGGGAGAAGGTAAACCAGCCCTTAGTGGACTGGCCGAAGCCCCACTAGAGTCCCATGTGGATGGGTGGAGAAACCCAAAGGTGGAAGGATGATTCCTAGTGGGAGAGAAAGAGTCCTAATCCTACTAGGATTGGAGGAGGACCCCTCCTCTCTCCACGTCGGCCGAAGCAAAGGCTGGCCCCTTGGAGGCCAAGTCTCCTTCCTCCTTCCTATTATATATACTAGAGGTATTGAGGGTTTTTCATAATAGAAATCAGCCACGTGCTACCAGCTCCTCTAGATCGTAGTTTCTCCTCTAGATCATTTCAGCGGTGCTTAGGTGAGGCCCTGCTGGAATAGTTCCACCACCATCGCCGCCATGCCCTCGCGCTGCCGAATGTTGGTGTCAAACCGGGAGATCACGAGTAGCGGGTCCCGAACTATGAGACTAGAATTGACGGTAACAAGAGACAAAGGGACACGAGTTTACCCAGGTTCGGGCCCTGCTATGGAGGTAATACCCTACGCCATGCTTGGTTGTATTGATGATGTGAAGGGTTACAGAGTTGATCTACCTCGAGATCGTATAGCTAACCCTAGATGAGTCATCCTCTATACCCCCGACACCCTCCGGCTTATATAGGCGCCTGGGGTGTCCTAGGTTTACACATGGTCGGTTACATGGCGAAGAGATAAACATGCCTAGCTACAGATAAGAACTTGGAGAATACGTCATGGCTCCTCGAAGCTTCCATCTAGTGTAGGTGGTCTTAGATCATGCGATGTCCGCTTTGTAGGCAATACAGTCCGGCCCATAACAATAGGTCGGCTATTCGAGGACCCCCTCATCCAGGTCTCCCTTAGTAGCCCCCTGATACGTCTCCAACGTATCTATAATTTTTGATTGTTCCATGCTATTATATTATCTGTTTTGGGTGTTTTTATGCATTAATATGCTATTTTATATTATTTTTGGGACTAATCTATTAATCTAGAGCCTAGTGCTAGTTTTTGTTTTCCTTGTTTTTGAGTTTCGCAGATAAGGAATATTAAATGGACTCCAAACAAAATAAAACCTCCGAAATGATTTTTTCTAGAAAATATGGAAGCCACGAGACTTGAGAACCAAGGCAGAGGAGCTGCCACGGGGCTACAAGCCCGCTTGCCATGACCAGGAGGGCCACCCACGTCGGGCAGGCTCGTGGGGCCCTGGCAACTCTCCTAACCCTAATCTTCGGCCTATAAATACCCAAATATTCCATCATTATCAAAACGAGCCACGAAAACACTTTTCTGCCGCCAGAAGCCAACGTTCCCGAGAGATCCAATCTTGGAGCCTTTTTCGGTAATCTGCCAGAGGGGGATTCGATCACGGAGGGCATCTACATCAACTCCATTGCCCCTCTGATGATGCGTGAGTAGTTCACCACAGACCTATGGGTCCATAGCTAGTAGCTAGATGGCTTCTTCTCTCTCTTTGCTTCTCAATACTATGTTCTTCATGATCTTCATGGAGATCCATCCGATGTAATACTCTTTTGCGGTGTGTTTGTCGAGATCCGATGAATCATGGGTTTATGTTCAGATTATCCATGAATATTATTTGAGTCTTTCCTCAATTCCTATATGCATGATTTCATATCTTTGCAAGTCTCTTCGAGTTATTGGTTTGGTTTGGCCAACTAGATTGGTAATTCTTGCAATAGGAGAAGTGCTTAGTTTTGGGTTCAATCTTGCGGTGTCCACACCCAGTGAAAAAGTAGGGGTAGCGAGGCACGTATTGTATTGTTGCCATCAAGGGTAAAAAGATGGGGTTTTCATCATATTGCTTGAGTTTATCCCTCTATATCATGAAATCTTACTTAATGCGTTACTCTATTCTTCATGAACTTAATACTCTAGATCCAGGCAGGAGTCGGTCGATGTGTGGAGTAATAGTAGTAGATGCAGAATCGTTTCGGTCTACCTGACACATATGTGATGCCTATATGCATAATCATTGCCTTTGGTATCTTCATAATTATTTGCTTTTCTATCAATTGCTCGACAATAATTTGTTCACCCACCATAATACTTGCCATCATGAGAGAAGCTATCTAATGAAACCTATGGCCCCGGGTCTATTTTCCATATTATACTTTCCGATCTAAAACCAAAAACACCAAAAATACTTTATGCCCTATTTTCACTTTTATTTTTACTTTCCGTTCAAGCATCCTATTATATCTATCTCTACTAGATCTCATCCTTGCAAATAACCGTGAATGGATTGACAACCCCTTTATAGCGTTGGGTGCAAGAGTTTGAATGATTGTGCAGGTATATCTATTGGCGGCTCGCTTGTATCTCCTACTAGATTGATACCTTGGTTCTCAAAAACTAAGGGAAATACTTATCTACTTTGTTGAATCAAACCGTTCCTCTTCACGGGAAACCAACGCATGCTCGAGAAGTAGCAAGAAGGATTTCTGGCGCCGTTGACGGGGAGATACATATCAAGTGAAGGATACCTAGTAGCCATCAGAAAATCCTCTCTTGCATTTACATTATTTGCCATTTGCCCCTCGTTTTTCTCTCCCCCGCTTCACCAATTTGCCATTTTATTCGCCCTCTCTTTCTCGTTTGTCTTTTTCTTGTAAGATCTTTTGTTTGCTTGTGTTACGATGTGCCTTCAATTTGTTTGCATCTTCGCTTGCTAAAAATCTATTGATATGGATCCTCATACACTTGCTAATCTTTTCAAAAGACCAAATTATGATGAACCAATTGCTAGTGAGTTGAGTGCACTTGATTATCTCTATGAAGTTTTGCTTGAACATCATGAAATTTTTGATGAAGTGTTGAAACAAGAAAATTATATTGTAATTCATGATATCTCCTTGAATGAAAAACATGATTGCCATGTTGTTAGTATGAATTCTCTAAATATCCATGATGCTAATGATATGCAAAACCACAAGCTTGGGGATGCTATGCTTGATGAAGATGATATTATTTGTTCCCCAAGTTTTGGTGATGACACATATGCTATAATTTATCATGAAAAGAATGCTTCATGTGACAGTTATACTGTGAGATTCCTTCATGATGTTACTGAAAATTACTATGAGATATGAACATATGCTTTTACATATTGCAATAATATCAAGTTTCCTCTCTATGTGTTGAAAGTTTGGAAGTTGTGCTTGTTTTGCCTTCTTATGGTAGTTGATTTCTGTTTCCATAATTTGTTTGCTCAAAAAATCCCTATGCATGTGTTTTTCATGCTATTCATGATGCTCTTTTGCATATCTCAATTACTACTTTTTATGTGAGCTTCATTGAAATCGTTTTCCTAGCTAGGGGCATTAAACAATAGCGCTTGTTGGGAGGCAACCCAATTTTATTTTGCTTTCTGCCTTTTGCTTATGTTTTGATGTGTTTGGCACATTATTACTTCTTTAGTAATTGTGTTTTTGTGTTTAAATTAGTGTTTGAGCCAAGTAAAACCTTTGGGGTGATCTATGGTAGTTGTTGATTTGATCTTGCTCGAAAACAGAAACTTTTGCGCGCAGTCCAGGATTTTTCTGAAATTTTCAGAGCGTGAAATTGATCTGAATTTTTTACACAGGATTGATATACAAATTTCCCTAGTTGTCCTAATTTTATCAGTTCCAGAACTATTCAAAGTTTACAGATTGCTACAGACTGTTGTGTTTTTCACAGATTCTATTTTCTTTGCGTTGTTTGCTTATTTTGATGTATCTATGTGTCATATTGGGGGGTATGAGTCATGGAAAAGTTAGAATACAGTAGGTATTACACAAATATAAATAAAGAATGAGTTCACAACAATACCTAAAGTGGTGATTTCTTTTTCTTATACTAACGGATCTCATGAGTTTTCTGTTGAGTTTTGTGTTGTGAAGTTTTCAAGTTTTGGGTGAAGATTTGATGTACTATGGAATAAAGAGTGGCAAGAGCCTAAGCTTGGGGATGCCCAACGCACCCCAAGTCATATTCAAGGATAAAAAAGCCTAAGCTTGGGGATGCCCCAGAAGGCATCCCCTCTTTCGTCTTCAATCCATCGGTAAATTTACTTGAGGCTATATTTTTATTCACCACATGATATGTGTTTTGCTTGGAGCATCTTGTATGATATGAGTGTTTGCTTGTTAGTTTGCCACAATCATCCTTGCTGCACACATCTTTAGAGAGAGACACTGAATCGTGAATTTGTTAGAATACTCTATATGCTTCACTTAAATCTTTTGAGCTAGGCAATGTTGCTCTAGTGCTTCACTTATATCTTTTTAGAGCATGGTGGTGTTATATTTTATAGAAATTATTGAACTCTCGGTCCTCACTTATATTATTTCGATAGTTTCTTAAAACAGCATGGTAATTTGTTCAGGTTATGAATTTAGTCCTAATATAATGGCATCCAAGAGGGATATAATAAAAACTTTCATATTAAGTGCATTAACAACTATGAGAAGTTGGATTCCTTGCATATAGTTTTGAGATAATAGGGATGGTAATATGAGAGTCATGCTAGTGAGTAGTTGTGAAATGAAGAGATACGTGTATTAAAGCTTGTGATTCCCGTAGCATGCACGTATGGTGAACCGTTATGTAACAAAGTTGGAGCATGACTTGTCTAATGATTGTCGACCTTTGTGTGAGGGTCGAGAGCGCGCGATGGTTAATTCCTACCAACCTCTCCCCTAGGAGCATGCGTCTAATGCTTTGTTTGATTACTAATAGACTTTTGCAATAAGTATGTGAGTTCTTTATCACTAATGTGAGTCCATGGATTATACGCACTCTCACCCTTCCATCTTTGCTAGCCTCTCTAGTACCACGCAACTTTCGCCGGTACATCAAACCCTCCTTCCTCAAAACAACCACCATATATTCCTCAAAACAGGCACCATACCTACCTATTATGGCATTTTCATAGCCATTCCGAGATATATTGCCATGCAACTTCCACCATGTAGTTTTTCTATGACTTGCATCATCCCTTCATATTGCATATAGAGTTATATCTTGTCATAGGAATCGAGTTGTAATTTGTTTTTCTTTGAGTTATAAGTAAATAAAAGTGTGATGGTTTTTCAGTAATAGAGCATTGTCCCATGAGATAAAAGGATGATGGAGGCCATGAATCCCTCACAAGTTGGGACGAGTATCCGGACTTTACAAAAAATAAAAGAGGCCAGGGAAGCCCAAACCAAAAAAATAAAAGACGCCAAAGAAGATCACCAAAAAAATGAGAGAAAGAGAGAAGGTACAATTGCTACTATCTTTTTCCACACTTGTGCTTCAAAGTAACACCATAATCTTCATGATAGAGAGTCTCCTATTTTGTCACTTTCATATAACTTGTGGATATTCATTATGCATGACCACTTAGTTTTCTTTTTGAGCTTTCATACCCGTATAGCTCTTAGTGCATTTTGCATGGCAATCCCTACTCACTCACATTGATATCTATTGATGGGCATCTCCATAGCCCGTTGATACGCCTAGTTGATGTGAGACTTTCTTCTCCTTTTTCCTTTGCACCTCCTCCATATTCTATTCCACCTATAATGCTATATCCATGGCTCACGCTCATGTATTGCGTGAGAGTTGAAAAGGTTTGAGAACACCAAAAGTGTGAAACAATTGCTTGACTTGTTCATCGGGGGTGTGCATGATTTAGATACTTTGTGTGGGAAAGATGGAGCATTGCCACACCATATGATTTTGTACGGATAACTTTCTAAGGCCATGTTATTTCGAAAGGACACGACTACCTTGTTGGTGTGCTCGAAATATTACTATTTTTATGTCAATATTAGACTATTGTTTTGAATCTAACAGATCTGAATATTCATGCCACAATACAGAATATTACATGGATAAATATGTTGGGCAGCATTCCACATCAAAAATTCTATTTTTATCATTTACCTACTCGAGGAAGAGCAGGAATTAAGCTTGGGGATGCTGATACATCTCCAACGTATCTAGAATTTTTGATTAATCCATGCTATTATATTATCTATTTTGGGTGTTTTTATGCATTAATATGCTATTTATATTATTTTTGGGACTAATCTATTAATCTAGAGCCTAGTGTCAGTTTCTGTTTTTCCTTGTTTTTGAGTTTCGCAGATAAGGAATATTAAACGGAGTCCAAACAGAATAAAACCTCCGGAATGGGTTTTTTCAAGAAAATATGGAAGCCACGAGACCTTAGAACCAAGGCAAAGGAGCTGCCACGGGGCTACAAGCCCGCTTGCCGCGACCAGGGGGGCCACCCGTGCCGGGCAGGCTTGTGGGCCCCTGGCAACTCTCCTAACCCAAATCTTCGGCCTATAAATACCCAAATAATCCATCATTATCAAAATGACCCACGAAAACACTTTTCCGCCGCCAGAAGCCTCCGTTCCCGAGAGATCCAATCTTGGAGCCTTTTCCAGTAATCTGCCGGAGGGGGATTCAATCACGGAGGGCATCTACATCAACTCCATTGCCCCTCTGATGATGCGCGAGTAGTTCACCATAGACCTATGGGTCCATATCTAGTATCTATATGGCTTCTTCTCTCTCTTTATTCTCAATACCATGTTCTTCATGATCTTCATGAAGATCTATCCGATGTAATACTCTTTTGCGGTGTGTTTGTCGAGATCCGATGAATCATGGGTTTATGTTCAGATTATCCATGAATATTATTTGAGTCTTTCCTGAATTCTTATATGCATGATTTCATATCTTTGTAAGTCTCTTCGAGTTATTGGTTCTTTTTGGCCAACTAGATTGGTAATTCTTGCAATAGGAGAAGTGCTTAGTTTTGGATTCAATCTTGCGGTGTCCTCACCCAGTGAAAAAGTAGGGGTAGCGAGGCACGTATTTTATTGTTGCCATCAAGGGTAAAAAGATGGGATTTTCATCATATTTCTTGAGTTTATCCCTCTACATCATGTCATCTTACTTAATGCGTTACTCTGTTGTTCATGAACTTAATACACTAGATCCAGGCAAGAGTCGGTCGATGTGTGGAGTAATAGTAGTAGATACAGAATCGTTTTGGTCTACTTGACATAGATGTGATTCCTATATGCATAATCATTTCCTTGGATATATTCATAATTATTCGCTTTTCTATCAATTGCTCGACAGTAATTTGTTCACCCACCATAATACTTGCCATCATGAGAGAAGCCTCTAGTGAAACCTATGGCCCCCGGGTCTATTTTCCATCTTATACTTTCAGATCTAAAACCAAAAATACCAAAAATACTTTGCTGCATTATTTTTACCATTATTTTTACTTTCTGTTCAAGCAATCTATCTCTATCAGATCTCATCTTTGCAAGTAACCGTGAAGGGATTGACAACCCCTTTATAGCGTTGGGTGCAAGAGTTTGATTCTTTGTGTAGGTACATCTATTGGGGACTTGCTTGTTTCTCCTATTGGATTAATACCTTCGTTCTCAACAACTTAGGGAAATACTTATCTACTTTGCTGCATCAACCGTTCCTCTTCATGGAAACCAACGCATGCTCGAGAAGTAAGAAGAAGGATTTCTGGCGCTGTTGCCGGGGAGTTCTACATCAAGCCTACCAAGTACCCATCAAAAACTCATCTCCTGCATTTACATTATTTTACATTTGCCTCTCGTTTTCCTCTCCCCACTTCTAAAACAATTTTCAAAAAATACCAAAAAGATTTGCCTTTTTGTTTGCCCTTCTTTCGTTTGCTTGTGTTGCCATGTGCCTTCTATTTGCTTGTATCTTTGCTTGCTAAAAATCTATTGATATGTATCCTCATCCACTTGCTAATCTTTTCAAAAGACCAAATTATGATGAACCAATTGCTAGTGAGTTGAGTGCACTTTATTATCTGTATGAAGTTTTGCTTGAACATGATGAAAATTTTGATGAAGTGTTGAAAGAAGAAAATTATAAAGTGATTCATGATATCTCCTTGAATGAAAAACATGATTGCCATGTTGTTAGTATGAATTCTCTGAATATCCATGATGCTAATGGTATGGAAAACCACAAGCTTGGGGATGCTATGCTTGATGAATATGATATTTTTGTGCCCCAAGTTTTGGTGATGACACGTATGCTATAATTGATCATGAAAAGAATGCTTTGTGTGATAGTTATATTGTGAGATTCCTTCATGATGTTACTGAAAATTACTATGAAAGAGGAACATATGCTTTTACATATTGCAATAATATCAAGTTTCCTCTCTATGTGTTCAAAGTTTGGAAGTTATGCTTGTTTTGCCTTCCTATGGTAGTTGATTTTTTTCCCATAACTTGTTTGCTCACAAAATCCCTATGCATAGGAAGTGGGTTAGACTTAAATATACTTGCCATGTGATTCATGATGTTCGTATTGTTGCAAATAGGAATTATTTTCCCGTAGATTTCATTGTTCTTGATATAGAATGCAATCCTACATGTCCTATTATTCTTGGTAGATCTTTCCTTAGAACGATTGGTGAAATTATTGACATGAAAGAAGGAAATATTAGATTCCAATCTCCATTAAGGAAAGGCATGTAACACTTTGCTAGAAAGAAAATAAGATTACCTTATGAATCTATTATGAAATCTACTTTTGGATTACATGCCAAAGATGACAATACCTAGATCTATTGTGTTTTGCCTAGCTAGGGGCGTTAAACAATAGCGCTTGTTGGGAGGCAGCCCAATTTTACTTTTGCTTTCTATTTTTTGCTTCTGTTTTGGTGTTTTTCACATTATTACTTATGTATTAATTGTGTTTTGGTTTTTTAATTAGTGTTTGAGGCAAGTAAAACCTTTGGAGTGATCTATGGTAGTTGTTGATTTGATCTTACTAAAAAACAGAAACTTTTGCGCTCAGTCCAGAAATTTTCTAATTTTTTCAGAGCATATAATTCATCTCAAAGTTTTAGACAAGATTGATATACACAAATTTCCCTGATTTTCCTAATTTTGTAGAATATTTAGAGTTACCTATGTATTCTAAGTCTATAGATTGCTACAGACTATTCTGTTTTGGACAGGTTCTGTTTTTTTTGTGTTGTTTGCTTATTTTGATGTATCTATGGGTCGTATCGGGGCCGAGGGGGCTATGAACCATGGATAAGTTAGAATACAATAGGTATTACACAAATATAAATAAATAATGAGTTCACAACAGTACCTAAAGTGGTTATTTATTTTTCTTATACTAACGGATCTCATGAGTGAGTTTTGTGTTGTGAAGTTTTCAAGTTTTGGGTGAAGATTTGATGGACTATGGAATAAAGAGTGCCAAGGGCCTAAGCTTGGGGATTCCCAAGTCACACCAAGCTATATTCAAGGATACCAAAAAGTCTAAGCTTGGGGATGCCCCGGAAGGCATCCCCTCTTTCGTCTTCAATCCATCGGTAAATTTACTTGAGGCTATATTTTTATTCACCACATGATATGTGTTTTGCTTGGAGCGTCTTGTATGGTATGAGTATTTACTTTTTAGTTTGCCACAATCATCCTTGCTGCACACATCTTTTGACAGAGACACGCTGAATCATGAATTTATTAGAATACTCTATGTGCTTCACTTATATCTTTTGAGCTAGGCAATGTTGCTCTAGTGCTTCACTTATATCTTTTTAGAGCATGGTGGTGTTATATTTTTTAGAAATTATCGAACTCTCATTCCTCACTTATATTATTTTGAGAGTTTCTTAAAACAGCATGGTAATTTGTTTGGGTTATGAATTTAGTCCTAATATAATGGGCATCCAAGAGGGATATAGTAAAAACTTTCATATTAACTGCATTGAATACTATGAGAAGTTTGATTCCTTGCATATAGTTTTGAGATAATGGAGATGGTAATATGACAGTCATGCTAGTGAGTAGTTGTGAATTGGAAGAGATACTTGTGTTAAAGCTTGTGATTCCCGTAGCATGCACGTATGGGAACCGTTATGTAACGAAGTCGGAGCATGATTTGTTTAATGATTGTCAACCTTTGTGTGAGGGTCAGGAGCGTGCGATGGTTAAATCCTACCAACCTCTCCCCTAGGAGCATGCGTCTAATGATTTTTTTGACAACTAATAGACTTTTGCAATAAGTATTTGAGTTCTTTATGACTAATGTTGGGTCCATGGGTTATACGCACTCTCACCCTTCCACCCTTGCTAGCCTCTCTAGTACCGCGCAACTTTCGCCGGTACATCAAACCCTCCTTCCTCAAAACAGCCACCATATATTTTCCTCAAACCAGCCACCATACCTACCTATTTTGGCATTTCCATAGCCATTCCGATATATATTGCCATGCAATTTGCACCATTTAGTTTTTCATGACATGCACCATCACTCCATCTTGCATATAGAGTCATACTTTATTCTAGCTATCAAGTTGTAATTTTCTTTTTGAATTATAAGTAAATAAAAGTGTGATGATTTTCGTTAATAGAGCATTGCCCTGTGAGAGAAAAGGATGATGGAATCCATGACTCCCTCACAAGTTGGGATGAGTATCCGGATTTTACAAAAAATAAAAGAGGCCAGCGAAGCCCAAACAAAATAATAAAAAGAGGCCAAAGATGCCCACCAAAAAATGAAGAAAGAGAGAAGGGACAATTGCTACTATCTTTTTCCACACTTGTGCTTCAAAATATCACCTTGATATTCATGATAGAGAGTCTCCTATTTTGTCATTTTCATATAACTAGTGGATATTCATCTTGCACGACCACTTAGTTTTCTTTTTTAGCTTTCATACACTTATAGCTCTAAGTGCATTTGTTGCATGGCAATCCCTAATCACTCACATTGATATCTATTGATGGGCATCTCCATAGCCCGTTGATACGTCTAGTTGATGTGAGACTATCTTCTCCCTTTTTCCTTGCACCTCCTCCATATTCTATTCCACCTATAGTGCTATATCCATGTCTCACGCTCATGTATTGCATGAGGGTTGAAAAGGTTTGAGAACACCAAAAGTGTGAAACAATTTCTTGACTTGTTCATCGGGGTTG
This sequence comes from Hordeum marinum, assembly GCA_022496015.1. Lineage (NCBI taxonomy): Eukaryota > Viridiplantae > Streptophyta > Magnoliopsida > Poales > Poaceae > Hordeum > Hordeum marinum. The sequence continues at coordinate 272,783,484 of CM039672.1, read as the reverse complement.
TGCATTATTTAGATACTTTGTGTGGGTCACATGGAGCATAGATAGACCATATGATTTTGTAGGGATAACTTTCTAAGGCAATGTTATTTCGAAAGGACACGATTGCCTTGTTGGTGTGCTCGAAGTATTACTGTTTTTATGTCGATATTAGACTATTGTTTTGAATCTTACGGATCTGAATATTCATGCCACAATAAAAAATATTACATGGATAAATATGTTAGGTAGCATTCCACATCAAAAATTCTCTTTTTATCATTTACCTACTCGAGGACGAGCAGGAATTAAGCTTGGGGATGCTTGATACGTCTCCAACGTATCTATAATTTTTATGCTATTATATCATCTGTTTTATATGCTTTATATGCATTAATATGATATTTTATATTATTTTTGGGACTAACCTATTAATCTAGAGCCTAGTGCGATTTTCTGTTTTTTCCTTCTTTTTGACAATTGCAGATAAGGAATGTTAAATGGAGTCCAAACGGAATAAAATCTTCGGAATAATTTTTCTTGGACCAGAAACAAACCAAGAGACTTGGAGATGAAGTCGGGAGAGCCACCGTGGGGCCACAAGCCCTTGGGGCGCGCCCAGGGGTAGGCTGCACTCCCATGCTTGTGAGCCCATGACAGCTCTCCTAATCCTATTTCTTGGCCTATAAATTCCCAAATATTCCCTGTATACCCGAACAAGCCACGAAAACACTTTTCCACCGCCAGAAGCCTCCGTTCCCGAGAGATCTAATCTTGGGGCCTTTTCCGGTAATCTGCCGGAGGGGGATACGATCACAGAGGGCATCTACATCAATTCCATTGCTTCTCCGATGATGTGTGAGTAGTTCACCATAGATCTTCGTGTCCATAGCTAGTAGCTTGATGGCTTCTTCTCTCTCTTTGCTCTTCAATACCATGTTCTTCATGATCTTCATGGAGATCTATCCGATGTAATACTCTTTTGCGGTGTGTTTGTCGAGATCCGATGAATTGTGGGTTTATGTTCAGATTATCTATGAATATTATTTGAGTCTTTTCTTAATTCTTATATGCATGATTTCATATCTTTGCAAGTCTATTCGAGTTATTGGTTTGGTTTGGCCAAGTAGATTGGTAATTCTTGAAATAGGAGAAGTGCTTAGTTTTGGGTTCAACCTTTCGGTGTCCTTGCCCAGTGACAAAGTAGGGGTAGTGTTGGGGATATAACCCCGTGGTAATACCCACCCAAGAGGGGCCGGGTCATACGTGGCAGCTTGTAGCGTGTGGGCTAGAAGAGGAAGATTGGGCTGCACGGCGGCTCACCCGATGGGCTGAGGCGGAGGTCGAGAGTTAGGAAGAAGACGCAAGACCCGGGCATGTAAGCCGCCCGGAGACAGCCTGCCAGAGTCGGCAAGACGGCTTAGAGACAGAGTCAGACACGTTGTAAGAGTCGGTATGAGATTTGTGTATCTCCTGTTCTTGAACTCCTATATCAAGGCGAGACCCGGGGATGGCTTAGACAGAACCCAATTGATCGAGAGCTAGGTCAAGAAACTACGCTCCCGTGCAAACGATACTCCAATTAATATACACAAAGCTGGATGTAGGCTAATATCTCATCTCGAGGGGCCGAACCGGGGTAAATCCGTGTCTTTCGTCCTGACCAACCCCTTTTAGTCCAACGCCTTAGCGATGTCCTCGAACCGAAGTCTTTGGACATCTGCCGTGACAAAACCACGACTGTTGGCACCCACCGTGGGGCTAGAGCGTGGACATCCTATGCATAAAAGTGAAAGATTGGGCTCGTCATTATCGTAATGCTCCGGACTCTGGGGCTACACCCATCGAGTTTTACAAAAGTGGAAGATCTGGCTCATCATTATCATAATGCGTCGGACTTGGGGGCACAATTGGATCTATGACTAAGTATAAGGTATCGGCTTATATACAATTTAACCCGGTGCTTGGGGGTCACTGGTTAAGCTCTATACAGGTTTGGAAGGCCCGGTCTATTATTTTCAATATTAACCCGGTTCTTGGGGGCTATGTACGGGTATAAGAGAAAGATAGAAGATGACAGATACCCCATATTTTTTCTTCATTAAGCCAACAAGCTTGCTCTCCATGTTGCGACTTGCAGACAGGCGGTTCAGATAGCCGGCGTGTAAGTCGTGTGCAGTCATCTTCTCTAGGATGAGGAATTCAAAGTCAAGCTTCTCGGGAGAGTAAGTAGCAACTTTGCTATAATGCTTTGTCAAAGTATGGTGTGTTGGAGATTGATAACTCATCCCACTGATGGTAACATCAAGGAGAGACGAGTCTTCAGCGGTATGATTGGGCGGCTTAGGGTCAGCCGCTGGACTATCGAAAGCCGCCGCATAATGACCCGCCAACTCTGAAGGTGGGGGAGATTGTTCAGGTGTCTCTTTGTTAGCTTCATAAGGCTTAGCAGGAGAGAGGAATGGCTCAGCAGGATCCGACTGTTGAACGGTTGGAGCAATGGTAGACCCGCCTGCTTTCCTAAGTTTGGCTTGTGCCCTGAAAGTGAAAAGAATCAACATAGGACAATGGTAATACAAATAATGTGCACACGATAGAGGTGAAGACATACTCTGGGTTGACCTTCATGGGAGGAAGTTTGGACGCGGTTGAGTCACCAAAATAAGGAGGTGAGTCCTACAAAATCAAATCAGTAAGATAAAGTAATAAGACAGCATTACAGAAATATAAGACGATATTGGTTTCCTGACAAGTACCTCAACGGGACATTTCCGTGGCGTCGGGCGATAGATAAGCCGGTCATAAGATCCCCATAGTCGGTACTCCGGGTCTGACGTTGAGAGTCGTGTTGTTGTTTTTTCAAGGAAAATTTGGGATCTAAGTAAGCAAGAGGGTGCAAAAAGGAACATTTCGGACGACCCGCCGTATCTTCGGTTGTGGGAAGTTTTCTGAGTCGGAAGAAAGATAAGTTACCTCAGCGGCGTTGGCGTGGCTCGTCTCTGTCACCTCTTGTGTACAATCATTGTCAATAAGTTATATAAAAAGATGGCCAAGGGAGTAAGGATCTACCTCTGAGTCGTCAAGTTCAAGCAGGTTTTGAGCCGACGTCTTTGATTTGCGGCCACGGGTGTTACCCGCCGGAGACTTCTTTTTCATAGGAGGAGTGTATTTTTTCTTCCAGAAGTTGGAATTAGCCCGAAAGCGAGAGCCGCCAAAAGAAATTAAGGCTGCTATATATATAGTCAAGACGGAGGTAAAGGAGATTTGAAAGCCGTCCTTACATCTAGGGCTGGATTTGTGGTGCAAAAATGCTTTAACCCGACTGTACGGCAAGCTTCTTGGGACTCACAGGTAAGTCCTTTGATAGCAGAAGTAATGTTTTCTTCTGTCAGAGGGGTGTGATTGAAGCAGAGAGGATCATTTGCATCACCTCTATACTCACACATAAGTCGGTCACGCCGGCTCAGTGGTAAGACTTTCCAAGAGACCCAACAGCGGGTAAAATCAACTCCCATCAACCCGTTCGCCAAAAGGGCCTTGATCTTGGAAAAAGCCGGAGCATACTTCGCTCGCGGTGTGGCAGCCATCCGGTCTGGAAGTTCAGTTGAGGTGCAGAGCCGGGTAGGACGATAACCTGATAGTGGATTTTCTCCCTCTGGAGAGGTGTCTCTACAATAGAACCAAGTTCTATTCCAATCCTTGGGATGACTTGGCATTTGAACAGCTGGGAAAACCATATCTCTTCTTCTTTGGATGGAGACTCCGCCGAGCTCGAAGCTTGGGTCGGCCACCACTTCCGTTTGGCGGTTGACATAGAAGTCACGGAAGAGGTCGATAGACGGCTCTTCTTGCAAGTAAACTTCACAGAGGACTTGAAAGTGGCACAAGTTGGAGACTAAATTTGGAGCAATGTCTTGAGGATGCAGCTTGAAGAAATGAAGGACATCTCGGAAGAATTTTGATCCGGACGGGCTGAAACCACACATAAGATGATCGACAAAGATAACGATTTCACCCTCATGAGGGATGAGTCTCTTCTCTAGGACGTTCTGAGCCGGCAATGTTCCTATTTCACCGAAATCTTGTAAGAACCGTTCAGTGACCCAGAGCCGATCCAGTCACAGGATGTATAGGCACGAGACATGACGGCGGGTCAAGACTACGAAAAGGGGGCAGGACGCGATGGATCAAAAAGTGACTAGACAGCTAAGACGAGTGATGAAATTAAATCCTGTGATTCTAAGCCGTCGGTACAGTTTATTGGAAGAGCCAGAAATTTGATGGCGGGTTAAGTGAGCAAGGCTGTGATGAGGGAAAACTGCTAAGGACATACAAACATGTTTTACATATTATGTTGAGGCTACAAGATCTACAGGCAGGGAAAAATAAAAAATATTCTAAGCCTAAACTAGGGATAAGGAAGAACAGGCAGTTCACGCGACTAGTGGAGCCGTACATAGATCTAAGATAAACATCATTAAAGTTGGCGTGGATGACCGCAGTGGATTAAGCAATACCACAAGATTTAAGGAGCTATCCATTAGTTGACATTATCGCGATGAACAGGCATACTAATGGAGTCCGATGAACTCAACAGGATTCAGGTAGGGAGTTACAGATCTAAAAGAGGATGAAGCACGTACCTTAAGGATGCGGCAGACGCGGGCGAGAATCTAGAAGCGTTCAGGTTGATGCAACGGCCAAGTTTGTCGATGGCGACGGGACTCCACCGGCATGATGGAGCTCACAAGCGTTGGCGACGAGAGGAAGAAGATGTGGTGGAGGCGGAGAAAATGAAAAGGCCCCTTGTGGCCCTATTTAAGGGAGTGGAAGGCCAAACGGGCGCGTGGGAATCAAGGCGAGAATGATGACCGAGCGAGACGGATGCCTCGATTTTCGGGTCGACCGTTTAATGAAAGGATCTATGGCATATGTCATGGAATCTTTTCGATATATATATATATATATATATATGAAGGTGACGTCATGGCGGGTTATGTGTTTTTCCCTTTCAGGTAACAAGGCTGTGAGACTTGCCGCTGGTTAAAAAATGGAGATTGACATGAGCAAGCTCAAATCAATCTGGGGCCTAATGTTGGGGATATAACCCCGTGGTAAGAGCCGCCCAGGATGGGTCGGGTCGTACCTGGCGGCTCGTAGCGTATGGGCTGGAAGAGGAAGATTGGGCTGCACGGTGGCTCACCCGATGGGCAGAGGCGGAGGACCAGAGTCAGGAAGAAGACACAAGACCTGGGTGCGTAAGCCGTCCGGAGACAGACGGCCAGAGTCGGCAAGATGGCTTAGAGACAGAGTCGGACACATTGTAAGAGTCGGTATGAGATTTGTGTAACCCGTGGTCTTGACCTCCTATATAAAGGCGAGACCCGGGGACGGCTTAGACAGAACCCAATCGATCGAGAGTTGGGTCAAGCAAATACGCTCCCTTGTAATTGATACTCCAATCAATATACACAAAGCAGGACATAGGCTTTTACCTCATCTCGAGGGGCCAAACCTGGGTAAATCCGTGTCTTTCGTCCCGACCAACACCTTTGAGTCCACCACCTTAGCGATGGCCTCGAACCTAAGTCTTCGGACATCTGCCATGACAGAACCACGATAGTTGGTGCCCACCATGGGGCTAGCGCACGGTGGTGTTGAGTTCTCAAAGGGCTTTCTCTCAGGGATCGAAGGATATGCCGTCGGGTTGATGACAAAGAGCCGTCGCGGCAAACTCTACGTCGATGATTCAGGATGGGGGCCTGAAGCCGGCTCAGTCGAGTATGGCTATCAGGTTCCCATTGGCAAGATGCTCGTGTTCATCGGCAAAGTAGACGGATCTACACCCGGGGCGGACATCTACACCGACCTCGTCGAGCCGGCCCTGCACGCGACGCCTGCCCGTGTTCGACCCGGACGAAAGAGTGTCTTCGTTGGTTTTACACATGACAGAGGAGATTCCTTGTTGGGAGAGACCTTGGTTTTCTCAGATGAAGGATCTTCCAGCAAGGATAGGGAATCGATCTATCAACTTCATGACGGTGTTAGGGGGATATACCGATGGCGACAGTATTCCGGAACCCTATGACCCGCCGAGCCAAGCCGTCGTGTTCATGGCAGGCCCAACACCGGCTTCCAATGGTGCGACAGCCTGAGTGGCGGCTGGAGCGGCCCCCTGATGCAAAGCCTCCTAAGGCGCCAACTCAAGCTTTGCTGGAACTCATGGACGAGCTCGCGGCTCTGATGGCCACGGAGGTGACAGCCGAGAATCAGGCGGAGCGTAACGCCGAGATTAGCCAGATCAAGGGACAGATAGCTCAGGCCCATGAAGATATCAATGCAATGCAAGCTCAGATGAATGCTGAGTCAGAACGTTTGTGGGTGGAGGCTCTCTTTTTTGATCTGGACCAGTGCGCGTGGGAGGCGGTTCAGCATAGAAGGACTCAAGTCGTACTACCAATTCAACCTCGGAATCTTTTCAATACTCCGGGGGCCGGGCCAAGTACGCCACCAATGGTGTCCCGGGTGGCAGAGGCATCGTGGTAGTTAGACCTGCCGCGGAGGAACAAACCTTTGTCGCGACACGTTGTGACGCCACCTGGCCATTACTCTAATCCGGTGGAAAATATGATAGCGGCGACTGCCAAGCTTGATGCTCTCCCCTTGGCCGAACGGACGCCATTTGTCGAAGAGGCGAGGAATGCGATTAGCCTATTGCAGACAGCGGTGGCTCGGCAAGACAGGTACACACATAGTCGGAGCCGGGTGCACTCCATGACTGTTCATAGACGTAGCTACAGCAGGCGGATTAAGTCACCCACAGTCTCCAGCAGCGAGCAGAGGCAAAACCCTCGCAATAACAACCCGTCTAAGATGGATATTCAGGGGTCTATGGACAGGGGCCGAGCTCAGCAAGGATCAACACCGGTGATGGATTACCGGGAGGTCCCTGAGCCGGCAACAGCAACACCCGCCAGCGTTTCTGCTAGGGGATTTGGTGTGCAGTGTCTCACAGCAGATCTAAGGAGTGCACGTCTGCCCAAGGACTTTAAGGGGCCGTGGAAGCTATGAGCTTTCTATGGAGATGCTGGAGGTCAATGAAGCAGTTTGTGTGAAATACTTCGTCATGATGTTGGAAGGACCGACCCGCACTTGGTTAAAGGGGTTACCACCCAATACCATCACGTCGTGGGCCGAGTTGAAAGCACGATTCATAAAGAACTTCAAGGTAACTTGCAAGCAACCGATGACGATTGTGGATCTAGATCTTTGTGCGTAGCAGGAAGGTGAGTCGGCCCATCATTGGGTGCGGCGGGTCTCGACGGTCATCCACTCGTCTAAGAATATTTTGGCATCCCATGCGGTTCTGATTTTGGAAAGGAACTGTCATTTGTGCCCCTGAAACATAAGCTCGGGCGGTTGCAGCGTTCTTGTCAGGATATGGGTGAGCTCATGACGGCTCTCACCAAATATGTGGACTCAGACATCACCAAGGACCCCGACTCCGACGATGAGAAGTCAGGTTAGGGTAAGAAGGTTGGCAATGGTAAGAACCAGCAGGGAAGTGCTGGGAACGGTAGCCAAGGCAAGCGGAAGAACCCGGATGGCGGGTCGGAGTTTGTGGCAAACACCAAGGCACAGCCGACTGGGAACGGCCGCCCCAGAGGCAACGTGAACTTCAGGCCGCCGTTCGATAGGAATAGGGAACATGTGCCTTACAGCTTGGAGGAGGCACTGAACAGACCTTGATCGAAGCACACTTAGCCGGACAAGGAGGCCACCCACACTTGGAAGGAGTGCAACGTTATGCGCCAATTTAGGAAGCAAAGCAAGGCGTCAAAATCATAACACTGGTAACGGCCCATTAGGCGGGTCAGGACCGGGCGGCTCAGGAGCCGGCTTTGGTGTTGGCGGGTCAGGTTCAGGTCATCAAGGCCAAAACAATCAGAATCAGGGAAATCAAGGAAGTCATCAGCAATAGAGCAATGGTGGTCAGCAATAGAATAACCACTCAGGATATCAGAGCAACCCGAAGCAGTTTAGTGGGGGACAATATCATGTCTTCACTATGAGCATGGATAAGCAGGATCAGAAGTTGCACAAGAGGGCGGTCAATGCGGCCATGTCGGCTCTCCCGCGATACGTAAAATGGTTAGAGTACCCGATTACGTGGAGCCGGGAGGATCACCTGCCACGGGTCGACAATCCGGGTCATTTAGCTCTAGTGGTTGCTCCTCTGGTTGGAGGATACAAATTCACAAAGGTGCTCATGGATGGTGGTAGCAGTATCAATATCCTATATTACGACACCTTCCAGCGAATGGAATTAACTGACAAGGCTCTTAAGCCGTCATCGACCATTTTCCATGGGGTGGTGCCACGCAAGTCGGCTTACCCAGTAGGGAAGATTGCCTTGGAAGTGGCATTTGGAGATGGATATAAATACAGGGGAGAGACCTTGTGGTTTGAGGTGGTAAAGATCAAGAGCCTGTATCATGCTCTGTTTGGCCGGTCGGCTTTCGCAAAGTTTATGGCCAGGCCTTGTTATGTTTATCTGTAGCTCAAGATGCCGGCTCTCAACAGAACAATCATGGTCCATGGTGATCGAAGGTAGCCATCGAATGTGAGGAAGGGGACACGGCTTATCCAGAGTCAAGTTGTGCGGAAGCGGATCTTAAGTTCTACAAAGATAACGTTGACCCGGCGGACATGACTCCACTGAAGAAACCTAGTACAGAGGCTGAGCCGCCCCTAAAGTTCGCAGCTGATGACACAAAACTGGTGGATTTTGCTCCGGGCGACTCATCAAAGCAGTTCACTATCGGTGCCAACATGGACCCCACATAGGAAAGCGCGCTCATCGAATTCATCCTTGAGAATCGAGACATCTTTGCATGGAACCATCTAACATGCCAGGTGTACCGAGAGAGTTCGCTGAGCACCAGCTTAATGTGGATCCTAAGTTTAAGCCCATTAAGCAATTCCTCCGTCGCTTCAATGAGGAGCGGTGTAAAGCAATTGGAGAAGAGGTAGCCTGGCTCTTGGCAGTAGGGTTCATCATGGAGGTATTTCAACCGGAGTGGTTAGCCAACCCTGTGCTGGTAATCAAGAATAACGACATGTGGCGTATGTGTATAGACTACACGGATCTTAACAAAGGTTGTCTAGTTGACCCATTTGCTCTCCCCCGTATCGACCAGATTATTGATGCAATGGCGGGTTGTGAGACTTTATGTTTCCTGGACGCCTATTCAGGCTATCATCAGATCAAGATGCCAGTTAAATACCAAGAGAAGACCTTGTTTATAACACCTTTTGGAGCTTTCTGCTATGTGTCCATGTTGTTTGGACTCAAAAGTGCGCAGGTGACTTACCAATGTTGTGTGCAAAATTGTCTTCACGGTCAAATTGGGCGCAATGTTCATGCCTATGTGGATGATATTGTGGTTAAGTCAAGGAAGAAGGAGACGTTGTTGGATGACCTAAAGGAAACATTTGATAACTTACGGGTCGATAAGATGATGCTTAACCTGGCTAAATGTGTTTTTGGAGTTCCTGCAGGCAAGCTTCTGGGTTTCTTGGTTTAAGAACAAGGTATCAAATCCAACCTGAACAAGATAAAGGCCATCACGTCACTAGCTAAGCCGGCGAGCATCAATGATGTGCAGCGCTTGGCGGGTCGTATTGCGTCTTTAAGCCGCTTCATCAGCCGCTTGGGGGAGAAGGCTATTCCTTTGTACCGGATGATGAAAAAGACGGATGACTTTGTATGGAGTAAGGCTGCAGATGAAGCTCTTGAAACGCTTAAAAAGCAGTTGGTTGAGCCGCCGATCTTAGCCGCTCCGGCTGAGAAGGAACCCCTGCTCCTTTATGTGGCGACTAACAATAGGGCGGTTAGTGCTGGAATTGTGGTGGAGTGTAAAGAGGCGGGGAAAGAATATCCGGTTCATAGGTCGGTTTATTATGTTAGTGAGTTGCTTATAGAATCAAAGCAAAGATACCCACACTGGCAGAAGCTACTATACAGGGTGTTCATGGCAAATCGTAAGTTGAAGCATTATTTCCTTGGACATCAGATCACGATGGTTAGCTCTGCTCTGTTGGGAGATATAATACAGAATAGGGAAGCCAGTCGTAGAATTGCTAAGTGGGCGCTGGAGCTTGGGCCTCTCAATTTGAAGTATGCACCTCGCACAACCATGAAGTCTCAGGCATTGGTGGATTTCATAAACGACTGGATGGATTGTCAGTCGCTGGAGGAAAAGTCGGACAACACGTATTGGACGATTCACTTTGATGGGTCGAGACAGTTGGAGGGCTCGGGGGCTGGAGTTGTCTTAACCTCTCCCAAATGTGATAAGTTTTGTTATGTATTAAGGCTGATGTTTCCTTGCACGAACAATGCAGCTGAGTACGAAGTTTTGCTTCATGGACTTCGCGTGGCCAAGGTGATGAATCTGAGCCGGTTTAGGTGCCTTGGCGACTCAGATTTTGTGGCACAACAGGTGTCGGGCATGTGGGATTCCAAGGACCCACGGATGGCGGCTTATCGGCAAGAGGTAGATATCATCGCTGGTTATTTCAAGGGTTATCAAGTAGATCATATTGATCGTTGCAAGAACGAAGGGGCGAATGCATTGTCAAGACTGGGCTCTCAGCGTAAGCCGGTGCCGCCTAATGTTTTCTTGGATGTACTTTATCATCCGTCTGTTAAGCTACCTTCAGAGGAGGACCTGTCTATACCTGACCCGGAGGGGCAGCTAGTGGCGGTTTTCACGCTATTCCAGACTGGACGTTGCCCGTATCTGGCATACCTGACCCGGGGTGAGTTGCCTGAAGATGAGACTCTAGCACATAAAATCGTGAGGCGTTCTAAGTCCATGACCATCATTAGAGGGGAGTTGCACAAGTGCAGCATCACCGGCGTCTTCCAGCATTTGTCTCGCCGGAGGAAGTCAAGGAAATCTTATATGAAATACATGCTGGCCATTGTGGACATCATGCCGGGTCAAAATCTCTAGTGGCCAAGGCCTTTCGACATGGCTTCTTCTAGTTGACGGCTCATAAGGACGCGAAGGATCTGGTCGCTAAGTGCGATGGGTGCCAGAAGTTCGGAAGACGTGCCCACGTGTCGGCTCAGGAATTACGGATGATACCAGTCACTTGGCTGTTTGAATTATGGGGGCTTGACACGGTTGGACCTTTCAAACGGTCTAAGGATAAGAAGACCCACCTCTTGGTGGGAGTGGACAAATTCACCAAGTGGCTGGAGGCTCAGCCGGTCAGTAATTGTGATGCGGCCATGGCGGTTCAGTTTGTCAAAAAATTGATCTACCGATTTGGATACCCCCATAGCATCATTACAGATAACGACACAAATTTGTCCAAGGGGGCTATGAAGGTGTTCTGCGAAAGCGAGCACATCCGGCTTGATGTTTCGGTTGTTGCTCATCCACAGTCCAACGGTCAGGCGGAATCGGCCAATCAGGAAGTCTTGAGAGGTATCAAGCCCCGGCTCATGGTTCCTTACAGAGAACACCGGGTTGTTGGGTGGAGGAGCTGCCATCCATCCTTTGTAGCATCAATACTACGCCTAACAGGTCGGCGGGTTACACCCCCTTGTTCATGGTTTACGGTGCGGAGGCCGTGTTACCACGCGACATACGTCATGATTCACCACGCGTGGCAGCTTATGTGGAAGCCAACAATGAGGTGGCGCGTCAGGATGCATTGGATGCTCTGGATGAAGCACGCGATGTTGCAGCAGCTCGATCGGCGATTTATCAACAAGACTTGCTTCACTACGATAGCCGCAGGGTGAAGACCCGAACGTTCCAAGAAGGCGACTTGGTGTTGCGTTTAATTCAAGGTCAGACAGATGCGCACAAATTATCACCCCCATGGGAAGGACCTTTCGTGGTTAGCAGGAATCTGAACAATGAGTCTTATTATCTCATCAACGTGCGAGACGAGTCACGTACTTCCAGGAAGGAAACTCACCGGTCGTGGAACATCGCTCATCTACGGCCTCACTATACTTGAGTCATCGACTCTTATCTTTGTACATACATATTTTATTGTATTTTTACTCATATAATAAAGTTGGCATCACTGCAAGACGGGGCCTCTGCCATTTTTTCTCTTTTGCATTACAGATCTGTGCAAAGATGAACACCTCTACGTTGTCACTTGGGGGCTTCCAACCTGCCGGGTATAGCTTGCTCACCCTCTTGACTGGCTCTTCAACCAAAATAGGACCATTGTGCGATGACTTACAATATGGCGGTCTGCAAGATGGCGGCTTACAAAGCGGCAGCCCATGTGATGATGGTATGCAAGAAGGTGAAAGGTCTAAGGTCGCTCAAGAGGACAAGCCGCCACATTGCATGATGTTCAAACATTGGTGCACCGTTCTATTGATGAAAGTTTTAAGGTCACTCAAGAGGATGAGCCGCCACGTTGCGAGCCATTCAAACATGGGTGCCTTACCTTATGGGTGAAAGATTTCAAGTCGCTCAAGAGGGCGAGCCGCCATGATGTGAGCCGTTCAAACATGGGTGCCATGGACGTCAAAGAGGATGAGCCGCCAGGTTGCGAGCTATTCAAACATAGGTGCCATGATGCAAGATGGGTCATGGACCAGAGCAAGTTCTAGAGTGGGTGAAGGTCGCCCCCCACTCTTGGTTGTAAGACTGGGTTGTACCTGCCTATATGTAGCTGCCGCTCGGCCAGGGGTGCAGCGAGCTGTCAACTCACCCCCTCCAAGGGCCTCATGCAGCGGCGAGGGAAGCTCTCTCATCTGCTATGTACTCTCCTCCAAGTGGCCCGTCGTACTCTTAACAAGTGACATTGTTTAAGGTTCAAACGACGGATTTATGTCACGTGAGAAGTAGCTTATGGGCCGGGGCACTCACTCCATTGTAAATTCTGGTTTGTTGCACCCTTGACAGTTAATCTCACCTAGAGACCCTGAGCCGTGCAAGATTGGAGGTCACTCTCGTTAGAGACCCTATGCTGTTAAGCGGTTCAAAGCAACAGTCCCCCCTCAAACGGGCCAGAATATGAGTTTTCGAAAAACAAAAAACAAGGGGAAAGCAAGATCATCATGCATTACATCACATCATACATATTACATCACATATTGCATCATATACATATTGCATCATAGCTTCATCATGCATTACATTCATATTATAAGTCGGGCCAGAGCAAGATGGAAAGATGAAGCAAGGCTATATTAAAGATCTCTGGGTTACGCTTTTCTAAAACCGCCCAGGCAAACATTGCAGAGTATTTTGTTTGATTTTTGCAGGCTTTATCTCTAAAGATGAGTCTCCGTTAAGACATAAGAACATTGCAAGATATATTACAAAGCTCTCCTATAGCTCAAAAGACGAAGGACTTAAAAGTTTTTGCACTTGTTTGGCTCGGCTGGCCAGGTTACAATCAATTTGGGAACAAAGAGTTTGACTGGCCAGCCGGTCATCCTGTGCCGGGTCTTCGGGCTCTTTGATCTGAAGACGATCCACATCCTAGTTGCAGTTTAGTAAAGCTTCAAATTGTGTGTCTTCAAAAAGTGGAGACGGATCAACGTCAGGGGCGAAGAGCGGCTTACGACGTGCGGGGACTAAGTCTTTGGCTTCAAAGGTCGGGCAGTGTAGTTGTTGATTGTTTTCGTCATAAGCCGCCTGATAGGGAACCAGGTCCGTCTCATCGGCAAGTATGGAGGCAAGCTGCCTGGAGACCTTGATGCACTTGGCATAATCCGCCTCGGTGAAATCTGAGCCGTTGTCTTTCTTGGAAGGGAAGTTGTTCATCATCTTTTCAGCGGTTAATTCAGGACCAAAGGCTAGGGACCGGCTCAGTGCAGCTATGGCCCCTCTTCTGGCGGCTGATCGCCTTATTTCATCCACTTGCTTGGTCAAGCTTGATAAGAATTCTATGACGCCCTTCATAAACTTGGGGACATATTTGGCTGTCGTCATGGCCTTGATAGTGCAGAGGACGCCACTGTAGAGTTGCTCAGTCAGAGTGTAGATTGCTTTCAGCTTCAGCAGACTATTAGAGGACAGCTGGCGGCTTCTTTCTCCTGCAACAAAAAGGTCAAAGTTATAATTTGTCCAGTTGGTATTTCTGTTATAACGAATTTTGTTACAGACATATGTACTTACCAAAGATAGCGGCAGTCATCTTGGATATGTGCTCCTTGAGAGTCTTCAGTTCTGCGGATGCAAGTTTTAACTCCTCTTCTGCATCGACATCACGTTTGGACAAGGCGGTTTGCTCAGATTCAGCAGTCTTCTTGTATGTAGATAATTCAACTTGAAGTTTCTCAAATTGTTCAACAGCCGCCCATAACTTCTCTTCTATGGTGGCTCGGGCATTTTGCTGTGTGGTCAAGTTTTCCCTTAAGCCGACACGTTCAGACTCGGCTGCGTCTAGCGCCTCCTGTGTTGCAAAAAGGGGAAGGTTACAAGGATTATGTCACCAAAGTGGAGCTACTCTTCGATACAAGTCCCAAGAAGATTGCAAGCAATATACTTGGCACTTGGGGGTTAATGTCTATTTTTCATCGTATGCATAAAAGTGAAAGATCCGGCTCATCATTATCGCGATGCTCTGGACTTGGGGGCTACACCCGGCGAGTTTTCCAAAAGTGGAAGATCCGGCTCATCATTATCATAATGCGCCGGACTTGGGGGCACAATTAGATCTATGACTAAGTATAAAGTATCGGCTTATATACAATTTAACTCGGTGCTTAGGCATCACAGGTTAAGCTCTGTACAGGTTTGGAAGACCCGGTTTATTATTTGCAATATTAACCCGGTTCTTGGGGGATATGTACGGGTATAAGAGAAAGATATAAGATGACATATACCTCATATTTTTTCTTCATTAAGCCGACAATCTTGCTCTCCATGTTGCGACTTGCAGACATGAGGTTCCGATAGCCGACGTGTAAGTCATCTAGAGTCATCTTCTCCAGGACGAGGAATTCAAAGTCAAGCTTCTCGGAAGAGTAAGTAGCAACTTTGCTAGAATGCTTTGTTAGAGTATGGTGTGTGGAAGATTGATAACCCATCCCAGTGATGGTAACATCGGGGAGAGACGAGTGTTCAGCGGTAGGATTGGGCGGCTTAGGGTCAGCTGCTGGACTATCGAAAGCCACCGGATAATGACCCGCCAACTCTGAACAGGGGAGATTGTTCAGGTGTCTCTTTGGTAGCTTCAGAAGGCATAGCAGGAGAGAGGGACGGCTCAGCAGGATCCGACCGTTGAACGGTTGGAGCAACGATAGACCCGCCTACTTTCCTATGTTTGGCTTGTGCCCTAAAAGTGAAAAGAATCAACACAGTACAAAGGTAAGACAAATAATGTGCACACGGTATAGGTGAAGACATACTCTGGGTTGACCTTCATGGGAGGAAGTTTGGACGTGGTTGGGTCGCCAGAAGAAGGAGGTGAGTCCTACAAAATCAAATCAGTAAGATACAGTAATAAGACAACATTACAGAAATATAAGACGGATATTGGGCTCTTGACAAGTACCTCAGCGGGATGTTTCCGCGGTGCCAGGGCGTTAGATAAGCCGGCCATAAGATCCCTAGAGCCGGTACTCTGGGTCTAACGTCGAGAGTCGTGCTGTTTTTTTTCAAAGAAATTTTGGGATCTAAGTAAGCGAGAGGGTGTGAAAAAGGAACTTTTCGGACGACCCGCCGTATCTTCGGTTGTGGGAAGTTTTCTGAGTCGGAAGAAAGATAAGTTACCTCAGGGGCGTTGGCGTGGCTCATCTGTGTCTCCTCCTGTGTACAATCATTGTCAATAAGTTGTATAAAAAGATGACCAAGGGAATCAGGATCTACCTCTGAGTCGTCAAGTTCAAGCAGGTTTGGAGTCGACGTCTTTGATTTGCGGCCATGGGTGTTACCCGCCCGAGACTTCTTCCTCGCAGGAGGAGCGTATATTTTCTTCCAGAAGCTGGAGTTAGCCTGGAAGCGAGAGCCGCCAACAGAATTTAAGGTTGCTACACACACACACACACACACACACACATATATATATAGTCAAGACGGAGGTAAAGGAGATTTGAAAGCCGTCCTTACATCTGGGGCTGGATTTGCGGAGCAGAAAGGCTTTAACCTGACTGTACGACAAGCCTCTTGGGACTCACGGGTAAGTCCTTTGATAGCAGAAGTAATGTTTTCTTCTGTCAGAGGGGTGTGATTGAAGCAGAGAGGATCATTTGCATCGCCTTTGTATTCACACATAAGCCGGTCATGCCAGCTCAGTGGTAAGACCTTCCAAGGGACCCAACAGCGGGTTAAATCAACTCTCGTTAACCCGTTCGCCAAAAGGGCCTTGATCTTGGCAAAAGCTGGAGCATACTTCGCTCACGTTGTGGCAGACATCCGGTCTGGAAGTTCAGTTGAGGTGCAGAGCCGGGTAGGACGATAACCCGACAGTGGATTTTCTCCCTATGGAAAGGTGTCTCTACAATAGAACCAAGTTTTGTTCCAATCCTTGGGATGACTTGGCATTTGAACAGCTGGGAAAACCATATCTCTATATCTCTTCTTCTTTGGATGGAGACTTTGCCGAGCTCCAAGCTTGGGTCAGCCACCACTTCCGTTTGGCCGTTGACATAGAAAAAGTCACGGAAGAGGTCGACAAATGCCTCTTCTTGCAAGTAAATTTCACAGAGGACTTGAAAGTTGCACAAGTTGGAGACAGAATTTGGAGAAATGTCTTGCGGATGCAGCTTGAAGAAATGAAGGACATCTCGGAATAATTTTGACCCGGGTGGGCTGAAACCATGCATAATATGATCGGCAAAGATAATGATTTCACCCTCTTGAGGTATGGGTCTCTTCTCTAGCCTTGGAACCCACCAATGAATGATGTTCTGAGCCGGCAATGTTCCTGTTTCCAGGAAATCTTGTAAGAACCGTTCAGTGACCCCAGAGCCGATCCAGTCACAGGATGCAGAGGCACGAGACATGACGGCGGGTCAAGACTGCAAATAAGGGGGCAGGAGGCGGCGGATCATAAAGTGACTAGACAGCTGAGACAGCTGATGAAATTAAATCCTGTGATGCTAAGCTGCCGGTATAGTTTATTGGAAGAGCCGGAAATTTGATGGCGGGTTAAGTGAGCAAGGCTGTGATGAGGAAAAACTGCTAAGGACATACAAACATGTTTTACATATTATGCTGAGGCTACAAGATCTACAGGCAAGGGGGAAAATCAAAAATATTCTAACCCTAAACAGGGGATAAGGAAGAACGGGCAGTTCACGCGAGTAGTGGAGTCGTACATTGATCTAAGATAAACATCGTTAAAGTTGGCGTGGATGACCACGGTGGATTAAGCGATACCACAAGATTTAAGGAGCTTTTCGATATATATATATATATATATATATATATATATATGAAGGTGATGTCATGGCGGGTTATGTGTTTTTCCCTTTCAGGTGACAAGGGCGTGAGACTCGCCACTGGTTAAAAAATGGAGATTGACATGAGCAAGCTCAAATCAATCTGGGGCCTAATGTTGGGGATATAACCCCATGGTAAGACCCACCCAGGAGGGGCCGGGTCATACCTGGCGGCTCGTAGCGTATGGGATGGAAGAGGAAGATTGAGTTGCATGGCGGCTCACCCGCTGGGCTAAGGCGGAGGCCCAGAGTCGGGAAGAAGACGCAAGACCCGGGCGCTTAAGCCGCCCGGAGACAGCCTGCCAGAGTCGGCAAGATGGCTTAGAGACAGAGTCAGACACATTGTAAGAGTCGGTTTGAGATTTGTGTAACCTGTGGTCTTGACCTCCTATATAAAGGCGAGACCCAATGACGGCTTAGACAGAACCCAATCGATCGAGAGCTAGGTCAAGAAAATACGCTCCCTTGTAATCGATACTCCAATCAATATACAAAAAGCAGGGCGTAGGCTTTTACCTCATCTCGAGGGGCTGAACCTGGGTAAATCCGTGTCTTTCGTCCTGACCAACCCCTTTGAGTCCACCGCCTTAGCAATGGCCTCGAACCTAAGTCTTTGGACATCTGTCGTGACAAAACCACGACAGGTAGCGAGGCACGTATTTTATTGTTGCCATCAAGGATAAAAATATGTGTTTTCATCATATTGCTTGAGTTTATCCCTCTACATCATGTCATCTTACCTAATGCGTTACTCTATTCTTCATGAACTTAATACTCTAGATGCATGCAGGAGTCGGTTGATGTGTGGAGTAATAGTAGTAGATGCAGAATCGTTTTCGTCTACTTGACACGGATGTGATGCCTATATGCATAATCATTGCCTTGGATATCTTCATAATTATTCGCTTTTCTATCAATTGCTCGACAGTAATTTGTTCACCCACCGCAATACTTGCCATCATGAGAGAAGCCTCTAGTGAAACCTATGGCCCCGGGTCTATTTTCCATCTTATACTTTCAGATCTAAAACCAAAAATACCAAAATACCTTGCTGCATTATTTTTACCTTTTGTTTTACTTTCCGTTCAAGCAATCTATCTCTATCAGATCTCATCCTTGCAAGTAACCGTGAAGGGATTGACAACCCCTTTATAGCGTTGGGTGCAAGAGTTTGATTCTTTGTGTAGGTACATCTATTGGGGACTTGCTTGTATCTCCTACTGGATTGATACCTTGGTTCTCAACAACTGAGGGAAATACTTATCTACTTTGTTGCATCAATCGTTCCTCTTCACGTAATCCAACGCATGCTCGATAAGTAGCAAAGGGCTAGCCGGACTTGTGGATCAATTTAAGGGGGCTCGAACTAGGTTTGAGCTATGGAAGACTTTGGCTTGCCACGAGGGAGCATGGGAGGCGTCGGCAATGGTCAAGACCCGTTTCACCGGACTTAACCCCAAGCATATGACGCGGGTTGATCCCGTGGGATCGGATGGAAAAGAAGTGCCACTCCACTTGGTATATGACCAGGTGATGCCAGCCGCCCATCTTTCGCAAGCAGACTGCCCCCTTAACACAATAATTGATAATCTCGATCAGCAGCCACACATGTAATTTATATGTATATGTGTGTATAAACAATCCGTGTTGTAAACTTTGTATTAACCGCCCATCGGCTTCTCCCTCCCTCGCGAAGAGCTCGGGAGTGTTCCTCCTTATTTTTCCCTCGCAAAAGAGTGAACTGTATTCAGGGAACCAGGCAATCTGACCATGTGGTGCGAAAAGATAGAAAGCACACATAAAGATATGTTATATTACGACGTAGTGTAAGAAACATCTTCCGATGAAAATAGTACCTCTATCGATACCTTTTGTTGGGGCTCTACGAAGAGCGTAGATAGAAGACCGCATACTTGCAATATGCGGGTAAGTGTCCTTTGGGAAGAAAAGACCCAAACAACAGTAATAGTGACCAAAGCCGTATAAGATGTTTCCGTCATAGCCGACCAATTGTGTACGTAATATAGCTAGATTTCGGCTTCACCCGTCTAAGGTACGTGTCTGGATGACCCAGTCGTAACAATCGCAGAAATCCTCCCTTTACTCTCTAGCCGAACAATCGGGAATGTAGAGAGTAATCACATGAGCGAGGCAAACCAGCTTGGCAAAGTCTTAGTTCGAATTGATGCATATGATGGCTAGAACATGACAAAAGAAACATGTGCGCCCGGTAAGTATGAGCAAATAAAAGTTTGGCTATTAGAAGAAACCCCCACGTGCTATGTTCGGATTTAACACTTTATGGTGTATGCCGAATATCTGTAGTACAAGATTGGTTCAGCCGAACATAGGATAAGAAAATACATTGGCCCTATCAAACAATAAAGCGGGAAGGGAAAAGGAAAAAAGGAAAAAAAATAATAAAAGGAAAAAATGCGGCAGAGTTTAGACGACACCGGCTTATCCGTAGAAGCGCCGAAGACGAGCTGCGTTCCATGGGTTTGGTTCAAGGCGGTTATCGGATGGACTCCGGAAATGATAGGCCCCTCCTACGAGCACTTCATCGATGATGCAAGGACCCTCCCATTTGGGGTTGAGTTTGTGCTTCTGTTTCTTCGGGAGCTGTAGGACGAGCTCTCCAACGTTGTATGCTTTTGCCCTGACCTCCCTACTTTGGTACCATCGAGCTTGCTGTTGATAAAGAGTGGAATGAGTCAGAGCTATGTCCCGCTCCCCCTCCAAGGCGTTTAAGTCGTCCTGTCGATCCAACTCAGCCTCCTTTTCCTCGTACAGGCGCACTCTTAGTGCGTCATGGATAATATCGCAGGGGAGAACTTCCTTTGCCGCATAGACCATAAAAACGGTGTGTAACCCGTTGATCTATTCGGGGTGGTACGCAGGCCCCATAGAACGAAGTCGAGTTCCTCCATCCAATGACAGTCGGACTCATGAAGAGATCGTACCAAACGTGGCTTGATGTCGCTCATAATAAAACCGTTTGCTCGCTCGACCTGTTCATTGGTCTGCGGATGATAGACCGATGCATAATCAAGCTTTATGCCCATTTTTGCGCACCAGTCCTTGACCTCTTGGGACGTGAAGTTAGATCCATTGTCCGTTATTATACTATGTGGGACATTGTAACAGTGTACTATGCTAGATATAAAGTCAATCACTGGTCTGGATTTAGCCAATTTAACAGGCTTTGCTTCTATCCATTTAATGAACTTGTCATCCATGACCAGTAGGTATTTATTTTTCTTGGTTCCCCCTTTAAGGGGTCCGACCATGTCCAGCCCCTAGACCGCAAAAGGCTGTAGGGGAACGTTGCATGGGAAACAAAAAAAATCCTACGCACACGCAAGATCTATCCATGGTGATGAGCATCTACGAGAGGAAGAGCGGATCTACATACCCTTGTAGATCGCTAAGCGGGAAGCATTAAGAAACACGGTTGGTGTAGCCGAACGTCTTCACGATCCAAATCGTCGAGCATCCCGTGATCTCATCACGATTCGTCCCGCGATCCAATCACGATCCATCCCGCGAACCCATCATCATCCGTCGCGCGATCTCATCACGATCCGTCTCGCGATCTTGATCACGGTCCTTCCGATCTAGCGCCGAACGGACGGCACCTCCGCGTTCAGCACATGTACAACTCGATGACGATCTCCGCCATCTTGATCCAGCAAGAGGAAGCAGAGAGGTAAATGAGTTCTCCAACAACACGACGGCGTTGCGGCGATGGTGGTGGAGCTATTCCAGCAGGGCTTCGCCTAAGCACCGCTGAAAACCGAACTAGAGGAGAAAGTGCGATCTAGAGGAGAGGTAGCACGTGGCTATTAGGGTTAGCTTTCCCCTCTAAATCCTCTAGTATATATAGGAGGGAGGGAGGGGAGGAGGCAGCCTCAAACCTGGCCGAAATTGGAGGTGGAGGAGTCCTACTCCAATCCTATTAGGAGTAGGATTCCTCCTTTCCACTTGGAAACTCTTTCCACCTCTCCACCTTTGTGTTTTTTCCTTCCCAATCCACTCCAGCTGCATGGGACCTTAGAGGAGGCTTCGGCCAGCCCACCAGGGGTTGTTTTACCTCCTCCCACAGCCTATGTAGCCTCTTGGGTCGAGACACCCCTCCCGATGGTCCCCGGGTACCCTCCCAGCACTCCCGGTACACTACCAATGAGCCCGAAACTTTTACGGCGACCAAAACATGACTTCCTATATATCAATCTCTACCTACTAACCATTCCAGAGCTCTTCGTGATGTTCGAGATCTCATCCGAGACTCCTAAAAACCTTCGGTGACCACCATACATAACTCTATACTACTGAAACGTCACCGAACCTTAAGTGTGAAGACCATGCGGGTTCGAGAACTATGTAGACATGACCGAGACACATCTACGGTCAATAAACAATAGCGGTACCTGGATGCCCATATTGGTTCCTACATATTCTACGAAGATCTTTATCGGTTGAACCTCTATGTCAAGGATTCAGTTAATCCCGTATGATGTTCCCTTTGTTCTTCGGTATGTTACTTGCCCGAGATCCGATCGTTGGTATCTGTATACCTAGTTCAACCTCATTACCAACAAGTCTCTTTACTCGTTCCATAATACAAGATCCCGTGGCTAACACTTAGCCACGTTGCTTGCAAGGATTATTGTGATGTTGTATTACCGAGTGGGCACTGAGATACCTCTCCGTCACATGGAGTAACAAATCCCAGTCTTGATCCATGCCAACCCAACAGACACCCTCGGAGATACCTGTAGAGCACCTTTATAGTCACCTAGTTATGTTGTGATGTTTGATACACACAAGGCAAACCTCCGGTTTCAGTGAGTTGCATGATCTCATGGTCATAGGAATATATACTTGACATACAGAAAACAGTAGCAATAAACTGACATGATCATATGCTACATTTATAGTTGGGTCTTGTCCATCACATCATTCTCCTAATGATGTGATCCCGTTATCGAATGACATCTCATGTCCATGGATAGGAAACCTTAACCATCTTTGATCAACGAGCTTGTCCATCCGCATATGCTTATCAGAAACTCTATAGTGCTCCCACTCACTTTATTGTAAATACAAGTTTCTCATAAACTTTGTATAGACTCAAAAACTTTGATCACCTCATCAAAGCGTATATTCCAACTCCGAGATGCTTGCTTCAGTCTATAGAAGGATCACCGAAGCTTGCACACCTTTTAGCATCCTTAGGACTGACAAAACCACCTCGTTGTATCTCATACCACCTTTTCTCAAGGAAGGAAATGATGTTTTGACATCCATCTGCCAGATTTCATATTTGAAAAATGCAGCAACTGCTAACATAATTCCAATAGACTTTAGCATCGCTACGAGTGAGAAAGTCTCATCGTAGCCAACTCCTTGAACTTGGTAGAAACTTCTTTGCGACAAGTCAATCTTTATAAATGGTGAAATTTAACATTAGTGTATGTCTTCATCTTAAAGGTCCATTTGTACTCGACGACCTGCCGTCCAATGAGCAAGTCTACCAAAGTCTATACTTGGTTTTCATACATGGATCCTTTCTCGGATTTCATGGCCTCCAACCATTTTTCGGAATCCGGGCTCATCATCGCTTCTCCATAGCTCATAGGTTCATCGTTGTCCAACAACATGACCTCCAAGACAGGGTTGCCATACCACTCAGGAGTAGTATGCATCCTTGTCGACCTATGAGGTTCGATAGTAACTTGATTTGAAGCTTCATGATCATCATCATTAACTTCCTCTTCAACTAACGCCGGCTCCACAGAAACAACTTTTTGCGCTGCGCTACCCTATGGTTGAAACAAAGGTTCATCAACCTCATCAAGTTCTATCTTCCTCCCACTCAATTCTTTCAAGAGAAACCTTTTTTTGAGAAAGGACCCAGTTTTAGCAACAAACACTTTATGCTTCGATCTGAGACAGAAGGTTTACCCAACTGTTCTTAGGGTATTCCATGAAGATGCATTTGTCCGCTTTGGGTTCGAGCTCATTAGGTGAAAACCTTTTTCACATAAGCGTCGCAGCCCCAAACATTAAGAAATGACAACTTAGGTTTCTTCCAAACCATATGGTGCCATCTCAACGGATTTAGATGGTGCCCTATTTAAAGTGAATGTGGCTGTCTCTAATGCATAACCCCAAAACGATAGTGGCAAAATGATAAGAGACATCATAATTCGCACCATATCCAATAGAGCATGACTGCGACCTACGGACACACCATCACACTATGGTGTTCCAAGTGGCATGAGTTGTGAAACAACTTTCACATTGTCTTAAGTTGTATACCAAACTCGTAACTCAGATATTCACCTCCATGATCATATCATAGTCATTTTATCTTGTAGTCACGATGATCTCAAACTTCACTCTGATTTTGCTTGAACTTTTCAAACGCTTCAGACTTGTGTTTCATTAAGTAAATATACACTATATCTACTCAAATCATCAGTGTAGGTAATAAAATAACGATATCCACCGCACGCTACAACACTCATTGGACCGTATACATCAATATGTATCATTTCCAACAAGTTACTAGCCCGCTCCATCATACTGAAAAAGGAGTCTATAGCCATCTTGCCCAAGAGGCATGGTCCGCATGTCTCAACCGATTCAAAACCGAATGAGTTCAAAGATCCATCAACATGGAGTTTCTTCACGCGATTTATACCAATATGACATTTAGCGGCAGTGCCACAAGTATGTGATACTATCATTATTAACTTTTTATCTTTTGGGATCAATGTTATGAACATGTGTATTACTACGATTACTACGATCAAGATTCAACAAACCATTCTCACTGGGTGCATGACCATTGAAGGTATTATTCATGTAAACAGAATAACCATGTTTTCTAACTTAAATGAATATCCGTGTTGCAATAAACATGATCCAATCATGTTCATGCTTAACGCAAACACCAAATAACATTTATTTAGGTTTGTCACTAATGTCGAATGTAGAGTGAGCGTGCGATGTTGATCATATCAACCTTGGAAACATTTCCATCCAATCGTCACCTCACACTTAGCTAGTATCCGTTATTCCGTAGCTTTTATTTCGAGTCACTAACATTTAGCACACGAAACGGTATCCAATACCCACGTGCTACTAGGAGTACTAGCAAGGTACACATCAATAACACGTATATCAAATATACTTCTGTCGATGTTGCCAGCCTTCTTATCAACCAAGTATCTAGGGTTGTTCCGCTTCAGCGACCGCTCACCTCATAATAGAAGCACTTAGTCTCGGGTTTGGGTTCAACTTTGGGTTGCTTCACTGGAGCAGCAACTGACTTGCCATCCATGAAGTTTCCCTCCTTGCCCTTGCCCTTCTTGAAACTAGTGGTTTTACTAACCATCAACACTTGATGCTCCTTCTTGATTTCTACATTCACGGTGTCAAACATCGCGAACAGCTCAGGGATCATTATTTCTATCCCTGGCATTTTATAGTTCATCACCAAGTTCTAGTAGCTTAGTGACAGTGACTTGGAGAACTATATCAATCACTATCTTATCTGGAAGATCAACTCCCACTCGATTCAAGCGATTGTAGCACCCAAACAATATGCGCACATGCTTAACGATTGAGCTATTCTCCTTCATCTTGCAGGCAAAGAATCTTGTTGGAGATCTCATATCTCACAACATGGGCACGAGCCTGAGATCCCAATTTCAGCTCTTAGAACATCTCATATGTTCCGTGACGTTCAAAATGTTTTGGAGCCTCAATTCTAAGACGTAATGCATGACGCACTAAATTATCAAGTAGTCATCGGAACGTGCCTGTCAGATGTTCACAACATCTACAGACGACGCTAGAGGGGGTGGTGCATCGAGCGGTGCATAAAGTACATAAGCCTTCCGTGCAGCAATGAGGACAATCCTCACATCATGGACCCAGTCGGCAATATTTCTACCATCATCTTTCAACTCTACTTCTCTAGGAACATATGGAAATTCAAGGGAGCTACAGCGTGAGCTAGTAATCTACAACATAATTTTGCAAAGACACTACTGACTACGTTCATGATAATGAGTTCAATTAATCATATTACCTAAGAACTCCCACTCAAATTGACATCCCTCGGGTCATTCGAGTGATACATGATCCAAATTCACCAACTCAAGTCCGATCATCACGTGAGTTGAGGTGGTTTCAATGGTGAACATCATCATGTTGATCATATCTACTATATGACTCATGTTTGACCTTTCGGTCTCTTGTGTTCCAAGGCCATGTCTGTACATGCTAGGCTCGTCAAGTTTAACCCGAGTGTTCTGCATGTGCAACATTGGCTTACACCCGTTGTATGTGAACGTAGAGTCTATCACACCCGATCATCACGTGGTGTCTCAACACGACGAACTTTCGCAACGGTGCACACTCGGGGAGAACACAATTTATCTTGAAATTTAAGATGGAGATCAAAAGCACAAGTAATTCGACAACGGGTGCAAAACCACAACGGTGATACATAAATTACTTTTAACCTTCTCAAGGACCGCCTTTGTCGAATCCGATCCAACTAAATTAGGAGAAACACACACCCGCCAGCCAAATTTGTGCAACGAAGTTACACGTCAGTCGATGGAACCGGTCTCTCGTAAGCGTACGAGTAAGGTTGGTCCGGGCCGCTTCATCCCACAATACCGCTGAACCAAAACATGACCAAGGGAGGAAGCAAACTCTTTGTGTTCTACTCGAGATCTCATCTACACATAGACCTAGCCCATGATGCCCCTGTTGGGGAACGTTGCATGGGAAACAAAAAAATTCCTACGCACACGCAATATCTATCCATGGTGATGAGCATCTACGAGAGGGAGAGTGGATTTACATACCCTTGTATATCGCTAAGCGGGAAGCGTTACGAACTCGCCGAGCATCTCGCGATCTCATCACAATTCGTCCCACAATCTAATCACGATCCGTCCCGAGAACCCATCATAATCCGTCCCGTGCTCTCATCACGATCCGTCTCGCGATCTTGATCACGGTCCTTCCGATCTAGCGCCAAACGGAGGGCACATCCGCGTTCAGCACACGTACAACTCGATGACAATCTCTACATTCTTGATCCAGCAAGAGGGAGCGGAGTGGTATGAGTTTTCCGGCAACACGACGGCGTTGCGGCGATGGTGGTGGAGCTATTCCAGCAGGGCTTCGCCTAAGCACCGCTGAAAACCGAACTGGAGGAGAAACTGCGATCTAGAGGTGAGGTAGCACGTGGCTATTAGGGTTAGCTTTCCCCTCTAAATCCGCTAGTATATATAGGAGGGAGGGAGGGGAGGAGGCAGCCTCAAACCTGGCCGAAATTGGAGGTAGAGGAGTCCTACTCCAATCCTATTAGGGGCAGGATTCCTCCTTTCCACTTGGAAACTCTTTCCACCTCTCCACCTTTGTGTTTTTTCCTTCCCAATCCACTCCAGCCGCATGGGCCCTTAGAGGAGGCTTTGGCCAGCCCACCAGGGGCTGTTTTACCTCCTCCCACAGCCCATGTAGTCTCTTGGGTCGAGACACCCCTCCCGATGGTCCCCTGGTACCCTCCCGGCACTCTCGGTACACTACCGATGAGCCTGAAACTTTTCCGGCGACCAAAATAGGACTTCCTATATATCAATCCTTACCTCCGGACCATTCCGAAGCTCCTCGTGATGTCCGATGTCTCATACGGGACTCCAAACAACATTCGGTCACCACCATACATAACTCAATACTACTGAAACGTCACTGAACCTTAAGTGTGCAGACCATGCGGGTTCAAGAACTATGTAGACATGACCGAGACACCTCTACGGTCAATAACCAATAGCGGGACCTGGGTGCCCATATTGGTTCCTACATATTCTACGAAGATCTTTATCGGTTGAACCTCTATGTCAAGGATTCAGTTAATCCTGTATGCTGTTCCGTTTGTTCTTCGGTATGTTACTTGCCCGAGATCCGATCTTCGGTATCTGTATACCTAGTTCAACCTCGTTACCAGCAAGTCTCTTTACTCGTTCCATAATACAAGATCCCGTCGCTAACACTTAATCACATTGCTTGCAAAGCTTATTGTGATGTTGTATTACCGAGTGGGCCCTGAGATACCTCTCCGTCACATGGAGTAACAAATCCCAGTCTTGATCCATGCTAACCCAATAGACACCCTCAGAGATACCTATAGAGAACCTTTATAGTCACCCAGTTGCGTTGTGATGTTTTATACACACAAGGCACACCTCGGTGTGAGTGAGTTGCATGATCTCATGGTCATAGGAACAGATACTTGACATGCAATAAACAGTAGCAATAAACTAACATGATCATATGCTACGTTTATAGTTGGGTCTTGTCCATCACATCATTCTCCTAATGATGTGATCCCATTATCGAATGACATCTCATGTCCATGGATAGGAAACCTTAACCATCTTTGATCAACGAGCTAGTCAATTAGAGGCATACTACGGACATGGTGTTGTCTGTGTATCCACACATGTTTCTGAGTTTCTGATCAATACAATTCTAGCATGGATAATAAGCAATTATCATGAACAAGGAAATATGATAATAACTAATTTATTATTGCCTCTAGGGCATAGTTTCTACAAAGGCCAGGTGATCGGAATGGTTCGAAGAGCTGTTGGGGGCATGTGACTTTGATTTGTGAAGAGTTGACACCCAACACAATGTTGAACAAGTGACTGGGCGTCCGTCCGAGCTGTAGGCCAAAATAAACCGGCTCGGAAGACCTTGCTGACAAGGGATCTTGTCGCGGCATGATGTACGCCCATGCCCGAATGGATTTCGGCGAGGAGCTCCTGTCCTTCTTCCTCGGATATACACCTTTGTAATATTCCGATGGTGCTTTTCTTGTATAACTCACCCTCGTGTACTTTGTAGGCCTTGGATCGCCGAGCTATGCGTCGTGCCTCAGTTTGATCATCGGGGAGTTCCTTGTGAAGAAGGTAAGGGAGGAAGGGCTCCGTCCATGGCGCAATTACTGCCATTACCTTATGAACCGATGGCGTCTCATTCATCGTGGAGCCGCCGATAATGCCATCATCTAGCTCGTTTATAGGGGGGACAACTTCGTCCGCCGTATTCAGACCGGTGCCATTGTCGATGTCCTGCCACACTACGGAGGGCTTAAAGAGCTGCTCCAGGAAGGTGTTTCTCGGGACAGGATCGCGCTTGGCTCCCATATGGGCCAGTATGTCGGCGGCTTGGTTGTTGTCTTAAGCGACATGGTGGAATTCCAACCCCTCGAACCGACCAGATATCTTGAGGACGGTGTTTCTATATGCCGCCATCTTCGGATTTTTGGCGTCGAACTCGCCGTTAATTTTCAATATGGCCAAGTTTGAGTCTCCCCGTACCTCTAGACGTCGTATGCCTATTGATACCGCCATCCGAAGACCATGAAGAAGAGCTTCATATTCGGCGACACTGTTGGAGTCGCCATACATGATTTGCAACACGAATCGCATGTTGTCGCCTATGGGGGATGTGAGAATAACTCCGCCCCACAGACCGGCCAAAGTCTTGGATCCATCAAAGTACATTGTCCAATGGGAGTATGCACTATACTCCTTGGGGAGCTCGGCCTCTGTCCATTCAGCCAGGAAGTCCGCCAGTACCTGAGATTTAATGGTGCATCGTGGCTTGTAGGTTATTTCAAAGGGAAGGAGCTCAATGGCCCATTTGGCTATGCGGCCGGTGGCTTCCCTGTTGTTGGTTATATCATTCAGGGGAACTTCCGATGCCACTGTTACCACACACTCCTGAAAGTAGTGTCTGAGTTTCCTCGACGCCATGCATACTGTATAGGCTATTTTTTGGTAATGCGGATATCTGGACTTGCACTGTGTTAGCACCTCTGACACATAATGTACTGGTTTCTGAGTCCGGAATTTATGTCCCTCCTCATCTCGTTCAACGACGAGCACCGCACTAACGACTTTGTTGGTGGCCAATATGTATAACAACATGGGCTCACTGGCGCCTGGTGCCATGAGTATAGGATTGGTTGCCAGTAGTGTTTTGATTTCTTCTAACGCAGCCGCTGCCTCATCGGTCCATTCGAAATTGTTGGTCCGTTTTAGCAGCTTATAGAGCGGAAAATCCTTTTCTTCAAGGCGGGAGATAAAGCGGCTTAATGCCGCTACACACCCAGCTAGCCTCTGGACATGCTTCAGCTCTGTGGGGATTGCAAGTTCTGATAGAGCACGGATTTTAGCTGGATTTGCCTCTATTCCTCTATGGGAGATGATGAATCCAAGCAGCTTACCAGAGAGAACTCTGAATACACATTTTTCTGGATTGAGTCGTATATCATATTCACGTAGACTAGCGAAAGTTTGACGTAAGTCGTCGATCAACTGGCCGACGTGTTTGGTTTTGATTACCACATCATCCACGTATGCCTCGACAGTCTTACGGACCTATGTTGCGAGGCAGGTTTGGATCATGTGTTGGTATGTGGCCTCGGCATTTTTTAGCCCGAAGGGCATCATGTTGAAGCAAAATGGCCCGTAAGGGTGATGAATGCAGTAGCCGCTTGATTGGATTCCTTTATTTTAATTTGATGGTATCCGGAGTAAGCATCGAGGAAACACAACAAATCGTGTCCGGCCATAGCATCGATGATCTGGTCTATGCGTGGTAAGGGGAAAGGGTCCTTGGGGCATGCTTTGCTGAGGTCTTTGAAATAGACACACAACCGCCAGGACTTGTCTTTCTTAGGCACCATCACCAGGATTGCTAGCCACTCGGGGTGTTTAATATCCCGAATAAATCTGGCCTCGAGTAGCTTCTTCACCCATGGCATGTCGTTTGGGCTCGGAGAAGCGACGCAGAGTCTGTTTCATGGGCTTAAAGCCTGGAATAATGTTTAAGCTGTGTTCGGCAAGCCGACGTGGGATTCCAGGCACATCGGAAGGACGCCAGGCGAAGATGTCCCAATTCTCGCGGAGGAAATTCCACAATGCCTCGTCCATGAGGGGATCGAGCTGGGCTCCGATGGACGTTGTCTTATTGGGTCCGTTGGATGTACCTGAAATTTAACGATTTCCTCTTTGGGTTTAAAGGACGTGGACTTGGGCCTTTTGCTAAGGATCACATCGTCCATATTAACTGTCGACCGTAGAGCGGTCAACTCTTCGGTGGCGAAAGTTTCCGCTAATGCCTCGAGGGCGAGCGCTTCCGTTTTTTTCCGGCTCAAAGGGCTATGTTCGGATCACTGGCGATCGTGATCACTCCATTTGGTCCTGACATTTTGAGTTTCATGTACCCGTAATGGGGTATAGCCTGGAACTTTGTAAAGGCATCGCGTCCCAATAGGGCGTGATAGCCACTTGGGAAGGGACGATGTGGAAGAGAAGTTCTTCGGATCGGTAGTTTTCGGGCGTGCCGAACACAACGTCCAGGATGATACATCCGGAACAACGTGCCTCTTTCCTTGGGGTAATTCCCCGGAAGGTTGTGTTGCTATGTTTGATGCGGGATTGGTCGAACTGCATCTTTTCTAGAGTGGCCTCATATATAAGGTTAAGACCACTGCCACCGTCCATTAGCACTTTATGTAGCCTGTATCCATCAATGATGGGATTCAAGACTAGAGCGGCCGCTGAATGACCGGGAAGAATGTGCGGCTGGTCAGTGTCCCCGAAAGTAATTGGTACGTCTGCCCATGGGCTAGTAGCTGCCACGTGGTAGACTTTCTCGTGCTCCCTAAGAGCTCTTTTACGCATATTCCTCGAGGGGAAGATCTCAAGAATGTCAGGACTTCGGCATTAAATCCGGGCGGCAAAGGAGAGCGCCTACTCGACGGAGGTGCATTGAGGATGGCCTCGCCACTTTTTGCGACTTGCCTAATGACCCGGCAAGCTTGAAGGCTGTGCATTGGGTTCGTGTTTAACAACACGGAATGTAGGGGGCAAGGTTTATCCAATAATTTGTCGAGGACAGTGTCGGTCCTTGAAAGGGGCTTGTTTCTTTATTCAACGGGTTCATACCTGGCTGGCCGATTTGGAGGTGTCCTCTTTTTCCGATCTCCTCCAGGGTGTTCAGAGAAAATTGGTTCCGAGAACAACCGCTCGGATTGCAAGACACTCTCCATGGCACAGTACTTCTGTACCAATTCGGATAACTCCAAAAAGTCGTTTATGCGTCGGTGGGCTAGGGCATTAAGAGTCCCTTCATCATGGAAATTGCAAATGAAAATTGCCGTTACATCTTGGTCACTAAGACCTTTTACTCTGCTCCTAGCGAGTAGGAGTCTTGCCCAAAAGTGATGGACTGATTCTCCTTGTAGTTGCTTGATATCCCAAAAATCCGAAGACATGGGCTTTGGTGCGGTACTTGGATGATCGTTTTGGGAGGAGGGTGGGAAAAAATGTGGTTCCCTGTCATAACAAGTGTTGGGAACTGCGGTTCCAAATCGTGCGAACGATTCCGGACCATTGACAGTTCGGCTTTGGAGCGATTCCCCGCCTCTAATTCACCAACAGGGTCTTGGGGATCGAGGACTAAAGTATAGACGGTTTTTAATTCTGGCTGTCGGGCAGAATATGCAGTCGGACACTCGATGGTAGCGACAAGGTGGGTGACCGGAGGGACATGAATCTCCCTGTCATTAGGTCTGATCCCGAACCGATCATAGATCAGAACCTGGTCATCCGATATACGCATAGCTTCGATTTGATCGAACAACTCGTTTAAGAACGAGGCGATGGCAGGGTGCGTGTCACTGATACGAGTGGATTTGTCAAATGGTGTGACGGTTCCAGAGTTATGCCGAAGTGGATTTGTGTTCCGTTCCACCATTTACCTGATGTCTTGGACGTCAAAGCATCCGGAATTACAGGTTTTTCTTCGAAGGTTGAGGGTTCCATTGGAAAGAGTGTTCCCCATGAATCAGACATGAACTCTAGGGTTCCGAACTTGATACTCTGATTGGGGGGAAACCTTCCAAACTGGCCATGATGGCCGATCGGGCTGGCATGCGACAAGACGTCGTTGCCGATGAAACTCTGATCGGGGGAGAGAGTCCCCTCGATGCAGATTTTGCTATTTGTGATGAGGTGAGCCATCGATTCCTTTGGCGCTCACAGAGGAACTCTCTATGAAAGCACCAATGTCGGTGACAAAACTAGCAGATCTCGGGTAGGGGGTCCTGAACTGTGAGACTAGAATCGACGGTAACAGGAGATAAAGGGGACATGAGTTTACCCAGGTTCGGGCCCTCCTATGGAGGTAATACCCTACGTCCTGCTTGGTTGTATTTATGATGTGAAGGATTACAGAGTAGATCTACCTCGAAATCGTATAGCTAACCCTAGATGAGTCGTCCTCTATACCCCCGACACCCTCCAGCTTATATAGACGCCGGGAGTGTCCTAGGTTTACACATGATCGGTTACATGCCGAAGAGATAAACATGCCTAACTACAACAAATAACTTGGAAAATACATCATGGCTCCTCGAAGCTTCCATCTGGTGTAGGTGGTCTTCGATCATTCGATGTCCGCTTTGCGGCCCATATAGTCCAGCCCATAACAATAGGTCGGCTATCCGAGGACCCCCTCATCCAAGACTCCCTCACAGGAGAACTCATCTACCTCTCCGCTCCCTCTTGCTGGATCAACAAGGCGGAGATCGTCATCGAGCTGTACGTGTGTTGAACGCGGAGGTGCCATCCGTTCGGCGCTAGATCGGAAAGACCATGATCAGGATCGCGAACGATTCGCGATTTGATCGTGGGACGGATCATGATGGGATCGCGGGACGGATCGTGATTGGATCGCGAGATGGATTGTGATGGGATCACGGGATGCTCGGCGATTTGGATCGCGAAGACGTTCGACTACATCAACCGCGTTTCTTAACGCTCCCCGCTTAGCGATATACAAGGGTATGTAGATCCACTCCCCCTCTCGTAGATGCTCATCACCATGGATAGATCTTGCATGTGCGTAGGAATTTTTTTCCCATGCAACGTTCCCAACATATTCTTGTTGTCCCTTCCCTCATCAAAAATCTTATTTCTGTTCGCTAATTTTGCATTGACAATAAAGTTATTTTGGCTTTTGAGCATTTTGGTTTGTCTGTGAAGCATCTGACAACGGGGGAGGTCCTCGCTCGGTACAATAGCACGGGCGATCTTTATCCTCTTCATGGTGCCCCTACATCCACTCCTCGAGCCATGCTTGCATCAGTTGATTTGTGGCGTCGTCTAGGACACCCCAACAAAACCACGTTGTCATCTTTGCTTCAAGAATTTTGTATTCCTAGTTCTAGTGTTCCTCATAATCCTTCTCTTTGTAATGCCTGACAATGCGGCAAACATGTTAGATTACCTTTTGGAACCTCTACTACCCTTAGCACTTTTCCGTTTGAGTTACTTCATTGTGATTTATGGACCTCTCCCGTCCCTAGTGTCTCTGGTTACAAATATTATCTTGTGATTTTGGATGACTATTCTCATTTTATTTAGACTTTTCCTATTCGTGCTAAAACTGAAGTTCATGCCATCTTTCTCAATTTTCGGCAATATGTTCTCACACACTTTGGCTTGCCAATTCGCTTTATTCAATGTGATAATCGTCGTGAATTTGACAACACTCAAAACCGCAACTTTTTTCTCTCTCAAGGCATTCTTCTTCGCTTTTTATGTCCTTATACATCTCCACAAAACGGTAAAGTTGAACGCTCTATTCGCTTTATTAATGACATTCTTCGCACATTGCTATTACAAGCTTCTCTTCCCTCTCGTTTTTGGGACGAAGCCCTTTATTAATGACATTCTTCGCACATTGCTATTACAAGCTTCTCTTCCCTCTCGTTTTTGGGCCGAAGCCCTTCGCACTGCAACACTACTAATAAATATTCGACCAACTAAGACATGTCCTCTTTACTCGCCTTTTAAATCTCTTTTTCTCTCCCATCCCTACTATTCTTTTTTCGTGTTTTTGGCTGTCTTTGTTTTCCGAACACCACCTCTACCGCCTCCAACAAACTCGAACCACGTTCACTACCTTGAATTCATCTTGGTCTTTCTGGCGATCACAAAGGATATCGTTGTTTCGATACATCTTCCGATCGTGTGCTTGTCTCTCGCCATGTCACATTCGATGAAAACACTTTTCCTTATTTTGTCACCACCACCATCACCTCTGTCGCGACCTCTCCCTCTCTCACAGCGAGGCCGGCAGGCCCGACAATCCCGACAGGCCCGGCAAGCCCGACCAACTTGGCAAGCCCGACAGGCCCGGCAAGTCCGGCACATCCGGCAAGCCCGGCAACCGGCAATACCGGCAAGCCCGGCAACCGGCAGGACTGGCACGAGCAACCGGCAAGCCCGACAACTTCACCATCCCAACCACCACTCCCGCCCAAGTCGTACCTATTCCACCACCCACTAATGATCACGTCATGTGCACCCGCGGCAAACTTGGCTTCCTTCTACCCACAAAATGCCTCAACCTCACGGCCACCCCAACCCTCTCTCCTATTCCCACTTCTTACAAACGAGCTCTTCTTTATCCTCTTTGGCTCTTAGCTATGCGCGATGAATTCAACGCTCTTCAGCAAAATAACACATGGACTCTTGTTCCCAAACCTCCCGGTGTTAATGTTGTTTTTGGAAAATGGGTTTTTTGTCATAAATTTCATTCTGATGGCACTCTTGCTCGTTACAAAGCTAGATGGGTGTGTCGCGGTTTTTCTCAGCAACATGGCATTGATTTTGATGAAACTTTATCTCCCATTGTTAAACCAAGTACTATCAACGTTGTTCTTAGTATTTTTGTTTCCTCCTCTTGGTCCATTCATCAGCTAGATGTTAAAAATGCTTTTCTTCACGACACTCTTAATGAAACAGTTTATTGTCAGCAACCATCTGGTTTTGAGGATCCCTCTTCTCCCAACTCTGTTTGCCTTCTTAACAAATCTCTTTATGGTCTTAAACAAGCTCCTCGTGCATGGTTTCAATGTTTTGATGCCTTTATCAAACAGTAGGCTTCATTCCCTTCAAATCTGATTCTTCATTATTTATTTTTCCCTCCTCTTCCAACACTGCCTATCTCTTGCTTTATGTTGATGATATAGTTCTCACGGCTAGCTCTGGCTCTTTTCTCCAACATATAATCTCTTCTCTTAGTCATGAATTTTCCATGACTGATCTTGGTCCTCTTCATCATTTTCATGGTGTTACTGTTTCTCGCACAAAGTCTACCCTTTTTCTCTCTCAACAATCCTATCTTTTATACTTGCTTTCTCGTTCTGGTATGTCTGAGTGTCAACCCTCTCGTACACCGGCCGACATTGGTGCAAAATTGTCGGTTGATGGTGATCCTATTTCTAACCTCACTTTGTATCGTAGCATCACCGGTGCCCTTCAATATGCCACTCTTACTAGGCCCGACATTTCATACTCCGTTCAGCAAGCATGTCTTTTTATGCATGATCCGCGTGCTCCTCATCTTGCTCACGCCCACCGCATTCTTCGCTATTTAAAAGGAACTCCTGATCATGGTCTTCTCATTAATTCTTCTTCTCCGACAAGCTTGACAGTTTATTCTGATGCAGATTGGGTAGGTTGTCCAGATACTCGATGGTCCACATCCGGATTTTGTGTTTATTTGGGTGATAATCTTGTTTCTTGGTGTTCTAAAAGGCAGGCAACTGTTTCCAGGTCTTCTGCTGAGGCTGGGTATAGGTCGGTTGCTCATGATGTGGCTGAAGCGGTATGGCTGCGTCAGCTTCTAGTGGAACTTCATCGCCCACTTGATCGTGCAACCATCGTTTATTGTGATAACATCTTTGCAGTTAACATGGCTTCCAATCCAGTTCAGCATCGTCGCCCAAGCACATTGAGATTGACATACACTTCGTTCGGGAGAAGGTGGCTCTTGGCGAGGTCCGTGTACTTCATGTACCTATCAGTGCTCAATTTGCTGACATTTTCACCAAAGGACTTCCGACTACGTCCTTCACCGACATACGCTCCAGTCTCAACATCGTTACTCCTGATGCTGAGACTGCGGGGGGATATTAGAGTATAGGTCGGTTACAATGGCCGGCCGGTTTCGGTTGTAATTCTATCTCTGTTAGTCTTGGAGTTCAAGTTTTGTAATCTATATAAACAGCCATTTGATGCCCCAAACAATACAGTTATTATTCTCCAATTATTCAATTATCCGTAAGGTAACTACGAATGCTTTTGTAGTGATGAGTGTATATGCATACTTCGGGTTTGTACATATTTGCCAAGGAAAAAAAGTGAGACCTGCCTTGTTTTCTCTTTTAGAGGGAAAGCCGTTTGGCGAGACAAACCTTGGTTGTTAAGGCTAGTAGGCGTTTATCATTGTCCATGGCCGCGGTGGTCAACCAGCCATTGCTATCCTTTCTCATGTTGCACTAATTAAGTGTTATCCCTTAAAACCCAGCTAACCATACGCGAAGAAGCTTCATGAGCCGCCTTTTCAGCTCTGAGGATCGAACCAAATCACACGTCACGCTCCACCTGCGCGCACGCGCACGCCAGACCTGCGCTAATTGGTTCTTATCTCCTTTTATTTATTTTCTGATCTGATGAAATGGTTTGCTTCTTATCTCCACGCATGAGATGGAAAGCGACCGCCCGTACGTTAAGATTTTTTCTTCTTTCTTTTTTCGAGAACTGTAATTGTTTTCCTCTTCTTTTGTGTTGAAAACGAGAGCGACCGGCCTAATAAAACTGGGGCTGCATGGGCTGGCCGGGCCTCACCGACCGGCTTGATCTGCGCCCTGCCCATCAGAAGAAAGCGTATCGGAATCTTCAGGAGTAATATTCCATTCCGCCCTGGGTCCGGGTTCCACGCACGTGAGTGTCGTGGCAGCATCCAGCCTCGCGCGAGACGAGCGTTGCAACACGTGTTCAATGGGTTTCCGCATTTTTTTAGCGTAGGGTTTTCGTATCTACGCGAAATCACCAGTCAACGAGTACATCTTCTAACGATTACTTTCATTTTCTTAGCTTGCGATAAACGACGCACTGCATGCGTGTCACTTGTCGTAACCTGAGAGTTTTCTATTTTTTATAGATCCGTATTTTTAAAATATTTTATCTTCTAAACCGTGCGTCCAAATCTCGAACCATTTTCATCGTTGTCTTTCTCGCGCCGAGATTTTTAAAACTAGATCTCATGTTGATAGGTTTTGACGAACTTTTTTTCACGAAAAAAACAAGACAAAAAAATCGTGCCTCGCGCGATAAAAAAAACAGAAAACGTATTTTTTTTCTTTCCGAGAGACACGGGTCATGCCTCTCGCGAAGGTAAAGCCGTGGCTCTCATGAAAAAAAAGTGAGCAAAACACGCGTTTTTCCCTTTTGGGAGAGGCACGGCCATGCCTCTCGCGATACCAAAACCGTGACTCTCGCAGAAACAAAACCGTGCCTCTCGCAAAAAAAAACAGGAAACGTGTTTTTTTTCTTTTCGAGACACTGCCATGCCTCTAGCGAAGGCAAAACTGTGCCTTTCACGGAAGCAAAACCATGCCTCTCACAAAAAAAACAAAAAATGCATATTTTTTCTTTTCGAGAGGCACAGTCATGCCTCTCGCGAAGGCAAAACCGTACCTCTCGCAAAAAATGTGTTTTGCGCGTAAAAAAACAAAAAACGCGTTTTTTCACGAAATTTTTATCGTCCAAAAGATACAAAAGACCGGTGGAAAACCGGAACACCAAAAAAATCCGGAGAAAAAACCATCCCATAAGCAAAAACGCGTGAAGAAAATAAAAATAAATAAAATCCGAAGAAAACGCTTAGAATGCGACACATGACGGCGACTGAGAACGCGCCGACATAAGAGTGATCACTGAAACGTTTATGAGGGAGTACTTGCTAACTACTTGCTTTCATCTTTATGTAATGTATTTTGTAAGCTGGGCCATTTGCTGGGCTGGTTGTGAGGACGACCAGAGAAGTCTATGGGCCGCATAATTTTGTCAGACGAAAGCTATAATTTCGTCTTTCCCATTAATAGGTTTAGCCAGAGCATTTACAACGCAACCCAAGTAAGCCTCACTCATAAGTATCTGAGTATTTCTTTTTGTTACTTTTACAAAACTTTTTTCTTGTATCATCAACACATCACCCATTAATACAATCTCAACATTTTTGGATTCCAAATTCAGAGCAATATCCCTCGATTTAATCACGAAACGTGCCACTTTTATTGTAAGGATTGGTAAAAGGAATTTAAGAAAAGGAACCCATTGTATGGAAAATACTTAAGTTATGTGGGGACATCATGTACTGTTAAATAGAGCACTTTCAACCCATTTTAGTAGAGGGGCATACTATTTCTTTACATCCATTAGTGTGTAAAAGGGTTTTAACGCGGACTTCAATGGAGATCAAACGGTTGTTCATCTACCTTTATCCTTGGAAGCTCGGGTAGTACTGGGACGAGTCATGGAGCGGGCCACAAACCAACATGAGTTTATACCCCTAAAAAACACGAGTTTTAGAAAGAAAAAATGCTGCCAGCTGTGATATTGGAAAATACCGAAGTGCCCTCGAGCTCCACTAAAAATCTGATTTGGAATTCGAAAATCAGATTTGTTTTTTCAGAAATAATCTGAAACTGATTCCAGATGCATATATAGAAAACAAAGTTTCAGATTCATATATTTATCCTTTTTGCGCATCCATATATAGAAAGAATATACAAGTATATATAGCCTGCAAAAAAAGTATATACACATCCATGTCAAATGAAAAACTAGAATTATTTGGCCCTTCGAAAATCCAGCTCACTAGAGGCTGGGATCGAAAGTCATTTTCAAAGTAATGTAAGTTTCTCTTCAGATTTTCGACAGTTTTTTTTTTTTTTGCTAGAGAGGGTAATCCTAGCTCTACATGAGATGAAAACAAAGTGAATAGTAATTAGTAGTAAAGGTGGCAACAGCAAGAAGCACCATGGATACAAGCCACCTGTTGAGCCCATATGTCATAGACTCAGGTATCTTAAGGCACGAAGCGCAGTCCATCTGAGTCACATGACGCTCACAGAATACACACAGAAAATGGCCAAGGGATGGGTCCAAACCCTGTTCTGCCAGCTGATAGCCCATCTTTGCCTGCACTCTGCAGGTGCAGGTGAGCAGATGACCGCCGCATTTTGCAGATCCAACCTTGCCAAAGCCACAAGTTCGGCAGCTCAGCCTCCTCGTGCTTGCAAGAAAAGCCCGAGACCAAAATTCAACATGTCTACGCTGAAAATCTTGACAACTTTGAGCAAATTTACTCAGGGTCCAGGCTGTCTGCATGACCCTAGGATGGCGGGCTAACACCCAAGATTTGACTGAACAAATGCCAATCTTTTGCATTTGTGCAAGCTCCTGCAACTTGAACTTGCAGGTGATGCACCAAGACACCAACCAATATACAGAAACTGAACAACGAAACTACATGCGCAGTTTGTTTATGATATATGTGGCCAATTCCATGTAGTTCAAAAGCATGCATCAAGTTCAAAACTGCTGGAGGAAAGCAATGGATTGATTATTCAGGTACATGCAGCAGGAACAATATTTGCTTCTACCTGTACTAATGTTAGCATGTGTGTATATGACCTTGAGGCTGCAGTCCAAAAGGAGAGCGACGTTGTATACAGGAGCAGTAGTCAAGATCCGGTGCATCTATCTTCTTGACGCCTGGAAGAAGGTATGTCCTGCAAAACTTTCTTCTCTTCAGAATTGCAACAGTTGTTATGGCCTTCCTAATCCTAGCCTGCTAATATAAAAGGCTACTGCTAGAAAACTACATGATGCTTGCATCTTTATGAACAACTGCGTGATGCTTCTATCCTTATGGACAAGACAGCTTCCCCTCCTGTGAAAAAAGAAAAACAAGATAAAAAGTATTCCCGTTTGGTCTTACAAAACAAAATGAGCATGATCAACCCCAATGTTGAGCAATGAACATGATGTCAAAAATACTGCTATACTCTTCCCATGGGTGAGAAGGGAGGGCCGTTGACCACCGGAGTTTTTCCTTTCTTCCTCTTCGCTTTCTTCTTCTCTTTCCCTGTTACTGATCCGATTAACTGTTTCACTTCTTCTTTGAGGAGCATTTTCATTGAACTGGAATACAGCTTGTGCTTGAATTTCTCTATGCCAATGGCTGGAGAAGCTTCAGAACAGTGAAGCAAAGATATGCAGACTGAGAATGCCTGCAGCGCTGATAATCGTGCATGGAAATCCACTGAGAAATGTCCTTTCCCATCTACTTTCATGGAAAGGGCAGGGAGAACTTCTTGGTTACCCTGCTTCAACAGTTGGAGTACACAAATGAAATACTACATTTAGTTCAATAAGATGTTAACTAGTGCATCTATCAAAATGAAGGTTTAACTAGTGCATTGTTTTTGAAATACTATGGGCCTCTTTGACTCGTAGGAGAAAAAACATAGGATTGGCATGACATGCCCATCTCAATCCTACAGGATTTTGGTTTGTTTGATTGCATCATAGGATAAACAAAGGATCCTTTTAAAGAGGTTTGAGTGGATGCTAGAAATCCTATGGGAAGTAGTACAAAGAAATCGTTAGGAAAAATTCCTATGGGAGTCAATCCTATGAATGAAATAACCAACATAGGAAAAATTCCTAAGGCCTCCAAAGTTCCAATGAAAATCCTTTGAATCAAAGGAACCCTACATTTAGTTGAAATGCATTGTTGTTTGCTTCAATAGCTGAATTAACAAAGGAAATATTACATTTAGTTTAATATAATGTTAACTAGTGAATTCGTCAAAAAGAAGTTTTAATTAGTGAACTGTTAAGTAGCGCAAGTATAACTAAAACGGGGATGTATAGCACTTAAATGGAAACCAAACAATAAGCATTTCAACTATCATATAGGAAAATTTCTTTTGATCTGCTAATGAAGTTGGGGGGAATCATATTTTGACCCAATTTAATTACTACTCACTGTGAGTAAATGCAGACAGGTGGTAATGATCAAACACGAGATGTGTCTTAACATACAAAATGTACCTTAACAAATAGCTCCATGGGATGCTTGCTTTCATTCATCACAGAATCGACCCAATAACTATCATATGCATTTTCAAGGACAACGATTGGGCAAGACATGTCCCATCCACCGCAGTCACACCTTCCCCCACTCTTTAGACGGTTAAGTAACGGTGATGGACTGGTCTCATCATCCCTTGGTAACCCATGTGCTCCGCCTGCTGTAACCACTTTGACTGTACCAGGTGATGATCCAGTTTTCAATTCTTGGGACCGAGTTTTATGAAACGGCACTTGGACTACAACAGCTGCAACCTCCAAATGAGGATGAAGATCTTCTTGGGACCAAAGACAAGATACCAATGCATCTGAGTTATTCCTTGCAGTATTTTGCCGCTCCATCTGATTATTTCTCTCTAGAGACTCCCTAGAGATTGAATTCTTAACAACATTGCAGAATGGTGGTTGTGTGGAATCTGTACACTGAACTCTATCAACGGCAGAGCTCCGTCGTGCATGAGCAATGTCATACAAAACAAACTCGCTAGTGGCTGAGTTATTTAAAATACCATCTTCTTCAACTTCAGAGTACAGATAGGAAGACACATGCATCTGGCCAACAATTGGAGGCAGCCACCCATGCCTATCCTTGGAGGTCCTTCCCACAGTACTTGATCGTTTGCCAACACTATGGAAAGTGTAAATCCAATTCAGTTCATCTCCGGATTTCCAAGTGTTAGCGTAAATGGATTCTTCTGGACCCTTGGTACAGAACTCAAAACCAAAAGCACCATTGTCAGGATCCAGTTTAAGAACAGCATGCAAATGGGTCGGCGATGAAGTAACTGTGATAGGCCGGGCTTCCCCACTCGTCTGGCATTTAGGTGTGGGCGTTTGGTCAGATCTTGAGATACCACTCAACAAAGATTTGCGCAGTGCACTATCTTTTCCTCTAACTGGTGGATTACCACATTTTGCATCTTCCATTTCCACGAGGGAGGGATTCCTCAGAGATTTGGACTTCATGAAAGGATCCAAAATTTTCTTAAATGCACTAGATCGAGCTTTTTTCTTGCCATCAACACCATGAACACTTTCTGATGGACATGTAGCATCAAAAACACCCACCTTAGCTGACAAGGACTTGGGGAGATTACTCACCGAATCTATTCTGCCATGGTTACTCCTATCAGGATGAAGGCCAACAGGAGGTTCGCAATTTGATATTTTACCTTTGCTACTGCTGCTTTCTAGCAAGTGAGGAGCAGCATTTGCGCCGGGACACGTGGCATTGTCTTCTTCGAGCGATAACCCTAGGAAACTGTCTCTTACATCCTCTTTTAACAAATTGCAGTCCTTACGCGGCCTTCCAAGCCTCAAATTGTCACTAGGAACCTCACGCGATGAAATATCCAGAAGCTCCCTGGCATCTTGATTAAACCCACGAGTTATGTTCATAGAAGACCTTGACTTGCATGAACTGCCCCGTTGCGGAACCAAGTAAGATCCACTTGTACTAGGCTGAGAGGACGAATCGACGGTCCCAAATGACATGAATGCCTCTCTTTCGTATATAGAGTCTAACTTCCTCCTCCCCTCTTGTAGTTTCCTTAGTCTGCTGACATCACTGGAGCTCTGGTACATAGAACCTCGACTATGCATGATGCTATCTTCTGGGTTTTCCTCACGGCGTCTTGAGGGCAGACTCTTGCAATGAAAATTTGGGAACCGGTTGAGGCGCATTTCGCCCAAGTTTCCATCCGGGCATTTCGGTTGTGCTGCCCTGCTAGGACTCTCTGTTTCCTCGTCAATCGGTTCCATGGTCTCCTTAGCTACACTGGGCCGAGAACGGTTCCCCATGTAGGAAACCTGCATTGAAACCATAATACATTGCCCGAATCAGAACAGAGAAAACAGGACAGTGGCGTCAGCCCTAATCCAAGAAAAAACACAAAGTACAACATAACCATTATAGGTATCAAGCTCGAAAGTGGACAAACATTTTACGAGCTTAAAACTCCACCCATCCTAAGCACCGAATCCGTCAAAGAAAGAAAATAATATTACATCCTATCTATTCCAGAAGAACAAGGAGTTCCCATTCATTCACATACAACTTCGATACACCTATGTTTCAAAGAGGAACAACACAACACTAAAATAACAAAAAATAAATCCAAATCTAATCTCGGATCACACAGCACATCATCACTGAACCGGCTAAATCATTCGAGGAAAGGATGAACCCTCGCAGATGGAGATGGGAATCAAATCCCACCACGAGGTCAACAGAAAAGGAACCCCTCTCCTCCCATCTGCAGCTCTACACCGAATCCGAGCCGCACTTCTCGAAGGAACGCATCAGCAAACCCGCTCGCCATTGGTTCCTCCTAAGTCCTAAAGTCCAACCTTGCGGGCCGGTCAAGCCCCGCCGCCCAAATCTACAGCCGACCGCCGCCGCGCCCGCGAGCGTCGCATAGGACCGCCGTATGAATGGGCCGGAAAGGGATCGAGAGACGCCATTACTCACCTTGGAGCGGAGCCGACGGGGAGCAGACCGGCGCGGCAGAAGAGGCAGTGGACTTTACTGGGTCGTCAGTCCTCGCGCATCTGTCTCGTGTGAGCGAGGGAAATATTCTTGGCGGCTGACGAAAATGAAATGGAGGTTCCGGAATCCTATTTTTGCGCCTTCGCCGCTAGGGACGAGTGTGTAATAGATGGAGGCAGGGGGGACTAGAGTGTGAAGAGCGACCCGCGGTGCTCTGGGCTAATCCGCTGGGCCGGTGACACAAACCTTGTGGGGCCCATCAGACAGGCCCGAGGTCTGTGGCAGCAAAAGGCCCATGTACCATTTATATATCAATATGAAAAAACGAGTTTCGAAAATCCAGCAAATCCCATCTGTTCAATCGCATATATCCAATAGTCTACGTCGCCCCGATGTTTAGGGCCAACATGTTTAGCACAAAACATATTTAGCACCCTTCACTAGTCCAGGGTGTCACTAAACTCCCTAGGGGGTGAAGGACTCCCATTCAACTGAGATAATTGGTTTTTGATGGTTCTCAATTTTGACTTGGTTAATATTTTTTAATGAGATCTCTCATTTAAATGAGGTGTTCAATATCAAATGTGGATCATGATTTTGATCGCTCTATGATTTCTCAAATCAATTGGCATCAG
The DNA here is from genome assembly GCA_022496015.1 of Hordeum marinum. NCBI lineage: Eukaryota > Viridiplantae > Streptophyta > Magnoliopsida > Poales > Poaceae > Hordeum > Hordeum marinum. The sequence goes on along the minus strand of CM039672.1, from coordinate 272,738,823 downwards.
CCATCTTATAAAAATATACCAGTTTCGCACATGCTTTCATCACTTGACAAAATAAAACAAGTGCCTAGCACCCCTATGATTTTAGATTGAGTTCACAATCGTTGACTTGGCCAACAATTTCTCAAGCAATTCTCTCATTCAAGTGTGGTGTTAAATTTTGAATTTGGTTCACGGTTGTGATTGGCCAATGATTTCTCAAATCAATCTGCACTAACTAGCTTATAAAAATACATCAGTTTTGCACAGACCCGTCACCTAACAAAACATAAAAGCCAACATGCGACAATGTAGCACAAATACAATACACATGGTCATCATTGCAATAAAACTTCCCTACATATGTATGGGTTAATGTGTAGATACCACATGATTATACCCTTGGAAGGACACAATTGAAATACTATCAACAACAACAACCAAGCCTTTAGTCCCAAACAAGTTGGGGCAGGCTAGAGGTGAAACCCGTAAGATCTCGCGACCAACTCATGGTTCTGGCGCATGGATAGCAAGCTTCCATGCACCCCTATCCATGGCTAGTTCTTCGGTGATGCTCCAATCCTTCAGATCTCTCTTTATGGACTCTTTCCGTGTCAAGTTCGGTCTATCCCGGCCTCTTTTGACATTATCAGCATGCTTTAGCCTTCCGCTATGCACTGGGGCTTCTGAAGGCCCGCGTTGAATATGCCCAAACCATCTCAGACGATGTTGGACAAGCTTCTCTTCAATTGGCGCTACCTCAACTCTATCTCGTATGCAATCATTTCGGATTCGGTCCTTCCTTGTGTGGCCACACATCCATCTCAACATGCGCATCTCTGCCACACCTAAATGTTGCACATGTCGCCTTTTAGTCGGCCAATACTCAGCGCCATACAACATTGCGGGTCGAACCGCCATTCTATAGAACTTGCCTTTTAGCTTTTGTGGCACCCACTTGTCACAGAGAATGCCAGAAGCTTGGCGCCACTTCATCCATCTGGCTTTAATTCGATGGTTCACATCTTCATCGATATCCCCATCCTTCTGCAACATTGACCCCAAATACCGAAAAGGTCTCCTTCTGAGGCACCACCTGCCCATCAAGACTAACATCCTCCTCCTCCTCGTGCCTAGTTGTACTGAAAGCGCACCCCATGTACTCGGTTTTAGACCTACTAAGTCTAAAACCTTTCGATTCCAAGGTTTGCCTCCATAAATCCAACTTCATGTTGACCCCGCCCGACTATCATCAACTAGCACCACATCGTCTACAAAGAGCATACACCATGGGATATCTCCTTGCATATCCCCTGTGACCTCATCCATCACCAAGGAAAAAAGATAAGGGCTCAAAGCTGACCCCTGATGCAGTCATGTCTTGATCGGGAAGTCATCGGTGTCGCCATCACTTGTTCGAACACTTGTCACAACATTATCGTACATGTCCTTGATGAGGGCAATGTACTTTGTTGGGACTTTGTGTTTCTCCAAGGCCCACCACATAACATTCCGTGGTATCTTATCATAGGCCTTCTCGCCTTCTCCAAGTCAATGAACACCATATGCAAGTCCTTCTTTTGCTCCCTATATCTCTCCATAACTTGTCGTACCAAGAAAATGGCTTCCACGGTCGACCTCCCAGGCATGAAACCAAACTGATTTTTGGTCACGCTTGTCATTCTTCTTAAGCGGTGCTCAATGACTCTCTCCCATAGCTTCATTGTATGGCTCATCAGTTTAAATCCACGGTAATTAGTACAACTCTAAACACCCCCTTGTTCTTGAAGATTGGTACTAATATACTCCATCTCCATTCTTCTGGCATTTTTGAAAGGACGTGGATGTCGCCTAGAGGGGGGTGAATAGGCGCTTTAAAATAATCACGGTTTAGGCTTGAACATATGCGGAATAAAACTAACATTTAATATGTCAAGCACAAAACCCAAAACAAGTAGGCTCACCTATGTGCACCAACAACTTATGCTATGCAAGATAAACAACTAAGTGATAACAAGATATAAAGGATTAAACAATATGGCTATCACAAAGTAAAGTGCATAAGTAAAGGGGCTCGGGTAAGAGATAACCGAGGCACGCGGAGACGACGATGTATCCCGAAGTTCACACCTTGTGGATGCTAATCTCCGTTCGAAGCGACGTGGAGGCACAATGCTCCCCAAGAAGCCACTAGGGCCACCGTAATCTCCTCACTCCCTCGCACAATGCAAGATGCCGTGATTCCACTAAGGGACCCTTGAGGGCGGTCACCGAACCCGTACAAACAAGGTTGAGGCAAACTCCACAACTTAATTGGAGGCTCCCAACAACACCACGAAGCTTCACCACAATGGACTATGGCTTCTGCGGTGACCTCAAATGCTCGGGGCAATCTCCACAACTTAATTGGAGACCCCGACGCTTGCCCGGAGCTTTGCACCACAATGATTGAGCTCTGAGGCACCACCAACCGTCTAGGGCGCCAAAACACCCAAGAGAAACAAGCTCTAGGATGCTCAAACACCCAAGAGTAATAAGATTCTCAACTTCTTACTTCCACGTATCACCGTGGAGAACTCAAACCTATGCACCAAATGCAATGGCAAGGGCACACGGAGTGCCCAAGTACTTCTCTCCCAAATCCCACCAAAGCAACTAATGATAGGGAGGAAAATGAGAGGAAGAACAAAGAAGAACACGAAGAAATCCAAGATCTAGATCCAAGGGGTTCCCCTCACTTAGAGGAGAAAGTGATTGGTGGAAATGTAGATCTAGATCTCCTCTCTCTTTTCCCTCAAGAACTAGCAACAATCATTGGAGGGATTGAGAGTTAGCAAGCTCGAAGAAGGTAAACAATGGGGTGGGGGGCAAACTCGAGCTCAAAGGATAAGGTTCAATGGGGAAGAAGACCCCCTTTTATAGGTGGGGAAAAATCCAACCGTTATGCTCACAGTCCGCACAGAGCGGTACTACCGCAAAGGGTAGCGGTACTACTGCTTGCGAGCGGTACTAAAAAAATACATCCGTGCCTACCACCGATGGACAAAACACGAGATTTTGGTCCGGAGCGGTAGTACCTCTCTTGGAGCCGCGGTAGTATCGCTCCGGAGCGGTAGTAAAAAATTACATCCACTCTAGCCGCGGTAGTACCGCTGTAACCTTTTAAGACACCAAAACTGCCACAACTTTTGCAAACAGACTCCGAATTAAACGAAACAAAGTTTGTTGGAAAGCTAACGACATGGGCTAACACAATATTGATTGGAATATAAATAAGAAGCAAATGATAAAAGGCCCATAAGAAAATGGTGAGAACCCTTCCTCGAATAAGACCGGTAAAACCTCCAACACCGAAAACGCAATAGACGAAGCATATGAAATCCGTTTTCGATGTACTAGAGCTTGTCACGAAGATAAACACAAGCTCAAGAACCCACATAGAGAAAGTACAACCAAGAACCAAGAAAGATGATGATGCCAAGAATGCAATGGTTTGAGCTCTCAACGAACAATACGATCAAGCTACTCACTTGAGAGCCCCCCTTAATAGTACGGCAATCGATCCTATAACCCGGTATCTCAACTACCACCATGAGATCGATAAACTAGAAAACCCTATCAAGGTCAAACCTTAGCCTTGCGCATAGTGCACTTGAGCTAGATGATGACGATCTTGACTTCCTCAAGATGGACCATCTTTCTTGATTGTGCTGGCTTGATGAAGGCTAGATGATTGCTCCCCCATACTCCACTATGGGTGAGCCACTCTTCGGCACATCTTCACAAGTACATTCTCACCACAATGAACAACGAGCCTCAAGCATGATCTCTCTGTGATGCTTCACTTGAGCTTGCACATCGCAACCTTGATGACGATCTCCACTTGATGTCATCTTCCATGGGATGTATGGGATCTGCCTCTTGATGCAAGCCCATGGAAATATACCTAACCCCACAAAGAACTCTCACGTAGACCATGGTTAGTACACAAAGCGTAATGGACAATGCTTACCATACCATGGGATCACTTGATCCCTCTCGGTACATCTTGTACGCTTTGTGTGTTGATCAACTTGATTCACTTTTTGACTTAGTCTTGATCAGCCTTGTATCTTAGCTTCTCTCTTCATAAAGATGATGTCTTGAAGGTAAACATGAATGCTTACACAATCTTCTTCTTCAAGACATGCTTGCAATAATCTCAACTCCCACATGACCAATCTTTGGATAAACCTTGAATACCACCTTAGTCACCATATAAACTCCTTGAAACCAACAGATGGACTTCAAGAAGTACCCATGGGCAAATCCTTAGAATATAACTCAAGGCAACCATTAGTCCATAGGGATTGTCATCAATTTCTCAAAACCACACATGAAGAAATGTGCTCTTATAATCTCCCCCATTTTGGTAATTGATGACAACAACTTTCAAGAGAGTTTATATAAGAAAATAAGCACAACCAAGAACACACATGCAAAGAAATAAAGCATGGGTATGAGATGCAAATTCTTAAGCAATCGAAAGCAAAACTCTCTAAACTTTCCAAATTAAACTCTCTAAACTTCTCCCCGATTGGCATCGATTGCTAAAATGGGCGAAAAGCTTAGAAAGCCAATATAATAGGTGTTCCTCCAAAAGGTTTGTAGCTCTCAAAATATGAGTGCAATGAAATACCCATATCCAATGATAAGTAGTTGGAGGAAAACAAACTATATTGAGGATCCAAAGATTGCAAAAAGGATCGTATGGCACAAAGACATACACCAGAGTGAAGCAAGCAATCAAAAGATACCAAATGGAACAATCAATCACATGGTCCTACTAGCCACATGAATAAAGGATATTATGATATGGGAAAAAGAGTGTTTATAAAGAAACTAGAGGATCTCCCCATGATTCATGCACAAATAAGAATTTTTATATTTGAATACAAGTGCACAAAATAGGATCATGACTCCCCCAAAATCAATATAAACACACCACAAGTGCAAGCAAGTAGATAAGACAATGAACATAGTACTTGCACTAAACATATGGTTGATCAACATGTAAAAGAGGCAATCTTAAGTATAGGCTCAACCAAAATGATGCGTGTGAGTCATGGAAAAGCACTTGAGAAGACTAGTATAAGGATGAGCATAAAGCATCAACATAGTCGATGAAATGAGACACAAAGTGCAAACCATATCCTTCCCACACACAAACCACTAGAAAAAGGGTTCACAAGCTTACTAATAGGAAAATTAAAAACCAAAGCTTGTGACAAACCCTAGTGAAGATAGGAAAATGATAGCCTTGTCAAGAGGAGGGATACCAATCGAAATGGCAAAACCCTCGTGAAGACAAGCATGAGGAAAATAATCTTCACCACCAAAGAGTGCATCAAGATGCTAGGATATAATATCCACACTCAAGACAAATTATTTCACGAAACCACCATGGAAATAATACGGTGGACGTGAATGAAAAGAGGACATCAACTATAGATGTAACTTCTCTCATGTGTATAAGATTCTAGGTAGAGGAAAATTATGATAATATATCCACAAAGAATGTTGTACATACGAAATAGTTACAAGAAGGAAGGAACAAGATATCCAAAAGGAATTCATAAACATGCCAATAAGATCTTTGCTTGAAAGCATAGTCTTGATAACCCACAAGTATAGCGGATCGCAACCGTTTTTGAGGGTAGAGTATTCAACCCAAATTTATTGATTCGACACAAGGGGAGCCAAAGAATATTCTCGAGTATTAGCATCTGAGTTGTCAATTCAACCACACCTAAAAGACTTAATATCTGCAGCAAAGTGTTCGGTAGCAAAGTAATACGGAAGTAACAGTAATAGTGGCAAAGTGATAGTAGCAGTTTGTAGTGATTGTAACAGTAGCAACGGAAAAGTAACTGAGCGAAGATCAATATATGGAAAGCTCGTAGGCAATGGATCAGTGATGGATAATTATGTCGGATGGCATTCATCATGCAACAGTTATAACATAGAGTGACACAGAACTAGCTCCAATTCATCAATGTAATGTAGCCATGTATTCCATATATAGTCATACGTGCTTATGGAAAAGAACTTGCATGACATCTTTTGTCCTACCCTCCCGTGGCAGTGGGGTCCTATTGGAAACTAAGGGATATTCAGGCCTCCTTTTAATAGAAAACCGGACCAAAGCATTAGCACTTAGTGAATACATGAACTCCTCAAACTACGGTAATCACCGGAAAGAATCCCAGTTATTGTCACCCTGGGGGATGCGAATCATAACTCGTAATAGGTGTCTACAACTTGCAAGATAGGATCAAGAACACACATATATTCATGAAAACATAATAGGTTCAGATCTGAAATCATGGCACTCGGGCCCTAGTGACAAACATTAAGCATGGCAAAGTCATAGCAACATCAATCTCAGAACATAGTGGATACTAGGGATCAAACCCTAACCAAACTAACTCGATTACATGATAAATCTCATCCAACCCATCACCGTCCAACAAGCCTACGATGAGATTACTCCCGAACGGTGGGGAGCATCATGGAATTGGTGATGAAGGATGGTTGGTGATGGCGAAGGCATCGATTTCCCCTCTTTGGAGCCCAAAACGGACTCCAGATCTGGTCTCCCGAGGAAGAACTGGCGATGGCAGCGGCTCCGTATCGTGAAACACGATGAACTCTTCTCTCTGATTTTTCTTCTTGACAAATTGGGTTATATGGAGCTGGAGAGGAGGTCGGAGGAGCCACGGGGGCCCCACAAGCCTGCTCGGCACGGCCAGGGGGCTACAGCTAGCAGGCTTGTGGCCTGCTGGTGGGCCCCCTCTGGTTAATTCTTGTGCCAGTATTTTTTATTAATTCCAAAAATATTCTGTGTAAATTTTCAGGTCGATCCGAGAAGTTTTATTTCCGCACAAAGATATCACCAAGGCATTTCTGCTAAAAACTGCGTCAGTCTGGGTTAGTTCCATTCAAATCATGCAAATTAGAGTCCAAAACAAGGGCAAAAGAGTTTGGAAAAGTAGATACGTTGGAGACATATCAACTCCCCCAATATTAAACCTTTGCTTGTCCTCAAGCAATTCAGTTGATAAACTGAAAGTGATAAAGAAAAACTTTTACAAACTCTGTTTGATCTTGTTGTTGTAAATATGTCTAACTTATGTTCGGATTTTCAGCAAAGATTATAAACTAACCACATTCACAATAACATTTATGTCTCGCATTTACTCATGTCAATGGCATAACCAAATAGCGAGCAATAATAACAAGTCTCGGATGACAACAATTTTATCAAAACAATCATGATACAATATGACATAATGGTATCTCACTAGCCCTTTCTAAGACCGCAAAACATAAATGCAGAGCACCTCTAGAGAACAAGGACCGACTAAACATTGTAATTCACGGTGAGAGAGATCTAGTCATGCTCACACTCAATATCAATTAATAGCAAGGCATACAAATAACAATGGTGCTCTCTAACTGGTGCCTTTTATAAGAGGATGGTGACTCAGCAATAAATTAAATGGAAAGACCCTTTGCAGAGGGAAGCATTGATTTGCAAAGGTGCCAGAGCTCAAGCTTTTAAAACAGAGATAGGTAATGATTCTGGAGCGGTATGCTTTCGTTGCTCACATAACGACCAAGAAGTTTTCAAGATCTTCCATGCTAAATACATTATAGGCGGTTCCCAAACAGAATGGTAAAGTTTTTACTCCCCCTACACCAATCAATCACACTCCACGACGGGACGAATTCATGGGTACCGTCCATACAAACACAGTCCTGGGGGAGTTTTGTTACATTTTGCTTTTTATTTCGAGCATGGAACTGGGCATCCCGATTACGAGCCACTTTCTCGTGAATGATAGTGAATCAACACATATCGTCAGAATAACCTACCTAGCATGGAAGATACTGACAGCCGCCAGTCGCTACATGAGCGATTTGGGCATACAAAATAGAAAGTTTATTTGAAGGTTTAAAGTCTAGCACATGCAAATTTACTTGGAACGGCAGGTAAATACCGCATATAGGTAGATATGGTGGACCCATATGGAACAACTTTGGGTTTATTGAGATGGATGCACAAGCAGTATTCCCGCTTAGTACAAGTGAAGGCTAGCAAAAGACTGGGAAGCGACCAACTAGAGAGCGACACAATCATCAACATGCCTTGAGATTAACCAACATTGAATGTAAGCATGAGTAGGACATAATTCACTATGAACATAAATATCGTGGAGGCTATGTTGATTTGTTTCAACTACATGCGTGAACATGTGCCAAGTCAAGCCACTTGAATCATCCAGAGGAGGATACCATTCTATCATACTACATCACAACCATTTTAATGCGCATGTTGGCACTCAAGACGAACCATTATCCACTCTTAACTAATTAAGCATGGCATGAATAACTATAATATCTAATTGTTATTGCAAACATGTTCAACCCATAATGTACTGAATTCGGAACGATGAGCTAATCATATTTACAAAAGCAAGATAGGTTGAGTTCATACCAGATTTTCTCCATCTCAATTTTTTCATCAAATATCGTCATTATTTCCTTTCACTTGCACGACCGAACGATGTGAATAATAATAAGAGTGCACGTGCATTGGACTAAGCTGGAATATGCAAACAATAAACCAAAGGAGAAGACAAGGCAATATGGGCTCTTTGTAAGATAAACAATAGTGCATATGAGAGCCACTCAACATGTCATCGTGGTCTTCACCTTACGACCCAAAGAAAAGAAAGAAAAAATATTTACACGGGAAAGCTCCCAACAAGAAAAAAAGAAGAACAAGCAATCTTTTTGGGTTTTCTCTTTAATGCTACAACTAAGCAACTAGGAAATAAAGCTAGAACTATTTTTTTTGTATTTTTCTCAAAGTTTGTTAAACACACAAGAAGAAAGCAAAACAAGAATTAAACTACCATGGATAGTACAATGGAAAAGTATGAACACCGACAACTGAAATAAGTGTGTGAACATGAATGTAATGTCGGTGAGAGATACGTACTCCCCCAAGCTTAGGCTTTTGGCCTAAGTTGGTCTAGGGCCATGGCTAGAAATAACCTTCTTCGGGATACTCCGGAGGACACTGAGGGTTCCACTGGTTAGTGACCTCTTGTGTCTCCCATTGAAAAACCGGGGTCTGACATGGATCCAGAGCCGGTGTCGGCTCAGGTGCTGGGGGTTGCGCCAAACCCCAATATTGGTAGATGTCATCAGACATAATAGTGTACCTGCCTGAATGAATATTGAACAACGAAGAAGCAGGCAGAGTAATAATCTCACAAGTACCCTGACTAAATACTAAGTTGTATAGCAGCCTCATATCTTTACTTTTCTTAATAAAATCATGGGCTACCATACAGTCATAATCTAAAAACTTTGCGGGTATCAGCCTCTCATCTTTCTCATGAAGCCTAATGGGTATCTCAAAATGTTTGGCTAAATGAGATGCATAGATACCTCCGAATATGGGCCCCTTCGAACGATTGGTGTTCAACCGTTGGGCCACCATAGCACCCAGACTAAAAGCTCTATCAGCAAGTAAAGCATGGCGCAAAATAGCGAGGTCAGGTGCACTAAGGCTTCCACTCTCCTAGCGACCAACTAAACATCTTCCCACAAATAATGAATAATAGCGTAGCACAGGAAAATATAAACTAGCTGCTCTTGCCTTTGACACGCCTCTCTCTTCCCCTACAGTGACTGTGGTAATAAAGTCTTCCATGTCTCGAGGATGTGGTTCCCTGATGCTGCCCTCATAGGGTATCTTGCAAACTTTGCAAAAATCATAAAGGTTCATTTTCTTAGGCACATCATATAAATGAAATTCTACTCTAGGAGGGTCTTCCCTTGGATGAAAGTGAATTTTTTACACAAAGGTATTAGTGAGCAAGAGGTACTGGTCACACTTATCATTGAGGAAGTCGGTGATGCCTGCATTCTCGGCCAAATAAAAGAAATCTTTGTAAATTCCGTCTGCCCTCAAGAATTGTCACACTGCCATTCACATGGTCGGATTTCTGCGACGCGAGGAAGATTGTATTTGGGTTTCTCCTTCATTTCATTTTCATCTTCCTTAGAACCCCGACTTGAAGATCCTCTTAGTAACCTTCTCAACATTTCTGAAAAATTCTGAAATTTTTAATGAGTGAAAATAAAGGTGCACAAAACTCAACAAAACTCATAGAAACTACTTCCTCAAGTGCCTAGAGACCATATCATGCATCAAAACTACTTGGGAGCATAAAAAATTTGACATGCAAGCTCAAGAACAAGGTCACCACAGTAGCAAAAAAATTCAATATATAAGGCACTATAACAAAAACTAATTGGACCATTGGAGGAGTCACATACAGGTGAGCAATCCCCTAAAATAGTTTTGCAAATGAAGCTTTGAGCAAGGAGATCGAAAATGGCAGCAAGATGAGCTAGAACACGGGTTTGAGCAATGGTGTGATTTTTTGAGGAAGGTGAAGTGAATGGGTGATGGAATAAGTGGATGGGGCCACGTGGGACCCACAAGTTTGCTAGGCGTGGCCAGGGGGTGGCCGCGCCCTACAGGCTTGTGGCCCACTGGTGCAGCCCCCGATGCATTCTTAGTGCCAAGAATTCTTAAATATTCCAGACAAAATCATACTAATTTTTTAGGGGATTCTGGGAACTTTTATTTTCAAGCCATTTTTATATTGCACGGAAAACTCAGAAAACAGAAAAATAATAGCATTTTTACTTAATTTCATCTAGATAACAGAAAGTAAAAGTTAGGTGCGGGAAGTTGTGCTTTCTAAATTCATCCAACTCGTGCTCCTCAAAAGGAATCCATCAATAAGGTTGATCAAGTCTTATTAACGAACTTCTTTCAAATGACATGAAACCGAAGAATTTTCGAATAACACTAAGTTACCTCAATGGGGTTATGCATTTCCCCAACAATAAGTATATCATAATTCTTCTTGACAGTAGGAAGAGGGAACTCAAAGTCTCCAATAATAATTGTTAGAATTTTTTCAATAGAATTGATACTATGTACTCAAGGTTGTTTCTTCGGAAAGTGTACCGTATGCTCATTACCATTAATATGAAAAGTGACATTGCCCTTGTTGCAATCAATAACAGCCCCTGCAGTATTCAAAAAGGGTCTACCAAGGATGATCGACATACTGTCGTCCTCGGAAATATCAAGAATAACAAAGTCCGTCAAGATAGTAGCATTTGCAACTATGACAGGTACATCCTCACAAATACCGATAGGTAGAGCAGTTGATTTATCATCCATTTGTAAAGAGATTTCAGTAGGTGTCAACTTATAATCAAGTCTACGGTATAAAGAGAAAGGCATAACACTAACACCAGCTCCAAGAACACATAAAGCAGTTTTAACACAATTTCCTTTAATAGAGCATGGTATAGTCGGTACTCCGGGATCTCCTAGTTTCTTAGGTATTCCACCTTTAAAAGTATAATTAGCAAGCATGGTGGAAATCTCAGCTTCCGGTATCTTTCTTTTATTTGTCACAATATCTTTCATATACTTAGCATAAGGAGATATTTTCAAAATATCAGTCAAGCGCATACGTAAAAAGACGGGCCTAAGCATCTCAGCAAAGCGCTCAAAGTCCTCATCATCCTTTTTCTTGGATGGTTTAGGAGGAAAGGGCATGGGTTTCTGAACCCATGGTTCTCTTTCTCTACCATGTTTCCTAGAAATGAAGTCTCTTTTATCATATCTTTTATTCTTAGGTTGTGGGTTATCAAGATCATTAGCAGGTTCAATCTCCACATCATTATCATTACTAGGTTGATCATCAGCATGGACCATCATTATTAATGTTATCACTAGGCTCATGTTCATCACCAGATTGTGTCTCACCATCAAAAATAGAAATATCATTTGGATTCTCAGATGTATCTATAACAGGTTCACTAGCAGCATGCAAAGTACTATCGTCATTCCTTTTCTTACTCTTATCGGAAGGAATAGGTGCATCAGTATTAACTCTCTGAGAATCTTGTTCAATTCTCCTAGGATGGCCCTTGGGAGACAAAGGTTCCTGAGTCATTCTACCACCTCTGGTCACAACTTTAACAAAATTATCATTGTCTTTACTATTCATCTCATTAAGCAAATCATTTTGAGCCTTAAGTACTTGTTCTACTTGAGTGGTTATCATGGAAGCATGTTTACTAATAAGCTAAAGATCATTGAGAAATCTACTCAAATAATCACCCAAGCGATCAAGCATATAAGCATTATGTTTCAATTGTCTACTAACATAGGCATTGAAATTTTCTTGCTTCATAATAAAATTATCAAATTGATCCAAGCATTGGCTAGAAGGCTTATTATAAGGGATATCTCCTTCATCAAATCTTATGAGAGAATTTATCTCTACTACATGTGTTGGGTTATCAAGACCATGTATTTCTTCAATAGGTGGTAGATTCTTAATATCTTCAGCTTTTATACCCTTTTCTTTCATAGATTTCTTTGCCTCTTGCATATCTTCAGGATTGAGGAATAGAATACCTCTTTTCTTTGGAGTTGGCTTTGGAGGTGGTTCGGGAATAATCCAATCATTATCATTGCTCAATATGTTATTCAATAGTAATTCAGCTTGTTCAACAGTTCGTTCCCTAAAAACACAACCAACACAACTATCTTGGTAGTCCCTAGAAGCATCGGTTAGTCCATTATAAAAGATATCAAGTATTTCATTTTTCTTGAGAGGATGACCAGGCAAAGCATTAAGTAATTGGATAAGCCTCCCCCAAGCTTGTGGGAGACTCTCTTCTTCAATTTGCACAAAGTTAAATATTTCCTGCAAGGCAGCTTGTTTCTTATGGGCAGGAAAATATTTTTGAGAGAAGTAATAAACCATGTCCTAGGGACTACGCACACAACCAGGAGCAAGAGAATTAAACCATTTCTTAGCACCACCCTTTAATGAGAAAGGAAACAACTTAAGAATATAGTAATAGCGATTTTTCCTCATGAGTAAATAGGTTGGCTATATCATTCAATTTGGTAAGTTGTGCCACAACAGTTTCAGATTCATAACCATGGAAAGGATCAGATTCAACCAAAGTAATTAACTCAGGATCGACAGAGAATTCATAATCCTTATCAGTAACAAAGATGAGTGAAGTAGCAAACTTAGGATCATATTGCATTCTAGCATTCAGAGATTTTTCCTTCCACTTGCGAAGCAATTTCTTAAGATCATCTCTATCCTGACAAGCAAGAAAGTCTCTAGCTACCTCTCCTTCCATAACATAACCCTCAGGTATATCAGGCAATTCATATATAGGAGAACTAGGTCTAGCAGGTGAATCATAGTGTTCAGTTTCAATAATTTTATCAAATTCAGAAATATTATCACTTTCAGCATTAGCTCTAGCAATTTGTTCGTCAAGAAATTCACCCAGTGGCACAATATCGTCAAACAAAGTATTATCATAAGCATCATGCATAGCAGAAGTAGCATCATCAATTACTTGCGACATATTAGAATTACTAGTGGGAGGTGGCATCGCAAACTTACTCATAACAGAAGGTGAATCAAGTGAAGAGCTAGATGGCAGTTCCTTACCTCCCCTCATAGTAGAGGGATAGATCTTGGTTTTTGGATCTTCAAGATTCTTCATAGTGATCAACAGATGTATATCCCAAATGATTGAGAGAATAAAGCTATGCTCCCTGGCAACGGCGCCAGAAAAAGGTCTTGATAACCCAAAAGTATAGGGGATCACAACCGTTTTAGAGGGTAGAGTATTCAACCCAAATTTATGAATTCGACACAGGGGAGCCAAAGAATATTCTCGAGTATTAGCAGCTGAGTTGTCAATTCAACCAGACCTGAAAGATTTAATATCTGCAGCAAAGTGTTCTGTACAAAAGTAATATGGAAGTAACAGTAACAGTGGCAAAGGTAGCAGTTTGTAGTGATTGTAACAGTAGCAACGGAAAAGTAACTGAGCTAAGATCAATATATGGAAAGCTCGTAGGCAATGGATCAGTGATGGATAATTATGTCGGATGGCATTATTCTTGCAACAGTTATAACATAGGGTGACACAGAACTAGCTCCAATTCATCAATGTAATGTACGCATGTATTCCATATATAGTCATACGTGCTTATGGAAAAGAACTTGCATGACATCTTTTGTCCTACCCTCCCATGGCAGAGGGGTCCTATTGGAAACTAAGGGATATTAAGGCCTCCTTTTAATACAGAACCGGACCAAAGCATTGCACTTAGTGAATACATGAACTCCTCAAACTACGGTAATCACTGGAAAGAATCCCAGTTATTGTCACCCTGGGGGGGCGGATCATAACTCGTAATAGGTGTCTACAACTTGCAAGATAGGATCAAGAACACACATATATTGATGAAAACATAATAGGTTCAGATCTGAAATCATGGCACTCGGGCCCCTAGTGACAAGCATTAAGCATGGCAAAGTCATAGCAACATCAATCTCAGAACATAGTGGATACTAGGGATCAAACCCTAACCAAACTAACTCGATTACATGATAAATCTCATCCAACCCATCACCGTCCAGCAAGCCTACGATGTGATTACTCATGAACGGTGGGGAGCATCATGGAATTGGTGATGAAGGATGGTTGGTGATGACGAAGGCGTCGATTTCCCATCTCCGGAGCCCAAAACGGACTCCCGATCTGGTCTCCCGAGGAAGAACTGGCGATGGCGGCGGCTCCGTATCGTGAAACGCGATGAACTCTTCTCTCTGATTTTTTCTTGACAAATAGGGTTATATGGAGCTGGAGAGGAGGTCGGAGGAGCCATGGGGGCCCCACAAGCCTGCTCGGCTCGACCAGGGGGTGGCCGCGGCTAGTAGGCTTGTGGCCTATTGGTGGGCCCCCTCTAGTTAATTCTTGCACTAGTATTTTTTATTAATTCCAAAAATATTCCTCGTAAATTTTCAGGACGATCCGAGAACTTTTATTTCTGCACAAAAATAACACCAAGGCAATTCTGCTGAAAACAACGTCAGTCCGGGTTAGCTCCATTCAAATCATGCAAATTAGAGTCCAAAACAAGGGCAAAAGAGTTTGGAAAAGTAGATACGTTGGAGACGTATCACATAGCACATGGCCTAATATTTTCTTATTGTACATAAATGAAGTTCCACCACACGAACATCAAAGACATCACAACTATCAATAAGAGATCATCGTTGGGATGCTTTGAGAAAGGAAACAAGTATCACAAGAATGAATCAAGAACTTCATGCCATGATGCAACCTACAAAAGGTTGAATGCAAGAAATGCATGCATTAAGCAGATACTTATTATCGAGATAGCATTGGATGATGTAGTAGACAATGGTTCATCGATCATCCTAGTATGGCTCCAATAAGCACATGGTGTCAACGCATTCTTTGTAAGTGAGCCGAGTGTGCAATGTATCTCCAATTGTTCCTAGAACAACACCACAAACAAAGTGGTACCCAAACTCATTGGGACCAAAAAGTTAGTGGACCAACAATACATAGGACAAAACTCCACATAAATATGTGCATATAGATATGAAATTGAATTTCTTGCACACTTTAGCCAATTTATGTCATAGTGGAGTCTCCCCTATATATTGGGTCAAGGAAAGAGAACATGCCAACGAAAGTACATGTAGAAAATATGCATACTCAAGGATTTCAAGAATCAAATCAACACACAGTTGCTAAGATACCAAAAGATAGGGTATCAAGTGAAAATAAGATACCAAACAAAAAATTATCACTTGACGGATACCAACTAAAAGATACATCAAGGAATGATATATCCATTGACACATGCCAAATAGAAGGAAACAATATACCAATTGAAGGAAAACAAGAGGTATCAAGTTCCCGAAATAGAGCTAGGTTCCAAACAAACCAAACCCTCCACAAATTTTCATGATGGCACAAAGCACCATAGAGACAAGGCTTGCCTCCCACCAACACAGACTTGATGAAGATCAAAAGATTTTATGATGAACACATAAAGAGAGTGTTCTATAGAAAATAGGATAGCTCCCCCAAGATATGTGCATTATATAGAATTTTCATTTGAATACAAAATGCACACAATGGGACCATCACTTTCACTATATCTATAGAAACACTAGGCATGCTCAAAAAGATCCACAAGTGGCAAGGAAGACAAACGGTAAATAAAATCCTATGTAAAGATGATTAGCAATCTCTACCACTTAAAAGGAATACAAATTGTCAAGGACAAGAAGTATTTGGAAATAATTCCCATTGGTAGATTGCAAATAGATCCAACATCATCTTTACTCCTCAATCACAAGCAAATGACACTTGTAGAGCTAGCATGCCACCTAGGAACATGATACATTATACTATCAAATCTAAGTAGCAATATCTCAAATGTACACATTCTCTGGTCTTGTAATATGCACATAGCATATTACTCCCCCATAATGTGGCAACCCAACGATAATAACAAGTGGCAAATGAAATCCAACAAGAGATGATTAATGGACCATTTAGAATTTGAATTTCTCATGAGAATACATACCACATAGAAGCTAGATAATCTTGTAATATCAATACCAAGTGGTATTCCTCATGTACACACATTTTTAGGATTGTGAAGTGCATAAAGCACATCACTCCCCCAAAATGGGATAATCCATTAATATCTCAAGAGAACCGACTAAGATAAGACAAGATACAAAAAGGCTCAACACAATACGCACATGTACATGATGTGCAAACCAACATACCCATACTTGATTACTCAAGATAAGCAAGCGAGAGGCACACCATATACAAACACATGCAAGGTACAAAACTAGAACACGCAAAGGGACAAGTAATTATCAATGTAAACAATTTAAGTACAAGTTACCGTAAGGAGGCGGATTGGATATAAGATAGAAACTTGATAATCCAAATGACTTGGCTTGAGATAATATGAATGATGAAGATCCCTTAATTCTTCATGATGTAGCCAAGTCACCAATGCCCTCCAACAACACCTATTGATCAAGTTTGAGCTTGTTGGTCCCCAACCAAGTTGTGTCCTAAGAGGTTAGTCACAATAGGCTTGGCTATCCAAATGGTTCTTTTCTTGACACCTCTTTGAGTACCAACAAACTTGGCAAACACATTGCCAACATTATCCTTCCCAGGAGAATAGATATCATCAATAATGATTGGGTTGGATAAGTTACCTTTCGTGCAAGAAGAAGCGAAGTGACCCTTCTCACGACATAAGTAGCAACATCTACCCTTTACTTTCTTCTCAATTGATTTCTCAACTTGAGGAGCGATGACTTGGGTCTTCTTGGGAAGAGGCCTTTCTTCAACTTGTGGTTGAGCATGCGATTGAACTTGTGGCCACTTCCCTTGTTGCTTATTACTTTAAGGCTTCTTCTTCAATGGGCAAGATCTTACATGGTGCCCTTCTATTTTGCACTTGAAGAAAATAATATTGGTTGAATTCTTGACTTGTTCTTGGCCCTTCTTCTTGGAGTTGAATCCAAGTCCACCTTTGTCATTTGGGAATTTCTGCACACTCAAGATATTGTTGAGTGTGGACTTCCCTTCATGACTCTTTTCCAAGTCTTTCTTCAAAGAAGTGACTTGGGCCTTGAGCTCATTGATTTCCTCTGCATGGTTAGATGCATACAAGTGCTAGAGGAAGTATAAGCTTCATGGTTAGAGCAACAAGGCAAGGAAAGTAATTCATCACAAGATGTACCAACATTATCAGTAGATGAACTACGAGCACTAGCACATGACAATAAAGCATTTCTACTAGATGTAGTGCTAATGTCCACATGAGGCTCACTAGATGTTACCTTAGCAGTACTAGCCTCATGAGCTATCTTTAGCACATTATGCGATACTAGAAGATCGCCATGAGAGCTAGAAAACTTTTCATGACTTTCTTCCAATTTCCCATAATTGCTAGATAGCAACTCAAATTGAGCCCTTAGCTCAACATTCTCCTTTAATATGGATGCTTCACAAGAAATAGAGTTAGTAGCACAAGCATCATTGTTAACAACAAGAGGAGAAGACAACTTGGCAAGCTCTTTAGCATATGAAACTTTAAGTTGAGCATGAGACTCGATGAGTTTAATGAGTGAACTCTTAATGACCCTTGAGCCATTTTCGAGATGCTCAAAGTCCTTAAGGAGTTTAGCATGTGCAACTTCAATCTTATCATTTTAGTTCTACAATCATTAGCCACCTTGAGATCTCTTTCATGGGATTCCTTTAATCTATATAATTCTAGAGCAAAGGTCTCCTCAAGAGATTCCTTGGTGGTTTGTTCATTTTCAAGAGCTTGATATAGCTCCGCGATCTCATTAGCATAATCACGCTCATGACCTTCCATTTTCTCAATGGTGGCCTCATGCTCCTCGAGATGAGATTCCAACTCCTTAATATATTTCTTGCCCTCAATGGCAATAGACATGATTTCCATGAAGTTGGAATGAGCAAGTTTATTCTTATGAAGAGCTTTAAAAATCATTTCTCCCTTAATTTTTAAGGAAGCAACCTTATCACACTCTTCATGATTATCCTCATTATCATCAACATCATCATCATGAGATATATTGGGATTTAAAGTAGGAGATACCTTTGAAGCCTTAGCCATAAGGCAAAAGTGAGAAACAATAGATTATGATGTAGGATCCCTTGAAGAACCATTCAAGACCACATCTTGTTCCATGGAGTGTTGGGTTTCCTCTACATTGTTAGCACAACAACTCGAGGAAATAGAAACATTTTTATCATGGCAACAAGATATAGCAAGCATATCATCATGAGATATAGTCAAGCAATTTGTACATTATATGCAAGGACTATCAACACAAGCATGTGGAACATTTAAAGTGCTCGAGGTGTTAAAGTCCAAAGATGAAGCATTGCAATTAGATAGTGAAGAATTATTATCAACAATAAGCCCACAATCATCATTACAATGATCATCACTACTCACCATATTACCTTGTGGCAATCCACATGTAGGTGAAGTAGATGAAGTTGAGAAGAAAACACGACCAAAGGTGGAGGGAGAAAAATCATCCCTACAAATCTTGGACTCACCAAATTTATCTTGAAGCTTTGTCCACAACTCATGAGCATCCCAGAATGGCATGAGTTCAAATATAACTACATTGCTCAAAGCATCAAAAAGCACATTAGAAGCTTGAGCATTGAGGTAAGATTTTTTTTCTCATCCTCTAAAGATAGGTGTTGAGAATCCTCTGGAGGAGAAAAACCCATATCTACAATTCACTCAAAAGACGGGTCCATGCTCCTAAAGAGATTAAGCATGCAAATTACCCAAACATCAAAATTTGTGCCATCAAAACTAAGAGTGTCAGAGAATCCTAATCCCCTAGTCGACATCCTTAATCTCTAGGTTGTTAAACCTAGTAATGATAGACCTAGCTCCGATACCAATTTAAAGGACGTGGATGTCGCCTAGAGGGGGGTGATGTCGTCGTTTTCTCACGACAGATGCCATGGGTAGTCTTATCGAAGGTGGTTGGGGCCGGAGGATGCCGATGGGCTTCGGGAGCGGGATTAGGTACAAGCGGTGGTGACACACAATGTACCTAGGTTCAGGGCCCTCTGTGGGAGGTAACACCCCTAGTACCGCTTGGTCTAGTTAATGGATGGGTATGTTTACAAGGTTGCTCCTGGAGCTGTGTCTAAAGGACGAAGAGGGAGCAGCCGGCTCGCCTTCCTCAGCTATGAAGATGTGAGTTGTGAGGGAAGTGTCCCATAGGTGTGCATGTGAAACTTGTCGTCCCTGTTGCATGGGGGGCTTAGGGGGTTTTATAGGCCAACCCCCCAGCTTACAATATTCTTGAGGTACATAAGTGGGGGACCCCGCTGGTAGCCTCTCCGACTGACCGGGGGATCCCGCCCCTCGAGCCGTCTCATCACCCATAGGGTCCACCGGCTGCGTGGTCCCATCGCCCACTAGGGCCCGCCAGCTGGCTCCGCGATTGGCCCCCTCCCACCTGCTACGGCATAGGCCGCCCGGGTGGCGTTGTCTAGTGCCAGCCGACCGAAGTCTTCGGTACAGCCGGCTGCACTGTAGCCATGCCGGGGCAGGTAATCGAGTGGGAGGGGGCGTGCCGGCACTGTTTCCCCGCCCAGTCGCGGTCGCCAAGGTCAGTGGCCCGGACGGCCGAACTGTAGCCATGTGCACCCATGCGTCAGCGACCACTGTGGCTATAATGGCGCCCGTCGTGGCGGTCATGTCGTGTCGCAGTACCCACGTGCAGAGGGACGTGACGTTGCTTGTCCGCCCCGGGGTCAACAGAGGAGGTGCCCCGAAGGCATCCGGTCATGCCCAGCCGGCCGGGGGCCGAGCCGGCACCTTGACCAGCCGTCCCCGAGCCAGCCGGCGATCGCTCCTACCGGCTGTGCTCCAGCCGGCCGGGGCCAGCGGGTCGCGTACTTTTTCTTCGAAGCAGGGAGGAGAACCCCATTGCTTTGGCCTATCCAGGGGTAATAACCCCGTCAGTAGTCCTTGAAGCCGGCGGGGGCCCACGTCCAGGAGACGGAGGGGAGCCGGCAGCTTCCCCCAGCGGTGCCTGCCTCTCGCATGAAGCCAAAAGTTTAGCCGGGTCGGCAGTCGAACCCAACGCCTCGGGTTCCGGCGCGACGCCTCGAGACCCGACCCAGACCGCCGCGCGCCACACGGCGGGTAATGATGTCACGGGCCCCTTGCACGTGGGTAGATGGGACGTCACCCTGGGCCTAGTCCGCTAGGCCTCGGGTGCAGCCTAGTAGGCCTTGGGGTGCAGGCAAGGATCTTCTGCGCCCCGAAGCGGCGGTTACGTCCTGGGCTGCCCACGCGTGCGCAGGGATTCCGGGGGAGTGGGCGCAATTAATCCCATGTCCCCCGGTCGTGGCCTCCCCATTTAAAAGGGGAGGAAGGGCAGAGGGTAGAAGCACCCGCACCCTGCTTACCCCCTTGTTTGCTCCTTTCTCGTCTTCTTTGCTCCCTCGCGCGCCGCTGCTTTTCTCGCATGCGACCACGCTCGCACGCCGTCCCGCCATCGCAATGGCCAAAGGGCGTGGAGGAAGTTGGGCCTGATCCGTGGTTACGGAGGCCGCCATCACGAATCTCCGCTACACGCGCATGCTGCCACCAGCGGAGCGCGTAGTTGCCCACGCACCGGGCGACGAGGTGGAGTCCGCGCCGCAGCCCGGGGAGTTCCTCGTCTTGGCCTGGCATTTCTGCCGCGACTTCGAGCTCCCGGTGAGCCATTTTTTCCATCTGATGATGGATACATTCGACCTCCAGCCGCACCATCTCGGCCCCAACACCATTCTCTACCTCGTCGGTTTCGTGACGATGTGCGAGGGGTACTTGGGGATTCTCCCCTTCCTCGACTTCTTCAACTCCCTCTTCTACCTCAAGGCGTTGAACAGAAATGCCTGCGGGGGTGCGGCGGTGTGCTGTCATGGCACGCGCTTCCTTCACTTCTCCCTCATCGACTCCATCAAGGGATGGCATCAGACGTTCTTCTATGTGAAGAACACTGACCCACGATAGGACTTCATCCGGCTACCGGCCTTCGTCAACGCGCACTCCTCCGGAGTCAATTGGTCGGGAGCCGCCCCGTGTGGAGTGGCTCTTGCGGAGCTCGGCCAACTTGTGTAGCTGAGGACCGGGGAGGGGCTGGTCGCCTCTGATTTGGTGGCGGCCTTCGTCTCGCGCTGGGTGCAGCCTCTCCAGATGAGGCCGCACCGGATCTGCGATATGTCCGGCCGCTGGGACCCCTGCCGGCTCACGACTGTCTACCTGACACCGGCTCAGGTGGCAAGGCGGGTGAACGACATCACCACGTTCAAGCTAGCATCGATGTCATGGACCTTCAACAAGGAGCCATACGATCGCCTCAACTGACCTCCCCTGGTACATTTTGTCGAGGCGGCTCTTTTCGTTTGAATCTTCCCAGCTGGCAGCCGACATCAGACCTTACTTCTCCATGCTGACCGCAGTTGCTCATGCGACAGAACACGCCGGATGACCCACACCCCCAAATCTTCGAGGCGGAGCGCGGCCACTCCAACTCCGAAGACTACGAGCAGGGAGGCCCTCCTGAAGAGGGGGTTGACTCCTAGGGAGGAGTCGAGGAGTCGGCCGATCCGGGAGCCGACAGGCCCAGCGGAGCGGGAGGGTCTAGCGCAGCCGGAGAGCCCAGCGGAGCTGGTGAGTATCCTATCGGTCCCATGATCAGGGACTAGACTGATGACGATGATGATGATGTGATGATCCTGAATGTGCCTCCCCCTTAGTTCAGTAGGGCCGGCGCGGGGGGAGTTAGGAGCGGCCGGCCCAGGCCCCGACGGCCGGAGCCGGTGGCCCTACCGCTTGCCCATAAGCGGGTGAAAGTGTCCGCGCAGAAGCCACCGGCACGCGCCAGGCGGGTTCTACCCGTCGTTATCGGGTAAGTGATTTCCCTTTTTTACGCTTGTTTCTTTCCGAGTCATGGGTCGGTGGGTGTTTGACCCTTATGCGTCTCAGGGACCCCATCGAGCTCCATGAAGTGGATTCGGCAGTTGACCCGACGGATGCCGCCAGCCAGCTGGCCCATGATCACGCGCCCACACAATGGGAGGAGAAGGGGAGGCTCGTGGAGCTGCGAGCCTCAAAGTTCGGAGCACGAGGCCTAGCGGACTAACATTTCGGCACTTCAAGCGGAGGGAGGCGGAGGAGGTCCTTGGACCCCGTGCGGGCATCTGACTCGGCGATGGAATCGACCCGTCTGTCGAGGCCCCATCGAGCGAGCCACGAGGGGTGGCTACGGAGCCGGCTATGCCCCCACCTACAGAGGAGACGACCCGATCTGGAGCAACAGCTACGGAGCCGGTCCTCGAGGCGACCCGATCGACGGTGCCGGACGTGATGTGACCCACGGTCGAGCCGGCCCGGGTGGACGTGCCGGAGGCCCCGGAGGCGGTGGCGGCGGCCATGGAGACGGAGACATCGTTCGTCGCAGTCGCCGCGTCGGGCCGACAGGAGGAGGAGGCAGCACGAGCGGCGAGTAAGGGGCAACTGGGGTCCGATTCCTGTGCCCTCACCATCATCAACCCTCCCCCATCGGCCGGCACCGTGGCGAGCGTTGGGACGGGTGGCAACGACAGCCGGGCCCGGAGGTCCATGCAGGATGTGATCCGAGACTAGGAGGCGCTGGCGCGCATCCTAACCCGTCGGGGATATACCCCACGGTATGACTGTTGGGGAACGTCGCATGGGAAACAAAAAATTTCCTACGCACATGCAAACCTATCCATGGTGATGAGCATCTACGAGAGGGAGAGTGGATCTACGTACCCCTGTAGATCGCTAAGCAGTAAGCGTTAAGAAACGCGGTTGGTGTAGTCGAACATCTTCGCAATCCAAATCGCTGAGCGTCCCGCGATCTCATCACGATCCGTCCCGCGATCCAATCACGATCCGTCCCGTGAACTCATCACGATCCGTCCCACGATCTCATCACGATCCATCTCACGATCTTGATCACGATCTCTCCCGCGAACTCATCACGATCCGTTCCACGATCTCATCACGAACCGTCTCGCGATCGCGATCACGGTCCTTCTGATCTAGCGCCGAACAGACGGCACCTCCGGGTTCAGCACACGTGCAGCTTGATGACGATCTCCGCCGTCTTGATCCAACAAGAGGAGGTGGAGAGGAGAGAGAGTTCATCGACAGCGTGACGGTGCTCCGGTGATGGTGGTGGTGAAGCAATTCCGGCAGGGCTTCGCCTAAGCGCTGCAGAAATCCGATCTAGAGGAGCACCGGTGAAACGGGTAGCACGTGGCCGTAAAATCTGTGCAAAAACCCTATATTCCACCAATATATATAGAAGGAGAGGAGAGGCAGCCTTGGCGTAGGGCAAGGCCCTTGGAGTTGGCCGAAATAGAGAGGAGGTGGAGGAGGACTCTCCTCCTCCAATCCTAGTAGGACTAGGATTCCTCCTTTTTGCCTTTTTCCACCTTTTTCCTTTAGGATTTCTTCTCCTGGCGCCATGGGCCTTTTGTGGCTGTTCCACCAGCCCACTAAGGGCTGGTTATTACTCTCCCACAGCCCATGGACCCCTTGGGGTCGAAATACCCCTCCCGGAGGTCTTCCGGTACACTACCCGCACTCCCGGTACACTACCGATGAGGCCGAAACTTTTTCGGCGACCAAACTGGGACTTCCTATATATGAATCTTTACCTCCGGACCATTCCGGAGCTCCTCGTGACGTCCGGGATCTCATCCGGAACTCCGAAAAACCTTCGGTCACCACCATACATAACTCTACACTATCGAAACGTCACCAAACCTTAAGTGTGCAGACCCTGCGGGTTCGAGAACTATGTAGACATGACCGAGACACCTCTACGGTCAATAACCAATGGCGGGACCTGGACGTCCACATTGGTTCCTACATATTCTATGAAGATCTTCATCGGTCGAACCTCTATGTCAAGGATTCAGTTAATCCCGTATTACGTTCCCTTTGTTCTTCGGTATGTTACTTGCCCGAGATTCGATCGTCGGTATCTCCATACCTAGTTCAACCTCGTTACTGGCAAGTCTCTTTACTCGTTCTGTAATACAAGATCCCGCAACTAACAATTAGTCACATTGCTTGCAAGGCTCATTGTGATGTTGCATTATCGAGTGGGCCCTGAGATACCTCTCCGTCACACGGAATAACAAATCCCAGTCTCGATCCATGCCAACTCAACAGACATCCTCGGAGACACCTATAGAGCACCTTTATAGTCACCCAGTTACGTTGTGACGTTTGATACACACAAGGTACTCCTCCGATATCTGTGAGTTGCATGATCTCATGGTCATAGGAACATATACTTGACATGCAGAAAACAGTAGCAATAAACTGACACAATCATATGCTACGTTTGTAGTTTGGGTCTTGTCCATCACATCATTCTCCTAATGATGTGATCCCGTTATCAAATGACATCTCATGTCCATGGCTAGGAAACCTTTACCATCTTTTGATCAACGAGCTAGTCGACTAGAGGCATACTAGGGACATGGTGTTGTCTATGTATCCACACATGTATCTGAGTTTCCGATCAACACAATTATAGCATGGATAATAAACGATTATCATGAACGAGGAAATATGATAATAACTAATTTATTATTGCCTCTAGGGCATATTTCCAACAGTCTCCCACTTTCACTAGAGTCAATAATCTAGTTCACATCACCATGTGATTCGCATTGTTATGAATCTAACACCCAATGAGTTCTGGGGCTCGATCATGCTTTGCATGTGAGAGAGGTCTTATAGTCAACGGGTCTGCGACATTCAGATCCGTGTGTACTTTGCAAATTTCTATGTCAAACCGTAAACACTGCTACCACACTCCACTTGGTACTATTCCAAATGGCCGCTCCGCTATACGTATCCAGATCGCTAGTACGAGTCATCCGAATTGGCGTTAAAGCTTGCATCGACGTAACTCTTTACGACGAACTCTTCATCACCTCCATAATCGAGAAACATCTCCTTAGTCTTTTAGTTACTAAGGACAATCTTGACCGCTGTCTAGTGCTCCATTCCAGGATCACTTTGAAACCTTCCAGCCATACTTATGGCAAGGCTGACATCGGGTCTTGTGCACAACATTGCATACATGATAGAGCCTATGGCTGAAGCATAGGTGATGACACTCATCTTTTCCCTATCTTCTGCAGTCACTGGGCATTGAGTCATACTCAATTTTATACCTTACAAATCAGGCGAGAACTCTTTCTCTGACTGATCCATTTTGAACTCTTTCAAAATCTTGTCAAGGTATGTGCTCATTGAAAGTCTCATCAAGTATCTTGATCTATCTCTATAGATCTTGATGCTCAACAATTAGGTAGCTTTATCCAGGTTTTCCTTTGAAAAACTCTTTTCAAACACCCGTTTATGCTCTCCAGAATTTCTACATCATTTCCGAATAGCAATATGTCATCCACATATACTTATCAGAAACTATATGGTGCTCCCACTCACTTTATTGTAAATACAAGTTTCTCGTAAACTTTGTATAAACTACAAAAACTTTGATCACCTCATCAAAGTGTATATTCCAACTCTGAGATGCTTGCTTCAGTTCATAGAAGAATCATTGAAGCTCGCACATCTTTTAGCATCCTTAGGACTGACAAAACCTTCTAGTTGTATCTCATACAACCTTTCCTTAAAGAAGGAAACGATGTTTTGGCATCCATCTGCCAGATTTCATAATTGAAAAATGCAGCAACTGCTAACATAATTCCAACAGACTTCAGCATCGCTACGAGAGAGAAAGTCTCATCGCAGTCAACTCTTTGAACTTGTCGTAAACTACTTTGCAACAAGTCGAGCTTTACAAATGGTAACATTTACCATCAGTGTCTGTCTTCATTTTTAAGATCCATTTGTACTTAAGGATCTGCCGTCCAACGAGCAAGTCCACCAAAGTCTATACTTGGGTTTCATACGTGGATCCTTCCTCGGATTTCATGGCCTCCAACCATTTGTTGGTTTCCGGGCCCATCATCGCTTCTCCATAATTCGTAGGTTCATCGTTGTCCAACAACATGACCGCCAAGACAGGGTTGTCGTACCGCTCAGTAGCAGTACACATCCTTGTCGACCTACGAAGTTCGATAGTAACTTGATCCGAAGCTTCATGATCATCATCATTAACTTCCTCTTCAACTGACGTAGGCTTCACAGAAACATCTTTCTGCGCTGCGCCACTTTCTGGTTGAAGTGAAGGTTCAATAACCTCATCAAGTTCTATTTTCCTCGTAGGTCGATAGTAACTTGATCCGAAGCTTCATGATCATCATCATCATTAACTTCCTCTTCAACTGACGTAGGCTTCACAGAAACATCTTTCTGCGCTGCGCTACTTTCTGGTTGAAGCAGAGGTTCAAATAACCTCATCAAGTTCTATCCTCCTCCCACTCAATTCTTTCAAGAGAAACCCTTTCTCGAGAAAGGACCCAGTTTTAGCAACAAACATTTTATGCTTGGATCTGAGATAGAAGGTTCACCCAACTGTTCTTAGGGTATTCTATGAAGATACATTTGTCCACTTTGGGTTCGAGCTCATTAGGTGAAAACATTTTCCACACAAGCTTCGTAGCCCCAAACATCAAGAAATGACAGCTTAGGTTTCTATCAAACCATAATTCACATGGTGTCATCTCAACGGATTTAGATGGTGCCATGTTTAAAGTGAATGTGGTTGTCTCTAATGCATAACCCCAAAACAATAGTGGCAAAAACGATAAGAGACATCATAGTATGTGCTATATCAAATAAGGCACGACTATGACGTTCAGACACACCATTACACTATGGTGTTCCAGGTGGCGTGAGTTTTGAAACAACTTTCACATTGTCTAAACTTGTATGCCAAACTCGTAACCCAGATATTCACTTCCACGATCATATCAAAGAAATATTTATCTTCTTGTTTCGATGATCTTAAACTTCACTCTGAATTTGCTTGAACCTTTCAAACGATTCAGACTTGTGTTTCATTAAGTAAATATACACTATATCCACTCAAATCATCAGTGAAGGTAAGAAAATAACGATATCCATCGCAAGCTACAAACACTCATTGGACTGTATACATCAACATGTATTGTTTCCAATAAGTCATTTGCCCATTTCATCAAGCCGGAAAACAGGGTTTAGTCATCTTACCCAAAAGGTATGATCCGCATGTCTCAACCGAGTCAAAATCGAATGAGTCCAAAGATCCATCAGTATGGAGTTTCTTCATGCGCTTTACACCAATATGACATTCAGCCGCAGTGCCACAAGTATGTGGTTCTATCATTATTAACTTTGTATCTTTTGGCATCTATGTTACGAACATGTGTATTACTACACTCAAGATTCAACAAACCATTCTTACTGAGTGCATGACCATTGAAGGTATTATTCATGTAAATAGAATAACCATTATTCTCTAACTTAAATGAATAACCGTGTTGCAATGAACATGATCCAATCACGTTCATGCTCAACGTAAAAAACACCAAATAACATTTATTTTAGGTTCGTCACTAATCTCAAAGGTAGAGAGAGCGTGCGATGTTGATCACATCAACCTTGGAAACATTTCCAACACACATCATCACCTCACACTTAGCTAGTTCTCCGTTTATTTCGCAGCTTTTACTTCGAGTTACTAACATTTAGCAACCGAACCGGTATCCAATACCCAGGTGCTACTAGGAGTACTAGCAAGGTACACATCAATAACACATATATCAAATATACTTCTGTTGACATTTGCCAGCCTTCTTATCTACCAAGTATCTAGGGTTGTTCCGCTTCAGCGACCACTCTCCTCATAATCGAAGCACTTAGTCTCGGGTTTGAGTTCAACTTTGGGTTGCTTCACTGGAGCAGCAACTGACTTGCTATCCATGAAGTTTCCCTCCTTGCTCTTGCCCTTCTCGAAACTAGTGGTTTTAACTAACCATCAACACTTTGATGCTCCTTCTCGATTTCTACCTTCGCGGTGTCAAACATCGCGAATAGCTCAGGAATTATTATTTCCATCCCTGGCAATTTATAGTTCATCACCAAGTTCTAGTAGCTTAGTGACAGTGACTTGGAGAACTATATCAAACACTATCTTATCTGGAAGATTAACTCCCACTCAATTCAAGCGTTTGTAGTACTTAGACAATCTGAGTACATGCTCAACGATTGAGCTATTCTCTTTCATCTTGCAAGCAAAGAATCTTGTTGCAGATCTCATATCTCACAACACGGGCATGAGCCTAAGATCACAATCTCAGCTCTTAGAACATCTCATAAGTTCCGTGACGTTCAAAACGTTTTGGAGCCTCAATTCTAAGTCGTAATGCATGACGCACTAAACTATCAAGTAGTCATCAGAACGTGCCTTTCAGATGTTCACAACATCTACAGACGACGCTAGAGGGGGTGGCGCACCGAGCGGTGCATCAAGGACATAAGCCTTCCTGTGCAGCAACGAGGACAATCCTCAGATCACGGACCCAGTCCGGAATATTGCTACCATCATCTTTCAACTCTATTTCTCTAGGAACATAAAATTACAAGGGAGCTACAGCGTGAGCTAGTAATCTACGACATAATTTGCAAAGACACTATTGATTATGTTCATGATAATGAGTTCAATTAATCATATTACTTAAGAACTCCCACTCAAATTGACATCCCTCAGATCATCTGAGTGACACATGATCCAAATTCACCAACTCAAGTCCGATCATCACGTGAGTTAAGGTGGCTTCAATGGTGAACATCATTATGTTGATCATATCTACTATATGACTCATGCTCGACCTTTCGGTCTCTTGTGTTCCAAGGCCATGTCTGTACATGCTAGGCTCGTCAAGTTTAACCCGAGTGTTCCGCGTGTGCAAATCTGGCTTGCACCCGTTGTATGTGAACGTAGAGTCTATCACACCCGATCATCACGTGGTGTCTCAACACGACGAACTTTCGCAACGGTGCACACTCGGGGAGAACACAATTTATCTTGAAATTAAGTGAGGGATCACCTTATAATGCTACCGTCGTCCTAAGCAAAACAAGGTGCATAAAAGGATTAACATCACATGCAAATCATAAGTGACATGATATGGCCATGATCTTGTGCTTTTGATCTCCATCATGAAAGCACCGGCATGATCTCCATCGTCACCGGCATGACACCATGATCTCCATCAACGTGTCGCCATCGGGGTTGTCACGCCCTGCATGCTTCTACTACTATTGCTACCGTAGCGATAAAGTAAAGCATTACATCGCGCTTAATGATTGACACGCAGGTCATACAATAATTAAAGACAACCCTATGGCTCCTGCCGGTTGCCGCAATCATCGACATGCAAGTCGTGAAATTCTATACATGACATGATCATCTCATACATCACATATATCACATCATGTAATTGGCCATATCACATCACAACATACCCTGCAAAAACAAGTTAAACGTCCTCTAATTGTTGTTGCATGTTTTACGTGGCTGCTACGGGTATCTAGCAAGAACGATTCTCACCTATGCATAAACCACAACGGTGATACATAGATTGCTTTTAAACCTTCTCAAGGACCGCCTTTGTCGGATCCGATCCAACTAAAGTGAGAGAAACCGTCACCCGCAAGCCATCTAAGCAACAAGTTGTGTCGAGGGAACCGGTCTCTCGTAAGCGTACGAGTAATGTTGGTCCGGGACGCTTCATCTCACAATCCCGCTGAACCAAAATCCGACCAAGGGAGGAAGTAATCTAAGCATAAACGCCCACAAACCTTTTGTGTTCTACTCGAGATCTCATTAAACCATCAACCTAGCTCATGATGCCACTGTTGGGGAACGTCGCATGGGAAACAAAAATTTTCCTACGCACACGCAAACCTATCCATGGTGATGAGCATCTACGAGAGGGAGAGTGAATCTACGTACCCTTGTAGATCGCTAAGCGGGAAGCGTTAAGAAACGCGGTTGGTGTAGTCAAGCATCTTCGCGATCGAAATCGCCGAGCGTCCCGCGATCTCATCACGATCCGTCCCGCGATCCAATCACGATCCATCCCGTGAACTCATCACGATCCATCCCGCAATCTCATCACGATCCGTCTCACGATCTTGATCATGATCTGTCCCGCGAACTCATCACGATCCGTTCCACGATCTCATCACAAACCGTCTCGCGATCTCGATCACGGTCCTTCCGATCTAGCGCCGAACGGACGACACCTCCGCGCTCAGCACACGTGTAGCTTGATGACGATCTCCACCGTCTTGATCCAGCAAGAGGAGGTGGAGAGGTGAGAGAGTTCACCGGCAACATGACGGCGCTCCGGTGATGGTGGTGGTGAAGCAATTCCGGCAGGGCTTCGCCTAAGCGCTGCAGAAATCCGATCTAAAGGAGCGCCGATGAAACGGGTAGCACGTGGCCGTAAAATCTGTGCAAAAACCCTCTATTCCACCAATATATATAGAAGGAGAGGAGAGGCAGCCTTGGCGCAGGGCAAGGCCCTTGGAGTTGGCCGAAATAGAGAGGAGGTGGAGGAGGACTCTCCTCCTCCAATCCTAGTAGGACTAGGATTCCTCCTTTTTGCCCTTTTCCACCTTTTTCCTTTAGGATTTCTTCTCCTGGCGCCATGGGCCTTTTGTGGCTGTTCCACCAGCCCACTAAGGGCTGGTTATTACTCTCCCACAGCCCATGGACCCCTTGGGTTCGAAATACCCCTCCCGGAGGTCTTCCGGTACACTACTAGCACTCCCGGTACACTACCGATGAGCCCGAAACTTTTCTGGCGACCAAACTGGGACTTCCTATATATGAATCTTTACCTCCGGACCATTCCGGAGATCCTCGTGACGTCCGGGATCTCATCCGGGACTCTGAACAACCTTCGGTCACCACCATACATAACTCTACACTACCGAAACGTCACCAAACCTTAAGTGTGCAGACCCTGCGGGTTCGAGAACTATGTAGACATGCCCGAGACACCTCTACGGTCAATAACCAATGGCGGGACCTGGACGTACACATTGGTTCCTACATATTCTACGAAGATCTTCATCGGTCGAACCTCTATGTCAAGGATTCAGTTCCCTTTGTTCTTCGGTATGTTACTTGCCCGAGATTCGATCGTCGGTATCTCCATACCTAGTTCAACCTCGTTACTGGCAAGTCTCTTTACTCATTCCGTAATACAAGATCCCGCAACTAACAATTAGTCACATTGCTTGCAAGGCTCATTGTGATGTTGTATTACCGAGTGGGCCCTGAGATACCTCTCCGTCACACGGAGTAACAAATCCCAGTCTCGATCCATGCCAACTCAACAGACACCCTCGGAGACACCTGTAGAGCACCTTTATAGTCACCCAGTTACGTTGCGACATTTGATACACACAAGGTACTCCTCCGATATCTGTGAGTTGCATGATCTCATGGTCATAGGAACATATACTTGACATGCAGAAAACAGTAGCAATAAACTGACCCGATCATATGCTACGTTTGTAGTTTGGGTCTTGTCCATCACATCATTCTCCTAATGATGTGATCCCGTTATCAAATGACATCTCATGTCCATAGCTAGGAAACCTTTACCATCTTTTGATCAACGAGCTAGTCTACTAGAGGCATACTAGGGACATGGTGTTGTCTATGTATCCACACATGTATCTGAGTTTCCGATCAACACAATTATAGCATGGATAATAAACGATTATCATGAACGAGGAAATATGATAATAACTAATTTATTATTGCCTCTAGGGCATATTTCCAACAATGACCCGGCCTGGTGACTCACAGGAGACCTGGTCAAGACATGGCGTTTTATTAGTGACCCGGTAGGCGGGTCACAGGACAACCAGGCCCAAGACCCGACATGTAAGCCGGCGCCAGGCGGCTCACAAGAGAAGGCCCAAGGAGAGATAAAGGATTCCCTCACAAAGGAAACAAGACCCGAATTAGGATTCATGAGAGACTAGTCCTAATCCTACTCCTGGTAGGACTCTACATGTAAACCTACCCCTTCCTCTTATATAAGGAGGGGTAGAGCACCCCTAGAGGGACAAGTTCACAAGTCCACAAGTTTAGACAGACACAAGATATTAGAGAGAGAGAGATTAGAGGCTCTCGTGATTAGAGGTAGCAAAACAACACCCTTGTAACTGAGAGATCTTCTTCATCATCAATACCAGACAAGCAGGACGTAGGCTTTTACCTCCATCGAGGGAGCCGAACCTGGGTAAACTCACGTCTCTCGATTCTGACCAACCCCTTCAAGCCACCACATTGTTGCGCTTCTATCCCGAACCTAAAGTCCGTTCACCCGGACATCTGCCATGACAAATCCACGACAGTTGGCGCCCACCGTGGGGCCAGCGCACGGTGTTTTGTGTGTTCTTGGAGGGAGATCTCTGAGGGATCCAGAAGATCATTGATTGCCGGATAAAGAAGCTCCAGCTCGGAAGGATCTACGTGTGTAATGGATTCAGATTTTGAAGGATTCAATTTTCGAACAACAATGACAACAACTCATTGTTGCAACAGTCAGGCGACTGTGATCCTGCACATCTTCAATGGAGCGGTCAACACAGGCAAAAAGAATTTTTTTATGATTGGATGTTCTGTGTCCATCAAAACTATCAATCGATCTACTTGGCTGGAAGACAGATGGCGGTTGCATTCTTTAATGGAACACTCGGGGTCGCTGCATAAAGTTACCAGTCAGAATCACATAGTCGGGTTTTTCTCGTCGATGTGCCTTGCACAATTTTTTCTTGTTGACAACAAGGTTAACTCATGGTGATGGAGTTCTTATCTGTCAACGAGGTCTTTTCCCTAGTACTTCTACGCGCTCGAGCCGAAAAAAGGGGGGGGGGTGAATCATCTGAAGCCTAGTGCTTGATTATTTCCAAATGAATTGTTCACCATGGACTCGGTCTCGGTCTCGATCCGGACTCGCCTCTGCCATCACGGCCCCACTACCATCCTCACCATCACAAACTTGATCCCGCTTTGGTCGGACTGCGCACGTGCCTTCGCTCGCGTCAGCCGCCGCCTCCATCCCGCATCCGGCCCGACCACCCTCTGGCTTTGCTCCGCCTCTGGCCTGGCAACCCGTCGTTTCCACTTCTGAGCATCTAAGCCGGCTCGCTGCTGCATCGTCGCCTCACCTTGCTGCCGTCGTCGCCTCGCCTGCCTACAACTGCCAGCCGCCGCCATGGCCTGGTCCGCGTGTCGAGCCATCACGTTCGCCGCGCCTCCTCACCCGCCATCGTCGCACCCCACCGGCTTCACCTCAGCACCGCCGCCTCACCTCACTGTCATGCATGCATGCCGGCTCGCTCCGCCTCGCCTCGCCTCTCGTCGAGCCGGTCGCCGATGTGGCCGCCCTATCGTCGAGCCGGTCACCGATGGAGCCGCCGCTCCCGCATCCCTGCCTCGCAGAGCCGGCCGCCTAACTCCTGCCATTCCTAGTGTTGCTGAGAGCCATCAGACACTTCCATTTTTCTTCGCCATGGCCCTGTGCATAAATCACCTCCACGCCCACTGAGTCGCCGACCTCCTCTTGCCACGAGCCGGTGCCACCCTGACGAACAACCTCCACCATGGTTTGCCTCGCCTCGTGTGCTCTACCCCTGGCGCGCCTTACTCTGTCTCCGCCACCACGGGCTAGCCCGCTATACCTATTCTGCCGCCATGGCTCCTCCTCGCTTCCTCTGCCTACGTCCCCACGTATTTGCTTCTGCCATGATTCGCTCCAGTGTCGGCCCTCGGCTGCAACCTCGTCTTGCCTGCTGCATTGTGGTCAGCCCCGCACGCACACGCCGCTCCAAGCTGCCACTCCCCCACGCCTGCGTCGCCGCAAGCCGCGGGCCCTGAGCCGGCTAGTTCCTGTTCGAAATATGCCCTAGAGGCAATAATAAAATGGTTATTATTGTATTTCCTTGTTCATGATAATTGTCTATTGTTCATGCTATAATTGTATTAACCGGAAACTGTAGTGCATGTGTGAATAGATAGACCACAACGTGTCCCTAGTGAGTCTCTAGTTGGCTAGCTCGTTGATCAATAGATGGTCACGGTTTCATGACCATGGACATTGGATGTCGTTGATAACGGGATCACATCATTAGGAGAATGATGTGATGGACAAGACCCAATCCTAAGAATAGCACAAGATCGTGTAGCTCGTCTGCTAAAGCTTTTCTAATGTCAAGTATCGTTTCCTTAGATCATGAGATTGTGCAACTCCCGCATACCGTAGGAATACTTTGGGTGTGCCAAACGTCACAACGTAACTGGGTGGCTATAAAGGTATACTACGGGTATCCCTGAAAGTATCTGTTGGGTTGGCACGAATCGAGACTGGGATTTGTCACTCCGTGTGACGGAGAGGTATCTCTGGGCCCACTCGGTAAGACGTCATCATAATGAGCTCAATGTGACTAAGGAGTTAGACACGGGATGATGTGTTACAGAACTAGTAAAGAGACTTGCCGGTAATGATATTGAACAAGGTATAGAGATACCGACGATCGAATCTCGGGCAAGTATCATACCGGTAGACAAAGGGAATTGTATACGGGATTGATTGAATCCCCGACATCGTGGTTCATCCGATGAGATCATGGTGGAGCATGTGGGAGACAACATGGGTATCCAGATCCCGCTGTTGTTTATTGACCGGAGAGGTCTCTCGGTCATGTCTACATGCCTCCCGAACCCGTAGGGTCTACAAACTTAAGGTTCGATGACGCTAGGGTTATAGGGAAATAGTGTACATGGTTACCTAAGGTTGTTCGGAGTATCGCATGAGATCCCGGACGTCACAAGGAGTTCCAGAATGGTCCGTAGGTAAAGATTCATATATAGGAAGTGAGGTTTTGGTCATCGGAAGTATTCCGGGCATCACCGGTAACGTACCGGGACCACCGGAAGGGTTCCGGGGGTCCACCAAGTGGGGCCACCAGCACCAAAGGGCTGTATGGGCCGCAAGTGGGAGGGAACCAGCCCCTAGGTGGGATAGTGCACCCCCAACAAGGGCCCAAGGCACAACACTAGAGGAGAGGGGGGCAAACCCTAGCCCAGATGGGCCTAAGGCCCACCTAGGGCGCCGCCCTCCCCTTTCTCCCTCTGTCCGTCGCCCAGATGGGATCTGGGGCTGCCACCGGCCCCTAGTGTGGGAACCCTAGGGGCTATGACCTCCCTCCTCATCCTCCTATAAATTGTGGGGGTTTGGGGGCTGCCAAGCACACAAGTTTCTTCCTTCCTCGGCGCATCCCTACTCCTCCTCGTCCTCGTCCTCCGTAGAGCTTGGCTAAGCCCTGCCGGAGAACCACGCAGCTCCACCGTCACCATGCCGTCGTGCTGCCAGAGCTCTCCCTCAACCTCTCCTTCCTCCTTGTTGGATCAAGGCGTAGGATACATCACTGGGCTACACGTGTGTTGAACGCGGAGGCGCCGTTGTTCGGCGCTTAGATCGGAATCCACCGCGATCTGAATTGCTACGAGTATGACTCCACCAACTGCGTTCTAGTAATGCTTCCGCTTTGTGATCTTCAAAGGTATGAATATGCACTCCCCCTTTGCTCGTTGCAGGTTTCTCCACAGATAGATCTTGGTGACACGTAGGAATTTTTTTGATTTACTACTATGTCTCCCAACAGTTCCGCCCCGCCGTAGCTCCACTTGTGTTCACGCCGGATCTGCTCCGCACCCCTCGTATTATCTTTTCTCTAAACGCTCTGAGTCGGAAGGCTGTGTGTATCTGAAGGAGTTTGGGCAGAGGCGTAGAGGCTTGCGTGCATAGCGATTATTACCCATGCGGGCTGCTAGTCCACGTGCATCAGCTTAGTCAATAAAAGGATCAAGGGGAATTTTCAGCGGAAGCAATCATGTGTCCATTTATCGAAAAGGTTGCCCGCCCGCGGCTACAATGTCAAAGGAACTCCAAGCCCTGATGCATCAGAGGAAAATGATACCATATATGGGGACATCGGATGCATCATTGGTACCTATATTTCATCCTACAACAAAAACCAGGTGCTATCTATTCCATCTATTTTGTCGATGACCATTAATATTTTTAAAAAGAAATTACTCTGTCTGTGTCATATGTCTTATATAGGACAATTATTCAAGTGGTACCATACCACGGAGATGGAGGCGCCCCAACATCAGCCTAGACCGGTGTCCGTCCGTGTTGCACTGCACGGGTTTCCAAATGCCACGGCCAACTCTCACGTCCGCGTGACCAAGACGACTTACAATGCTGCGGCCGACTCTCGCATTCGTGTTAAGTCGCTGGACAGCTCTCGCATTCAACTCAACAAGCCGGTGCCGTGACCGCCTATACAAGCCACCCAATGGACATTTGTGAGCCACCGTCTCGCGGTCCAGGCTACATCAACATGTCACAAATGACTTGTGCGTTCGCGCCGGCTTACAACGCCGTGGGCAACTCACCGACCGCCCGGCTCACAACGTCGTGGCCGTCTCTCGCGACCGCGCCTGCTTAACAACGTCACGGCGACTTACCGTCAGTGCTGGTTTCCTAATACCACGGGTGACTCACCGATTGCACCGGCTTACAACGTCGCGGCCGTCTCTCGCGACTGCACCGTCTTCAAACGCCGTGGCTGACTTATACGTCTACATCAACATGCTAGGGGTCGCATTTACCGGTACGAGCCGCCCAACGGATGCACGCAAGACGCCCCCCACAGTCTGATCTACATCAATATATCGGTGCAGTGCTTGCCTGTACGAGCCGCCCAACAGATGCGTGCAAGACGCCGCCCATAGTTTGATCTACATCAACATATTGGTGCAGTGCTTGCCTATATGAGCCGCCCAACGGACACGCGCAAGACGCCACCCACGGTCTGATTTACATCAACATATTAGTGCGGTGCTCGTCGATACGAGCCACCCAATGGACGGGCGCACAAGTCGCCGCCATTACAGTTTGGTTCACTTCAACAACCAGCCGGGACGAACCATCGACCAGATTATTGAAGCAAATCATACGACATCATCTATAACCCGTCATGACCAAACACAACTTTCAGTGGAGATTCTCAAGCCGCCTTTTCAAGTCAACTTAAGACTCGGGGGCTACAGACATGGCGAGACACATTTGGTCGTTTTCCAAAGAGAACCCCGGGTCTTTGCAAGAGAAAACCCAATCCTGGGGGCTATTACATTATTGGCGGAAGATTAAAAGTTTCCCAAGAGGACAAGCCGCCGTGATGCACCATTCAAACATGGGTGCCCGGATTTATTGGATCATCATAAAGTCACTTGGAGCTTCTGCCGTTTCTTCATACAAGTCGGCGGCTTACAAGATGGCGGCTTACAAGATTGTACAAAAAGTTTACTCCGTCAACATGTCATCTAGGAGGCTTCCAACCCACTGGGTTTAGCTTATTAGACCCTATTGATCGGCTCTTAATCCAAAAGGTTGACTCCGTCAACAGGTCATCTGGGGGGCTTCCAACCCACTCGGTTTTGCTTATCAGACCCTATTGATCGGCTCTTAAGCCAAAAAGTTGACTCCGTCAATAGGTCATCTAGGGACTTTCAACCCGCCGGGTTTAGCTTATCAGACCCTATTGATCGGCTCTTAAGCCAAAAAGTTGACTCCGTCAACAGGTCATCTAGGGGGATTCCAACCCGCCGGGTTTAGCTTATCAGACCCTATTGATCGGCTCTTAAGCCAAATAGTTGACTCCATCAACAGGTCATCTAGGGGGCTTCTAACCCACCGGGTTTAGCTTATCAGACCCTATTGATCGGCTCTTAAGTCAAACAGTTGACTCCATCAACAAGGTCATTTGGGGGCTTCCAACCCACAGGGTTTAGCTTACATATCCTCTTGATCGGCTCTTAAGCCACCACAAGCTCGGGTTAAACCTGCCTGTAAGCTGATGCTGCTCCGCTATGTGACCCGTCGAACTCTTACCAGTTAATCTCGCTTAGAGACCCTGAGCCGGTTCAAAGAAATTGACGACCAATCTCGACAGAGACCCTATACTGGTTAAGGTTAAACCGGCGGTTCTTGTCACGTGAGGGATGGCTTACAGAAAGCGAGGATAAACTCTCTCATCTACTGCCAACTCTCCGCTATGTGGCCCATTCGTACTCTTAGACAGTTAATCTTTTAAAGACCCTGCACTGTTTAAGGTTAAAACGAGGATTTATGTCATGTGAGAGGCAGTTTATGGGCTACCAGGGTACTCATGCCCTATTGTGTCTCTTTCTAGGATGTTACGCTCCTATCAATTAATCTCGCTTAGAGACCCTGAGTCGTTCAAAGAAGTTGACGG
This sequence comes from Hordeum marinum, assembly GCA_022496015.1. Taxonomy (NCBI): domain Eukaryota; kingdom Viridiplantae; phylum Streptophyta; class Magnoliopsida; order Poales; family Poaceae; genus Hordeum; species Hordeum marinum. The sequence goes on along the minus strand of CM039672.1, from coordinate 272,699,882 downwards.
CCAATCTCGATAGAGAACCTGTATTGATAAGGAGTTCTAGTAGCGAGTCCACCCAAAAGAACCGACATATAAGTTTTCAAAAAAGCAAGATCATCATGCATTACATCACATCTTGCATCATACATAGCATCATACATTGCATCATATTCACATGTCATGCCGGCTTATCAAGCCGGGTCAGAGCAAGATTATGAAAGGAGAAGCAAGGCTATATTAAAATCTCTGGGTCTTGCTTTTTCAAGTTGCCCTCATGGCAATGCAGAACATATTATGTCTTGTTTATTTTTACAGGTCTTGTCTATTAAAGATGAGCTGCCGTTAGACTGGAAAGTTGATTATTCTTGAAGAGACACCCTATCAGATATAATGCTGTGTCATCTAATTAACCGGCTCTCGGATGTCTTCAATTGTGCTCTGTAGTAATCTAAAACACCCATGGATTTATCAAATATATATTTGACGGGTTGCACTGCAACCACGAGCAGGGATTTCATGTCAAAGACAAAAGAATTATTCCAGGATATTCATTCTGGGTTATATTACAACCACGATCAAGGACTCTTTCAAATCAGATCAATATCAGTTCAAGAGAACTTCTGAGGTGCATTATTCCGAGGTGCATTATGATGAGTTATTATTCTCACACAGTCCCGAGTCGCCATAGGCAGACAACCCGGCACTTGGGGGCTACATTATTCAAGTCCAATTTATATCAAGTATGCAAGTCCCATCTCACTGCAAGCACGCACCACGACACTTGGGGGCTAATGCAAGCCGGTTTTCAAATCATTACATCGTCAGCAAGACCATATTATCTCAAGGAGATGATCCGGCCTTTCTACATTTTTCTAAGTCCCAGCCCAGTAATTCTTACTGACCCAAAACTTGGGGGCTACACCGCTCAGATCAAATTTTCTAAAAGTCCTAAGTCGCCGCAGGCGTGTGACCCGACACTTGGGGGCTATAGTATTCAGTTGTTCAAACAGATTATATGGTTCAAAATTGAAGACCCTTCCCATCACATACTGATGAGCCGGCCCTTGGGGGCTACACCCACTGAAATTTCATAAAGGTATAAAATAGTTATAAGTCCCAGGTTGCCGCAGGCAAGACAACCTGGTACTTGGGGGCTACACAGTCCAATATATTATTGCAAAGCACCAAGTCATCATGGATAATATTGGAGCTTAGGGGCTACAGGTAATATGGACATATCAGAAACTGAGGAGAATTTTTAATATGGTAATTATAGAGTTCAGTTGTTAGACCCGGCATTATCAAAAGATCATAACCCGTCAGAGTTTATATAAGCCGCCCTGCTTCACAACAATGGAAGTCCGGAACTATGTCATGAGGATTTCTTATTTTTCATTAAACCAAAGTATTGGAAGCCGATTCAATGGCATATGGGTATTCTATTCCCAATATTTTTGAAAGGACACCGACAAGCAAGACGATTTTCAAGACGACTCATTCATATGCAGAAAAGACCCAGATTTCTAAGGAGCCACTTCATAAGCCGGCCAAAGGAACAAGTTGGCTACTTAACATATTTACTATTCCTATTTCAGGAGGTTACCATGAATAAATTCAAGCTAACCTGGGGGATAATGTCGGGATATACCCCATGGTATGACCCGACTTGGCGACTCACAGGAGACCTGGTCAAGACATGGCGTTTTATTAGTGACCCAGCACGCGGGTCACAGGACGACCAGGCCCAAGACCCGACATGTAAGACGGCGCTAGGCGGCTCACAAGAGAAGGCCCAAGGAGAGAGAAAGTATTCCCTCACAAAGGAAACAAGACCCGGATTAGAATTCATGAGAGACTAGTCCTACTCCTACTCCTAGTAGGACTCTACATGTAAACCTACCCCTTCCTCTTATATAAGGAGGGGTAGAGCACCCCTAGAGGGACAAGTTCACAAGTTCACAAGTTTAGACAGACACAAGAGATTAGAGATAGACAGATTAGAGGCTCTCGTGATTAGAGGTAGCAAAACAGCACCCTTGTAACCAAGAGATCTTCTTCATCATCAATACCAGACAAGCAGGACATAGGCTTTTACCTCCATCGGAGGGCCCGAACCTGGGTAAGCTCACGTCTCTCGATTCTGACCAACCCCTTCAAGCCGCCACGTTGTTGCTCTTCTACCCCGAACCTAAAGTCCGTTCACCCAGACATCTGCCATGACAAATCCACGACACAACCCTTCCGACTCCCCTGGCAGGTGGCCCTGTTCCCGTGTTCGGGGAGTTGGGGAGCGTCCTAGATCAATGTCGACAGGAGCTGGCCCAGTTCGCGGAGGTGGCCGACACCACCCTGCGGCGCGCGGAGGTAAGTGTTGTCCTTGTTAAAAATTTCAGTGGGGGCACGCAAGCGCACCCACTGGGTGTAGCCCCCAAGATGCGGGCCGGCTGACCGGCTGGCGGGCAGCCGGGCCGGACTTCCTTGTTCGTCTTTTGATTTTGGCTTCATGTGGCAGGAGGGGAACTCCTAGCGGCAGAAGCTGTTTGAGGAGACGGTCTCCATCCACGACCGCAGCAAGCACGGCTTCTACCGGCTGGAGGAGGAGCTGGCGCGGGTGCAAGGTATGTCAAGTCTTGTAGGGGGGCGTAGCCCCCGGGAGCCGGGCCGGCTGCTTGGCAGCCGGAGCGGGCGTGCAATGTCCGGATGATTCCCGGTATGCTTTGTAGAGGAGCTGACCACCCTCCGGGCGGAGAAGACCGGGGCCATCTTCGAGCGGGATAGGCTGGCGTAGAGCGTCCAGGCAGTCACTCAGGAGAGAGACCGGCTCAGCGCCCAGCTGGCGGATGGGCAGGCGGCCCAAGACCGCCTGAAGGACGACATGGCACGGGAGGTGACGGCTAAGGAGAAGGTCGTCAAGTAGGCGGACGAAGCCGCCCAACGCACCATCACCCTCCATAATGAGGTGACCCGCCTCGAGAGGACGCTCGAGGAGCGCAGGGAGGCTCTTGCCGAGGCGGAGGCGGCGCTGGTGTCAGAGCGGGACTCCTCGCTCCATTTTGCCATCGAGATGGACGACTCCCTCGAGCGTGAGTACCCGTTTTCTTTTTTCGGCCGACTGTTTTCTTCTTGCCAGTTCTTGTTTTTTATTCGCCTTCCTCTCCTTCTTCTCTTTCCTCCTCAGGGCGCTTCCCGGAAACCCAGCGCCGCGCTGAGCATGCCGTCGAGGAGCACTGGGAGTATCTCTGGGCGCACGGGCGCTCCGTCGAGGAGGATGTTGCATGGAGTATGGCGGAGCTTGGGCTCGCCATAGAAAACCGGCTGATCCACCTCGAGCGGAGCGTGGGGCGGCTGAAGATGGATGACAAGGAGGTCATCGCCGCCTTGTGGCCGGGCCGTGGAGGGGCTCCGGAGAACCATGTGGTCTTGTGGTTGGAGCACGCCATGGCCCGGCTCGAGGTCTGGAAGGCGGCAACGGCTCAAGTCGGTGCGCAGCTGGCGCTTTGGTTCGTCACCTCGTGGTACCGCTACATGGACTTGGACCGGCTGGTCACTATGTGGGACGAGCCGGCCGAGGAGCGGCCGGCCCCTGAGCTGGTCCTTGTCCGCCGGACCAACGAGCTCGAGTCGTATGTCGACCCGGATGAGCTCCTGCCGGCCCTTGGCAAGGATGGCGAGCCGGTAGCTGAAGACTCCTTCGGCATCCCCCAAGGTCCGAAGGATGAGGAGGTCACCGATGAGAGTACCGACTCCAGCGCCAAGACGGCTAGGACCGTGGAGGCTGCCTCGAAGGCTAAGGAAGCCGACCCGAAGGCCGCAACCACCTTCGGGACAAGAGTCGAGCCTCCCAGCGATGTGCCGGCTGGAGACGTGTTGGCTGGCAACGCGCCAGTGGCCTAAGCCCCCGGGCGTCTTATCTTTTCCTTTGTTAACTTTCCTGCATGTTAGACCTAAGTCCACCCACTAGGGGTGTAATGTAATGAACCGTGATGGCCGTGGGCCTTTTTTATCTTAAAATTCATATTCCGAATGTTTGATGTGTTTGCCTATCATGTGTGCCTGCTCGTCCTTACCCCTTTTTGGCCCCTTTGGTTCCGTCTGTTCGGTCCCTTTTCCCCTTTGGTTTTGGCCCTACCAGCTCAACAGTCGGGAGCCGGTCTGTAGCTGGGTTGAGGCATCCACCTCGAGGGATCCGTTTCTGAACTTAGGAACTGCGAGAGATTTTTTGGGTAAGTTGAGTGGCAGAGGCGAGGCGGTGGTCTGGCTGGACCTAGCCGGCAACCCCTTTGCGATCGAATTTTTGTGTGTGCTAAGTTTTGCCACCCTGAGGCCCCGTCAGCCGGATAGCTGGGAGCCGGTCTGTAAATGGGAGGGGTGGGAGGGCTTGCTCAGCTCACACTACTTGGTCGATTTTGGGAGAGGCGACCTAGGACCAGCCGGAAAACCCCCAGGCCCAAGAGCCGGGTCGGGGAGCCGGTGAGTGAGGAGACCTTTGAGGGAAACGAAAAGGGCATGCCCCAAAAGCCGGCCCGGGGCACCCATTGCATTCATAAGCCCAAAAGGGGATGGATACATACATACACTGGTCTTTTCAGCAGTAAAATGGATGGAGGAGCGCTGGTTGTAGGAGATATGCCCTAGAGGCAGTAATAACAGTTATTTTGTATCTCCAAAGTTTGTAATGAATGTTTATGTTCCATGCTATAACTGCAATGATTCTCGAGTCTACAAATTAAACAAGGCTTGGAGGGAAACTCATGTGCACGTGTGGTATAATAAACGGTGAATTGTATTCCTAGTCTTGCCTCTAAGACTGGCTCAAGTGTTGCATGATGGTCCTGTTTTCCTGATCATGGGCATGGCTATGCCAGCAATTTTGAGGATGCGATGTTGGTAGAACACTCGTGTTGAATCGATCCGAATTGATGTTATGCTATGAGATACATTTGTCACAAGTTAATGGTTAATAACACAGAGATGGTTAACGTTTGCATAATTCCTTAGACCATGAGAGTATCGAGTTTCTTCATGCTTGCTTCATGAACTTTGGGGTTTGTTAAACGTCATCCGTAAATGGGTGGCTATTACGGCGGCTTACGGGTTCATGGAAAAGTATGTCAAGTAACTTGATAGCTCAAGATTGGGATTTGCTCCTCCGACGATGGAGAGATATCTCTGGGCCCTCTCGGTGTTACGGTATCCATCATCGTCTGGCTAGACACTTTGTGATTTGATCACGGGGATGCCGGAACACGGGAACGAGAAAAGAGAACAATACCGGCAACGAGGTAACTGGCATAGTGGACAAGTTGTTGATCCACGAGGATGCCTACATGTCTCACCTCGGGTAATTGTTAACATATCGCGAAGCAACAGGAATAGCTCACGACAACTAGAGGTTCACTCGAATATTCATTCGTGTGGGTATAGGGGTCAATATGGGTGTCCACGGCTCCGATGTTGATCATTGATCGGAAGGGGTTCCGGGTCATGTCTATGCTTCACCGAACCTATAGGGTCACACGCTTAAGGTTCATCTATCTGTTGAATACTAGACAGGGAGTCTGAGAGAAAATCACCGAAAAGTTTCGGACACCGGAAAAGTTTCGGACAGCGGAAAAGTTCCGCAGACAGGTCACCGGAACAGTTTCGGTGAAACTGAAAAGTTGTTTCAGGGGATACCACAAAGTCAAATTGGTTTTGGCACATGCCTGATAATTCTTGAAGGGTGCCAGAATCATTCTGGAAACTTTCTGGAATTTTCCGGGATGAAAACCGGAAATGTTCCGGAGCTGCCGGAACCACTTCAGATGCTTTTCGCAGATGAAAATCACTATTCCGGAATTGTTCCGGATCGCATTGAAAATTATTTTAGTGGGGTACTAGAATTGTTCTAAGCCCACATAAATATTTTTAGTTCGAGCGGACGCTGAAAAATGTCGCCGTGAATAGTGAAAGTGCTTTTTGGACTACTTTATGGAAAGCCACCTTTTTGGGCTTTGCTCCAAAAGATCTTGGGGATGACATGGATGGATTGGGGCCATTTTTGGGGCCCCACATGAGGTTGTGGCCGGCCACATGGTGGACTCCTTCATGGAGTCCCTCTTGTTCCTTGGTTTCACTTTTATGCCCTTGTGGAAGGACTTCATTCATGTGCATTTTGGGTTTTATTGTAAAACCACCCTACCCCTTGGTTTTCCTATAAATAGGAGGTGAGTGGGCTGCCATTTCTTAATCCTTGTGCTCTCATACACATGCTTTGCTTTGCAAGCTCTCTCTCTCCCTCCCACGAAAAGAGTCTTTCGTGGAGCCGGAAGGCTGTCTGGGTTTCGGCAGGAACTAGTTCTGGACGGCGAAGCCCTGCCGGATAGATGACACTGTATGTGTGCAACCCCATAGAGAGGTCGTAGTTTCGATCTTTTGCCCGAGGGGCTGTTCGTGTGTCCTCCCGTAGGGCTGTCCGAGTCTTCGTTCGAGTTTCGAGGGTCCTCCCGAAGGGCTGTCCGCGACATCGTCCGGGGGACTGTCCGACCGCCTCCCGAAGGGCTGTCCGACGAGGGAGTACATCCTCGCGGTTGGGAGGTTGTAAAATCCTAGCTGCGGGGATCTGCACCAACGATCTCCACCGACTCTTCTTCCGCTGCGCTTCGAGTCGGTACGGATCAGATCAAACCTTGTATGCAGTCTCCATAGTGGTCCTGGGCGTGCTCGCTATACCGGAAATTTTTGTTTTCTGTCGCGTTCCCCAACAGTGGCATCAAGAGCCAGGCTATGAGTAGATGCATGTTATGATCTAGAATACATGAGATGTATGGGTATTGCATAGTATAATTTTGTAGTAGATGAGATGTATTGCTGAAAATTATTTGTGCGGGTAGTAGATGAAATCTGTTACCCGATGTTCCTGTTGCTTCCCGTGAATTTGCGTAGTCCATATCTTGACGGAATGGTGGAATCTTACAAAGTTCCGACAATCCGCGATCCTTTCATGCTGCTCCTGAGTATGCTGATTGACAGATCAACGAAGTGCTAACAGTTCTTTGGGTTCCACCATAGTCAAAAGAAATATGGATGTTTCGCAGATGAAAGGGCAATGCAGATATGATCTGCACGGGGGTCACGCGTATGACGAAGTTTAGTATGGGGCTCGAGATTTTATCATCTCATGTTTCATACACCCTGGAAAGTTAATCTAGCAACTTGAATTATCATACTTGATGATAAACGTTGGTAGCTGCGGTTTGAGTCAAAACCTTAGAAGCCACGTAAAATAAAATTTTGTATAAACCGATTAGAGGCGTCTAACTTGGTTTTGCAGGATGGTTTGCATGTGATGTGGTATAGCAAAGCTCATATTCAATTTTGATTATGTATGAGATGGCTATATGATGTAATTAACATGACCTGCGTGTCATGATTTGGCATGATGGCTGGAGCCATATGATTGCACTTTAATGACCTGCGTGTCAACCTTATGTAATGCATTTATTTTATTAGCTATAGAGATAGCAATATTATCTGGTGCATCGACAAGGTGGTGGCAATCTTCGCAAAGGTGAACACCGAAGCGAATACCGAAGACGAAGAAATACTTGACTTCTCCGTCAGAAGGGGCTACACCATATCATGCTATTATGAATTGCCTGAGATGTTTATCCCTCTTGATGCACCCTTCTTAATTGCGCGGTAGTCGCTTTTTATTAGGGTGATCTCTCACTTAGAATATCAAGTAGTTAGTGTTCTCCCAAGTGTAGCACCGTCACGGCACCTATCTCTTCGGGGTATCACATGGTTACATGGGTACGAACGATTAGAGAAGTGTGAGGCGGGTGAGTTGAGACCCCGCAGCGAGATCACTTGGTTGTCTTGACGTTCAGGCATGAAAGTCATGAGCTCGGAACACATGCATCGAAAGATGAACAAGAGTCACATAGAGATGTGATTGGCAAGTTGGCCTACCAATTGAAATTCTCGTCACTTGAGATGGTTACATCCTTGACGCTGCATTGAAAGTTCGGTCTTGCATCACTCACAATCAATTATGAGAGATATTGATTTGAGTGGGAGTGCACCTTAGAATAAAAATTATTTATTCACTAGTGCCAAAAATCATTATGAACAAAGTCTAAATGAACTTGTGTTTTCCGTTGTAGATCAAATGGCTCGCAACACCGCGTTCAACTTAGGCCCTATGTTAGAGAAAGAGAAGTTAGCTGCGAATGGAAACAACTAAGCAGACTGGGTCCGTACCCTGAGGATTGTCCTCCGGGGTGCTAAGAAAGTGTATGTGCTTGACGGACCTCTTCCTCCTAAACCGGCGGCAACAGCCGTGGTAGACATACAAAATGTCTGGGCCACTAAGGATGATGATTACAACTTAGTGCAGTGCCTCATGCTGTCTTGCATGAGTTCAGAGCTTCAAAAACGTTTTGAATTACATAACTCCTTTGATATGATCAAGGATCTGGATGCTCTTTACAAGTTTAATGCACGGTCTGAACGTTTTGACATCATGAAAATGATGGCGGAGACCAAGATGGCTGAGGGCAGTTCAGTTGGCGAGCACGTAGTCAATATGATTGGCTACGCTGAAAGGTTTAAAATCCTGGAATTCCCACTTCCAGAAGAGCATGTTATGGACTTGTTGCTAGGTTCACTCCCCCCGTCTTATGGCGGTTTTATCATGAACTACAACATGAATGGGATGGACAAAACAACAAATGAGGTGCTTGCCATGCTAAAAACTGCTGAAGGAGGACTGCAGAAAAATCGCAAGCAAGTGTTGCTTGTGAATAAAACTGCCAGTTTCAAAAAGAAAGGCAAGCCAAAGAAGGGCAAGGGCGCCGGTAAGACTGGTTTCCAACGCAAATCTAAGGGCGGAGCCAAGAATGAAACTGAGTGCTTCTACTGCAAGGGCACAGGACACTGGAAGAGAAACTGCGAGAAGTATCTGGAAGATAAGAAGTCCGGAAAAACCGGAAAAGGTATAATTGTTATACAAGTTAATGTCATTGAAGTTTTGCTTGCTAGCGAAAATTCTAAGTCTTGGGTATTTGATACCGGATCGGTTGCTCACATTTGCAACTCGATACAGGGGCTTCAGAAGGTGCGCAAGCTGGCAAAGAATGAAGTCGTGATGCGTGTCGGGAACGGCGCTGGGATCGCCGCTCAAGCCGTCGGCATTATGCCTCTACGTCTCCCTTCAGGATTTATTTTGGAACTTAGTAACTGATATTTTGTTCCGTTATTGTGTAGAAACATTATCTCTGGATCATGTTTAGTACACGATGGGTACTCCTACAAGTCCGAGAACAATGGTTGTTCACTTTATTGTAAGGATATGTTTTATGGATTTGCACCCATTGTTGGGGGCCTTTTCATATTGAATCTTGATTGTGGAAATGATGTCTTTAATGTGAATGCTAAACGCCTTAAGAAGGCTGATACCACCACCACTTACTTGTGGCACTGTCGGCTTGGCCACATCGGAAAGAAACGCATGCAAAGACTCCATAAAGATGGAGTTTTACCGTCCCTTGATTTTGAATCATTTGACACATGTGAAGCTTGCTTGATGGGAAAAATGACCAAGACGCCGTTCACGGGTCATCCTGAACGGGCGGGTGAATTATTGGAAATAATACATAGTGATGTATGTGGTCCAATGAACACGGCCACACGGGGTGGGTATTTTTACTTCGTGACTTTTACTGATGATTTAAGTCGGTATGGCTATATCTACTTGATGAAGCATAAGTCGGAAACCTTTGAAAAGTTCAGAGATTTTTAGAATGAGGTAGAAAATCATCGTGACAAAAAGATTAAGTTTCTGCGGTCTGATCACGGAGGCGAATATCTTAGTCATGAGTTTGGCCAACATCTGAGTGACCGTGGAATCGTTTCACAGCTTATGCCTCCCGGAACTCCACAGCGAAACGGAGTGTCGGAACGACGTAACCGAACCCTGTTAGACATGGTAAGGTCGATGATGTCTCTTACAGATCTACCGATATCTTTTGGGGGTCACGCACTACTCACTGCCGCTTATACATTAAACAGAGCGCCGTCTAAGTCTGTTGAGACGACACCACATAAGATGTGGTGTGGGAAGATACCTAGTGTGTCGCATCTCAAGGTTTGGGGTTGTGAGGCATACGTAAAACGTTTACAGCCAACCAAACTAGAACCTAGATCAGACAAATGTTACTTTGTAGGTTATCCAAATAACACCATTGGATATTCCTTCTACCACCAGTACGAAGGCAAAATGTTTGTCGCAAAGGTTGCACACTTTCTCGAGAAAGAATTTCTCGCTAAAGAATTGAGTGGGAGGACAGTACAACTTAATGAGATTAGTGAATCTTTGGCAACCATTGATATGGCTAAGGAACTGGAAGTACTTCCACAAATTATCCCTACAACCGAGCCGAAAGTTGTCGCATGTGATGCGGAAACTTTAGACAATGTTGTTACTGAACCGCGCAGATCAGGTAGGGCTATCCAGCCACCTGAGTGGTTTCATAACGAAATCTTCATTCTTGAAGACGATGAACCTGCGCACTACAAGGAAGCGATGGCGGGGCCTAGCTCAAGGGAATGGCACAAGGCCATGAGATCCGAAATGGAATCCATGTACGAAAACCAAGTTTGGAACTTGGAAGAACTTCCAGATGGCGTAAAACCCATTGGTTGCAAATGGATTTTCAAAAGAAAGACGGACGCGGATGGTAACATTACTATCCACAAAGCTAGACTTGTCGCGAAAGGGTTCACGCAAGTTCCAGGAGTGGACTACGATGAGACTTTCTCGCCCGTAGCTATGCTTAGGTCTGTTCGGATATTACTAGCAATTGCTGCTTATTTCGATTATGAAATATGGCAGATGGATGTCAAAACGGCTTTCCTAAATGGAAACCTTGAACAGGATGTATACATGATACAGCCAGAAGGTTTTGTCGATCCTAAGAATGCTGGAAAGGTATGTAAGCTTCAGAAAGCCATTTATGGTCTGAAGCAAGCATCAAGGAGCTGGAACATTCGTTTTGATGAAGTGGTCAAAGAGTTTGGCTTCATCAGGAACGATGAAGAATCTTGTGTTTACAAGAAGTTTAGTGGGAGCGCAAAAGCATTTCTAATCTTGTATGTGGATGACATATTGTTGATTGGAAATGATGTGAATTTTCTTAGCGAAATAAAAGACTCATTGAAAAGGAGTTTTTCAATAAAAGACTTAGGTGAAGCGGCATATGTATTGGGCATCAGGATCTATAGAGATAGATCAAGACGCCTAATAGCTCTTAGCCAAAGCACGTACATTGACAAGGTGTTGAAAAGGTTCAACATGGAGAACTCCAAGAAAGGCCTACTCCCCATGTCACCTGGCACAGTGCTTTGCAAGAATCAGAGTCCTCGGACCCTTGATGAGCGAGTACAAATGAATGATATTCCATATGCTTCGGCAGTTGGTTCTATTATGTATGCCATGCTATGTACAAGACCGAATGTTTCCTATGCGCTAAGTGTTAGCAGCCGGTACCAAGGTGATCCAGGATTGGAACACTGGGCCGCAGTCAAGGGTATTCTTAAGTACCTCAGAAGGACCAAGGATTTACTCCTTGTGTACGGAGGTGATGAAGAGCTCATTGTAAGTTGTTACACTGATGCAGGCTTCATGACAGACCCAGATGACTTCAAATCTCAATCTGGCTATGTTTTCATATTGAACGGCGATGCAGTTGATTGGAAAAGTTCCAAACAAAAGACTGTGGCAGATTCTACGACGGAGGCGGAATATGTTGCTGCTTCTGAAGCCTCCAAGCAAGCTGTCGGTATCAAGCAATTTCTTGAAGACCTTGGTGTGGTTCCAAGTGCTCTGGACCCGGTGGAGATCTATTGTGATAATAGTGGCGCCGTGGCTCAGGCAAGGGAGCCATGTTCGCACCATAAGACAATGCATATTCAACGCAAATATAAACTCATTCGACATCATGTCGAAGAAGGTTTAGTGAAAGTACGAAAAGTTCACACGGATCTGAATGTGTCAGACCCGATGACAAAGCCTCTACCACGAGCAAAGCATGAGCAACACCGGATAGCCATTGGTGTTAGGGAAGCCATGTAACTGGATTATGACTCTAGTGCAAGTGGGAGTCTGTAGGAGATATGCCCTAGAGGCAGTAATAACAGTTATTTTGTATCTCCAAAGTTTGTAATGAATGTTTATGTTCCATGCTATAACTGCAATGATTCTCGAGTCTACAAATTAAACGAGGCTTGGAGGGAAACTCATGTGCACGTGTGGTATAATAAACGGTGAATTGTATTCCTAGTCTTGCCTCTAAGACTGGCTCAAGTGTTGCATGATGGTCCTGTTTTCCTGATCATGGGCATGGCTATGCCAGCAATTTTGAGGATGCGATGTTGGTAGAACACTCGTGTTGAATCGATCCGAATTGATGTTATGCTATGAGATACATTTGTCACAAGTTAATGGTTAATAACACAGAGATGGTTAACGTTTGCATAATTCCTTAGACCATGAGAGTATCGAGTTTCTTCATGCTTGCTTCATGAACTTTGGGGTTTGTTAAACGTCATCCGTAAATGGGTGGCTATTACGGCGGCTTACGGGTTCATGGAAAAGTATGTCAAGTAACTTGATAGCTCAAGATTGGGATTTGCTCCTCCGACGATGGAGAGATATCTCTGGGCCCTCTCGGTGTTACGGTATCCATCATCGTCTGGCCAGACACTTTGTGATTTGATCACGGGGATGCCGGAACACGGGAACGAGAAAAGAGAACAATACCGGCAACGAGGTAACTGGCATAGTGGACAAGTTGTTGATCCACGAGGATGCCTACATGTCTCACCTCGGGTAATTGTTAACATATCGCGAAGCAACAGGAATAGCTCACGACAACTAGAGGTTCACTCGAATATTCATTCGTGTGGGTATAGGGGTCAATATGGGTGTCCACAGCTCCGATGTTGATCATTGATCGGAAGGGGTTCCGGGTCATGTCTATGCTTCACCGAACCTATAGGGTCACACACTTAAGGTTCATCTATCTGTTGAATACTAGACAGGGAGTCTGAGAGAAAATCACCGAAAAGTTTCGGACACCGGAAAAGTTTCGGACAGCGGAAAAGTTCCGCAGACAGGTCACCGGAACAGTTTCGGTGAAACTGAAAAGTTGTTTCAGGGGATACCACAAAGTCAAATTGGTTTTGGCACATGCCTGATAATTCTTGAAGGGTGCCAGAATCGTTCTGGAAACTTTCTGGAATTTTCCGGGATGAAAACCGGAAATGTTCCGGAGCTGCCGGAACCACTTCAGATGCTTTTCGCAGATGAAAATCACTATTCCGGAATTGTTCCGGATCGCATTGAAAATTATTTTAGTGGGGTACTAGAATTGTTCTAAGCCCACATAAATATTTTTAGTTCGAGCGGACGCTGAAAAATGTCGCCGTGAATAGTGAAAGTGCTTTTTGGACTACTTTATGGAAAGCCACCTTTTGGGGCTTTGCTCCAAAAGATCTTGGGGATGACATGGATGGATTGGGGCCATTTTTGGGGCCCCACATGAGGTTGTGGCCGGCCACATGGTGGACTCCTTCATGGAGTCCCTCTTGTTCCTTGGTTTCACTTTTATGCCCTTGTGGAAGGACTTCATTCATGTGCATTTTGGGTTTTATTGTAAAACCACCCTACCCCTTGGTTTTCCTATAAATAGGAGGTGAGTGGGCTGCCATTTCTTCATCCTTGTGCTCTCATACACATGCTTTGCTTTGCAAGCTCTCTCTCTCCCTCCCACGAAAAGAGTCTTTCGTGGAGCCGGAAGGCTGTCTGGGTTTCGGCAGGAACTAGTTCTGGACGGCGAAGCCCTGCCGGATAGATGACACTGTATGTGTGCAACCCCATAGAGAGGTCGTAGTTTCGATCTTTTGCCCGAGGGGCTGTTCGTGTGTCCTCCCGTAGGGCTGTCCGAGTCTTCGTTCGAGTTTCGAGGGTCCTCCCGAAGGGCTGTCCGCGACATCGTCCGGGGGACTGTCCGACCGCCTCCCGAAGGGCTGTCCGACGAGGGAGTACATCCTCGCGGTTGGGAGGTTGTAAAATCCTAGCTGCGGGGATCTGCACCAACGATCTCCACCGACTCTTCTTCCGCTGCGCTTCGAGTCGGTACGGATCAGATCAAACCTTGTATGCAGTCTCCATAGTGGTCCTGGGCGTGCTCGCTATACCGGAAATTTTTGTTTTCTGTCGCGTTCCCCAACACTGGTAGCCTTCACATTCGCGACTAGCTTCTTGGCCGCTTCCAAAGCAGACGACCAGTAGAAACCGTGGCGAAAGGCCTCGGCCACCAGGGTCCTGGAGCCGGCTCGACCAGTGCTGGCAAGACAGTCGAGGTTGATGGAGCCGGTGGCGAAGATGCCGAGGGGGCAGCTCGAGCCGCCAATGGGCCGACAGCATCTGCCGACACGAAGATGGATTCCGATTCCGGGGAAGGCTTGATCGACGGCTTGAGCATCCGCTCCAGGGAGACGCCGGCTGGGATGGCCTGCCGGGTGGAGCCTATCTTTGCCAGCGCGTTGGTCGCCTCGTTGTTCGCCCGTGGTATGTTGTGGAACTCACAACCCTGGAAGGAGCCGGTGAGTTGTTGTACTAGGAAGCGGTAGCTGGCCATGTTGGCGTCCCTGGCATCCCATTCGCCAGAGACCTGTTGTACCACAAGGTCGGAGTCGCCGAAGCATAGGATGTGCCTGATGTTGATCTCCTTGGCGAGCCGGAGGCCGTGGATGATGGCCTCGTACTCGGCCATGTTGTTGGAGGCGGCGAAGTGGATCTGGAGGGCGTACTTGAGATGGTCACCTTTTGGGGAGGAGAGGACTATGCCGGCACCCAGGCCGGTCCTCATTTTTGAGACGTCGAAATGCATGCGCCAATGTGTGGAGTCTGGGGGAGGCTGTTGGGGAACGTTGCATGGGAAACAAAAAATTTCCTATGCACACGCAAAATCTATCCATGGTGATGAGCATCTATGAAAGGGAGAGTGGATCTACATACCCTTGTAGATCGCTAAGCGGGAAGCGTTAAGAAACGCGGTTGGTGTAGTCGAACGTCTTCGCGATCCAAATCGCCGAGCGTCCCGCGATCTCATCACGATCCGTCCCGTGAACTCATCACGATCCGTCCCGCGAAATCATCACGATCCGTTTCGTGATCTTGATCACGATCCGACCTGCGAACTCATCACGATCCGTCCCACGAACTCGTCATGAACCGTCTCGCGATCTTGATCACGGTCCTTCCGATCTAGCGCCGAACGGACGGCACCTCCGCGTTCAGCACACGTGCAGCTTGATGACGATCTCCACCGTCTTGATCCAGCAAGAAGTGGAGAGGAAGAAGAGTTCACCGGCAGCATGACGGCGCTCCGGCGATGGTGGTGGAGCAATTCCGGCAGGGCTTCGCCTAAGCACTGCAGAAAACCGATCTAGAGGAGAAACTATGCACTAGAGGAACGGGTAGCACGTGGCTGAAAATTCTGTGCCAAAACCCTAAAATCCTCTAGTATACATAGGAGGATAGGAGGAGGAGTCTTGGCTGCCAAAAAGCCAGCCCTTGGGTCGACCAAAGTGGGGAGGAGGGGAGGACTCCTCCTCCAATCCTAGTAGGACTAGGATTCCTCCCTTTTTTGGCCTTTTTCCACCTTTTTCCCTTTGGGCTTTTTCTCCCAGCCGCATGGGCCTTGTGTGGGACTTCCACCAGCCCAAAAAAGGCTGGTATTTACTCTCCCACAGCCCATGAAGCCTCTTGGGTCGAAACACCCCTCGTGGAGGTCTCCCGGTACACTACCGGCACTCCCGGTACACTACCGATGAGCCCGAAACTTTTCCAGCGACCAAACTGGGACTTCCTATATATGAATCTTTACCTCCAGACCATTCCGGAGCTCCTCATGACGTCCGGTATCTCATACGGGACTCCGAACAACCTTCGGTCACCACCACACATAACTCTATACTACCGAAACGTCACCAAACCTTAAGTGTGCAGACCCTGCGGGTTCGAGAACTATGTAGACATGACCGAGACACCTCTACGGTCAATAACCAATGGCAGGACCTAGATGTCCACATTGGTTCCTACATATTCTACAAAGATCTTCATCGGTCTAACCTCTATGTCAAGGATTCAGTTAATCCCGTATGATGTTCCCTTTGTTCTTCGGTATGTTACTTGCCCGAGATTCGATCGTCGGTATCTCCATACCTAGTTCAACCACGTTACCGGAAAGTCTCTTTACTCGTTCCGTAATACAAGATCCCGTGACTAACAATTAGTCACATTGCTTGCAAGGCTTATTGTGATGTTGCATTACCGAGTGGGCCTTGAGATACCTCTCCGTCACACGGAGTAACAAATCCCAGTCTTGATCCATGCCAACTCAACAGACACCCTCGGAGACACCTGTAGAGCACCTTTATAGTCACCCAGTTACGTTGCAACGTTTGATACACACAAGGTACTCCTCCGATATCTGTGAGTTGCATGATCTCATGGTCATAGGAACATATACATGACATGTAGAAAACAGTAGCAATAAACTGACATGATCATATCCTATGTTTGTAGTTTGGGTCTTGTCCATCACATCATTCTCCTAATGATGTGATCCCGTTATCAAATGACATCTCATGTCCATGGCTAGGAAACCTTAACCATCTTTGATCAACGAGCTAGTCCATTAGAGGCATACTAGGGATATGGTTTTGTCTATGTATCCACACATGCATCTAAGTCTCCGATCAATACAATTTATAGCATGGATAATAAACGATTATCATGAACAAGGAAATATGATAATAACTAATTTATTATTGCCTCTAGGGCATATTTCCAACATTCTCCCACTTGCACTAGAGTCAATAATCTAGTTCACATCACCATGTGATTCGCATTGTTATGAATCTAACACCCAATGAGTTCTGGGGCTCGATCATGCCTTGCATGTGAGAGAGGTCTTATAGTCAACGGGTCTGCGATAAGTAGATCCGTGTGTACTTTGCAAATTTCTATGTCAAACCGTAAACACTGCTACCACACTCCACTTGGTACTATTCCAAATGGCTGCTCCACTATACGTATCTAGATTGCTACTACGAGTCATTCGGATTGGTGTTAAAAGCTTGCATCGACGTAACTCTTTACGACGAACTATTTATCACCTCCATAATCCAGAAACATCTCCTTTGTCTTTTAGTTACTAAGGATAATCTTGACCGCTGTCCAGTGCTCCATTCCAGGATCACTTTGAAACCTTCTGGCCATATTTATGGCAAGGCTGACATCGGGTCTTGTGCATAGCATTGCATACACGATAGAGCCTATGGTTGAAGCATAGGGGATGACACTCATCTTTTCTCTATCTTCTGCAATCACTGGGCATTAAGTCTTACTCAACTTTATACTTTTCAAATCAGGCGAGAACTCTTTCTCTGATTGATCCATTTTGAGCTCTTTCAAAATCTTGTCAAGGTATGTACTCATTGAAAGTCTCATCAAGTATCTTGATCTATCTCTATAGATCTTGATGCTCAACAATTAGGTAGCTTTTTCCATGTCTTCCTTTGAAAAATTCTTTTCAAACACCGGTTTATGCTCTCCAGAAATTCTACATCATTTCCGAATAGCAATATGTCATCCAGATATACTTATCAGAAAATCCATAGTGCTCCCACTCACTTTATTGCAAATACAAGTTTCTCGTAAACTTTGTATAGACTCAAAAACTTTGATCACCTCATCAAAGTGTATATTCCAACTCCGAGATGCTTGCTTCAGTTCATACAAGAATCACTGAAGCTCGCACACCTTTTAGCAACCTCAGGACTGACAAAACCTTCTGGTTGTATCTCATACAACCTTTCCTTAAGGAAGGAAACGATGTTTTGGCATCCATCTGCCAGATTTCATAATTGAAAAATGCAGCAACTGCTAACATAATTCCAACAAACTTTTAGCATCACTACAAGTGAGAAAGTCTCATCGCAGTCAACTCTTTGAACTTGTCGTAAACTACTTTGCAACAAGTCGAGCTTTACAAATGGTAACATTTACCATCAGCGTCTGTTTTCATTTTAAAGATCCATTTGTACTTAACGACCTATCGTCCAACGAGCAAGTCCACCAAATTCTATACTTGGTTTTCATACATGGATCCTTTCTCGGATTTCATGGCCTCTAACCATTTGTTGGTTTCCGGTCCCATCATCGCTTCTCCATAGTTCGTAGGTTCATCGTTGTCCAACAACATGACCTCCGAGACAGGGTTGTCGTACCGCTCAGTAGCAGTACACATCCTTGTCGACCTACGAAGTTCGATAGTAACTTGATCCGAAGCTTCATGATCATCATCATTAACTTCCTCTTCAACTGACGTAGGCTTCACAGAAACATCTTTCTGTGCTGCGCCACTTTCTGGTTGAAGTGAAGGTTCAATAACCTCATCAAGTTCTATTTTCCTCGTAGGTCGATAGTAACTTGATCGGAAGCTTCATGATCATCATCATTAACTTCCTCTTCAACTGACGTAGGCTTCACAGAATAATCTTTCTGCGCTGCACTACTTTCTGGTTGAAGCAGAGGTTCAAATAACCTCATCAGGTTCTATCCTCCTCCCTCTCAATTCTTTCAAGAGAAACCCTTTCTCGAGAAAGGACCCAGTTTGAGCAACAAACATTTTATGCTTGGATCTGAGATAGAAGGTTCACCCAACTGTTCTTAGGGTATTCTATGAAGATGCATTTGTCCGCTTTGGGTTCGAGCTCATTAGGCAAAAACATTTTCCACACAAGCGTCGCAGCCCCAAACATTAAGAAATGACAGCTTAGGTTTCTATCAAACCATAGTTCACACGGTGTCATCTCAACGGATTTAGATGGTGCCCTATTTAAAGTGAATGTTGTTGTCTCTAATGCATAACCCCAAAATTATAGTAAGAAAACGATAATAGACATCATAGCACGCACCATATCCAATAGAGCACGACTATGACGTTCGGACACACCATCACACTATGGTGTTCCAGGTGGCGTGAGTTGTGAAACAACTTTCACATTGTCTAAAGTTGTATGCCAAACTCATAACTTAGATATTCACCTCCACGATCATATCGCAAACATATTTATCTTCTTGTCACGATGATCTTAAACTTCACTCTGAATTTGCTTGAACCTTTCAAACGATTCAGACTTGTGTTTCATTAAGTAAATATACACTATATCTACTGAAATCATCAGTGAAGGTAAGAAAATAACGATATCCACCGCACGCTACAAGACTCATTGGATTGCATACATCAACATGTATCATTTCCAATAAATCACTTGCCCGCTTCATCAAAAACAGAAAACGGGGTCCTTAGTCATCTTGACCAAGAGGCATGGTTCGCATGTCTCAACCGATTCGAAATCGAATGAGTCCAAAGATCCATCAGCATGGAGTTTCTTCATGCATTTTATACCAATATGACATTTAGCGGCAGTGCCACAAGTATGTGGTACTATTATTATTAACTTTGTATCTTTTTGGCATCAATGTTATGAACATGTGTATTACTACGATCAAGTTTGAACAAACCATTCTTACTGGGTGCATGACCATTGAAGGTATTATTCATGTAAAAAGAATAACCATTATTCTCTAACTTAAATGAATAACCGTGTTGCAATGAACAAGATCTAATCACGTTCATGCTCAACGCAAAAAACACCAAATAACATTTATTTTAGGTTCGTCACTAATCTCGAAGGTAGAGAGAGCGTGCGATGTTGATCACATCAGCCTTGGAAACATTTCCAACACACATCATCACCTCACACTTAGCTAGTTCTCTGTTTATTTCACAGCTTTTATTTTGAGTTACTAACATTTAGCAACCGAACCGGTATCCAATACCCAGGTGCTACTAGGAGTACTAGCAAGGTACACATCAATAACACGTATATCAAATATACTTCTGTTGACGTTTGCCAGCCTTATTATCTACCAAGTATCTAGGGTTGTTCCGCTTCAACGACCACTCTCCTCATAATCGAAGCACTTAGTCTCGGGTTTGAGTTCAACTTTGGGTTGCTTCACTGGAGAAGCAACTGACTTGCTATCCATGAAGTTTCCCTCCTTGCTCTTGCCCTTCTCGAAACTAGTGGTTTCAACTAACCATCAACACTTTGACGCTCCTTCTCGATTTCTACCTTCGCGGTGTCAAACATCGCGAATAGCTCAGGGATCATTATTTCTATCCCTGGCGTTTTATAGTTCATCACCAAGTTCTAGTAGCTTTAGTGACAGTGACTTGGAGAACTATATCAATCACTATCTTATCTGGAAGATCAACTCCCACTCGATTCAAGCGATTGTAGCACCCAGACAATCTGAGCACATGCTCAACGATTGATCTATTCTCTTTGATCTTACAGGCAAAGAATCTTGTTGGAGATCTCATATCTCGCAACACGGGCACGAGCCTGAGATCCTAATTTCAGCTCTTACAACATCTCATATATTCCATGACGTTCAAAACGTTTCGGAGCCTCAATTCTAAGCTGTAATGCATGCCGCACTAAACTATTAAGTAGTTATCAAAACGTGCCTGTCAGATGTTCACAACATCTACAAACAACGCTAGAGGGGTTGGTGCACCGAGCGGTGCATTAAGGACATAAGCCTTCTGTGCAGCAATGAGGACAATCCTCAGATCACGGAGCCAGTCCGCAATATTGCTACCATCATATTTCAACTCTATTTCTCTAGGAACATATAAAATTCAAGGGAGCTACAGCGCGAGCAACTAATCTACAACATAATTTGCAAAGACACCACTGACTATGTTCATGATAATAAGTTCAATTAATCATATTACTTAAGAACTCCCACTCAAATTGACATCCCTCCGGTCATCCGAATGATACATGATCCAAATTCACCAACTCAAGTCCGATCATCATGTGAGTTGAGGTGGTTACAATGGTGAACATCATCATGTTGATCATATCTACTATATGACTCATGTTCGACCTTTTGGTCTCTTGTGTTCCGAGGCCATGTCTGTACATGCTAGGCTCGTCAAGTTTAACCCGAGTGTTCTGCGTGTGCAACACTGGCTTGCACCTGTTGTATGTGAACGTAGAGTCTATCACACCCGATCATCACGTGGTGTCTCAACACGACGAACTTTCGCAACGGTGCACACTCGGGGAGAACATAATTTATCTTGAAATTTAAGTGATGGATCACCTTATAATGCTACCGCCGTACTAAGCAAAACAAGGTGCATAAAAGGATTAACATCACATGCAATTCATAAGTGACATGATATGGCCATGAACTTGTGCTTTAGATCTCCATCTTGAAAGCACCGGCATGATCTCCATCATCACCGGCACGACACCATGATCTCCATCATCTTGATCTCCATCAAATTGTCGCCATCGGGGTTGTCACGCCCTGCATGCTTCTACTACTATTGCTACCGTTTAGCGATAAAGTAAAGCATTACATAGAGCTTAATGATTGACACGCAGGTCATACAATAATTAAAGACAACCCTATGGCTCCTGCCGGTTGCCGTAATCATCGACATGCAAGTCGTGAAATTCTATACATCACATGATCATCTCATACATCACATATATCACATCATGTAATTGGCCATATCACATCACAACATACCCTGCAAAAACAAGTTAGACATCCTCTAATTGTTGTTGCATGTTTTACGTGGCTGCTATGGGTTTCTAGCAAGAACGATTCTCACCTACGCATAAACCATAATGGTGATACATAATTTGCTTTTCAACCTTCTCAAGGACCGCCTTTGTCGAATCCGATCCAACTAAAGTGAGAGAAGCTGCCACCCGCAAGCCATCTAGGCAACAAGTTGCGTCGAGGGAACCGGTCTCTCGTAAGCGTACGAGTAATGTTGGTCCGGGCTGCTTCATCTCAAAATACTGCTGAACCAAAATCCGACCAAGGGAGGAAGCAATCTAAGCATGAACGCCCACAGACTCTTTGTGTTCTACTCGAGATCTCATCTACACACAGACCTAGCTCATGATGCCACTGTTGGGGAACGTTGCATGGGAAACAAAAATTTTCCTACGCACACGCAAGATCTATCCATGGTGATGAGCATCTACGAGAGGAAGAGTGGATCTACATACCCTTGTAGATCGCTAAGCGGGAAGTGTTAAGAAACGCGGTTGGTGTAGTCGAACGTCTTCGCGATCCAAATCGCCGAGCGTCCCGCGATCTCATCACGATCCGTCCCGTGAACTCATCACGATCCGTCCCGCGAACTCATCACGATCCGTTTCGTGATCTTGATCACGATCCGTCCTGCGAACTCATCACGATCCGTCCCACGAACTCGTCACGAACCGTCTCGCGATCTTGATCACGGTCCTTCCGATCTAGCGCCGAACGGACGGCACCTCCGCGTTCAGCACACGTGCAGCTTGATGACGATCTCCACCGTCTTGATCCAGCAAGAGGAAGTGGAGAGGAAGATGAGTTCACCAGCAGCATGACGACGCTCCGGCGATGGTGGTGGAGCAATTCCGGCAGGGCTTCGCCTAAGCACTGCAGAAAACCGATCTAGAGGAGAAACTATGCACTAGAGGAACGGGTAGCACGTGGCTGAAAATTCTGTGCCAAAACCCTAAAATCCTCTAGTATACATAGGAGGATAGGAGGAGGAGTCTTGGATGCCAAAAAGCCAGCCCTTGGGTCGACCAAAGTGGGGAGGAGAGGAGGACTCCTCCTCCAATCCTAGTAGGACTAGGATTCCTCCCTTTTTTGGCCTTTTTCCACCTTTTTCCCTTTGGGCTTTTTCTCCCAGCCGCATGGGCCTTGTGTGGGACTTCCACCAGCCCACAAAAGGCTGGTATTTACTCTCCCACAGCCCATGAAGCCTCTTGGGTCGAAATACCCCTCCCGGAGGTCTCCCGGTACACTACCGGCACTCCCGGTACACTACCGATGAGCCCGAAACTTTTCCAGCGACCAAACTGGGACTTCCTATATATGAATCTTTACCTCCGGACCATTACGGAGCTCCTCATGACGTCCGGGATATCATCCGGGACTCCGAACAACCTTCGGTCACCACCACACATACTCTATACTACCAAAACGTCACCAAACCTTAAGTGTGCAGACCCTGCGGGTTCGAGAACTATGTAGACATGACCGAGACACCTCTACGGTCAATAACCAATGGCGGGACCTGGATGTCCACATTGGTTCCTACATATTCTACGAAGATCTTTATCGGTCGAACCTCTATGTCAAGGATTCAGTTAATCCCGTATGATGTTCCCTTTGTTCTTCGGTATGTTACTTGCCCGAGATTCGATCGTCGGTATCTCCATACCTAGTTCAACCTCGTTACCGGCAAGTCTCTTTACTCGTTCCGTAATACAAGATCCCGTGACTAACACTTAGTCACATTGCTTGCAAGGCTTATTGTGATGTTGCATTACCGAGTGGGCCCTGAGATACCTCTCCGTCACACGGAGTAACAAATCCCAGTCTTGATCCATGCCAACTCAACAGACACCCTCGGAGACACCTGTAGAGCACCTTTATAGTCACCCAGTTAAGTTGCGACGTTTGATACACACAAGGTACTCCTCCGGTATCTGTGAGTTGCATGATCTCATGGTCATAGGAACATACACTTGACATGTAGAAAACAGTAGCAATAAACTGACACGACCATATGCTACGTTTGTAGTTTGGGTCTTGTCCATCACATCATTCTCCTAATGATGTGATCCCGTTATCAAATGACATCTCATGTCCATGGCTAGGAAACCTTAACCATCTTTGATCAACGAGCTAGTCCATTAGAGGCATACTAGGGATATGGTTTTGTCTATGTATCCACACATGCATCTAAGTCTCCGATCAATACAATTTATAGCATGGATAATAAACGATTATCATGAACAAGGGAATATGATAATAACTAATTTATTATTGCCTCTAGGGCATATTTCCAACAGAGGCGACACGAACTCGGTCTCTGCCCAGTCGACGAGGAAGTCGGCCAGCACCTGTGACTTGATGGCGGTATGTGGCTCGTACTGGATCTCATGGTCGGCGAGGGCGATGACCCATTTGGTGACCCGGCCGGTGAAGTCCCGATAGCTCATGATCTCACCGAGTGGGGCCGTGCTTACCACGGTGATGGTGTGCTCCTGGAAGTACTGCTTGACCTTCTTGGCGGCGAAGTAGATGCCATAGCACATCTTCTCGTAGTGAGGGTAGTTCTTCTTGGAGGTGGAGAGGACCTCGCTGAGGTAGTAGACGGGGCGCTGGACCAGCAGGGATTTGCCCTCCTCCGGCCGCTCGACCACTAAGACGACGCTGATGACGCGAGTGGTCGCCGCGATGTAGGCGAGCAAGGGTTCCTTCTCAGCCGGCGTGGCCAGGATGGGCACACGGGTGAGAGCTTTCTTGAGGCCACGGAAGGCCTCATCAGCCTCGTCAGGCCAATCGAACATGCTCGGCTTCTTGGTGTGACCCGGCTCGACCAGAGCCGTCTTGCGAAGGAGCCCGTAGAGGGGCAAGGCTTTCTCCCCCAGCTGGCTGATGAACCGACTGAGCGAGGCGAGGCAGCCGATGAACTTCTGGACGTCGCGGAGCCGGGTTGGCTTGGGCATGCGCTTGATAACGCTGATCTTCTCCGGGTTAGCTTCGATGCCACAGGCGGACACGAAGAAACCCAAGAGCTGACCGGCTGGGACACCAAAGACGCACTTCTCCGGGTTGAGCTTGATCTTGTACTCGCGTAGGTTCGCGAATGTTTCCCGGAGATCGTCGAGGAGGCTGAAGTGCTTCTTGGTTTTGACAACGATGTCATCGACGTAGATGTGGACGTTCCTGTCTATCTGAGGCAGGAGGCACTTCTGCATGCACCGCTGGAAGGTGGTGCCTGTGTTCTTCAGGACGAAGGACATGGTGATATAGTAGTAGGCCCCGAAGGGCGTGATGAAGGAGGTCTTGAGCCGGTCCTCTAGATCCAGCTTGATCTGGTGGTAGCCGGAGTAGGCGTCCAGGAAGGACAGCAAATTACAGTCAGCCGTGGAGTCGATGACTTGATTGATCCGCGGCAGGGCGAAGGGGTCCTTGGGGCCCGCCTTGTTCAGGCTGGTGTAGTCGATGCACATGCGCCAGGTCTTGTTCTTCTTCAGCACCAGGACTGGGTTGGCCAGCTAGTCCGGGTGGAAAACTTCCATGATGAAGCCGGCTGCGAGCAGCCGGGCGATCTCTTCTCCTATAGTATGCCGCTTCTCCTCAGAGAAATGGCGTAGGGGTTGCTTGACCGGCTTGACGTACGGCCGGACATGTAGTTTGTGCTCGACAAACTTCCTCGGAACACCCGGCATGTCCTTGGGGGACCATGCAAAGATGTCCCGATTCTCACGGAGGAAGTCAACGAGCTCGCCTTCCTATTTGCTATCGAGGCGGGGGTCGATGGTGACGCACTGAGCGGGGGTGGCCGGGTTGAGCGGGATTTTCTTGGTGTCCTTGGATGGCTGGAAGGAGGCCTCACCGACGGACTGCGAGGGAGGAGCCGGTACTACCGGCTGGCTGGCAGCGAGGGCCACGAGCCGGTCAAGCTACCGCTTTTCGTCGGCTATCTCTAGGGCCTCGGCCAGCCGGCTTCCGTCTTGGATGCACTCGAGCGACATCTTGTAATCTCCCGCGATGGTGATGATTCCCTTGGGGCCCGATATCTTGAGCTTGAGGTAGGCATAATGGGGGACCGCCATGAAGTTGACGAGAGCCGGGCGGCCCAACAGCGTGTGGTAGGGATTCGCGAGGTCCACCACCTCGAACAGCACCGGCTCATGGCGAAAATGGCCGGGGCCGCCGAAGAGGATGTCGAGCGTGATCTTGCCGACAGGGGAGCAGGACTTTCCAGGCACGATGCCATGGAAAACCGTCTAGCTCACCTATAGGTCTTCTGTTTTTAGCCCTAGCTTGCGCATCGTGTTCAGGTAAAGGATGTTGATGCTGCTGCCACCGTCTATCAGCACCCGCGAGAAGCGGTAGGTGCGCTTCTCGGTGGTGATGGTGGGGTCAAGGACCTGGGTGTAGCTGCCGGGACTCGGCATGACGGCGGGGTGATCTACCCGGCTCCAGGTGACCGACTTCTCCGACCAGTGCATGAACTGGGGAGTTTCCGGCATGGTGGCGTTCACCTCACGATGGAGCCGGCGTTGAGCATGTTTGCTCGTCTCTTCACTGGTGAACACGATGTAGCAACCATCCTGGTTGGGGAACTGGTCATGCAGGCGACCGTCATTTTGGGCCGGAGCCGGAGCCGGCGCCGGCGTGCGGGCAGGCGGCACGGGAGGAGCCGGAAGGCCGTCCCCCGGGGCAATCGTTTTGAGAAGCTGCACCGCGGAGCGTGTGTGTGGAGGGCTTGGCCCCAGAGTGGTTCTTGTAGGGGAGGTCGAGCATCTGCTTGAAGGTGAGCTTCGGCTGCCAGGCGGCCTTGCCAATGCGCTGGCGCTGGCTGGAAGACTGGGCAGTCGGTTCCTGTTCCTCGATGGTGGCGACCTGCCGGCTCCTGTAGCAGGAGTCGGACTGGTCATTCTTGCGCTTGTTGTTCTGTGGCTGCCGGTTGTCGTCAGCCGGTCGGGCCGCCGCCGGTGTTGGCGTTGCCTTGGCGGGCGGGGTCGTCTTGACCCGAATGGCGGAGTCCGCCATGGTGTACTTGTCCGCCTTGGTCATGAGCTCATCGAGCGTAGCTGGCTCAGAGCACAGGAGCTTGTGCTTGAAAGGGGTGCCGTCGCGACAGCCTTCGATGAAGTAGTGTATGGCTTGCACCTCGTGCACCCCCTCACAGGAGTTGCGGAGCTCGGTCCACCGGGTGAGGTAGTCGCAGAGGGACTCGTCCGGCCCCTGAACGCACATGGCTAGTTCATGGGGGTGGCCAGGCCGCTTGTAGGTGTCGGTGAAGTTGCGGACGAAGGCTTCCTCGAAGTCCGTCCAGGTGTTGATGCTGCCGGTGGCCAGGCTGTTGAGCCAGGTGCGGTCCGAGCCGATCAACATGAGGGACGCATAGCGGATGGCTACGCGTTTGTTCCCCCTGGCGATGCCGACTGCAGTGGTGTAGTCGATCAACTAGTCTTTCGATTTGGCAGCCCTGTTGTACTTCAGGGTGTCTCGGGGGAGCGTGAAGCTGGTTGGGAACGGCTCATTGCGGATCCGAGGGACGAAACACGCCGGGCCAATTGAGCCCTCCTCCTCGAGGAGGGCCGACTGCGCAAGCCGGTCGATGCAGAGACAGGCATCATTCTCGCCGTGGGGGACACGTGGTCCGAGCCGGGCCGAGAGCTCGGGGCGGATGACGGGCAGAACTGACCATTCCGTCTCGCGTCACGGGGGTGGTGTATGTTCGTGGCTGCGCCGGCTGCCGGCTACCGACACCTCGTGGTGGCGGCTACTGCTAGGCAGGCCGTTGGTGCGTCGGCTGTTCATAGCCGGCTGCTCATTCCTCGGCAGCTGAGAGGGCCGGGGGTTGCTTGCCCTGACCCGGCAGCCGGAGACGCGAGGGGAGCAGGAGTGCTGAGCCGGCTGACGGCCAGCAGTCCCCATGGCCTTGCGCTCGAGCCGGGGGCCTTCGGAGGTGGCACCGCTTGCCGCGAGCAGATGTTGCTGCGCGTCGGCGGCGTCGATGAGGTCCTTGATGTGACGCTCACGGGCGGCATGCTCTTCGCCCTCCAAGGTAGCCAAATCCTCGTAGGCTACCTTGGTGGCCCGCAGGTTGGCCGCGGGGGTGTCGTAGACGGGCATCTTGCCACCCAAGATTTCGGCAACCACGTGGCCACGGTCGCGCACAACCCCACGCCGGCTGGGCTTAGTGCCAGCTGGGGTGAGACCATAGGCGGAAGCGTATTCCCGCTGAGCGGCCTCCATGCGGTGCCGCGTGGCCACGAGGGCACTGGCATCCTCGAACAGGAGGCGGCGAGCCGCCTCGATCTCGGTCGTGGCGGCGTCGGGGTTTGCCGTCGAGGCAATAGGAGTGCTCAAGCCCAGAGGGCCGCACCGAGGAGGTCAGAGGTGCCGACGCGGGCCCTGGTGGCGTCAGCCTCGGCCCGTGCACGTCCGGAGGAGGTGGAGGAGATGATGGCCATTGCCCCCACACGATCGTGGGAGCCGCTGAACTGGGTCGCAACGAGTGTGCCCACAGCCGTGGGCGGATCGGCGTAGATGAGCACCTGGCTAGTGTACTCGTCGGTGGCCGGAGCGTTGGCAAGGCTTAGCTTGCCGAAGCGCTCGGTGAGCGCGTCGATGTCGAGCGTGAGGTCGATGGAGCTGCCCGCAGGACCTATCGGAGCAAGCCCCACGAGCCCGTGGTTTTGCCTGGACATGCGGCGATGGCGGGAAATGGCGAGGGGTCTCGCCCGGAGCATGAATCCAGCCGGCACCGCGTACGGCCCTGCAGTGGGCACCAACTGTCGCCGTTTTCTCACGACAGATGCCATGGGTAGGCTTATCGAAGGTGGTTGGAGCCGGAGGACACCGACGGGCTCCGGGAGCGGGATTAGGTACAAGCGGTGGTGACACACAATGTACCCAGGTTCAGGGCCCTCCCGTGGGAGGTAATACCCCTAGTCCTGCTTGGTCTAGTTGACGGATGGGTATGTTTACAAGGTTGCTCCTAGAGGTGTGTCTAGAGGAGGAAGAGGGAGCAGCCGGCTCGCCTTCCTCAGCTATGAAGATGTGACTTGTGAGGGAAGTGTCCCGTAGGTGTGCGTGTGAAACTTGTCGTCCCCGTTGCATGGGGGGCTCGGGGGGTTTTATAGGCCAACCCCTCGGCTTACAATATTCCTGAGGTACATAGTGGGGGACCCAGCTGGCAGCCTCTCCGGCTGACCAGGGGGTCCCACCGCTCGAGCCGTCTCGTCGCCTGTAGGGTCCATCGGCTGTGTGGTCCCATCGCCCGCTGGGGCCTGCCAGCCGGCTCCGTGATTGGCCCCCGCCCACCTGCTATGACACGGGCTGACCGGATGGCGTCGTCTAGTGCCAGTCAATCGAAGTCTTCGGTTCGGCCGGCTACACTGTAGCCACGCCGGGGTAGATAATCGAGTGGGCGGGGGCGTGTCGGCATTGTTTCCCCACCCGGTCGCGGTCGCCAAGGTCAGCGGCCCGGACGACCGAACTGTAGCCATGCGCACCCATGCGTCAACGACCATTGTGGCTACAATGGCGCCCGTCATGGCGGTCACGTCGTGTCGCCGTACCCACGTGCAGAGGGACGAGACGTTGCCTTTTCGCCCCGGGGTCAATGGAGGAGGCGGTCCGAAGGCAGCCGACCATGCCCAGCCGGTCGGGGGCCGAGACGGCACCTTGACCAACCATCCCCGATCCAGCCGACGATCGCTCCTGCTGGTTGTGCTCCAGCCGGCCGGGGCCAGCCGGTCGCGTACTTTTTCTTCAAAGCAGGGAGGAGAACCCCGTTGCTTTGGCCTACCCAGGGGTAATAACCCCGTCAGGTGAATAGGCGCTTTAAAAAAATCATGGTTTAGGCTTGAACAAATGCGGAATAAAACTAACGTTTAATTTGTCAAGCACAAAACCTAAAACAACTAGGCTCATCTATGTGCACCAACAACTTATGCTACGCAAGATAAACAACTAAGTGATAGCAAGATATAAAGGATTAAACAATATGGCTATCACAAAGTAAAGTGCATAAGTACAGGGGCTCGGGTAAGAGATAACCGAGGCATGAAGAGACGACGATGTATCCCGAAGTTCACACTATTGCGGATGCTAATCTCCGTTCGGAGTGGTGTGGAGGCACAATTCTCCCCAAGAAGCCACTAGGGCCACCGTAATCTCCTCACGCCCTCGCACAATGCAAGATGCCGTGATTCCACTAAGGGACCCTTGAGGGCGGTCATTGAACCCATACAAACAAGGTTGGGGCAAACTCCACAACTTAATTGGAGGCTCCCAATAACACTACGAAGCTTCACCACAATGGACTATGGCTTCCGCGGTGACCTCAAATGCTCAGGGCAATCTCCACAACTTAATTGGAGACCTCGACGCTTGCTCGGAGCTTTGCACCACAATGATTGAACTCCAAGGCACCACCAACCGTCTAGGGCGCCAAAGCACCCAAGAGGAACAAGCTCTAGGATGCTCAACCACCCAAGAGTAATAAACTTCTCAACTTCTTACTTCCACATATCACCATGGAGAACTCAAACCTATGCACCAAATGCAATGGCAAGGGCACACGGAGTGCCCAAGTCCTTCTCTCCCAAATCCCACCAAAGCAACTAATGCTAGGGAGGGAAATGAGAGGAAAAACGAAGAAGAACACGAAGAACTCCAAGATCTAGATCCAAGGGGCTCCCCTCACTTAGAGGAGAAAGTGATTGGTGGAAATGTGGATCTAGATCTCCTCTCTCTTTTTCCTCAAGAACTAGCAAGAATCATTGGAGGGATTGAGAGTTAGCAAGCTCGAAGAAGGTCAACAATGGGGGCCAAACTCGAGCTCAAAGGATAAGGTTCAATGGGGAAGAAGACCCCCCTTTTATAGGTGGGGAAAACTCCAACCGTTATGCTCACAGCCCGCACAAAGCGGTACTACCGCAAAGGGTAGCGGTACTACTGCTTGCGAACGGTACTAAAAAATACATCCGTGCCTATCACCGGTGGACAAAACATGAGATTTTGGTAGGAAGCGGTAGTACCGCTCTTGGAGCCGCGGTAGTACCGCTCCGGAGCGGTAGTAAAAAATTACATCCGCTCTAGTCGCGGTAGTACCGCTGGAGCCTTTTAAGAACACCAAAATTGCCACAACTTTTGTAAACGGACTCCGAATTCAATGAAACAAAGTTTGTTGGAAAGCTAATGACATAGGATAACACAATATTGATTGAAATATCAATAAGAAGCAAGTTATAAAAGGCCCATAAGAAAATGGTGAGAACTCTTCCTCGAATAAGACCGGTAAAATCTCCAACACCGAAAACGCAATAGACGAAGCATAGGAAATCCGTTTTCGATGTACTAGAGCTTGTCATGAAGATAACCACAAGCTCAAGAACCCACATAGAGAAAAGCCAACCAATAACCAAGAAAGATGATGATGCCAAGAATGCAATGGTTTGAGCTCTCAACGAACGATACGATCAAGATACTCACTTGAGAGCCCCCACCTTGATAGTACGACAATCGATCCTATAACCCGGTCTCTCAACTACCACCATGAGACCGGTAAAGTAGAAAACCCTATCAAGGTAAAACCTTAGCCTTGCGCATAGTCCACTTGAGCTAGATGATGACGATCTTGACTTCCTCAAGATGGACCACCTTTCTTGATTGCGTTGGCTTGATGAAGGCTAGATGATTGCTCCCCCATACTCCACTATGGGTGAGCCACTCTTCGGCACATCTTCACAAGTCCATTATCACCACAATGAACAGCGAGCCTCAAGCATGATCTCTCCGTGATGCTTC
This sequence comes from Hordeum marinum, assembly GCA_022496015.1. NCBI lineage: Eukaryota > Viridiplantae > Streptophyta > Magnoliopsida > Poales > Poaceae > Hordeum > Hordeum marinum. Next base: position 272,668,348 of record CM039672.1, on the reverse strand, counting down.
ACTTGAGCTTGCACATCGCAACCTTGATGACGATCTCCACTTGATGTTATCTTCCATGGGATGTATGGGATATGCCTCTTGATGCAAGCCCATGGAAATATACCTAACCCCACAAAGAACTCTCACGTAGACCATGGGTTAGTACACAAAGCATAATGGACAATTCTTACCACACCATGGGATCACTTGATCCCTCTCGGTACATCTTGTACGCTTTGTGTGTTGATCAACTTGATTCACTTTTTGACTTAGTCTTGATCAACCTTGTATCTTAGATTCTCTCTTCATAAATATGATGTCTTGAAGGTAAACATGAATGCTTACACAATCATCCTCTTCAAGACATGCTTGCAATAAGCTCAACTCCCACATGATCAATCTTTGGATAAACCTTGAATACCACCTTGGTCACCATATAAACTCCTTGAAACCAACAGATGGACTTCAAGAAGTACCCACAGACAAATCCTTAGAATATAACTCAAGGCAACCATTAGTCCATAGGGATTGTCATCAATTGCCCAAAACCACACATGGAGAAATGTGCTCTTACAATCTTGTTTGCCCAAAAAATGAGGTTGAACAATTTAGTTAGCCATACCATTGCTATGTCCCCGAGGCCTCTCCACACATCAATGGGGATACAATCAGGGCACATCGCCTTGCCTCCTTTCATCCTCTTTAAAGTCTCCTTGACCTCTGACTCCTGGATTCGCCGCACAAAACGCCTGCTAGTATCATCAAAGGAGTCGTCCAGATCAATGGTAGAGCTCTCACTCTCCCCATTGAACAACTTGTCAAAGTACTCCCGCCATCTATGCTTAATCTCCTCGTTCTTCACGAGAAGTTGATTTGCTCCGTCCTTGATGCACTTGATTTGGCCAACATTCCTTGTCTTCCTCTCTCGGATCTTGGCCATCTTATAGATGTCCCTTTCGCCTTCCTTCATGTTTAACTGTTGGTAGAGGTCCTCATACGTCCGACCCCTTGCTTCACTCATAGCTCGCTTTGCGGCATTCTTTGTCATCTTGTACTTCTCCATGTTGTCTGCACTCCTATCTAGATATAGGCGTCTGAAACAATCTTTCTTCTCCTTAATTGCCTTCTGGACATCATCGTTCCACCACCAGGTATCTTTAGGTTCTCTTCTACTTCCCCTGGACACTCCAAACTCCTCTACGGCCACCTTACGAATGCAAGTCGCCATCTTCATCCACATGGCGTTTGCATCACCTCCTTTCTCCCAAGGGCCCTCCTTAATGACCCTCTCCTTGAACGCCTGAGCTGCCTTTCCCTTGAACTTCCACCACTTCGTTCTAGCGACTTTGGCACGCTTATCCCGCTGGACATGAATCCAAAAGCGGAAGTCAACAACCACAAGCTTATGCTAAGGGACAACACTCTCTCCAGGTATCACCTTAGAGTCTAGGCATGCACGCCTGTCTTCTCTTCTCGAGAGGATGAAATTAGTCTGGCTAGAGTGTTGCGCACTACTGTAAGTCACTAGATGTGATTCTCTCTTCTTAAAGAGGGTGTTAGCTATGATCATGTCATAGGCTAGTGCAAAGCTTAAGACATCTTCTCCTTCTTGATTCCTGATGCCATAGCCAAATCCCCCATGCCCCCCTTCAAAACCTGTGTTAGATGTGCCCACGTGGCCATTAAGGTCTCCTCCTATGAAGAGCCTTTCGCCAATCGGTACACTCCTAACCATGTCCTCCAAGCCTTCCCAGAACTCCCTCTTGGTGTTCTCACTGTGGCCTACTTACGGGGCATATGCGCTGATAACGTTGAGAACTAAGTCCCGAACTACCAGCTTGACCAGGATAATCCGGTCCCCACGTCTCTTGACGTCTACCACTCCATACTTGAGACTCTTGCTGATCAAGATGCCTACTCCATTTATGTTTGCAACTGTCCCCATGTACCACAGCTTGAAGTCGGTACCCTCCACCTCCTTCGCCTTCTGTCCCCTCCATTTGGTCTCTTGGACGCAAAGGATATCAACGCCTCTCCTCACCGCTTCATCAACTACCTCCCAAAGCTTACCTGTCAAAGACCCTATGTTCCAGCTACCTAAGCGAATCCTCCTAGGCTCGGCTAGCTTCCTTACCCTTCACACTCGTTGAGTCAAATGCAAAGACCCTAGCTCATTTTCCACTACACCCAGGTGCCGATGTAGCGCGCCACTAAGGATGCGACGACCCGATCCTCGCTCACTTGCCACCGTATCCAGATCGCGATACGGCATGCCACCTGGGGGTGACGGCTCGTCCCTTGCCCATTTCCACCACACCCGGGTTTCCGATGTGGTGCGTCGTTGAGAGGTTACGCCCCAACGGAAATCTTTTCGGTTTCATCTCCATAAGAGTGGCTGAGTTTTGACGTTGGCTCGCCAAGCCTACCACAACCCTCTTCCTTTACCCGAGCTTGGGAACGGCTATGTTGAGACAACATAGGCGGAGTTACACAATTAAAATACTATGTTATAAAAAAAACACTCCACCCCCCACACACCAAACCAAATATGTCTTTCTCTAGATAATTACCTGGGTGTGACAATGGTCCTGTAAACCATTAAACATTCTAGTAGTTTAGCCCATGATTGCACATATATTATTATATTGATACACTAAAATCTTAGCAAGTTTCTATATGCAATTGTCATAGTTACGTAACATGTTCTTGTTAAGCACTTATTCAGTAAGAATTTATTGACTTACCAAACAAATGTTACATTGGAGAAAGATCAGAGATGTAAGGAAAACATAGTCAACTTATTGTTAAGCACGCCTCTATCTCAAAATAAATGTCTCAACTTTGTATTAACTTTAGTATAAAGTTTTATTAAGGTTGAGACACTTATTTTGAAACGAAGAAAATATTTGATAAGAATTTATTGACTCACAAAAATTATTATTATTTGAGGGACAAATCAGAGATGAGAGAGAAAATTGAACAGAAGAAAGGAAGGGGGACCATAGAAAAGCTCGACGAAGGAGAGAGTGAAACAAAACCTAACGTTCTTTTTAAATAGTAGAGATAGAGATTGGGATAATGATTTTAAGAAGAGATAGAGAGTAGAGAATAGTAGAGATGAAATCCTAACAACACCAACGGTAAATGAAGCACGGCCAATCTTTCTTGACAATATCATGCATAAGATCAGTGACATTATTAACCAAATAATTGTAACAAATCTTAATATCGTAGTTATTCCTATCTTGCCTACTAATATTAATGTGATACAACTCATATCTTCTTCATAGTAAAACCGACAATTCCACCCCGAACGCCGATGAGGTGCAGTCTGGCCGTCGCCGTTGCCATCTCGCCATCCAACCTGTACATATACACACATGGTGACATGCACAGCACACGAGACGGACGTCCCTTGGACTGGACCAGAAACGGACAGTCCAGGTCCCGCAAGTTTCTTCCTCCTGCCGCGCGCCTCCTCTCCGGCCCCCCGTTCTTGATATCTCTCCGCAGCGCGTGCCGTGCCGCGGTCGACCGACATGGACCGCCGGCGGCTCCGGACGTGGGCAGCTGCCGTGGTCGTCGTCGTCGCCGCTGCCGCCGCTGCGGCTGCGGCGGCGGCGGGCCAGGAGAAGAGGCTGCTGGTGGGCATGACTCTCGTCCCGGGCGCCGCGTCGACGGGGGCAGGCAAGTCCGCGCCGCCTTTCAGCAATCCTCTTTTCCTTCAGCTCCGTTCAGCCGGCCGCACATTGCCCTGCTCACCAGATGCTCTGCCTAAAAGCTTTGGCAATGCCAGGCATATGGGAATGCCAGCTAACGGTGCGCGCGTGAACTACCATTCAATTCAATTGCAGTGTGCCTCGACGGGAGCCCGCCGGCGTACCACCTCCACCGCGGCTCCGGCGCGGGCGCCCGCGGCTGGCTGCTCCAGTTCGAGGGCGGCGGCTGGTGCAACGACGCGCCGTCCTGCGCCGCAAGAGCCGGCACCCGGCGAGGGTCCACCCGGCTCATGAGCAAGCTCGAGGTCTTCTCCGGCGTGCTCAGCAACGATCCGGCAAGGAACCCAGGTACCGCAATCATCTCGTTCTTTCTCTTCGGTCACAGTCCCCTTCCAGTTCCTTCAGCAGAAACGCTCTCCGCTCGCGCTGTTTCACAATACCTTTTGCCAAGCAACGAGCACGGGTTTGATGATCACTGATTAGAGAGACATTTTACCCGCCCATCACTGATTTCCTCGTACGTACGTACCGTTTACGCCAAGTCGTCGATGATGATCAATGCAGCACAGCACATGCATGTCTCCGTTCATGGTGGTGGTACTGTCTTCTGCTTTTGCAAAAGGTTGCGGCCAGTCAACAATCACCATAATCCGGTAGGTAGTACCAACAGTTTTGCCTTTAACACATCTAGGCCCATGGCGAATTCAAGCTCATGGTCCTACAAGGATGATGACGACGATTAGTTCTCGTCAGGCCACTGCCACAACTTCTGGTCAAAAGAATTCAGAGTTTCAGACTGGTTCTCGTCACCACTAAAGATTTTGTATTTTTGACAATTCGAGCAGATTTTTACAACTGGAATCGTGTGAAGCTGCGGTACTGCGACGGCGGCTCCTTCGCGGGAGATTCAGAGTTCAGAAATGGTGTACGTACTCTTAAAATTTTGAAATCGTAGAGTTTACTGCATATGTAAACGAGTTGCCGCTCGCATTCAACTGAACTCCGTATGCAGTCTTCAGTCATCTACATGAGAGGTCAAAGGATATGGGATGCTATCATCACCGATCTCCTCACCAAAGGCCTCGACAAAGCTGACAAGGTTTCTACAGATCTCATCAGTACTAGTCTATATACTTTCTGCGTGTTTTTCACTAATGTTAGGCTTTTAGTTAGTGCTTGGGTTTCTGTTAGTAGCACAAATCACTCTACAAGACAGGTAGATGTGTAATCGTTAAGTCGGTCATGGTTTTTGAGCAAGTTCTGTATCCAACAGGTGCTGCTCTCAGGCTGCTCAGCAGGAGGCCTGGCTACATTCTTCCACTGTGACGACCTCGGCGAGCTTCTCGGGGGCGCCGCCACGGTGAAATGCATGAGCGACGCGGGGTTTTTCCTTGATGTGTAACGCTGGAACTAATCGAGCAATGGGTTTACTCTTGGAAGGTTGAGCTTTTGGCCAAATGTGTTAAAACTTGTGTCATTTTTCAGGGATGACATTTCTGGCAACAACAGCATCAGGCCGTTCTTTAGCAGCCTAGTTGCTCTGCAGGTTATTTTGCACCAGTCAACCTTCTCTTTACACACTAATTTGGCCTAAGATGTTTGAAAGTTTTTTTCTTTTATGTATGTTTTGATTTTCTTTTCTTAATGTAGGGAGCTGCGAAGAATTTGAACAAAGACTGTCTAAATTCAGCACTCGATCCTTATCTGGTCGGATCTCTTTTCGTTCCTTACTCTCCTTTCGGAGTACTGAACCACATTATTGGCGCTGCAGTTTTACTGATCATACTTTTCTCCCCTTCTGTGCAGTGTTTTTTCCCACAGTATGCACTTCAAAACATTGAAACCCCATATTTCATCTTGAATTCAGCGTACGATGTATATCAGGTAAAGGAATACATTTTGCCAGTCAATTTTTTTTTCACAAGCTGACCACTAGTAAAATTATTATTATTTTTTGGCAGTTCCATCACATCTTTGTGCCTCCTTCGTCTGATCCTAGGGGTCACTGGAGTCGCTGTAAGGCGGACCCTAGCGCATGCAGCGTCTCACAAATTGCAACTCTCCAAGGTTACATTCAGTGCTTTATACAAATTTTCGTTACATGTATCAAACGAACGGGCGTAAAGTTCTTCATTGAGCCGCTGTAAGTCTTGAGGAATTTGTCTGCAGGCCTAAGAAGTGCAATGTTAACAGCTCTCAAACCGTTCGAAGGCGAGACAGAGGTGGGGATGTTCATCAATTCTTGCTTTGCACATTGCCAGAGCGAGCTGCAGGACACATGGTTCGCGCCGAATTCCCCAACACTGGACAATGAGGTACTAATAATTGATGAAATTAAGTTGTATGCTTGTGGCCTTTTAGTGATGCATGGTGCTTGCACGAAAATCTTTTTGGAGTTTCAGACAATTGCAGAGCTAGTCGGTGATTGGTACTTTGAAAGGGGTGCCACCCAAGAAATCGACTGCGCCTATCCCTGCGACTCAACTTGTCACAACATTATACCATTTAATCAGGTCAGTTATTGAGAAATACAAATGCACATGCAAGGGTGGGTGTTTGACTTTGGGGTCTTTCTATGCAGGGCATATCTGTTCATATTTTCCCATGATATTTTGCAGGTCGGCAACTAGTGGATACAATGCGTTGTGTAGGTTGATTCATAGTGTTCTTCAAATCAATACAAGAAAATATTGGCAAAGTTTTACTGTGCATTGCTAAGTTCATCATATATACTACAAATATATAGAAGAAATAGCTTTGATGTCCAGCATGGAGGTAGCATGTTTCCGGTTCAAATCCATCATTTCCATGTCTCTACATTTGCTTTCTTTGGTCCATTTTCTTTAACAATTATTCTTTGATTTTGGGACTGTCTATTTAACAGTCAACTGAATTTCATTTGGTATTCATCTTTTCTTTAGCCAATCACAAACCAACAAATGTATGCATTTGTTCCCCGTGTATGTCAATGCTTCACCTTTGTTTTTGAGAGGCAAATGTCAACGTTTCACCTGTATGTATGTCAAAACCCACCAAAAACTACTTAACAGATTGTAACATTCTTGATGGGTTGAAGTGGACCTTGGTTGATTGCGATACAGCCCATACCCAGGAAGGGCTACCAAGAAACACAAAAAAGCATGCAGAGAATAGGCCTGGACCAACACCTGATAACACAAAAAAAGAACAATAAAAAGCCCGAGAAGAATAGCTCAGATTGGAAGAACTAATAATCAACAAGAAAATAACAAATTCCATAACATATAGAAGTATTAACATTATGACAAGGGGGTGATGTGAAAAAAAGAACATCAGGGCAAGGGAGGGCCTTGCCCCCCACCCCCTCCCTCTTTCCTTATTTGAATAATTATACGGAGTATTTTAGGCACACATATCACATGATTTTTAAGATAATTTTACCAATGGTTCGTGCCGTTCTAGAGAGGGTCAGTGGACAGTGGGTTACCAATCACCACTGTCTGATGAATGTGGCCGAAGGGCCAGAGGTTATGCCCACCACTCTGCTCAGGTTTGTATACACAATGTGAATATAACAAAGGCAGAGTCATCTGTTTTCATCTTATTGCGAATACACCTGATGTTACAAGAGGAGTGTCATTTGGTTCCTAGTTTTATGACTATATATAGACCAGCCGATCCAATCAAGAACTAACACTATGTTGCACCGTGTAATCTAATTACGGAGTAAAAAATCACCGACCCAAACACCTAACTGTTTGATGAATTCCATCTCTACCTCAAACATCCCAGCTAATTTAAAAGCACGTCAATTTAAATACCATTAGGGCAATGGAGGGCAGCCCCCCTCTCTCATTTCCTTGTTTAAATAATTGTAGGGAGTATTTAAACACAAATATCACATGATTATTTAGATAACTATAACAATGATTCTAAAATCCCATCAATTTCAATACCATTATGGCAATTATAGCCAAATGCCTATCATTCTTCTGCGATGATATAAATATGGGATTTAGGTGTTTCGAAAATGAGAACACATGGCCGATTTCAATCAAAACATCAAAGACTCCATCAAACTAAGGGTCAGATGTTATTACATTGTAAGTGCACCTCTTTGCTTCTTAAAAAGATAGGACTAGGAAATTGGATTTCATTGCATATGTACAAGAATTGAAAAAACCGAAAGAAGCATGTTTTCTTAAATATTATGCACATGCCATGGTTGTTGTTGAAACAAATAAAAAGTCATTGTGAACTTTTGCATGATGTTGGACTGAATGGATTTTCTTTTCCTTTAAAATTACAAGTGGATTATAAGAAAACTGTCTATGGTTTGAACCCCCCAAAAACACACACAAAAAGACTGCCTATGGTTTGTAATTCTCCACTCCAAGCAAGCTACACGTTAAAAAAAATCCAATGATATATGAATCAAAAGAGTCCCTTAGCTATGATTCTGCAAAGCTGAAAATGAATTATGAAAAATTGACCCATTCGTGTATAAATGATTTGTTGCGTTTATATATTGCTGGTTGCATCGCAACTCGTTTGAATCATATAGGAACCGAATGCAGAACCAGAGATTTCAAATATTTGCAACTTTAGGACTACTGTTTTCTTCAGACAAAAACAACAGAAACAAGATACAGCTTTCACAGAACCCATCATATAATTGCCGGTTGCGTTCTACACTATCTCTTAGTCGAGTATAATTGAGGTTCAAACCAGCCTACCAGAAGCAGGAATTTCATGTTCCAACTAGCTAGGCCTGCAACGCAACCGTGGCCCTTTCATCCGGATCGATGGCCGGGAAGAACCAGAACGAGTCACCGGCGGTGAACTCGCCTTGCCGGTGGTGCATCTTCTTCTTCAGCACCAGCATATCATCCGAGCCGTCATCCACCCACGATTCCGCCCAGAACCACGCGAGCCCAGCGCCACCACCGCCCACGTCAACGAGACTCAACGAAGGCTGGTGCGCGAACAAGAGCATGCCAGGCGGCCGGCCCGACGCCGCCGGCACAGAGGCCGAGCACCCGCGGCCCAGCAGCAGGACACGGTCCCCGCGCACGCGGTCCTGCAACCACGTCTTCTTGTCCCAGTCCAGCCTCAAGAGCGCGACGCGCGCGTTGTGCTCGTCCGCGAGCACGAGGTGGACGTGCCGGAGCGACTCCACGAGGTAGTGGCGCATGCTGCTCTCCCCGAACGGGAGCGGGCACGCCGTGTTCCGGCGCTCCACCTTGGGCTCCGGGTCCGCGAGGTCCGCGCGCCAGACCTTCCTCCTGCCGTCGACCAGGTACACCATGGCGCCGACGGTGAGGATGTCGCTGGCGGCCGGGTCGTAGCGGAACCCCGGGGCGCGCAGGGTGAGCCACCCCTGGTCCTGCTGGCCGGGGCGGCAGTAGGCGACGAGTCTGTCCGTGGCGAGCACGAGGAAGCACGCCCGGCGGTCAGCCGGCGAGGACGTGAGCGCGGCGTGGAATCGCCCTTCGGCGTTTTTCTCCTTGAACGGCCACGAGAGGACCAGCCGCGCGCCGGCGACGGGGTTGGCGAGGACGAGGCGGCGCGGCGCGTCCACGGAGACGAACACGAGCCACCCGCAGGCGGAGGACGCGACGCAGCGGTGGTAGCCCTCCCCCGGGACGTCGTACGCGTAGGGCCGCCCCCCGGGGATGTCGTAGAACTGGCGGCGCACACTGGGCGGCGCGGGGGCGGTCTGCGAGGCGGAGGCAGGCTCCGGGAGCATGAGCCACGGGAAGGGCGGCGGGGGGCGGCCGAGGCGGCGGGAGAAGAAGCGCCACGTGCGGCAGACGAGGCGGAGGCGGAGGTGGTCGGCGAAGGTGACGTAGGGGGCCAGCGAGGCGAAGATGCGGTCGCCGGGGAGGGACCCCCTAGGGTTTTTCCCCGGATCGTGAGGCGCCGCCGCCATCGCCCGTCGTCGAGGCGAGCGGCCCATGCAGCGCAGGAGCCGGGCCGGTTGGTTTGGCTGGCTCGATCGGTCGATCGATTGGTCTCCGGGAAGCGCACGCGCCGCAACGATTTATGTATGATCTGGCGCCGCAATGCCCATAAATGCATCGGATTTATTTCGTCGGATTTGGGCTTTTATTTAAAGGAAATCTTAGTATTGATCGAGAATATTTACCAGTTAATGCATCCTATCGCCTGCCGCGTCTTCATCTTCAGCTTTCGATCCCCAGCGATTGATGTCATAATAGGGATTTAAATCCCTGCAATTCGTAGTGGTAGAATAAAAGGGGAAACCAATTGTGGCGGTTTGAACGGGCTACGGAAAGGGGCGTTTTCGGTTCCCATTTGCGTCCAAAACAAAGTACGGGATATCTTAAAATTTGGTCACGAATGCGTCAGATCTGATGTCATCCAACGGCTGAGCGCCTCCTTGTTATTGAAACATAGATAATGTTTCGGAACCTTGATGGACAAGGATCATACTCAAAAATGATTTGGTCGGCTAATTCCCCACGAGCGGTTTGAATTTTGCTTGCAGAGTTGCTACAAATTCATTACGTACATAGCAAACCAAACATTTGAGAGGGCTGGAGGTTTCAAGCACATGTCCATCCTGTGATTTGGAACCACAAAATATTTTTCATGCATTATGTAGATGTCCTATGGTTGTGTCTTTATGGTTGAAAATGTATGAAGTTTGAAGATTACATGTGCTTGCTGATGCTCGACATACATGTAGAGAATGGCTTCTTCAAGTCCTTGATCCTTTTACTGATATCGACATGCGTATGAACCTTTGGCTGATATCGACATGAGTATGTTGCTGACGGCCGTTTGGCATTGATGGCATAATCTGAATGAAGTGGTGCATGATAAACATGCGCCACCACAAGAAGTATCACAAAAGATTCTTATTTAGTTACCTTGAGTCACTGATTGCGATGAAGTTAAACTCTACAATTGATCCTATTAAAGGGGAAATGTTAATATCTTTTGATCACCACTATGAATCCTCACATGCGTTTGCACACATGGAACCTCTTGTGATTAAATATGGTAATATCCCCCAAATGTTAACCAATGGAAGGTTGGATGAAGCTCAATGTAGACAGAGCTTTTTTTTCTCAGAAAGAACTACATGAACAGGTATGGTTGAGGAACAACTCCGGAGGAATTGTGTTTTCAGCTTGCAAACAATTATTTCGTGTCGCAAGGCTCTTGAAGCTGAACGTTGTACCTGTATGGAGGGGTTATCTTTTGCTCTTCGGAGATGCGACTCCCCACTTACAAATGAATATAATTCCATAATAGTTGTGAAGATGATCTGATCACGGGAGGTGAATAGATTGGACTACACCTCTCATGTCAAGGAGATAAAGTATCTCATGTCTCTTTGTGAAACTTGTATTGCTCATATTAGACATTCTCAAAATAAAGTTAGTGATTGCTTAGCTAAATTTGCTAGAGTTGAGGGCAGAACCATGTTCTGGATTGGTTCTTGTCCTTCATATGTATTAGAGCAAGCACTGATAGCTGTAGTGCATCTGTTACATGGCAATCCCTACTTCTCGCATTGATATTGATTGATGGGCATCTTCATTGCCCGTTGATCCACCTAGTTGCTGCGAGAATTTATTTTCCACTTTGACTCCCTTGATATCTACCACCACACTCTATTCCATCCATATGCTATATCCATGGTTCACGCTCATGTATTGCGTAAAGTTGAAAATGCTGAAGCGCGTTAGAAGTACGGTCATGATTTATACTTATGTGATGAAGGCCGAGTCATGCCATGCTTGATATGATAAAATGAGTAGGTAATAACATTCTTTATGGATCATATATTTTGAAAAGTAAAGATTATGCTATTTATGTTTATGGATTCAATAATCATACCTAAAATAGATTACATATTGGGTAGCATGTCGCATCAAAAATTGTGTCTTTATCATTTACCTACTTGAGGACGAGCAGGAATTAAGCTTTGGGATGCTGACGTCTCCAACGTATCTATAACTTTTGATTGTTCCATGCTATTATATTATTAATCTAGGATATTTTATATGCAATTATATGCTATTTTATATTATTTTTAGGAACTAACCTATTAACCCAGTGTCAAGTGCCAGTTACTGTTTTTTGCCTCCTTTTTGTTTTCCAGAAATTTATACGAAACAAAGTCCAAACACTACGAAACTTTTTTGATGATTTTTTTCTGGACAAAGGAGACCCGAGAAGCTTCGGTAGGAGTCGGTAAGCGAGACGAGGAGACGACAAGGCAACATGGCGCGCCTAGGGGGCAGGCACACCCTGATGTCTTATGCCCCCCTCGTGGCTCCATCTGACCTAATTCCACCTCCATAAATTCTCTAAAATTGAGAAACCAACAGTGAGTCACCGGAAACACTTTTCCCGCTGCCGCAAGCCCCTGTTCCGTTGGGGGGCCATCTGGAGACTTTTTCTGGTACTCTGTCGGAAGGGGAATCGACCACGGAGGCCATCTACATCAACCTTGTTGCCTCCGTGATGATGTGTGAGTAGTCCACAACCGACCTACGGGTCCATAGATAGTATGTAGATGGCTTCTTATCTCTCTTTGATCTTAAATACAATGTTCACCGCCGTTCCCTCGGTGATCTATCCGATATAATCTTCTTTTGTGGTGTGTTTGTTGGGATCCGATGAATTGTGGGTTTATAATCATATTATTCATTGAAAGTAATTGAGTATTTTCTTAATTCTATTATGCATGATTGTTATAGCTTCACATTTCTCTCTAATCTATCTGTTTGGTTTGTCCAACTAGGTTGATTATCTTCAACGGGAGTGGTGCGTTGTAATGGGTTCAATCTTGCGGTGCTCTATATCCCAGTGATAGAAGGGGACAAGACACATATTTGTATTGTTGCCATTAAGGATAAACGACAGAATCTGGACATATTGCTTGTCTTATTTTGTCTACATCATGTCCCTTTGCTCCAAGCATTACTTTTTTTCCAATGAACTTAATACCATAGATGCAAGCAGGAGTTAGTCGATTGGTGAAGTAATATATAGTAGTAGATGCAGAATCATTTCGGTCTACTTGTTTATGGACATGATGCCTATATACATAATCATTTCTGTGAATAACATGTCATAATCAATTGCCCAACAATAATTTCTCTACCTATTGTATGCTATTTTCAAGGGAGAAGCCTCTAGAGAACACTATGGCCCCTAGGTTTACTTAAACATAAATACAAAAACTCCAAAAATAGTTTTCCGTAATTTATTCATTTTTATTTTATTTTGCAAGATTTATTCCTTGCAAGTAACAAGTTCAAGGGGCTTGACAACCCTCTTGCCCGCGTGGGGTGCAGGTGTTTGGTTTTGTGTGTGTCGGTCTGTTGAAATGAGTTTGCTTGGTGATACTTGTAATCTGCGTTGGGTTTTCCGTGAATAGGAATAGGTAACTGCAGCACAATACGCGTAAGGTATACCTGAAAGGATCGATATGGACTTACAGGGGAGTGAATATGTACAATTACAAATTTTAATTGTTACTTAGCAATTTTAGGCAATATTGCGGAATATGAAAGTGAGACTAACAATTGCAAAGATGATAGTTGTGCTATGTGTACTAAGCAAAGCCAAAAATAAGTAGATAGGCAAGCACAAGTAATACAAGTAATACCACAAAGACAAATAATCACAAGTAGGAAGTGAGGGTTAGGGATAACCACAACTCTAAGAGACAAGGTTGTATGCCGATGTTCACTTCCTTGGAGGGAAGCTACGTCACCGTTTGGAGAGGTGGATGTTACCACGAAGGCACACCAACTCCATGACGGCTCACCCTATTCTCTCCTTGAGGCAACACCACGAAGGCGTTTCTCAACCACTAGTGGTAGACCTTGAGGTGGTCTCCAAACATTTCACAAAATTTCCGGGGTAACCACAATGAACGCTTCCTCGCCAAAGTACTCCCACCGCCTAGGAGTCTCCAACCTCCAAGAGTAACAAGATCCAAAGGGAAAAGCTCAAGACTTTCTCAAATCACGATTTGCTTTGGTCACAAGAAAGGGAATGGGTGGATCTTTCTTTTGATCGGAACAACTCTCTCAAACACACCAAGATCGACTCGGGATCTAGGATTTCATGGAGGAGCAAGAGAGAGAGAGGGCACTTGTGTTCGTCAGTTGTATATGAGTGTAGTGGTTAACCTCTTCCTGAACGGGTAAGATGGGTTTATATACTCCCAACAAAATAGAGCCGTTTGGTCAGCATTTGACCTGCCCGGATGATCTGTTCGGACGATCCGAGAATGAGCAAGGAATGCATGAGGAGCGGTGCTACAAGGTCCTCGAATGATCCGGGAGTACGCCGGATGATCGGGGCCAAGCCCGGATGAATCGGACGCCTTCCGGATGGTCCGGCTATAGAAGAGGTTTTGGAAATCGGGAGGTGGTTTAGCTAGATGATCCGGGCCAAGTCCTGGATGATCCGGGCATGACCCGGATGATCCGGATCAAGGTCCGGATGATCCGGCTATAAAGAAGATTCTGGTGATGCGGGACATGGTTTACCCAGATGATCTGGGCCAAGGCCCGGACGATCCGGGACAGGATCCGGATGATCCGGTTAAGTACTAGTATATTGAAGTATAGTTCATATAGGTTGTGGCTTAGGGATTTCCTATGGATAATTGGTGTTTGTGGAGCATGTGCCAGGAAATGATGACCAATAGATGATACTTTGAGCAAATCTTGAACATACCACTTGGATCCCCTCTTAATAGTGTGGGATTCCTATTAACTCAATAAATATACAAAAATAACCAAGAGTTTCTTTTCTTGTTGGTAATCCGCTTGAGTCATATATCGTATGATGTGTCCATGATCCCACATAGTGATGCCAAGGGAACTAATAACCTGTGTATAAACTCAACAAACATAATTAGTCCCTTATATGTATTTTGTCATCAACATCAAAATATTCTTAAGAGCAATATTGCACTTTCAATCTCCCCCTTTTTGGTAGTTGATGACAAAAATACATATAGCTCAAAAGCACAAGATATATGTTTGTATATTTTGGAAGAGTTGTTCAGAACTCCCCCTCAATGTGTGCATGAAAAAAAATAGTGAGGCGGGAGAATGATGCACATATAGAGTGGATTCCCTTAGTTGTAATTAAACAAGAGCAATGATAAGCATCAAATGAAATGACAACAGATCCATACTTAAAATCTTACAAGGTAGCATAAGATAAGTACCATAGATTCATTACACATAGGTTCAATGCATTAATAGGCCACATATGCCAAGTGCTCGGCCACAAAAATATTAAGGAGTACCAGGGCAGGAGCACTAGGACATAATGACACACACACCCTAAGATATACATCTCCCCCTTGGCAGCAAGTACCAAAAAGGGAAATGACAGAAGTACCATAGTGGATCACTCAGCACGGTCATCACCATCACTATCACTGGAAATATCAGTGTCAAGGAAGAACTCAGGAAAATCTGCAACAGAAGGAAAATCAACAACCGAGATAGGTTCATCAGGCTCAACGGGAATCCGAGGGCACGCACGAAGGTGAGTCCTAAGTGTGTTCACCTCAGAGATGCGACGAACCTCCACGGTAGCAACATGAGTTGCGATGAAGCGGCAGGTCTCAAAAATTGCTCTATGGGACTTCCCAATAAAGCGAGCCAGGAGATCAAAAGGCTACATAAATGGTTTATTGGAGCGAGAAGGGGTCTCGACACTCGGAGGAACAAGAGCCTTCTGTTAGGTTCTACCGTAGGTGCATCGCATGCGAATTAAAATTTTCCTACGAGCAGAACATCCAAGAACATGCTACGGAGATGGATCACAGATCATTACCACTAGACGTGCAGTGTTGTGCAGCGGAAGTAGAGTTGGGGTAGCCCGTTCGCGTGATCTGTCTCCTCCTTGTCCGATCTCCCTCGAATAGTCGGTCGCCGGATCCCACGTACAGGTTCGCCGGAGCGGCGCAAGTGCACTGCCTCTAACGGTATTTGCGCGTGCAGGAGGAACACCATGCGACGGACTACTAGGTCCGGATCACACAGTCGGCGGTGGGTGGAGGTGGCTAGTTGCAACACATGCAAAGCCCTAATGATGGCGCTGAAGCGATCAACTGAATAAGCGTGTCGCACCTCCACTATATATAGGCATCCGTCGCGGGCTCAACTCTTGGGCCACACACAGATCCTAAAGCCCATGTGTTCCTTCCCTTAAGCGTGCGACCCTTTAGGTTCTCGTTCACTTGGTCGCGAGTCTGATCACATTCGGCTCGGCTAGTCAGTAGCGGTCTCTAGCAAAGCGTGCCAACTCCAAGTGTCTCATGAAGCTTGTTAGGCGAAGCTGTACTTCACACTTCTGCTCCCTTTGTCATACGATATATGTTGTCGTCCTCAAGGTGACATGGTCATCCTTGTTGCATCACGACCTCTTTCTCGTTTCGGTGAATCCGTCCAACATTCTGATTATCTCATAATCCTCATCGCATGGCCATGCTTATCCTGGTCGGATCACCCGAGGGGCCCAGAGTATATCTCTCCTGATCGGAGGGGAAAATCTCATCTTGCTCGACCATGTCTCGCAACATGGGTCTGGACAAACCTGAAACCTACCTTTGTAACTACCCAGTCACGGAGTAGCATTTGGCCGGCCCAAAGCAAGTTTGTCACCATTCCGAGTACATGCGCCAGCTTAGGTTTTAGGACATAGAACGTATGTTGTACTAGAGACTCACAGATGACCTATCGCTGCGTCTCATAGTTGGGTCTGTCCAACTCAGACCTTATCTCGACTCGAATCCGACTACGTCGAATCAGACCAGATCTTTCTGAGTCCGTATTATCCGTCTAGCATCCAATGCTACATGGTCAGTGAGACCGAACCATCCACCGTGTCATATGCTAGTCTGATTGGTTGCACGTCCACACAACCCTTTCGACTAGGGACCATTTAGGACAGTCATCATACAATGCATAGTCTCACAAACAAGTCACATACTTGTTAATACACATCATCGATAATATCCAATGACTATCATTATTCATAAACACATAGGAAATATCATCATACATGATTACCTCTAGGGAATATCTCCAACACCTTCCCTTAGAAGAGTCATCGCGTGGAGTCCACATGGTGTGAATGGACGTCTTGGCGACGGGACATGGATAAACAGAGCCAATCACAGTCTGAATGAAAGGAGAATGGGGAAGAGTCTGAAGCTTATGAAAGCTAGCCATGCGAATCTCGTGCCACAGAAAGTCAGCTATGTCAATGGGACGGTTGGGAGCCTCCCGAGAATAGTATAGTAAGTCAATCTTGTATGCCCGAACTAGTCCATTACCCCCCTTCTTGGGAGCAATGGAGTTAAGGACACACTGGAAAAGCCACCGGTATTTGGGACGAAATATAGAGATATCATTGACTTCCTTCCCTTTCTGCATCATGGTCATGTGAGAAGGAGGAATGACAAGACATCCATAGGCACTAATAGGCATGGCTTGAAACTTCGAATTAACCTCATGAATCCTGTAGAGATGGCCCTAAGAGCTAGACACCCCCAAAGCAGCAGCAAACTCCTCGAAACTGACAGTAAATTGAGAGTGATGAGTTATCCAAGTGATGGAGCGATCCGGATGGAAGAAATATGTGTCATAGAATTGACGAATGGCAGCCTCATTCTAGTCACAATGAAGAGTCATGGCACAACGCAGCCCCATCCCATCAATCTTCTCCAGAACACCGTCAAACTTGGAGGGGTTGGCCTCGATGTATGCTACATCCACATGATGTTGAGGAGAGAACCCAGGAGAGAAATCATGGACTGATAGATGTCTTGTTGAAACAATGTACGAAAACGAGGATCGGTGGCATTTGCAGAGGCAGCAAATTGATTGACATCTATCCTTAATGTAGAATACTCAGTGGGTTCCATGGAATGAAAGTCAACAGGACAACGACCACTGTTAGAGGGGTTGGCCATGGACATAACCAAACTCGCAGTTGAAGCAGACTGGGAACAAGAAGCAATGGATGCCATCTTCTTCTTTGATTTTGTCTTGGAACGAACAAGCACCAATTCCTCTTCCTGAAGATTGGCCTCAAAGTCAGGGTCATCTTACCCTGCATAGGAAGGACATGCATGACCTGATAACTTCTTGAGGGGACAAGCAGAATCCTCAGTGTCCGTAGAGTCCAGACGATGCACGTCTGCAAACACGGACAATACATGGCCATATGATGAATATGAAACCCTAGGTGAACTAGCGACTACAGAGAATGGAAGGGATCAAGAGGAGGAATGGAGAGTAGTACCACAAGGGAGGCCCGCGCTCGTCTTCTTGAAGTGCCGGCCGCCACCACCATGCCCGACCACCATGGCGATTCCCCGGGTCAAGTGAACGAGGCAGCAGTGCGGGTGAGCACCGAGGAAAAGACCAGATCGGGAGGAGGGAAAAGGGAGACGCGCGGGATCTAAGCTGTCCATCGGCGTGGCGAGCAGGGGTGGCTGCGGAGGACCACCGACGACGCTGGAGCGACCGAACAAGACAAGAGGAGAAAACAGAGGATAACCCTTTGCCTTCATTGTGGGCTGTGTTTTTTTTGGGCGTGGACCCACCCGGATTTTTGGAAGGAGACCCAGATGATTTGGAGGAGTCCTGATGACCGGACGGAGACCCGGATGATCTGGCCGTATAAGTATCCGGATGTCCGGACGGGGACCCGGATATCTGGGCTGGGTATACAGAGGATAGTCAACATAGAACATATTTTTAGCAACCCCGGTTTATATATATATGCTGATGGTGAGGAGATGCAGATAGAGACCAAATCCAGAGGGAAGAAAATTCTTTATCCTAGGAAGGCAGGTATATATATATATATATAGAGAGAGAGATACACCACCATATGTGAGAAAACATGATTTTGGCATAGGAGTGATAAAATGTAGCATATAGGTCATAACGAACAAAACTAACTATATAATGTTGACCCTAGGTAGGATAAACAAAAGCGCTCTAACATTGTTCATCATAGGGGTGGTGGCTTAGCCACCGTGTTTGAGTAAACTTGGTATGGCACTGCGAAGATATGAACTTGAGCTCATTGCCCCAACTCCATCATTGAAAGCACCAAGTCACAAAAGTGAGCAAAGTAACTTTGAGAGTGTTTGGTTTATTTATGCATCATATAGGGTGAGAGAACTCATGAGTTGAATGTCTCCCCCTACGTACATGCCTACACCTAGACACGACATGAAATAAATGTATGCATGTGTGCAAAGATTTCACATAATGCTATCAAGCTCCAAGATACCAAGTTCACGCCTAAGTTGACAGAACCTAGATTCATCCAACGGTTTGGTGAAGATGTCAGGAAGTTGTATGTCCATACCAACATGAGAAAAAGCAATGTCCCCCTTTTGCACATGGTCTCTTAAGAAGTGATACTGAATGTCAATGTGCTTGGTGCAAGGGTGATCAACAGGGTTTTCAGGAAGCTTGATGGCACTTTCATTGTCGCATCTTAGAGGCACATGCATGTAAGTTATACCATAGTCCTTCAAAGTTTGCCTCATCCATAGCAATTGTGTTGCACAACTTGCAGTTGCAATATATTCGGCTTCAGCGGTGGATAGGGAGACACAATTTTGCTTCTTCGAGGACCAACTTACCAAGGAGCGTCCAATAAACTGGCATGCCCTGGAGGTGGATTTCCTTCCCACTTTGTCTCCAGCCCAATCCGCATACGTGTACCCAATGAGATCAAACTTGGCATCCTTGGGGTACCATAGAC
Organism: Hordeum marinum; assembly: GCA_022496015.1. NCBI lineage: Eukaryota > Viridiplantae > Streptophyta > Magnoliopsida > Poales > Poaceae > Hordeum > Hordeum marinum. Next base: position 272,648,864 of record CM039672.1, on the reverse strand, counting down.
CCAACTTTGGGGTGTGAACAAGGTATATAAGAATATGCATAACCGCCTTATGGTGACTTTCCCTAGGGGTAGCTTGAAATCTTGCACAAATGCCTCACTTATATGATGTCTAGTCTAGATGCACAAAGTTAAAGCAATGAACCAATCATAGAGCGGTAAAGAGATAGGTAAAACAGGATACCGTTTGTGTCTTTGTCAAGAAATTTTTTGGTTGCCATGGGCGTCTTGCATGGACTGGCGTCTGTCATTCCGAACTTCGTAAGAATGTCCTTGAGATACTTGGTTTGAGATAAGAAAATTCCTTCTTGAAATAGTTGAATTTGAAAACCGAGAAAGAACTTCAAGTCCGCATTGAGTGACATCTCAAAGGTCTTGGTCATGGATTCCGCAAACTTCTTGCATAAATGAATGTTAGGAGAAACAAAGATGATATCATCTACGTAAATTTGGCATAAGATCAAATCACCCTTTTCCCTTATATTAAAAAGGGTAGGGTTAATCACCCCTATCACAAAACCATCATGGAGTAAAAACTTTTTAAGATGATCATACCAAGCACGAGGTGCTTGTTGGAGGCCAGACAAAACCTTGTGAAGTTTGTACCCATAGTTTTTGTGATCGGGGTCAAGAAGCCGGGTGGTTGTGATACATAGACCTCTTATTGTAGAGGACCATTAAGAAATGCACTCTTCACATCCATTTGATGTAAAGTAAAACCATTGAAAGCAACATAAGCAAGTAAGATGCGAATTGATTCAAGACGGGCAACGGGAGCAAAGGTCTCATCAAAGTCCAAACCTTCAACTTGTGAGTACCCTTGTGCCACTAACCTTGCCTTGTTTCTGATGATTACACCATGCTCATCTTGCTTGTTCTTGAAGATCCATTTTGTTCCAATAACATTGTGTTCCTTAGTTGGCCTTTTGACTAAAGAACATACTTTGTTGCGCTCGAAGCTGTTCAACTCTTCTTGCATTGCAACAAGCTAGTCGTTGTCCGTCAACGCATCTTGTGCCTTGAGTGGCACAACACTAGAGACAAACGAAAAGTGAGCACATAAGTTTGTTAATTGTTTATGAGTGACTCTACCTTCCGATATGATGATATGGATTTTCTTAACATCAACACGACGGACCACACGAGGCATGATGGAGGTTAAGGTTTCATGAGGTTCAATTTTGTTCCCATCATCAACATCCCCAACATGTGGATCTATAGGGTGTGGTGTAAGATCTTGTTTTTCATGCATAATTTGTTGAGATTCACCATCACTAGAGGATTCATCATCATCGACATGTGCATGTTCTTGTTCTTGTTCTGGATGATGAACTTGTTCTTGTTCTTGTGCTTGATGATGTTGTAGGTCCCGTGTAGGACATAGTTCTTGTTCTTGGATTATGAAGTCATCTTGGGGAATGGAATCTTGTGGTGATATTGTGTAGTAGTAGTTTGATAATGAGTGGTGCTTGTGCCCTCATTTGCACCTTCACAAGGAACATGTTCCATTGGAAGGAGAGAACCTACACCCATGGTCAAAATGTCTTGTGAAGGATCTTCATCACCTGCATCACTTAGATCAACTTGCTCCCCATGGGAGCCATTAAATTCATCAAACACCACGTCACAAGTTTCTACAACAGATCCGGTGGATTTGTTGTAGACCCTATAGGCATGGGACTTTGATCCATAACCAACAAATATTCCTTCGGTTGTTTTAGATTGAAACTTTCCTAACCCTTCTCTCTTGTTGAGAATGAAGCATTTGCAACCAAAGACCTGGGAATATTTGACATTTGGTTTGTTTTTGGTTATGAGTTCATATGGGGTCTTCTCCAAGATCTTGCGAAGGAATAGACGATTGATGCATGACATGCTATGTTGACAGCCTCTGCCCAAAAGCTATGAGGTCCTTTGTACTCATCCAACATGGACCTCGCCATTTACACAAGTGTGCGATTCTTCCTCTCGGCTACCCCATTTTGTTGTGGGGTATATGGTGCGGAGTATTGATGTTCAATTCCTTCATCACCAAGAAACTCTTATAAGGTATGGTTCTTCAACTCGGAGCCATTGTCACTTATTATTGCCAACATTTATTTGTCAAACTTGCGTTGAGCTTGCTTGGCAAAATCAATGAAGGTGGTTTTTGTCTCATCCTTGGACTTGAGAAAGAACACCCATGTGTATCTTGAGTAATCATCAACAATAAAAAAACCATACTTCTTCCCACCAAGACTGTCCCATGAAGGAGGACCAAAGAGATCCATGTGAAGGAGCTCCAAAGGTCTTGAAGTTGATACTATGTTCTTGGGGGGGGGGGGGAGGTTATTTGATTGATGTTGCTTCCTGCTATGCATGCACTACACACACAATCTTTCTCAAAAGATACATTGGTTAGTCCAAGGATGTGTTCACCCTTTAAGAGATCTTGAAGATTTCTCATGCCGACATGGGCTAGCCGGCGATGCCATAGCCATCCCTTGTCTGCCTTGGCCATGAGGCAAGTTGCATGGAATGTGTTCTCTTTCGAGAAATCAACCGTGTAAAGGTTCCCATCCAACTCCCCCACAAAGGCAACTTCAAGAGTATCTCTCTTAAAGACTTTCACATCTGTTAGTCCAAATAGTGTATCATAACCAACAGAAGCCAATTGACGAACAAAAAGCAAATGATATTTTAGGGATTGGACAAGCATGCCATTTATAAGTGACATGTCATTGGTGATAGCCACCTTGCCCAAACCAAGTACCTGTCCATTAGACCCTCCACCAAATACAATGCTCATAAATGGTCGAATAGATTCCATGAAATCAATGAGAAATGTTCAATCTCCGGTCATATGGTTTGAGCAACCGCTATTAATCACCCATTTGACTCTACCGGAGACAACAACCTACACACAATTCAAATCTTGGTTAGAGGCACCCATTTTACAATGGGACCTCTCAAGTTAGTAACAAGGGTCTTAGGAACCCAAATTGCATAAAACCGAAAAGCATTTCTAGGGCCAACAAACTGAGCATATGAAAGCACAACATGCTCCCTTGGTGGTTTTGACATTTCATGACAACATACACTGTCTCTTGGACTAACACCTCTATCTAGTGCATTTCAGATAATAGTCCATGGAGAGTTGAGTTGGCAAAAGTATTGTGGAGATTGTGGAATTACCCCAAGATTCAAGGAAATAGGTTGGCCAAGCTTCAAGCAAGAGGACTCTACATTTTACATTTGTGATAAATCACTTTGAGTCCATAGGAAATCCAATACTATTAAAAGGGGGTAAAGTTTTGATGGTGAACAATATGCTCAAACGTGCACAAGTGACAGTCACCAAAACATCCACAAACTCTCCCACCAAAGTCTGTCCTAAGCCAAATATGCAAAATCGGTGCAACCAACATTCCTATCCCGGTGCCACCGATTCTAAACCCTAGGCAGACTCAGCCAAACCCTAACACTTTGGTGAAGCCGACACTGCACTCGGTGCCACTGAGTTGGGTTGCCAAGATTCTGTTACGCAAGTTCTCATTTTGGGTTCGACCGAAAATGGTGAATCGGCGTCACCGAGATTGGTAAATCTGACCGTTGGTCACCTTGTCGGTGCAACCGAGAATTGTATATCGGTCCCTCCGAGATTCAAAAGTTGCCACTTTTGGTCACTTCGGTACCATCGAGATTTACACTTCGGTTCATCGAGTCTAACTTATTGTGTGTAATGGTTGGATTTTTGGGGATGCCTATATATACCCCTTCACCACCACCCACTTGAAAGAGAAGCACTCAGAACAATTCCATACCTATCCTACTCAGTTTTCTAAGAGAGAACCACCTACCCTTGTGTTGAGGTCAAGATCTTCCACTCCAACCATATGGATCTTGATTTCTAGCCTCCCCAAGTTGCTTTCCACCAATCCCATCTCTTCTACCAAGCCAAATCCATGAGAGAGTAATTGTGTGTTGAGGAGTCTGTCATCTTGAAGCACAAGAGCAAGGAGTTCATCGTCACTACCGATCCTATTAGCTTTTGGAGGGTGGTGCCTCCTAGATTGGTTAGGTGTCGCTTGGGAGCCTCCTACTTCATGTTGTGGAGTGAACTAAGAAGTTTGTAAGGGCAAGGAGATCGCCTACTTCGTGACGATCTACCCATAGTGAGGCTAGTCCTTCGTGGACGGAAGCCGCATGGAATAGTCAATGTTGCTTCTTCGTGGAACCCTCCATGGACTCTCGCGACCGTTACCTTCTGTGGGTTGAAGACTCCATGAACGTGGACGTACGATAGCACCACCTACAGGAACCACGGGAAAAATCCTTGTGTCTCCTATTGCATTTGATCTTCCTACCCCTTCTCTTTACTTACATGTGCAATGTCTTTAATTTCCACTGCCATACTTCTAAACATGCATGTGTAGGGCTGTTAGACTTGCTAGACTTGCTAAAATAGTTAAAATCTGCCAACCAATTAACTTGGGAAAAGGTTAGGTTTTAAATTTCTGCTAGTAGTCTATTCCCCCTCTATTCCCCCTCTCTCGATCCTACAAGTGGTATCAGAGCTTTGGTCTCCATTGCTTCGGTTTAATCACCGTGGAGGAAGATGGATGTGTCTAGAGTAGAGAGTTTTAGTTGTAGAGTGCCCATTCTTGATGGAGAGTACTATAGTGAATGGAAGAATGCCATGATTGATCTATTTAATAGATTCCATTTGACTAAATATATTGAAAATCCCTATGTGCTCCCTATTGATGAATTGCATCCCACACACGAAGAGGAAATTAACATGCTTGGTAACCTAAGAACTGTCAATCTTATTGTTAGAGGTTTACCAAGATTCGTGCTTTCTCAAATGAAGAACTTTGCATGTGCCTATACCTTATGGACTGATTTGGAGAACGATATCCAAATCTTTCCTTAGGTAATCTTAATGAAATTTGTTAGTGCATCTAGCATCCCTTAGTGATTTTGGTGTATTGAAGACTTATAGGTTAAGGTACTAATGTGTTTGTGAGTGCACACAGGCTCTGTAAGTCTATGAGGAGTTTGATATATCCGGAGATTATCGACCCCTAAAAATGTATGTCTTCAAGTGAAGACTTTGCTGAAGACTTTGGTGAAGACTTTGTGAAGACTTTGAAAATGAAGAAGTTGGTGTGACCTTGAAGATATGAACGAGGAACATGAAGCATGAAGACTTTTGTTTTCGTAGTTTCATTTCCTTTTCTTTGAAACACCATACTGTTAAAGGGGGCCGAGGTAATACTAAGGAAAATTTCCAACTGATGCTCAACTCCAAAATCCTCAACCTATACAATCCTTCGAGTGAAGCCTTTGGAAATCTCGTACGGCTCAGACAAGTTCTTTAGCGAGAGAGACGAAGTTCTTTTGGTCTCTGAGGAAATTGATCTGACCGAGGAGTTAGGATTTCGCCAGTGCGAATTGCCTACAAGTGAGGAACATGATAAGCTGAGGACTTTCATAGTTCGAAATTCCGACCGTTGCTGTGCTTAGCGCCAGCTGTCCCCAATCATTCTTATCCACATAATAGTCATATCATTGGGGGCATTCATGTCTTATCATGTCAGGTTGCACCCTGGCTATAAATAGCCACCCCCCACAACCACTAGTTGGTTGGCTGCTCCGAGAGAGAACTGACACTTGTCATTTGAGAGCAACCCATCCTCCGAGGACTTTGAGAAAAAAATCATCCGTGAGGAAAAACCCACAACCAAACCACCCAACCCAAAGTGATTGAGCATCACTGAAGAAATTCCTGTGTGGAACCAACACTTGTTACCTTTGAGGACTGTGCATCCTCCAGACGGTTAGGCGTCATGGTCTAGTGCTCCTGTAGTCAATTGGGGATCACGAAGTGACCTTGGTCTAGAGCATCCAGCAGTAAATTGTGGATCGCGGGTGACCAGTTTGTGAGGGTTTTGGAAGTCTACCCTGAAGACTTACCATGAGTGTTGGGCGAGGACTGTGTGACCTTAGCTCAAGGAGAGTACGGTAAGGACTATGTGTCCTCTGGTTTAAATACCAGACCGCTCCAAACCAGACGTACGACTGTCACAACAGTTGGAACTGGGTCATCAAATCATTGTCTTCATCAAGCTACCTAGTTCAATTTCATCAACAGTTATATGAGGAAATGAAAGGGTTGAGGAAATAGAACCAGGTAGCTTGATGAAGACAATGATTTGATGACCCAGTCGGGAGATGAAGAATATGAACTTGCGACCATCAGAGGAACTTGAACTTTCTTGAATTTCTTCTGAGGTCACCGAGCCCAGTCGAGATGTTCCTCAAGATCCAGCTCATCCAGTTCTTCACAAGACATGATGTGAGACAGTACGGCCCAAGTGCGATTGAGGTTTTCATGCGCATAGTAGTGATTCCTCTTCACTGTGTTCTGCGTTATGGTCATGTTCTGCACAATGTAACCAAGTTGACGCTTCACCCACTTGTGATTGCGATCGACCTTCTGATGAAGACTTATTAGAAGCTCGCGATCAGTCATCACACGAGGGGCAGACACTTGAGGTTTTTGAGTTGAGGCCTTTGCATCGGAGTCTTGAGTGGCAGTGTCATCATTGGTGGAGAAGGAAGCGGCTTTGCGAAACTGTCCATCCAACGGACGAGTGCCTTCATCAATGACAGATTTGCCTTTTCCTTCAACTAAGGCAATTGAGCTCTTGATGACTTCTATTGGAGACAGAAAGCCAAAGTGATTTTGAAATCAGCCTTGAAGGGAACTAAGGACTTTGCCGTGATGAATTTCATGATCCATGGCGCATAGGGCTTCTGTTCAAATGGAGCTAAGGCAGCACTGGCCAATGTCCTCATGAAGAAGTCATGCAAGTCAATGGGAATCCCATGAATGATGTTGAAGAGCATATTCTTCATGACTCCTTCCACTTCTTCTTCAGAATCGTGGCCTTTCTGAGGACATAGTGTATTTGTGAGGATACGGTAGACAATCCTGGGCACATATAGCCGATCCTTCACAAGGAAGGTGTTTTGTTGAGGCTTTCCAGGAGACAATGGCTTCATCAATACTTGCATCAGCTGATTTGGAAGTGCAGGCTCATCAAACAGTTTGCGGGCTTCATATGAGGGAATTGGAACTGGTACACACTGAAGCAATTCAGAAGCTTGAGCAGTGAAGTGTGTTGATCCTGTCATCCAGTCCAATATCCAGGAGTTGACGTCTGAAGCATTTCCGCTGATATGCAATGTGGCATAGAACTGAAAAATAAGTTCTTCATTCCAGTCGTAGATGTCGACATAGAATGGAAGAATGCCTGCATCATGAAGAACTTGGAGCACCGGTGTGAATGATGGAAGGGTTTCCATGTCAGCATGAGGAATTTGGTGGTGCTTGAAGACTTTCTTCTTCTCAAAAAGTACTGATGCATAGTAGTTGAGTTGCGTTGCTGTCCAGAATCTGTTGTGTCCTGCCCTTGCAGAGTCATAGGGATTTGGACCTGTGAAGAACATGCGCTCACTGAAGAATTTGCTTTTTAGGAATTTGGGGCGCGCTGAGCCTTTGAATGGCATCCGTGGCTTCGGTTGATGATTTGGCTTGAAGCGGCCCTTGATCTCCTTTGGCATGGGAGGAACTTCAAACTGAGTAATTTGAAGGACATGTTCCTCAGGTACGACGGGAGCATCAATAATATCAACTGTTGCAGCTGGAATTTCTTCACTGACATGAATATTCAGATTTGCAGATTCTTCAGGTATTTCTTTAGTCGGAGTAGGCGACTGAGGAATCTGCAGCAGAGGAGTAGTCATTGGTGAATTTGGCTGTGCAGATTCCCAATATTCATCATTGATGACCGGAGTAGTGTCACCAATGTCAACTTCCTCATCAATTTCTTCAACTCCATCTTCCTCAGCTGTGAACTGAAGCTGGGGCATTGATACCTTTGGGGTTGAAGCAGTGTCTTCAACAACTATCTCTTCATCAATCTGCTCTGTTGAAGCAGCAGAATGATTTTCATCTTCATCTGGGATGACATATTCCACCCCAAATGGCACAATCTCGTAGGCAGGTGCTGAGGAAATTGGGGTTGCATTAATTGGTCCAGTTCAAGGACTTGGCATAGTCTTCAACTTCTTCAAAGCTGGGGTTTCTGAAGTTGATGCCTTTCTCTTGAGAGTGTTTTCCTCAGCAGTGGCAGTTTCTTCAGGAACGATTGTTGCAGCCGCCCTGGTGGGTTCAGTTTCTTCAGGTGCAACAGAATCTTTAGCTGGCCTATCAGCTTCTTCAGGCGCAACAGGAATATCGGTTGGCCTTTCAGTTACTTCAGGGACAACAGTGGAGGTTGTCCTGGCATGATCATCAGTGGTCTGAGTTTCCTCAGGAGCACTGGCAGTTGCTTCTAGTGCAGAAGCATTTTCATCAGCAGTTTCATCAGGCTGAGCTATTTCATCAGCAGCTTGAGGAATTTCATCAGACTGATGATGTTTTGGTTGCGATCGGGCTGCAACCCTAGTGTTGTGATCTTTTACTGCTGCTTGAGTAGCCCTGACAAATCTGACCTTGGTGCCCTTCCATTCAGCATCATATCTCTCTTGATCCTCAGAGAGTGTGCGAATTTCGGACTGAACAATGACAAGTTGATTTGGGGTCAAATTCATCACATTGTCTCTTAGGAACTTTTTTTTCCGAACCTTATTCCTCTTAGCTCTCAGAGCTTTCTCTCTCTTCCATTTTTCTTCAAAGATGAAGTGGGTGAGGACATGATCCACTCCAAAAGGCGGATTGAGTGAAGAAAGTGGGGTGCTCGGGTCTTCATGCCATATATCGATGAAGTTGAGGATCATCTTGGGATCCAGCATGAGAGGAACAGAGCTGCCCTTTGCTATAGTAGCCCTTTGCTGACTATGCCTGATGATTTCTTCTAATTCCTCATCATCAGCTTCATCATCATTATCCTCAGAACCTGAGGGTATGGTCACCACAGCCTTGCTTGAGTGGGGACTTGGTCTTTGACCTCGTCCGGCAGTTTTTTCAGTTTCAACGCAGAGGGCTGGTTGAAGACTTTGCAGTGTTGGAGGGGCTTGCTGTGATCTTTGGAACTTTGGAGAAACCCTCAGTCCTCTTACATGTTGCCAGATGCACTGGGGTTGAGGACATTGCAGCTGCTGTAGAAGACTGAGCAACAACCGTTCCAACAGTTGAAGACTTTGTAGGCAGAGGCCTTTGACCTGAGGAATTGCAGTGAAGGTTTTGAGGTTGAAGAACTCGTCTTTACTGCAGATTTCTTCATCTTGATTTTCTTTGGAGCACTTGCAGAGGCTCCGACAGAGGCAACAACAGCAGAATCTTCATTGAATTTCATCACTGCATCTTTGGCTTTCTTCGCCAGCTTTGCTTGCTGCTTCTCCCATTTGTGAGGAAAGTCCTCACCAATCTTGAGGCTAGTGGGATCAGCAATTTGATTTGGTGCAAGGGGAGGCCTACTGCAAGGAGGTTTTACTGCGAATTTCATCATGTATTATGGGGTTACATAACGATATTCCTTCCATTCCCATGCCCATCTCCTCTCAATCTTTTGTAGACGAATCTTTCTCTGCTTGGTCGTCTCTTTGCCATGAGTTTCTTCATCAGGTGTGCAGTATTCCTCATACACATCATCTAGAATCTCAAAGGCAGTGTGCATGTCTGGCTTCTTTCCACCTTTCTGAGGTTTCTTTCCGTCAGCCATTTTCTTTACTTGAGGAATATGAACTCTTGATGACTCTGAAGAGGTACACAATTTTTCTTTAAGAAGCGCTGCAAATGAGGTAAGTTGATGAGAACCTAGTGATTCATTAGCGGACATGTTGTACCTGTGAACAGAGTATAGGTGCGAGGAATTGGAAGAGGTCATATGCGTTCTCAGAAATTTTGAACAAAGTAGGTGCATGGAAATTGACCATGAGTGTCTTGAGGAATTTCACTAAGTGTTCTTTTGTCTCAGGTTCCAGAGTTGTGCAAATTTTGAGGATTCACACAATTGAGGAATCATGAAGAAAATTACTACTTAGGGAAAAACATCAAGAATGTGAATATGTAAGGTGCTTTTAGAATAAGGTTCATGAAGAATAAACACCTTTTGAGGAATATGTAGAGCATTTGAGGATCAAACAAGGCTAGTAAAAATAAATTTTATTTACCTTGGTGAAGAACACGACGAACAAGAGATGAGATTGGGAGGTTCGTCCGTTTAGATCTCCCATGCCCTAGCTTGGCAGAGGGAGACAGCTACAGCGGCGGCGGGATGAGGACTTCCGTGGCTGATGCGAGTACGGCGATGACGAGGTTGAGGCAATGAAGCTCTTCCTCACCGGCGACGATGACTTTAGCGGCGACTCTAGGTTGGAGCTCGGGAGAGGGATGAGATGAGGAGTAACCGAGCACAGTTGAAGGGAAGGGGGGTATTTATAGAGGAAGTGAAAACCAATCCGCCCGAAGATTTTGGACAGGGTTGCCCCTGACCCTTGCTCTCCACGCGACAGGTGTCACCCACGTACTTAGAGGTGGCGATAGTGGGGGATCATGGGTTATCCAGGCGCAAGAATCGGAACCGTTTGAGCAAGAACTGCTGAATATTTGATAATGAAAATTTCAAATCTTTCGTTCGCAAATTCTTCAACTGTCAAGGACATAGTGAAGACTTTGAACGAGTTTCAAAGTAGAATGCATATGAAGAATTTGTGAAAAGATTGGGTTGAGTTTAGCATAGAGGGGTAAAGGGTCCGATCACATTCACTTAGATGAAAATCAACTTGAAGAATTAGCAATAAGTGAATGTTGTTGAGGACATTGAAAACTCATATATATATATATATATATAGCCAATGAAGAACATGAGTTTCAAAGTTGGAAGAATTTGAAAAGTTGAGGAATTTGAAAACTTGAGGAATTTGCAAATTTGAGGAATCTGATAATTTGAAGAATTTGCAAAAATGACGAAAAAATCAATTTTGAAGAATTTCAACTTTGGTCGGTGGCGTGACCCACCATATGAGAATGATGATTCCAGACACCGCGTATAATTGTCGTAGGGTTCTGAGTATCAAATTCTTCATTAATTTCTTCACACTTAGAGGGTTATTCTTCATTGATTGAAGAAAAACGTTACTTCGTGTGTTGCACATCAAGGTCATCAATTTTGCATAAGTGTTAGTATGTGTGTCCTTCTTCAAAGAACATTTGAAGATTCTAAGATATTTAGCTCACACTGCAACTTGCAAAATCTCTTTTCATCCAAGGGATTTGTGAAGATATATGCCAGTTGTTCTTCAATGGGGATGTGGTCGATGGAGATGTCGCCCTTGAGTACATGATCTCAAAGAAAGTGATGATGAATCTGGAATGCTTGGTCTTGGAATGCTATACTGGGTTGTAACCAATCTTGATAGCACTCTCATTGTCGCAGTAAAGAGGCACATTCTTTAGCTTGATGTTGTAGTCCTTGAGGGTTTGCTTCATCCATAGTAGCTGAGCACAACATGAACCGGCAGCAATGTACTCAGCTTCAACAGTAGAGAGTGAAACACAGTTCTGCTTCTTCGAGGACCAACGGACTAAGGATCGTCCGAGGAAATGACATGTGCCTGAGGTTGACTTGCGATCCACACGATCTCCAGCATAGTCAACATCAGAGTATCCGATGAGGTGAAGATTTGAGCCCTCGGGATACCATAATCCAAGTGTTGGTGTGTGAGCTATGTATCGAAGAATATGTTTCACAGCCTTATGGTGTGATTCCTTCGGTGTTGCTTGGAATCGGGCACACATGCAAACACTTAGCATAATATCAGGCCTAGATGCACATAGATACAATAGTGAGCCAATCATGGAGCGGTATACCTTCTGATCGAAATCTTTACCATTTTCATCAGTGCAGATGTGGCCTTTTGAAGGCATTGGAGTTTTGACGCCTTTGCAATCTTGCATGTCGAATTTCCTCAGGACATCTTTGAGGTATTTCTCTTGTGAGATGAAGATGCCGTTGTCTTGCTGATGAATTTGAAGACCTAGGAAGAATTTCAACTCTCCCATCATAGACATTTGATATTCTTCACTCATCATATAGGCAAATTCATCACTGTAATGTTTGTTAGTACAACCAAAGATAATATCGTCTACATATATCTGGCATATGAACAATTCATTGTCATAGGATTTTGTGAAAAGAGTTGGGTCGAGTGAACCGGGTTTGAAGCCTTTCTTCATGAGGAATTCCTTCAGAGTGTCGTACCATGCCCGAGGGGCCTGCTTGAGGCCATAGAGGGCCTTGTTTAGTCTGAAGACTTTGTCAGGATGCTTAGGGTCTTCAAAACCTGGGGGTTGAGCAACATATACCTCTTCCTCAAGCTTACCATTGAGGAATGCACTTTTCACATCCATTTGATATAAGATGATATTATGATCGTTAGCGTAAGCAAGTAATATGCGAATAGCTTCAACTCTAGCAACGGGTGCAAATGTTTCATCAAAGTCAATTCCTTCAACCTGTGTGTAGCCTTGAGATACAAGATGAGCCTTATTCCTCACCACGAGGCCATTTTCATCTTGCTTGTTGCGATAGATCCACTTGGTACCTATGATGTTATGTTTGCGAGGATCTGGTCGCTTGACAAGTTCCCACACATTGTTGAGCTGGAACTGATGCAATTCCTCTTGCATAGCCTGAATCCACTCGGGCTCCTTGAATGCTTCATCAACTTTGGTGGGCTCTATGATAGAGAGAAATGCAAAGTGCCCACAAAAGTTAGTTAAATGTGAAGCTTTTGAGCGAGTGAGGGAACCTGGTGCATTGATGTCATCGATGATTTTGTCAATCTGTACTTCATTTGCAACTCTAGGATGAGCAGGTTGACGTGGCTGAGGATTTTCATCAGCACCATTTTCTTCAGGTGAATTGGCATGAATATCTTCATTCGTTGGAATGACTTCCTCAGTGGGTATGATATCTTCAGTTGCCTTCAGCTTGATGGATTCCTCAGGAGACTGTTCATCTAACACAGAAGGCAGGTGCTCTCTTTGTGAGCCATCAGATTCATTGAACCACACATCTACAGTTTCAACAACCTTGTGATGGTAGGTGTTGAAGACTTTGTAGGTGTGCGATTCCTTTCTGTAACCAAGCATAAAACCTTCATGTGCTTTCGATGCAAACTTAGAACTGTGGTGAGGATCTCTGATCCAGCATTTTGCACCGAAGACTTTGAGATAACTTACATTGGGTTTCTTGCCAGTCATAAGTTCATATGAAGTCTTCTTGAAGAATTTGTGAAGATATACCCTGTTGATGATGTGGCATGCAGTATCAATTGCCTCAGGCCAGAAGCGACGAGGAGTCTTGTATTCATCAAGCATGGTGCAAGCCGTCTCAACTAGAGTCCTGTTCTTGCGCTCCATGATGCCATTCTGTTGAGGAGTACACGGGGCAGATAACTCATGAGTAATACCAAGTTCATCAAGATATTCATCAAGATTAGTGTTCTTGAATTCATTCCCATTATCACTCCTAATATGCTTGATCTTGACGCCGAAGTTGGTGGAGGCCCTTGAAGCAAATCGTTTGAAGACATCTCGCACTTCATTTTTTACAGAATAATATGCACCCAAGTGTAACGAGAGTAATCATCAACAATGAAAAATCCATACAAACTTGATGCATTTGTTAGTACGGAGTAATGAGTGGGGCCAAAGAGATCCATGTGAAGCAATTCAAAGGGTCGATTCGTGGTCATGATTGTCTTCGAGGGATGCTTGGATCTAGTCATCTTCCTAGATTCACATGCACCGCAGAGATGGTCCTTGAGGAATTTGACACCCTCGATGCCAATGACGTGCTTTTTCTTCACGAGCGTGTGCAAGTTCCTCATACCCGCATGTCCAAGTCGTCGATGCCACAACCAGCCTTCTGAAGACTTTGCAAGTAAGCAAGTGGCAGGTTGAGGACCTGTAGAGAAATCAACAATATACAAGTCTCCTCTCCTAAAGCCTTCGAAGACTTTGGAATTGTTAGATTCCATGATGGCAACACAACAAAAATTTCCAAACACGACAATCATATCAAGATCACAAAGCATTGAGACAGACATAAGGTTGAACCCAAGGGATTCAACAAGCATCACCTTATCCATGGTTCGGTCCTTTGAGATAGCAACCTTACCAAGTCCCAATACCTTGCTTTTTTTCCTTTGTCTGCGTAGGTGATATACTTCAGAGGAGATGGAGTGAGTGGCAAATTCATTAGTAGATTCTTGTCACCCGTCATGTGGTTTGTGCATCCACTATCGAGGACCCACTCAATAGCTTTTGGAGTATCATACTGCAGATGAATTAGTACTACTTACAAACTCATATGCTTCAGAGTGAAGAATATGACATCAATTTCATCAGATAGGATTTCATCACACAAGATAGTAAACAAGTAGTGTGAGGACGTGAGAAATAAGGAATTCATTTCATCATGGTTAGCTTGCGTCCTTTCAAGCAATTCCTCAGGTCTCCAGCATGTTCATCAGATGTTCAGTTTTATCTGGAGACCTGACTCTGCATAAGAAATTATTTCAATTTCTTCACCACCCACATCTGGAGGGGTGGCAAAGAGTTCATCATTCTTCGTGTACCATGTGAAAAAGGAGGCATTGAAGCAAGTGCGCTTCGTTTCATAGGGTGATGATTAGAGTACTCAAATGAATAAGCAGAGAAATTCTTAGACGACTTATGAACATAATGGTTTGATGAATAATGCACATATTCATAACTCTTAGGTTTTCCCTACGAAATAGAGGCATTAGTACGAGAATGATAATTTTGACCATTTGAGGAATTTGGTCCAGATGAGGACTTTGGTTCATATGAAGACTTTGATCCGGGGTTCCTATTCTTCATGAGTGATGTCGTGAGGACATTCACTTGAAGATTTTGTAGGTAGCTCTAGGGAACCCAGATTTTCTTCATAGGAGAACCGTTCCTGTAGTTATTTCCAACAAATCTAGCAAATACTTCACCTTTCTGATTTTTGAAGAATTTGTAGTTCGAATCAAGTGATTCATCAGAGAAATATGAAGTTTCACATGTAAAGCCAGATAATGTGGATGGATCTACAGGAGGTCCTTTCATAGCAACCCATGAGGTTTTGGGGTACTGCTCAGGTGTCCAGTAGGATCCATCAGCATTGAGTTTCCTCACAAAGGCTATACCCTCTTTCCTAGGGTTCCTGTTCAGAATTTGCTTTTTGAGGACATCGCAAAGGGTTTGATGCCCTTTGAGACTTTTGTACATGCCTGTCACATACAATTCCTTCAACCCTGCATTGTCATCAGTGATACTTGTGGTATCCTCAGATGAGGAATTTAAGACCATGGGAATAGTTGAAGAATTTACAGCAATAGAAGCATTTGAACATTCAGGTGAAGAATTAGCAGTTTCACATTCGATGCATTTCAAACAAGGTGGAACAAATTCTTCCTGAGCGGTACTGATCTGTTGAGCTAGTAAGGAATCATTTTCCCTTTGGAGATCCTCATGTGACACCCTCAGTTTCTCAAGATCTTGCTTTCTTTGAAGAAATTCATAAGAAAGCTTCTCATGATCAGCTAAGAGGTCGTTATGATGACTCCGTAGGTTATCATACTTCGTATGAAGACTTTTGAGATCGACGGACAGAGTTTGAGTCCGATCCACTTCATGGTTCAACAGATCATCGCTTTTGTCTAGCATTTTCTGAAGCTTTTCAAGTGCACTTTGTTGCTTAGTGGCAATTTTAACATGTTTAACATAGCTAGGTTTCACATATTCATCAGATTCACCTTCACTTGATTCAGATGATGAATGATGTTTGTGTACCTTTGAGCCTTTTGCCATGAAGCAATAGGTGGGAGCATAATCATCATTGCTGACGTCAGAGTCGTTGGAGTAGTCATCTTCCTCATCGTTGAGGATGGACTTGCTGACGAAAGCAGTAGCGAGAGCAAGGCTAGCGACACCAGATTCTGATTCGTCCTCAGATTCTTCCTATTCTTCATATTCTTTAGATTCTTCCTCAGAATCCATTTCCTTGCCTATGAATGCTCGTGCTTTTCTGGAACCATTCTTCTTGTGCATTGAGGATTTTGAAGATGAGGACTTTGTAGATGAGGACTTTGAAGATTTCTTCTTTTTCTTCAAGTCATCAGAACTATCATCCTTATATTTCTTCTTCTTCTTTGAATCTTTTTCCCAGAGAGGACAGTCAGAGATAAAGTGACCAGGCTTCTTGCAACGATGACAAGTTCTTTTCTTGTAGTCTTCTAAGGAATCTGATTTCCTCAAGCCACTTTTTGATGACTTTCCAAATCCACCTATCCTTGAGAACTTCTGGAATTTCCTCACAAGCATTGCTAGTTCTTGAAGAGATTGAAGAGATTGCAAAGAACATCAACACGAGAGTCACGTTCAGTGGAAACACCTTCGTTGACTTTGGAAAACCTATCCCAGATAAGCTTAGCAGACTCCAAAGCACTCACTCTTCCATACTGACCTTTGCTCAGATGGCCACAAATGATATTCTTCGCTTGAGAATCGAGTTGCTTGAATCTCTTCACATCAGCAGTAGTAACAGTGGGAGTGACAGAGGGCACACCATTTTCCACAACATACCAGAGATCGTTGTCAATAGCTTCAAGGTGCATACGCATCTTGTTCTTCCAGTAGGGGTAGTCTGTCCCATCGAAGGTAGGACACCCCGCGGAAACCTTGATCATAACCGCAGTCAACATAACTAGAACTCCAGGTGGTTAAACCAAAATCACGCAGAGCGAGGGAGTACCTGCTCTGATACCAATTGAAAGTGTGTTATATCGACTAGAGGGCAGTGAATAGGCGATTTTTACAAATTCATCACTTGAGGAATTTCAAAATTCTTCATAAAGCCATTGCTTTTCACAAAATGAATCCTAGTGATCCAAACTTTGATAAATGTCTATTTGAGCTCCGTGATCTTATGCATGCTAAAGGAGATGTCACCACTATCAACAACATTATCTTTGAAGACATTCGCATTCATAAACTTGAACATTGTCATGATCACTATTCTAACGAATCTCTTGTCTTTATGATGAGGATTTGTCACTTGATGATGACAATGTGGAACATGGCTATTATGAAGAAAGATGAGTTGTTCGACATCGAGCATGAGAAGATCATGAAGAATCTAAGCCTCATGGAAAACTTTAAGGATTACATGTCCGGAGGAAAGGAGTGGATTATCGACAGCGGATGTACGAATCATATGGCTGGTGATAAAGACATGTTAGAAGAGATCACGCCTAATCAAGGTCCTCGACGGTACGTGACCTTTGAAGACAACTCTAAGAGTAAGGTACTTGGCCTTGGTAAGGTGGCCGTATCCCATGATAGCTCAATTCAAAATGTTATGCTTGTTGAATCCCTTGGTTACAATCTTCTTTCCGTATCTAGACTTGCCAACTTCGGTTTCAATGTTTTATTCACGAAAGTCCATTGCCAAGTGTTTCGTCAAGATAATCATAAAATGGTCTTTACCGGTTTCCGTAGAGGTGATCTATACATTGTTGATTTCACTAAAAGTTCCAAACCTCACACTTGTTTAATTGCAAAATCTTCTAAAGGTTGGCTTTGGCATAGAAGACTTGGATATGTAGGCATGCGAAATCTAGATAAGCTAATCAAAGGTGATCACATACTTGGTGTTAAAGATGTTATCTTTGACAAAGATAGACTTTGCAGTGCTTGTCAAGATGGAAAGCAAGTAGGTGGAAGTCATCCCGTTAAGAATATCATGACTACTAGGAGACCACTCGAGTTACTTCACATGGATCTTTTTGGTCCCAATGCTTACAAGAGTCTCGATAGAAACTCCTATGGTCTAGTTATAGTTGATGATTTTTCCAGATTTACGTGGGTATTCTTTCTTGATGATAAGTCGCAGGTTCAAAAGACCTTCAAGAACTTCGCTCACAAAGCACAAAATCAGTTTGAAGTGAAGATCAAGAAGGTTCAGAGCGATAACGGATCGGAGTTCAAGAACACCCATGTGGATACCTTTCTTGACGAAGGTGTCTCACATGAGTTCTTGGCTACGTACACACCTCAACAAAATGGATTTGTTGAGAGGAAGAACCGGATGCTCATTGATATGGCAAGAACGATGCTTGACGAATACAAGATGCCAAGACACTTTTGGGCAGAAGCCGTTGAAACAACATGTCATGCCACAAACCAACTTTACTTGTACAAGATTCTCAGTAAAACGGCATACGAGCTACTCACCAGTAACAAACCCCAAGTCAGATACTTTTGGGTATTTGGCTCAAAGTGCTACATTCTTGATAAGCATCATCGTACTAAATTTTCTCCTAAATCTCATGAAGGATTCCTACTTGGTTACGGATCGAACTCTCACACTTACCGTGTCTACAACAACTTCACTTGGAAAGTTGAAGAGACGGTAGATGTGAAGTTTGATGAATCTAATGGTTCACAAGTTGAACAATTGCCAAATTATGTAGGTGATAAGGATCCTTCGGAAGCCATTCTAGATCTACCCATCGACAATATTCTTCCCATGGAGGTGAAGGAGAGTACTTCATCAACTCAAGTGGAAGCCTACCTCATGTCAAGGTGAACCTCAACACGACATGGAGGCATCCACAAGCGGTACAAAATGAGATGATGAAGAAGAGGAAGTGCATCATGAAGATCCACCACAACCACCTTCACCACCACCTCAAGGAAATGACACCTTCAACAACAACGAAGATGAACGAGATGACGATGAAGAAGAAGAAGCTCCACCATCCAACAATTGGAAGCTAACCCGAGTTCGAGCTCAAGTGACCAAGAACCATCCCCTAAACCAAATCTTTGGTGATATACAAACAGGGAGAATCACTTGCTCTAAAACCCGTCTAGATAACTTTTGTGAGCATTATTGTTTCATCTCTAGCATTGATCCTTTAAAGGTAGAACAAGCTCTTGAAGAAGCGGATTGGGTGAATGCAATGCATGAAGAGCTACACAACTTCGAGAGGAACGAAGTGTGGACACTCGTGGAGAAGCCCAAAGATGAGCACAACATCATCGGAACCAAATGGGTGTTTCAGAACAAACAAGATGAAGATGGTCAGGTCATGCGCAACAAGGCTCGTCTCGTAGCTCAAGGATATACACAAGTCGAAGGTATGGACTACGGTGAGACTTATGCCCCCGTTGCTAGACTTGAAGCTATTCATATTCTTCTTGCTTATGCTAATCACCATGATATCACGCTTTATCAAATGGACATCAAAAGTGCATTTTTAAATGGTGAAATTGAGGAAGAAGTTTATGTTAAGCAACCACCTGGTTTTGTGAATCCTAAGAAACCTAATCATGTTTACAAGCTTCGCAAATCTCTTTATGGTCTTAAGCAAGCCCCTCGTGCTTGGTATAAATGTTTAACGAAGTTTCGCATCGAAAAAGGTTTTGAGATTGGTAAAATTGATGCAACCTTGTTCACTAAGAGAGTTAATGGAGAATTATTTGTGTGCCAAATCTATGTGGATGATATTATCTTTCGTTGCACTAACCCTCAATTTAGTGAAAGATTTGGAAGGTGGATGTCCGAGAAGTATGAGATGTCTATGATGTGTGAGCTTAAATTCTTTCTTGGATTGCAAATCAAGCAATCAAGAGAAGGAACTTTCATCTCTCAAACTAAGTATACCAAGGACTTGATCAACAAGTTTAACATGTAGGATTGCTAAGGTATGAAAACTCCTATGCCCACTAGTGGACATGTTGACCTTACTAGGGAGGATGAACCAGTTGATCAAAAGGTTTATCGATCTATGATTGGTTCAATGTTATATCTATGTGCATCTCGTCCCAATATTATGCTTAGTGTTTGCATGTGTGCTAGATATCAAGCTGCACCTAAGGAGTGTCATCTTTTGGTTGTGAAACGTATTGTGAGGTACTTGATACAAACACCAAATTTGGCATTTGGTATCCCAAGGGATCTTCTTTTAATCTTGTTTTCGATTTCGATTCGGACTATGCCGGTGACAAGGTTGATAGAAAATCCACCTCAGGTACTTGTCAATTTTTAGGTAGATCTCTTGTGTCTTGGTCCTCCAAGAAACAAAACTCGGTATCTCTATCCACTGCCGAAGCTGAGTATATTACCGCTGGATCTTGTTGTGCGCAATTACTATGGATGACACAAATGCTTAAGGATTGGTATTCATGTTAAAAATGTTCCATTACTTTGCGACAATGAAAGTGATATTAAAATTGGACATAATCCTGTGCAACATTCTCGAACCAAGCATAGTCAAGTTCGACATAATTTCATTCGTGATCATGTTGCCAAAGGAGATATCAATCTTAAGCATGTTCGTACTAACAAACAATGGGCTGATATCTTCACCAAGCCACTTGATAAGAAAACATTTTGTCATTTGAGGAGTGAGTTGAACATCATTGATGCTTCAAACTTGAGCTAGACTCACTCGGTTGCAAGCAAGGGCATGAGCTTTATTATTATCTCCATGTTCTCGTAACTCGTTATCATATGCCATGAAATTCTATGCTCCCTTGTATTGCATCTAACCTTTTGTAGGTACTTGGAAGAACTTCATTCCACAAGATTGTCATCAAGTCCAATCATAAGCAATCTTGTCATTACCAAGTATCCACAACCTCTCTTGATGATGGAAGGAAGAAGACAACAAAAAACATATCCTTGACATATACATGATCTTAGCTGCAAAATCTGAAGTAGTATCATGTCATTTGGATATATCCATTGCTCTTCCTTGCATGACTAACCTTTGTAGGTGACGAGTGTACTAGAATGAGAAGGATTGCTCCAAATTCAAGATGATCTTAATTAACCTCGAGCATCCTCAACAAGTTCACCTACGAGAAGCGTCATCAACATCATTCAAAGGTATGTACTCATATCCTTGAATAGGCTTTACTCCAAGTCATGGGCTAAAGCAACTCAAGTGATATGACGACATCAAAATGCTTAATTGAAAAATGGTAACCCCATTTTGAGCTTAAACGATGAGTATGACCTATGATCAAGCATTCTTGCTTGGATCCTAAGTCAATATACTCTAATATAGGTGACCTAGTCACCGCCCATCATTTAGTTAAGATTCTTGCGTGGTTTGCTCTCTATTTGCATGATCTCTCGTAACCACTCAAATCTTATCTATTTGATGTCCTTTGTAAATCTTTCGCATTTTTCTTTTTGAAACTATTTTGTTTGTCTCTCTGAAAATAGAAACTTGGTTAATCTTTCGGAGTCACCGATATAGATAACTCGGTTCTACCGAGGATTCGCAGATAAGCCAAACCACACAATCTCGGTATCATCGATTTATCTATCCCGGAGTCACCGATTTTCTTTGCTTTCAAATTCTATGTTTCTTTGATATTATTTATCTGTTTTTGTTCTTATGATATTCTTGTTCCTTCGATGACCCCTTTTAAATATATATATATATATATATATATATATATATATTCTTAGGGGGAGATGAACAAACAACACTTCTGGGGAGAATTTCTTTATTCAAGGATCCCTAGCTCCAAGGAGAAGAAAACTAAAATGTGCCAAAGGGAGAGAATTTACATTCAATGATTCCCTTAGTCTTTTAATGGACCCTACTTTCATTGACCCTTGATCTCCAGGATCCCTTCCTTGTCAATGATCCCTGTCACTACTCCAAAGTTTAACCTTTTTGGTACTTTATGCCAAAGCGGGAGAATATCAAAGCTTCATGCTAAAGGGAGAGTTACATGCTTATGCAAAGGGGGAGAGGAAAATATCAAAAATTCACACTTATATAATCAAGGAGAGGAACAACAATGTAGGGGGAGAAAACTACTTTTGGAGAAAAGTCTCAAGTACACAAAGGATTCCTTTTCTCACCCTATCCAATCCCAATATCTACATGCTGAGATTTAGGGGGAGAGGATGTACTATCTTTTTCATATCAAGGGGGAGAAAAGATATAATAGATTTATGCTAAAAGTGGAGATATATCAATCTTAATGATTATCATATTTTATTTTTTGACGGTTAGCAGGAGAGCTACTTAGATTCCATTTCAGAAGGAAAACACCGAGGCGAGTTACAAAGGAGAAAAAAGAAAAAAAAAGGCCCTAAAACGGCTGAGGTCCGGCGTTGCCAGGAGCCTCACAAAACACAACACACACTATGTTAACCCGGGTCGAAAGGAAATTATCATATTTTATATGTTCTCCACATCTTGGTTCTCTTTGAGTTCTATTGCTTTTTTTAGTAGAATACTCTTGTGTTTCCTAACATTGTTTTCTCAAGTGTGTCTCTACTACTAGAATGCTCAAGAACTCAAGGTAAGTATATGCATCATATCTTTGATCGACATGATCTCTTGCTTCTTGCACATATTGTTTGCAAGAGTGAAGTCTTGATCAAGGATATACATTTCATTCACATATATTGATGCATATAGCCAAGATACACATGACTCTTACATCCCTTTCATCCATACGTGTGTCCATGCATTCCAAAGCAACTATCCTTTAAAGGATTGCACACATTTAGGGGGGGGGGCGCAAATCTAAGTCATGTGTTTCTCAAAGTCTTCATTGCATCCATGCATATCTTTAGTTGAAGCTTTGATTGTATGTTTTCATCAATTACCAAAAAGGGGGAGATTGAAAGCACAACATGCTCCCTTGGTGGTTTTGATAATTCATGACAACATACACTGTCTCTTGGACTAACACCTCTATCTAGTGTATTTCAGATAATAGTCCATGGAGAGTTGAGTTGGCAAAAGGATTGTGGAGATTGTGGAATTACCCCAAGATTCAAGGAAATAGGTTGGCCAAGCTTCAAGCAAGATGACTCTACATTTTACATTTGTGAGAAATCACTTTGAGTCCATAGGAAAGCCAATACTATTAAAAGGGGGTATAGTTTTGATGGTTAACAATATGCTCAAACGTGCACAAGTGACAGGCACCAAAACATCCACAAACTCTCCCACCAAAGTCTGTCCCAAGCCAAATATGCAAAATCGGTGCAACTAACATTCCTATCCCGGTGCCACCGATTCTAAACCCTAGGCAGACTCAGCCAAACCCTAACACTTCGGTGCAGCCGACACTGCACTCGGTGCCATCGAGTTGGGTTGCCAAGATTCTGTTACGCAAGTTATCATTTTCGGTCCGACCGAAAATGGTGAATTAGTGTCACTGAGATTGGTAAATCTGACCGTTGGTCACCTTGTTGATGCAACCAAGAATTGTATATCGGTCCCTCCGAGATTCAAAAGTTGCCACTTTTGGTCACTTCGGTACCACCGAGATTTACACATCGGTGTCACCGAGTCTGACTTATTGTGTGTAACAGTTGGATTTTTGGGGATGCCTATATATACCCCTTCACCACCACCCACTCGAAAGAGAAGCACTCAGAACTATATCCTACTCAGTTTTCTGAGAGAGAACCACCTACCCTTGTGTTGAGGTCAAGATCTTCTGCTCCAACCATATGGATCTTGATTTCTAGCCTCCCCAAGTTGCTTTCCACCAATCCCCTCTCTTCTACCAAGCCAAATCTGTGAGAGAGTGATTGTGTGTTCAGGAGTCTATCATCTTGAAGCACAAGAGCAAAGAGTTCATCGTCACTATCGAGCCTATTACCTTTTGGAGGGTGGTGCCTCCTAGATTGGTTAGGTGTCGCTTGGGAGCCTCCTACTTCGTGTTGTGGAGTGAACCAAGAATTTTGTAAGGGCAAGGAGATCGCCTACTTCATGAAGATCTATCCATAGTGAGGCTAGTCCTTTGTGGATGAAAGCCGCATGGAATAGTCAAGGTTGCTTCTTCGTGGAACCGTCCGTGGGTAGAGCCCTCCATGGACTCTCGCGACCGTTACCCTCCATGGGTTGAAGACTCCATGAACATGGACGTACGATAGTACCACCTATTGGAACCACGGGAAAAATCCTTGCGTCTCCTATTGCGTTTGATCTTCCTACCCCATCTCTTTACTTACATGTGCAATGTCTTTACTTTCCGCTGCCATACTTCTAGACATGCATGTGTAGGGCTGTTAGACTTGCTAGACTTGCTAAAATAGTTAAAATCTGCCAACCAATTAACTTGGGAAAGGTTAGGTTTTAAATCTCAGCTAGTAGTCTATTCACCCCCCTCTAGACACCCCTCTCTCGATCCTACATCATAAACATCTCCATCTTTTCCCTTACGAAGCACATATGATGGATGCGTAAATTCTTTTGGCTTGTTGGGAGTAGGCTTTCCCCAGTGGCCTTACTACTCACAGCCTTGTCAACCCTTTCCTTTCTCCTTGTGCCCTTCTTGCACAAATGTCTCCTTGAGGGGAGTTGTAGACTTATGTGTTGCTACCTTATTCTTGCTTGTGCTTGGATCAAATCCAAGCCCTTCCTTGGGCACTACCTCCTTGTGTTGACTCAACACTTTGATGAGGTTCTTTTGTCCTTGAGCACATGACATGAGCCCTTTTTCAATTTGAGCCTTTAACACCTGATTTTGAAATTTTTCCTTTTCCTCGGTAATGAGGGTTTCGAGTTCCTTGATGGAGATGGTGTGCTTACTCACCATCTCCATAAGCATACGAAACATAAGGAGCTTCTTTCCTTTAAGAGAGCACATGACTTTCTCCATTTTAGCAAACATAGCATCACTTATTTCATATACATGATCATGATCCTCAGCATCAACATATTCATCACTAGGTGTGGTAGGAATAAATAGAGGGTTTGGACGTGGAGTTACCTTCACCTTGTCTAGAGAGGCTTGCCACTCATCATCATCTACCGTGGCCTTTGCCATGAGACATTTGTGTGCGTTGCCTTCATAGTATTTCATATAGTTGTATGTGAAAACATCACCGGTCTTCTTTACGAGTCTCATTGTGGTTTGTGTGTCTTGGGCTACACCTGCAACACTTCTAACATCATCGGGTCAGACTCGTCTTGGGAAACTATAGCCTTCCCATCCCTCTTCTTGAACTTGGAGTTCAATGGGTTGGGCAACTTCTTCTTCACAAATGTCTTCGGAAATCTTGGTTTATCTTATCTCTTTTCATAGGTGCACTCATTTGAGAAATGATTGGTTTCTTCACAATTGTATCAAGTCCTTACTTTCTTCTTTTGGAATCTTCCCTTGAATTTTCCCGCACTGAACTTATTCGCAAAGAGAGCCATGTCTTCATATGAGGGCCCCTCATCCGAGTCAACTTCATAGCCTTCTTATTCAACATCTTCTTCTTCTTCTTCTTCACTCACATCATCATCCTTTACCTGCTTGGCCTTCAAGGCTAGGTTTGTCTTGGGTGATGAGGAACCATGCATGGCAAGGTGTCTTGTAGAATTTGCCTTTGATTCTTCAAATAGTTGGAAGGTTTATATGACATCATCGCGAGACATGTCCTTGAATCCATGTTCTCTTCTTATGTCACATACCATTTGATGGTGATATGGAGCAGGGGCATTTAGCAATTTGTCCACAAGAAAATGCTTGGTCAAGTTGAATCCATTTTGGCTCTTGTCACAATCATATGATTCGATGTCAGTTGCAAGTGTCATCAATCGCTCATGAAGTTGCTTGGGGTCATCACCATTCTCCATGCAAAAATATCATAATGCCCCTTTTGCAACCTCATATTGTGCAAGACGGAGGGAGGAAGTTCTAGTCTTGGTCATCACAAGGCTCTCCCATAGTTCTTTTGCATTTGTGGGGTGAATGTAGGGCCTTTTATGCTTGTCAGACATGCCCTTTCTTATGAGCATGATTGCGGTGTCATTGAGGTGTTTGTCATATTCTTTACCTAGTGTGAGATCCTTGGGATTCATAGGGTTTTAACCTTTCTCCATGACCTCCAGCATTTCATCATTGACAAACCTAAGATGATCATGCATACCAACCCTCCACAAAGAAAAATCGGCAATGTTATCAAGTAAAGGAGGGTTTCCCGCAGAATTATACCTAGGTTTATTTATTCTAGATTTTGCATACAACCATGGGACACCGGTGTGGTCACCTGCTTGGGATTGTTGGCCAAAATTAGGAAAAGATGCATTTGGTTGCTTTATCACACCCCATGGGTTTTCCAGTGGTGGAGTTCTTGCAGCTAATGCATCCAACCTCATTTTGACAAAGGTCTCAATAGAAGCATCATGTTCATCCTTTTGCTTGGCGAGGGCCCTTTCAAGATCCGCAGAGGTGAAAGATCTGCGCTCATCCGAAGAGGATGTCCCTTTCTCGATAGGGAGTGCAACTAAAGGATTCCCATCCTTATCCATCTCGCTCTAGGGTAGTTAAGACACAAGATTAGAGCACGAGGCTCTAATACCAATTGAAAGGATCAAGATGGACCTAGAGGGGGGGTGAATAGGTGAATTTAATTTTTTTAAATATTAGTTAGCAATTTTAGGCAATATTGCGGAATATGAAAGTGAGCCTAACAATTGCAAAGATGATAGTTGTGCTATGTGTACTAAGCAAATACAAGTAATACAAATAAGTAGATAGGCAATCACAAGTAATACAAGTAATACCACAAAGACAAATAAGCACAAGTAGGAAGTTAGGGTTAGGGATAACCGCAACTCCGAGATACGAGGATGCATGTCGATGTTCACTTCCTTGGAGGGAAGCTACGCCACCATTTAGGGAGGTGGATGTTACCATGAAGGCACACCAACGCCACTAAGGCTCACCCTATTCTCTCCTTGAGACAACACCAGGAAGGCGTTTCTCAACCACTAGTGGTAGACCTTGAGGTGGTCTCCAAACATTCACAAACTTTTCTGGGGGTAATCACAATGAACGATTCCTCGCCGGAGTACTCCTACCGCCTAGGAGTCTCCAACCTCCAAGAGTAACAAGATCCAAAGGGAAAATCTCAAGACTTGCTCAAATCACGATTTGATTTGGTCACAAGAAAGGGAAGGAGTGGATCTTTCTTTTGATTGGAACAACTCTCTCAAACACACCAAGATCGACTCAGGATCTAGGATTTCGTGGAGGAGCAAGATAGAGAGAGAGCACTTGTGTTTGTTGATTGTATATGAGTGTAGTGGTCAACCTCTTCCCAAACGGGCAAGAGGGCTTTATATACTCCCAACAAAGTAGAGCCGTTTGGTCAACATTTGACCTGCTTGGATGATCCAGATAGAGTCCCAGATGATCCGGGAAAGAGAAAGGAATGCATGAGGAGCAGTGTTACGAGGTCCCCAGATGATCTAGGAGTATGCCCGGATGATCTGGGCCAAGCCCGGATGAACCGGACACCTTCCAGATGGTCCGACTATAGAAGAGGTTCTAGAAATCGGGAGGTGGTTTAGCCAGATGATCCGGCCAAGGCCCGAATGATCCAGGCATGACCCGGATGATCTGGATAAAGGTCCGAATGATATGGGTCAAGGTTCGGATGATCCGGCTATAAACGGGGTTCTTGTGATGTGGGACATGGTTTACCTAGATGATCTGGGCCAAGGCCTGGACGATCCGGACAGTGCTCGAATGATCCGGGACAGGATCCGGATGATCTGGCTAAGTACCAGTATATTGAAGTATTGTTCATATAGGTTGTGGCTAAGGGTTCTCCTATGGATATTTGGTCTTTGTGGAGCATGTGCCAGGAAATGATGACCAATAGATGATACTTTGAGAAAATCTTGAACATACCACTTGGATCCCTTCTTAATAGTGTGGGATCCCTATTACTCAAAAAATATATAAAAAGAACCAAAAGTTTCTTTTCTTGTTGGTAATGTGCTTGAGTCATATCTCGTATGATGTGTCCATGGTCTCACATAGTGATGCCAAGGGAACTAATAACTTGTGTATAAACTCAGCAAAAATAACTAGTCCCTTATATGTATTTTGTCATCAACATCAAAATATTCTTAAGAGCAATATGTAACTTTCAATATTGAACCAATATGAATATCAATCCACAACCGTCTTCAGCGGCTGCACACAAAAGAGCAAACAACTTGCACCCAACGTGGGCGACAGGGTTGTTGATACGTCTCCAACGTATTTATAATTTTTGATTGTTCCATGCTAACATATTATCATTCTAGGATAATTTTGGGGTATTTATTTACCAATTTATAATATTTTTGAGCACTAACGTATTGACACAATGCCCAGTTCCAGTTCCTGTTTTCTGCGTGTTTTTTCCTTTTTAGAGTTACCATACCGAATGGAGTCCAATTGCCATGAAACTTTTTGGTGAATTTTTCTGGACGAATACAAGATCTAGAAGCTTCATAGGAGGGACAGGAGGTGCACCAGAGGCCCACCACACATCCAGCTGCCGCCCTAGGGGGGCCGCGGCCAGATATGTGGTGCCCCCTAGAGCATCTCCCGACCTCGTTCTCTAGCCTATAAATTCACATATACCCTAGAAACACCAAAAGCGCTCATGAAACACTTTTTTTGCCTCCGCAAGTCTGTGTCCCGACGGGAGGCCATCTACACCTCCATTCCGGCACCCTGCCGGAGGGGAGATACATCACGGAGGGCCTCTTCATCAACCTTGCTGCCCTCACCATGATGTGTGAGTAGTTCACCATAGACCTACGGGTCTATAGGTAGTACCTAGATGGCAATCTCTCTCTCTCTTTCTCTCTCGATCTCGATCTTCAATACAATGTTCATCGCATCTTTGCCTTGATCTATCCGATGTAATCCCTTTGTATGGTGTGTTGGTTGGGATCTGATGAATTGTGAGTTTATGTTCAGACTATTCATGAAAAGTATTTGAGTCAACCCTGATTACTATGATTCTTATTTGCATGATCATCATAGCTTCGTAATGCTCTCCAATCTATTGAGATAGTTTGGCCAACTAGATTCAACCTAACGAGTTTCTATATCCTAGTGACAGAAGGGGACACGTTGCGTCTTTGTGTTTTTGCTACTAAGGATAAAAAGATGGGGTTTATTCATATTAGTTGAGTTTACTTTGTATACATCATGTCATCATTCTCCAAGCATTACTCCGTTTGTCATTAACTTAATACGTAGAGAGGCAAGCATAGTAGCGCTCTTGAAGTGGAGTAATAGTAGTAGGTGCAGGCAGGAGTCGGCCTATTTGCTTATGGACGTGATGCCTATATACACATGATCATTGCCGTGAACATCACATAATTATTCACTTTTCTATGAATTTCCCGACAATAATTTGTTTACCCACCTTATGCTTTGCTTATGAGAGATGCCACTAGAGAACTCTATGGCCCCCGAGTCTATTCACTTATAAATTAACAAACTCTATCATTACCTTGCTGTTATTTATTACCTTTTATTTTATTTTCACTTTACTATTATCTATAATTATCTACACAACTCATTTGCTTGCAAATAACGAGATCAAGGGGATTGACAACCCTGTTGCCGGCGTTGGGTGCAAGTTGTTTGTTCTTTTGTGTGCAGTTGCTGAAGACGGTTGAGGATTGGTATTCCTATTGGTTCGATAAACCTTGGTTTCATAACTGAGGGAAATATTTACCCACTTTTTGCCGCGATTACCCGTTCCTCTTCACGAAAAACCCAACACAGATCACGAGTATTAGGAAGGATTTATGGCGCCGTTGCCGAGGAATACCATCACCAACTATCAAGTAACTTCGCACAAAATTTCATTCACTTGTTCTTATTTTTATTTGTTGTTATATTTAGTTTGTCTAATAAAAAAATCAAAAAATAAAAAATATTTCTATTTGCTTGCTTGGCCTATTATGTTATCCTTATCTTTGTCACCCCAAAACAGAATGTAAATGCAAAATTTAAGATAAATGAACCCTCATCCACTTGCTAATATGTTCAAAAGACCCAATTATTTTCAAACAATTGATAGTGAGAATTCACTAGATTATATTTATGAGGTCTTGCTTGAAAATCATGAATCTAAAAATTGTGATGAAGTGTTAAAAGAAACTTATAAAATGATTCATGATAGTTCCTTGAATGAAAAGCATGGTTGCAATTTTGTTAGTATAAATTCTATGAATGTTAATTGTGCTAATGATCATGATTGGGGTGATAATCATGATATTTCTTATGATCTTGATAATTCTGAGCTTCACAATGAACCTATTATTTATTATGATATTTGCAACACTACTAAAAGTTGGTTTGGAAGAGCGTTAACTTTAGGTAAGAATGATCCCACTACCTTGGATGATTATAAGACTTGTATGCATATGGATCATAAAGAGAATATTTTACATGATAGTTATATTGTTGAGTTTAATTATGATCCTACATGTAATTATTATGAGAGAGGCAAATATGGTTATAGGAATTTTCATGTTATTCAATTATCTCTCTTTGTGTTGAATTTATTAATGCTTCACTCTTTCTATTTGCATTTGCGAGATATTCCTTGTCTTGATAATTTGTTTTCTTATAAAATTCCTATGCATAGGAAGTATGTTAGACTTAAATGAGTTTGTCACATGTTTTATGATGATCTATTTGTGCTTTAATTCTTTTCTATTATGTGAGCATCATTGAAATTTCAAGCCTATCTTGATGGCTATAAATAAAGAACTTTTTGGGAGACAACCCAATAGTTATCATTTATTTCTGTTTTTGTGTGATAGTGATAGGACGTGGGATCCTACTAGGGCGATCTCTCAGGTTGTAGGGGTGGGAAGAGGGTTGGCGAGGCGACTGGTGCGGACGACGATGCCGGGGCACCTTGGTGACGAGCGGAAAAGAGAGAGTCGGTGGCTAGGGTTAAAGGTTCCGGCTCCTGAGGGTGCCGGGCAATAGATATGTATTATTGCTTAATTCCGAAAGGTGGCCTTACAACTGTTTATATAATCCGTGCTGCTAAATAAAAATAAGATAAGTTGGGATAAGCCCCTAGCTAAACGCGCCCATTGGGCCTTCTTCGGCTATAAGTGACGTCAGTCATAACATCTCTCCCTGCCTGCGCAAACAGCTCGTCCTCGAGCTAGAAGTCTGGAAAATGTTGGCGGAACTTCTCTAGCTGCTCCCAAGTGGCGTCCTCCTCTGGAAGGCCTTGCCACTGGATCAACAAATGCCACACCCCACTACACTGCTGGACCTGCAACACCTTCGCATCTCTTGGAAGAAGGAGCCCGTCGGAGGTTGGAAGGAGCACGAGCGTGGTGACCGGCGGCTCCCAGCGGAAGGGCTTCAGCAACCCCACATGGAAGACGTCATGGATCCGGGCGTCGGCCGGAAACTGAAGGCGGCAGGCAACCTTCTCGATGTGTTCCAGCATGGAAAACGGCCCTGCGTAGTGAGGGCCTAGCTTGCGCTTCACGAGTGGGTCAAGCGACTATGTGGAGCGGTGAAGGAGGCACAGCCACACCGAGTCACCCACTGCAAACTCCGCCTTGTGGTGGTGGCTGTCATAGTATTTCTTGGACATTTGTTGGGCCTGGAGAATTCGTTGGCGCACCTCGTCAAGGATCTCATCCCTGCTACGCAGAAGGTCGCTGGCTGCCTCTGTCCTAGCCGTCTCGGGTCAACCGGTAGGATGGGCGGGGGCGGTCGGCCATAGACCACATCAAAAGGCGTGGCGCGTAGGGCGGAGTGGTATGAAGTGTTGTTGCAGTACTCTGCCCACATGAGCCAGTCCACCCAAGCACGGGGACGGTCACCTATAACACAACGCAAATGCATGTGTCATCGTTTTCTCACGGGGGGTCACGCGAGACGGGTATGCGAATAGCACGCAGTGGTTTACCCAGGTTCGGGGTTCTCCAGAGAGATAATACCCCTACTCCTGCATATATGTATATCCATGGAATATTTGGTACATGGTTGTTCCTGGAGCTGTATGGGAGAGGAGATCCATGAGGCTTCTTGCCTCATGTGTGTGTGTGAGCACTTGAGAGTGGGAGGCCAACCCCTATATGTGGTATGCATGTGGCCTTTATATAGGCATGAGTGGGTAGCTTGGGATGTAAGCTACAATGGGTAGCTTACATCCCAAGAAGATTGAGGTGTAAGCTATGATGGGTAGCTTATATGTCAAGCCATATATAGCTTGGGGACTAAGCTATGTCTATCCCCTGGTGCACTTTATAAGTCAGTGTCTAGGGGACATGTTACACTGTAGATAGTACTACGCGACACCCATGCAGTGCGCTATTGCTCGCCTGTCGAGACCCCGATCCTAAATCATATGAATCCGGACTGTAACATATCACATCACTTTACAGCCTCACGCATGGTAAGCTCCACGGCTGCAGCCTTACCTTAGGCGGGACCATTTGCGTCTTTTGGCTCACGTATGTGAACCTGTCGCTGGCAATCAAACGACAGAGAACCCAAGCTGACATGACTAGTCATAGAACCCAAGTGGCACATCCATACGGAAACAGGCATACGTAACCCAACAATGCAGGAGTCGGCCTCAAGCGTGTGTAGACGAGTCATAGCAAGCTACAAGGACTCCATTACATCGTGAGACATGAATGCCATCACCGCATGTAGACGAGTCGTAGCAGGCTACAAGGACTCCATTACACTGCGAGACATTTTCCCGAAGGGACAGACACAGCAGCAAAGAAGGATACATGTCGGTCAGTCAATGTGTCTGGAGCAGTAACAAGCTACCAAGGCTCGATGGAAGCACAAAGAGCCAGTTTCCCAGAAAGAGTACTACTAAAGGCACACGACTAGGTGTCGGATCCCATACATACCGTTGCACATCACACATACGCACGACATGCCCGATATGCATAGATACAACTATGGCATCACAACATAACCATACATCAACACAACTTTTATTTAAGAGGCTCAGACGAGCCTTGCATAATATGTTCTTACAGATAGGGGTCACATGACCCGACACTCAAGTCATACAAACAAGTTCATACAAACCAAGCGGAAGCATAAAGCTGTCTGAGTACAGACAGATGAAAGGGTAAAAAGGCACATGGCCTGACTATCTACAGCCCGCCACAGGGCGTAAGGTCGTAGCTGGGACACCAGCTATTCGGCATCCTCGACATCTAGATAGAACCCACCTGATGGGTCCTGAGTCTCATTTGCAATAGTTATTAAGCAAACGTGAGTACAAACGTACTCAGCAAATCTTTAAAGCAGACCTAGTCTATTCATGCTCATGTATCAACAAGGGGAGTGGTGGAGTTTATGTAGCAATGCCAGCTTTGACTCATGGCTAACCTACACTACACTATTTTAACTCTTTGTTTAAATTTTAGATATCGCACACGAGTCCACTAACTCCATAACAATACACCACCCTGGATTCACTTCCCTCTCCTAGGAGAGTGCCATCCACAGAACAACACTTGTCTTGATATTTTTATGAGTATCCATTTAATTATCTATGAATAGCATAAGTTCTCCAAGTAGTCCATATCTGAGGACGCGGCTATTCGAATAGTTTCATACCCTGCAGGGGTGTACTTCTTCACACACGCTCTCGCCACTTATCGCTGTGTGCTCATAAAACCATGCACCTCGGCAACCTTCAAGCGGAAGCCCAGCGAGGGAGTCGACCATGACCGTCAATCACACAAGACCTCTAGTCCAGGCTATCGCCTATTTGAGACTGAACCCGCACGGAATTCCGGCCGAAGTTTCCGCTCGGCCCCAAACGATGTGTGCAGGGTTCCCTAGCCCACCATTCGGGTGACCCTTGGTACATCGTGCCACTGCCTAGCGCGTCGTAACCCACCCCTAGGGTCAGCGCTATGCACGGCCTCCAGCATGCTATAAACACCAGAAACTACTTGCAACTCCTGGACTTAGGACTAAGCGACTGATAAGTCGAGAAAGTCAATTAAGTATCCCAACGTGTGGTAGTAACTGGTCTTGGATCACAAACACGGAACTCTGTTCCTAAGAACGGTCCCAATGAGACAACCCGCTATGTATTCCTACATAGCCTCTCATCGCTACCTTTACCAACTCGGGTTCATCATAAGCTTGTCACATCAGAACAACATTGTTTCACTCCAGTTCATCACCCAGATGAATCAGACCTGACACAATTCTAAGCATAGCAGCATACAGGAAAGGTAAGCAAAGCACATCATGGCACAAGAATCTACCAGGTATGCTAGGTTGCAAGGTTTAGGTATTTACTATGACAATGACAGGTCATGCAAAAGAATAGGTTCACCTACCGTGTATGACAGACAAGTGAAGTTTTGTCCTAATGCAATAAACAAGAGCAGGAGCGAGAGAGTGGGATGTTATCGGAATGATAAAAGGGGTTGCTTGCCTTGCTGGGTAGCGGGAAGGTTTTCCCCTTCGTTGGAATACTCGAAGGTATCCTCAGAAGGAGGGCCTACCGCAATATAGATAAATAGCAATCAATACACGCAAGTGCAACAATATGATGCATGATCATGGCATGGCAACATGTATGGATGAGCTAATGCAACTATTGTCCAAGTTAATTTGAAGTGAGTTTGAATATAGGTTCAAAATCATTCTCCATTTCATATTCCATATATTAACCTATTAGTAAATGTCAATGTTCAACTACATAGGTTGCTCTAACATGCATGATAATAGCACCATTGGATTCATTGGATTTTTCTGATAAATTTTCATATATAAATTATTTTCATCTGATTTACAGATTAATTTATATGAATTTTTGAAGTTTTAATCATTTTTGGAATTATTTTAATACTAGAAATTGAACTAGTGCGTCAGCCTGACGTCACTACGACGTAAGCAAGTCAGCTGACCTGGCCAGGTCAAACCTGACAGGGCGGGGCCCTCATGTCAGCATCAGGGGCTAATTCCCTGCGCTGACCAGGGGTTTGACCCTTTGTGGGGCCCGCTGTCAGCGGCTACAGGCTTAATTAGCCAGGCCGATTAGCGCTAATTGGCTGGCCATGTCGGCACCCACCGGAGCGGGGCCGGCGGCGACCAAACCCGTGGCGGAGGTTCGCCGGAGTTGGCCGGAAACATGCCACAGGGCACGGTTTCACGCGCGGAGGGCACTGGGAGGGAGCCCGTGGTCGACCGCGTCGAGCGGGGCTGGCCAGGGGGCTCGGGGTCGCCAGAGACGACGGCCACAACGAGCTTAGCGACGACGGCGGCTCGGGCAGGTCCTGCTATGGAGCTAGAGGGCACGAGGAAGCAAGGGAAGTGGGGGAGGAGCACCAGCGGCTCACTGCGGTTCCAGCAGAAGCAATGACGAGGTCGGGGAAGGTCCGGACGGGGCGAATCGCCGAGGCAGGGCTCCGGTGGCCAGCGGGGAGGAACGGTGATGGCGCAGCGCAGAGGGCTCCTCGCGTCTTCTAGCTTCACGAGGAGGTCGAAGGGGTCACGACGGAGCTCGGAGGCTACCTAGCGAGGCGGGGGAGCGGCTGGAGGGACGGTGCTACAGCGGCGATGGGCTCGGCCATGGCGGCAGAGAGGGGGAGATAGCAAGAGAGAGAGCACGCAAGGGAGAGAGAGAGAGGAGAAGAGGGCCACAACGAGGGCCTCGTGCTGGCGCTTTCGAAGGCCTCCAGGCAGCAGCCAGGCAGGGAGGAGGTGGCCGGGCGCGTGCCCGCACGCGGCGAGCGCGTGCCCCTGTCCTCCTGGCGAGAGGACAGGGATGACTGGCATGGGCTAGATGGGCCGGCTCCTCCTGGGCCTCTTTCCCTTTTCTTATTTCTTTACTTTCTAATTTCCAATTCTGACATTTGTTTTATTTGTTTTTTAGGTACAAATGCTATTATAAAATATCCCCAATATTTTATAGAATTAAATTTGAATATTTCAAACTCCTATAAAAAGTTTCAGGATATTTTGAAATCTGAAATATTGATATTGCTTTATTTGGCATTTTCGGAGGCTTTATTATTTATTTTTGAAATGCTATAACTGTTCAAATAATTAAGATGGCCCCTGATATATTCATGTCCATAATTATCAGACATAGGGGACATTTTAGATGTGCATTTTGGATTTGTTGGTTTTTCACAACTTTAAATTAGTTTGATTCAAATGAGGGTTTGGGGTTTCTTTTAATCCCCATTTCATGTTGATGCAAAATTGAAACATGATGCACACCCATGCTGTCCTATGACAACTAGCTAGGGATGTGACAACTCACCACCACTCAAAAGAATCTCGTCCCGAGATTTTGAAGTCGTCGGAAAGAGTGCGGGGTACTCTAGTCGAAGACGATCTTCTCTTTCCCATGTGGTCTCCTTTTCAGAATGGTGTGACCACTAAACCTTGAGAAACTTGATGTTCTGACGCC
The DNA here is from genome assembly GCA_022496015.1 of Hordeum marinum. NCBI lineage: Eukaryota > Viridiplantae > Streptophyta > Magnoliopsida > Poales > Poaceae > Hordeum > Hordeum marinum. The sequence goes on along the minus strand of CM039672.1, from coordinate 272,612,568 downwards.
GAGTGGTACGCTCAGCTTGATGAAGAATACGAATAGGGTATTCTCGATATGTAAGGTTATCTTGGAGATCAAGCGCTTCGTGGTCCACTTGACGGACAGGGTCCGAGAAGCAACGCCTGAGTTACAAGACGTGAAAGACATCATGAACCTTGGAAAGATGTGGCGGACATTCCAATTGGTAGGCAATCTCTCCTCGTTTAGCAAAAATGTGAAAGGGTCCAATGTAACGAGGAGCCAACTTGCCCTTGATACCGAATCAATGGGTACCCTTCAAAGGTGTAACCCGAAGATAAGCCTTCTTGTCAACTTCATAGGTCACAGCCTTATGATGACGATCATATTGGCTCTTTTGATGAGATTGGGCTGTTTTCAACTTTTCACGAATAATGCGAACTTGCTCCTCTGCATCCTTGGTCATATCCGGGCCAAAGAATTGCCTCTCTCCCATTTCTGACCAGTTAAGAGGTGTTCGACACCTTCGTCCATAGAGAACTTCAAAAGGGGCTTAGCCCAAGCTTGGTTGATAACTATTGTTATAAGAAAATTCGGCAAATGGAAGACATTTCTCCCAATTCATACCGAAGGATATAACACAATCTCGGAGCATGTCTTCGAGGATTTGATTGACTCGCTCAACTTGACCACTTGATTGCGGGTGGAAAGCAGTGCTAAAGGATAGATGAGACCCCATAGCGGTTTGGAAACTTTCCCAAAATCGGGAAGTAAAGATGCTTCCGCGGTCTGAGTTAATCTCCAAAGGAACACCATGAAGAGAAACTATTCGAGAAACATATAACTCCGCTAGCTAACTAGCAGTTATACTCTCCCGAACAGGAAGAAAATGAGCCACTTTGGAAAGGCGATCAATGACCACCAAGATAGCATTATTCCCTCTCTTAGTCCTGGGAAATCCGGTATTGAAATCCATACCGATCTTATCCCATTTCCATTCAGGAATAGCTAAAGGTTGAAGGGTGCCAGCAGGCCTTTGATGTTTTGCTTTCATGCGACGACAAACATCGCAGTTAGCAACGAACTGAGCAATTTATCTCTTCATCCTAGTCCACCAGAACCTCTGGCGTAGGTCCTGATACATCTTGGTACTACCCGGATGAATTGTGAGAGGGGAATCATGAGCCTCCTTAAGGATCAGCTGTCTTAAGCATGTGCTCTTGGGAACCACCAACCGGTTCTGGAAGAACACAACACCCTCATCGTCCTTGGAGAAATCTTTAGCGTTTCCACTAGCAATATTCTCCTTGATCCGAGATATACCCTTATCATACTTCTGGACAGCTACTATTTGATCCTTAAGAGTAGGTTTCGCCACCAGGTTGGATAGGAATCCTTGAGGAACAATGTGAAGGTTCAACTTCCGAAATTCCTCATAGAGAAGTGGTTGACCTTGTTGTAACATCAGATTGTTACAATAAGATTTACGACTTAGTGCATCAGCCATGACATTGGCTTTCCTCGGAGTGTAAGTTATCCCTAAGTCATAATCTGTAATCAACTCAACCCACCATCTTTGCCTGAGATTCAAATCCGGCTGGGTGAAAATATATTTGAGACTTTGGTGATCAGTGTAAGTTTCGCAACGAATACCCAGAAGGTAATGTCGCCAGGTTTTCAGTGCATGGACCACAACTACAAGCTCAAGATCATGTGTTGGATAATTATCCTCATGTGGACGCAACTGTCGAGATGCGTATGCAATCACATGACGATCTTGCATGAGAATGCAACCTAATCCTTGTCGCGAGGCGGCGCAATATATAACGAAGTCCTTAGAGAAGTCTGGTGGCACCAGAACGGGAGCAGAGGTCAGTCGTCTTTTCAACTCCTAAAAACTATGCTCGCATTGTGGGGTCCACTCAAACTTTTTATCATTCTTGAGGAGTTCAGTCAGAGGTTTCACTACCTTGGAGAAATTCTCGACAAAGCGGCGACAATAGCTCGCTAAACCAAGGAAACTCCGAACTTGCTTAACCGTTTTAGGTTGATTCCAATCAAGGACGGCCTGAACTCTCTCAGGATTGATAGCAATACCTTTAACAGAGATCACGTGGCCTAGATAGGTCACTTCTGGCAACCAAAATTCACACTTGGAGAATTTGGCATACAGACGGTGCTCTCAAAGTTTCATCAACACCAGCCTTAGATGCTCGGCATGTTCCTATTCATTCTTCGAGTAGATGAGTATATCGTCGAGGTAAACCATGACGAATTTATCCAAATACTCCATGAAGATCAAATTCATCAAGCGAGAGAAGGTGGCTGGGGCATTGGTTAAACCGAAGGACATGACGGTGTACTCGTATTGGCCATAACGAGTAACAAAAGCCGTTTTTGGAATGTCCTCGTTCCTAATTATGATTTGGTGGTATCCCAACCTCAAATCCATTTTGGAAAATACAGAGGATCCAGCGAGTTGATCATACAAATCATTGATCCTGGGAAGCGGATACTTGTTCTTTATGGTGACCAGATTCACTGGCCCATAATCCACAACCATCCGATCCGATCCATCCTTCTTCTTAACGAAGAGGACTGGACAAGCCCAAGGAGAAGAACTAGGGCAGATGAAACCTTTCTTCAAAGCCTCATCGAGTTGAATCTTAAGTTCGGCTAGTTCTAAGGGTGCCATCTTATAGGGTCTTCTGGCTATTGGGACATTCCCTGGGATGAGCTCTGTCACAAACTCAACATCTCTGATAGGTGGAATTCTTGGCAATTCTTCTGGAAAGACATCCGGAAAGTCACGGACTACCGAAATATCTTCTAGTTCTGGAAGAGGGCTAGCATTGAGGGAATAGAGTTGGTGCTTGGCTGCTTGAGTGGAGACATTGACTATCTCACCCGAGGGATGTGTAAGTTGAACATTCCTAGTATGAGTATCAATCTTAGCATAGTGGGCTTTCATCCAATCCATGCCAAAGATGATATTGATATCCGAAGACTTGAGGGCTATCAAAGATGCTAGAAAGACTAGCCTATCCACAAGGATCTCATTGTCATGGCTCACTCTAGAAGTTTGCCATTTTGAACCAGGAGTCTGAACTACTAAAGGAGTAGGCATATCACAAAAAGACATGTTATGCAACTGTGCATAACTTTCTGAGATGAATGAATGAGATGCCCTAGTATCAAATAGAACAGATGCTGGATGACTGTTGACAAGAAGTGTACCTAGGATAACATCAAGATCCTCAAGGGCTTCCTCAGCAGAAACATAGTTCACTCGTCCACGAGCAGAGGCTGGCTTCACACAGAAGGCTTTTCCCGGCTTCCCACGTCCAGCCGGCTTAGTATTGTTCTGAGGACACTCACGGGAATAGTGTCCTGCAGACCACGGTGGCACGGGGAGCAACATTGGTAGGAGGACCTCCAAATGGCCTGGCTAGAGGGTTGGGCTGAGTTGGGCGAGGCGCCTGGAAGGATGGCCTCACGGTATATCTTGGCGGCAGAGCTGCATTGGGCACCCACACCCGGCGTTTGTTGGAGCCCGAGCCAGATGCGGGGCTGAAGTCACGGTTGTGCTTCCTGGTTGCCTTGTAGTCAGTCTGTCCAGTCTCGGCATTGATAGCCTTGTTGATGAGATCCTGGAAGGTTGTGCACTCATGCAGGCATAGATCTCAATGAAGCTCAGGACTAAGTCCCTTGCGGAATCTAGCCTGTTTCTTGGCATCAGTTGAAACTTCCTTCGGAGCATAGAGAGCAAGATTGCCGAACTCACGGCTATAGGCATCCACTGACAGTCTGCCCTGGGTGAAAGCACAGAACTCCTCTCTCTTGCGATCCATCAGCCCTTCCGGGATGTGATGGGTACGGAATGCCACGCTGAATTCTACCCAAGTTGGTGCGGGGCCTGCGGGACACATGGCTTCATAATTTTCCCACCATAGATTGGCGGGTCGTTCCAGAAAGTAAGTAGCAAAGATCACCTTGTTGGCCTCAAATACTTTGGCAGCCTGGATTTTGTGGGACATGCTGGTCTGCCAGTCATCCGCATCGAGCGGGTCGACCGAATGATGATACTTAGGTGGGCAGAGCTTGACGAAATCACCGAGAGACACACCATCATTGTGATCATTGCAGGGAGCACGCGCTGTGTTCTGCTCAATTCGTTCCAACAGCCTATTGGTCTCCCTTTTGTTCTGTTCAGCTTCAAGCATCACTTCTGCCAAAGAGGGCGCGTGTGGCAGGTTCTCTTGCCTTGGTTGACTTCCCTTGCCCTGCTCAGGGGCAGGCACAGGGTTATTCCTAGTTGCCACCATCCTTGGAAAACAAACCCACAACTTAGACATAGAGGACATCAACTCTAAGACATGAGATAAGGAATGTACTGGACAACATGGCATGCAGGGTAAATACCCAATCAACATGGTAATAACAACTGCCATAAGAATACCATGATTCATACACACCATGACAAGGTTCAGTACAAGCCCAAGCTGAAATACAAACTACAGAGAGATGACACAACTCATCGGAGGCATTACAAGCTTCCTAAACATTATCTATCTACACCTTCGGAACTCAACTCTCAACCTCAATCATATCCCACAAGACACGTAGGACTGTGGCGATACGACTACTACCATACTAGTGCTAACATCCACGTACTCAAGCATCGCCGTAGAATGCCTCATATAGGTTACCCCCGTGGCCCGGGAGCTGAACCTGAGGATCTGGTAACACTCTAGCCTATGATCCCTGAAAACCGTAAGGACACGGATGTGGCCTTGGTCCCCTAGTTGGCGGCAACAGCAGTCCTCGAAGAGGGGTGATTCCTCCAACATCAGGCCAGTCTACGTGTGCTGGCAGATGAGTCCGCGATGGGTTCAACATCTCCAAATCTTCATAGCCTGTATGCACGACAGGTGCCAACTGCGTCAGGGCTGTCCAAAGACATGCACGGGTAGCATAAAGCTCCATGCGTAGGGCACGTGCATCACGATCCCTGTTCTCCAACATCTGAGTGGTCACCTACAGCCTAGGGTCCTCATGAGAATGATCATAGTAGGCTGTGCTAAGATAGCTATCCTCTCCTTCTAGAGAAGCAGGAACATAATAGAACTCTGTGTTCTGAAGCACACCATGGTGAAACCTCATGATAGTCAGCATGGTGTAGGCGGCCTCCTGAACTGCCATGTCTATGGTGACACCTAATCCATAAGCCCAGTGAAGTGGCTCTACAACTCCAGTATATGAAGGATATATCTTAACAGTACACATATACTAGCTCTGGTTGAAATCTCGACACTGTTCCTCCACTGTGTACTCTGGGTACCAACGGTAACCAGCCTCCATCATAACTCTAACCAACATGGCCGTGTGACCCGATACATCGATGCACCTGGTCAGACGGACCACCTGACGGGAAGTACGAGGGGGCATCTGAAACAGAGAATGATGCAAAGACATTAGAGACTCTAGCAGAAATCTGACAACATAACGACTGTAATTGCTCAAAAAGGATTTTGAGACAACTGCAAAAGATTGGAAAAGCATAACCACTCGACTTTCTAGACTCAAATCTCTTCTCCATCTGTGTGTCACACCAATAATACTCAAGTACCGACATTCAATTGCAAAAAAAACTAGCTAATAGTCCATGGTTAGTAACTCATCATCCTAAGCAATAGATGAGAAGCCTAGTTCTTATCCCCGTAGAAAAGATGAGAATGACTCAGAACAGAATAACTTGGGAAGAGGAGTAAAAAGAGCCTTACGTTCCCTTACACAATCAATTCCCCTACTTTTATATATTGTTTCTAGACTCAACTTCGACCGGTTTGGCTTGGTAGTCCTACAGTCAGTCAGGCTCTGATACCAACGCTATCGGGACCCCGATCCTAAGTCATATGAATCCAGACTGTAACATATCACATCACTTTGCGGCCTCACGCGCGGCAAGCTCCACGGCTACAGCCTTACCTTAGCCGGGACCGTTTGCGTCTTTTGGCTCACGTATGTGAACCTGTCGCTGGCAATCAAACGATAGAGAACCCGAGCCGACATGACTAGTCATAGAACCCAAGTGGCACATCCGTACGGAAACAAGCATACGTAACCCAACAATGCAGGTGTCGGCCTCAAGCATGTGTAGACGAGTCATAGCAAGCTACAAGGACTCCATTACGTCGTGAGACATGAATGCCATCACCGCATGTAGACGAGTCGTAGTAGGCTGCAGGGACTCCATTACACTGCGAGACATTTCCCCGAAGGGACACACACAGCAGCAAAGAAGGATACATGCCGGTCAATCAATGTGTCCGGAGCAGTAGCAAGCTACCAAGGCTTGATGGAAGCACAAAGAGGCAGTTTCCCGTAAAGAGTACTACTAAAGGCACACGACTAGGTGTAGGATCCCATACATACCGTTGCACGTCACACGTACGCATGACATGCCCGATATGCATAGATACAACTATGGCATCACAACATAACCATACATCAACGCAACTTTTATTTAAGAGGCTCAGACGAGCCTTGCATAATATGTTCTTACAGATAGGGGTCACATGACCCGACACTCAAGTCATACAAACAAGTTCATACAAACCAAGCGGAAGCATAAAGCTATCTGAGTACAGACAGATGAAAGGGTAAAAAGGCACATGGCCTAACTATCTACAGCCCGCCACAGGGCGTAAGGTCGTAGCTGGGACACCATCTATTCGGCATCGTCGACATCTAGATAGAACCCACCTGATAGGTCCTGAGTCTCATCTGCAACAGTTATTAAGCAAACATGAGTATAAACGTACTTAGCAAGTCTTTAAAGCAGACCTAGTCTATTCATGCTCATGTATCAACAAGGGGAGTGGTGGAGTTTATGCAGCAATGCCAGCTTTGACTCATGGCTAACCTACACTACACTATTTTAACTCTTTGTTTAAATTTTAGATATCGCACACGAGTCCACTAACTCCATAACAATACACCACCATGGATTCACTTCCCTCTCCTAGGAGAGTGCCATCCACGGAACTCACACTTGTCTTGCTATTTTTATGAGTATCCATTTAATTATCTATGAACAACATAAGTTCTCCAAGTAGTCCATATTTGAGGACGTGGCTATTCGAATAGTTTCATACCCTGCATGGGTGTACTTCTTCACACACGCTCTCGCCACTTATCGCTGTGTGCTCATAAAACCGTGCACCTCGGCAACCTTAAAGCGGAAGCCCAGCAAGGGAGTCGGCCACGACCGTCAATCACATAAGACCTCTAGTCCAGGCTATCGCCTATTTGAGACTGAACCCGCACGGAAGTCCGGCTGAAGTTTCCGCTACGGCCCCAAACGTTGTGCGTAGGGTTCCCAAGCCCACCATTCCGGTGACCCTTAGTACACCATGCCACTGCCTAGCGCGTCGTAACCCACCCCTAGGGTCAGCGCTACGCACGACCTCCAGCATGCTATAAACACCAGAAACTACTTGCAACTCCTGGACTAGGGACTAAGCGACTGATAAGTCGAGAGGGTCAATTACGTATCCCAACGTGTGGTAGAAACTAGTCTTGGATCACAAACACGGAACTTAGTTCCTAAGAACGTTCCCAATGAGACAACCCGCTATGTATTCCTACATAGCCTGTCATCGCTACCTTTACCAACTCGGGTTCATCATAAGCTTATTACATCAGAACAACATTGTTTCACTCTAGTTCATCACCCAGATGAATCAAACCTGACACAATTCTAAGCATAGCAGCATAGAAGGCAAGGTAAGCAAAGCACATCATGGCACAAGCATCTACCAGGTATGCTAGGTTGCAATGTTTAGCTATTTACTGTGACAATGACAGGTCATTCAAAAGAATAGGTTCATCTACCGTGTATGACAGACAAGTGAACTTTTGTCCTAATGCAATAAACAAGAGCAGGAGCGAGAGAGTGGGATGTTATCGGAATGATCAAAGGGGTTGCTTGACTTGCTGGGTAGCGGGAAGGTTTTCCCCTTCGTTGGAATACTCGGAGGTATCCTCAGAAGCAGGGCCTATCGCAATACAGATAAATAGAAGTCAATACACGCAAGTGCAACAATATGATGCATGATCATGGCATGGTAGCATGTATGGATGAGCTAATGCAACTATTGTCCAAGTTAATTTGAAGTGAGTTTGAATATAGGTTCAAAATCATTCTCCATTTCATATTCCATATATTAACCTATTAGTAAATGTCAATGTTCAACTACATAGGTTGCTTTAACATGCATGATAATAGCACCATTGGATTCATTAGATTTTTCTGATAAATTTTCATATATAAATTATTTTCATCTAATTTACAGATTAATTTATATGAATTTTTGAAGTTTTAATCATTTTTTGGAATTACTTTAATACTAGAAATTGAATTAGTGCGTCATCCTGGCATCACTACGACGTGAGCAAGTCAGCTGACCCGGCCAGGTCAAACCTGACAGGGCGGGGCCCTCATGTCAGCGTCAGGGGCTAATTCCCCGTGCTGACCAGGGGTTTGACCCTCTATGGGGCCCACTGTCAGCGGCTGTGGGCTTAATTAGCCGGGCCAATTAGCGCTAATCGGCCGGCCATGTTGGCACCCACCGGAGCGGGGCCGGCGGTAACCAAACCTGTGGCGGAGGTTGGCCGGAAACATGCCACAGCGCACGATTTCGCGCGCGGAGGGCACTGGGAGGGAGCCTGTGCTCGACCGCGTCGAGCGAGGCTGGCCAGGGGGCTCGGGGTCGCCGGAGACGACGACCACGACGAGCTTAGCGGCGATGGCGGCTCGGCCAGGTCCGTCTACGGCGCTAGAGGGCACGAGGAAGCTGGGTAAGAGGGGGAGGAGCACCAGTGGCTCACCGCGGTTCCAGCAGAAGCAATGACGAGGTCGGGGAAGGTCCGGACGGGGCGAATCGCCAAGGCGGGTCCGGTGGCCAGCGGGGAGGAACGGCAATGGCGAGGTGCAGAGGGCTCCCGGCGTCTTCTAGCTTCACGGGGAGGTCGAAGGGGTCACGGCGGATCTCGGAGGCTACCTAGCGAGGCGGGGGAGCGGCTGAAGCGATGGTGCTACGACGCTGATGGGATCGGCCATGGCGGCAGAGAGGGGGAGAAAGCGAGAGAGACAGAGAGAGCGCAGGGAGAGAGAGAGGAGAAGAGGGCCACGGCGAGGGCCTCGCGCTGGCGCTTCCGGAGGCCTCCTGGCAGCAGCCGGGCAGGGAGGAGGTGGCTGGGCACGTGCCCCTGTCGTCCTGGCGAGAGGACAGAGATGACTGGCATGGGCCAGATGGGCCGGCTCCTCCTGGGCCTCTTTCCCTTTTCTTATTTCTTTACTTTCTGATTTCTAATTCTAACATTTGTTTTATTTGTTTTTCAGGTACAAATGCTATTATAAAATATCCCCAATATTTTTTAGAATTAAATTTGAATATTTCAAACCCCTATAAAAAGTTTCACGATATTTTGAAATCTGAAATATTGATATTGCTTTATTTGGCATTTTGAGCGGCTTTATTATTTATTTTTGAAATGCTATAACCGTTCAATTATTAAGATGGCCCCTGATATATTCATGTCCATAATTATCAGACATAGGGGACATTTTAGATGGGCATTTTGGATTTGTTGGTTTTTCAGAACTATAAATTAGTTTGATTCAAATGAGGGTTTGGGGTTTCTTTTAATCCTCATTTCATGTTGATGCAAAATTGAAACATGATGCACACCCATGCTGTCCTATGACAACTAGCTAGGGATGTGACATCGCCACTAGTGCACTGCCACGGGATGTGTCCGTCTTGTCCGCGCGTGTCTGATGGGACGTCATAGTTGGCCCCAGGCTACCGGCTGGCGGGCGCAACGGCTGGTCATTGCTGCCGGCCACGGGCTTGAGTCGGAGCAGCCGGCCCAGGCGGGCCGGCACCCCGTCCGACTCGCCGTCTTTGGGGTACCTGGGGTCATCCCCCCGACAGTAGCCTCCGAGCCTCCGGGCGACTCGCAAAGTCGGGTGGAGGCTTTTCATAGTCGTTGTCGTTGTTGTTGCATAAGTTGTCGATGACGGTCGATCGCGGGTTGGGGACGATGCGGCTTGCTTCCAACGAGGCGTGCCTGCGCACCTGCTGGGTGTAGCATCCGAGCCTCCAGGCGACTCGAAGAGTCGGGCGGAGGGTCTTTGCTATTGCTGAAGTAGATGATGGCGTCGGGGATGCCGGGCGTGGATGCGGAGTCCGCCGGCTGAAGGGCGTGAGGCGATGCCGAGGCAAGCGCGGAGTTCACCGGTTGGCGGTTTCCAGCGGGGGCGCGCCAGCCGAAAGAAGCGGAGGGTTTTTGCCATTGCTGAAGCAGGCGGTGCTGTCAAAGATGTCGAGCACAAATGCGGGGTCTGTCGGCTGAAGGACGTGAGGCGCTGCCGAAATAGATGCGGGGTCCGCCGGCTGATGGGCGTGGAACCCTGACGAGGGCGGACGCTGGGTCCGCCGGCTGTCGAGCGTGAGGCGCTGCTGGGTGCGGACGCCAGGTCCGCCGGTTGATGGGCCCGGAGCCCTGCCGAAGGTGGATGCGGGATCTGCTGGCTGTTGAGCACGAGGCACTGCCAGGCATGGACAGAGGGTCCGCCGGCTGATGGGCGTGGAGCCCGGCCGAAGGCGAATGCGGGGTCCTCCGACTGTCGAGCGCGAGGCGCTGCCGAGCACGGACGGAGGGTCCGCCGACTGGTGGGCACGGAGCCCTGCCGAAGGCGGACGCGGGGTCCTCCGGCTGTCGAGCGCGAGGCGCTGCCGGGCGTGGATAGAGGGTCAGCCGGCTGGTGGGCGCGAAGCCCTGCCGAAGGCGGACGCGGGGTCCACCGACTGTCGAGCGCGAGGCGTTGCCAGGTGTGAACGGAGGGTCCGCCGATCGGTGGGCACGGAGCCCTGCCGAAGGCAGACGCGGGGTCTGCCAGTTGTCGAGCGTGAGGTGCTGTCGGTCGCGAACGGAGCATCCGCCGATCGGTGGGCGTGGAGCCCTACCGAAGGCAGACGCGAGGTCCGCCGGCTGTCGAGCCCGAGGCGCTGCCGGGCGCGGACGAAGGGTCCGCCGACCGATGGGCGCGGAGCCCTACCAAAGGCGGACGCGGGGTCCCCCGGCTGTTGAGTGCGAGGCGCTGCCGGGCGCAGACGAAGGTCCGCCTGCTGATGGGGGCGGAGCCCTGCCGAAGTTAGACGCGGGGTCCGCCGGCTGTCGAGCGTGAGGCGCTGCCGGGCGTAGACGAAGGGTCCGCCGGCTGGCGGGGTCCGCCGGCTGTCGAGCCCGAGGCGCTGCCAGGCATGGACGGAGGGTCCGCCGGCTGGCGGGGTCCACCGGCTGTCGAGCGTGAGGCGCTGCCACGCGCAGACGGAGGGTCCGCCGGCTGGCGGGGTCCGCCGGCTGTCGAGCCCGAGGCGCTGCCAGGCATGGATGGAGGGTCCGCCGGCTGCCGGGGTCCGCCGGCTGTCGAGTGCGAGGCGCTGCCGGGCACGGACGGAGGGTCCGCCGGCTGGTGGGCACGAAGCCTTGCCGAATGCGGACGTGGGGTCCACCGGTTGTCGAGCATGAGGCGTTGTTGGGCCCGGACGGAGGGTCCGCCGGCTGCTGGGGGTGGAGCCCTGCCAAAGGCGGACGCGGGGTTCGCTGGCTGTGGAGCGCGGAGCCCTACCGGGAGTAGCCTGCGGGTGAGAATGTTCCTCATGAAAACGATCATGCATAAGACAAGGTTAAGTTGGCGCAGATAAAATATTTGATTTTGGTAGTGCGAGCATGTGTAGAGGGTGCCGGCTCGGTTTCGTCCGAGCCCCCCTAAGTCTTTTCCATGTTCTGTCTGCTCTTTGCCTTTTTCTCTTGCTAGCCAGACAGCCAGGAGCCGGTCTGTAGCTAAGACGAAGAGTGCGCCGCGGAATGGAGCGTACAGTACTCGGACTCTAGGAGCAGACTCGACCGAGCAGATACTCATAAATGAAACGACAGGGTCGCCCAAGCCGTTTGGCCCTGGACGCTTTTCGCGTGTGGTGACCTCCAGCTTTTGCTCTCGCTAGCCAGACAGCCGTGATGCGGTCTGTAGCTGAGACGAAGAGTGGGCCTTTGGTCCCATGCACGCTACTAAGCCGTCTCGTGGGAACGAACATATCGGGCCAAGCGGCTAGCCCCGGGCCAAGACTAGCTGGTGCCGGGGCTAATAGTAAAGTTGCAGAATAAATGCAGAGATGGCCCCCGAGGGTCGCTCGGGGTTGTGCGGGTGGAGACCTCACATTGCTTTTGGGTGCCGGCGAGGCGGTTTTGTCGATGTTGGTCAATGCTATTTGTAGCCGACGTGGTCCTGCTGGCACGCGTGAGGCGCTGCCAGGCACGAACTTGGGGTCCGCCGGCTGATGGGCGCGAGGCGTTGCCGAGCATGGACGCGGGGTCCGCCGGCTGTCGAGTGCGAGGCGCTGCCGGGTGCGGACGCGGAGTCCGCTGGCTGATCGGCACGAAGCCCTGCCGGGCACGGACGTGGGGTCTGCCGGCTGATGGGCGCGAGGCGCTGCTAGGCACGGACGCGGAGTTTGCCGGCTGGTGTGCGCGAGGCACTACCGAGGGCGGACGCGGGGTCCACCGGTTGATAAGCGCGAGGCGCTGCCGAGGGCGGACGCGGGGTCCGCCGGCTGGTGTGCGCAAGGCGCTGCTGAGGGCGAACGCGGGGTCCGCCGACAGGTGTGCGCGAGGGGCTGTCGAGGGCGGACGCGGGGTCCACCGGTTGATGAGCGTGAGATGCTGCCGAAAGTAGCCTCCGCAACTTCGGGCAAGGAGGTTCGTTGATTTGTGCGTAGGCGAGACGGTTGTTGTTGATGAAAGCCGGCGCGGCTTGGTGCTTGGGGAGCACGCCGGCACACCCGCTGGGTGTAATCGTCGAGCCCCCTGGCGGTCGGCGGGTGTGCCATCTGGCCAGACTTGACTGGCCGAACGTTGAGATGGGTGGGAAACTAGAGCCGGCCCGGTGTCGAAGTAGATGGGCATGCCAGCTAGCCGGACGGTGACACAGGTCGACCATCCAAGTGGGGAGGTGGGCATGCAGATGCACACGTCTTTCTTTTTTCAACCAACTTCATACTTTTTTTGGCAACTGGCGCCTTTGACTTTTCCCGAGCAGGCAGCCCTTCTATTTTTCTTCGCGTGGGAGCGGCAGCCGGCAGGGATGCAACAGGCACAATCGGCACGGGGGAGTGAGGCAGCCGACCGGAGCCGATGGGCGGGTGGCGTCCGCTGGCGTGCAAACGGGGTTGGGGCGTAGCCGGCCCGGTCCGGCCGGACATGGGAGGAGTCGGCGAGCGTGGGAGCTGGCTGGGGAAGGCACCACTAGGAGGCGGAGAAGCCGACAGGCGGCCGGGGCTGGGGCGGAGCCGGCCCGGTCCGGCCGGGTGCGGGCCGGAGCCCACCAGGCCACCGGGCGGCTGGGCCGGAGCGGCGCCGGTTGGCGGCCGGGCCTAAGGTGGGGCCGGCCGCCCGCGAGGGAAGTGGCCTGCGGTGGAGGCGGAGGTGGCCGGCCGATGCGGGGCCAACGGAGGTGGAGCCGGCCGTCCGCGGGGCAAGCGTCCCGCAGTGGAGGCGGAGGCGGCCGGTCGGTGCGGGGCGAGCGGAGGCGGAGCCGACCGTCCGCGGGGCAAGCGTCCCGCGGTGGAGGCGGAGGCGGCCGGCCGACCAGGGCCAGGGGAGGTTGGAGTGGCGCGGCCGGGACGGAGGCAGAGCCGGACGTCCGTGGGGCAAGCGGCCCATGGTGTTGGCGGAGGTGGTTGGCTGGCGCGGGGCGGAGGCGGAGCCGGCCGTCCGCGGGGCAAGCGGCCCGTGGTGGAGGCGGAGGCGGCATGCCAGTGCGGACGGCGAGCCAGCCGGGCTCGGGATCCGGCGCGCGGACGTCCGGGCAGGACGACACGGGGTCATGCGGGTTGTAGAGGGACGAGGCGAGGTGCGGGGGGGGGGGGTGGGAGAACGGCTGGGTGCGCGGGAGGCCGGCTGGCAAAGCAGGGCGACAACCGGCACGTGGGAGGCCATCCGGCGTGCGAGGGCGCGGGGGAGCCGGCGCGCGGGTGCGCGGGAGGCCGACTGGCGGAGTATGGCCGCAGCCAGCACGGGCGAGCCGGCGGCCGGCGCGTGGGAGGCTACCCGGCGCGCGAGGGCGCGGGTGAGCCGACACGTAGCAGGCTGCCGTGGGCCATGGGTAGGAGCAGGGGCGCGAGCCGAAGCCGGCAGCCCCGCCTGGTGGAGCTGCGGCGTGGTGGAGCTATAGCCGGCAGCCTGGCTTGGAAGGCCGGCCGGCGGAGCCGGCGGCAACCAGCGCGGGCGAGCCGGTGGCTGGCGTGTAGAGATGCGGGGTTCGCAGGCGACTGGGCGGAGCCGGCGCGACGCCGACGTGGAGCGAGGAGCTGTTGACCGACGCGAGAAGTGAGCGTGAGGCAGAGCAGAGATGCAAGCCGGCCAAACGCAGCCGGGCAACCAGCTAGGCATATGGTCATGCATGTGGGCTGTGGCCAAGGAGTCGACCATGCGCATATGCATGCATGTGGCCAAGCAGTCGGCCATGCACGTACGTACGCATGTGGCCAAGCGGCCAAGTAGCGAAGCAGCCGGCCGCACGCGACGTGTGTGCGGCTATGCACACGGCGGACGGAGCCGGCTAGCAAAGGAACCTGCAGAGCCGTGTGGGGGCGGCGGCCGAGTGACGCGATGCGCAGGCGCAGGAGCTCCGCAGCCTGGACGCGTCGGCGGGGCGCGCGGCGGTAGTAGCAACAGGCAACAGCTTGAGCGGACGAAGCCACGATGCATAGGTGCTCGAGCAGCGAGGCACGCGAGGATGCCGAGCCCGTCAAGGATTACGTGTTGGAAATATGCCCTAGAGGCAATAAATAAAGTGTTTATTATTATATTTCCTTGTTCATGATAATCGTTTATTATCCATGCTATAATTGTATTGATTGGAAAAACATTACATGTGTGGGTAAATAAACAACACATTGTCCCTAGTATGCCTCTAGTGAACTAGCTCGTTAATCAAAGATGGTCAAGGTTTCCTAGCCATTGACATGTGATGTCATTTGATAACGGGATCACATCATTAGGAGAATGATGTGATGGACAAGACCCAAACTACAAACGTAGCATATGATCGTGTCAGTTTATTGCTACTTTTTTCTGCATGTCAAGTATATGTTCCTATGACCATGAGATCATGTAACTCACGGACACCGGAGGAGTGCCTTGTGTGTATCAAACGTCGCAACGTAACTGGGTGACTATAAAGGTGCTCTACAGGTATCTCCGAGGGTGTCTGTTGAGTTGGCATGGATCAAGACTGAGATTTGTTACTCCGTGTGACGGAGAGGTATCTCAGGGCCCACTCGGTAATACAACATTATAATAAGCCTTGCAAGCAATGTGACTAAATGTTAGTCGCGGGATCTTGTATTACGAAACGAGTAAAGAGACTTGCCGGTAACAAGGTTGAACTAGGTATGGAGATACCAACGATCGAATCTCGGGCAAGTAACATACCGAATAACAAAGGGAACATCATACGGGATTAACTGAATCCTTGACATAGAGGTTCGACCGATGAAGATCTTCGTAGAATATGTAGGAACCAATATGGGCATCCAGGTCCCGCTATTGGTTATTGATCGTAGAAGTGTCTCGGTCATGTCTACATAGTTCTCGAACCCGCAGGGTCTGCACACTTAAGGTTTGGTGATGTTTTGGTAGTATAGAGTTATGTATGGTGGTGACCGAAGGTTGTTCGGAGTCCTGGATGAGATCCCGGACATCATGAGGAGCTCCGGAATGGTTCGGAGGTAAAGATTGATATATAGGAAGTCCCATTTTGGTCGCCGGAAAAGTTTTGGGCTAATTGGTAATGTACCGGGAGTGCCGGTAGTGTACCGGGAGACCACCGGGAGGGGTATTTCGACCCAAGAGGCTTCATGGGCTGTGGGAGAGTAAATACCAGCCCTTTGTGGGCTGGTGGAAGTCCCACGCAAGGCCCATGCGGCTGGGAGAAAAAGCCCAAAGAGAAAAAAGTGGAAAAAGGCAAAAATAGGATGAATCGTAGTCCTACTAGGATTGGAGGTGGACTCCACCTCTCCCACCTGGTTCGGCTGACTCCTTGGAGGCTTGGCCCTTGGTCCAAGCCTCCTCCTCTCTTCCTCCTATATATACTGGTGGTTTTAGGGTTTTGCACAGAATTTTAGTCACGTGCTATCCGTTCCTCCAGTGCATAGTTTCTCCTCTAGATCGGATTTCTGCAGTGCTTAGGCGAAGCCTTGCCGGAATAGCTCCACTACCATCGCCGGAGCGCCGTCACGCTGCCGGAGAACTCCTATTCCTCTCCGCTCCCTCTTTCTGGATCAATACGGCGGAGATCGTCATCAAGCTGCACGTGTGCTGAACGCGGAGGTGCCATCCGTTCGGCGCTAGATCGGAAGGACCGTGATCAAGTTCGCGGGACGGAGCGTGATCAAGTTCGCGGGACGAATCGTGATTGGATTGCGGGACGCTCGGCGATTTGGATCGCGAAGACGTTCGACTACACCAACCGTGTTTCTTAACGCTTCCCTCAGCGATCTACAAGGGTATGTAGATCCACTCTCCCTCTCGTAGATGCTCATCACCATGGATAGGTCTTGCGTGAACGTATGAATCTTGTTGTTTCCCATGCAACGTTCCCCAATAGTGGCATCATGAGCTAGGTCTAGGTGTAGATGAGATCTCGAGTAGAACACAAAGAGTTTGTGGGCGTTGATGCTTAGATTGCTTCCTTCCTTGGTCGTGTTTTGGTTCAGCGGTATTGTGAGATGAAGCGGCCCGGACCAACATTACTCGTACGCTTACGAGAGACCGGTTCCCTCGACCGCAACTTGTTGCATAGATGGCTGGCGGGTGACAGTTTCTCTCACTTTAGTTTGATCGGATTCGACAAAGGCGGTCCTTGAGAAGGTTGAAAAGCAACTAGTGTATCATCATTGTGGTTTTTGCGTAGATGAGAATTGTTCTTGCTAGATACTCATAGCAGCCACGTAAAACATGCAACAACAATTAGAGGACATCTAACTAGTTTTTGCAGGGTATGTTGTGATGTGATATGGCCAATTACATTATCTGATATATGTAATGTATGAGATGATCATGAGATGTATAGATTATCATGACTTGCATGTCGATGAGTACGACAACCGGCAAGAGCCATAGGTTTGTCTTTAATTATTGTATGACCTGCATGTCAATCATTGAGCGCTATGTAATGCTTTACTTTATCGCTAAACGGTAGCAATAGTAGTAGAAGCATGTTGGGTGCGACAAGCCCGATGGCGACACATTGATGGAGATCATGGTGTCGTGCCGGTGACGATGGAGATCATGCCGGTGCTTTCAAGATGGAGATCAAAAGCACAAGTTCATGGCCATATCATGTCACTTATGATTTGCATGTGATGTTAATCCTTTTATGCACCTTGTTTTGCTTAGGACGATGGTAGCATTATAAGCTGATCCCTCACTTAAAATTTCAAGATGAATTGTGTTCTCCCCGAGTGTGCACCGTTGCGAAAGTTCGTCGTGTTGAGACACCACGTGATGATCGGGTGTGATAGACTCTATGTTCACATAAAACGGGTGCAAGCCATTGTTGCACGTGCAGAACACTAGGGTTAAACTTGACGAGCCTAGCATGTACAGACATGGCCTCGGAACACAAGAGACCGAAAGGTCAAACATGAGTCATATAGTAGATATGTTCAACATGATGATGTTCACCATTGAAACCACCTCAACTCACGTGATGATCGGACTTCAGTTGGTGAATTTGGATCATGTGACACTCAGATGACCTGAGGGATGTCAATTTGAGTGGGAGCTTTAGTAATTTGATTAACTAAACTCATTATCTTGAACAATAGTCTAAGGAACCTTTGCATATTTATGTTGTAGATCAATGGCTCGCGCAGTAGCACCCCTGAATTTTAATGCGTTCCTAGAGAAAGCTAAGTTGAAAGATGATGGAAGTAACTTTGTTGACTGGGCCCATAATCTGAGGATTATCCTCACGGCTTCCCAGAAATTATATGTCCTTGATGCACCGCTTGGTGATCCATCCGCTCCAGTGGAGTCTGCAGACGTTGCGAACGCCCGGCAGGCATGTTTTGATGATTACTCAATGGTTCAATGTGCCATGTTGTACTCAATAAACAGGGATTCAGAGGAGACGAAGGAAGAAGAAGGCGGTGGCCAGGTGTCGTTGCCCGTCCTCCATGCATCCCTGCGCGGCATTGGTGACGATGACTGTTGGTGTCAAAACCGGCGGATCTCGGGTAGGGGGTCCCGAATTGTGAGACTAGAATAGATGGTAACAAGAGACAAAGGGGACACATGTTTACCCATGTTCGGGCCCTTCTATGGAGGTAATACCCTACGTATTGCTTGGTTGTATTGATGGTATGGGGGGTTACAAAGTTGATCTACCACGAGATCGAATAGCTAACCTTAGATGAGTTGTTCTATGCCTATAACCTAAAATCCTCCGGCTTATATAGACGCTGAGGGTACCTAGGGTTTACACATGGTCGGTTACACGTCGAAGAGATAAACATGCCTATTTGCTACATCAAATGTGGAGCACAAGCCGTGCTTCCCGAAACTTCCATCTTGGAGATAAGATCTTCAATGAATCATGTGTTCTGTATTGGGCCCATATAGTCCGGCCCATAGAGATAGGTCGGCCTCCCGAGGACCCTTTAATCCAGGACTCCCTCAGTAGCACCCGAACTTGCCTCGAACGCCAAGGGTCTCAACTTCAATTGCTTCACATGATCGGAGTCTTCGGCTTGCGAGGTGAGTTGTTCCCGACGAACCTAGTTCGGCCTCTGATGACAAGTAGCTTTCCGCATAGTGGCACGTCCAAACACAGTAAAAAGGCTAGCCTTGAAGGCCAAACGTCAAGGACCAAAACTATGTCCTCTGACGACCTTTCAAAGAAAGGTCACGACCCACCACGACCGTTAAACCAGTTACACAAACTCGATTCGCGGTTCGAGGCCGTTTTAATCATCATGATCTATCAATGCACTGATCGTGCCCCGTTTATACGGGATACATTCAATCGCGCGCGTGCAACGACTCGCATGTCTCGGGAAGCAAAGGGATTCACGGCGCATCAAGGGGAGACCAAATCGATAAGCCTCATAAAAGGGGAAGAAAACCCCAAAGCCTACTCACGCTCCCCTTTCGCCTTCTCTGTCTTCCATTCCTCTCTGCCTTCGTAGCACAGATCTAGGTCTTCCGCCTCCCCCACCTCCAAGCTCATCAATGGCGGGCTCCAACGACCAGTGGGAGGCCTCAACGGTCACAGTCTGGGACATCCTCGAGCTCAAGAAGGCTGGCTACCTCTCCGCTGACATCCCTCATCGTGCACCGGAGGAGGGCCAAGTGATCCCCACTTCCCAGCCGGGCGAAAGGGTGGTCTTCCTCCCCCACTTGATCAGGGGGTTAAGCTTCCCGCTCCACCCCTTGATCAGGGGCTTGATGTTTTTCTACGGCCTCGACTTCCGTGACCTCCCACCGAACTCTTTCATGCACATCTCAGTGTTCATCCTCATCTGCGAGGCTTTCTTGCGAGTCAAGCCGCACTTTGGGCTACGGCTCAAAGTGTTCAACGTCAAGCCGAAGTGCGTCGACGGGAAGCACGTAGACTGCAGTGGAGCTATCATCGGCAAGCTCACCCGCATCATGTGGCCATCGGGTACCTTCATCGACACCATCAAGGCATGGCAGGAGGAGTGGTTCTACATCACAGAACCACAAGAAGAAGGTCATATTCCTCCTGCCGAATGCAGATCCAGTCCCACCACCAGACTAGCTTGATGGCTCAAAAAGGGCCTTAACTGGGGACCGAGCAAGGAGGTGAGCAACCTGCAGAAGCACATCGGCTCCATGGTCGAGAAGGACATCAAGCTGACCAATGTGGTCTAGGTGATGCTCCGGAGATGCACCCTCCCCTTCCAGCACCGGGACACTCCCTTGTGGGCTCGTAAGCTTGACGATGCGCCCACAATCTAGAACCTCTTTCGCACTATGCAGGAGAAGCTATGGAAGGCGCTCTTCAAGTCACAGGAGAGGTGGCCATCCGAGGAGGAGGACAGGGGCCTGCACGCCTCCACGCCTACCACTAAGGTACGATACACTTTTGCTTGATCGACTTTACTTTTCCCAAAGACGATCCATAACGTTTCTTCCAACCATTCCTTCGCAAAAATGGCTAAGGAAAGCCATTAACATTAGTAGTCTGGCACCTTAGCCCGAAGACGCCAGGTCCGGGTTGTTGGCGGAAATTCTCATGACGAAGCCTTGCGAGGTCCCCACGAAGAAGGAGAAGAAGAAGAAACCAGACCGGAGTGGCCTTTGCATCAGGGACTAGTCAGAGACTATGTCCGGGGAAACTCATGCCTCCTCGAATCAAGAGGAGCATGAGGGGGAAGAGGAAGAGGAGGAGCAGGAGGAAGAAGAGGAGGACGAAGTCGAGGGGGGAGGCAATTCCCCCCTCGCAAGAAAGAGGGCGACATCATCGGGCGCCCTAGAGGAGGTACCCCCTCCTTCCCAGAAGAGAACATGTCGGGCACAGGTGATCCTATCCAACGATAGTTCGGACTCAGACATTGAGTCCAATGACCTCGAGGTGGTTCCACGAAGGAACCTCAGGGTCAAGCCCCCGGCCCGAAGTTTAGGATCCGAAGAACCCTTGTTCGTCCTTTAACAGGTTTAGAGTTTATTAACACGCAGATGCTTATCAATTTTGCAGCCCCCCACGCGTCTTTCCCACCGACCAGATATCGGATGGGGAGACCCCACCCGCCAAACTAGCGGACATCGGGAATGCCTCGCATCTTGCTACTCCAGGCGCCGCGAAGGATTCCACGGAGGTGTCATCCCAACATGCTCCTATGGAGCCGGGCATCGGCGGCGGGGGAGACGACATAATGGCCGAGGCTAAAACCTCGGTCACCGAAGACTAGGGGGAGGTACCCTGCCTGGACACCGAGGAGGTCGGATGAGTGAACACTCAGTCCCCTCCGAGGGCATCTCGAGAGCGCACCACACCCCCGGAGGTACTGGTTCAAACCCCGGTCAGTGATCGGGTTATCCGATCACCTCTGGCACCACCGACTAATGGGTGGCCGGTCATGGAGAAGGCTCTATCGAGCGCCTCCATCTCCAAGGAGCACCACACCCTTATGGGTGTGGTATTACAAAGCACTCAGTCCGTCAGCAATTGACTGAAGGAGGCCTTCAAAGGTCTCCTGACGGGTTTTCAAGTAAGTCACATGAAACTCTTCTTTGCAAAGCTTTTACTTATTTTTGTTATTATGTACATGGCAGCCCCCGAGCCCTAGGTGAGCTTGAAAAAACTGACCTAGGGGTCAATCATGGACCCGATTCCGGACTAGATACAAATTATGTGTCCGGAGCGTTAGATTAGCCCCTAATAAGGTCGAACATATGATCAGATTGAATATAGTTCGGGAGTATAGAACCCATGTAACATCTCAACTACATGTGTATTGCAGGCTTCGTCATCGGCGGCGAACATAAATGGCGCCAAACTGGATGAACTGAATCAGAAGCTTAAACACTCTGAGGATGAAGTTGATGCCCTCAACAGAAGATTCCACGAGGCACAAGGTAGGTCAAAACAGAAATCCGAATACCTTTGCTCGAACACCTTTACCCGAACACTATCCATGCAATTTTTCATAGTGTTTTAATGTTTTAAAAAACTTCAGCGAAAGAGGTGGAGAGGCTCAAGGCCGAGCTCCAACAAGCAAAAGACCAAGCAGCCATTGAGAGGGCGGCGGCCAAAGAAGCGGCTACCGCCCTCTCCGCCCTGCGAGCCACCAGCGATAAGCATGAGGCTCGTGTGGCGGAGGTCCAGCAGGAGCTCAAGGACGCCAGCCAGAAGTGCGAGTCCCTTGAGCAGAAGGGCAAGGAGAGTGCGGCCGAACTGTCCACCCTAAAGAACGATCTTCAAAAGGAATGGGTGGACTGGCGATTCTATGTGGAGCAGGTCCGCCAAGCGAAGGCCATAATGGATGGTAAGACATACTTACTACAGTGCATCTTCGGGGATAGCAAATTCAAATTGCTTACCCAGGTGTGGTGTTCTTCAAGCGCCTCCTCCAATCTCCAGAAGAGCGTGGCGGACGCCAATCGGCTGTTCGCCTCGAGGAAGAAGGAGACAAAGCTCGGCTGTTCTGGGCACAATTTGGAGCCCCCGAGCGCTCTCCTCTTCTTGTGGAGCAGCTAAAACAGCTGATGGAGCTGCACCAGATGGCGGAGCCAGCCATGAAGGACCTCTGCATCCACCTATGGCCCGGAGAGCTGTTGCCAGGCAGCTACTTTGGCCTAGTGCAGATGTTAGTTGCCGATTCACCCCGCTTCGACACCGTGAAGCACTCCTCCTGCATCGAGGGAGTCCGGATGGCCCTTGCCAAGGCCAAGGTGCACTGGCCGGGCTTGGATCTGATGAAGGTAGCGACTGCCCCGCCGCCTCCCAGGAAGGAGCATAGACGCCCCGAGCTATACTTCACCGGACTAATGGAAGGTGCTTGGGCGATAGATTCTCAGTGTTCGGGCAATAATGTATTCGAATGAATTGTAATGTGTCCGAAGACTTTGCAAAGTTTTAATGTTATAAGTTATTATGCTTTTATGTTTTTGCATTCCTTTATAACTCCTGGCCATTTGAAACCGAAAGATGTGAGTCGTCGGCTTTAGCCCCCATGTAGATACTACATGGGTTGTCTCCGCGAATGTACTATATTCCTTAGCCGAGTGATCAGGACCCAAAGGCGATAGAGTACGGTGGACTAGGCAATCAGACTATAGTGTCTTATTTCTTTCACTTAGCCGTAGCGGTGCGAAAAGGACTGCAGGGGGCTAAAGGCTAGCCCCCGGAGTGTTGTGATGTTCGTATGAACCGCGACTAAGGCCAACATCACATGGTTCACATGGATAGCAAACCCCTCGCACAATGCGGAATATCCTCTAGCGAGGATGTAAGTATAATACTTCAAGCTCGGACTCACAGACCGTCTCTTGCATACCATGACGGTCAGTTTTCGACTTTCTCCCCTGAGGTGCTTGACTAGACTAACTGGAAACACAATCGCATGGGTTCTCCCTTTGCCCTTTTAGCCAAACGAGCGGAACGTAAAGGGGCAAACACAGGAGCCGGGCAACCCAACTATTGACCCAAGACATAGTTCGGAACCGATGCATATAAAGTGAACTCCAAGACACCGAACACATAATAAGACATATGTAAGGCGATTTGTTTGTAAGCTTGAGCCCCTGGTATATTATCCGATTGCGTCGTAACATATCGAACTGTGTTGCGGGAAGAGGGAGAAAAGGAAAATATGTGCCAAGAAGGACAACCAGACAAACATGTAAAATGATGCTATATATTTTTTGTTTTCTCCATAACTCTTACTACTCGGAGTGCCGAAGCAACTGCTTACAGGTATGTGAAAAAAGAGATTATAGGAGTGGTTGTACCAGGGGTCTTCGATTGGTGGCCTTACGTCCTCGATGTGCCATGTTGCTAGTTGACTCCTGATATTTGGTTGTTCGGCGAAGGGATCTTGCAAACAAGGTCTTGAAAAGTCGCTGAATTATGAATAAGCTTTACGCCCTTGGTGGGCCCTTCAATGATCCATGTATTGTGTCCAAAGATGTATTGAATGGTAGTAGTCTGGTCTAGCCGGACTCCCACCCTTGTTTCCCCATCGTTGCCCATGGAATTTTAAGTGCGAAGTTGTGCCTTCTTGGCTCGTACTTTGTTGGTCCTGGGGGCATGTGATGGGGGGCGAGTCCCTATTTGAGGGGAGAGGAAGGCTTCGGGAGTTCGGCATGCAGCCGATCTTGCTTCCCCACCTTGCGTGCCTTTACGGCAGATGCCGGAAGTTGCCGATCATCTTTGTAACTAAATTCGGCCGCCAGGGCGCATGTTCCTCGGTTTGTAAATATCTCTCCGTATTGCCATCAACAGTGATGACCCCTTTGGGGCCAGGCATCTTGAGCTTGAGGTATGCGTAATGCGGGACGATGTTGAAACGGGCGAATGGTGTCTGGCCGAGCAGGGCATGATAGCCGCCGTGGAAGGGCACAATATCGAAGATCAAGTCTTCGCTTCGAAAGTTATCAGGTGAGCCAAACACAACTTCCAGGGTAACGGAGCCCGTGCATCAGGCTTAGACACCTGGAATCACCCCTTTGAAGGTAGTGTTACTGGGTTTAATTCATGACGGGTCTATGTCCATCTTTTTCACCGTGTCTGAATAAATTAGGGTAAGGCTACTTCCTCCATCCATTAGGACTTTTGTGAGGTGATACCCATCGATAATAGGGACGAGGACGAGTGCGGCCGAGCCCCCGTGACGGATACCGGCTGGGTGATCACGCCGATCAAAGGTGATCGTATATGCCGACCATACGTTATACTTCGGGGCCATGGGCTCTAGAGCATAGACCTCTCAAAGGGCGCGCTTCCTCTCCTTCTTGGGTATATGGAGGGTGTATATCATGTTTACTGTCTTGACTTCTGGAGGAAATTGTTGGGGAACGTCGCATGGGAAACAAAAATTTTCCTACGCACACACAAACCTATCCATGGTGATGAGCATCTACGAGAGGGAGAGTGGATCTACGTACCCTTGTAGATCGCTAAGCGGGAAGCGTTAAGAAACGCGGTTGGTGTAGTCGAACATCTTCGCGATCCAAATCGCCGAGCGTCCCGCGATCTCATCACGATCCGTCCCGCGATCCAATCACGATCCGTCCCGTGAACTCATCACGATCTGTCCCGCGATCTCATCACGATCCGTCTCACGATCTTGATCACGATCTGTCCCGCGAACTCATCACGATCCGTTCCGCGATCTCATCACGAACCGTCTCGCGATCTCGATCACGGTCCTTCCGATCTAGCGCCGAACGGACGGCACCTCCGCGTTCAGCACACGTGCAGCTTGATGACGATCTCCACCGTCTCGATCCAGCGAGAGGAGGTGGAGAGGAGAGAGAGTTCACCGGCAGCGTGACGGTGCTCCGGTGATGGTGGTGGAGCAATTCCGGCAGGGCTTCGCCTAAGCGCTGCGGAACTACGATCTAGAGGAGAAACTATGCACCGGTGGAACGGGTAGCACGTGGCCGGAAATTCTGTCCAAAAACCACCCAATCCACTAGTATATATAGGAGGATAGGAGAGGAGAGGCAGCCAAGGCCTTTGGGTCGGCCGAAATAGGAGGTGGGAGCAATCCTACTTCACCTCCAATCCTAGTTGGAGTAGGATTGCCTCCTATTGGCTGATTTTCCACTTTTTGCTTTAGGACTTTCTCTCCTGCGCCATGGGCCTTTGTGGCTGCTTTCCCAGCCCACTAAGGGCTGGTTATTATTCTCCCACAGCCCGTGGACCTCTTGGGGTCGAAGTACCCCTCCCGGAGGTCCCCCGGTACACTACCGGCACTCCCGGTACACTACCGATACTCCCGGTACACTACCGATGAGCCCGAAACTTTTCCGGCGACCAAACTGGGACATCCTATATATGAATCTTTACCTCCGGACCATTCCGGAGTTCCTCATGACGTCCGGGATCTCATCCGGGACTCCGAACAACCTTCGGTCACCACCATACATAACTCTACACTACCGAAACGTCACCGAACCTTAAGTGTGCAGACCCTGCGGGTTCGAGAACAATGTAGACATGACCGAGACACCTCTACGGTCAATAACCAATGGCGGGACCTGGACATCCACATTGGTTCCTACATATTCTACGAAGATCTTTATCGGTCGAACCTCTATGTCAAGGATTCAGTTAATCCCGTATAACGTTCCCTTTGTTCTTCGGTATGTTACTTGCCCGAGATTCGATCGTCAGTATCTCCATACCTAATTCAACCTCGTTACTGGCAAGTCTCTTTACTCGTTCCGTAATACAAGATCCCATGACTAACACTTAGCCACATTGCTTGCATGGCTTGTTGTGATGTTGTATTACCGAGTGGGCCCTGAGATACCTCTCCGTGACACGGAGTAACAAATCCCAGTCTCGATCCATGCCAACTCAACAAACACCATCGGAGATACCTGTAGAGCACCTTTATAGTCACCCAGTTACGTTGCGATGTTTGATACACACAAGGCACTCCTCCGATATCCGTGAGTTGCATGATCTCATGGTCATAGGAACATATACTTGACATGCAGAAAACAGTAGCAATAAACTGACACGATCATATGCTATGTTTGAAGTTTGGGTCTTATCCATCACATCATTCTCCTAATGATGTGATCCCGTTATCAAATGACATCTCATGTCCATGGCTAGGAAACCTTAACCATCCTTTGATCAACGAGCTAGTCCATTAGAGGCATACTAGGGACATGGTTTTGTCTATGTATCCACACATGCATTTAAGTCTCCGATCAATACAATTATAGCATGGATAATAAACGATTATCATGAACAAGGAAATATGATAATAACTAATTTATTATTGCCTCTAGGGCATATTTCCAACAGTCTCCCACTTGCACTAGAGTCAATAATCTAGTTCACATCACCATGTGATTCGCATTGTTATGAATCTAGCACCCAATGAGTTTTGGGGTTCGATCATGCTTTGCATGTGAGAGAGGTCTTATAGTCAACGGGTCTGCCATATTCAGATCCGTGTGTACTTTGCAAATCTCTATGTCAAACCGTAAACACTGCTACCACACTCCACTTGGTACTATTTCCAAATGGCTGCTCCACTATACGTATCCAGATTGCTACTACTAGTCATCCGGATAGGTGTTAAAGCTTGCATCGACGTAACTCTTTACGACGAACTCTTTATCACCTCCATAATCAAGAAACATTTCCTTAGTCCTCTGGTTACTAAGGATAATTCCGACCGCTATCGAGTGATCCACTCCTGGACCACACTTGTACCCCTTGACAGACTCATGGCAAGGCACACACAGGTGCGGTACACAGCATGGCATACTATACAGAGCCTATGGCTAAGGCATAGGGGACGACGTTCGTCCTTTCTCTTCCTTCCGCCGTGGTCGAGCTTTGAGTCTCACTCAACTTCACACCTTACAAATCAGGCGAGAACTCTTTCTCTGACTGATCCATTTTGAACTCTTTCAAAATCTTTGTCAAGGTATGTACTCATTGAAAGTCTCATCAAGTCATCGTGATCTATCTCTATAGATCTTGATGCTCAACAATTTGGTAGCTTTATCCAGGTCTTCCTTTGAAAATCACTTTCCAAACAACCATTTATGCTTTCCAGAAATCCTACATTATTTCCAATCAACAATATGTCATCCACATATACTTATCAGAAATTCTATAGTGCTCCCACTCACTTTATTGCAAATACAAGTTTCTCGTAATCTTTGTATAAACATCAAAAACTTTGAGCAACTCATCAAAGCGTATATTCCAACTCCGAGATGCTTGCTTCAGTCCATGGAAGTATCACCAAAGCTTGCACACCTTTTAGCATCCTTAGGACTGACAAAACCTTCTGGTTGTATCACATACAACCTTTCCTCAAGTAAACCGTTAAGGAAACGATGTTTTGACATCCATCTGCCAGATTTCATAATTGAAAACACAGCAACTGCTAACATAATTCCAACAGACTTTAGCACCACTACGATTGAGAAAGTCTCATCGTAGTCAACTCCTTGAACTTGTCACAAACATCTTTGCAACAAGTCGAGCTTTACAAATAGTGACATTCACCATCAGTGTCTGTCTTCATTTTAAAGGTCCATTTGTACTCAACGACCTGCCGTCTAACGAGCAAGTCTACCAAAGTTACACTTGGTTTTCATACATGGATCATATCTCGGATTTCATGGCCTCCAACCATTTGTCGGAATCCGGGCCCATCATCGCTTCTCCATAGCTCGTAGGTTCATCGTTGTCCAACAACATGATCTCCAAGACAGAGTTGTCGTACCACTTAGGAGCAGTACACATCCTTGTCGACCTACGAAGTTCGATAGTAACTTGATCCTGAAGCTTCATGATCATCATCATTAACTTCCTCTTCAACTAACGTAGGCTTCACAGAAACATCTTTCTGCGCTGCGCTACACTCTGGTTGAACAAAGGTTTAACAACCTCATCAAGTTCTATCTTCCTCCCACTCAATTCTTTCGAGAGAAAATTTTCCTCGAGAAAGGATCCATTTTAGTAACAAACACTTTGCACTTGGATCTGAGATAGAAGGTTCACCCAACTGATCTTAGGGTATTCTATGAAGATGCATTTGTCCGCCTTGGGTTCGACCTCATTAGGTGAAAACATTTTCCACACAAGTGTCGCAGCCCCAAGTATTAAGAAATGACAGCTTAGGTTTCTATCAAACCATAATTCACATGGTGTCATCTCAACGGATTTAGATGGTGCCCTATTTAAAGTGAATGTAGTTGTCTCTAATGCATAACCCCAAAATTATAGTAGTAAAACGATAAGAGACATCATAGCATGCACCATATCCAATAGAGCATAACTATGATGTTCGGACACACCATCACACCATGGTGTTCCAGGTAGCGTTAGTTGTGAAACAAATTTCACATTGTCTTAAGTTGTATGCCAAACTCGTGACTCAGATATTCACCTCCACGATCATATCGCAGTCATTTTTATCTTCTTGTCACGATGATCTTTAAACTTCACTCTGAATTTGCTTGAACCTTTCAAACGATTCATACTTGTGTTTCATTAAGTAAATATACACTATATCTACTCAAATCATCAATGAAGGTAAGAAAATAACGATATCCACTGCACGCTACAAGACTCACTAGATTGCATACATCAACATGTATCATTTCCAATGAATCACTTGCCCGCTCCATCCAACGGGGTCCTTTAGTCATCTTGCCCAAGAGGCATGGTTCGCATGTCTCAACCGATTCGAAATCGAATGAGTCGAAATATCCATCACCATGGAGTTTCTTCATGCGCTTTGTACCAATATGACATTTTGCGGCAGTGCCACAAGTATGTGGTACTATCATTATTTAACTTTGTATCTTTTGACATCAATGTTATGAACATGTGTATTACTACGATCAAGATTTCAACAAACCATTCTCACTGGGTGCATGACCATTGAAGGTATTATTCATGTAACCAGAATAACTATTATTCTCTGACTTAAATGAATAACCGTATTGCAACAAACATGATCTAATCATGTTCATGCTCAACGCAAAACACCAAATAACATTTATTTAGGTTCGTCACTAATCCTGAAGGTAGAGAGAGCGTGCGATGTTGATCACATCAACCTTGGAAACACTTCCAACACATACCGTCACCTCACCCTTAGCTAGTTCTTCGTTTATTCCGTAGCTTTTATTTCGAGTTACTAACATTTAGCAACCGAACCGGTATCCAATACCCAGGTGCTACTAGGAGTACTAGCAAGGTACACATTAATAACTCGTATATCAAATATACTTCTATCGATTTTGCCAGCCTTCTTATCTACCAAGTATCTAGGGTTGTTCCGCTTCAGCGACCGCTCACCTCATAACAGAAGCACTTAGTCTCGGGTTTGAGTTCAACTTCGGGTTGCTTCACTGGAGCAGCAACTGACTTGCTATCCATGAAGTTTCCCTCCTTGCTCTTGCCCTTCTCAAAACTAGTGGTTTGATTAACCATCAACACTTGACGCTCCTTCTTGATTTCTACCTTCGCGGTGTCAAACATCGCGAACAGCTCAGGAATCATTATTTCTATCCCTGGCAATTTATAGTTCATCACCAAGTTCTAGTAGCTTAGTGACAGTGACTTGGAGAACTATATCAATCACTATCTTATCTGGAAGATCAACTCCCACTTGATTCAAGCGATTGTAGTACCCAGACAATCTGAGTACATGCTCAACGGTTGAGCTATTCTCCTTCATCTTACAGGCAAAGAATCTTGTTGGAGATCTCATATCTCGGAACACGGGCACGAGCCTGAGATCACAATCTCAGCTCCTAGAACATCTCATATGTTCCGTGATGTTCAAAACGTTTTGGAGCCTCAATTCTAAGCCGTAATGCATGACGCACTAAACTATCAAGTAGTCATCGAAACGTGCCTGTCAGATGTTCACAACATCTACAGTCGACGCTAGATGGGGTGGCGCACCGAGCGGTGCATTAAGGACATAAGCCTTCTGTGCAGCAATGAGGACAATCCTCAGATCACGGACCCATTCCGCAATTTTGCTACCAACATCTTTCAATTCTATTTCTCTAGGAACATATAAAAATACAAGGGAGCCACAACGCGAGCTAGTAATCTACAACATAATTTGCAAAGGCACTTTGACTATGTTCATGATAATGAGTTCAATTAATCATATTACTTAAGAACTCCCACTCAAATTGACATCCCTCCGATCATTCGAGCGATACATGATCCGAATTCACCAACTCAAGTCTGATCATCACGTGAGTTGAGGTGGCTGCAATGGTGAACATCATCATGTTGATCATATCTACTATATGACTCATGTTCGACCTTTCGGTCTCTTGTGTTCCGAGGCCATGTCTGTACATGCTAGGCTCGTCAAGTTTAACCCGAGTGTTCTGCGCGTGCAAATCTGGCTTGCACCCGTTGTATGTGAACGTAGAGTCTATCACACCCGATCATCACGTGGTGTCTCAACACGACGAACTTTCGCAACGGTGCACACTCGGGGAGAACACAGTTCATCTTGAAATTCAAGTGAGGGATCACCTTATAATGCTACCGCCGTACTAAGCAAAACAAGGTGCATAAAAAGGATTAACATCACATGCAAATCATAAGTGACATGATATGGCCATGAACTTGTGCTTTTGATCTCCATCTAGAAAAGCACCGGCATGATCTCCATCGTCACCGGCACGACACCATGATCTCCATCATCTTGATCTCCATCAACGTGTCGCCATCGGGGTTGTCACGCCCTACATGCTTCTACTACTATTGCTACCGTAGCGATAAAGTAAAGCATTACATAGCGCTTAATGATTGACACGTAGGTCATACAATAATTAAAGACAACCCTATGGCTCCTGCCGGTTGCCGTATTCAACGACATGCAAGTCGTGAAATTCTATACATCACATGATCATCTCATACATCACATATATCTCATCATGTAATTGGCCATATCACATCACAACATACCCTGCAAAAACAAGTTAGACGTCCTCTAATTGTTGTTGCATGTTTTACGTGGCTGCTACGGGTATCTAGCAAGAACGATTCTCACCTATGCATAAACCACAACGGTGATACATAGATTTCTTTTCAACCTTCTCAAGGACCGCCTTTGTCGGATCCGATCCAACTAAAGTGAGAGAAACTGTCACCCGCAAGCCATCTAGGCAACAAGTTGCGTCGAGGGAACCGGTCTCTCGTAAGCGTACGAGTAATGTTGGTCCGGGCCGCTTCATCTCACAATCCCTCTGAACCAAAATACAACCAAGGGAGGAAGCAATCCAAGCATCAACGCCCACAAACCTTTTGTGTTCTACTCGAGATCTCATCGAACCATCAACCTAGCTCATGATGCCACTGTTGGGGAACGTCGCATGGGAAACAAAAATTTTCCTACGCACATGCAAACCTATCCATGGTGATGAGCATCTATGAGAGGGAGAGTGGATCTACGTACCCTTGTAGATCGCTAAGCTGGAAGCGTTAAGAAACACGGTTGGTGTAGTCGAACATCTTCGCGATCCAAATCGCCGAGCGTCCCGCGATCTCATCACGATCCGTCCCATGATCCAATCACGATCCGTCCTGTGAACTCATCACGATCCGTCCCGCGATCTCATCACGATCTGTCTCACGATCTTGATCACGATCTGTCCCGCGAACTCATCACGATCCGTTCCGCGATCTCATCACGAACCGTCTCGCGATCTCGATCACGGTCCTTCCGATCTAGCGCCGAACGGACGACACCTCCGCGTTCAGCACACGTGCAGCTTGATGACGATCTCCACCGTCTCGATCCAGCGAGAGGAGGTGGAGAGGAGAGAGAGTTCACCGGCAGCGTGACGGCGCTCCGGTGATGGTGGTGGAGCAATTCCGGCAGGGCTTCGCCTAAGCGCTGCGGAACTACGATCTAGAGGAGAAAGTATGCACCGGTGGAACGGGTAGCACGTGGCCGGAAATTCTGTCCAAAAACCACCCAATCCACTAATATAAATAGGAGGAGAGGATAGGAGAGGCAGCCAAGGCCTTTGGGTCGGCCGAAATAGGAGGTGGGAGCAATCCTACTTCACCTCCAATCCTAGTTGGAGTAGGATTGCCTCCTATTGGCTGATTTTCCACTTTTTGCTTTAGGACTTTCTCTCCTGCGCCATGGGCCTTTGTGGCTGCTTTCCCAGCCCACTAAGGGCTGGTTATTATTCTCCCACATCCCATGGACCTCTTGGGGTCGAAGTACCCCTCCCGGAGGTCCCCCGGTACACTACCGGCACTCCCGGTACACTACCGATACTCCCGGTACACTACCGATGAGCCCGAAACTTTTCCGGCGACCAAACTGGGACATCCTATATATGAATCTTTACCTCCGGACCATTCCGGAGTTCCTCGTGACGTCCGGGATCTCATACGGGACTCCGAACAACCTTCGGTCACCACCATACATAACTCTACACTACCGAAACGTCACCGAACCTTAAGTGTGCAGACCCTGCGGGTTCGAGAACTATGTAGACATGACCGAGACACCTCTACGGTCAATAACCAATGGCGGGACCTGGACATCCACATTGGTTCCTACATATTCTACGAAGATCTTTATCGGTCGAACCTCTATGTCAAGGATTCAGTTAATCCCGTATAACGTTCCCTTTGTTCTTCGGTATGTTACTTGCCCGAGATTCGATCGTCAGTATCTCCATACCTAATTCAACCTCGTTACTGGCAAGTCTCTTTACTCGTTTCGTAATACAAGATCCCATGACTAACACTTAGCCACATTGCTTGCAAGGCTTGTTGTGATGTTGTATTACCGAGTGGGCCCTGAGATACCTCTCCGTGACACGGAGTAACAAATCCCAGTCTCGATCCATGCCAACTCAACAAACACCATCGGAGATACCTGTAGAGCACCTTTATAGTCACCCAGTTACGTTGCGACGTTTGATACACACAAGGCACTCCTCCGATATCCGTGAGTTGCATGATCTCATGGTCATAGGAACATATACTTGACATGCAGAAAACAGTAGCAATAAACTGACACGATCATATGCTATGTTTGAAGTTTGGGTCTTATCCATCACATCATTCTCCTAATGATGTGATCCCGTTATCAAATGACATCTCATGTCCATGGCTAGGAAACCTTAACCATCCTTTGATCAACGAGCTAGTCCATTAGAGGCATACTAGGGGCATGGTTTTGTCTATGTATCCACACATGCATTTAAGTCTCCGATCAATACAATTATAGCATGGATAATAAACGATTATCATGAACAAGGAAATATGATAATAACTAATTTATTATTGCCTCTAGGGCATATTTCCAACAAAAATTTCTGTTGATTTCCACCAATAGGACCCCGAGGCTCATCCTCATCCTCGCTGTGAGGGCTCTTGCTTTGATCCTTGGGTGGGAGCTTGCCGACCTATTTAAACACCCAACAATTGCGGTGTGTGTGGTTGGCGGGCTTCTATTTGGTCCCATGGATTTGGCAAGGCCTATCATGATTTTTTCCAGCGGAGTGGGTTCGTCGCGATTGCCTTTAGGAGGCTTCTTCCGCTACCCAGGACGGGAATTGCGGAAGCCGGCGTTGACGGCCGTATCATCGACATCACTGTTATTGCCAACACTTGTTCTTGTTGCGCTTGGGCTTCCAGTTTCCATCCCTAACCTCGGAGGTTCCGGGCGCTTCGGAGTTGTGTCTGCGTCTTGCTAGCCAATTGTCTTCACCCGCGCAAAAGCGGGTCATTAGGGAGGTAAGGGCGGACATGATCCGAGGTTTACCCTGTCCGACTCTCCGGGTTTTTGTATGATGTTACTTAGGTCGGAGGAGTCCGGTGGCCGAACATAGGTTCCCTGGAAGTTAGAGCGGAATGCATCCTCCAGCTCATCCCAGCACCCAGTTGAGTTTTCGGGGAGGATGTTTAGCCAGTGCCGAGCTGGCCCCTTGAGTTTAAGGGGGAGGTATTTGGTGGCGTGGAGATCATCTCCTCGGGCCATGTGGATATGGAGGAGGAAGTCCTCGATCCATATGGTTGGGTCAGTTGTCCCATCATACTGTTTGATATTCACGGGTTTAAACCCTTCTGGGAACTGATGCCACATCACCTCATCCATGAAACACATCGGGTGAGTGGGAGCTATGTCATGCCTATGATCGGCGTCTGTTCTGGCTCGGTTGCGTTCTCGGTCTATGTTATTACTTCAATCGAGCCATGGTCTATACCCATCCCGTCTATCGGGTGAGTAGTCTCTGGGTCCATAGATGGATCTTGTACGGCCTGCTCTGTGATCTAAGTCATCACGCAGGTCGAACCTGCCATTGGGTTCTAGTGACTCCTTTCCCCGTCTCTGTGGTATTTCCGGCCTATAACCGGCGTCGTTAGCCGTCCGATCACGCCCGTGAGGAGGGTAGTCTGGCTTGTCGTATGGAGTATGTTTTGGAGACGGGGTATCGGTGAGCTCGTCATCGAATTGTGGCAGCAGCCTTCTTCGTGGATAGCTTTTGGGCTGATCCGATAGACTGGCTCCATGTCGTTCCTCTACTGAGAGGACTCTTGTCCATGTATCATTGAGGTCATCATGTTCAGCTTTAAGCTTCCATTCCTTAGCTTTCAGGTTGCGTGCCGTCGCTATGATCTATTGTCTGAATAGTTCCTGATCTTCATGGTTATCAGGGATGTCCAAGTCATCGGCTGCCGGGATATCCTCCTCCTCGACAGGGGGCGGTAGTTATCGTCCTCAGAGCAGTTAATGACGTCGGGGTTGCTTTGGTCCTCAGGCCTTTCCTGACCCTTTAACTGGTGTTTGAGGATATCAGGCTTGTCGCGGTCCTCGGGGGTAACTCCGTCCCTGGTGCCGATGATAACTTTCCTTCCCCTTTTGCCTTTGGACCGCTTATGCGGTTTCCGGCGCCTTGACCGCACATCACCCGACTTGTCATCATCATTGTTAGGTGTTTTATCGCCATTAGGAGTGTCCACCATGTAGATTTCATATGTAGAAGTGGCATCCCATAGCCCGGTATCAGCAGCGGTGGGGACGCAGTCTTCTTCATCCATGTATTCTGCCTCCTCGGAGGCATAGTCCAGCATGTCGGTTAAATCTTCGACTATGGCTATCAAGTGGGTGGTGGGTGGGTCGAAAAAATCACCCCGACCCATACTGTAACCGATCTGAGCACAGATCGGGGCTGAATTGTTGGAAAGTCCCATCGACGACATCCGATCTAGGGTTTCGCCGAACGGCGAGGGCTCGATCGGACAATACTATTCGGAACCTTTGGAGCTGACCTCTGATGCGTCTGAACGAGAAGGATGTTCGACAAGAATGAGTGTCCGGCCTTCCGGCACCATGGCCGGATCTGGACCAAGAGTGGGTACACCATCGTGGTTGACCCTGCTGGCATGACCGGAGAAGGAACTCGAGGTTAAAGCCTCGGAGATTTCGGGCATGGCAAGCAAAGTTGCAAGCCCGGTTAGTGACAAGTCGCCCCGAGAGTCTATGGAGAACTCTAAGTTCCCGAATCTGACCTCTCGATCAGGGGTGAAGTTCTCGACTCGGCATAGATGGCCGATCGGGTTGGCGTGCAGCACAACGCTACCGAAGGTGAAGATCTGTCTGGGGACAAAAGTGTCCATATTGCAGACCTCTTCGTTGATGACAAGGTGAGACATCGATCCCTTGAGCGCTCATAGAGGGACTCTCAATGAAAGCACCAATGTCGGTGTCAAAACCGGTGGATCTCCGGTAGGGGTCCAATAGGAGACGAAGGGGACACAGGTTTACCCAGGTTCGGGCCCTCCTATGGAGGTAATACCGTACGTCTTGCTTGGTTGTATTGATGGTATGGGGGGTTAGAGAGTTGATCTACCACGAGATCGAATAGCTAACCTTAGATGAGTTGTTCTTTGCGTGTAACCTAGAACCCTCCGGCTTATATAGACGCCGAGGGTACCTAGGGTTTACACATGGTTGGTTACACGCCAAAGAGATAAACATGCCTATTTGCTATATCAAACGTGGAGCACAAGCCGTACTTCCCGAAGCTTCTATCTTGGAGATACGATCTTCAATGAATCATGTGTTTAGTAAGTGGCCCATATAGTCCGGCCCATAGAGATAGGTCGGCCTCCCGAGCACCCCTTAATCCAGGACTCCTCAATGACGGCACCACACGCAAGTCACTCCCTGCTGCTTCCCGTGCACCCGCGACCACAGAGCGGGAGTCCTGGTCGGACCCCACGACCTACTCCATGCTGGTGCCTAAGGCCCGTGCTGGGGGCGCATCAGTGACCCCCGAGGTGGCACTCCCTCGCAAGGCTCCTCGGGCCTCCGGGAAGGAGGGGAGAGAGGCCGATCTCGTTGGGAACCACGTCGCGCACACCTCGGGTGGTGCCAAGGCAGCGAGGGGGAGCAGCGAGAGCGTATGCCCTGCCATCGAGAGGAAGAGGAGATGGGCCACCGGAGATGAGTAAGTATCTTGGCCCGTTTCCTCACCGTGGGTTCGCGAGTGGCTTGCTCTGGTTAACTCTTTGCCGACTAATGACCCACAAGTATAGGGGATCAATCGTAGTCCTTTTGATAAGTAAGAGTGTCGAACCCAACGAGGAGTAGAAGGAAATGATAAGCGGTTTTCAACAAGGTAATTTCTGCAAGCACTGAAATTGTAAGTAGCAAGTAGTTTGATAGCAAGGTGATTTGTAACGAGCAAGTAACCGTAACAATTGGTAAGGTGCAGCAAGGTAGACCAATCCTTTTGTGGAAAAGGACAGTCCAAAACAATCTCTTATGATAAGGAAAGTGTTCTTGAGGGTACACGGGAATTTCATCTAGTCATTTTCATCATGTTGGTTTAATTCGTGCTCGCTACTTTGATAATTTGATATGTTGGTGGACTAGTACTAAGGTGCTATTCTTATTAACTCCCTCACAAGCACCGATAACTACGATACAAATATTAAGACAAAGTCTAACCATAGCATTAAACATGTGGACCCAAATCAGCCCCTTACGAAGTAGCGCATAAACTAGGGTCTAAGCTTCTATCACTCTAGAAACCCATCATATAATAACTACTCCACAATGCATTCCCTTAGGCCCAAGGATGGTGAAGTGTCATGTAGACAATGTTCACATGACACCACTAAGGGAATCACAACATACATATCATCAAAATATCAAACACATATCAAATTCACATGATTACTTGCAACATGACTTTTCCTGTGACCTCAAGAACAAAGGTAACTACTCACAAACAACATTGATGCTCAATATCAAAGGTGTATTGAATATCATAATGGATCTGAACATATAGTCTTCCACCAAATAAACCATATAGCAATCAACTACACAAGATAATAAACACTACTAGTCACCCATAGGTACCAATCCGAGGTTCCAGTACAAAGAGAACACAAGAGATGAACTAGGGTTTGAGAGGAGTTGGTGTTGTTGAAGATGTTGATGAAGAATGGCCTGCTCAAGATGAGATGGTTGTTGGTGATGATGATGGCTCCTATTTGCCCCTCCGGGAGGGAAGTTCCCTCGGCGGAATCGCTCCAGCGGAGGACAAAGGTGCTCCTACCCAAGTTCCACCTCGAGACGGCGGTGCTTTGTCCTGAAAGTCCCCCTTGATTTTTCTACGTTAAATCAGAATTTATACTAGAAGGTGGGCTCTGGAGGTGGGCCTGGGTGAGCACCACCCACCAGGGCGCGCCTGGGGGGCCTGGCACGCCCTCGTGCATGTCCCTCACCAGGTGCCCCCCTCCGGTAGTTTTTAGCTCCAGTATTTTTCATTTATTCGATAAAAATTCTCCGTGAAGTTTCAGCTCCATTGAGGATGTGCAGAATAGGTATCTCTGTATGCTTTTTCAGGTCCAAAATTCCAGTTGCCGGTATTCTCCCTCTTTGTGTAAACCTTGCAAATTATGTGGGACAGGGCATCAGAATTACTCCCCAAAACATTATTATGCACAAAAACATTATAAATAATAGTAGTCATGATGCAACATGGACGTATCAACTCCCCTAAGCTTAGACATCACTTGTCTTCAAGCGAAAGCCAATATCGAAGAACGTGCCTAGATGATTTGAGAGAGAAGTGTTGATAGAAACAAAATACGAACATATTAGCATCATGTTTATTATCATAAGAGCAACAAACTTTAACATATAACTCTTTCATATAACTTTTATTTCATAACACCATCATATAACTTCTTATGAGCAAGTAACAATTCATCACAACATGGAAGTATAAAGCATAAACCTTACTGGAAACCAACAAACTATGTTCTCAGTCAACTTTGCAACTACAATTCATTATATTTTCAGGAAGGGTCTCGTGTCGGAGCCTTTTGGGAAGTCCACATACTCAACCATCATTTAGTCTTCTATGATTGCTAACACTCACAACATACCCATGAGCAAAAAGTTTCAACCGGACACATAGAAAGATAGGGGGTTATAGTTTCGCCTCCCAACATATTCACCTCAAGGGTGATGTTAACAATAAAAACTCATGCTCACTCATATCCAACTGGATATATGTGCCTAGATCTTTCCTCACCACATGATGCTTGCAAACGGATAAAAATAAAAAGGAACAGGGAAGAATACTTTGACTCTTGCATAAAAGTAAATACTTAAAGGTAAAATATAGGCCCTTCGCAGAGGGAATCAGAGGTTGTCATGCGCTTTTTAGTTTGTATGAGAAATCCCTAAGCGCAAAAGAATTTCACGTTGTATTGCCCCTTGTGATAGCAAACTTTATTATCTAGTTTGTCGCTTTTATTACTTTGCCATCACAAGTTCATGCAACGCTCAATTTTCTCTTACACTGATTGATCCATCACTTTTAGAAGAAATTTTTATTGCCTTGGTGCATCGATGACAACTTACTTGAAGGATCATATTCAATCCATAGGTAGGTATGGTAGACTCTCAAACATGAGTTTGGGTTTGGGGTTTTTTGGATACACAAGTAGTATCTCTACTTAGTGCGGAGTTTTTGGCTAGCAAAGATATTGAGCAAGCACCACATGTTAAAGTATCTATGACAATATAACTTCTATGTGAATATGAACAAGCATAAATCATTACGTTGTCTTCCTTGTCCGACGTTAACAATTTTGACATATAATATTTAAAGGGGGCTCACAATCATAGAAGATGTCCAAGATAGTGTATTTGCATGTGAATCTTGTCTTCCCTAATTAATTCTTCCATGAATTGCATCATTGACTAATGCTACGTTTGTCAATATCCAATAAATTTTACCACTTACACTTTTATTTATGTGATGTCATTACTCACCATAAGATTAGCATATGGTCAAAAGCTCAAACTAAACTTTATTATATAACTCTCACTCGATTACATAGATATATAGATCACGAAACCAGCACTCTAAGATACATCATACTAAACTTTTATTAAACTAAATCAAGAAAAAGCTAAGGATCCAAATAAAAAAGCAAAGGTAAAAAGTGATAGTGATACGATACCGGGGCACCTCCCCCAAGCTTGGCTCAAGCCAAGGGGAGTGCCCATACCCGTGTACTCAAGTCTCCTTTGGTGGTGAAGATGATGAAACAGGTGGTGATGAAGAGTTATTCTTCTTCTCCAATTTATGCTTGAATATGAAGTTTTCTTCCCTTAAATTTTCATTCTCTCATTCAAATTTCGATATCCTCTCGCATAGAGCTGCCTTGCTTTCCTGCAGAAAACGAGAAGGGATAAAAGGAGTATTGGGTTTACTCCCACCATTAGGGAGGCTTGACTTCTTCCACTCCACGTGCATATCTCCAAGTTGAGGTAGTGGAGATTCATCTTCATCTGAGCCAGCGTTCGGACCAACGTCTTCTATTTCCTCCAGGTTGGTGTCTTCTTCTTCCTCCGAGGTCCACAAGTAGGGGTTAATTTCCCCAAAGATCTTTGGATCGTCAACATAATTGGACACATAGCTCTCTCCCTCTGAATCTTGAGACGACATATTTTTAGATCTCTCCAAAAAACAACACGAAACAAGAACAAAGGAAAATCTCGCGATGTGGTGGTCAAAAGAATCGGGGATATATATAGACAATTTTTATTCTTGTAAATCAAGCAAACAGGAGGAAAACGGAGTCGAGAAGGTTCCCTAGGTGGGCAGCACCCACCAGGGCGCGCCAGGGAGGGCATGCGTGCCGTGGTGTATCGTGCTCACCTCGTTTGCCTTCCGATTTATTTCTTATTTTCCAAAAATTTAAAATATTCCAAAATTGATAGAAAATATTTTTGCAGATTTTTCGGAGTCCGTTTACTTACCATATCACGTACCTCTTATTTTTCACGATTCCGGAGTGTTTCGAAAGGTTTCTCTTATGTGTTTCTCTGGTGTCATGGTTTGGATAACATTGCTTTCAACAATAATAGGCGTACCTGATATATAGTGTTTAATTCTTTGTCCCTTTACCACCTTCCGGTTAGTACCTTCGACATTATTAATCTTGATAGCTCCAGAGCGATAAACTTTTTTGATAACATATGGTCCTTCCCACTTAGAGAGAAGTTTTCCTGCAAAAATCTGAAATGAGAATTGTACAAAAGCATATTCTCCAACTTTGAATTCTTGCTTTTGGATTCTTTTGTCATGCCATCTTTTAAATTTTTCTTTAAATAACTTGGCATTTTCATAAGCTTGGGTTCTGCATTCATCTAATGAGCTAATATCATATAACCTCTTTTGACCGGCAAGTTTGAAGTCATAATTGAGTTCTTTAATTGCCCAAAATGCTTTATGTTCTAACTCTAGTGCCAAATTACAAGCTTTTCCATATACCATCTTGTATGGAGACATACCCATAGGTTTTTATAAGTTGGTCTGTAGGCCCAAAGTGCATCATCTAATTTCTTAGACCAATTCTTTCGAGACCTATTGACAGTTTTTTGTAATATCAAATTTATTTCTCTATTGCTAAGTTCAACTTGACCACTGGGTTCAGGATGATAGGGTAATGCAATTATATGGTTAACATCATATTTAGCAAGCATTTTACGGAAAGCACCATGGATAAAATGTGAACCACCATCAGTCATTAGATATCTAGGGACTCTAAACCTCGGGAGAATAACTTCTTTAAGCATTTTAATGGAGGTGTTATGATCTTCACTACTAGTTGGAATAGCTTCTACCCACTTAGTGACATAATCAACAACAACAAAAATATGAGTGTATCCATTAGAGAAAGGAAAGGGTCCCATATAATCAAAACCCCAAACATCAAATTATTCAACAACAAGTGAATAATTCATAGGCATTTCCTAACGCTTACTGATATTACCAATTCTTTG
Organism: Hordeum marinum; assembly: GCA_022496015.1. Lineage (NCBI taxonomy): Eukaryota > Viridiplantae > Streptophyta > Magnoliopsida > Poales > Poaceae > Hordeum > Hordeum marinum. The sequence goes on along the minus strand of CM039672.1, from coordinate 272,570,929 downwards.
ACATTCATGACAATACAAGACAAACTTACAAGCATCCTTGAAGAGAGTAGGTCAATAAAAACCAGATTGCAATACCTTATGAGTAGTTCTATCTCCTGTATGATGTCCTCCATAAGCTTCGAAATGACATTTCCGTAGGATTTGTTCCTGTTCATGCTCAGGTACACAACGGCTACTAATACCATCCACTCCTTCTTTATAAATATGTGGGTCATCCCAAAAGTATTGTCTTAAATCATAGAAGATTTTTTTCTTTTGTTGGTATGTGAAACTAGGTGGGATATATTTAGCAATAATTTAATTAGCATAATCAGCATACCAAGGAGTGTTTTGAGAGACATTTATTGCAGCTAATTGTTCATTAGAAAAACTACCATCAATAGGTAGTGGGTCATCAAGAATATTTTCTAACCTAGACAAGTTATCAGCTATCGGGTTCTCAGCTCCTTTCCTATCAATGATATGTAAATCAAATTCTTGAAGCAAGAGAACCCACTTAATGAGTCCAGGTTTAGCATATTTCTTTTCCATAAGATATTTAATAGCAGCATGATCACTGTAAATAATAACTTTGGAATCCACAATGTAAGATCTAAATTTATCACAAGCAAACACAACTGCTAAAAATTCTTTTTCGGTAGTGGCATAATTTCTTTGGGCATTGTCTAGATTTTTCCTAGCATAATGGATAACATTTAATTTCTTGTTAACTCTCTGTCCTAGAACAGCACCAACAACATAATCACTAGCATCACACATAATTTCAAAAGGCAAGTTTGAATTAGGTGGTTGAACAATAGGTGCACTGGTTAAGGCTTTCTTAAGTGTTTCAAAGGCTTTGACACAATCATCATGAAAAACAAAGGGAATATCCTTTAGAAAAGATTAGTAAGAGACCTAGAAATTTTCGAGAAGTCTTTAATAAACCTCCTAAAGAAACGAGCGTTACCAAGGAAACTTTGAATACCTTTAATATATTTAGGACATGGCATTTTCTCAATTGCATCAACTTTAGCTTGATCCACCTCAATACCTCGTTCAGAGATTGTATGCCCCAAGACAATACCTTCGTTAACCATAAAGTGGCACTTCTCCCAATTCAAGACGAGATTAGTTTGCTCACATCTCTACAAAACTCGATCAAGATTGCTTAAGAAATCATCAAAAGAAGTTCCATAAACGGAAAAACCATCCATGAAAACCTCCACAATCTTTTCACAAAAATCAGAGAATATAACAGTCATACATCTTTGAAAGTTAGCAGGTGCATTGCATAAACCAAAAGGCATACGTCTAGAAGCATAGGTTCCAAAAGGACAAGTAAAGGTGGTTTTCTCTTAATCACATTGTGACACAGGTATTTGAGAGAAACCATAATATCCATCCATGAAACAAAAGTGTGTGTGTTTAGATAATCTTTCAAGCATTTGATCAATAAAAGGCAGAGGGTAATGATCTTTTCTAGTTTCTTTATTTAATTTTCTAAAATCAATTACCATCCTATAGCCAGTAACAATTCTCTATGGGATAAGTTCATTTTTATGATTAGGAACAACAGTAATACCTCCTTTCTTAGGGACACAATGAACATGACTTACCCATCTACTATCAGCTATGGGATAGATTATACCTGCTTCCAGAAGCTTTAATATTTCAGTTCTTACCACTTCTTTCATCTTGGGATTCAATCGTTGTTGGTGATCAACAACGGGTTTAGCATCAGGTTCGATATTGATCTTGTGCTGACATAGAGTGGGACTAATGCCATTAAGATCATCAAGAGTATATCCAATAGCAGCCTGGTGCTTCCTCGGAATTTTTAATAATCTTTCTACTTCATGTTCTGAAAGGTTAACACTAATAATAAGAGGATATGTCTTTTTCTCATCAAGATAAGCATACTTCAAAGTGTCAGGCAATAGTTTTAATTCAAACACACGATCACCTTTAGGTGGAGGAGGACCTCCCAGAGTTTGAATAGGAAAATTGTTCTTTTGTAGAGGTTGTTGTTCAAAGAAGTTTTTTTCTATTTCATTTCTTTCACGCAAGTGCATATCATTTTCATGGTCTAGCAAATATTGTTCTAGTAGATCAGTAGGAGGAACTACAACAGAAGCAAGACCAATTATTTCATCCTCACTAGGTAATTCTTTATCATGAGGTTGTCTACTAAACTTGGAAAAATTAAACTAATGAGACACATCACCAAACTTAACACTGACGGTTTCCTTTTTGCAATCTATCTTAGCATTAAAAGTGTTCAAGAAATGTCTACCAAAGATAATGGGACAAAAGTCATCTTGTGGCAAACCAAGAACTAGAAAACCAGGAGGATATTTTATTTTCCCACACAAGACATCAACATCTCTAACAATCCCAAGTGGTGTGATGGTGTCTCTATTACCAAGTTTGATAGTAACATCAATATCTTCTATTTCAACAGTTGTTATGTCATTCCTAATTTCTTGGTATAAAGTAAAAGGAATAGCACTCACACTAGCACCCAAATCACATAAGCCATGATAACAATGATCTCCTATTTTAACTGAGACAAGAGGCATGCCAACTACGGGTCTATGTTTTTCTTTCTCATCAGGTTTAGCAATTCTAGCAGCTTCATCACAAAAGTAAATAACATGCCCATCAATATTTTCTACCAAGATATCTTTAACCAGAGCAACACTAGGTTCTACTTTAATTTGTTCAGATGGCTTAGGTGCTCTAATATTACTCTTGCAAACCATAGTTGATACCTTAGCATCTTCCTTTATCCTAACAGGGAAAGGTGGTTTTTAAATATAAGCAGTAGGCACATCTGGATCAACATTGTAAATGATAGTTTCTTCTTTATCTATGACCGGTTCTTTAATTTCTTTTTTAATAGGGGTATGATATTTAAACCACTTCTCCTTAGGGAGATCAACGTGAGCAGCAAATTATTCACAAAAAGAGGCTACTATCTCAGAGTCAAGTTCATATTTAGTGCTAAACTTGTGAAAAACATCGGTATTCATACCAGATTTAACACAAACAAATTCAAGCTTAATACCTGACTCGTTACCTTCGTCGAGTTCCCAATCTTCATAGTTGCATTTAATTCTTTCCAAGAGATCCCACTTGAACTCAATGGTCTTCTTCATAAAAGAACCAATACAAGAAGTATCAAGCATGGATTGATCATTATGAGAAAGCCGAGCATCAAAATTCTGAATAATAACTTCTCTCGAGATATCATGATTTGGGCATGAATATAACATTGATTTAAGCCCCCCCCCCCCAAGCTAGAGCGATGCTTTCTCCTTCACAAGGCCAAAAATTATATATATAATTCCGATCAGGGTGAACTAGATGCATAGGATAAAACTTCTGGTGGAATTCCAATTTCAATCGATTCCAGTTCCATGATCCAATATCATCACATAGCCTATACCATGTCAATGATTTTTCCTTCAAGGACAAAGGGAAAACCTTCTTCTTAACTTCATCTCCGGATAAACCTGCAAGCTTAAATAATGCACAAATTTCATCCACATGTATTAGGTGCATATCAGGATGTTCAGTTCCATCTCCTGCATAAGGATTAGCTAGTATTTGTTCTAACATACCCGAAGGAATTTCATAACCAATATTTTCAGTAGGTGTTGTAGGTTGAGGGGCAACTAATTGTGGTTTGGGTGGGGGTGAGGATACCCCAAACAAACCCCTCAAAGGATTGCTTTCCATAGTAACAAGTGACGGTAAATTTCATCACGTAGTATAAATTTTTCCTTACCAATTTCCACTTACCAAGAGCGCTCCACTCCTAGGCAACGGCGCCAGAAAAGAGTCTTGATTACCCATAAGTAGGGGATCAATTGTAGTCCTTTCGATAATTAAGAGTGTCGAACCCAACGATGAGCAGAAGGAAATGATAAGCCGTTTTTAGCAAGGTAATTTCTGCAAGCACTAAAATTGTAAGTAGCAAGTAGTTTGATAGCAAGGTGATTTGTAACGAGCAAGTAACAGTAAGAATAGGTAAGATGCAGCAAGGTAGCACAATCCTTTTGTGGAAAAGGACATGCCAAAACAATCTCTTATGATAAGTAAAGTGTTCTTGAGGGTACACGGAAATTTCATCTAGTCACTTTCATCATGTTGGTTTGATTCATGTTCGCTACTTTGATAATTTGATATGTGGGTGGACCGGTGCTAAGGTGATGTTCTTACTTGAACTAAAAACCTACTTATGATTAACCCCCTCACAACCATCCGCAACTACGAGAAAAGTATTAAGACAAAGTCTAACCATAACATTAAACATGTGGACCCAAATCAGCCCCTTACGAAGTAGCGCATAAACTAGGGTTTAAGCTTTTTTCACTCTAGCAACCCATCATCTAATAACTACTCCACAATGCATTCCCTTAGGCCCAAGGGTGGTGAATTGTCATGTAGTCGACGTTCACATGATACCACTAAGGGAATCACAACATACATATCATCAAAATATCAAACACATCAAATTCACATGATTACTTGCAACATGACTTCTCCCGTGACCTCAAGAACAAAGGTAACTACTCACAAATTATACTCATGATCAAGATCAGAGGTGTATTGAATAGCATAATGGATCTGAACATATAATCTTCCGCCAAATAAACCATATAGCAATCAACTACACAAGATAATCAACACTACTAGTCACCCACGGGTACCAATCTGATGTTCCGGTACAAAGATTGAACAAAATAGATGAACTAGGGTTTGAGAGGAGTTGCTGCTGTTGAATATGTTGATGAAAAATGGCCTCCCCAAGATGAGAGGTTTGCTGGTGATGACGATGGCTTTGATTTCCACCTCCGGGGGGGGGAGTTCCCCTAACGGAATCGCTCCGCCGGAGGGCAAAAGTGCTCCTGCCCAAGTTCCACCTCGAGACGGCGGCGCTTCGTCCTGAAAGTCCCCCCTTGATTTTTTCTTGGTTTAATCTGAAATTATACTAGCATATGGGCTCCAGAGGTGGGCCAGTGTGAGCACCACCCACCAAGGCGCGCCTGGGGGCCTAGCGCGTCCTGGTGTATGTTCCTCACCAGATGGCCCCCTCCGATAGTTTTCAACTACAGTATTTTTCATTTATTCCATAAAAAAATCCATAAAGTTTCAGCTCCATTAGGGATGTGCACAATAGGTATCTCTGATATGCTTTTTCAGGTCCAAAATTTGAGCTGCTGTTATTCTCCCTATTTGTGTAAACCATGCAAATTATGAGAGAAAAAGCATTAGAATTACTCCCCAAAACATTATTATGAATAAAACATTATAAATAACAGTAGGAAAACATGAGGCAAAATGGACATTTCATCGACGCAGGCGCCTCAGCGGCAATTAGGAGAAGAGGAAGAAGGCAAAGCCTGGGGTGAAGGCGACACCCGGCTTGAGGCGACCTCAGCCCCCAACAGGGGCCTTGGATGGCAAGGGGACGATGCTCATCATCCTGGCGCAAGGCCCAACCGCGTGGGTAACTTAGTGGCGTCAAATACCTCACAAACACGTCAAGAGAGCCCAAGTGCTGGGGCTATGGCGTATCAGCCCCCGACGTCTCCTGTCAGGGCTATGGTGGCGTAGCTCTGTGCGAAGGCTACGACATTCCAGCCCTTAGTGTCTCCTTGAAAGTCCACGGCAACACAGCCTCCAGCGGCCCCTGCTGAAGTCGCGACCCCTCAGCCCGCGGGGGAAGGACGGGCGTCTCCTTCCTCGCCACCTGTCCTGATCCCCACGACCGACCTGGTCATGGGGCCTGACCTGGGGCACCCCCGTGCTGCGGCTACCCCTGAGGCCCTAGAGGTTGGTGAGGTCACCCGCCAGGCGGACCACGGAAGCCAAGTGTGGTGGGGATCCCAGATCCCCCAATGCCATAGGTGGAAGGTGGCAGGGCCATTCTGGTCGCGGTGGCTCCTGGTGCCGGGGCGCGAGTACCTCGACAAGCCCTTGCCCTAGCGAGCCAGGGCATATTGCTCAGGCTTGATGCCTTGACTAATGCCCATGCTGCAATTAACCAGCTTGGGGGGGGGGACTTTCGGACCACCGAGGAGCGTCTTGGCGTGGAGCATGCAAAGCTCGCCGCAGGATGGTGCTGGCTCGACGCCTCCACCAGGGAGGCCCTTAGTAAGACTGAGGCTGCCCTTGCTGCCTGCAAAAAGGAGACTGTCGAGGTGAAGGCCGACTGCGATTATGCCCTTGTCGAGCAGGCAGCACTCGTGTAGCGCTTCGAGGAAGCCTATGCCGGCCTGAAGGCGCTTCAGGAGCGAGCGCAGCAAGCACAACTACGGGAGAAGGACCTCGAGGTTCGCACATCGGAGATCGCGGATCCTGACTACGAGCTCACGAAGGCGGCCGCCAAGCAGGCCATGGAGCGCGGGCGGCTGGAGACGCCATCGCACGAATTGGCGAGGCCCAGAAGGCTCATGCCAAGCGAGTCCATGAGTTCGACGCCAGGTTGGACACTCGAGAGAAGGAGATCCAGGCCACCGCCAATGCTCGAGTGGAAGCGGACTGTGCTGCGCTTTCCTCCCTTGAACACAGGGCCCTCCAGGCCCTAGGTTCCATTTGCAGGTCGAGCATTGAGGCTTCCCTCGTCCCCCGGGTGTTGGCCATGCCGAGTTCTCCTCCGAGCTCGTGGGGAAGCTCGAGGACATGGCGCAAAGGGTCCATGGCCTCCTGGAGGAGGAAAGCCGTGGCCTGTTCTCCGTGGTAGCGACCTGCATCTTCCGCAACCTTCCCCTTCGCGATCCCCACTTCGACCTTGGTGAGGTGTCCGGCCCCGTGTATGAGGAGTCCCGCAGCCACCTAGCGACAGCCGTGGAGGGCCACATGACCACGCTGCTCGAGAATTTCTTCTTCTTTGATGACGGTGAAGAGCCTTCCTCCATCATCCTGAAACAAATTGGTTCTTCCTTGGGGAGGCGTGAGATGATGGTTTTAATTGCGGGGAATTCCTGAACTTTGTAATAAATGTTTCTTATTCATAACTTCCCTCTTGCTTGCCATTGTGCTCTGCGTCGACAGGGCTCATCCCCGCGCATACCTCAGCCGTCGTTAGAACGCTAGGTCACGATGCCTGAGCAGAACCAAGAGGTGAGGGGGCTATGGGCGCCAACGCAGGCTTCTGAGATGTGATGCTCAAGAGCCCCCATTTGACGCGCAAGTGGCATGCTCGTGAGCCCGGGTGCTCTGCGTTGGCAGGGCCTAGCCCCATGTGTACCTCAAGCGTTGTTAGAATGCTAGGTCGCGATGCCTGAGCAAAACCAAGAGGCGAGGGGCTACGGGCGCCAGCATAGGCTCCTGAGACGTGATGCTTAGGAACCCCACTTTGACACGCAAGCGGCCCCGAAAAGAAGAACTGCTTAGGAGTGTCGTGCACTCGCCGATTTACACTTGGGTGTCGTGTGAGGAAACCATACACCAAGGACCTCTGAAGGTGACGTGCACAGGGCAAGCTCGCGAGACAGACCTTGGCCGTTTGGATTTTTCAGCGCTAAAGGGACTAACCCGAGCACGCACACCATGTCCAGCCCCCGCTCTCACAAGGTACAAGGGAAAATTGGTTAGTGTGGAGCTCTATCGATCTTCCACCAGCACGGAACATGGGACTTCCACTTGGGCATGCACAGGAGTCCTCCCGAGGCTAAGGGCGGCTCTTGCGAGAGGCTCCGGGGCATGTACAACCCTAAACTCATTATTAGGTGAGAGTGTCACGTGCGGAGATTAAAGAGGTGTCGGATGCCCAAGGAACACAGCTCAAGCGCTCCTCCCTTAGTGTTTAGGTGGGTTGCACCTTATTTTTCACACAACTTGTGTGCACATGGATCCAGCGGTCACCTTCAGGCCAAATCACGAAGAGAACTGGCACCAAGGACCCAGGAGGTGACGTGTACGGGGGCAACCTGCAAGAGAGAGCTCAGTCACTCGGATTTAGTGACGCTGCAGGGATGTACCCAAGCACAGACATCGTGCAAGCCTCCCTCATGAAATGGCTCGGGGAAGGTCTCCCACCACATAGCGCCTGGGGTGGCAAAGGACCCCCAGGCAGTCGTATATGTCGAGCCTCACCCTAGCTTGCCTACTCCCGATAATCCCCCGAAGAGGCGAGACACCAAGGGCCTCATGAGGTGTCGTGCACGGGAGCGACCCCAGACAGAGCTGGGTCACTTAGATTTATCAACACTGCATGGACGAACCCGAGGATAGACACCGTGTCTAAGGCCAGCTGATGGCATGGCGATTTCAAATGGAGGCGAAGCACCAAGCATGGGAACCAAAACACCATGGAAACAGGGGTTAAGCAGATAACATATTTTTTAAGGAAAGTGATAGGGTCTAATACACAACTAAAAGGGCAAAAGTGCGGCGAGTGCGGAGCTCGCTGCCCCTGGGGTGTCGTTTCTTGGGGGCACCCTTGACTTGAGCAATCCAAAAAATCACCCAGTGACCACGCTGTTGCTGAAACATCAAGTCATCCAGTGAGGCGCGCTGTTGATGCCTACTCTCCAGGGGTCCCGCGGCATCTTCGAGGGCGGCATTGTGGCCCCTCGTCCATGCGAGGCACCATAGTGAGCTGCACCAACCTTTGGTGGGTGATGCTGGCGCTCACCAGGCCAAAGGAATGCGGATGCGGCTGGTGAAGATGTGCAAGGGCTCGAAGAGGCCTTGGGAGCCGGCCATGTTGATGCCTGCGACCTCGACGCACATGCGCACCTTGCCGATCATCTCGGGGATAGTCACTTGGATGTCTAGGCACCCTGGCTGGCGCTCCTACCGCGACACTTCAGGCCAGTCGACAAATTCCCGTGGCCCTGGTGTCAGGCGTCATACTCCTCGCTTGCAGGGGCGCGCGTTGAGACACACCTCCAAGTTGTGCCCGAGCTCCTCCCTCATTGGGTCGGCCAAGTCGGATGCCTTCCAGGTGGAAGCCCCCGAGCCCGGTTCGATAGAAGCATCGGGCGCGCCTTCCTATGCTGGGAAGAAGCCAATGCTACCTCTTGAGCATGTGTTGGTTTTCCCTTGAAGAGGAAAGGGTGATGCATCGAAGTAGATAAATATTTCCCTCGGTTGATGAGAACCAAGGTATCAATCCAGTAGTAGGAACAAGCAAGTCACCAATGGATGCACCTACACAAAACAAACAAACTCTTGCACCCAACGCTATAAAGTGGTTGTCAATCCCTTCACGGTTATTTGCAAGGATTAGATCTGATAGAGATAGATGTAAAAGATTGCGTAAATTAAAAAGGTAAATAAATTGCAGCAAGGTATTTTTGGTATATTTGGTTTATAGATCTAAAAATATATTATAGAAAGTAGAGCCATGGGCCATAGGTTTCCTAGAGGCTTCTCTCTTGAAGGAAAGTATCACGATGGGTGAACAAATTACTGTCGAGCAATTGATGGAAAAGAGAATAATTATGAAGATATCCAAGGCAATGATTATGCATATAGGCATCACGCCTGTGTCAAGTAGACCAAAACGATTCTGCATCTACTACTATTACTCCACACATCGACTGACTCCTGCCTGCATCTAGAGTATTAAGTGCATGAAGAACAGAGTAACGCATTAGGTAAGATGACATGATGTAAAGGGATAAACTCAAGCAATATGATGAAAACCCCATCTTGCTACCCTTGATGGCAATAAGAAAATACGTGCCTCTCTACCCCTACTTTATCATTGGGTGAGGACACTGCAAGATTGAACCCAAAACTAAGCACTTCTCCCATTGCAACAATTACCAATCTAGTTGGCCAAACCAAACCAATAACTCGAAGAGACTTGAAAATATATGAAATCATGCATATAAGAATTCAGAAAAAACTCAAATAATATTCATGGATAACCTGAACATAAACCCACAATTCATCAAATCTCAACAAACAGACTGCAAAAGAGTATTACATCGGATAGATCTCCATGAAGATCATGAAGAACATGGTATTGAAGCACAAAGAGAGAGAAGAAGCCATCTACCTACTAGCTAAGGACCCGTAGGTCTGTGGTGAACTAGTCACGCATCATCAGAGGGGCAATGGAGTTGATGTAGATGCCCTCCGTGATCGAATGCCCCTCCAGCGGATTACCGGAAAAGGCTCCAAGATTGGATCTCTCCGGAACGGAGGCTTCTGGAAGCGGAAAAGTATTTGTGTGGCTCTTTTTGGTATTGGGGAATATTTGGGTATTTATAGGACAAAGATTAGGGCTAGGACTCCTGCCAGGGAGTCACAAGCTTACCAGGCATGGCCAGGGGGGTGGCCGCGCCCCCATGGCTTATGACTTCCTCACAAGGTCCTTGCCTTGCACTCCAAGCCTGGTAGATCTCTTTTGTTCCAAAAAAATCATCAAAAAGATTTTATTCCATTTGGACTCCGCTTAATATTCCATATCTGCAATACTAAAAAACCAGGAGAAAACAAAACTGGCACTAGGATCTAGATTAATAGGTTAGTCCCAAAAATAATATAAAATAGCATATTATTGCATATAAAACATCCAAAACAGATAATATAATAGCATGATGCTACCTCTTGATCTTGCCTTGGTTTTCCCTTGAAGAGGAAAGGGTGATGCAGCATAGTACATAAGTATTTCCCTTAGTTGTTGGGAACCAAGGTATCAATCCAGTAGGAGGAACAAGCAAGTCACCAATGGATGCACCTACACAAACAATCAAACTCTTGCACCAACGCTATAAAGGGGTTGTCAATCCCTTCACGATTATTTGCAAGGATTAGATCTGATAGAGATAGATGTAAACGGGAACGAAAAGTAAAATGTAAATAAATTGCAGCAAAGTATTTTTGGTATTTTTGGTTTGTATATCTGAAAGTTTATTATGGAAATTAGACCCAGGGGCCATAGGTTTCACTAGAGGCTTCTCTCTTGAAGGAAAATATCATGGTCGGTAAACAAATTACTATCAAGAAATTGATAGAAAAGTGAATAATCATGTAGTTATCCAAGGCAATGATCATGCATATAGGCATCACGTCCGTGTCAAGTAGACCGAAATGATTCTGCATTTACTACTATTACTCCACACATTGACCGACTCCTGCTTGCATCTAGAGTATTAAGTTCATGAAGAACAGAGTAACACATTAAGAAAGCTGGCATGATGTAGAGGGATAAACTCAAGCAATATGATGAAAACCCCATCTTGTTACCCTTGATGGCAACAATACAATATGTGCCTCGCTACCCCTACTATGCCACTGGGTGAGGACACCGCAAGATTGAACCCAAAACCAAGCACTTCTCCCATTGCAATAATTACCAATCTAGTTGGCCAAACCAAACCAATAACTTGAAGAGACTTGCAAGGATATGAAATCATGCATATAAGAATTCAGACGAGATTCAAATAAGATTCATAGATAATCTGAACATAAACTCACAATTCATCATATCTTGACAAACACACCACAAAAGAGGATTACATCAGATAGATCTCCATGAAGATAATGAAGAACATGGTATTGAAGATCAAAGAGAGAGAAGAAGCCATCAAGCAACTAGCTATGGACCCGTAGGTCTGTGGTGGACTACTCATGCATCATCGTAGGGGTAATGGAGTTGATGTAGATGCCCTCCATGATCGAAACCCCCTTCGACAGATTATCGAAGAAGGCTCCAAGATTGGATCTCTCGGGAACGGAGGCTTCTGGCGACAGAAAAGTATTTGCATGGCTCTTTTTGATGTTGGGGGAATATTTGGGAATTTATAGGCCAAAGATTAGGGTTAGGAGACCTACCGGGAGACGGCAAGCCTGCTAGGCGTGGTCAGGGGGCCCACACCTAGCAGGCTTGTGACTCCCTAGCAGGCTTCCTTCCGTGCATTCCAAGACTGGTTGATTAGTTTCCTTCTAGAAAAATTCCTTCCGGAGGTTTTATTCCGTTTGGACTCCGTTTAATATTCCATGTCTGCAAAACTCAAAAACAAGGAAAAAACAGAAACTGGCACTAGGCTCTAGATTAATAGGCTAGTCCCAAAAATAATATAAAAGATCATATTATTGTATGTAAAACGTCCAAAACAGATAATATAATAGCATGCCATCAAATTATAGATTCGTTGTAGACGTATCACATGACAGGATCAAAAATTATAGATACGTTGGAGACGTATCGGCATCCCCAAGCTTAATTCCTGCTCGTCCTCGAGTAGGTAAATGATAAAAACAGAATTTTTGATGTGGAATGCTACCTAGCATATTTATCCATGTAATATTCTTTTATTGTGGTATGAATATGAATATTCAGATCCGTAAGACTCAAAACAAAAGCTTAATGTTGACATAAAACAATAATATTTCAAGCATACTAGCAAAGCAATTGTATCTCTTCAAGATATAATGGCAAAAGAAAGTTATCCCTACAATATCATATGGTCTCGCTATGCTCCATCTTCCCCACACAAAGTATTTATATCATGCACAACCCCGATGACAAGTCAAGCAATTGTTTCACACTTTTATTTTCTCAAACTTTTTCAACTTTCATGCTATACATGAGGGTGAGCCGTGGATATAGCACTATAGGTGGAATAGAATAGGGTGGAGGTTGTGAAGGAAAAGGAGAAGATAGTCTCACATCAACTAGGCATATCAACGGGTTATGGAGATTCCCATCAATAGATATCAATGTGAGTGATTAGGGATTGCCATGCAACGGATGCACTATAGCTATAAGTGTATGAATGCTCAAACGGAAACTAAGTGGGTGTGCATCCAACTTGCTTGCTCATGAAGACCTAGCGAAATTTGAGGAAGCCCATCATTGGAATATACAAGCCAAGTTATATAATGAAAAATTCCCACTATTATATGAAAGTGACAAAATAGGAGACTCTCTATCATGAAGTTCATGGTGCTACTTTGGAGCACAAGTGTGGAAAAAGATAGTAGCATTGTCCCTTCTCTCTTTTCTCTCATTTTTTTTATTTTGGTGGGCATCTAAGGCCTCTCTTTTTTATTTTGGATTTTTTGGCCTCTTTTATTTTTCATAAAGTCTGGAGTCTCATCGCCACTTGTGAGGGAATCATAGCTTCCATCATCCTTTCCTCACATGGGACAATGCTCTAATAATGATGGTCATCACACTTTTATTTACTTACAACTCAGGAATTACAACTCGATAAATAGAACCAATTATGACACTATATGAATGCCTCTGGCGGTGTACTGGGAAGTGTAATTATCTAGCATAGCAAATGACATCAAAAAACAGACAAGCCATGAAAACATCATGCTAGCTATCTTACGATCATGCAAAGCAATATGAAAATGATGCTGCGTGTCATAATAAATGGAACGGTGGAAGTTGAGTGGCAATATATCTTGGAATGGCTACGGAAATGCCATAATAGGTAGGTATGCTGGCTATTTTGAGGAAAGATATATGGTTGCTATTTTGAGGAAGGTAGGTTTATCGCACCGGCGAAAGTTGCGCGGTACTAGAGAGGCTAGCAAAGGTGGAAAGTTGAGAGTGCGTATAATCCATGGACGCACATTAGTCATAAATAACTCACATAATTATTTCAAAATTCTATTAGTCATCGAAGCAAAGTATTAGATGCATGCCCCTAGGGGAGAGCCTGGTAGGAGTAAACCATCACGCGCTCCCGACCCTCACACAAAGGTCGACAATCTATAAAGAAATCATGCCCCGACTTCCTTACATAACGGTTCACCATACGTGCATTCTACGGGAATCAAAAACCTTTACACAAGTAATTTTTCCCAATTGACAATTACTTCCTAACATGACTCTTAACATTACCGTCTTTATATCTCAAAACTATATGCCAGGAATCAAACTTCTCACAATACTCAATGTACTTAATATGGAAGTTTTTATTATATCCCTCTTGGATGCCTATTATATTAGGGCTAAATTCATACCCTAAACCAATTACCATGCTGTTTTAAGACTCTCAAAATAATATAAGTGAGGTATGAGAGTTCAATTATTTCTATAAAACCAAACACCACCATGCTCTAAAAAGGTATAAGTGAAGTACTAGAGCAAAATTGCCAATCTCAAAAGATATAAGTAAAGCACATAGAGTATTCTAATAAATTCACGATTAATGCGTGTCTCTCTAAAAATATGTGTGCAGCAAGGATGATTTTGGAAAACTAAAAAGCAAAGACTCATATCATACAAGACGCTCCAAGCAAAACACATATCATGTGATGAATAAAAATATAGCCTCAAGTAAATTTACCGATGGATTGAAGACGAAAGAAGGGATACCTTCCAGGGCATCCCCAAGCTTAGGCTCTTTGGAATCCTTGAATATGACTTGGGGTGCCTTGGTCATCCCCAAGCTTAGGCTCTTGCCACTCTTTATTCCATAGTCCATCAAATCTTTATCCAAAACTTGAAAACTTCACAACACAAAACTTAACAGAAAACTCGTGAGATCCGTTAGTATAAGAAAATAAATCACCACTTTAGGTACTTTTGTGAACTCATTCTTTATTTATATTGGTGTAATATATACTGTATACTTCTCCATGGTTCATACCCCCCGATACAACCCATAGATACATCAAAATAGGTAAACAACTCGAAGAAAACATAATCTGTCAAAAACAGAACAGTCTATAGCAATCTGAAAACTTCGTATACTTCTGTAACTCAAAAAATTCTGAAAATTTATAAAAACCTGGGAAATTTGTATACCAATATTACGTAAAAAATTCAGACTCATTTGACACTCTAAAACATTTATAAAATTCCTGGAGTGGGTGCAAAAGTTTCTGTTTTTCAGCAAGATAATGTGGGAAACACTCAAAAAACACAAGCAAAAACAGAACATAAAAATAAAATTGGGTTGCCTCCCAACAAGCGCTATTGTTTAACGCCCCTAGCTAGGCAAAACACAATATATCTACGCATTTTCATCTTTGGTATTCAATCCAAAAGTAGCTCTCATAATAGATTCATAAGGCAATCTTATTTTCTTTCTAGGAAAGTGTTCCAAGCCTTTCCTTAATGGAAATTGGAATCTAATGTTTCCTTCTTTCATGTCAATAATTGCACCAATTGTTCTAAGGAAAGGTCTACCAAGAATAATATGACATGTAGGATTGCAACTATATCAAGAACAATGAAATCTACGGGCACATAATTCCTATTTGCAAAAATAAGAACATCATTCATCATTCCCATAGGTTTCTTAATGGAATCCGCAAGATGCAAATTTAAAGAGCAATCATCAAGATCATGGTAACCTAGCACATCACATGAAGTTTTTGGAATCATGGAAATGCTAGCACCCAAATCACACAAAGCATGGCACTCATAAACTTTAATTTTAATCTTAATAGTAGGTTCCTATCGGTGTCAAAACCGGTGGATCTCGGGTAGGGGGTCCCGAACTGTGAGACTAGAATCGATGGTAACAGGAGACGAAGGGGACATAGATTTACTCAGGTTCGGGCCCTCCAATGGAGGTAATACCCTACTTCCTGCTTGGTTGTGTTGATGATATGGGGGTTACAGAGTTGATCTACCTCGAGATCGAATGGCTAACCCTAGATGAGTTATTCTATCCCTATACCCTAAAACGCATCGGCTTATATAGACGCCGAGGATGCCTAGGGTTTACACATGTTCAGTTACATGTCGAAGAGGTAAACATGCCTAACTATGACTAATAACTTGGAGAGCATGCCATGGCTCCTCGAAGCTTCCATCTGGCATAGGTGGTCTTTAATCATCCGATGCTCACCTTGCGGCCATACAGTCCGGCCCATAAACGAATGATCGACTATCCGGGGACCCGCTAATCCAGGACTCCCTCAGTAGCCTCCGGACTAGCCTTCAATGCCGATATATATCCGGTCAATCTCCTCATGTCATCATCTTTGGCTTGATAGGCGAGTCCCTCATCCCTCTTTGTTTGGCAACCGACCAGTCTTCGGTAAGATCCCAGATGTCGCGGACGCGGGTTCATTATAATAACCGCATGTGTTCCTCAATTTTCACGCGTCGTGGGGAGCGAGTGGTTAGTGATTTTTACAATCTTACCCCTCCATAGCGGAAGCACCACCCTTTTAATTGAACAAAATTGTGGCTCAGACCACATCCTCTTCTTCCTCATCGAAAGAAACCTATAGCAGAAGCTCCATGAAAAACATAGCTAAGGCCCCTAGCTCCTTCGCATGCCCCTACGACTCACACCCAGGGGACTGGACTAGCTGCTCCGTTACACTCCTACGGCTCCGCAATCTAGAGACCCAGGGGTATCTCCCTTCTTTAGATCTGGCGATGACCCACGCAAGTCTGCTTTCTTACAACGACGAAGTTTTCATCGAGCGTTTCCCGAATCCTAACAAGGGGGGATGCGTATGCTTCGTCCCCTTTCTCCTCCAGGGCCTTGGGTTTCCAATCCATTCATTCTTGAGGGGGGTGCTGGAGTTCTACGGGATCCAACTCCACCACCTTACTCCAGGGTCCATCTTGCACATCTCGGGCTTCGTCGCTCCCTGCGAGATGTTCCTGGGGTGCGAGGTACACTTTGATTTGTGGATAAAATACTTCTGTCTCGTCCCCCGAACTCGGGACAAGACAATTTTGGAGGTCGGCGGAGCCGAAGTGTGTCGCATAGCGGGGACGGGGTATCCGGTGGGCACACCAAAGAAATCCGAAGAGTGGACTTCGGAATGGTCTTATATTGAAGACATCCCCCTGTTTGAGCCAACTCGGACAGGTCTTCCCGAATACTCCGACGCCCTCCCGAAGAAGAGATACAACTGGCAGCCGAGGAGTTCATCCCAGGAGGAAAGCGTCAAAGTGCGGCGCCTAGCAGCTCAGGTGCAGATGCTCGCCCACCACCAACTGACCATGATTGATGTCATGGCCGCCGCCATCTCCCGGTGTGTGTAGCCCCTTCAACAGGGGGTACACCACTTGTGGCAATACAACGGGACGAGCGACACCACTCACTCTCGAAAGCTAGAGCCTGCCAATCCGACGGCGTTGGCCACCGCACTTGCCGACCTATAGAAACGATAGCAAGAGGACTTTGTTCGGCGGGCAACCAAGGAAGGATATTTGGCCCACACTCCTATCGAATGGGTAAGCCTTTCTCTCTCTCACATGAACATAGTTCAGGGTTTCCATTTTGCAATTTATTTAACCGAAGACTTGCGTGAACAGGAATGGAGGAGTTTCATCAAGACTGTCAACTGTCTGGCTCCTCAGCCCGAGAACCATTCACCCGACAACGATCTGGGTTTCAACAAGGACCCGTATCTTCTACTTGACTTTGAAGACGGAGTCTATCTCTAGGATAGCATCGACCAATCCCCGATGGATATCATAGTTGATTACCCCAGGTCATTCTCCATCCCTACAACAAGCAAGAAGAAAAGCTCGTCCCGCAAGAGGCCAGCTACCAACAGCGCCCCGGACGCGCCGGCCCCGACTCCCAAATGTCATCGATCCGTGCGCCATACACCGGCAGCCGAAGCCACGGTCGAGTCGGAGGCCAACAAGGATCCTACGAAAGAGCCGGCCATGGGGACGAATCCACCTGCCCGCTCATCCTGGAGGTACATCGTTCGACTATCCACTCATTATCAATAAATGGAGTCTTACAACAGTTTTGTTTTATGGAAATATTTAGGTGAAATGCCTAGTTCTCTCCTGCCGAAGAGGTTACCAGGGTGTCCGGAGATGTTTGAAATTCCCGAGCTACAGCTCATGCAGCTCCTGCTACAGAAGCCCCCATGGCCAATCCAGCACCTTCCGATTCTAGTGATGGTGTATCCGTTACCAACTCGGAGGTGGGGAGCGCCATGAATCACCGGCAACGGTGGGAGGCCATGCAGCATCCAATATTCTCTGAACAAGAGTTTGATGCCCTACAGTCAGCGGATGCGCACATTGGAGCTGCCCGAGCCGGGTTTGGTGAGGCTATGAAGTTGATATCAGCCAACATGCAGGTAAGTGGTCGGCTTTTATAGAGTCCGAATACTCATGTAAACCCAGTAGCCCCCGAGCCGTAATTTGATTTGGAACAAACGAATTAAGGATCTCTGCAATGTTTGACTGCTGACGTAGGCTTCAAAGCAACATGCCGAGCAATTGGCCAAGGAGCTGGAGGACAGCCGCACAGAAGTGCAATCTGTGAAAGCCAAACTGGCGCAAGTGAAGAGCTTCACCAGGGAGGCCCATGGTGAGTGTACCTTTATTGCTAATCTTAATGTATTATCGTGCCTGATGCACGGATTGCATGTAGCAGCCGAATCAATAGGGCACATGCAAAGGCAGTTGGAGGAAGCCCGAGACTCTCAGTGGTACGCCGAGTCCCAGCACGAGGCTGGCTGCCTTGTTGTGCAAAAGCAAGCCGAAGAAATTAAGAATTTGAAGATTCAATTGGCCTAAGCTCAAGAAGAAAACCAAAAGCTTCAAAGGGGCATATTCGGTAAGTGTGATTCTATTATCAACAAATATTTCCTATGTAGGAAGTAAAAGTAAGTACGATGTTGCCTCATGTATAGGTCTCCTATCCTGGCATCCCGAAGAGGAGATCGGATCATACCAGGGGAACCTGCTGAAAGAGTTGACCACTCTCCATGGGCATGTGCGGAAAGCAGTGAAAGGCATGGTAAAGGCACTATGGCCTGCCGAACAGCCGCCTGAAGGGCTAGCCGAACTGGTGGATCGATTCAAGGGGGCTCGAAATAGGTTCGAGCTATGGAAGACTTCGGCTTGCCATCAGGGAGCACGGCAAGCATGGGCAATGATCAAGACCCGTTACACTGGACTTAATCCTGAGAATATGGGGCAGGTTGGTCCCATGGGATCGGATGGAAAAGAAGTGCCGCTCCACCTGGTGTATGACCAGGTGATGCCTGCCGCCCATCTTTCACAAGAGGACTGCCCCCTTGACACCATAATCGATAATCTCGATCAGCAGCCGAACATGTAATTTATATGTACTTGTTGTAGAAACAATCTGTGTTGTAAACTTTGTCTTAACCGGCCATCGGCTTCTCCCTCCTATGTGAAGAGCTCGGAAGTGTTCCTCCTTATTTTCTACTCCAAAAGGGCGAATTGTATTCGGGGAACCAGGCAATCCGGCCATGTGGTGCGAACAGACAGAAAGCACACAAAAAGATATGTTATATTACTGCTTAGCATAAGAAACATCTTTAGAGGAAAATAGTACCTCTATCAATACCTTTCATCGGAGCTCTACGAAGGTCATAGATAGAAGTCCGCATAATTTTAGTATGCGGCTAATTGTGCTTCGGGAAGAAAATACCCAAACAATGGTGATAACGACCGGAGTCGTATAAGGTGTTTCCATCACAGCCGACCAATTGTTGACGTAAGATAGCTAGCTTTCGGCTTCACCTGTCCGAGGTACGTGTCCGGATGACCCAGTCGTAACAATCGTAGATTGCTCCCTTTACCCTGTAGCCAAACAATCGGGAACGTAAAGGGTAATCACAGGAGCGAGACAACCCAGCTTGACAAAGTCTTAGTTCGAATTGATGCATATGATGGCTTGAACGTGACAAAAGAAACGTGTGCGCATGATAAGTGTGAGCAAATACTTGTAATATAAAAACGTTGGCTTCTAGAAGAAGCCCCCACATGATGTGTTCGGATTTAACACTTTATGGTGTATGCCGATAATCTTTAGTACAGGATCGGTTCAACCGAACATATGGAAAAAAAGAAATTGAGCCTATCAAACATCAAAATGAGAAGGGAATAAGAAAAAGGCAAAAAGAACAAGAGGAATAAAGAAAAAATATGGGGGAGTTAGATGACACCGGTTTATCCGTAGAAGCGCCGAAGACGAGCTGCGTTCCATGGGTTTGTTCAAGGCAGTTGTCGGATGGACTCGAAAGACGATAGGCACCTCCCGCGAGTATTTCGTCGATGATGAAGGACCCTCCCATTTGGGGTTGAGTTTATGCTTCTGTTTCTCCGGGATTCGTAGGACGAGTTCACCTATGTTGTATGCTTTTGCCCTGACCTCCCTACTTTGGTAACGTCGAGCTTGTTGTTGGTAAAAAGTGGAGTGATCCCGAGCTATGTCGCGCTCTCCCTCCAAGGCGTCTAAGTCATCCTTCTGATCCAACTCGGCCTCCTTTTCCTTGTACATGCACACCCTTGGTGCGTCGTGAATAATGTCGCAAGGGACGACTGCCTCTGCCCCATAGACCATAAAGAGCAATGTGTAACCCGTTGATCTGTTCGGGGTGGTGCGCAAGCCACATAAAATGGAGTCGATTCTCCCACCCAATGACAGTCAGACTCATGAAGAGATCGGACCAAGCATAGCTTAATGCCGCTCATAATGAGACCGTTTGCTCGTTCGGCTTGTCCATTGGTCTGCGGATGATATACTGACATGTAATCGACCTTTATGCCCATTTTTGTGCACCAGTCCTTGATCTCTTGGGCCGCGAAGTTGGATCCATTATCCGTGATTATACTATGTGGGACACCGTCACGGTGTACCACGCTGGATATGAAGTCGATCACTGGTCCGAATTTAGCCGACTTGACGGGCTTTGCTTCGATCCATTTGGTGAACTTGACAACCATGACCAGTAGGTATTTATTTTTCTTGGTCCCCGCTTTAAGGGGTCCGACCATGTCGAGCCCCCAGACCGCGAAAGGCCAAGTGATCGAAATAGTCCGAAGAGCTATTGGGGGCATGTGACTTTGATTTGCAATGAGTTGACACCCTACGCAATGTTGGACAAGTGATTGGCATGTGTCCAAGCTGATAAGGGCTCTTGCCACGAAGTGACGACCGCCCATGCCTACGTGGATTTCGGAGAGGAGCTCCCGTCCTTCTTCCTCGGATATACGCCACTGTAATATTCTGGTTGTGCTTTTCTTTTATAAATCACCCTCATGTACTTTGTAGGCCTTGGATCGCCGAACTATGCGTCGTGCCTCGGTTTGATCGTCGGAATTGCAAGTTCTGGTAGAGCACAAATTTTAGCTGGATTTGCCTCTATTCCTCTATGGGAGATGATGAATCCAAGCAGCTTAGCAGAGGGAACTCCGAATACACATTTTTCCGGATTGAGTCGTATATCATATTCGCGTAGACTAGCAAAGGGTTTTCGTAGGTCGTCGGTCAACTGGCTGACGTGTTTGGTTTTGATTACCACATCATCCACGTATGCCTCGACCGTCTTACCGACTTGTGTCACGAGACAGGTCTGGATCATGCGCTGGTACGTGGCCCAAGCGTTTTTAAGCCCGAAAGGCATCGTGTTGAAGTAGAATGGCTCGTAGGGGGTGATGAATGCGGTAGCCGCTTGATCGGAATCCTTCATTTTAATTTGATGGTATCCGGAGTAAGCATCGAGGAAACACAACGAATCATGTCCGGCTATGGCATCAATGATCTGGTTTATGCATGGTAAGGGGAAAGGGTCCTTGGGGCAGGCTTTGTTAAGGTCCTTGAAATCGACACGCAGCCGCCAGGACTTGTCTTTCTTGGGTACCATCACCAGGTTTGCAAGCCACTCGGGGTGTTTAATATCCCGAATAAATCCAGTCTCGAGCAGTTTAGCTAATTCTTCACCCATGGATTGTTGTTTGGGCTCGGAGAAGCGGCACAGAGTTTGTTTCACGGGCTTAAAGCCTGGGATAATGTTAGACTGTGTTCGGCAAGCCGTCATGGGATTTTGGGCATATCGGAAGGATGCCACGCAAAAATGTCCCAATTTTTGCAAAGGAAATTCCATAGTGCTTCATCCATGAGGGGATCAAGCTAGGCTATGATGGACGCTGTCTTATTGGGGTCTGTTGGATGTACCTGAAATTTGATGATTTCCTCTACGGGTTTGAAGGACGTGGACTTGGGGCTTTTGCTAAGGATCACATTGTCCTTATTAACTGTCGACCGTAATGTGGTCAATTGTTCGGCAGAGAAAGTCTCCGCTAATGCCTCGAGGGTGAGCGCTGCCGTTTTATTTTCGGCCTGAAGGGCTATGTTCGGATCACTGGCGATCATGATCACTCCATTTGGTCCTGGAATTTTGAGCTTCATGTACCCGTAATGGGGTATAGCCTGGAACTTTGTAAAGGCATCACGTCCCAGTAGGGCGTGATAGCCACTCGGGAAGTGGACAATGTGGAAGAGAAGTTCTTCGAATCGGTAGTTTTCGGGCGTGCCGAACACCACGTCCAGGATGATACATCCAGAACAACGTGCCTCTTTCCGTGGGATAATTACCCGGAAGGTTGTATTGCTATGTTCGATGCAAGATCGGTCGAACTGCATTTTTTCCAGGGTGGTTTTGCATATAAGGTTTAGACCACTGCCGCCGTCCATTAGCACTTATGTAGCCTGTATCCATCAATGATGGGGTTCAAGACTAGTGCGACCAGTGAGTGACTGGGAAGAATGGCCGGCTGGTCAGTGTCCCCAAAAGTAATCGGTATGTCTGCCCATGGGCTAGTGGTACCACTTGGTAGACCTATTCGAGCTCCCTAGGAGCCCTTTTACGCATGTTCCTTGATGGGAAGATCTCGTGACCGTCAGGACTTCGGCATTGTATCCGGGCGGCAAAGAGGAGTGCCTAATCGATGGAGGTGTTTCAAGGATGGCCTTGCCGCTTTTTGCGACTTGCCAAACAACCCAGCAAGCTCTAAGGTTGTGTGTCGGGTTTGTGTTTAACAACACGGAATGTATAGGGTAAGGTTTGTCCAATAGTCCATCGAGGACAGTGCCGGTCCGTGACAGGGGCTTGTTTCTTTTTTTGACGGGTTCGTACCTGGCTGGCTGCTTTGGAGGTATCCTCTTTTTCCGAGCTCCTCTAGGGTGTTCGGGGAAAATTGGTTTCGAGAACAACTATTCGGATTGCTAGCCGCTCTTCATGGCATAGTACTTTTGTACCAAATCGGATAACTACGAAAAATCGCTTATGTGTCGGCGGGCCAGGGCATTAAGAATCCCTTCATCATGGCAATGGTGAATGAAAGTTGCCATCATCTCTTGGTCACTAAGACCTTTTACTCTGCTTCTAGCGAGTAGGAGTCTGGCCCAAAAGTGATGGACTGATTCTCCTTGTAGTTTCTTAATATCTGAAAGTCCGAAGACACGGGCTTTGGTGCGATATTGGAATGATCGTCTTGGGCGGTGGGTGGGAAATAATTCGATTCCATGCTGCATTGAGTGTTCGGAATTACAGTTTCCGAATCATGTGATGGATCCCAGACCGGTGTCGGTCCGGCTTTAGAGTGATTCCCTACCTATGGCTCGCCGATAGAGTCTCGGTGATCGAGGACTGGGGTATAGACTGTTTTCAATTCTGGCTATTGAGACAAATCCGCAGCCGGACACTCGATAGTAGCGACAAGCTGGGTGACCGGAGGGACATGAATGTCCTTGTCATCAGGTCTGATACTGAGCCGATCATAGACCGGAACCTGGTCATCTGATATACGCATAGCTTTGATCCGATCGAACAACTCGTTTAAGAACGAGGTGATGGTAGGATGCATTCGCTGAGATGAGTGGATTCATCGAGCGACATGATGCTTCCAGAGCCATGCCGAAGCGGATCTGTGTTCCATCCAACCATGAGACCTGATGTCTTCGGCGTCAAGGCATCCGGACTTACAAGTTTCTCTTCGAGGGTCAAAGGTTCCATTAGGACAAGTATTCCCCGTGAATCAGACATGAACTCTAAGCTTCCGAACTTGATACTCTAATTGGGGGAAAAGCTTCCGGTCTCGCCATGACGGCTGATCAGGCTGGCATGCGACAAGATGTCGTTGCCGGTGAGACTCTGATCGGGGGCGAGAGTCCCCCGGATGCAGATCTCGTTGCTCGCGACGAGGTGATCCATCGAGTCCTTTGGCGCTCATGGAGGAACTCTCAATGAAAGCACCAATGTCGGTGTCAAAATCGATGGATCTCGGGTAGGGGGTCCCAAACTATGAGACTAGAATCGATGGTAATAGGAGACGAAGGGGACACAGATTTACCCAGGTCCCGGCCCTCCAATGGAGGTGATACCCTACGTTCTAGTTGGTTGTATTGATGATATGGGGGTTGCAGTGGTGATCTACCTCGAGATCAAATAGCTAACCCTAGATGAGTTATTCTATCCCTATACCCTAAAATCCTCCGGCTTATGTAGACGCCGAGGATGCCTAGGGTTTACACATGGTCGATTACGTGCCGAAGATATAAACATGCCTAACTATGACTAATAACTTGGAGAGTATGCCATGGCTCCTCGAAGCTTCCATCTGGCGTAGGTGGTCTATGATCATCCGATGCTCACCTTGCGGCCATATAGTCCGGACCATAAATGAACGATCGACTATCCGAGGACCCCCTAATCCAGGACTCCCTCAGTTACCACTCATCATGGAGTTTTCTAGGGATAGAAACTTCCAACTCAAGTTTTTCTTCATAAGATTTCATCATAGCATCAACGATATGTTTGGTAGAAGCCTTATTTTGATTATAAGCATGTGGAGAATTCAACATGGATTGCAACAAGGAAATACAATCAATCAAAGAGAAGCTATCATATTTAAAGTCCTTGTGATCCAAAAGAGTGGGTTCATTACTATTTAAAGTTTTGACCTCTTCAATCCCACTTTTATCAATCTTAGCATTAAGATCTATAAAATCCGACTCATTGGGACGACTTTTAAGTAAAGTTGACTTATCTCCAGTCCCATCCTTATCAAGATTTATATTGGAAAACAAAGATTCAATAGGAGTCACATGAATCACTTTGAGATCTTCATCATTATTAACACGAGAACACACTTTTTCAAGCCATTCATGCTTAGCACGTATTCTAGCGGTCCTTTCCGTACTTTCATCAATAGAAATTCTCGTATCTGCTAAAGACTCGTTAATATCATGCTTGGGTGGAGTAGATCTAACTTTCAAAGAATCAATCTCAAGTGAAATTCTATCAATGTTCCTAGCCAAATCATCAATCTTGAGTATTTTTTCTTCAATCATAGCATTGAAAACCTTTTGCAAACCAATAAATTCTTTAACAATATTCTCAAGATCAGAGGGCATATTATTATAATTTCCATAAAAATTGTTGTAGGAGTTACCATAATTATTTGAGGAATTACTAGGAAACGGCCTAGGGTTGAAATTACCTCTATACGCGTTATTACCAAAATTGTTCCTACCAACAAAATTCACATCCATAGATTCATTATTATTTCCAATCAAAGAAGACAAAGGCATAAAAGTAGGATCAATAGGAGCACTCTTTCTAGCAAACAATTTCATCAATTCATCCATCTTTTCACTCAAAGTATTTATTTCTTCAATAGCATGCACCTTTTTTACTAGTAGGAATCTTTCGGTATGCCATTGAGAGTAATTTTCCATAATATTATCTAGGAGTTTTGTAGCTTCTCCTAATGTGATTTCCATAAAAGTACCACCCGCGGCGGAATCTAAAAGATTCCTAGATGCATAATTCAATCCCGCATAAAAGATTTGTATAATCATCCATAAACTAAAACCATGTGTGGGGCAATTTCTAATCATTAATTTCATCCTCTCCCAAGATTGTGCAACATGCTCATGATCAAGTTGCTTAAAATTCATTATATCATTCCTAAGGGAGATGATCTTAGCGGGCGGAAAGTATTTGGAGATAAAAGCATCTTTACACTTATTCCATGAATCAATACTATTTTTAGGCAAAGATGAAAACCAAGTTTTAGCACGATCTCGTAGTGAGAACGGAAATAGCTTCAATTTAACAATATCATTATCCACATCTTTCTTCTTTTGCATATCACACAACTCAATGAAAGTATTTAGATGGGATGCAGCATCTTCACTAGGAAGGCAGAAAATTGTTCTTTCATAACAAGATTAAGCAAAGTAGCATTAATTTCATAAGATTATGCACTAGTGGTGGGAGCAATCGGAGTACTAATAAAATCATTATTATTAGTATTGGAAAATTCACACAACTTGGTATTCTCAGACATTGTGACAAAGCAAGCAATCAAGCACACAAGCAAGCAAAAGGCAAACGAAAAGGCGAATGGAAGAAGGGCGAATAACAAGGCAAATCTTTTTGGTATTTTCTGAAAATCGTTTTAGAAGTGGGGGAGAAGAAAACGAGAGGCAAATGGAAAATAATGTAAATGCAAGAGACGAGTTTGTGATGGGTACTTGGTAGGCTTGATGTGTATCCTCCCCGGCAATGGCGCCAGAAATCCTTCTTGCTACCTCTTGAGCTTGCGTTGGTTTTCCCTTGAAGAGGAAAGGGTGATGCAGCAAAGCAGATAAGTATTTCTCTCAGTTGATGAAAACCAAAGTATCAATCCAGTTGGAGGAACAAGCAAGTCACCAATGGATGCACCTACACAAACAATCAAACTCTTGCACCTAACGCTATAAACGGGTTCTCAATCCCTTCACGGATATTTGCAAGGATTAGATCTGGTAGAGATAGATGTAAAAGATTGCGGAAAGTCAAAAAAGGTAAATAAATTGCAGAAAGGTATTTTTTTATTTTTGGTTTATAGATCTGAAAAATATATTATGGAAAGTAGACCCGAGGGGCATAGGTTTCACTAGAGGCTTCTCTCTTGAAGGAAAGTATCACGGTGGGTGAACAAATTACTGTCGAGCAATTGATAGAAAAGAGAAAAATTATGAAGATATCCAAGGCAATGATTATGCATATAGGCATCACGTCGATGTGAAGTAGACCGAAATGATTCCACATCTACTACTATTACTCCACACATCGACCGACTCCTGCCTGCATCTAGAGTATTAAGTTCATGAAGAATAGAGTAACACATTAGGTAAGATGACATGATGTAGAGTGATAAAATCAAGTAATATGATGAAAACCCCATCTTGTTAACCTTGATGGAAACAATACAATATGTGCCTCGCTACCCCTACTTTGTCACTGGGTGAGGACACCGCAAGATTGAACCCAAAACTAAGCACTTCTCCCATTGCAAGAATTACCAATCTAGTTGGAACCAAAGCAATAACTCGAAGAGACTTGCAAATATATGAAATCATGCATATAAGAATTCAGAAAAGACTCAAATAATATTCATGGATAATCTGAACATAAACCCACAATTCATAGGATCTCAACAAACTCACGGCAAAAGAGTATTACATCGGATAGATCTCCATGAAGATCATGAAGAACATGGTATTGAAGCACAAAGAGAGAGACGAAGCCATCTAGCTACTAGCTATGGACCCGTAGGTCTGTGATGAACTACTCACGCATCATCGGAGGGGCAATGGAGTTGATGTAGATGCCCTTCGTGATCGAATCCCCCTCCGGCAGATTACCGGAAAAGGCTCCAAGATTGGATCTCTCAGGAACTAAGGCTTCTGGCGGCGGAAAAGTATTTGTGTGGCTCTATTTGGTATTGGGGGAATATTTGAGTATTTATAGGACGAAGATTAGGGCTAGGACTCCTGCCAGGGAGTCACAAGCCTACCAGGCGCAGCCAGGGGGTGGCCTCGCCCCCTGGCTTGTGACTTCCTGGCAAGGTCCTTGCCTTCACTCCAAGCCTGGTAGATCTCTGTTGTTCCAGAAAAAATCATCGCAAAGATTTTATTCCGTTTGGACTCCGTTTAATATTCCATATCTGCAATACTCAAAAAATAGGAAAAAATAGAAACTGGCACTAGTCTCTACATTAATAGGTTAGTCCCAAAAATAATATAAAATAGCATATTAATGCATATAAAACATCCAAAACAGATAATATAATAGCATGACATAATTAAAAATTATAGATACGTTGGAGACGTATCAGCCGGCGAGGGCAGCGAGCACGGGGCTCGCGCTATCCGTGTCAGGTAACATGTCGTTTGCCTCGGCGGTGTCCGGGGTAGTCAGCTGCTGCTTTTTCTTTGGAGGTGACTCTCGAGGTGCCACATCTTCCGCGTCATCAGGGTGCTCTGCAGCTGTGGCCTTGTAGGCGTGCTCGAGGGAGCAAACATTGTTATTTTCGTGCAGGTGATGTTAATGGCACCGTTGCATCCCGTCATCTTGAGGACATTGTAACCATGGTGCATCACCGCCATGAGCTTGGCGAGCACGGGGTACCCCAAGATTGCGTTGTACGGGAGGCCGATGTGCGCCATGTTGAAGTCGATGAGCTCAGTGTGGTAGTTGCTGCACGTGTCGAAGGTAACCGGGAGGCAAATCTGCCCCGACAGAGTGGTGGAGCCGTTGGTTACCCCGGAGAACGTCTTGGTTGGCTTCAACTGGTCATACAACACCTGGAGCATCTCGAAGGTCTCCAAAGAGAGCACGTTGAGGACAGCGCCCCCGTTGATGAGGGTCTTGGTTATCATGACGTTGCTCATGGTTGGGGTACACATCATGGGGAGCACGCGTGTGACAACTTTGGACCTGGAGCTGTCCTTGGCGTCTAAGTAGATGGCACACTAGGACCACTTGAGGGACTTTGCGGCCTCCTACCTCGGGAGGCCAGCGTTCACCTCACGAGCGAACTGCTTGAATCGGCGGTTTGATGAAGGAGCATGGGTTCCGCTAAGAATGCATGCCATAGCACGAGGCTCTTGGTAACCCCCAGCCCCCTCATCACGCTTTTTGTCATCGTTCCTCCTTGGTGGGGGTGGCAGCGGGGGGAGTGCAGTGTTGTCCTAAGGTCATGCCTCGCGAGGATAGTTGCGCCAACCGTCGTCCCAGGGCTGATCAATCCAGCCCTGGCAAGGGTTTCCGCCATGACTGTCCCACCTACCGGTGCCATGGTCGTTGCATTCTGGGCGCCAGCCAACACGCTCGTCTCAAAGGATCTTGAGCTCCTGGCAGTCTTCGGTGTTGTGGGTGTGCATGTCATGGTAGATGCAGAATAGACGGTGGTCCTTCTCAGGCAACCCGTGGTCGCACCCGCGCTTCTGCTCAGGCTCTGCTGCAAGTACAACAAGGCCCTTGCGCTTGACCTCCTTGGCCTTGGCCTTGTCATCTTCCGGCGCAGCGTCGGGGTCATCTTGGACGAGCATGCGGCCCTCCTCGGCCTTGGCGCACTTGTCGAAGATGCTGAACAGCTCCATGACAGTGCTCAGGTTGTCCTTGATGGCGAGCTTCTCACACATTTTGAGATCCTTGACACCGCCGAAGAATGTCGTGATGATGGTTTCATCAGTAGAGCATGGGATCTTGTTGCGCAATTGACTGAACCGCTGGATGTACTTGCGCAAGGTCTCCCCAGTACGATGCTTCACACGCGCAGGTCGATGATGCTCAGGGGGCGGTCGTGCGTACCCTTAAAGTTGGCAACGAACAGCTCGTAGAGGTCGCTCCATGAGGAGACCGAGTTCTCAGACAGTTTCAAGAGCCGGGACCATGCATCATCCTTGAGGGCCATCGGGAGCCAGTTCGCCATGGCATTTTCATCACCACCCGCCACCTCGACGCTCGGTGTATAAAGATGGAGGAACTCTATGGGGTCAAGGGAGCCATCGTAATGCTATGGCAGCTCGGAACTGAATTTGGTAGGCCAAACCACCCTGCACAACTCACGTGTGAAGGCCCGGCAGCCCACGGAGCCCGCTAGGCCAATGCATGCGGGGACGGCCTGGTTCTGGCGTCTCGCCACAGTCACTGTAGGACTGAAAGTATGTCTAGAGGGGGTGATTAGACTACTTGACCAAATAAAAGTTTTGCCTTTTCCTAAATTTTAGTGTTTGCAGTTTTAGCATTCATGGCAAGTCAATTTCACCCTACACATGCAATTCTAAGAGTATAGCAGTGGAAAATAACAACAAGCATGAGTAAAAGGGATAGGGTAGGAAGTTCAACGCGATTGTAGACACGATGATTTTTCCCGTGGTTCCGATAGGTGGCACTATCGTACATCCACGTTTATGGAGTCTTCAACCCACGAAGGGTAACGGTCGCGAGAGTCCACAGAGGGCTCCACCCATAAGGGTCCACAAAGTAGCAACCTTCACTATTCCATATGGCTTCCGTCCACAAAGGACTAGCCTCACTATGGGTAGATCTTCACGAAGTAGGCGATCTCCTTGCCCTTACAAACTTGTTGGTTCACTCCACAACATGAAGTAGGAGGCTCCCAAGCGACACCTAACCAATCTAGGAGGCACCACCCTCCAAAAGATAATAGGCTCTGTAATGACGATGAACTCCTTGCTCTTGTGCTTCAAGATGATAGACTCCTCAACACACAATCATTCTCTCACAGATTTGGCTTGGTGGAAGAGATGAGATTGGTGGAAAGCAACTTGGGGAGGCTAGAAATCAAGATCCATATGGTTGGAGTGGAAGATCTTGATCTCAACACAAGGGTAGGTGGTTCTCTCTCAGAAAATCTGATAGGATAGGTATGGAATAGTTCTGAGTGCTTCTCTATCGAGTAGGTAGTGGTGGAGGGGTATATATAGGCATCCCCAAAAATCCAACCATTACACACAAAATGACCAACTCGATGACACCGATGTGTTAATCTTGGTGGTACTGAAGTGATCAAAAGGTGGCAACTTTTGAATCTCGGTGAGACTGATATATGAAACTCGGTTGCACCGATACGGTGACCAACAGTCAGATTTCCAATCTCGGTGACGCTGACCCAACAATCTCGGTGGTACCGAAAATGTGAATTTGTGTAACAGAAAGTTGGCAACCTAAACTCGGTTGTACCAGTATGGAATCGGTTTCACCGAAGTGGCTAGGGTTTGGCTAAGTCTGTCTAGGTTCTAGAATCGGTGGCACCAAGATAGGAATGTTGGTTGCACCGATTTTGAATGTTTGGCTATAGACAAACTTTGGTGGGAGAGCTTTTGGATGTTTGTGGTGACTATCACTTGTGCACGCATGAGCATTTTGTTCACCAACAAAACCTTACCCCCTTTTAATAGTATTGGCTTCGCTATGGACTCAAAGTGATTTCTCACAAATGTAAAATGTAGAGTCCTCTTGCTTGAAGCTTGGCCAACCTATTTCCTTGCATCTTGGGGTAATTCCACAATCCTTTTGCCATCCCTATCATTGAACTTTTCCTGAAATATACTTTGTGGAAACAAAAGTTCAATGACTTATAGGTTGTTATTAATTACCAAAACCACCAAGGGGGCAAATGTGCTTTCAATCTCCCCCTTTTTGGTAATTGATGACAACATATAGATCAAAGCTTCGACAAAGATATAATCAATGAATATAATCGTCGCTTTGAGAAGTGTGTGATAAGCAAGAGCTCCCCCTAAATTTGTGCATTATTTTAAATTTGCGTTTGAATGCAAATGCACAATCGATCAGGTACATGGGTCACTTCTTACATGTCACATACAACTTGGTGGTGTGTGAGAATAATTAGAATGAACATCATAGCACAACACAATCAAGCAAGGATGAATGGTCATCACATAAGCATTAAGATGATAGGAAATAGTAGCATCACACATTAAAGCGTATGATCAAACATCATCAAATGTGTATCACAAGCAACCAAAAGAGTATTGTTTTTGAAGAAGCAATAAACACCAAAACGCTCTCTCACTCGAAGCCTAAAGATCTATATACACTTCTCCCCCTTTGGAAACAAGTTACCAAAAAGTTCAAAGGCATATATCTAAGCGTTCTTGGGTTGATCTCCTCCGGTTGTTGATGAAGGAGTCGAGAGAACGGCGTCGACGAAGATCTCTGCAGATGTCGTGGATGGAGTTGGAGTGGCAGATGGAGGAACTGGAGCTAATGGAGCAGGAGCTGAGGTGATAGCAGCAGGAGCTGATGAAGAGGGACTCAATTCCGGAGCAGGCACAATGGCTAACCTGGCCTGAGTAGGAAACTGTGTGCCTGTCCTAAGAGGTGATCCATCCTCATCTGAATTCAGCTTCTTCCTGGTCCTTGTAGCAGCCTTGGGAAACCCATGGGAGCTGGGGGTGCCTGGATCTGAAGATGTACTAAGCTCAAGGCTAGTGCCTAAACTCATGTCAACACCCTGCTCTGGCAAATTCTGACGGTCCTGAGCATCTGACATACTGACCCTGTGAATAGATTATAGAAGAGCAGAAGAAGATGAGTCATCACAAAATGAGGCTGGTTTTTGGAAGATTGAACAAAAGATTTCCAAGGTTTTGCATTATGTCACATGAAAATCGGTACAGCCGAAGCAAAGTTTTCGGTGCTACCGAGACTGACTATCCCATTAACAAAAACTTGGCACTCTTTTCGATGAGACCGAAAAGAAGTACTCGGCTACACCTACCTAGTAAATCGATCATTTGCTAGACTATGGGAATTTCTTGTGGATAGGAAGACATGCAATAGGTGGCTCATAGAGAAAAACAAATCCAATGCGCAAGAATCAGACGGGGAGCACAAAGGAGGTCGAATCCGTACCCTAACTCGGCGACGGATCCGCTACGGCGGCGACGATGGAGAATATTTCATCGACAGAGGTGAGTCCCAGTGGCGGAGGAGCGCAGGGGGACAAGGGTGATGACCAGGGGTCTTGAAAATGGCAGCTTAGGGTTCTGAGGCATGACGGTTTGAGGATGAATTTCAAAGCGTCGAGGTCCACAGTATATATACCCACCACTGTCGATGATGTCGATTCTATATTGTCGGTGTCACTGAGTTCCCCAACTATCAGTTGACAGGGAAACTCGGTGTAACCGAGAATAAGGAATTGGTGTTACCGAGATTGAAAATTCAAATCAACCCTAGGCATTCGGTGAGACCGAAAGTTTGGGGTTGGTTCCACCGAGATGCACTTGGGAGGTTTTAATGGTCAGTCCTTGTCGATACGGAACTCCGAGTGCTCCACACATAGAGGGATTGAAAAGCACTTGTTCAAATTTTGTCATGCAACATGAATAGAGTATGAGGTGAGAAATCATAGATTTCTAAATAGTGGTCCTAGGCATTCTTGTCCATCCAATTGGCAAAAGATAAATCAAAGACCAAATAGCAACAATTGGATGTCCTCGAATGAGAAAATAAATGCAGACCAACATGCTCACACAATAAGATGTCAAATGAAATCATGACAAACATGCACAAACACTCTAGCATCTAACAAGCACTTGGGCGATGACGAAGTTATCTATATATGAGTAATTGACTTAGGATCCAAGTAAGAATACTTGATCATAGGTCATACTCATCGTTTAAGCACAAGTGGGGTTACCACTTTTACATAAAGCATTTAATGTTGTCACATACTAAGATATGCTTTGACTCAAGTCTTAGAGTAAAGCTCCCCCTTGATGTGACATCCCCTCATAAGAGGGATAAACTAGCCTTGGGTTTTGTCAATGAAGACTTCATGTTGGTGCGGTAGTGGTGGATGCTCAAAGTTGATGAATATCACCAAGAGTTGGGAGCATCCTTATTGTTTCCTTACTCTTTTGACCGACATGGGTTAGTCCCAACACACAAGAGACAAATACAAGGATATCTATGGACATGGAGTGCAAAGCATGTGTGATGATGTCCATTGATTTGTTGATTACCTTGTCCCTTGCTTACCTTTGAGGGAATGTGTGACTCCTTGAACTATTGCATAGGGTTGATGTTGATTGCAAATAGATCTTGCCAATAATGAATGTGATTGAATTTCATTGGCGGAGCCACCCCTCAAGAACTTTCTAGTTCTTCTTCTTGGGGACCCACATCAGGTTGATGGGGATCCTTGGTGTTGTAGTAGCCTTTGTAGACATTGAGCTTGAAGTAGCCTTGGGAACCCACTCCACCATAGCTAGGGATTCATCTTCATATGAGTCAATGTCCTCTTGAAGCTTGTTCTTGCCCTTGATATTGTGGTCTTGTGGTGGAAGGTCATCTTGAGTGTTTGTCACCTTGGGAAGAGTATTTTCATACTTCTCCTTTTGAGGAACAAACTTGGGCTCGAGATATTGACCTTCTTCACATTCAGCTCCATTAGCGTTGAAGTAGCCAACACCACGATTCTTCCGGTATCCTCCATGCTTGCGTACAATTTCCTCAAATTGCTTACACTCGACAAGACTCTTGTAGATACCTTTGTTTATAATTCCTTTCAATAAAGCACTTTCTTGCTCAAGTGTAACTTGGCTAAGAGAATCATCATTAGTGGAATCAATAGAACTACTAGGAGCAACATCATTGGGTTTAGCATTTTTATTGTTGCTACTAGATGAAGAACCTTTCTTGCCTTTGTTACTAGTTTGCTTAGATTTAACTTGTGGCATGAATGTAGACAAGAATAGTCATTTGGCAAGATAAGATGAAGTCTTCTTTCGGAGATCATCATTGATAGCTTTAAGAAATTCATGTTCTTGCTCCAAATTGAGCTTCTCGAAGCGTAGCTTCTCATGAGTTCTTACAAGCTCTCTATGATCTTCGAGAGTAGATTCATGGGCTAACTTAAGAGTTTGAAGTTCTTTAGTTAGTTCTTCTGTTTTCATCTTATCATCATCAATCGACCTATCTTGACTAGCATGAGAATTATCAAGTTCATTTTGATCAACATCACTAGTTTTATCACATAGCAAGTCATCATCACAAAGCAAATCATCTTCATCACTATTGAAATCAAGATATTCAGGGTGTGATACCTTGGGGCCTTTAGCCATGAAGCAACTTCCATTCCTTTCGTTTGGTGAATCAAATAGATCAAAGGAGTTGGTAGTCACTAGAGCAATTCCGGCAACACCATCATCTTGACTATAGTCGGAGTCGGATTTATAGCTTCTCTCGGAGTTGTTGTTGGAGTCGGAGCCAGAAACCCATTCACCAACATGAGCTTGATGTTTTCTTCTTGTGTAGATCTTGGTGTACTTGCCCTTCTTTTCCGAATCTCTACTTCTCCTTGAGGGTCTTCGTTCATAACGATCATCTCTACTCCTTCTCTCTCTTTGAGGTGATTCATTCCTTGAGCTTCGTCTTCTAGGTGACTCTTCTCTTCGTTTGCAGGGAGCCATGCACTCATTGTAGTAGTGACCGGGCTTCCCACAATTGTAGCAATTGCGGTCACGACTTGACGAATGCTTGTCATCATATCTTGAGTTGGAGTTCTTTCTTTGCCTATATTCTTGTAGAACTTGTTGAATTTCTTGACCATGAGGCTTATTTCTTCATTGGTGACAAGGTTGTCGCTTGAAGTTACGGGAGCATCACTTGTGGCCTTGTAAGCACCACTAGACTTGTTGCGGAGCTCTTCTTTGTCTTTGAGTGTCATCTCATGAGCAACAATCCTTCCAAAGACTTCTGTAGGCTTGAGATCTTTGTAGTTGGGCATCATTTGGATTAATGTGCACACAATGTCATATCTCTCATCCAGAGCTCTAAGTATCTTCTTGATGATGAATTTGTCGGTCATTTCATCGCTTCCTAAGCCGGCAATCTCATTGGTGATGACAGCTAGCCTAGAGTACATCTCTGCGACTCCTTCACCATCCTTCATCTTGAACTTGTCAAGCTGACTTTGAAGAACATCTAACTTGGATTCTCTCACGGACTCGGTTCCTTCGTGCATATCAACCAAAGTATCCCAAATCTCTTTTGCATTCTCAAGACGGCTGATTTTGTTGAACTCTTCAGGGCATAGACAGTTGAAGAGAATGTCGCATGCTTGGGCATTGAGTTGCAACATCTTCAATTCATCTACGGTCGCTTCACGATCCGGTTCTCTTCCATTACCAAAGAATTCACCTTGCAAGCCAACACAAACAACAGCCCAAACAGCAGGGTTATGACCAAGAATATGCATTTTCATTTTGTGCTTCCAACTAGCAAAATTAGTACCATAAAAGTATGGACCTCTACGATGATAATTACCCTCAATACATGCCATACTCTCCTAGGTTGTGAGACCAATGCAATGGAGACCAAAGCTCTGATACCACTTGTAGGACTGAAAGTATGTCTAGAGGGGGGTGATTAGACTACTTGACCGAATAAAAGTTTTTCCTTTTCCCAAATTTTAGTGTTTGCGGTTTTAGCATTCATGGCAAGTCAATTTCACCCTACACATGCAAGTCTAAGAGTAGAGCAGCGGAAAATAACAACAAGCATGAGTAAAAGGGATAGGGTAGGAAGATCAAACGCATTTGTAGACACGATGCTTTTTTCCGTGGTTCCGATAGGTGGCACTATCGTACATCCCCGTTTATGGAGTCTTCAACCCACGGAGGATAACAGTCGCGAGAGTCCACGGAGGGCTCCACCCATAAGGGTCCACGAAGTAGCAACCTTGACTATTCCATATGGCTTTCGTCCACGAAGGACTAGCCTCACTATAGGTAGATCTTCACGAAGTATGCGATATCCTTGCCCTTACAAACTTCTTGGTTCACTCCACAACACGAAGTAGGAGGCTCCCAAGAGACACCTAACCAATCTAGGAAGCACCACCCTCCAAAAGGTAATAGGCTCGGTAATGACGACGAACTCCTTGCTCTTGTGCTTCAAGATGATAGACTCCTCAACACACAATCACTCTCTCATAGATTTGGCTTGGTGGAAGAGATGGGATTGGTGGAAAGCAACTTGGGGAGGCTAGAAATCAAGATCCATATGGTTGGGGTGGAAGATCTTGATCTCAACACAAGGGTAGGTGGTTCTCTCTCAGAAAATCTGATAGGATAGGTATGGAATAGTTCTGAGTGCTTCTCTATCGAGTAGGTGGTGGTGGAGGGGTATATATAGACATCCCCAAAAATACAACCGTTACACACAAAATGACCAACTCGGTGACACCATGTGTTAATCTTGGTGGTACCGAAGTGATCAAAAGGTGGCAACTTTTGAATCTCGGTGAGACCGATATATGAAACTCGGTTGCACCGATAAGGTGACCAACGATCAGATTTCCAATCTCGATGACGCCGACCCAACAATCTCGGTGGTACCGAAAATGTGAATTTGTGTAACAGAAAGTTGGCAACCTAAACTCAGTGGCACCAGTATGGAATCGGTTGCACCAGAGTGGCTAGGGTTTGGCTGAGTCTGTCTAGGGTCTGGAATCAGTGGCACCGGGATAGGAATGTTGGTTGCACTGATTTTGAATGTTTGGCTATAGACAGACTTTGGTGGGAGAGCTTGTGGATGTTTTTGGTGACTATCACTTGTGCACGTATGAGCATTTTGTTCACCAACAAAATCTTACCACCTTTTAATAGTATTGGCTTTCCTATGGACTCAAAGTGATTTCTCACAAATGTAAAATGTAGAGTCCTCTTGCTTGAAGCTTGGCCAACCTATTTCCTTGCATCTTGGGGTAATTCCACAATCCTTTTGCCATCCCTATCATTGAACTTTTCCTGGAATATACTTGGTGTAAACATTAGTTCAATGACTTATATGTTGTTATTAATTACCAAAACCACCAAGGGAGTAAATGTGTTTTCAGCCACGTCCTAGACAACATGGTCCTCATGTTGGCATTGCTCTTCAAGTGCACCGCGCGCGTCGGGCAGTGCGCGATGAATGATCTGGTAGCTGACCTCATCCTGGGCTGACGGGGGCGCTTCATAAGGCTGGTCATGTGGGGGCACGTTGCACCGATAACTGTCTGGGTCATTGTGTAGGAAGGGGGGCGGAGGTGTCCTGTGAGCCACGTCCCCTGCATGGGTGACTGAGGGCGGAACGAGCGTGAAGGCGCAGGGGCCTCCCCGGCGGCAATGACGAGCTTGGTGATGCAGCCCAGCCATGCGTTGTAGCCGACATCCGGGGGGTGGTAGAGGAGCAGCTCACGGGCCATGAATAGTGCCACCTGTGCGTTCACCTACTCCATACATGGATGCGAGGAGGAAGCCATGGTGGTGCGTCTGTCCCTTCGCACCGACGGGTGCGTAGAGGAGTCCTGCTACTTGCGGGCGGCGGGGTCAGTGTTTGTCGTAGGCTCGGCACCGGAGGAGTAGCGGCGACCGCCCCGGCCCACGGGCACAGTTTGGATGACCTGGGCCGCCCTGCACTCGGCGTGCACATGGCGAGCGTCGGCCATGGGATCGATGAAGCTGGTTTCGAAGCGGAGCTGGAGAATAGCATCGCACCCCTTCCCGGCGTGCCAAATGTCGAAATCGGGCCTCTGCAAACCCAAGAGAGGTTCAAACACTCGGGTGCGCTCTCTCTCCAACCCTACTCGTCCTCACAGCTTTACGGCGACTCTCCGATGGCTCTTGCTAAGGGAAAACTAACAAGGACACACGATTTACCCAGGTTTGGGCCACCTTGCAGTGTAAAACCCTACTCCTACTTGATGGATTGCTTGAGGTAGAAGATGAGTACAAGGTGTGTTATTGCCCTCCCAAAGACTTCTCCACTGCCATGGTGGCCGGCCCCCTCCTTATATTGGCCTTGGTCCTCTTTCCTGAAAATATCTGGCGAGAAGGGTTGCCACAACGGCCAGTTTGAAGGGGGGCAGGGTTGCTACATATCCTGACAAAAGGTGGTCTTCGCCTGCTAAAGCACCTCGCCGTGACATGCTGGTGGGCTCGTGGATGACCTCTATCCCACCGAGCCTTTGGTCCTGGTCCTCTTGCACCGGAAGGGTAACCTTTGGGGATTTTCTTTGGGACCCCCCCCCTCCCGCTGGCGCTGCTCCCTTATCACCAAAGAGGAAAGCTCCTCGGTCTGTGCCTATTGGCACGGCTCTATGGGCCGCTCGGCTTCAGCCACGTGAAGGGGCGAGGCCATGGGGCCCGTCGTGCAGGCTTTGACGTCCTTCGTCGATCCCTCCGGATGGCCTCAAGAGGGGGGCATGGCAGGGCCCCGGGAGGCGCCTTCAGGACGGAAACACTCCCTATCTCTTGAGGGGGCTTGTGAATGCACCCCTCGCGAGGAGGGGGCCCTCGTGAGGGTCTGGATCCTGAGGCCCAGCAGGGGGGCTCAAAGGGCCCACGACACGTGCCATGCCTTGGGCCGTAGGCATACGGGCCTGGGTACCCCCAGTTCCACGGGCCCGACAGGCACTGCACCATTGTCTACACCTTTCCATTGTGATGGTCTAGATTCCATCTACTTCTCCCTCTCGCTTGCTAGATCAAGGACGAGGAGACGTCACCAAACCACATGTTTCCTGAACACGGAGGTGTCGTCCGTTCGGCACTGGATCACGATTGGATCGTGAAGAGTACAACTACATCAACGTGTTATAAACTCTTCCCCTTAACGGTCTACGAGGATACATATATGCACTCTCCCCTCCCATTTTCATGCATCTCCTAGATTAGATCTTGGGTGTTTTGTAGCATTTTTTCTAATTTTCATTCTACGTTCCCAACAAATCTTATGCATGATGTGTGTGGGATGACTGAACTATCTTCCTTATGCCAGTGATTATTTTATCTTTTTGATTACACAGATAACCACCATAGAAAGTCTGTCTCTCATCCTTTACATGTGCTGCTAGTTCTTCTATTGTTGTGCTCTAGTGTTTAGTTGTGATCACTCGTTGTTTGTTTCCTTAGACAAGTTGAATTCACGAGTATTTCGAGTAACTAGCTCAATTTAAACCATATATTTTTGTCATCTTGAATGTTTCAAATGCATGCTTCAAATTTTTAGATCTCTGTGGAGAACTTCGACAACCTGTAGTTCGGGCGTAAAACCCCAGTGTATTTCAACATAGACTTGAGCAAATCTTTCACGAACCCCATCGATCGCCTATTAATAGTGCGGAATCCTAATACTCAAGAGTAAACCTAAAACACTATGCTTAATTCATTTGTTTCGTCTTTCTTGAGTCATATTCATATCAATGTGTCCAATCCACATACATTGTTCCATGGGGACTAAAACTTGTGATATACTTAGCAAACATAGCTAGTCCCCTATATGTATATTGTCATCTATACCAAAATGATTTAAGTGCATGATTGCATTTTAAATAACTTTTCCACATACACTCTCGTTGTCTGGGCCTACCCATTTTCCATCTTATTCCTTATCCTCTCTCTGTATATCTTTCCTTTTTTGTCCTTATAGATGGTGTTTCGTAAAGTACCTAATAGCAATACGGTAAATTATTTGGATTTATGTGACGGGGGATCGTCACCTCAGGTTATCGGATGGGCTTCGGGCACAAATATACCAAGGTTTGATCCCTCTCCTAGAAAGTAACAACCGTACTCGTGCTAATATGAGATTATATCAAAGACAAAATACGAAAGGGGTGCTAAATGGTTTGTTTCGTGGGTAAGAGGTCCAGTTGAAGGTCGACAGTCTAGACGAAACATCTAGATCAAATATACTATGAGCTATTCTACACTTTTAGGGTTTTTAGAGTCAAAGCGGGAAACCTTTACATATTGTTCTTGGTTTGTATTTTCATTCATTCATCTTGGCCTTCGTACAAGTTCTGGCTCTGTCTGTGTGTGGTGGTTGCACGACTCTTATTATGGAAATCAAAGGTGATGTCTCTAAGGGAATATGTCACCCAAGGATGGCCCCCTCTTATATTACCACACAAATGCAGCCAAACACGACCCATAATAAGCATGCGCGACACGGGTAAGTGTTGAATCCACTTGCTCCTTTCAGTATTTGTAATGATGTCATGGGCATGCTTGTCAAGTCATTCATTATCCCCATAGTGAGTTGGCGACTTGCCTAACAACAACTTGGTTTGGTGGAACTATCACCTCTTTAGGCCATTTGGCATTTTCGTGTTTCGCTGCCATGTGGCTTCTCGAGCAAGGGGGAGGCCGATGCAACTTACAAATGATGATTATTGGATTTTACACTCATATTTTTCCGAGTTTAAACTTTATTTTTTTGTAACTATCACTTCCACTTTTGTAGGAATCACTAATTATTGCAAATATATGCAAATCTCCTTATTTAATGCTATGTTGTGGACATGGGCATAATCTGGAAGAGATGAATACATTATCAAGAAATGCATCAATAGAGGATCATTTCCATATAAAGGGGGTCACTGAAATCTTCTCTAGAAGCAAAGGCGAGCACGGGTATGAGCAGGGTGCACCCATGCCGACTGTTGTACCACGTGGAAATGAGCTCGGGAGGTCAACCCAGACATATTCCTAAAGGGCCCAAAGGGCCTTTTGCGGTGAAGATCACCAAAATATTTCCCAAATGAAGGCCATGAACACTCCAATGGAGTATTCTCTACAAGTGATGGTCTTACCCCTTAGGGAGATAGATGTGCAATGTTCTTTCTTAGTCTCTAATGTTTTGCAAACCCTAAAAGAGGGGTGCATTTTATATAGGTTGACCACAAAGAGTAGGTAGGTTGGTGGGGAAAGTTACAAACGCTCCACCCTTTCTCACTATGCATGGGTAGGCCAGATGATCTAGGATGGACCGGAGGTTATGGGGTACCTCTCAACAACTTCAGGGTCTCTATAAAGTTCCAACCTGGTGCACTTATTTAGGGCCTCGAGGCTCCGGGCAACCTCTAAGAATCGAGACGGTTGCAACCCGGCCCACAGATTTCATGGTGGCTGCAAGCAACCTCCGGGAGTGTCCATAGAGTTGCGGCCATTAGACTGGAGGTTGGCTCAAAGGCTTTGGGATACCTTTGCAGCAAATTGTTTCCTTATTCTTGAACTTGTCTAGAGACACTTTGTTCACTCATTCTTCAACTTATTGCTTCTTAGCCTGGCCTTCTCCCAATGCATTTCAGTGTCTGGCCTTTGGTTTTAGTACTCCTCCAATCATCCTACGATCCACTTAATTTTTCTAGGATTTTTCAAGGCCCATAAATATTTTATTTATCTCAAATATAAAAATAACAAAAAACAGGAATTGACACGAGGCACTGGATTGGCAGATTAGTTCATGAAAAAACTTTATTTTTTGCATAATTGATGGATAATAGACATGAAACAAACTATATATATATTCTTGTTTCTTGGCCGAGGACACATAAATGCATATTTTCACAATCCCACCGTTGGATCATCTTGTTACATTAGAGAGATGACACACTATTTATTTCATATTTTTTGATAACTTTTAAACCGTTAAACGCACAACCAACCTAAACAAGTTCTGTGGCAAGCTATGGTAGACACAATTTTGCATA
The DNA here is from genome assembly GCA_022496015.1 of Hordeum marinum. Lineage (NCBI taxonomy): Eukaryota > Viridiplantae > Streptophyta > Magnoliopsida > Poales > Poaceae > Hordeum > Hordeum marinum. The sequence goes on along the minus strand of CM039672.1, from coordinate 272,528,889 downwards.
TATATATATATACGAGAAGGGGTAATTCATGTTTGTCCTCGAGAATATAGATGATAATGACTGGAGGATCGAGAGTATATCTACCAGAAGGGGTGAATGTTAGATTTAATTTTTTTTCGCAACTCAAAACTTATGAAGACAACACATCGAAAATGAAATTAAGTTATGCAATTCTATGAAATAAAACAACTTTGGAAAGAAAAAAAGACAAGATAGAAAGCATTTCTCTATGAAAGATAACTATGAGAGCATAGATAGGACGCTCATAATAGAAAACATTACAGAAAGTAAACGGTGGAAATTAATGTAAAGGATCAGATGAAACCAGTGGTGCTCGATGGCGACAAGGTATCTGTTCAACCAGTTCAATCTTCTGCAGAAGAGCTACATCTTGTTGGAGGGACTTATGGTTGAACACAAGAGCAAAACTCTCTCTGTCCTATTCTCCTTGACCAAGTTTCTCAACTTGTGTCAATTTACTCTTAGTAGATACTTTAGGCGATCTCCATAACCTTCATATATTTTTGTCTTTGGAGACCACAATTACTCTTGGTAACTCAGACGGACACGTAACCATCTAGAGAGCTAGCAGCTCTCAACAGTAATAGGTTCAAAGCTCTCGACTTAGAGATATGTGATGCTCAAACACTATCTAAATTTTGGGATTTGGGTTTTCTTGATGGATTTACTCAAATCCTTCTAATAGGGGTGCTCAAACAAACTTTACAGGAAAATCAAACTGAGCAACTCAGCGAAATGGCGAGCATGGTTGGCTATTATAGCCAGAGCAATGCCGACAGTGAAATTACCACTTAGAGTCTCAAGCTCAGCCAATGGACAACCAACATGTATACAATAGTGGGATTTCAAACACACCCGACAACTTTAGTTGAGAACGAGCAAAGTTGACTCTTCTGCCGGAGAAATTCTCTCGTGGCCTAGAAGAACTTCGTCTCTAGCTGCCAAGTAATTACTTTTCACACAAATATATTTCACTCGTCTCAGTTGGGATACTTTTCGGTTAAGCATCATAGAGTCATAAGTGCCGAAACTCATATCCCCTCTTAATAGTAGAGTGGTCCTCTGACTCAATTGAAGAAAGTCAACTACGAAGTAAATGTTATGTCTTCACTTTGCCTTCATTCTTCTCTGTTGCAGTCATTTTCTCTTGGATGTTGATACGTCTCTAATGTATCTATAATTTTTTATTGTTCCATGCTATTATATTATCATTCTAGGATGCTTTTTAGGCTTGCTGAATTATATTATATTTTAGCACTAACCTATTAACCCAGTGCCAAGTGACCGTTGTTGTTTCCTGCATGTTTTTGGATTTTCAGGAATGTTGTACCAAACAAAGTCCAAATACCTTAAAACTTTTTGATGATTTTTTTGGACCAAATAAAGACCCGGTAGCTTTGGAGGGAGACCGGAGGGCACACGAGGTGACCCCAAGCCAATAGGATGCACCCAGGGGGTGGCCGCTCTCTGATGGCTTGGGGCCACCTCCCCGGCTCTCTGGTGTTTTTCTCTGGCTTCTAATTTCTCATTAACCCTAAAAACATCAGAGAGCCTCCCAAAAAACATTTTTCACCGCCGCAAGTCTATGTTTCGCCGTGTGCCCATCTAGAGCCCTGTTCTGGTGCCTTGTCGAAAGAGGGATCGTCACGGAGGGCCTCTACATCATCCTTGTTGCTTCGATGGTGATGTGTGAGTAGTTCACCATAGACCTACGGGTCCGTAGTTAGTTCCTAGATGGCTATCTCTCTCTATGTTCTTTAATACAAAGTTCATCGCATCTTCGCGATGATCTATTCGATGTAATCACTTTGTGCGGAGTGTTTGTTGGGATCCGATGAATTGTGGGTTTATGTTCAGATTATTCATGATATTATATTTAGTTCCTTGCTGGTATTTTCATATATATGCATGATTATATGCTATCTTCATAATTATCTTCGATCTGTTGATGTAGTTTGGCCAACTACACTGCTTTATCTTCAGTGGGAGAGGTGGGTTGTAGTGCGTTCAATCTTGTGATGGTCAATCACACTAACAGAAAGGGACCTTACATGTATTGTATTGCTGCCACTAAGGGTAAAACGATGGGGTCTACTCATATTAATTGGATTTACTTTGTCTACATCATGTCATTGTTCTCCAAGCATTACTCTGTTTCACTTAATTCTCTAGATGCATGCTAGATAGCGGTCGATGGGTGGAGTAATAGTAGTACATTCATGTAGGAGTCACTCTACTTGCTTACGCATGTGATGCCTATATGCAATGATTATTGCCATGAATAAATATTGCATAACTATACTCTTTTCTATCAATTGCCCAACGGTAATTTGTTTACCCATCGTATGCTTTCTACATGAGAGATGCCTCTAGGGAAAACTATGCCCCCCGGGTCTATTCACAAACATATTTACAAACACTCTTAATACATTGCTGCCATTTATTTGTTTTCCTTTTATTTTGAAATATAAAATTATCAACTATCATCTACACTACACATTACTTGCAAGTAACGAGTTCAAGGGGATTGACAAACCTCTTGCCCGCGTTTGGTGCAAGTGTGTGCTCTTTTGTGTGTAGTTGCTGAAAACGGGAAATTACATGGTTCTCATATTGGTTCGATAACCTTGGTAATCACTAAGGAAAATACTTATATATACTGTGATGCATCATACCCTCCTCTTCAAGGAAAAAACCAACGCAGATCACAAGTATCAGGAAGGATTTCTCGCGTCGTTGTCAGGGAGTATCATCAATTTCCTATCAAGTACCTTCGCACAAATTATCATTCACATGTTCTACTTTTACTTGCCTATTTATGTTACCTTTATCTTTGTCACACCAAAACTGGAAGTAAATGCAAAATTTTAGGATAAATGGATAATCATCCACTTGTTAATCTTTTCAAACTTGATGCTTATTGTAAACCAATAGCTAATAATGAATTTATGAATGAAAATTCTATTGGGATACATATATTGAATGAGAAGCATGGTTGCAGTTTTGTTAGTATAAATTCTATGAATATCAATTGGGCTAATGATCATGATTGGGGTGATAATCATGATAATTCTTGTGACCTTGAGAATTCCAAGCTTCATGAAACTACTACTGATAATGATATTTGCAATGCTACTAAAAGTGGGTTTGGAAGTGCGTCAACTTTAGGTAACAATGGTCCCACTACTTTGTAGAATCATCAATCTTATGATTTTTTTGATAAAAGTAGGTTTGGAGAGGTCATGACTTTAGTTGATGTTAATCCCACTATCTTAGAAGATTGTAAAACTTTTGTGCATGTGGATCATGTAGAAAATATTTTATACAATAGCTATATTTTTTAATTTGAATGTGATCCTACATGTAATTATTATGAGAGATGCAAATATGTTTATACAAATTTTCATGTTACTCACTTACCTCTCTATATATTCAAATTGTTAATGCTTTATTCTTCCTACTTCCTTATGCTAGACACTTCTTTTATTGATAAATTGTTTTTTTATCAAATTCCTATGCATAGGAAGTATGTTAGACTTAAATGTGCTTGTCACATGTTTCATGATGCTCTATTTGTGCTTCAATTCTTGTCTTTTATGTGAGCATCATTATTATCCCAAGCCTATCTTATGGCTATAAAGAAAGAGCTTGTTGGGAGATAACCCAATACATTCTGTTTTGTGTGATTTAACATGATTATTGCTACTGTAATGATTATGTTTTTATGTTTAAATTAGTGTTTGTTCCAAGTAAATCCTTTGGGATGACTTGAATGATAAGTAGAATTGATACGGTGCAAAAACAAAAACTTTTGCGTCCAGTGCAAAATTTCTCTGGTTTTACTAGAATAACTTTCGGATTTAATTTTTTTACACAGTATTTATATAAAAATTCCTCATGTTGTACTAAGTTCTCAGAATTTTTAGAGTTACATAAGTATGGTGTCTTTTATGATCACTATAGATTGTTATGTTTTAGACAGATTATGTTTTTGCTTGCATAGTTTGCTTGTTTTGATGATGCTCTGGATTGTATCGGGGGTATAAGCCATGAATAAGTCAGAATACATCACCTTATGAAATAATAAAATATGAATCAATTTATAACAGTACCTAATGTTTATGGTTCACCTATCCTACTAAAGGATCTCACGAGTTTTCTGTTGAGTTTTGTGTGCTGAAATTTTCAAGTTTTGAGTGTTTTCATGATGGATGAAGGAATAAGGAGTAGCAAGAGCCTAAGCTTGGGGATTCCCAAGGCACCCAAGTCAAATTCTAGGAAGACTCAAGCGTCTAAGCTTGGGGATGCCCCAAAAGGCATCCCCTCTTTTGTCTCAATCCATCGGTATGTCACTTTGAGCTACATTTTTATTCATCACATGATATGAGTTTTGCTTGGAGCGTCGCTTGCTTCAATTTGCTTTTGTTTTATTTTTCCACAATAATTGTTTGCTGGACACACCCACTTGAGAGAGACACATATTCACCGTGATTTATTAGAATACTCTTTGTGCTTCTTATATCTTTTGAGCTAAGCAGTTGCTCTAGTACTTCACTTATATATTTTAGAGCATAGTGGCGTCTTGATTTTATATAAATAATTGCACTCTCTTTCTTCACTTAAATATATATGAGAGTTAATAAATAGTGACGGTAATTTGCATGGGTTATAAGAGTAGTCCAAAAATAATAGGTATTCAAGTAGTGCATAATCAAAACCTTCGTGTAGCACATAAAAGAGAAATTGTGAGTTAATGATATTGATGTGGTAATATGAAAGGGCGTGGGTGCATGGTTGTTGGTTAGTAAAAATATTGATAGTTACAGGGTGTTAATTTGATGTTCATCTAAATATTGGTTATGGCATGATGATGATGTGTGAGCATTCTTATTCCTCGTTGAAATCCTAGTGTTGTTTAGGTCGGGACCGTGCTAGTTAACTCCTACCAACCTCCTCCCTAGGGGCATGAGAGTAGTACTTTGCATTGAGAGAGCTAATAAAATCTTGCAATAAGTATGTGAGTTCTTTATGACTAATATGAATCCATGGATGTACCACTCTCACCACCTCATATTTGCTAACCTCTTCGGTATCGTGCTTTGTCCATTTTCACCTCGAGGATCGATGCAAACTTCGCCGGTGCATCCAAACCCCGTGACATGATACGCTTTGTTGCACATAAGCCACCTTATATCATGCTCAAAACATCCATCATATCTACCTATCATGGCATTTCCATAGCCATTCCGAGATATATTGCCATGCAACTTCCACCATTACTTCATACGACTAGTACATTTATTGTCATGTTGCTTTGCATGATCATGTAGCTGACATAGTATTTGTGGCAAAGCCACAGTTCATCAATTTTATACATGTTACGCTATGTCATTGCACATCCTGGTACACTACAAGAGGCATTCATATAGAGTCATATTGTTTAGTAGTTTTTCATATCAACTTGTAAGGATGATGGCGACAATGATTCCCCCACAAGTCGGGATGAGACTTCAGACAAAAAGAAAAAGGAAAAAGAAAAAAAAAGAAAAAAGAGAATGAAAGAAAAAGAAAGAAAAGGACAAAAATAAAAAGAAAAAATGAGAGAAATGAGAGCAGGGACAATGCTACTATCTCTTTTTCCAAACTTGTGCTTCAAAGTAGTGCCATGTTTTTTATATAGAGTCCCATGTTTTTCACTTTCATATGCCAGTGGGAATTTTCATATAGGACTTGGCTTGTATGTTTCGATGACGGTCTTCCTCGAATGCCCAAGGTCTTCATGAGCAATCAAGTTGGATGCACGCCCACTTAGCTTCAGTTGAGCTTTCATACACTTATAGCTCTAGTGCATCCATTGCATGGTAGTCCCTACTTCTCGCATTGAAATCGATTGATGGACATCTCCATAGGCCATCGATTCGCCTAGTTGATGCGAGACTTTCTTCTCCACTTTTACCCCTTTGAAACCTACCCCATATTCTATTCCAGTTATATGCTAAATCCATGGTTCACGCTCATGTATTGCTTGAGTAATAAAATGCTAAAGCGTGTTAAAAAGTATGATCCAATTGTCTGGCTTAACACCGTGGTGCTTGACATTTGTATTTGTGTGGTGAAGACGGAGCCATACCATACTAATATGATAAAAATGAATAAGGGGTAAACATTCTTTAAGGATTGTACATTTTGAAAACCGATGGTTGTGTTACTTATGTCTATGGATATTACTATGTTGATGTGTGTCTATTCATCGTTTCTCAATGATCATACCTGTAACGGATTACATGTTGGGTAGCATGTCACATCAAAAATTACGTTTTATCATTTATCTACTAGAGGACGAGCAGGAATTAAGCTTGGGGATGTTGATACGTCTCCAACGTATCTATAATTTTTTATTGTTCCATGCTATTATATTATCATTCTAGGATGATTTTTAGGCATTTATTTGCTGATTTATAAAAAATTTGGGCACTAACCTATTAACCCAGTGCTAGTTGTTGTTATCTGCATGTTTTTGGCTTTTCAGGAATACTGTACTAAACGAAGTCCAAATACCACGAAACTTTTTGATGATTTTTTTGTACCATATAAAGATCCGGAAGCTTTAGAGGTAGATCGGAGGGCACACGAGGTGCCCCCAAGCGAATAACGCCCTGGTCGCTTGGGGCCACTTCCAGCCCTCTAGCGTTGTTCTTTGGTTCGATAACCATAGTAATCACTAAGGGAAATACTTATCTGTACCGTCCTGCATCATCCCCTCCTTTTCGGAGAAAAATCCAACACAAATCACAAGTATCAAACGTCCCGTGTGGCAATTGCTTCGACTCAACAATATTTTTGGGTGTTATCTTCGATACATGATCTCCTCGGTTGCCTTAGCATTCTTCTCTGCATCGTAGATAATAATCTTCTGAGTTTAGAGCAACTCCTCTTAACTCCAAGGACCCAATCTCTGTGTGTGCATTAGCAAACACATTTGTCACTTACTGTTTCTGTCCGACAAACTCCAAAACTCTGAGGCACCAAACTGCACCAACAAGGAGGATAATTTTTGTATGTGAATGGTACCTATCAAGAACTTGATAATTTGATGTAAGTAGTTTTGGCGAGTCTACATAAATATAAAAGATGCATGAAAATTGTCTATATTTTATTTGTTGCTCGCAATAATTATCCGGTTTTATTTCCTAACGAAAATAAATTTAATTATTAGCTCTAGAACATGAGGAAGGTATTTTTTTTCGATGATAGGATCGCAAATCTTAGAATCTTAACTATGAATATTGTAAAAACTTAAATTATACTAATAAAAATGAGAAAATTAGAGTAGTTAGTTTGGATCGTAAAGTCGAAAATCACAAAATACAATCACGATTCTCACAACGTTGCATCTAATATATTTTCTATACATGTTTAACCTTTTTTAAAGACACGTATTTGAACATTTTTTATAATGTATGTTCAATAATTTTCAAATACACATTGAAACCCTATTTTGAATGATACAAAACATCTTTTCAACTATACATTTTTTTACTCTGTGTATAATATATTTTAAATGTAACACACATGTTTTGAAAGGTGTAAAGATTTTTTTAATGGAACATACATTTTCTGGAATGGTATCAACCATTTTTCAACAATTACACAAACATTTCGTTTATAATGTATAAATGTTATTTTAATGTTATCTACTTTTTTTTGAAATGCATGCATATTTTCTTAAAGATTTTTTTGTAAGGCCACGGGTATTTTTGCTAACAAAACAGTTACACTGCATTAACATTTTGAAAATTCATGTTGTTTAATTTTTGGGTAATTTGATATTTTCGAATATGTGTATTTAGAATATCTCTTTCGAAAATATTAACAAAATAAAAAAACTAAAACGAATCAACTAACAGAGGGCTAATTGGCCCGGCCCAATAGTAGCGATGGCAGGGAGAAAATTTGGTCTCACAACAGGGAGCTCCTATATGACCCGCACTGCGGCAAAGAGTTCACCTTTCGCACAGGCAGTTCTTCACTCTGGGCCGGCCCATGAAGGTCAACAGCTAACACGTACAGCTGCTCAAACAAAATGTCAAACGCCGCGGTCATGTGGATATTTTTTTAAACACAGTACAGTAGCAAGCGCTCATATACATGCGCATACACTCACCCCTGTGAACGCACACACACACCCTATTCCTATGAGCACCTTCAAAAGACTGAGCCAACATATCATCTTGAGATTTACAAAGTCATCGTAGGTGTCTCGTCGTCGACGGAAACGTCTCCTCCCACTAAATGGGCGTCGCCGGAAATCCTAACATAAATCCAGAAATAAATGCGAGCACCATGACTTGAACCCTGGTGGGCTGGAGATACCACAGTCCCTCTACCATCCAAACAAGGATCTCATGCTATACGCATCGGGACGCTACCAGTAAAACAAGCGATGCTTACTGATAATAAAGTGGCGCTAAACCTAATAAAGCAACTTAAAAAATGGTGTGTGTTGTTAATTGCAAACAATTTATTAAGAAACCAAAATATTTACGAAAGAGTATTTTCTGCAATTCCAACACAAAACTTGGAAAACGCGAAGATTTTTTAAACTCACATTTTTCTGAAAATACGAACAGTTTCAAAATCTCATGAACAACTGTTGAAAACATGAACTTTTTTGAAGCAACTAAAAAAGGAAAACTTTTACATTATTATATAGGGGAACAAAACGTTGAAACGGAAATGTTTTTTAAACCTTTGGAAAAAAATTCTAAACGTGAACATTTTTTTAAAGGGCAAACAAAACTTGAAAACGGGAACAACTTTTGAAATCTAGAACAAAATTATGAAATTGAGAAACAATTTGGAAATCCTGAATTTCTAAAATGGGAACATTTATTAAAACTCCCGAATAAAATTCATAAACATGGACAATTTATGAAAACACGAACAGTTTTTTAAACTCTTGAGCAAAATTTAAAAATGGGTACACATTTTGGAAATTGGAACATTTACTGAAAATATCGAACAAAACTAAAAACACAAATAATGTTTGAAAGCGCGAACATTTCTTGAAAACGGGAACATTTTTTTAAACTCCCGAAATAAATTTTGAAAAAAAGGAACAACTTTTTTGAATTTAGTGGACAATTTTTTTGGAATATATGGATTTCTTGAAATCCAGAAAAATTATGAAACTGAGAAGAATTTGAAAATCCTGAATTTTGAAAACATGAACATTTTTTGAAACTCCTGAACACAATTCATAAACGTGATCAACTTTTAAAAACACGGACATTTTTTAAAAATCTTGAACAAAATTTTAAAATGGGTAGACATGTTGGGAATGCAAGCAGTTTTTGCAAACGGGGACATTTTTTTAAACTACGAAACAAGTTTTATGAAAAAATAAGAATTTTTTGAATCTCGTGAACTTTTGTTTTTGTAAACATGGATTTCTGGAAAATTCTGCAACTTTTAAAAAACAATAAACTTGAAAAAATAAAGAAAAAGGAAAAAATAAAAACAGAAGAAATACATAAATTAAATAGACAAAAACGAAAACAATGAAAAGAAACAGGAAAGTGGAAAAAAACCAGTCCAAAAAAGGTTCAGGAACCTCCTGGAAGGTTCCCAAAACTGGTAAAAACCAAGGCTGTAACCTTCTTCCTAAAACCAGATGCGATCTTGTCGTTAGTCATCTTATTAGATGGGTCGGCCCAGTCGTTCGCTTATTCGCTTGCTTAGGGTAATCGTTCTATGTGTTACTTCCTCAGTTTAACGCGGAGAACGTCAAATAGAAAATTCCCTCACAACAACCTCATTAAGCAGCAGAATGACATGGTTGCCTTAAAAAAAGCAGAATGGCACGGCTTCACAGAGGGAGTCACCCACCAGGGCTGGCCCACGAGTGAGCAGCCAGCGGTGAAAAGTAAAAAAAATGTTCGTCATGAGTATTCAGTGCGAATAGTTTACTTTTTTTTCCTTTTTTCTGCGAATAGTGCGGATAGTTTACAACTAACTATATTTCGCCAGCTATTTCCTTCCCTTCTTTTTTCCTTTTCGAAAACGTATTCTTCTTTTTGAAATTACAAAAATGCTTATTCTTTCAAAATTTGTTCATAAATTCTTAAAACAGTTCACATTTTCAGGAATTTGTTCATAAATTCTAAAAACAGTTCACATTTTTAGGAATTTGTTCATAAATTCTAAAAACAGTTCGCATTCAAAACATGAACATTTTTGGAAAAGTACAAACAAAATTTGAATATATATTTTTTAACAAAAAAATGGAAATTCAAATATATTCCAAAAAATGAGCACTTTTGAATTGTGTATTTTTTTGAAACCATGATTCTTTTTTGAATTGTAAAAATATTTTTGAAACCACGTTTTTTTGGAAATCGTGAATAATTTTAAAACACGAACACTTTTTGAATTTGTGAACAGATGGTGAAAGTAAAAAAAAACTGAAATTCGAAACAGTATTTGAAAATTTTGAACAAGTTTAAAAAGGAAAAAAATGATTTTTCTAGGGAAGGACATCATGGTTGGCTTTATTGATATTTAATAGGAATTACACCATCCACAAGTTTGGAAACGAGACAGGGGGCTCTCCCGTCCAACTACTAGAAGTCTTATTACATAAACCATGATTAGAAGGCGCATACGCCACTTGATTAGAAGAACGATAACAATGTTGACAATTGACCTTATCAATCGACGAAGACACCTCTCCACACTTCGCAACTATTGTTTGTCCAGTAGAGTACTCAATCACTGTCATGGAATCACATTTTGCTTCGACATGAGGGAAACCCAGTGAGTTTGCAAATATAAGACCATCCTACATCAACATAGCCTTCATTGTCACCACATCTCTTGTATAAGGTATAAACCGACAATGGGCTGCCAAAAAATTACCTTTCACGTATCTAAGAACAACAACACACGTTGCTCCTGTGCCTTTCTCCACATGGAAAGAAGCGTCCACGTTCAGTTTCACAAATTTGTGACCTGGCATGCTCCATTTGTGTTCCTATGCACCGATAGTTTTTGACTTGGCTTGGTAAAAAACAAAAATAGAAAAAGGAATAGAAAAACAAAAAAAGTGAAAGAAAAACAAAAACCTCAAGATAGTTGTTCAGTAACGGTTCCAGTCAGGAAAAAGGTTGCCAAAACTGGACACCGTAGCGTATTCGTTAGGGCTAGCCCATCTCGTTTGCCGGTCACTCCCCTTTGTATAAATCAACAACAGGTAGGAATTTCCACACATAGCAAGTGCTCATATTCCCTGACCCGTGCGAGGGAAATGAGCAAATACGTACCCACTCACAGAGTTTGGCCCAGTCAATAGTGGACACAACTGCTCCTGTTTTTTCATTACATTTTTTTCTTAGTTTTTCCATCTTTAGTTTTTCACTTCCTTTTTAAAAGAACATCCAGCCTTTTTACTTTGCTAAACTTATGGGAGTTTTATTTCAAATTCATAGGGTTACAATTGAGTGACACTATATTCTCACAACATGGAGGACATCGACTCATCCATACTGCAGTACATGGCTCGACACGACTCTAATTTGCTATACAGTCTGCTACCCTATTTTAAGATCTACTAATCTTCTGAGGAACATACTCCCAATCAATCATCATCAATTCAAAATGAAAATGTTCATGAATTTGAATGTTCACAAATTTGGGCTTTTAAATTTTCTGTTTTTGAAATAATGTTTGTAAAATCAAAAATGTTCACGATTTTGAAAATTCTAAATGTATTAATTCTGTGAAATTTATTTTATTTAGGAATTAAAAAAATCATGAATTCAAAAAAGGATCTCAATTTTCAAAATATTTACGAATTAAAACATTATTCACAGCTTCCAAATATTGTTTCCTAATTCAAAAAAGCACATGAAGTTCAAAAAATGTTCACTAATTTTAGAGAATGTTCATAAGTTAGCAAAATGTTGATAAACATCAAAAAATGATTGTGAATTCTTAAAATGTTCACAAAATCAAAAGGTATTCATGAATTCCAAAAAGTTCACCATTTTCAGAAAAATGTTCGTGAGTTTGCCAAAAATGTTACTGAATTTAAAATAAAATGCTCCAATTCAGAAAACATTAACAAATGTTAAAATTCTTTGTGCTTTTCAAAAACGGAAAAGGAAGAAACATAAGAGACAGAAAAAACAAAAACTGGCTAAATGGACAGCCCATTTCCGCTGGCAGGGTGCGTGTTTGGTCGTTATCCCCCTACCTGCGCAGGGAATAGGATCCGTTTACATAGCCACTCTCATAATTGAAGTACTTCACTTTTCGAAATCAGCAAAAAAATTCCATGTGGTTAGGCCCATTTTCTTTCAAAGCAAGTACGAAACAAAAGGCTTTTGCTGGATAGTGTAAGCCAGTCACCGTCTGATCGAAGCCCAATTTCGTTCACTAAAGACCCATCCTATATATACCTAAAAAAGTGATCCTCACAATTGTTGGAAATATGCCCTAGAGGCAATAATAAAGTGGTTATTATCATATTTCCTTGTTCATGATAATCCTTTATTATCCATGTTAGAATTGTATTGATCGAAAACTCATATACATGTGTGGATACATAGACAACACCATGTCCCTAGTGAAACTCTACTAGACTAGCTCGTTGATCAAAGATGGTTAAGGTTTCCTAACCATAGACATGAATTGTCATTTGATGATGGGGTCACATCATTAGGAGAATAATGCGACGGACAAGACCCAACCATAAGCATAGCATTTTATTGTATCACTTAGTTTGTTGCTACTGCTTTTTTCATGTCAAGTATCTGTTCCTAAGACCATGAGATCATGCAACTCCCTAACACCAGAGGAATGCCTTGTGTGTATCAAACGTCACTTTGTAACAGGGTGATCATAAAGGTACTCTACTTGTATCTTTAAGGGTGTCTGTTGGGTTGGCATGAATCGAGACTGAGATTTGTCACTCCGTATGACAGAGAAATATATCTTGGCCCTCTCGGTAATATAACATCACAAGAAGCTTGAAAGCAATGTGACTAAGGAGTTAGTCACGGGATCTTGTATTATGGAACGAGTAAAGAGACTTGCCGGTAATGATATTGAACTGGTATGAGATACCAATGATCGAATCTCGGGCAACTAACATACCTATAAATGGAGGGAATTGCATACGAGATGGATTGAATCCTTGGCATCGTGGTTCGACCGATGAAGATCTTCGTGGAATATGTAGGGACCAACATGGGCATCCAGGTCCCCTATTGGTTATTCATCGGAGAGGTGTATCGGTCATGTCTAGATGATTCCCCGTAGGGTCGCATGCTTGACGTTCAGTAACACTAGGGTAATATTGAAATGTTAATAGTGGAAAGTTCGAAAGTAAATAAGAGTCCCTGATGGGATTTGGAACATCACTAGGAGCTTCAGAATGGTTTGGAGGTAAAGATTTATATATGTGAAGTCATATTCCGAGTTTCGAAAAAGTTCGGGAATTTTTTGGTAGAATACCGGGAAGGTTCTAGAAGGTTCCAAGAGTTCCAACGTGGGTGCAATGACCTGGGAAAGTCCCACATGGATTTAGGGGTGGGGCTATAGTCCATATGGGCTTGCCGTAGCATTCCTCAAGGCACATGTCATTTAAATCTAGGGATAAGATCTTATTTCTATATTTAAAGGGTTGAATCTAGAGGTAAGATGTTATCTTCGTGTTTAAAGGGTTTTCTCCCTTGTGGATGGCCTAGGAGGGTTTTGGACGCCCTTCCCCTACCATCTAGCCTATATATAGATTGGGGAGGTGCATGGGGGCAGCCAACCCTTCACCCTTGGCCATTGCATCTCCCAACTCCTCTCACGTTTCTCCGGTACGCGCTTAGCGAAGCCCTGTCAGAATTCTGCTGTCACCACCACCACCATGCTGTCGTATTGGTTTAGATATCATCTACCTATTCTCCCTATCTTGCTGGATCAATAAGGAGGATATGTCACCAAGCCTTACGTGTGTTAAACTCGGAGGTGCCGCACGTGAGGTGCTTGGATCGGATTGGATCGCGACACGAGTACGACTACGCCAATCACGATCTCTAGATCGTTAACGCTTTCGGTCTACAATGGTATGTAGACACCTCTCCCTCTCATTTCTAGCATATCCATAGAATAGATCTTGGGGTGTTTCGTGAGAATTTTTTGTTTCCCATGCAATGTTCCTCAATAGTGGCATCATGAGCTAGGTCTATGCATAGATGATATGAACGAGTAGAACACAAAGTGTTTGTGGGCGTTGATGTTCAAATTTCTTACCTTCTTAGTCTCATTTTGATTTGGCGGTATTGTGGGATGAAGTGTCTCGGACCAACGTTACTTGTCCTCGCATAAGAGACTGGTTCCATCGAATCACATGCAACTTGCACTACTATAGGAAGGTCCAAAGACGACGCATCAATCACACACCCTTTGACGAAACTGTGTGCGATGCACGAATCAGAAACGGTATAGTTCAAGATCCGTCTCCAATAACGCGAACTATGTGCGATGGCGGACCCTTCAAATACGATTCATAAAATAGTTGCGAGTGCGATCTACGGCAGACAGTTTGTTCTTATGAACCGTTTGTGATTAGCAAAGATAAGAGAAACAATTACACAAATCCAGATGTGTGTGATAGTGGGCACATAGTTCATTATCACAAACTATGTGCGATAATATAGCAGAACACAAATGATTTGGTATAAAAAGATGTGTGTGATATAGGGCACATAGTTCGCTACATAAACTGTGTGCAATGATATAGCAGAATGTAAACGATTCAGCATAACAAGATGTGTGCGATAGAGGGCAAACAAGTTAGTAATCAAAATCGTGTGCGCACACAAGAAATAACACAAACGATTGATGTTAATAACATGTGTGTGTTGTGGGCAAACGGTTGCTGGTATACAATTTGTCAGGGATTGACGAAATCATCACCGACAAGTTTCGTAGTTTTGTTCGTGTGTATTGTGATTTGCTTCGTCTGCACAACATCTATGGTGCCTACATAAACGGTTACACGGATCAAGATGTGTGCGACAGACGACATACCGTGCGCTCGGATGAAATGTGCGAGCCAAAATAACACAAACAATTGGGCGTAACAAGATGTGTGTGATGCCCAACAAACAGGTCGATAATCTAAATTGTGCGGAAAGACAGAAAATAACACAGACATATAATAATACGGACGATTCCTGGTAATAAGCACCTGATTCCGAAAGTTATAGCACAAATTATAGTTCACACTCCTACATAATCGACTAAACAGCATAATAACGACATTACATATTTACATATTAACAAGGTTCAAAAAATAGCAAAATGGAAACAACTGCTCGTCGGAGTTGTTGCGGGGCTGGCCTGTTGGTTCGCCAATGTTGAAATATCATCTGCACTCATGTAATATCTATTGGAAACATGCCCTAGAGGCAATAAATAAAGTGTTTATTATTATATTTCCTTGTTCATGATAATCGTTTATTGTCCATGCTATAATTGTGTTGATTGGAAACTAAATACATGTGTGGGCATATAGACAACACTATGTCCCTAGTATGCCTCTAACAGACTAGCTCGTTGATCAAAAATGGTTAAGGTTTCCTAGCCATGGACATGAGATGTCATTTGATAATGGTATCACATCATTGGGAGAATGATGTGATGAACAAGACCCAAACTACAAACATATCATATGATCGTGTCAGTTTATTGCTATGGTTTTCTACATGTCAAGTATCTGTTCTTATGACCATGAGATCATGCAACTCACTGACTCCGGAGGAGTAGCTTGTGTGTATCAAACATTGCAACATAACTGGGTGACTATAAAGATGCTCTACAGGTATCTCTGAGGGTGTCTGTTGAGTTGGCATGGATCAACACTGGGATTTGTTGCTCCATGTGACGGAGAGGTATCTCAAGGCCCACTCGGTAATACAACATCACAATGAGCCTTGCAAGAAATGTGACTAAGTGTTAGCCACGATATCTTGTATTGCAGAACGAGTAAAAGAGACTTGGCAGTAACGAGACTGAACTAGGTATGAAGATACCGACGATCGAGTCTCGAGCAAGTAACATACCGAAGAACAAAGGGAACAACATACGGGATTGTCTGAATCCTTGGCATAGAGGTTCGGCCGAGAAAGATCTTCGTAGAACATGTAGGAACCAATATGGGCATCCAGGTCCCTCCATTGGTTATTGACCATAGAGGTGTCTCGGTCAGGTCTACATGGTTCTCGAACCCGTAGGGTATGCATACTTAAGGTTCACTGATGTTTCGGTATAGATGAGTTATTTATGCTGGTGAACGAAGCTTGTTCGGAGTCCCATATGATATCCCGGATGTGACGAGGAGCTCTAGAATGGTCCGGAGGTAAAGATTCATATATAGGAAGTTCCGTGATGGCCATCGGAAAAAGTTCGGGCGTCACTGATAGTGTACCAGGGGTGTCGGAAGTGTTTCGGGGGTCCATCGGAAGGGGCCTCCATCCCCGAAGGGGCCACATGG
This sequence comes from Hordeum marinum, assembly GCA_022496015.1. Taxonomy (NCBI): domain Eukaryota; kingdom Viridiplantae; phylum Streptophyta; class Magnoliopsida; order Poales; family Poaceae; genus Hordeum; species Hordeum marinum. The sequence continues at coordinate 272,512,319 of CM039672.1, read as the reverse complement.
GCTGATAGGGGTGCGCACCAGCCCCTGGTAGGCTGGGCGCATATCCCATCTAGGCCCATGCGGCTGGGGGGTTGGTCGGAGGGCCACCCCTAGAGTTGGCGCCACCTTGCCTTGGGTGGCAAGCCACCCTAGGGCGCCTCCACCATTGGCCGCCACCCCAAGGGGGAATACCTACGGGTTGGGAGCCTCTCCCCCGCTATATATATAAGAGAGGGAGCAGGGAAGCCGCATCTCAAGCCACGGCGCAACCCTTCCTCCCTCTCCGATAGTCTCTCCTCTAGTAGATTGATTCAGTGACGCTTAGCGAAGCTCTGCCGGATCAACCCCACCACCACCGCCATCATGCCATCGTGCTGCCGGAGAACCCATCTACCTCTCTGCTCCCTCTTGCTGGATCAAGAAGGCGGAGATCTTCATTGAGATGCACGTGTGCTGAACGCGGAGGTGCCGTCCATTCGGCACTTGATCAGGAGTTCGTGGGACGACGTGCGATTTGGATCACGGAGATGTACGACTACATCAACCACGTTCTTTAATGCTTCTTAGCGATCTACAAGGGTATGTGGATCCAATCTCTCCTCTTGTAGATGCTCATCTCCTAGATTGATCTTGGTGAAGCATAGGAAATTTTTTGTTTCCCATGCAACGTTCCCCAACAATGGCATCATGATCTAGGTCTATGTGTAGATGAGATCACGAGTAGAATACAAAAGAGTTTGTGGGCGTTGATGCTTAGATTGCTTCCTCCCTTGGTCCTGTTTTGATTCAGCGGTATTGTGGGATGAAGTGGCCCGGACCAACCTTACTCATACACTTACGAGAGACTGGTTCCATGGACTGATGTGTAACTCTGTTGCACAAAGATGGTTGGCGGGTGTCTATCTCTCCCACTATAGTTGGATCGGATTCAACAAAGGCAGTCCTTGAGAAGATTGAAAAGCAATTTGAGTATCACCGTTGTGGTTTATGCATAGGTGAGAATTGTTCTTGCTAGATACCCATAGTAGCCACATAAAATATGCAACAACAATTAGAGAAGGTCTAACTTGTTTTTGCAGGGTATGTTGTGATATGATATGGCCAAAAACATGATGAGATATATGTGATGTATGAGATGATCATGTTTTGTAAAGAATATCACGACTTGCATGTCGATGAGTACGGCAACCGGCAAGAGCCATAGGATTGTCTTTAATTATTGAATGACTTGCATGTCAATCATTAAGCACTATGTAATGCTTTACTTTATCGCTAAGCAGTAGCAATAGTAGTATGAGCATGGTGGGCGCGACAACCCCGATGGAGACACAATGATGGAGATCATGATGATGGAGATCATGGTGTTATGCCGGTGACGATGGAGATCATGCCGGTGCTTTTGAGATGGAGATCAAATGCACAAGTTAGGGGCCATATCATGTCACTTATGATTTGCATGTGATGTTAATCCTTGTATGCACCTTGTTTTGCTTAGAACGACGGTAGCATTATAAGGTGATCCCTCAATTAAATTTCAAGATAAATTGTGTCCTCCCTGAGTGTGCACCGTTGCAAAAGTTCGTCGTGTCGAGACACCACATGATGATCGGGTGTGATAGACTCTACGTTTGCATACAAAGGGTGCAAGCCACTGTTGCACATGCGCAACACTCGGGTTAAACTTGGCGAGCCTAACATGTACAGACATGGCCTCGGAATACAAGATACCGAAAGGTCGAAATGTGTCATATAGTACATATGATCAACATGATGATGTTCACCTGTAACATCCCAAAATTTCATTTTGGAATGTTATGATATATATAGCTATACATCATCATCACTTTGTTTGAATGTAATGAATTTGTTGAAGTGCTTCTTTTGAAATTCTGAAAGGCCATTTCTATTTTTCCATGTATCTGTTTCATCTATTTGAAAACCTTTGGAAATGTTCAAAGAAAGAGAGGACTAACATGACACTCCACACCAGGGATATCTTGGTGAGTTATTTGAACAATAAAACCAAGGGTCTATTTGAAAGTTTATCTCAAAAAGGATTTAAAATCAAATAGGCATTTTCTGAAAAATGTTTTTTTAAAATATTCAATATGACAGAGGAAAAATGTTCATTCAATAGAATTAATTCTCCTGATCATTTTGATATATACATTTTCTATGTTTGGAAATATTTTGAGTGCATTAAAAGAGTTTTCAATGCCCTAGAATAGAAAGGAAATGAATTAATTTTAAACGGGGCGGCCCACCTGCGTTTAATTCCCGAATTCATTCCCGATCGGCCACCGATGCGCTGACGCCGCCCTCTCTCTCTCTGACACCCCGTCCCCACTGCCCGATCTTGATAACCCCGTGGTCACCTTCCTCCTCGCGCCACACAGAGCTTGTCGGAGATCTCTCCTCTCCGGATCTCCCTCCTCTTTCCCTCCCCGACCACCGCACTGGCCCTATAAATAGCCCGACTCCCCGCGCTCCATTTCACCCCCGAATGCCCCCTGCCCTCGCCAAAACCACCCGCATGAGCTCGCCGGAGCTCTGCATCCCCACCGTAACTTCCAGAGCACCTGGCCGTCGCCACGCTCATCCCCACTCCCCTTCGACACCACCAAAGTACGCCGGAGACTCACCGCCGTCGTTTGAAGCTCTCGGACGTCATCCCCGACCACCGCACCATCTCCCCCGACCATCTCCGACCATCGGCCGCCGTCGACCTCGCCGGAAAACCTCGACACCCCTCTGTAAGCCACCGCACCCTCCCGTAGCCGTCGGATCTGTAGTCAACGTATCAGATTAGAAGTATTATAAATCGAACTGGTACGCGCTAGGCTTCAGTCACCTGCCCGCAAACGCCCGCACGTACACGGCCTCAGCCAACCACAACCCGCCACGTAGCCACTGTCCGATAAGATTTATTTTCCCTTTTTCTGATTCTGTTTTAGAAAACAAAATGATTTCAAATCTTGTTTTTGTTATATCTTCTAAACTATTTGATGTTTTTAGTTGATTCTTTTTGCATTAGTTCACAAATTTGTTGTAGTTTACGTCTGTATACTTAGATTTCAAATTTGAACTTTAAATTTTGAATCTAATCAAATTTGTTCAAATTACTAAAATCTATATAACTAGAGTTTAAAAATATATTTTTGAGTGAATCTTTTGCCACTGCTTTGTATTAGTTAAACCTATCATTCTACATGATTTGAGAATTTTTTAGAATTAATTTGGTTACTGTTTTAACAAAAACAGAATCTGTTTAGTCTTAATATAGTTTAATTAGTTTGATTTTAACTTGAATCTGAGTTAGTTTATCTTTTGTTATTAGTTTTCATTAGGTTCTGTTGTTTCAACATTAGGTGTAATAAACTTGCTAATATTTAGAATGATTGTTTAGTTTTATACCCTATCTTTATTTCTTTATCATTATGTATAGTTTTATAAAAACAATTTAGTTTTACCTTCACAAGCTCTTAGATGATTAAAATTAGGTTTTCTAATAAATAATTTTAGTAATTATATTCTATTAAGTAACATGATGATAACAATATTAGTGTTAATAATAATGTTGTTTTGGTTTCCTATTCTAAAGTTATAGGAAAATGCTAGTTAATTTTTCATTTAGTAGTGTTTTACAAATTATAAAATTTTAGTAGCATTTCCTTTCACAAAAGTTTTAGTGGATTTAATTCTGTTTAATAATATAGATTTTATTCTTTCATTTCTGTTAACCATTGTTTTGTTATTAATATATTTGTTCGTCTTATTTTATATTAGTAGTAGTTTTGACACTAAAAGTTTATGAGTCAAATATTGGTTTTGATTTTCTTCTTTTGATTGTTACTATTGAATGGTTTTAGTATTGTTTAGTTTAATACTGTTGATTGTGTGAGTTGTATTTTAGTTATATGCTTATTGTGTGCTCTTGTTTGATTCGTTAGATCATCCGGAGTGCGAAGCTTGTTATCTAGAGTCACTCGAGTACGAGGATCGTCAGCAAGGCAAGTTACTTTGATCATGTTTACCTATGTTTTTAATTGCATTAGTTCTACCATCTCCCCAATTGCATGCAAAGTAGGTAATTTGGAAACTTGGTTACTTGATGTAGTATCATGTGGTAGGTCCTCCCTCAACCCTTTGACACTTTCGCCCCGGGAAACGTTGTTTTAAATCTTGCTATGCTATTAGTACACGGAGTTGGTTGTGTGATTCATGAGTGTAGTGAGGTAATAATTTCAAGACCTGCAAGATGATCAAGACTTCAAGACTCCGAGTTTTCAACATACCTCTAGGTGGATGATGGTTGAACGGCGCCCTGAAGAAACCAGTGGTTAGCCTAGATGATGCTGGAGAAGTGCCAGTATTCATGCGGAAAGGTCCACCCAGGCACAAAGAGATGGATGGATGCTTCAAGACCCAAGGCTTACCTGCACAGCCACAAGACACTATGGGCTCTGGCTTGGTTGGATATCGTGGTGACCGTGGACAGGCGTGCTACGAGATGTAGAAGAACGGTAGGAAAGGATGGGCACCTACAAAGTCTCGGGAAAACCCTTTAGAAGACCATGTTTTGGTCATCCGTTTCTCAAACACCATGAAGTGCGAGAAATCCAACGGAGGCGATCAAATCTTGTGGGGAATGTGTGCAAAAACTCTGCAGAGTACCCAAACCTAATCGATTAGCCGTGTCCACGGTCATGGACAACTTGAGCCAAAGGAACTGAAACTATCTGGAACTCTCAACACAATAAATTATACTGATATGGGTATTTTAATGTCAACTTGGGTATGAGAATTGGTTGGAGGAACCATCTCATTAATCAACCAACATTGTAGTAATTATGCTTTTTCCCTCTCTTGTTGTAGGAAATTTTTGGCTTCATGCAAAAACTTACTACCCCACCTGCCATATTTGCATATAGACTAGATGATTACTTTATACCCCCTCTTTTGTGACATTGCCGACATATTCAATATGCTGACCTATACGGCTGCAACGTATCATGTTGCAGAGTACTTTTCCGACCAGGAGTGAGGATATGCTCTACGCTCGGTGAGATGCCCTTGGAGTCAGATGGACTCAACTACCTTTGAAGCTTCCGCAAGTTTAGTTATTCTCATGGGTTGGCCTTCAGCCACTTTATTGTAATTCTTATTTTAATAAAGGACTCGATATGAGATTTCCGATTGATAAAGCTGTGTGATTTCCCTTTGATATATACATTGATGTACCGTGTGTGTACCAGCATGATCTTGGGATGGTACGGAAACACCGGAGATTCGACCTTTCAGGTCGGGTCGCTACAGAAATGGTATCAGAGCACACGCTGACCGTAGGACGTAACCTCTAGGATTGGAAAGCCTTAGGATTTATTTATCTTTTGTCTTTAAAATTCTTATACTCTCATCTACTCGTTTCTGACTTCCCTCCGATTTATTTCAAAATTTATAGATGGCCACCTTCATCCCAGTTTTTGATCACGGAGTTTTGTCAGCCTGACGTAACGATGCCCTTTGGCAAGGAGATGATGAGGATCGTCAGGGACGTAAGGATTGCTTTGCCGAGCCTCACCGGGAATCCTATCATGTCTTTTCCACAAGACGGACGCTACAGGATCGAGGTGCACATCCCCGGGAAGACCTTTGGAAATCGTAAGGAACCCATCGACTTCGAGTTTGTGGCACCCAGCTGGATACTTGGGAGGGACATGGCCATTCATCGTGCCCTTGGACGTATTCAGGAGGAATACAGAGGTGGAACCATTTCACCAGGACTCAGCGTGGTTTGTCGCAAGGATGCCAATGGAAATATCATAACCACTCCCATTGAAGACAACACCATTTCCTATATCCAGACTTTGGAGAGGCACATCAGGACCTTGGAGCTTCGGGTACGTGCCGACACGAAGACGATCAAGAGGCTGATGAACCGTGAGATTGACCTCGAAGCTGACTTACGGGAAGCCAAGTACGAGCATGAGTATGAGGTGAAGGATTTCTTAGAGAGGATCGATAAGCTGAACACTCGCATCGCAACTCTGGAGGAACAGATGGACATGGGTGAAAATCTTCATCCAGAAGGAGACATGGCTCCATTGATCAGCAACGATGATGACTATGAGGAGAGCACCACCGGAGGAGGCCCCTTCACCATGTACTTTTGAGGAAAACTTTAGTTATACCCCCATGTATCTTCATTTTTGTCGTTAAAGCGTAGGTCGATGCTTAGTTTGATTGGAGATTTGTATCTCGACGTTTGAACCTTGAGTTGAATAAATGAATGAGTGTTTGGTGTGATATGTTTGTTGCTTATTTATGTTGTAGATCAATGGCTCGCGTAGTAGCGCCCCTGAATTTTAATGCGTTCCTAGAGAAAGCTAAGTTGAAACATGATGGAAGTAACTTTGTGGGCTGAGCCCATAATCTGAGGATTATCCTCACGGCTTCCCAACAAGACTTATGTCCTTGATGCACCGCTTGGTGACCCACCTGCTCCCGTATCATCCGAAGACGTTAAGAACGCTTGGGAGGCACGTTCTTGAGATTACTCAATAGTTCAGTGTGCAATGTTGTATGGCTTAGAACTGGGACTTCAAAGTCGTTTTGAATGTCATGGAGCATATGAGATGTTCCAGGAGTTGGAGTTTATCTTTAAGAAGAATTCTCGGATCGAGAGGTATGCGACTTCTGATAAGTTCTATGCTTGCAAGATGGAGGAGAACGGGTCTATCAGTGAACATATACTCAGAATGTCTGGGTATTTGACCCGTTTGGCAGAGTTAGGGATGACCCTTCCACCGGAGGCGATCATTAACAGAGTTCTTCAATCATTGCCACCTAGCTACAAGAGCTTCATGCTGAACTATAACATGCACGGGATGAACAAGTCAGTCGCCGAGCTGTTTGCGATGCTGAAAGCCGCTGAGTCTGAAATCCAGAAAGGACATCCAGTGTTGATGGTCAATAAAACCATTAGTTTCAAGAAGAATGGCAAGGGCAAGAAGGGTAGCTCCAAGAAGGGTGGCAAAGCAGTTGCCCCTCCCGTGAAGAAACCCAAGGCTCGACCTAAGCCAGCAACTAAGTGCTTTCATTGCAAGGGAACTGGTCACTGGAAGCAGAACTACCCCAAGTACCTGGCCGACAAGAAGGCGGCCAACACCAAACAAGGTATATATGATATACATGTTATTGATGTGTACCTTACCAACTCTCGTTGTAGTACCTCTGTATTTGATTCCGGTTTGGTTGCTCACATTTGCAACTCAAAACATGAGCTACGGAATAGATGGAGGCTGGCAAAGGACGAAGTGATGATGCGCGTGGGAAATGGTTCCAAGGTTGATGTGATCACCATCGGCACGCTCGCTCTTCGATTACCATAGGGATTAGTGATGAACCTGAATAATTGTTATTTAGTGCTTGTGTTAAGCATGAACATTATATCTGGATCTTGTTTATTGCGAGACTGTTACTCATTTAAATCAGGAATAATGGTTGCTCTATTTATACGAGTAATATCTTTTATGTTCATGCACCCAATGTGAGGGGTTTATTCATATTGAATCTCGATAGTGATGACACGCATGTTCATAACATTGATGCCAAAAGATGTAGTGTTGATAATGATAGTACCACCTTCTTGTGGCACTGCCGTTTAGGTCATATTGGTGTAAAATGCATGAAGAAGCTCCATGTTGATGGACTTTTGGAGTCACTTGATTTTGAATCACTTGACACATGTGAACCATGCCTCTTGGGCAAGATGACTAAAATCCCGTTCTCTGGAACAATGGAACGGGCAAGTGACTTGTTGGAAATCATACATACTGATGTGTGCGGTCCGATGAGCATTGAGGCACGCAGTGGATATCGTTATTTTCCCACCTTCACTGACGACTTAAGTAGATATGGGTATATTTACTTAATGAAACACAAGTCTGAAACGTTTGAAAAGTTCAAGCAATTTCATAGTGAAGTTGAGAATCATCATAACAAGAAGATTAAATTCCTATGATCTAATTGAGGAGGAGAATATCCGAGTTATGAGTTTGGTAGTCACTTAAGACAATGTGAAATTGTTTCACAATTGACACCTCGTGGAACACCACAGCGTAATGGTGTGTCCGAACGTCGTAATCAAACCTTATTAGATATGGTGCTTCTATGATGTCTCTTGCCGATCTGCCACTATCGTTTGGGGTTATGCATTAGAGACAGCTGTATTCACATTAAATAGGGCATCATCGAAAGCCGTTGAGACGACACCATATGAACTGTGGTTTGGCAAGAAGCCAAAGTTGTTGTTTCTGAAGTTTGGGGATGTGATGCTTATGTCAAAAAACTTCAGCCTGAAAACCTGGAACCCAAAGCGGAAAAATGTGACTTCATAGGATACCCAAAAGAGATAGTGGGTATACCTTCTATCTCAGATCCGAAGGCAAAGTGTTTGTCGCTAAAAACGGAACATTTTTTGAGAAAGAGTTTCTCTCGAAAGAATTGAGTGGGAGGAAGATAGAACTTGATGAGGTTGTTGAACCTTTGATTTCGACAAGAGAGTAGCACAGCGTAGAAAGATGTTTCTGTGGAGCCTATGACAGTTGAAGAGGAAGTTAATGATGTTGATCATGAAGCTTCAGATCAAGTTGTTATTGAACCTCGTAGGTCGACAAGGGAATGTACTGCTCCTGAGTGGTACAACAACCCTGTCTTAGAGGTCTTGTTGTTAGACAATGATGAACCTACGAGCTATGGAGAAGTGATGATGGGCTCAGATTCCGAGAAATGGTTAGAGGCCATGAAATTCGAGATGGGATCCATGTATGAAAACAAAGTGTGGACTTTGGAAGTATTACCTAAAGGGCGAAGGGCCATTCAGAACAAATGGATCTTTAAGAGGAAGACGGACGCGGACGGTAATGTCACCGTCTATAAAGCTCAACTTGTGGCAAAGGATTTTTCACAAGTTCAAGGAGTTGACTACGATGAGACCTTCTCACCCGTAGTGATGCTTAAAACCGTCAGAATCATGTTAACAATAGTTGCATATTTCGACTATGAAACTTGGCAGATGGATGTCAAAACAGCGCTCCTTAACGATTTCTTTAAGGAAGAGTTTTATATGATACAACCGGAAGGTTTTGTTGATCCAGAGGATGCTAACAAACTTTGCAAACTCCAGCGATCCATTTATGGACTAGTGCAAGCATCTCGGAGTTGGAATCTGCGCTTTGATGAGGTGATCAAAGCGTTCGGGTTTATACAAGTTTACGGAGTAGCTTGTATTTGCAAGAAAGTGAGTGGGAGCTTTGTAGCATTTCTAATATTATATATGGATGACATATTGTTGATGGAAACAATATAGAAATGCTGGAAAGTGTGAAGGAATATTTGAACAAGAGTTTTTCAATGAAGGACCTAGGAGAAGCTTCTTTCATATTAGGCATTAAGATCTATAGAGATAGATCGAGACGCTTAATAGGACTTTCACAGAGCACATACCATTATAAAGTTTTGAAGAAGTTCAAAATGGATCAGTCCAAGAAGGGGTTCTTGCCTGTGTTACAAGGTGTGAAGTTGAGTAAGACTCAATGCCGAGTGACTGCAGAAGATAGAGAAAAGATGAGTGTCATCCCCTATGCTTCATCCATAGACTCTATCATGTATGCAATGTTGTGCACACGACCCAATGTCAACCTTGCCATAAGTATGGCTAGAAGGTTTCAAAGTGATCCAAGAATGGAGCACTTGACGGTGGTGAAGAATATCCTTAAGTACCTGAAAAGGACTAAGGAAATGTTTCTCGTTTATGGAGGTGATCAAGAGCTTGTCGCAAAGGGTTATGTCGATGCAAGCTTTGACACTGATCTGGATGACTCTAAGTCGCAAACCGGATACATATTTATTCCCAATGGGGGAGCGGCAAGCTGGTGCAGTTCCAAGCAAAGCATGGTAGCCGATTCTACATGCAAAGCGAAGTACATCGCAGCCTCGTAGGCAGCAAAGGAAGGTGTCTGGATGAAGGAGTTCATGACAGATCTTGGAGTAGTGCCCAGTGCACTGAATCCAATGGCTCGGTTCTATGACAACACTGGTGACATTGCTTTGGCCAAGGAACCAAGGTTTCACAAGAGGACCAGACACATAAAGTGACTCTTCAATTCCATCTGCGATCGCATCAAGGAGGAGGACATAAATATTTGCAAAGTGCATACGGATCTGAATATTGCAGACCCGTTGACTAAACCTCTTCCAAGGGCTAACCTTGATCAACACTAGAACTATACGGGTGTTCGATTCATTACAATGTAAATCAATTTGTGATGTGAGCTAGATTATTGACTCTAGTGCAAGTGGGATACTGTTGGAAATATGCCCTAGAGGCAATAAATAAAGTGTTTATTATTATATTTCCTTGTTCATGATAATCGTTTATTGTCCATTCTATAGTTGTGTTGATTGGAAACTAAATACATGTGTGGGCATATAAACAACACCATGTCCCTAGTATGCCTCTAGCGGACTAGCTCATTGATCAAAGATGGTTAAGGTTTCCTAGCCATGGACATGAGATGTCATTTGATAACGGGATCACATCATTGGGAGAATGATGTGATGGACAAGACCCAAACTACAAACGTAGCATATGATCGTGTCAGTTTATTGTTATGGTTTTCTGCATGTCAAGTACCTATTCCTATGACCATGAGATCATACAACTCACTGACACCAGAGGAGTACCTTGTGTGTATCAAACATTGCAACTTAACTGGGTGACTATAAAGATGCTCTAAAGGTATCTTCGAGGGTGTCTATTGAGTTGGCATGGATCAACACTGGGATTTGTTGCTCCGTGTGACTAAGAGGTATCTCAGGGCCCACTCGATAATACAACATCACAATGAGCCCTGCAAGTAATGTCACTAAGTGTTAGCCACGGGATCTTGTATTACAGAACGAGTAAAAGAGACTTGCCGGTAATGAGACACAACTAGGTATAAAGATACCAACAATCGAGTCTCGGGCAAGTAACATATCGAAGAACAAAGGGTACAACATACGGGATTGTCTGAATCCTTGACATAGAGGTTCGGCCAATAAAGATCTTCGTAGAACATGTAGGAACCAATATGGGCATCCAGGTCCTGCTATTGGTTATTGACCATAAAGGTGTCTCGGCCATGTCTACATGGTTCTCGAACCCGTAGGGTCTGCACACTTAAGGTCCGGTGATGTTTCGGTATAGATGAGTTATGTATGATGGTGAACGAAGGTTGTTCGGTGTCCCATATGAGATCCTAGACGTGATGAGGCGCTCTGGAATGGTCCGGAGGTAAAGATTCATATATAGGAAGTTCTGTGATGGTCATCGGAAAAAGTTCGGGCGTCACCGGTAGCGTACTGGAGTTGTCGGAAGTGTTTCTGGGGTCCACTGGAAGGGGCCTCCAGCCCCGGAGGGGTCACATGGGCTAAGAGGGGTGCGCACCAGCCCCTGGTAGGCTGGGCGCAGCTCCCACATAGGCCCATGCGGCTGGGGGGTTGGTCGGAGGGCCAACCCTATGGTTGGCGCCACCTTGCCTTGGGTGACAAGCCACCCTAGGGCGCCTCCACCCTTGGTCGCCGCCCCAAGGAGGAAACCCTAGGGGTTGGGCGCCTCTCTCCTCCCCCTATATATATCAGACAGGGAGGAGGGCATCCACACCTCAAGACATGGCGCAACCCTTCCTCCCTCTCCGGTAGCCTCTCCTCTAGTAGATTGATTCGGTGACGCTTAGCGAAGCTCTGCCGGATCAACTCCACCACCATCGCCGTCACAACGATGTGCTACCGGAGAACCCATCTACCTCTCCGCTCCCTCTTGCTAGATCAAGAAGGCGAAGATCGTCATCGAGATACACGTGTGCTGAACGCGGAGGAGTCATCCGTTTGGCACTTGACCGGGAGTTCGTGGGACGGCTTGCGATTTGGATCACGAAGATGCATGACTACATCAACCGCGTTCTTTAACGCTTCCGCTTAGCGATCTACAATGGTATGTGGATCCAATCTCTCCTATCGTAGATGCTCCTATCCTAGATTGATCTTGGTGAAGAGTAGGAATTTTTTTGTTTCCCATGCAATGTTCCCCAACAATATCCTCTCTATGGAAGTAGGATCCACTTTCGGGTCGGCGATGATCCTGTTCTTGAATGCTTCATGTGTCCGACGTTTCCTATGCTCCTTCTCCATCACAGTAGCTCCGGTCTCATGTAAAATCCTGTCCATGGCCAAATGCGTGTGTACGACCCTCTTACGATGGAGATATTTTTTGGGGGAACGTGAGAGAAAACAAAAAAATTGGTACAACGATCACGCCCAAGATCACTATGGAGATGCATACAAGGTTCGATCTTTTCATTACCGACTCGTAGCGCAGCGAAAGTAGAGTCGACGACAATCGGCGATGCAAATCCCCGCGGCTAGGATTTTACAACCTCCCAGCCGCGAAGATGTACCCCCACGACTGCCCCCCCGGACAGCCCTTTGGGAGGCGGTCAGACAGTCACTCGGATAGCCCTTCGGCAGGACCCTCAAAACATGGACAGTTACTCGAACAGCCCTTCGAGAGGCACTCTCGAACTAGGATCGAAACTACGATCTCTCTACAAAGTTGCACACATACGGTGTCATCTATCCGACAGGGCTTCGCCTTCCAGAACTAGTTCCCACCGGAGCCCAGATAGCCTTTCGGCTCTAAGAAACTATTTTGGTGGGAGGGAGATAGAAAGCCAGATCATGCATGACATGTGTATGTGAGAAAGAGTGAGTGTGGAGAGCTCCTCTCCACCTCTATTTATAGGGGAGGAGGAGGAGGTGGTGGCTGAAAATATCAGCCCAAAAAGGGTCCCACCATTCCATGTCACCTCTAGATATTTTGGGAAGATTCCCTTTAGATATTTTCCTAAAAAGCAACCAATCAATGATTTTCACTATTCATCAAAACATTTTTCTGCGTCCGAAAAATCCGAAACTTTTTCTATAGGCCTAGAACATTTCCAGTACCCGCTAAAACAATTATCAACGCGTTCCGAAACATTTTTGGATCAATGATTTTCATCTATGAAAAGCAACTAAAGCAGTTCCGGTAGTCCAGAACATTTCCGGTTTTTCTCTCCGAAAAAATCCCAGAAGTTCCCACAATAATTCTGGTACCCTCCAATAATTTCCAGGCATATGCCAAAACCAATTTGACTTAATGGTATACTCCGAAACAACTTTTTGGTTTTACCGAAACTCTTCTGGTGTTCTCTTTCCGAAACTCTTCCATTGTCTCCGAAACTTTTTTGGTGAATTTATCTCAGACTCCCTGTCTAGTATTCAACACATAGATGACCCTTAAGCGTGTGACCCTATAGGTTCGGTGAAGTATAGATATGACTGAAACACCTTTCGATCAATGATCAACATCGGAGCCGTGGACACCCATATTGACCCCTATACCCACACAAATGAATATTCGAGTGAACCTCTAGTTGTCGTGTGCTATTCCTGTTGCTTTGCGATATGTTACAAAACCCGAGGTGAGATTTATCCGCATCCCCGTGGATCAACAGCTTGTCCACTATGCCAGTTACCTAGTTACCGGTTTTGTTCTCTTTTCTCGTTTCTGCGTTCCGGCATACCTGTGATCAAATCACATTATGTCTGGCCAGACGATGATGGATACCATAACACCGAGAGGGCCCGAGAATATCTCTCCATTGTCGGAGTAGCAAATCCCAATCTTGAGCTATCTCGTTACTTATCATACTTTTCCGTGAACCCATAAGCCGCCGTAATAGCCATTGATACGTCTCCAACGTATCTATAATTTATGAAGTATTCATGTCATGTTTACAATAATCCTATATGATTTTGGTATGATTTTATTAGAACTAACCCGGACTGATGCTGTTTTCAGCAGAACTACCATGGTGTCGGTTTTTGTGCAGAAATAAAAGTCGTCGGAATGGGCTGAAAATTTACAGAGAATATTTTTGGGAAATATAAAAATACTTGAGCGAAGAGATGGGCCAGGAAGTGAACAAGGAGGCCACAAGCTTGTTGGGCACGGCCACCCCCTAGGCCGCGCCCCTATGGCTTGTGGACTCCTCGAGCACCCCCTTGACGTGATATCGACGCCAAAAATTCCTATAAATACTAAAACCTCTTGAAAGAAACCTAGATCGGGAGTTCCGCTGCCGCAAGCCTCTGTAGCCATGAAAAACCAATCGAGAGCCTATTCTGGCACCCTACCGGAGGGGGAAACCATCACCGGAGTCCATCTTCATCATCTCGGTGGTCTCCATGACGAGGAGGGAGTAGTTCACCCTCGGGGCTGAGGGTATGTACCAGTAGCTATGTGTTTGATCTCTCTCTCTCTCTCATGTTCTTGAGATGACACGATCTTAATGTACCGCGGGCTTTATTAATATAGATGAATCATATGGAGTTCCCCCTCTCTATCTTCTTGTGATGAATTGAGTTTTCCCTTTGAAGTTTTCTTATCGGATTGAATCTTTAAAGGATTTGAGAACACTTGATGTATGTACCGCGATGGGATATCCGCTGTGACAATGGGATGTTCTATTGATCCACTTGATGTATGTTTTGGTGATCAACTTGCAGGTTCCGTTACCTTGGGAATCTATGCATAGGGGTTGGCACATGTTTTCGTCTTGAATCTCCGGTAGAAACTTTGGGGCACTCATTGAAGTTCTTTGTGTTGGATTGAACATGATGAATCTGAAATTGTGTGATGCATGTCGTATAATCAAGCCCATGGGTACTCGTGGTGACATTGGAGTATCTAGGTCACATTAGGGTTTTGGTTGATGTGTATCTTAAGGTGTTATTTTAGTACAAACTCTAGGGCTATTCATGACACTTATAGGGATAGCTCATAATATTGAACGAAAAAGATTACTTTGAGGTGGTTTCGTACCCTACAATAATTTCTTCGATTGTTCTCCGCTATTTGTGACTTTGGAGTGAACTCTTTATCGTGCGTGAGATATTTACATATGATTCAACTATGTTAGTATTGTTGAGAGAAATTGCACTAGTGAAAGTATGAACCCTAGACCTTGTTTCTAAGCATTGCAATACCGTTTGTGCTCACTTTTATCATTAGTTACCTTGCTGTTTTTATATTTTCATATTACAAAAACCTATATCTATCATCCATACTACACTTGTATCACCATCTCTTTGCCGAACTAGTGCACCTATACAATTTAACATTGTATTGGGTGTGTTGGGGATACAAGAGACTCTTTGTTACTTGGTTGCAGGGTTGTTTGAGAGAGACCATCTTCATCCTACACCTCCCGTGGATTGATAAACCTTAGTTCATCCACTTGAGGGAAAATTGCTACTCTCCTACAAAACTCTGTGCTTGGAGGCCCAACACAATCTACAAGAAGAAGGTTGTGTAGTAGACATCAAGCTCTTTCTGGCGCCGTTGCCGCGGAGGTGAGTGCTTGAAGGTATATCTTTAGATCTTGCAATTGAACCTTTTAGTTTCTTTTTTTATCACTAGTTTATTCTATAAAAGAAACCTCATATGCTTCATCTTTTTAATGTCTTTCGCGAAAATGATGGAAAGGAAAATTGTGCTCAAGTGTTAGACGAAGAAATTATTTAAAAAATTGGCACTAAATCTTTGAGTGATGAGCATGATTGCAATGTTGTTATTATGAATTCTTTGAATATCCATAGTACTAATGATGATTGCACCAGTCATGATAAAAAGATTTCTTATAAGCATGTCAATCTTTGTGGAGTGCATAGAGTTTGTGAAGACATGCCTAAAAGGGAAGATAGATTTTGTAAGAGGCATAAGTATTTAGAAACTAAATGGTTGCAAGAGAGGCTATATGTTTGTGCTGAAAGACTTAATATTTCTCGTCGTCCTTGTGAACTTTGCAATGAAAGTGGACATTTTAATTTCCAATGTGAATTATTTCATGATCGAATTGTGTCCAAAAATTGTGATAACCTCATTACCCTTGAGCATCATAATGAACTTAGTCTATTTTTGGGGTATGAAGAAATGAAACATAAAACTAAGTATGTTCTAGCTTGAGTTCTCATGAAAATGATTGATTTTGATCTAAATGAAATCTATATGTATTGCGTGGTAAATTGCATTAAGAATCCTTATATTGACAATTACTTAGAGACAAGAAAACTAATAGAAGATGAAGAGAATACTAAGTAAGGGGAAGAGGTTTCCCAATATCCTCCTATTTTTTCTTATGATGAATCGGTTAACGAGGAGGAGCTTTTTATTCAACCAACCTCTTCAAAAAGAAGCTTCAAGGAATTAAATAAGCCCACACATAATGTGGTGAATAAGAAGAAAAGAAGTAAAATTAAAGGTAAAGAGGTATCTCTCCCAAATAATGTTTCTCCTATTATTGATAGGCCTCATGAGAATGAATCAAAAATAGTTGTGGAAGATGACACACTTGAGGATGATTTTGTTATGCCTATTGCTTGTTGTGATAATTATGATTGGAACATAATGATACTTCTTATAATCTTGAAAATATTTATGGCACCAACTTGGAGGATGATGATAACAATTGCTATACTATTAGTGGTATTCATACCATTATTGATGAGAGTGATTATATTTATGATATACAAAGCCACAAGCTTGGGGATGCTATGTTTGATGAAAATGACATGTTTGAGAATTTATTTTCTGCAATTAATGTTTGTCCCAAGCTTGGGGATTCTATGCTTAATGAAGATGATCTTTTTATTCCCCCTACTTTGAATGATCAAATTTGTTATAATGATTGCATGCCTCCTACTTATGATGATTATTGTGATGATACTTATGCGATGAAAAAGAGTGACGATTACTATTATGATACTTGTCACAATTATGAATATACTTTTACTGAATATTACTCTTTAAGTGTGGAACCAATTTGTAGTATTCAATTCTTTTATGATACTCCCACTATTAGTCATGAGAAGAAATTTTCTTGTGTGGAGAGTAGAAAATTTTCTATGCTTGTAGATCATGAAAAGAATGCTTTATGCGCTGGTTATATTGTGGAATTCCTTCATGATGCTACTGAAAATTATTATGAGGGAGGAACATATGCTTGTAGGAATTGCAATATATCAAGTTTCCTGCTATGTGTTCAAGGTTTTGAAGTTATGCTTGTTTTGCCTTCCTATGCTAGTTGATTCTTGCTCCCATAAATTGTTTGTTCACAAAATACCTATGCATAGGAAGTGGGTTAGACTTAAATGTGCTTGTCATGAGATTCATGATGCTCTTTTGCATGTTTCAATTATTATTCCTATGTGAGCATCATTGAAATCATCATGCCTAGCTACAAGGCACTAAAGAAAAGCGCTTGTTGGGAGACAACCCAAAACTTTTACCTTATGTTTTTATGTGTTAATATAATTAATCTACTGTAGTGATCATGTTTTGTGTCTTTTATTTCAATAAAGTGCCAAGTAAAGCCTTTGGGATAGTGTGGATAATTGCTTGTTTGATTCTGTGCAAAAATAGAAAGTTCTGCGTCTAGTGCATGAATTATCTGATTTTACTGGAGCGTCAAAAAATACTGAAATTTTTAAAAAAACATTATATGAAAATTCCTTGATCTGTCCTAATTTTTAAGAATTTTTAGAGACAGTAAAGTATGGTGATCATTTAGATCTTTACAGGTTGTTCTGTTTTTGACAGATTCTGTTTTGCATGCATAGTTTGCTTGTTTGAAGTGTTAATATAGCTAACATTGAGTAATATAAATTGTGGGAATGATGAAATATAGTAGGTATCATGTGGTAATAATTATGAATCTTGTCTTGACAGTACCTAAGTGAATGATTTATCTTTACTACACTAACCCTTCTCACAAAGTTCCATTAAGTTTTGTGTGATTGAAGTTTTCAAGTTTTGGGTGAGACACCGATATGAGGAGAATAAGGAGTGACAAGAACATAAGCTTGGGGATGACCAAGGCACCCCCAAGGTAATATTCAAGGAAGACTCAAGCGTCTAAGCTTGGGGATGCCCCGGAAGGCATCCCCCCTTTTGTCTTCAACACTATCGGTATATCTTACTTGGAGCTATATTTTTATTCGTCACTAACTATGAGTTTTGCTTGGAGCGTCATTTTATTTTGTTGTTCTCTGTTAGGTGTTATTTATAATCTTGTTTTTCAATAAAAAGTTCCAAAAATTGTGTCGTGGGAACGAGCCTGACAGTAGAAGGTTGGGGTACGAAGGGAGAGGGTAGAGTCCTAGCTACGACGAGGATGTACACATGGATGTATGAGTCCAGGCCCCTCTCGTGGAGGTAACAGCCCTACGTCTTAGTGCTCGGGAGCTTAAGTCGTGTGGAATGTTAAGATTACAATGGTTTCAAACCCTTGTGCCAGAGGAGAGGGGCGACTTATATAGAGTTTGCTGCCCCTCATAAGTGCCCGACATCCAAGGGTCTGATCATGGGTTTAAAGACTGGCGTTACTCGTAACGTACAAAATAAATGCTACTAATGACAAAGGACTAACGACTGCCCATTGGCCTCCTGACGGTGGCTCCTGGTCTTCTGGTGTCGACTGAGAATGAGGTCTACCGAGTGACAGGCGATTGTCGGGTGAAGGAAGAAGATTCCGAGTGGATTGAATGTCGAGTGACTTGAACGTCTCATGGAATCTAGTCGGAAGCTTATGCTTGATCTTCAAG
Source organism: Hordeum marinum (assembly GCA_022496015.1). Taxonomy (NCBI): domain Eukaryota; kingdom Viridiplantae; phylum Streptophyta; class Magnoliopsida; order Poales; family Poaceae; genus Hordeum; species Hordeum marinum. The sequence continues at coordinate 272,493,593 of CM039672.1, read as the reverse complement.
TCCTCCAATGTAGTGTCCTTAGGTAGGGTATTTAGGCGTTGCCTAGGACCCTACCCTAGGTACATATCCTCGTCATTAGCCCCCGAATGGATCGGGGTTCGAGTGGTGAAATGGGGGTATCAATGCCAATCTCGAATTAAGGCATCAAATCTTCCGAATGATATTCGGGGCTTCAACGAAACTTGTGTCGATTGAACTCCGAGTATTGATGTCAATTCAAGATCAACACGCCAAATCTTCCGAATAATTTCGGGGCTTCAACGAAACTAGCATCGATTGAACTCTGAGTATTAATGTCAATTCAGGATCAACACGCCAAATCTTCCGAATGATATTCGAGGATTCAACGAAACTTGCGTCGATTGAACTTTGAGTATTTATGTCAATTCAGGATCAACACGCCAAATCTTCCGAATGATATTTGGGGCTTCAACGAAACTTGCGTCGGTTGAAATCTTCTCCATTCGCCCGGATCCATTTAGCCTTGAAAGTGTCCGAGAGGATGTTCAATGCCTATTTTGCTACGAGTGAACTGAAAGCATCTTTGGAGGTGACGGGTCGGTCTGTCAGACCCGGATTTCATGGGATACAAAAATTTGGGAAGCGCGCGCATGCGATGATGATGCCACGATCAGGGCAAGTGGGGGCACGATGCCTCGATCTCCGCGCCGGTCATTTCGCCACGTACTGGACGCAAACTACGGCTGGCGTGCGTGGTGATCTCGCGGGTCCACCAGTCAGCAAGGCACTCGGCAGGATATAAATCTCGGAGCGCTGTGGTTCGTATAGTACTATTCCCCAAACTTCCTATCTTCCTCCGCCTCCCCTATCTCCAGCGCCTCATCTTGTTCTTCTCCGACGAGAGCCGCCACGGCGATGACGAAGACCACCACGGAGAAGCTAGAGCGAGCTACGAAGGGGGCGACGAAGGTCAAGGGCAAGAAGTCCTCGACCGTTTGGTTCACCACGCCGGCGGGATGAATGCAGGGGGACTTTCTCCCCTCCGTAGTCACTCGAGAGGACATGGAGGGCCTTGTCACCGATGGGCTCGTGGCGGACAGCGCCTGGAGGCTGCTGGAGGGAGAGCACGAGCCGGAGCTGTGCGACAGGGAGCGGGTTCTCCTTCTCTCCCACGTTGAAAGAGGTTTCTCTATGCCACCCCACCCGTTCTTTAGAGGGTTCTTGAATTTCTTCGGCGCCCAACTGCACCATCTCCCACCGAATACTAATGCATACTTGTCTGCCTTTGTTACTTTGTGCGAGTGTTTTCTGGGTTGTTCTCCCCATTGGGGGCTGTTGAAGCACATCTTTACGGTCGGATCCCAGACCGTGAAGAAATCTCTCCCTGCTGATGGGAAGAGTCATGTGCTTTAGTTGTGTGGGGGTTTAGGACTTCAGAAAAGATCCCGTAGTTCTTTCCCTGCCATGACTTTTCCTGAGTCTGTTAGAGGCTAGCAGTCAACTTGGTTCTACTGCAAAGATGCAGCATCGCCCAACATGTCGACCGGCCTTCCCCCCTATACACCTGACCGTCCAGCTGTCCCCAAGTCTCTGAGGGTGACCGAAGAGGAACATGTCCAAGTGGGAATCTTGGTTGAAGTTGTGGTGCAACTGGTCCGGGGTGGAGTGACTGGCATGGACCTGTTGGAGATTTTTCTCAGTCGACGTATTCAGCCGCTCCAAACCAGAGATCACACCATGTGGCACTACACGGGCCCTAAGGACTCAACCAGGGCACACCCAGAAGAGGTTCCGCAAAAAAATGTCGAGCAATGGCTTCGCAGCATCACTGGAGCATGCGACAACCCTTTGGGAGCCAAGAGGACTGACCTTACTCGGCCGAAAACCCGCCAAAGAATCTGGTGAGTTGCACGGTGTCGACTGATGTACTTGTTCTGTCGAGTGATATATTGACTTATGAACTGACTTCTTTACTTGAATCATGCAAGAGTGGACGCACATGCACTCTCCCATTCCTAACGGGAACCACGTCGAGGATGGAGTTGTGAGTGAAGGTGGCAGCGTGGACAACGACAGTTCAAAAGACTCCGAGGACGAGTAAGAGAACTCGAACGAAAACGAGCCAGAAGTCGAGCCATCTGTTTGCACCAAACGCTGCACCAAGGCTCGCCAAGATCCTGCGACTGCTGAGGACAGGGCTCCGGGCCCAAGCGAGAAGAACCCAAAGTAGAGCCGCCCCTCGACTGTCGAGTCGAGCGAACGATCGGTGAAGCAACCCAAAGTGACCGTGGCCAAACCTCGCAAAGCCTTGCCTTGCATGAAGATGGTCGTTCCTGTCGTATCCACGTGAGTGTTTTACTCTCAAATTCTTTTTGTCGATTTTGACTTTGTGTTGTTGCCAACCGAGTGTTTTTTGATCCGTCAGAGCTGCTACGTCTATAACATCACCTCCTCGAGACGGAGGGGAAGCGATGGACATTGACACTGCTGACGCTGCCACTTCTCACAGAGGTTAATAAGTTCTTAATTCATCCGAATGAGATTCGTCACTTGCAAAAGTTAACACTGTCGGTTGACGTTGCAGAGGTCATCGAGCTGGAAGACGACGAGGAACACCTAGACACCTCGCGCACCCTCACCCGAAGAGCTTCATTGGTGCAGACGCTTCAACGATCGACTGCAGAGTCCTCCCAGAGGATGGGCGACTCGACACAAAACATAACTGATCCTGCAGTACCTCTGTCGAGTGCCCCTCCAGATGTCTCGACCATTGTGACATCAACTCCAACCGGACCTGCTCAGACTGCTTCAGCTGTCCCAGCAACTACGCCGATCCCACCCATGACGGCTTTCTCTCTGCATCGCGTCCCGAAAGATTAGACCGAAGCTGCGAAGGAGGCTATGATCCAGGCAGAGCAGATAATGATGCGAACCAAAGAGGCGTACGAGGCCAGCAAGCTGGCTTACAATGTCAGTGCGGCCCTCCGCACCAATGTTCGAGTAAGTTCGATTGTAAGTACATTTCTAATTGAATTCCTGTCTTTTCTTGACTTTACACCTAGTGGGTGCTTATTTCCACTCGCAGAATGTTTGAAATGTCTCCACTCGAATAGGTCAAGTCTTAGTTGAGTAGGTTTTGGATCGATAGTACGCGTAGTACTAGAGTCACTCGACATGTCGAGTGCATATTTTTTTTCTGACGGGCCGCTTGACGAATCGAGTGTTAACCCTCTCAGTGGGGGTACTCTGAGTGCACCCGCTAGGTATAGTCCCCGAGACCGCTGTCGAGTGCTTGCATCGACATGGGTCTTAGAGCTTGTCGTATGCTTGATACGTTTGCCCTTGGTCGCACCACTCCGCAGCTATTTTGTAGGTTCCATGCATATCGTTGATAAACCATGATATGACGCTACATAAGGATAGACTGCACTTCACAAAGTGGGGAGGGGCATGTCACTCGACGGATCGAGTGATGGATATTCCAATGACAGATGTTTCCTGCCACTCGACTGATCGAGAATTGGCAGATCCAGTGGGAGCACGCTAAGTGCACCCACTGGATGTAGTCCCGAGACCGCTATCGAGTGCTTGCACCGGCAGGGGTCTTAGAGTTTGTTTTATGCGGGATACATTTTGCCTTTGATCACACCACTTCGAAGCTACCTTGTAGGTTTCATGGATATTATTGATAAACCATGATATGACGCTACATAAGGATAGATTGAACTTCACAGAGCAGGGAGACGCGTCACTCGACGGGTCGAGTGACGGATGAATGTTCTGACAGGGCTGACCTTGTCGAACGTTTTAGTAACCAGTGAGGGCACGCTAAGTGCACCAACTGGGTGTAGTCTCCGAGGCTACTGCTAATCGCAAACGATAAGCAGTAGTCTTGAAAACTTGAAATCGGGATTTCCATCATACGCGTAGTATTGGAGGCACACGACATGTCGAGTGCATATTTTTTTTTCTGACAAGTTACTCGACAAGTCAAGTGTTAACCGTCTCAGTGGGGGCACTCTGAGTGCACCCACTGGGTGTAGTCCTCGAGACCACCGTCGAGTGCTTGCACCGGCGGGGGTCTTAATAGAGACTGCTTTGAATTTGTTTACGACACGCGGAGCGCCACAGCCACTCGACATGTCGGGTGGACTTTTTGCTTGAATTCTTCTTCCCCTAGACATGGGCTTGATGGACATCATAGGTCAACAATTATATGACGCTGTTCCAGGATAGTAAGACAGGCATTCGACGGTATTCATAACCCAGTCGACCGTCCTTGGTATTACTTTGTCGATTGAATTTCTTTCTTTTGTTGGTTTCAGAGGGCTTGCGAACTTGGAACGTAGTACAAGGATCTTGAGGATGAGAGGAAACAACTGCGCGTGGATCTGGAAGCCTCCAACAATGCTCTAGAGCGAGCGCGGGCTAAACTGAAATCTCTGGGAGGTAACTACCATCGACTCTCTGCATTCCCATCTTCACTTTTCATGCTTTGAACCGAGTGCTCTCACTCGAACAGACGTGCGCAATGAAAATCGTCGACTCCAAGCGTGACTCAACAATGTTGTTTCTTTAGATTCCATGAAGAAGGCGCTGGAGGACAAGGACAAAGCACTCGCCGATGCCCAACGGGTGGACAAGGACAAAACCAAGACTGCAGATCAAAAGCTGACGACTTCCCAGAAGTTGGAGGAGGAGAACGCAAAGCTGAAGCAAGAGCACGTCGATCTCGTCAAAAGGGCTGAGCAGCTGAACAAAAGGAGCAACGGCCTGGAGAAGCATTTGGGCGAATTCTTGAGGAAGATGTACATCATGCTCGACGGTGAGTGTCTCTTGTCGACTGAACTTTGTAAAATCCATGACGATCATACCTCACCGACTCTCCTCCCATTCCTTCACTTCAACAGAATTCTACCAAGACTTCGAAAAGGAGACAGAAGAGATTGAACCCATCCTAGACCCCACCAAGTCTCATGTCGCAGACGCGGTGGCCATGAACATGCTCAGACTCAATTTCCGGCTCCAGGGCGCTCAAGCATATCTTGTCCAACTGAAATCTGCGATGGAGAGGATTGATAATGAACTGTGGGCCGAGGACACTCCTCAGCTCGACCTCAACTCCATGATGGCCCATCTGAACGACCTTCCAAGTTGAGTGCAAGCATGGAAGAAGTCTTTTGCTCGATGTAGTGCTGACGTGGCGCTATCACTCATTAGGCTCCATTGTAGAGACATGAGGGAGGAAAAGCTAAAGGAGCTCCGAGTGGTTAACACAAAGAAGCTTCAGTTTGAGGACTTCATGAAGACCTTCATCGACACAGCTACCAAAATCGTAGATGGCATCGACTTGGACACTTTTGTCGAGCCAGCCAGCCCGTCGGATGATTGAAAAACTTGACCTTAGGAAGAAACACTTTTATTCGCCTCGGTATGCCGAGTGAAACTGTATCCCTTAAAACTTCATTCATGCCTTAGGCCTTAGCACATTTGCTTCTTTACAAAACATTTATCTGTGATTTATCCTTTGGATTTTATCCATATTTGGTTTTCAATCGTTTGTTCGACTGAGTTTGTTTTTAGGATTAGGCGAAAACATGTTCACAGCTAAGCCCCCGAGTGTGAGGACTGCTCAACACTTGGAATATTTTTGATCCTAAGCAAAGACAGATTCGCAAATAGGCCGTCAAGTGAATGGAATACTATCCACCTGACAGAGTTTTTAACTTAGACGAAAGCATGTTCGTAGCTAAGCCCCCGAGTGTGAGGATTTCTCAACACTCGAAATATTTTTGATCCTAAGCGAAGACGGATTCACAAGTAGGCCGTCGAGTGAACGGAATACTATCCACCTGACAGGGTGTTTAACTAAGGCGAAAGCATGTTTGCAGCTAAGCCCCCGAGTGTGAGGATTGCTCACCACTCGGAGTATTTTTGAACCTAAGTGAAGACGGATTCGCAAATAGGCCGTCGAGTGAATGGATTGCTATCCACCCGATAGGGTTTTTAACTTAGGTGAAATCATGTTCGTAGCAAAGCCCCCGAGTGAGAGGACTGCTCAACACTCGGAGTATTCCCAAGACTGAAACTGTATGATCGGAATCGACAATATATATTGCAGAAATTCGAATTGCATTGATGAAGTATTCTTATTACATCAGAAGATTCTTCTATCTCTTAAGTATAAAAACGTTGGAGCAGATCCGCATTCCAAGCTCGTGGCTCATCTATTCGCTTCATGAGATTATATAGATGATAAGCTCCGTTGTTCAACACTTTAGTGACGACGAAAGGACCTTCCCATGTAGGAGCAAGCTTGTGAGGTCGGTGTTGATTCACTCGGAGCACCAACTCTCCCTCATGAAACGATCGACTCTTGACATTCTTCGCATGGAAGCGCCGCAGATCCTACTGATAGGCAGTAGTCCGGATCAAAGCCATCTCTCGTTCTTCCTCCAGGAGATCTACACCATCCTGCCTAGCATGTTCGGCTTCAGCCTCACAATACAGTTCCACTCGAGGAGAATTGTGAAACAAGTCACTTGGCAAGACAACTTCAGCACCATAGACCAGGAAGAAAGGAGTCTGTCCAATCAACCGATTTGGCATAGTTCTTAGGTCCCATAACACAGACGGCAGCTCAGTTACCTAGGCACCAGTGGCATGATCCAGGTCACGCATGAGACGAGGCTTAAGACCTTGCAAGATGAGGCCATTGGCTCGCTCGACTTGCCCATTGGTTTGCGGGTGAGCGAAAGATGCATAATCTACCCGAGTGCCCTGAGATGTGCAGAAGTTTCTGAACTCTTCCGAGCCAAATTTGGTGCCTTTATCTATGATAATGTTGTGAGGAACGCCATATCGGAAAATTATCTCTCTCATGAATGTAACCGCCTTACGGGAGTTCAATTTCTTGATGGGCTTGGCTTATATCCATCTGGTAAACTTGTCGACTGCAACCAGCAAATGAGTGAAACCACCTTTTCCGGTTCGAAAGGGACCAACCATGTCGAGTCCCCAAACAGCAAATGGCCAGGCTAGTGGAATTGTCTTCAGAGCAGAGGCTGGCTTGTGTGACAAGTTTGCATGGAACTGGCATCCATCATAGTGATCAATGATATCTTTAGCCATCTCATTAGCCTGGGGCCAGAAGAAACCAGCTCTGTACGCTTTGGCGACAATCGTCCGTGAGGACGCATGATGACCGCAAGTTCCCGACTAGATCTCATCCAGAATCATTTGACCTTCCTCGGGGGAAATGCAGCGCTGCGTAATGCCAGTCGCACTCTCTCTGAACAATTGATCTCCCATCACAGTAAAAGCCTTGGACCTACGCGCAATCTGTCGAGCCTCTGTTTCATCTTTAGGGAGCTCTTGTCTGTGGATATAGGCAATGTAAGACACAGTCCAATCGGGAGTGACAACCAGAATCTCCATGACCAGATCAATCACTGTAGGGACATCAACTTTTGTTGGGTCAGTGGAACTCAAAGCTTGTGGGGGCTCTTCGGTGAAAGGATCTTTTTGCACCGAAGGAGTGTGCAAGTGCTCTAAGAACACACCACTGGGGACAGGTCATCGAGTGGACCCAATCTTGGATAGCTCATCGGCCGCCTGATTTTTCAGTCGGGGAACATGATGAAGTTCCAGGCCTTCGAATTTCTTCTCCAACTTTTGGACTACATTGCAGTACCCAGTCATAGAGGGGTTTCCAACATCCCACTCTTTCATCACTTGATTCACCACCAGATCTGAGTCGCCATAAACCATCAGGCGCTTGACGCCGAGTGAGATAGCCATGTGCAACCCATACAAAAGTGCTTTATATTCTGCCTCATTGTTGGAGGAATCAAAGTGAATTTGCAAGACATAGTAGAGCTTGTCACCCCTAGGAGATATCAAGACAACACCAGCACCAGACCCATTCAACATTTTAGAGCCGTCAAAGAACATGGTCCAATGCGTCGAGTGAACTTGGATTGGCTGTTGCTGTTCAATCCACTCGGCCATGAAATCTGCCAATGCTTGGGACTTGATTGCTTTTTTGGCTTCAAATCTGATGTCAAAGTGTCCAAGCTCGATTGATTGAAATCAAGTGGTCTTGGAAATAATGCGCCACCTTCTTCACTGATAGGTAAATACCATAAACCAGCTTCTGATAGCGTGGATATCTTTGCCTTGAGGGGGACAAAACTTCCGAGACATAATAGACTGGCCACTGGACTTTATAACTTTACGCTCCTCTTCCTGCAGTACAGTTAGCACTATACTATTGACCTGATTTGTGGCCGCGATGTACAGGAGCAAGGGCTCTTTGCTGCCAGGAGCGGCAAGACTGGCTGGGTGGAGAGCAGGGCTTTGAGCTCAACAAACGCTGCTTTGGCTTCGGGAGTCCACTCGAACATGTCAGACTTCTTCATCAATTGATATAAAGGAAGAGCCTTCTCACCAAGACGAGAAATGAATCGACTCAATGCTGCCAAGCAACCTATGAGCTTCTGAACGTCGTGCACTCGCACGGGAGTCTTCATTCGGGTAATGGCGCTGATTTTCTCAGGGTTGACATCGATCCCCCATTCAGAAACGAGAAAACCAAGTAATTTGCCGCCAGGGACGCTGAAAGTACACTTGGCCAGATTCAGCTTTATGTCAAATCTCCTCAGATTGGTGAATGTTTCGGCCAACTAGGCCAGCAGGTCGGAACCTTTGCGGGACTTGATCACTATATCATCCATGTACGCCTCGACATTCCGAGGGATCTGGTCGAGTAAACATTTCTGAATCATGCGCATAAAAGTTGCGCTGGCAATTTTGAGACTGAATGGCATAGTGATGTAGCAGAAACACCTGAATGGGGTGATGAAAGTTGTCTTTATTTCGTCTGGGCCATACAGACGGATCTAATGGTACCCAGAGTAAGCATCCAGAAACGATAAACGCTCACACCCCGCAGTCGAGTCAACAATTTGATCTATGCGGCGGAGCAGAAAATGATCCTTCGGGCATACCCGATTGAGATGTTTGAAGTCAATGCACATACGCAAAGACTTATCTTTATTTGGCACCATCACAACATTCGAGAGCCACTCAGAGTGGTAAATCTCCCGAATGAACTTGGCTTGCAAGAGACGGGCCACTTTTTCACCATTGCCTTGCGCTTCTCCGCCGCTGAACGATGCAAATGCTCCCTGACGGGTTTGGCTTTAGGATCCACTCTCAGACGGTGCTTAGCCAGCTCCCTGGGAACCCCCGACATGTCAGCAGGCTTCCATGCGAAGATATCCCAGTTCTCACAAAGGAACTGGATGAGCCCGGTTTCCTATTTGTTGTCGAGTGTTGATGAGATATTCGTCGGGGCAGCAGTAGGATCTGTCGGGTGGATGTGCACTTTCTTCACTTCCCCTGTTGACTGAAATGCCGACTCAGAAGCCGGCTTCTTTGCACAGAGCAAATCAGCAGGGTCAGCGGTTTTCTTGTACTCTTCCAGCTCAACCATGGCCATCTGGTGATCGGCGATCTTGGAGCCTTGCTGGAGGCATTCCTCGGCCCGCTGTCGATCGCCAGTGACCGTGATCATGCCCTTAGGGCCTGGCATCTTCAACTTGACATACACGTAACATGGTCGGGCCATGAAATGTGCATACGCGGGTCGACCCAAAATGGCATGGTAGGCACTCTGGAAATCCATGACTTCAAACGTCAGTTTTTCTTTTCGGAAATTTTTGTCGTTCCTGAATGTCACATCCAATGCTATCTGGCCGAGTGACTTGGCCTTCTTCCCTGGGATGACCTCGTGAAATTTCATGTTGCTTTCACTCAGTCGGGACATCAGAATGCCCATCCCTTTTAGGGTATCTGCATAGAGAATGTTCAGGCCGTTGCCACCATCCATGAGGACCTTTCTGAGTCGAGTGCCCCCCCCACCGGATCAACTACCAGAGCCTGTCAACCAAGAGTGGCCACATGAGCAGGATGGTCTGTTTGGTCGAATGTGATGGCATATTGGCACCACTTGAGATAGGTGGGAGTAGCAGGTACAGCCATGTCGACTTCTCTGTTGATGACTTTCAGACGACTCTTGCTCTCGACATCAGCGAAAATCACAAGGGTAGCAGTGACATCCGGGAATGTTTCTTTATCTTCATCTTCATCACCCTTCTCAGGAGATTTATCATTCGGCGGGTCCCCCTTGAATTGCTGGATAAGGGTCCGACACTGTCGAGTGGTGTGCTTGGGCAAAATCACATTGACTTCTACATCTTTCCTCGTGTGAATTGCACATGGCTGATCCATGATATCAGTTCCTGACTGATTTTTTCCTTTCTTGGGGGCATAGTGTGCTTTAGCCTTGCCCTTGTTTTTTGATTGGGTCGTCAGTGCTGCTGCTTCTGCCTGAACCGAACCTTCAGCTTTTCGCTTCTGTTTCTGATTGTTATTGCCACCAGCCTCATTGGCGACTCCCTTTCCTTTGCCGCTACGGAGGCAGTCTTCTTCCTCGCCATTGGCATACCGAGTGGCGATTTCCATCATCTTGCCGAGTGAAATATCACCCGTGCGCACGAACTTCAGGTACAACTCCATGTATCTCACACCGGCCTTGAAAGCACAGACAGCCTGGTGCTCTGACACATTCTCCATTGTATGATGCAAAGTGGACCACCGCTGAATATAGTCTCTCAAAGTTTCATTGGGCTTCTAGACACAATGTTGTAAGTTGACCAGACCTGCAGGATGCTTGCAAGTACCCTCAAAGGTTCGGATAAACACTCGGGCAAGATCCTCCCAGCAATATATACTGGAAGGAGCCAAGCGATTCAACCAAGCTCGAGTTGAACCATCTAGCATCAAGGACAAGTGCTTCATTGCGATGTTGTCGTTGCCGCCACCAATCTGTACAGTCCCTCGGTAATCATCTAATCAAGTCTCTGGTTTGGAATCGCCAGAAAATTTTCCGATCCCAGCCGCCAACCTGAAGTTGGGGGGAATCTCTGCAGAACGGATGGCTCTGCTAAAACACTCAGGACCAGAAATCACGACTGAGCTACCACTCAGAAAGTCTCTATCTTGGCCTTCTCTATGGGCTCTGCCCTTGTATATCCACTTCTGGGTGAGGAGATCTCGAGCATCAAACTCCGCATTCTGCTCATCACCGAACGAGCACCTATCGTCCGGGTGCCGGGGCACGCGCGGACCGCCCTGCAGAGGAGCGGGCACTTGACGGTGGTCTTCACGGTGAACCTAATCTGTGACCTGATCCTCGTGAAAGCCCCCACCCCTACGACGTAGGGGCGATCTAGGGATGTGTGCCGACTGAATGGTTTCGGCCCTGGGTGAGTTGTTGTGTATCCTGTTGCGAGACTGTGAAACTACAGAATTCTGACGTTGTGCTGCATCTAATAGTGCTCTGATCTGCATCAACCCTCTTCCGGCCTCTGACCGTGACAGCTGAATGGAATCTGCTATCCTAGCAGCAACAACATTTAACATAGGAGTTTGATATACCTCAACATCTTTGCGGGAGCCAGTCAAGAACAGCTGTCGCTGCCGTCGACCAGCAACAGGTGGACGCTGGCGAGCGTGCTCGTCGAGTTCTTGCTGGAGCACTTCCAGCCGAATGTGCGTGGCCTCCAAGGCCTGGGCCTCAGCGGTCGTACCAACGATGGGGGTATGATGAACCTCCCTCTCGCGACGCGGCTGTTCACTCGACTTACCACTAGCATCACGCTTGTCATGGCCAAAGCCCGAGGGTGGGCTTTGATAAGAGCCCGCCATAAGGACCTCCGCTGCTGGATTGCAACTCTCGCACTCGGAAGGGATATCGGACGGATCAAAATCCGACTCGAACATGTCATGAAGAGACTCGGCAGGCTCGAGTGCTGCAATCTGCGGAGAAGAAATTTGACGCGCCACTGCGTGCTTGACCCAGCGCTGGAGTCGTGAGCGGTCGGACCGCTTGCGACTACGAATAGCGAGGGGAGCCGACCTATAGGGAGTCGACGGCTGACGCAGCAACATGCCATAGGAACTCGCATGAAAGTGCACGGCCCCGTGGACTGGGAGTGCCTCAACATCGAGAGGCGCTTCCTGAAGCCATGCCGAATCGGTGGCAATGAAGGTGAGCGCACCAAAATGGATCTCGTGGCCTAGAGCGACAACACCGCCGGAAGACATGTCGAAGGATAAAAATGCAACCTCATCGGAAGTTGCTTAGATGCCTGCCCCACTGTGGGTGCCAACTGTCGTGGGAACGATCCTGATAGTAGAAGGTAGGGGTACGAAGGGAGAGGGCAGAGTCCTAGCTATGGCGAGGATGTACACACGGATGTATGTGTTCAGGCCCCTCTCGTGGAGGTAACAGCCCTACGTCTCAGTGCTCGGGAGCTTAAGTCATGTGGAATGTTAAGATTACAATGGTTGCGAACCCTTGTGTCAGAGGGGAGGGGCGGCTTATATAGAGTTCGCTGCCCCTCATAAGTGCCCAGCATCTAAGGGTCCGATCATGGGTTTAAAGACTGACGTTACTCGTAACGTACATAATAAATGCTACTAATGACGAAGGACTAACGATTGCACGTTGGCCTCCTGACGTGGCTCCTGGTCTTCTGGTGTTGACTGAGAATGAGGTCTATCGATTGACAGGCGACTGTCGGGTGAAGGGAGAAGACTACGAGTGGATTGAATGTCGAGTGACTTGAACGTCTCATGGAATCCAGTCGGAAGCTTATGCTTGATCTTCAAGTCCTCCAATGTAGTGTCCTTAGGTAGGGTATGTAGACCTTTCCTAGGACCCTACCCTAGGTACATATACTCATCAAATTGCCTTAGGATGCTTGCATTGCATGTTTGATGTGTGTTGTGTAAAAAACAGACACTTCTTCTATAGTGTTTGAATTTTCATATTTTACTGGAATGTGGAAAGTTTCTGAAATTTTTACATAGTGTTCTCATATAAAATATGCTTCGCTTGTGGTATAGCATGATGTCCAACGGATCTTACAACTTCAGCTCTGTGTGTCTCTTTGCATATCCTCTCATTTTCACGCTTTCACAAAATTCATATTTTGTGTGGCTTGGCTTTGTATATATGTGAATCACTGGTCGAACCTTGATTCCTCAAACTGAGTTATGGAGCAACTATCTACAATAGTTTCCCATTGACAAAATCCATCTTGGAACCATACTAAGTTCATGAATGAACTACATGATTCAACATCTTCTTTGTCGCTTCCAAAATGTCAACATACTTAGCCTTTGTTATAGAGTTTGCCATAGTAACCTGTTTAGAACAATCCCAACTTACTGTGCTACCATATTGTGTATAACACAAAACCTTAACTTAAGTCGAAAATCACATAGAGCATTGGTGAAGACTGTATCGATGTAATTACTAACAACAAGCACTTCATAATCTCTGCTTGCGAGAAAACATGTCATCAGTGCTACTTTAGTACTCAATGACATTTTTCACTATTGTCCGATGATCAGTACTTTGATCACTTTGGTATCTATACTTGCAAGAGTTTGGGAGTATCGGACATATCCGGTTGTTTTACATACGATGGAATACATGATTAATCCAAACACAAGAGTGTGTGGAATCTCCATCATGTATTTTGCTCATCAGTGTTTTGGGACACCGAGTCTTACAACACTCTTTCCATGTGACTTCAGCAAGAATCACTCCTTGTCGTTTTAATGCTAAACTATTTTAGCATCTTGTCAATATGTATTTTGGCTTAGCCCTATTAGGAAATTATATCTTGTAGATAAACATGCCTAATGTCAAGGCTACTTAGCCAAAGCACTTCATCGAAAAACTATTTTCAAATGAAGTCCTAATTCGTGTCAAGAAATTTATATTATTTCCAATTAACAATGTGCCAAGCACACAAGGTTTTTAGAAATATTATTATCCTCCCACTTACTTTATTTTAACCACAAGCATCTTCGTTATCCATTGATGAAAACAAACTCTTTTGACCATTTTATCAAAAACGAAGATTCCAACTCCTTTTTGCTCTCTTCTGTCCATCGCTAGAACTCTGAAGTTTGCATACTCACTAGCATCCTTTGGATCGACAAAATACTTTGGACTGTATCACATACAAGTCTTAGTTTGCATTACCATTTCATGGAAATTCTTTTGTCATCCATGTTTCATGTATCATGATTGAAGTATGTATCAATTGCCAGTTTAACCCGAACCGAGTTTTTGCATCACTACGGTGAGACAACCTCATTGTATCAACTCCTGAACTTGTTATTGCAACAAGTCAAGCTTTATGGATAAAACATGTTATCCACATCAGTTTATAGTTCCATAAAAAATTCGATAGACTTCAAGTCTTCCGAAGGGTTTATCAAGATATATATTGAATCATTCATATGGAAACTATCTCGGATTATATTGGCATTTAGCCAATTCCGGAGTCAGGGCCCATCACTGCTTCCTTGATTATCGTAGGTATATTGTTGTCTAACAACAATATCTCGTGTGAGCACCTGAGAGGTTTGCACGAGTTTTGCCTACGTGGTTCAGCTGCAAGTTCAACCGAAGTCCATATATCTCATGTAGAGGCTTCTGTATCAGTCGCAGTAGGAAACTCTGGAATCACTTCCAAGGTTTCTTTACATTGATCTGATGACGAAGATAGTGTTATCTCATTGAGTTGCACTGTCCTCCCACTCACCTTTTTGCAAGTACCATTCTCTTTAAAAGTGTACCGTTCTTTGTGGCAAAACCCATTGCCTCCGTATGGTGGTGGGGGAATACCCAATAACTTGGGATAACCTACAAAGTAGCACTTGTATGATTTGGAATAGGTTTGTAAAATTTTTACACAAGCCCCATATTTCAAATGTTTAAGATAAGATGTAACATGGTTGGGCATACCATACCATGGCGCTATTTCAACAGACCTAATGGCGCTCTTTTTAGTGTAAAAGCCGCAGTCTCTAAAGCATTACTTTTAAAAGGGATAATAGCAAATTGATTTATGTCATCTTTGATCTCACCATGTCATAAATGGTTTGATTGCATCTTCATGGACATTCCACTTACAGTGGTGTTCCGGGAGGTGTAAGTTATGAAACTCTTTTCACAACTCATCAGACATTCGCTACACTTGTAACTCAAAATATTCCTTTACACAATCTAATTGTAGAAACATAATTTTCTTGTTACAATAATTTCTACTTCGTTTTTGAAAAAACTTCTCAATGATTTCAAAAGATCCAGACTCACGTCTCATCAAGTAAATATCCATATATCTACTTGAGTCATTTCAGAAGATAGACAAATCCATTGCCAGCAACAACATTTATCGGACTACACACATCACGATGTATGATCACCAATAAGTTCTTTGCTCGTTCCTTATGGCCTATGAACAGTATTCTAGTCACTTCACTTCTTGGAGGAAAGTAGCAAGTGTTAGATTATTTATAATCAAACGACTTCAAAATCCATCATTATGGAATTTCTCCATGCTAGTTTCTCCAATGTGACCAAATGCAGTGCCACACATATGTGGTATTATTTTAGTCTTGTGACATTTAGTGTCAGTGTTACAGATGTATCATATTACCATCAATATTCATAACATACATCCCATATTTGATGGAAGCATGGCCCTTATGTTATTCACGATACTGAACAAAAAAATTTCCTTCATGAATAACACTCTCTTGAT
Source organism: Hordeum marinum (assembly GCA_022496015.1). NCBI lineage: Eukaryota > Viridiplantae > Streptophyta > Magnoliopsida > Poales > Poaceae > Hordeum > Hordeum marinum. The sequence continues at coordinate 272,477,940 of CM039672.1, read as the reverse complement.
AACCCACAACTATAGGGGATCAATTGTAGCCTTTCTCGATAAGTAAGAGTGTCGAACCCAATGAGGAGCTAAAGGTAGAACAAATATTCCCTCAAGTTCTATCGACCACCGATACAACTCTACGCACGCTTAACATTCACTTTATGTAGAACAAGTATGAAACTAGAAGTACTTTGTAGGTGTAATGGGATAGGCTTGCAAGATAACAAAGAGCATGTAAATAAAAACTAGGGGCTGCTAAGATAAAGTAACAATTAAGTTAGTTTAACGAGTGTGCCGTGGGAACGAACACCTATGGGATCATAGAAACCCCTTTCGGTTCGGAAGGGGAGGCTCGCACAAAGAGCCGGTCTGATGAACAACAAGCGGGGATCTTCACACAAGTTCGGGCCGCACGGATGCGTAAAACCCTACTCCTGCTTGGTTGTATTGAGAGTGTTCTTAGGGTTCTATCTATAGGAGTGCTATGAGCAGCTGCCACATATGTGAGCTAGAGGGACCCAAAAGTCGAAATGTCAAAAAGTCCTCTACCGTATCGCCCTGGGCCTCCTTTTATACCCCGAAGGGGGTCCCAACAGTGGCGTACAGTGCATACACGGGGTTTACACACTGACGGAGTAGGACCGACGCATTTAATGCATCGTCGGGCATCTATGTCCATCAGTGGGACGGGACAGGAGCTCGTCCCCTCGGCGCCGCTTAGCCCCCACCAACGTCAATGCCGCAACACACGTCCAGGTGGATTGACACCTGCCCTGTGCGCTAGCGGGGTCTTGTTGGGGCTTCGCCTTGCCAGGGCCTTGCCTTGTCGGGGCCTTCCTTGCTCGTGGGGGTTCAATAGCCCTCCCGGCAAGACCTTGCCGGTGGTCTTGAGTTTCCTGTGTTGGTATCTAGTGAGTCCCTGCCGTGCCTTGCTGCCAGGGTGGCTACTACTGCCCGTGCATGAGTAAGGGGCACTGGAGAGCCCAAAACTCTAGTGCACCAATAGGAGCCCCCGAGCCTGGGCCACACACGTCGCGAGGCGCTGTTGGGCTAGGCCTAATCAGTGTACGGGCACTTGTGGCAGGGCCTTGCGGTTGTGATCACTGCGCTTGCTGCGCTTCCCCATGACGCCCATTGAATGCGGGACATGGGATACGTGCGTGGCGCAGCCGTTACAACAGCGCGCCCATGAAACATTTCTATGCTAGCTTATTTCAGTAAAGAGACTGCCCCGCGCCTTCCCCATAAAAGAGGAAATTTCAGAGGCATTGCTCATTTACCTCTCGTCTTTCCCAATCTTAAAACATCCGTCCTCTTCTTCCTCGAGCCCGCAACAGAGCCCCTTCCTCCCATCCACGCCCTTGCTCTCTCTTCGTCCTCGGCCCCCGCGTTCATCGCCACCATGTCGCCCAAAGCTAGAAAGGGCAAGGAAGCAGAGGTCGTCTTGGAGAAAAAGATGGTGAAGATGCGGAATGAGCATGCCATCTTTCCATCGGGGCTTAGCTTGGACGTCCTGAAGAAACAATACCGGTGGATGTGGGCGACGAGGACGACGGCGCATCCCGCCACCTGCGTGAGTCCAGGCCCCTCCGGGGACAGCCCAGGCAAATACCCTTTCTTTGCCGATTACTTTTACTGTGGGCTCTGTCCCCCTTTTTCGGACTTCTACAACGACCTCATGTTCACCTATGGCTTCCACCTCTTGGATTTCACGCCGAATGCCATGATATCCATGGCAGTTTTCACCCACCTTTGCGAAAACTTTGCCGGATTAGTCCACAACATTGCTCTTTTCTGCCACTACTTTTCCCCTCACATCCAACCAGGCAGAGCCCTTTCCAGTGTCATCACTTGGATTCCACAGCCAGGAACCAAGGAGGTTTACCCTGACGGGGCCTACTTTGATAGGTGGGACGATTGGCGGGGTAGATGGTGCTATATTTGGGAGGAGAAAGTCCTGCCCTTCTGCTTGCCGCGACAGGCCAAAATGGTGCATGGTGAGGACTAGGGTGTCGTCGACCCTGAGGATGGGAAACTTGTAGTCGCGACCACCAGGATCCTCCACCTCAGGGACGTCTGCCTTTCAATACAGATGGTAGGCACCGATTTCCTTCGCTGGCACATCGCTCCCTTGCAGAATAAGGGGAGGCCGGATTGGGATTTTCGAAACGCAGAGGACATCATGAGATTGTGCCCCGATCTGAACCACAACCTGACCGTTATGCAACACGGACCCCTTTGCTACAAGCTGTTCAAGATTGTTGCCATGATGCCAGTGTTCGATGCCCATAGCCTCGATGCATCTTGGATCGAGCCGCCTGCCGAGCAGGTGCAAGAATTCTTCGATAATGTGGTGGAAAGGGCCATCCACGGGGAAGAGGGGCTCGTCCGCGACACCATCGAGGAGTTGTTGGCGTACATCGCTAGCAGGGCGGAGGAAGCGGATCTTGCCGCGGAGGCCGGCAGCGTCGGCTTCTTGGAAGACGAAGCCGGCAAAGGGGAAACCCTGCCGGATGAAGGCCTTCCAGGCAGGGTGGGACCGCCGAGGAGCAAGGCAGCACGTCCTCCCGGGGCTATCCAACCGAAGACGCAGTTGAGGAGGAGCAGCCCGAGGAGGTCCCGCCCCTTGTGCAAAGGAAAAGGTGCGTCCTTCGGAGCGCGCTCTGGGCTTCCCCTCTGCCAAACTCCCTTGAGTAGCATAGCCCCTGGCAAGGGGCGACCAGCAAGGCCACGCGACGGCAAGAAACCCATCAGCAACCCACGCCCGCCGCGGCCAAGCAATCCAGGAGAACCCCTCCTCCTCCCATGGGCACCAAGGCAGAGGTCGCCTTCAACCTTTCCGCCCTTAGCTCGGGAGAAGAAGATGAGGAGTAAGAGTCTTGTCGTATCTTTCACTTTTTCCAAATTCTGGTTTTTACTTTACTCATTTGCTTCGCTTTGGCTTGCCTCTATAGGGACGTGGAAACACTGGCACAACGGGTGGTGAAGAGGGTGAGGACCTCAACGACCGAGGAGTCGTCGGCAAGCGCCTCAGGCGCGCCAAGGATGACCGCCGTCAACCCGGAGGTTAGCCCACAGTGCAACCCCCGACTGAGTCCCCGACGGCGCCCCCAGCGTGAGCCCATCACTCACTTCCCGCTGGCAAGTGTCGGGGTGTGCATCTTTACTGCTAACATCACCGGATGTGCAGGCGGAGGATGACGGCAGAGAGAACCACCAGCGACCGTCCCGGACATGCCACCCCCGTCATCTATGCCGCCCAGAGATGGGTCCCCGGCAAGGACCTCCTCCAGCGTGCTTTATCGCGACGAGGGGGGGCCAGCAAGCACAGGCACCGGCAGGTCTTCGCCGACGACCGTTGTTGGTGCAGGTATTCTTTGTTATGTTCGTATCTCTCTCTTTTGTGTCTTCTTGAACTTCCACCTGAGCTTCGTCTGATTTGTTTCCTCGGCCTCCAGACGTTCCTTTGATGAAGGGCATGGACGTCGACACCATCATTGAGGAGACCGCCAGGGACGCCACCACCGAGGCCGACAGGATGGCCGCCGAGGAGGCCACCAAGAGTGCTGCCACTGAGGCTGCCGAAGGCGCCAAGAATGCTACCGTTGAGGCTGCCAGCACTGAGGCCACCAAGGTTGCGTAGAAATAGGAGGCCGCCAAGAAATCTGTCGAGAAGGTCGGTGAGGAGGCCAGTGGTCGCACTGACGGCATCCCTGCCGCAAGAGCCGCAGGCGCTACGCCGACCACTGAGCCCCCAGCCGTCGGGGAGGCGGTTGTCGAGGACCAACCGCCTCCTTCCGAAGCCCCTTCGGTGAGCATATACCTCAAGGTCGGCGACAACCTGTTCGTCAGCATCCTCGGCACGGCAAGCACTGGGGTGCCACCTAAAGGGGGAGTTCTTGTCGAGGAAGCCATCACTGCTGTCGGGCTCAACATCGTTGAAGAGCCAAGCTCCAGCAGCAAATCCCAAGAGGAGCAGCTCCTCCAGACCATTCGCGACAGATTCCAAAAGCTTCAAGCGCTCCATCATGCCCGGAAGGAGAAACTGGACTCCAGGGCAGCATCCATGGAAGCGGCCGAGGCCAACTTTCAGGAGTGCGTAGAGGAAACCCAGGCCTGGTTCGCCCAAGCTTCCATGATCTGAGGACTGGGCAGACGCAGTTGAGCCAGGGCTGGAGCCAACTCTTCATGCAACAGTCCGATGCCGAGCAGGCACAGGAAGAGGCTAAACAATGGGCCGCCACAGAGGATGCTCTCTTGACGGAGCATCGTGTGTTTCTCGATGCCCATGAGGAGGACCTCACCGCTCGCGAGAAGGTGCTTGCTGAGAATCTCCATGGCAAGGAAGCGGAGCTCGAGGATCTCGTTGCATGGCGGACCCAGGAGCTGGAGCGGAAGCATAATGAGGCGCTCAAGGCTCTAACAGCAGACCATGCCGTCAAGCTGAAAGGGGCCGTCGACACAGCTAAGCTACCGAGGCCGCCAAGAACCTACAGGAGGAGCGGGTGAAGAAACTGGAGGCCGATCTTGAGGATCTCGGCAAGGAGGTCTCGTTGCTTGAAGCTGAAAGGGACAAGGCCGCCGCCAGCTTGATGGAGACGCAGGTTGCCATTTCTGACAAGACCAACCAGCTCTCTTTGGCCAATGAGTCCATCAGCGACCTGAACCTGAAGCTGGACACACTGACCGGGACTCTCTAGACCGCCAAGGCCCAGGAAAGGGCTCTGGTCAAGGATCTCAATGACGAGAAGGAGCGGGTCAAGAGCGCCACCATCGCCCACAACGATTATGTGCATGGAGTGGAAATTTGGACCGAGAAGCTCGTCGATGTTGCGGAGAGGCTTGCCGAACAATTGACCGCCATGGGCCTAGAAGGCCCCACATATTCTCCTGGTGATAGGGTGTCCACGAGCGCCAAGGTGACCATGTTCTTCAACAGCCTGCTTGGAGCCTTAAAGCAGCTTCACTCCGACCGGGCATCATACTTGGTCAGCGAATCGCGTAAGCTCTACCAGGCCGTCCTCCGCAAGGTGCTCGTCATGGTGGCATATAAGAACCCCAACCTCAACCTCACCAATGTCCTCGACCGCTTGCCGAAGGACGCAAACGTCAAGGCGCTCGAGGAACTCGTCGCGCCCATCGTCGAGAGGGTAAGCCAAGTCAAGCGGGTCGAAGGCAATCGCCGAGATTAGCTGCCTCACTCTTCGCCGCCGCATATGTCAAAAACTATTTATTTTATGTTAAAACTCGACAAGGCCGATGTAATATTGCTCATTATGCTCTCGACAATCGTTATGTTATCTCCCTTGCTTGATTTCTCTTTGTATGTGTTCATCCTACGCTCGATTGGAAACTTGTCGGCGCGCATATCTGTGCCGCGAGCGCTAGGTGTGGGACTTTAGCAACCTGCTGGCGAAATTGCCGCCGGCAAGAGACCCTGGTGCTTCCAGCGCCGTCACCAAGGCTATTGAGCCGACTCGAAACAGAATAGGGGCACGACCAATCACAACAAGGTTCCTCCACGTGCAGGTTTTCCATATAGAAGTCGAGATCGCCCAAGGAAAATAACCTTACGGCAAGAATTTACATGGGTTTTTTGCAACTTATCTTTTTGTTGTCGTGCTCCCTCCGGCAAGTTTTTTTGGGACGTCGCTTATAGGTATCCATACCACCATTCCCTCCCCCCGACAAAGCTGCACATGAGGTGTCCTTATGTTCTTTGAGAAAAAGAAAGAAGAGAAAATATGGGTATGGAACCTTGGCGGTCCGTTAGCCCTTGCTGGGATTAAGTGCAATGCAACACTTCAGATAAACATGCACATAAGTAAACATGAAAATCAATCAGGATTGCGGAACACTTATCTTTATTTAACTACGCACAGGGTCTGAGCCTAGCTTTGTACCAAGGATTACATGCTTCAGCGGCAAGACTTGTACAAAAGGTGGTTGCCGGGAGGCCCGGCAACCGCACCTTATGGGTAGAACTTGCGAAGGTGTTCGATATTCCAGGAGTTGCTCACTGGGATGCCATCTTCTTCCTCTAGGCGGACTGCGCCAGGCCTGGTGACTCGTACTACCCGATAAGGGCCCTCCCATTTTGGCGTTAACTTGTTGGAATTCTTGGCGGACTGAACTTGCCGAAGAACAAGGTCGCCTTCCTCAAGACTTCTGGCATTAAATTTGCGGCTATGGTAGTGGTGCAAAGCTTGATGGCAGCATGCAGCTCTATCGGCAGCTTAAGGACGGTCTTCCTCAAGGAGCGTCGCGTCGTCTTGCCGCAACTGCTCTTGCTCTAGCTCATCATAAGCAAGCACTCGAGGTGATCCGTATATGAGTTCCGTGGGGAGAACTGCCTCCGCCCCATAGATAAGGGAGAAGGGTGTCTGGCTGGTAGCTCGATTTGGTGTCGTTCTAATTGACCAAAGAACCACCGACAACTCATCAATCCAGTTCCTTCCGCACTTGTGCAGCCTATCAAAAGTTCTTGTCTTGAGGCCCCGCAACACTTCAGCATTAGCCCTCTCTGCTTGGCCGTTGCTCCTTGGGTGGGCAACGGAAGCAAAACAGATTCTGTTACCAAGGTCTTGGACATATTGCATGAAGGTGCGACTCGTGAACTGTGTGCCATTGTTAGTGATGATCTTGTTGGGAACACCAAAGCGGCAAACCAGTCCTTTGAAGAACTTGACGACTGACTGTGCTATCACCTTTCTCATTGCTTCCACTTCTGGACACTTTCTGAACTTGTTGATTGCAACGTACAAGTACTCAAAGCCCCCCAACAACGCGGGGAAAGGGGCCCAATATGTCAAGCCCCCAGACTGAAAATGGCCAGGAGAGAGGGATCGTTTGAAGTGCTTGAGTTAGTTGATGTAATCTCTTTGAATGAAACTGGCATGCTTCACACTTGGTTACTAATGTCGTTGCATCCTGGAGGGTAGTGGGCCAAAAGAAGCCTTGCCGGAATGCCTTTCCGGCAAGGGCTCTTGATCCAATGTGGGAGCCACATATACCTCCATGTATCTCTACCAACAGCCCTAGTCCATCTTCCCAGGAAATGCACTTGAGTTTCACACTGTTTGGACTTTTTCTGTATAGGTTGTTGTCCACGAACTGGTACATACTAGACCGGCGGGCTACTTTCTCTGCTTCTTCTTGTTCCCCGGTAAGTTCTCCTGTCTGAAGGAAACGAACGATGTGTTGTGACCATGTTGGAGCCTGGGGCTCGACAACAATGACTAAAGGCATATACTATGTCGAGGTAGCATTTGTCTCAATGGCAAGGGCCTAGGGGCTTGCCGGAGCCTGTTGCACCCCCGCAAGCCTGGCGGGAGCATGTGCTTCTATGGCAAGAGCCGGGGGCCCTGTCGGAGCACAGTTCTCACCATCAACATGCCATTCTCTCTGGCAACCTTCTCGCCGACGGCTTCTAGGAGCCCTGCCAGGAAATACTTGCTGGAACTTAACTTCCTTCTCTTCTCTTGTCTAGTTGACGGTGTCACAGAGGGTTGAGTTAGTTGGAGCACGAAAGTTCCTGGTTCCACAGGCAACTTAAGGGCAACACATTTTGACAGGTCATCGGCAACGTTGTTTTCTGCACGTGGAACGTGCTCCATTTGCAGGCCGTCAAAATGTTCTTCCAACTTCCTCGCTTTGTCTACATAGGCTTCCATCAACGGGCTCTGGTAATCTTTGTTCACCTGCCTGACGACAAGTTGTGAATCACCCCTAACAATTAGTTTCTTGATCCCAAGGTCTGCAGCGATCCTGAGACCAGCAAGCAGCCCTTCGTACTCGGCAGTGTTGTTTGTTGATCTCTCCCGGGGGAAGTGCATCTGGACCACAAATCTGAGGTGCTCTCCGGTGGGTGCGACAAGCAGCACTCCGACACCGGCGCCTTGCAGCGAGAAAGCTCCATCAAAATGCATGATCCATTCTCGACCAGTTTCCTTGCCGAGGAGAGTTGAATCTGGAACCTCTTCATCGGGTGTTGGGGTCCATTATGCAATGAACTCCGCCAAGGCCCTACTCTAAATGGTCAAAGTGCTATCAAACCTAAGACCAAAGCTTGATAGTTCCAAAGCCCACTCCACAATCCTGCCGGTAGCCTCTGGGTTCCACAAGATCCACTATAGCGGGAAGCGGGTGACAACGGTGATCTCATGTGCTTGGAAGTAATGGCGCAGCTTCCTCGAGGCCATAAGAAGGCCGAAGAGCAATTTTTGCATGCCAAAATATCTTGAACTAGCCACTTGCAACAAGGAGCTGACAAAATAGACTGGTCACTGCACCACCTTCTTCTTCCGAATTGCCTCATTCAACTGTGTAGATCCTTCTTTGCCGGTGCCAGACCCTATTGGGGAATGTCCTGGCTCGTCGCTTGGTGGCCCTGCCGTTGCCGCTGCTTCTTCATCAACTTCTCTTTCAGCCACTAGTGCAACACTCACCACTTGATTTGTTGCCACCAGGTATAGCAGCAACGGCTCTTGTGGTTTTGGCATGACTAGGACTGGCGGAGAGGAGAGGTACTTCTTCAAATCCTGCAGCGCTGCCTCCGCTTCTGGAGTCCATTTCATTGGGCCTACCTTCTTCAAGATTTTGAAAAAGGGCAAGGCGTGCTCAGCAGATTTTGAGATGAACCTACTCAAAGCAGCAACACAGCCGGCAAGACGGCGCACAACTTTGACTCGTCTTGGTGCCTCATTTTGCTCAATTGCTTTGATCTTGTTGGGATTTTCTTCGATTCCTCATTGAGATACAAAGAACCCGAGAAGCTTGCTGGATGGGATGCTGAACACACACCTCTTAGGGTTGAGCTTCATGTTGATCTTGTGCAGGTTGTCAAACATCTCTTCTAGGTCTGATATGAGCATAGCATTGTCCTTGGTTTTGACCACTATGTCATCCATATAAGCCTCCATATTTCTATGTAGCTGGGGTTCAAAACCAATCTGGACCGCTCTTGCAAAAGTAGAACCAGCACTCTTCAACCCGAAAGGCATACGCAAAAAGCAAGACGTACCACATGGGGTGATAAATGCGGTCTTCTCCTCGTCTTCCTTGGCCATAAAAATCTGATGATAACCGGAATAGGCGTCAAGGAAAGACAACAGATCGCAACCGGCGGTGGAGTCCACAATTTGGTCGATGAGCGGCAAGGGAAAAGGATCTTTGAGGCAGGCTTTGTTGATGTCTGTGAAATCGATGCACAACCTCCATTTCCCATTCACCTTGCGCACTACAACCGGGTTGGCCAACCATGTTGGATGGAGTACTCCTCTGATCAAGCCATCTGCCTCTAGTTTCTTAATCTCTTTGGCAATAAACTGTTGCCGCTCCAAAGCTTGCTTCCGTACCTTTTTCTTGACGGGTCGCGCGTGTGGGCAGACGGCAAGGTGGTGCGCAATCACCTCCCTGGGAACACCGGGGATATCAGATGGTTGACATGCAAACACATCAGCATTCCCCCGTAGGAAGGCGACGAGTGCGCTTTGCTATTTGTCGTCAAGGGTGGAACTTATAGTGAAAGTTCCCCCCGTGCCGTCCTCCTTGGTGGGCACCTTCTTGGTCTCTGGCGGAGCAGCCTTGGACTTTTTGCTCTTGCCGGTGGAGCTCTCTGGCACATCGTCAACGGGAGTGCAACACTCCGAGGAGGTGCGCTTGCCGGAATGTGCGTTAGAGGTCTTGCCGGTCTTCTTCCCCCGGGAGCTTCAGTGGCAGGAGCAAGTGCCTTGGCGGCAGGTGCTGCGACTGCACACTGGTAGAGTTGGTCGGCGCAGATAAGTGCGTTTTTCTTGTCGGAGTTGATGGTAATGACGCTCATTGGCTCGGGCATCTTAAGCACGTTGTAAGCGAAGTGAGTGGCCGCCATGAACTTGGCCAGTGGTGAGCGACCAAGAATGCCATTGTACGGCAACGAGATCTTGGCAACGTCAAAAACGATCTTCTCCGTTCTGATATTGATATCGCTGCCAAATGTCACCGGCAGCGCGACCTTGCCCTTCGGCTGAGTTATTCCTGAATTGACCCCTTGAAAAGCGCTTGCGGCTCGAGATCTTCGTCAGGAATTTGCAGCCTCTAGATGACATCAGGTGAGATCGGGTTCAGGCTGGCCCCACTGTCTACTAACATCTTTGTCGTCCTGAGGTTGCGGATTGTTGGCGAAACCAACAATGGCAAGCACCCGACCGCAGTTATGCGATCAGGGTGATCCTCGGTGTCGAAGATGATAGGAGTGTTGGACCATTTCAGAGGTCTCTACGCACCGATAGAGGGCTCTGCCATGTTAACCTCGCGCGCCCACTATTTGATTTGGCGGTGAGAGGAACGCAACGAGGCATCTCCCTCTATGCACATCATCTCTGTAGCCTTCTGAAACTCATGCTCACTGGACTCGTCGTCCTCTTTGACATCATCATCATATCCCTCTTGTTTGTCGCGGCCATGGGCGGGCCGGTCTTTTTGTTGCTTGGGCTTGCCACGACGACCCCCTCAGCCGACACGCTTCTTGCCGGACCCCTCGGCACCATCCTAGCCTTTCTCCTTGTCTTGCCTCTCGTACTTGGCCTTCTGCTTCTTAGCAAGCTGCTCAACTTGCCGGAAGTCTTGGAGATCGTGGCCCTTGGTGCGATGGATGTTGCAATATTGCTTGCCGAAGTCTTCTGGCTTGCCGGCAGCCACTAGGGCGTGGCAGGAGGCGCACCCGGCAACATCGTTGCCGGGGTCGTCAACCTTGCCTTCTTGGCGGTGCCGGGGTTGCCGGATCCCTCGACGGCAAGTACGGTCTTGCCCTTGCGCTTCTTGTTCTGCCGTCGGCCCTTATTTGTCGGGGTAGTGGTCTCTTCATCTTTAGAGTCGACCTTTGCGTTGGCGTCTTCGCTGGGGAGTCTCCTCCCTTCTTCAGCCCGAGCACATTTGTCTGCCAAAGCATAAAGCTCGGCGACGTCCCTGACTCTGTTCATCGCCAGCTCTTCCCGCATCCTGCGGTTGCACATGTTCTGATGAACGCGCTGATAACAGTGGCAGGGTGAACGTCTGGGATGTTGTGATGCACTCGGCTGAACCTTTGGATGTACTTGCGTAATGTTCCGCCCTCCTTATGAGGGATGATGTGTAGATCACTTTCCTGGCCAGGAGCTTGATGACCTCCGGTGAAGGCGCCAACAAACTCGTGGCGTAAGTCTGCCAGGAGGCGATGGGCCCCTCTGGAAAGTGCATCAACCATGACCTGACGTTGGGCTTAAGCACCTACGGGAAGTTGTTGGCGAGTATCTTGTCGTCGCGACCCACGACAGCTTGCACCACAATGGTGTAGATGCTCAGGAACTCTGATGGATGAGTCTTGCCATCATACTTCTCTAGGACTTCTGGCTTGAACGTGTGGGAGTTAGGCCACTAGACTTGCCGTAGCTCACAGGTATGCACTGGACAACCCACCTCATAAGGTAGGCAGACAGGATACCCTGGCACAGATTTGTCTACAGTGGGCCCCATGGGCCTATTAGACTGGAGGCACACTTCCCGCCGCCGCTGGATTGCAGTTCGAGCGTCTTCTTTGCTACGTTCTCGAAGAACTTGACGCTGATCGCTATGTGTTCATGGGTCAGACGACGCCGTCGAGTAACCGTCGTAAGAGTCGATCCGTCGAGTCGGTGACCGACGATGCTGCTGTGGAGGAGAGTGCACCGAAGTTGTGCCGCCTCCGGCCCTCTCACCACTGGTGTGAGCCGGCTCGGTGGACTGAAACTTGTTTGTGAGGCTAAGAAGGCTCTGAATGGTGGCTCTCCATTCGTTGAGCTTCTCCGCAGCAGGAGGGAAGTTTTGGAGTAGTTGCGCCCGCGCCATCGCTTCCTCCAACATGGTCGGTAGCGAACGGCGTGAGGAACGCAAGGTGCTCTGACTCCTAGCCATGTTAGAAAGAGCACCACTACGGTCCCGCATCGGCATGCCACTCCCGCTTGCATGCTGGTGAGCATGATGGTCCCGTGAATCTTAGGAATGATGCACAGGATCTTTCCCGTGGGGACGTTGAGATTTGCGGGCGCCGTGACGCGGCTCTCCGCGTGTGTCCTGAGAAGGTCGCGGCGTAGGCGCCGACGTGGGTGCCTTGGAAGATATCCATCCGGCCCCGGAGTTTGCCGTACCACCCACAGGTGGTACCGCTCCGTCCTGAGACCCGAGGGCGTGGGGGTCCCCACCGCCACCATGGGCGTCTCCGTGGCGAGCGTTGCCGCTTGCTTGACCTTGGTCACAAAAGCGTTGTAGAAGTTCCGAACCTCTGCCTCCTCCTCCTCCACCCACGTCTACGCCGTCTCCGGCCTGCGCAGATACGGGGATGGCAGACGTGGATGGGCCAACTGCTGTCAGGCCCTTCTTCTTAGGGGCCATGGGGATGATGAGCGCGAAGAAACTGGCGCGTTGATTACCAGAATGGGTCCGCACGACCTAGCGCCCCCCTACCTGGCGCGCCAAAGAGGTCGTGGGAATGAACACCTATGGGATCATACAAACCCCTTTCGGTTTGGCGGGGGAGGCTCGCATAAAGAGCCAGTCTGATCAACAGCACGCGGGGATCTTTACCCAGGTTCGGGCTGCACAGATGCGTAAAACCCTACTCCTGCTTGGTTGTATTGAGAGTGGTCTTAGGGTTCTAGCTACAAGAGCACTATGAGCAGCTGCCACGTACGTGAGCTAGAGAGTCCCAAAAGTCGAAATGTCAGAAATTCCTCTACCGTATTGCCCTAGGCCTCCTTTTATACTCCGAAGGGGATCCCAACAGTGGTGTACAGTGTGTACACGGGGTGTACAAAGCTACAGTGCTATCATACCTAACACTGAAGGAGTAGGACAGGCGCATTTAATGCAGAGTTAGGCATCTCTATCCGTCACTAGGACGGGACGGGAGCTCGTCCCATCGGTGCTGCTTAGCCACCTCCAACGTCGACGCCATGACACGCGTCCAAGTGGATCGACACCTGCCCTGTGCGCTAGCGGGGTCTTGTCGGGGCTTCGCCTTGCTAGGGTCTTGCCTTGCCAGGGCCTTCCTTTGCCTGGGGGTTCAATAGCCCTCCCAGCAAGACCTTGCCGGTAGTCTTGATTTTCCTGTGTTGGTATCTGGTGAGTCCCTGTCGTGCCTCGCTGCCATGGTAGCTACTACTGCCCGTGCACGAGTAAGGGGCACTGGAGAGCCCAAAACTCTAGTGCACAGATGGAGTGTGGAAAAGTGGTGGTATGAGTTGCGGAATTATCCCTAGGCAATCGATAACTAGACCGGTCATCATTATTGAAATTTTATAAGAGGGAGAGGCATAAGCTAACATACTTTCTCTACTTGGATCATATGCACTTATGATTGGAACACTAGCAAGCATCTGCAACTACTAAAGATCATTAAGGTAAAACCCAACCATAGGATTATAAGGTATCAAGTCTTGTTTACTCCCATATGCAACAACCCACCTACTCGGGTTTATGCTTCTCTCACTCAAGCAACCCACCATAGGCAAATCACGAACACATTGCAACACCCTACAATGAGGATCCCTCACGCTTGCGCGACACGAATAGCACCATAGACAACACCAATAATAAAACATTCAACTCAAACCAATCATGATCATCAATCAACCCATAGGACAACAAAAATCTACTCAGAAATCATAGGATGGCAACACATCACTGGATAATAATATGAAGCATAAAGCACCATGTTCAAGTAGAGGGTACAGCGGGTTGCGGGAGAGTGGACCACTGTAGATAGATGGGGGAAGGTGATGGAGGTGTTGGTGAAGATGACAGAGTTGTTCGAGTAGATCATCGTCATGATGATGGCCCCGGTGGCGTTCCGGCTCCTCCGGGAGAGAGGGGGAGAGATCCCCCTCCTCCTTCTCCATCCTTGACCTTCCTCCTAGATGGGAGAAGGGTTTCCCCTCTGGTCCATAGCCTCCATGGCGGCGAAGGGGCGAGAGCCCCTCCGAGATTGGATCTCTCTCTTTGTTTCCTTCTGTTTCTGCACTCCTAGATTCTGGCCTTCTACCGTTCTTAAATATCCGAAGATTCGTAACTCCGATTGGGCTGAAACTTTGAGGGGATTTTTATCCAAAACTTAGCTTTCTTGCGACCAAAGGACAGCTCGAACCAAACTAAGGGGTGGCCACAAGCCTGCCAGGGGTGGGTCACGCAGTCTTGCCACCTCCTCGGGCATCGTCTCGTGTTGATTCTTTTTCTCAAAAACATATATTCCAAAAAAATCTCCGTAAGTTTTTATCTTGTTTGGACTTTGTTTGGTATGGATATTCTGCAAAACAAAAAACATGCAACAAACAGGAACTGGCACTGGGCACTGGATCAATATGTTAGTCCCAAAAATAGTATGAAAAGTTGCCAAAAGTATATGAAAGTTGTAGAATATTGGCATGAAACAATCAAAAATTATAGATACGACAGAGACGTATCAGCATCCCCAAGCTTAATTCATGCTTGTCCTCGAGTAGGTAAATGATAAAAAAGATAATTTTGGATGTGGAATGCCACCAGGCATAATTGTTCATATAATCTAATCATGGCATGAATATTAAGACACGAGTGATTCAAAGCAATAGTCTATCATTTGACATTAAGACAATAATACTTCAAGCATACTAATAAAGCAATTGTATCTCTTCAAAATAATGTGGCAAAAGAAAGTTATACCTACAATATCATATAGTATGGTTATGCTCCATCTTCCCCACACAAAGTATTTATATCATGCACAACCCTGATGACAAGTCAAGCAATTGTTTCACACATTTTATGTTCTCAAACTTTTTCAACACTCACTCAATACATGAGTGTGAGCCATGGATATAGCACTATAGGTGGAATAGAATATGGTGGAGGTTGTGAAGAAAAAGGAGAAGATAGTCTCACATCAACTAGGCATATAAATGGGCTATGGATATGCCCATTAATAGATATTAATGTGAGTGAGTAGGGATTGCCATGCAACGGATGCACTAGAGCTATAACTGTATGAAAGCTCAAAAATAAACTAAGAGGGTGTGCATCCAACTTGATTGCTCATGAAGACCTAGGGCAATTTGAGAAATCCCATCATTGGAATATACAAGCCAAGTTATATAATGAAAAATTCCCACTAGTATATGAAAGTGACAAAATAGAAGACTCTCCATCATGAAGATCATGGTGCTACTTTGAAGCACAAGTGTGGAAAAAGGTTAGTAGCATTGTCCCTTCTCTCTTTTCTCTCTTTTCTCTCTTTTTCTTTTTTCCTTTTTTCCTTTTTTTATTTTTGGTGGGCATCTAAGGCCTCTATTTTTTATTTGGGCTTTGCTGGCCTCTTTTATTTTTCATGAAGTCTGGAGTCTCATCCCAACTTGTGAGGGAATCATAGCTTCCATCATCCTTTCCTCACATGGAAAATGCTCTAATAATGATGGTCATCAAACTTTTATTTACTTACAACTTGATACAAGAACAAAATATGACTCTATATGAATGCCTCCGGTAGTGTACCGGGATGTGCAATGATCTACCGTAGCAATGACATAAAAAAGGACAAGCCATGAAAACATCACGATAGCTATCTTATGATCATGCAAAGCAATATGAAAAATGATGGTGTGTGACATAATAAACGGAACGGTGGAAGTTGCATGGAAATATATCTCGGAATGGCTATGGAAATGTTGTAATAGGTAGGTATGGTGGCTGTTTTGAGGGAGAAGATATGGTGGGTTTAATGCACCCGCGAAAGTTGTGCAGAACTAGAAAGGCTAGCAAGGGCGGAAAGGTGAGAGTGCATATAATCCATGGACTCACATTAGTCATAAAGAACTCACATACTTATTGCAAAAGTCTATTAGTCATCGAAGCAAAGTATTAGACACAAGCTCCTAGGGGATAGGCTGGTAGGAGTTAACCATCGCGCGCTCCCGACCCTCACACAAAGGTTGACAATCAATAAACAAATCATGCTCCTACTTCCTTACATAACGGTTCACCATACATGCACGCTACGAGAATCACAAACCTTTACACAAGTATTTCTACCAATCTACAATTACTCACTAGCATGACTCTAATATCACCATCTTTATATCACAAAACTATTGCAAGGAATCAAACACATCATATTCAGTGATCTACAAGTTTTATATAGGATTTTATGACTAACCATGTGAATGACCAACTCATATTAACTCTCTAAATAGATATAAGTGAAGCATGAGAGTTTAATTATTTCTATAAAAGATATGACCATGCTCTAACAAATATAAGTGAAGCAAAAGAGCATTCTACAAATGGCAGTTTTCTATGTGTAGAGAAACAGGCAATCCAAACTTCAAATGATGTAAGTGAATCACATGAAGCATTCTATAAAGCCATACTCAAAAGATATAAGTGAGGTGCAAACAGCCTCAAATAAATCAACCAAGGACTTTCTCATACCAGCATGGTGCATTATTAAAATAAAAATAAAAATCACACAACGCTCCAAGATTTACGCATGTCAAGTGACGAATAAAAATATAGCTCCAAGTAAAAATACTGATGGTTGTTAAAAGAAAGAGGGGATGCCTTCCAGGGCATACCCAAGCTTAGTTTATTGGGAGTCCTTGAATATCACCTTGGGGTGCCTCGGGCATCCCCAAGCTTAGTCTATTTCCACTCCGTATTCCTTCATCCATCGTGATCTCACCCAAAACTTGAAAACTTCAATCACACAAAACTTAACAAAACCCTCGTGAGATACGTTAGTATAATAAAAACAAATAACCACTTTAATTATTGTTTACAACCAATTAATATTTTTATTTTGCATTATATCTACTATAATATAACTTTTCCATGACTTATACCACCGATACAATCGATAGTTTCATCAAAACGAGCAAAACAATGCATCAAAAACAGAATATGTCATAAACAGGACAGTCTGTAGTAATCTAAACATTCATCATTCTTTTGTAACTCTAAAAATTCTTAAAAATAGGACGTGGTTAATAATTTGTATAACAGTATTGTGTAAAAATTTCAGAATTTTTGCACGCTCTAGTAAAAAATAGAAATTCAAACACTGCAGCAAAAGTTTCTGTTTTTACACAGCACATATCAAACAAGCAATTTAAACATCCTAAAGGTAATTCTTGGCACATTATTTTTATAATACAATGGATTTGTACAAGGGGATAATTATTTTTGTTTAAAAGTTTCTGTAATCAAGATTCACAAAGTTTCCATGTGCATGAACAAAGTTCAAGGCTAGCCCCCACTTCAACGTTGCTCGTCTTTCTCACTTTCACTTTTCTTTTTGAAAAAGTTATAGGTTACCATCTTTATTCTTTTTTGTTTTCGAACTGTTTTATAAGCACACAACGGAATAAAATGACTCTCCAAAACTTCCGTCTTGTCTCCTTGGCAGCGCTTTTTTTAAAGCCATTAAGCTAGGCATATAGTGCTCAAGTAACGGATCCACCCGGATCCCAAGGTATATCAAAGCCAATTTTAATTAACAATGATTTGTAATTTAGTAGTGAGCACAAAGTAACATATATCATGCAACAACGAAGTCTAACTCTCTTCCTATGCATTGGCATGTCATACAAGAACAATTCCTTCACACCAAGTAAAGGCTAATGCATAGCATACGTAGTTTCTTGCAATTTTATTGTATCGGAAACATAGAGGGGTGAAGGTGTAGTTCCTCTCTCATACTAATTGCAAGTATGAACAGCAAGCACATGCATATTATATTCATTAAAATCATCATGTGCAATAGGAAAACGCAACCAATCAATATAATCCTTAATAAGTGCAAACTTGTCCGATATAGTGTAGTTTGGAGAATTCAAAAAGATAATAGGACCATCATATGTGGGTGCAATAGCAACAATTTCATTCTTAACATAGGGAACTATAGCAAGTTCATCTCCATAAGCATAATTCATATTGGCATCATGGCCACAACAATAGCAAGCATCAAGTTCATCAAAAAGGGATATTTCGAAACAATCCAAGGGATCATAGCAACCAACATAGCATTCATCCTTCGGTAAGCACGAAGGGAAATTTAACAATGTATGCGTTGAAGAGTTACTCTCATTAGAAGGTGGGCATGGGTAGCTAATCCGCTCTTCCTCCTTTTGTTCTTTGTTCTCCTCCTCATCTTTTTCATCTAATGAGCTTACAATTTCAGCAACTTCCTCTTCCATAGATTCCTGCAAAATATTAGTCTCTTCCAAGGTGTTTATTCTTTCAATAAACTCTTTAACATAAGCATTAGAAGCATATTTTTCATAGAAATATGTAAGTATGGCAAAAAAAATAGAATTGTAAAGAGTAGCATCATACTTTTCAATGAATGAAGCAATTTCATAGGCACCCTTAAAAGCAACAAATTCTTCAATTTGTTCAACAACATTACAGCAATAGGCCTCCTTGGCATAAGAGGATAATACCTCATTATCATTAAACACACATCGGTAGGGAAGGTGTTTTTTAGCTTCTTTAGAACAACAAGTAAAATCATAAATTTCACACAGATTCCAAGCATAGCAACACAAAGCATTAATTTGATGCCACAAGAGTTTCCCTTTTTGAGATATGCGGTGTCACACATAATGAGCATGCTCATTTAATGATTTTCCCTCAACTAAGCTAGTTGGGTTTTCCGCACGAGCACAAGTGGATCGAAGATGACCCAAGTAATATTCTTCGGTGGTACGGAACACTAGTGGTTCCTTAACTTTTGGAGCAGCAAGTACATCGATTTTTTGGGTATTTTGCATTTCCTACCCATATCTAAAGATAGAAAACAAGTCAGAACAGCAAATAAAATCTACTTAGTGATAAAGCACTCCCAGATTCTACCGCCAGATTCTGGCCTTTCACCGTTTCTTAAATATTCAGAGATCCGTAACTCCGATCCGGCTACAATTTTGAGGGGATCTTTATCCAAAAAATTAGCTTTCTTACGGCCAAAGGACAGCTCCAACCGACCTAAGGGGTGGCCACAAGCCTGCCACGCGTGGCCAGGGGGTGGGTCGTGCCTAGCAGGCTTGCCACCTCCTCGAGCATCGTCTCGCGTTGATTCTTTTCCCCATAAATCACATATATTCCAAAGAAACTCCATAAGTTTTTATCGCATTTGGACTTTGTTTGGTATGGATCAATATGCAAAAAACATGCAACAAACAGGAACTGGCACTGGGAACTGGATCAATATGTTAGTCCCAAAAATAGTATGAAAAGTTGCCAAAAGTATATGAAAGTTGTAGAATATTGGCATGAAACAATCAAAAATTATAGATACGACGGAGACATATCACACTCTTGCAACAAACATTATGCAAATGGGCTAGAGTGTGTAAAACTCTAAAATGAATTATGAAAGTAAATACAAAGGTAATGTATTATTATCAATATTCATAGCATACATCTCATTCATAATGAAAGTATGGCCTTTATTCATTACACCGAATATCAGAAATTTCTCTTATGAACAACCAATTGAAATATACTTTATGCAATGGGCTAGAGTGTGTAAAACTCTAAAAAGAACTATGAAAATAAATACAGACGGTAATGGAAGGTACAGGAACTCTTACTATGTTCCTAGCGCGTATCTAAACCTCGTTAATGGTAAGTCTTTTTGGCCGTAGTAGTTCTTGTATCGAGTTGCAAGAGAATGCAATTGAACAGGTATTCCTGTGATCAAAAGTCAATCACAATACCCAAGAATCAGTGACTGACAGTTTAATCACAATTCCCAAGAACTATTTCTTTTTTACTAGCCTTTCAAACATCAATAACTTATATGACTTTCATCCATGAGTTGGACATTCCAGACTTCTTTCCTTTTGCCTTTATACTTCTAACAGTTTTACTTTCAGTCTTTGTCCTACTCTCAGAAGAAGCACCCAACTTAAGAGTGGCGTTAGCCCTGGACTTCTTAGGTGTGTAAGTCACACTAACACCCTTTGGACATTTCCTTTCTTTTTAAGTTGTTTGTTTTATTCACCTTCATTTACATGATAGGCATTCTCCTGGATCCTTCTCTTATCAGTTAAATGACCAGTAAACACTTTACTAATACCTTGCAAACAAATATTGCTTTGGATATCTCATATCTTTTAGCCTTTGTTTGTATCTGAAAATAATTTTCAGTTCCATGAGTATCACATAACTGTCCCAAACTTTTGAAGTTTGGGACTTATGGAAGCAAACGTATTGCACTTAACCGTAACAGAATTCTAGCTTTTGGACTGAAGGACGAGAGTCACATCATCCATAGCATCAGCGAGAGAATACCGAAAGCATGCGATTGGACAGAGTCCTTGTCGACACTCTTGAGGACAATCCTCACATTACGTTATCAATCGTATAGTTTTAACCAGATAAATAACATCTTATTCAATTTTAATAGGGAAGGTGGAAACACAATCACTTAGACAAGGTCCATAATTAGTTGCACCGAGAATTAAACAAGTTAATTCTATAGTGTGCTCCCACTCAAAACAATATCTCCGATAATTGATTGTGAGTGATACAAGACCCATATTGAAATTCAACGCCAAGGATGTATCCATCTCAAGTGACGGGAATTGCAATGGGTAGGCCAACTTGCCAATCGCATCTCTATGTACATCTTGTTCATCTTTCGATGGGCGTGTTCCGAGCTCAGGATGATCCTCCAGAACATCAAGACAACGAAGTGATCTCGCTGCGAGGTCTCAACTAACCCACCTCACACCTCTCTAATCGTTTGTACCCATGTATCCATGTGATACCCCGAAGAGATAGGTGCCATGACGGTGCTACACTTGGGAGAACACTAACTACTTGATATTTTTGTGAGAGATCACCCTAATAAAAAGCGACTACGACACAATCAAAAGGGACCATCATAAGGGATAAACATCTTAGGCAATTCATAATAGCATGATATGGTAAAGCCCTTTCTGATGGAGAAGTCATCAATTTCTTCGTCTTCGGCATTCGCGTCGGTGTTCACCTTCGCGAAGTTTGCCGCCACCTTGTCGACGTACCAGATAATATTGCTATCTCTATAGCTAATAAAATAAGTGCATTACATAAGGTTGACATGCAGGTCATTAAAGTGACATTCATATGGCTCCATCCATCATGTCGAATCGTGACACACAGTTCATGTTAATTTACATTGTATAGTCATCTCATACATAATCAAATTAAATATGAGAACTGCTATACAACATCACATGCACGCCTCATGTCATCCTACAAAACCAAGTTAGACGCCTCTAATCGGTTTATGCAAAATTTTATTTTACGTGGCTTCTAAGGTTTCAACCAAACCGCAGCTACCAACATTTATCATCAAGCGTGATCATTCAAGTTGCTAGATTAATCTTGCGGGGCATATGAAACACGAGATAATGAAGTCTCGAGCCCCATACTAAACTTCTTCATACGCATGACCCCCACGCAGATCATATATGCATTGCCCTTTCGTCTGTGAAACATCCATCTTTCTCAACTATGGCAGAACCCAAAGACACTGAAGCACTTCGTTGATCTAGCAATGTAGCGACCCGACCTGAAAGGTCGAATCTCCGGTGTTTCCGTACCATCCCAAGATCATGCTGGTACACACACGGTACATCAATGTATATATCAAAGGGAAATCACACAGCATTATATTAATCAAAATCTCATATCGAGTCCTTTATTACAATAAAGATTACAATAAAGTGGCTAAAGGCCAACTCATGAGAATATCTAAATCTTGCGGAAGCATCGAAGGTAGATGAGTCCATCTGACTCCAAGGGCATCTCACCGAGCGTAGAGCGTATCCTCACTCCTGGTCGGAAAAGTACTCTGCAACATGATACGTTGCAGCCGTGTAGGTCAGCATATTGAATATGCCGGCAATGTCACAAGAGAGGGGTGAAAAGATAATCATCTAATCTATAGGCATATATGGCGGGTGGGGTAGTAAGTTTTGCGTAAAGCCAATTTTTCCTACAACAAGAGAGGGCAAAGGCATAATTACTACAATGTTGGTTGATTAATGAGATGGTTCCACCAACCAATTCTCATACCCAAGTTAATAATACCCACATCATCATATTAATTGTGTTGAGAGTTCCGGAAGTTTCAGTTCCTTTGGCTCAAGTCGTCCATGACCGTGGACACGGCTAATCGATTAGGTTTGAGTACTCTACAGAGTTTTGCACACGTTCCCCACAAGATTTGGTCGCCTCCATTTGATTTCTCGCACTTCAGGGTGTTTGAGAAACTGATGACCAAAACATGGTCTTCCAAAGGGTTTCCCTGCGACTCTGTCGGTGCCCATCCTTTCCTACCGTTCTTCTACATCTCGTAGCACCGCCTGTCCAGGGACACCACGATATCCAACCAAGCCAGAGCCCATAATGACTTCTGGTTGTGCAGGTAAGCCTTGGGTCTTGAAGCATCCATCCATCTCTTTGTGCCTGGGTGGACCTTTTCGCGTGAATACTGGCCATCTCCAGCAACACCTAGGCAAATCCACTGGTTTCTCCAGGGTGCCGTTCAACCATCATCCACCCAGAGGTAAGTTGAAAACTCAGAGTCTTGAAGTCTTGATCATTATGTAGGTCTTGTAATTAATCTCACAACTCTCATGAATCACACAACCAATCCCGTCTACTAGTAGCATAGCAAAATGTAAAACAACGTTTCTCGGGGCCAAATGTGTCAAGGGTTGAGGGGGTACCTACCACATGATACTACAACAGTAACCAAGTTTCCAATTACCTACTTTGCATGCAATTGGGGGGGATGGTAGAACTAATGCAATAAAAACATGGGTAAAGATGATCAAAGTGCCTTGCCTGATTGATGATCTTCATACGTGAGTGACTCTAGGTAACAAGCCTCGCACTCCGGATAATCTAACGAAGCAAACAAGAGCACTCAATAAGCATACAACAAGATTATTTGTAACTCGCAAAATCAGAAATGAACTAGTAAACCATCAAGACAAAACAATGCACAAAATCACAAGGAAGAAAACACACAAAGTTTTGTTTTCAAAAAGGTGATGGGTAAACCACTACTAACATAATAAAACTACTTGTATGAACAAAACAATAGTTGACAGCAAGGAAATAATAAAATATTTTATTAATAAACAGAATAAACTCCATTTAAAGTTTTGTTAAGAAAACTCTTAGTATGGTTTTGAAAGTTTTGAATAACACTACTATATAACTATAGTTTTACTAAAAAAGAGTAAAACAAAACTTATTATTAATTAATAAACATTATATTAACAGAAAAAGAATATACTAAAAACTCTTCTTAGAAAACAGAATTTAATTATATCAAACTTTGTTAGAAGAAAACTATTACTAACTAGTTTGTTTTACAACAAATTATACCTAGTTGAAAAAGAGTTGAGATTCCTATAACAACAAAGAAATAAACTAAGCAATTTTATATTTTTATTAACAGCAAGTAAAACACCTAATGTTTAAGCAACAGACCCTACTAAAACAAATTATAACAAATCTGATTTAAACTAACTAAAAACTAAATTAACTAAACTATACTAACTACTAGGCAGAATCTGTTTATAGCTAGAACACTAAAAAAATCATCATAAAAATCTTCAAACTAAGTAATAAGATAGTCCTAACTAATACCAAGCAGTAGCAAAAAGATTCATTTCAAAATCTATTTTTAAACTCTAGTTATTCATATTTGAGTGATTTGAGCAAATTTGATTAAATTCAAATTTTATAGTTCAAATTTAAACTTTAAAAGTACAGGGTGAAACTACATGAAAATGTGAGCTACTTCAAAAAGAATTAACTCAAAACATTAAACAGATTAAAAGTTATAGGCAAAACAAAACTTGAAAAGTTTCTGTTAACTGAAACAAAACAGAAAATAAAAAAACACTACCGACCGGTCAGTGCTACGTGGCAAGTGGTGTTTGGCTAGGCTAGTGTGCGCGCGGGCGTTACGAGCGGTCGGCAGAACCGAAGAGAAAAACGGTCCGGCTTTAATTAGGTCTAATCTGGACCGTTCCCTATCGATCCTACGGTTTAGGGGGAAGCCGGCGACTTACCGGAGGGGGAAGGGGTTTCCGGCGAGGGTGGCGGCGTCCGGTGGTCGATGACGTCGTCGGAGGTGGCTCCGGTGGTCGAAGGAGATGGTGGAAGGGTCCAAACGACGGCGGAGGTCCTCCGGCGCCGATTGATGGTGTCGGAGAGGTGCGAGGACGACCGAGGCGACGGGCAGGAGCAGTGGAGAGCTTCGGTCGGGACAGAGCTCCGGCGAGGCTTGGTGGGGGTGGTCTGGCGACGGGAGAGAGGGGCTCGGGGTGGGAACGGTGGCGTCGGAGAGGCTGCTATTTATAGGGCCGGAGAGCGGGTCGGGGAAGGAAAGAGGCGCGGATCCCGGCGAGGAGGTGATTCCGGCAGCGGCGGCGCACGCGTGAGGTGAGGGGCGACCGGTGCGAGATTTTCGGTGGTCGGGTGGGACCAGGGTGTTAGTGAGTGGGGAGCGCGGCAGGGGCGTCGGTCGGCCGGTATTTAGGGGATTCGGCATTAATAGAGGTGGGCCGGCCCGATCCGTTATAAAAACTTTCCTTTTTAATAAACAAAGACAATCAAAAGCCTTTAATGCAAATAATCTAGTTCCAAAAATAGGAGTATTATATATCAAAATTAACAGAATAAAATATGCCATTTAATGAACATTTTTATTCTGTTATTTGAACGGTCTGAGAAAAAATATTATTTTCAGAATTGGCCTATTTGCTTTTAAATCCTTTTGCAAATATTTTCAAAACAACCCCTGGTTTTTATTGTTCAAATAAATCACCAATTAGGTCCTGGTGTGGAGTGTCATGTTCCTCCTCTCTTATTTGAACTTTTTACCAAGAATTCAAATAGGTGGAAGCAACATGGGAAAAAGATAGGAAGGGGCTTTCTGAATTTCAGAAGGAGCATTTCAACTATTACATGTATTCAAGCAATGATGTAGATGGATGCATAGCTATATTCATAACATTCCAAAATGAAATTTTGGGATGTTACAAACCTACCCACCTTAAGATGAATCTCGCCCTCGAGATTCGGGTTGGCTAGAAAATAGGTGCGGGTGGTCTCTACGAAGATCTTCTTCGCGTTCCCAGGTGGCTTCTTCCTCGGTGTGGTGACTCCACAAAACCCTACAGAACTTGATGATCTTGCTGCGGGTAACTCTGTTGGTAGTCTTGAGGATCTTGACAGGCTTCTCCTCGTAAGTCAGATCACTGTCAAGCTGTATGGCCTCTAGGGGCACTGTGTCTCTCAAGGGAATATCATCCATCTCAGCATGACATTTCTTCAGCTGGGAAACATGGAAAACATCATGAACTCCGGATAATCCTTCCGGCAATTCTAGCTTGTATGCAACTTCGCCTCTACGTTCAAGAATTTTGTAGGGGCCTATGAATCTGGGTGTTAACTTTCCTTTAACACCAAACCTCTTGATTCCTCGAAGCGGGGACACACGAAGATAAGCTCGGTCTCCCACTTCATACGTCACTTCCTTACGTTTGTTGTGAGCGTAGCTCTTCTGCCGGGATTGAGCTATCTTGAGTCTATCATGAATCAACTTGACTTTATCTTTTGAATCTTGAATGAGGTCGGGACCAAAAAGTTTTCGGTCTCCAACACCATCCCACTCCAGTGGTGTTCTGCACCTCCTTCCGTATAAAGCTTCGAAAGGGTCCATCTTCAGACTGGTCTGATAACTGTTGTTGTATGAGAATTCTGCGTAAGGCAAATTATCATCCCAACTAGACCCATAGTCTAGTGCACAAGCTCTCAACATGTCTTCCAGAATCTGGTTGACTCTCTCAGTCTGTCCATCGGTCTGCGGATGAAAAGTTGTACTGAACTCCAGTCTTGTACCCAAAGTTTCATGTAACTGATGCCAAAACTTTGAGGTAAATTGTGTTCCTCTATCTGACACGATACTCCTCGGAACTCCATGCAGACATACGATCCTGGTCATGTATATCTTGGCTAGCTTAGCACTGGTATAGGTGGTCTTCACTAGAATGAAATGAGCCACCTTGGTCAGACGGTCTACCACTACCCAGATGGAATCATAACCTGAACGGGTCCTGGGTAGTCCTGTGATGAAATCCATACCAAGCTTTTCCCATTTCCACACGGGTATCGGCAAAGGTTGGAGTAACCCTACTGGTTTCTGATGTTCCGCTTTTACCCGCTGACAAACATCACATATTGCAACATGTTCCGCAATATCCTTCTTCATACATGTCCACCAATAACTCTCCTTGAAATCCAGATACATCTTGGTGTTGCCTGGGTGTATCGAGTAAGGGGAATCGTGGGCTTCTTGAAGTATCAACTTCTTGAGCTCTGGGTCATTGGGCACATAGATTCGGTTCTCGAACCACAAAGTTCCTTGTTCATCCCCACGAAAACCTTTAGCTTTACCATCTTTCATTCTCTGCTTAATCTCAGCTATCTCCTTGTCCGTCTTCTGGGCTTCACGAATTCTTTCGGTCAACGTGGACTGGATTTCCAGTGTGGCAACATATCCGCTTGGAAATATCACTAGCCTGAGCTCTCTAAGATCATCGGCTAACTCTTGGGGTAATCCTCCCGCTGTTAGTGTGTTCACATAACTCTTCCGACTCAAAGCATCTGCTACAACATTTGCCTTACCTGGATGGTAGTGTAATCTCATGTCCTAGTCCTTGATTAACTCTAACCATCTCCTCTGTCTGAGGTTCAACTCTTTCTGCGTGAAGATATACTTCAGGCTCTTATGGTCGGTGTAAATATCACAACTATTTCCGACAAGGAAATGTCTCCAGGTCTTGAGTGCGTGCACTACGGCTGCTAGTTCCAAATCATGGGTGGCATAATTCAACTCATGAGGTCGTAGTTGTCTGGATGCATAAGCTACAACCTTTCCTTCTTGCATGAGTACTCCTCCAAGTCCTTGACGTGAAGCATCACAATAAACCTAGAAGTCCTTCCGAATATTTGGCAAAATCAACACTGGGGCTGTGACCAAACGTTTCTTCAACTCCTGGAAATTGGCTTCACATTCCTCAGTCCAAATATACTTAGACTCTTTCTTCAACAACTCCGTCATGGGCTTGGCAATCTTTGAAAAATTCTCAATAAACCTGCGGTAATATCCGACAAGTCCGAGGAAACTGCGGATCTCCTTAACTGAGGTGGGTGACTTCCACTCGGTGATGGCTTCAACCTTAGCGGGGTCTACGGCTATTCCAATCCTAGAGGTTACGTCCTACGGTCAGCGTGTGCTCTGATACCATTTCTGTAGCGACCCGACCTGAAAGGTTGAATCTCCGGTGTTTCCGTACCATCCCAAGATCATGCTGGTACACACACAGTACATCAATGTATATATCAAAGGGAAATCACACAGCATTATATTAATCGAAATCTCATATCGAGTCCTTTATTACAATAAAGTGGTTGAAGGCCAACTCATGAGAATATCTAAATCTTGCGGAAGCATCGAAGGTAGATGAGTCCATCTGACTCCAAGGGCATCTCACCAAGCGTAGAGCGTATCCTCACTCCTGGTCGGAAAAGTACTCTGCAACATGATACGTTGCAGCCGTGTAGGTCAGCATATTGAATATGCCGGCAATGTCACAAGAGAGGGGTGAAAAGATAATCATCTAATCTATAGGCATATATGGCGGGTGGGGTAGTAAGTTTTGCATAAAGCCAATTTTTCCTACAAGAGAGGGCAAAGGCATAATTACTACAATGTTGGTTGATTAATGAGATGGTTCCACCAACCAATTCTCATACCCAAGTTAATAATACCCACATCATCATATTAATTGTGTTGAGAGTTCCGGAAGTTTCAGTTCCTTTGGCTCAAGTCGTCCATGATCGTGGACACGGCTAATCGATTAGGTTTGAGTACTCTGCAGAGTTTTGCACACCTTCCCCACAAGATTTGGTCGCCTCCGTTTGATTTCTCGCACTTCAGGGTGTTTGAGAAACGGATGACCAAAACATGGTCTTCCAAAGGGTTTCCCTGTGACTCTGTCGGTGCCCATCCTTTCCTACCGTTCTTCTACATCTCGTAGCACCGCCTGTCCAGGGTCACCACGATATCCAACCAAGCCAAAGCCCATAATGACTTGTGGCTGTGCAGGTAAGCCTTGGGTCTTGAAGCATCCATCCATCTCTTTGTGCCTGGGTGGACCTTTTCGCGTGAATACTGGCCATCTCCAGCAACACCTAGGCAAATCCACTGGTTTCTCCAGGGTGCCGTTCAACCATCATCCACCCAGAGGTAAGTTGAAAACTCGGAGTCTTGAAGTCTTGATCATTATGTAGGTCTTGTAATTAATCTCACAACTCTCATGAATCACACAACCAACCCCGTCTACTAGTAGCATAGCAAAATGTAAAACAACGTTTCTCGGGGCCAAATGTGTCAAGGGTTGAGGGGGTACCTACCACATGATACTACAACAGTAACCAAGTTTCCAATTACCTACTTTGCATGCAATTGGGGGGGATGGTAGAACTAATGCAATAAAAACATGGGTAAATATGATCAAAGTGACTTGCCTGATTGATGATCTTCATACGTGAGTGACTCTAGGTAACAAGCCTCGCACTCCAGATAATCTAACGAAGCAAACAAGAGCACTCAATAAGCATACAACAAAATTATTTGTAACTCACAAAATCAGAAATGAACTACCAAACCATCAAGACAAAACAATGCACAAAATCACAAGCAAGAAAACACACAAAGTTTTGTTTTCAAAAAGGTGATGGGTAAACCACTACTAACATAATAAAACTACTTGTATGAAGAAAACAATAGTTGACAGCAAGGAAATAATAAAATATTTTATTAATAAACAGAATAAACTCCATTTAAAGTTTTGTTAAGAAAAATCTTAGTATGGTTTTGAAAGTTATGAATAACACTACTATATAACTATAGTTTTACTAACAAAGAGTAAAAAAAACTTATTATTAATTAATAAACATTATATTAACAGAAAAAGAATTTACTAAAAACTCTTCTTAGAAAACAGAATTTAATTATATAAAACTTTGTTAGAAGAAAACTATTACTAACTAGTTTGTTTTACAACAAATTATACCTAGTTGAAAATGAGTTGAGATTCCTATAACAAAAAAGAAATAAACTAAGCAATTTTATATTTTTATTAACTGCAAGTAAAACACCTAATGTTTAAGCAACAGAACCTACTAAAACAAATTATAACAAATCTGATTTAAACTAACTAAAAACTAAATTAACTAAACTATACTAACTACTAGGCAGAATCTGTTTATAGATAGAACACTAAAAAAGTCATCCTAAAAATCCTCAAACTAAGTAATAAGATAGTCCTAACTAATACCAAGCAGTAGCAAAAAGATTCATTTCAAAATCTATTTTTAAACTGTAGTTATTCATATTTGAGTGATTTGAGCAAATTTGATTAAATTCAAATTTTATAGTTCTAATTTAAACTTTAAAAGTACAGGGTGAAACAACATGAAAAATGTGAGCTATTGCAAAAAGAATTAACTCAAAATATTAAACAGATTAAAAGTTATAAGCAAAACAAAATTTGAAAAGTTTCTGTTAACTGAAACAAAACAGAAAATAAAAAAAACACTACCGACCGGTCAGTGCTACGTGGCAAGTGGTGATTGGCTAGGCTAGTGTGGGCGCGGGCGTTAGGAGCGGTCGGCCGAACCGAAGAGAAAAACGTTCTGGCTTTAATTAGGTCTAATCTGGACCGTTCCCTATCGATCCTACGGTCTAGGGGGAAGCCAGCGACTTACCGGAGGGGCAAGGGGTTTCCGGCGAGGGTGGCTGCATCCGGTGGTCGATGACATCGTCGTCGGTGGCTCCGATGGTCGAAGGAGATGGCGGAAGGGTCCAGACGACAGCGGAGGTCCTCCGGCGCCGATTGGTGGTGTCGGAGAGGTGCGAGGACGACCGAGGCGACAGGCAGAAGTAGTGGAGAGCTTCGGTCGGGACAGAGCTCCGGCGAGGCTTGGTGGGGGCAGTCTGGCGACGGGAGAGAGGGGCTCGGGGTGGGAATGGTGGCATCGGAGAGGCTGCTATTTATAGGGCCGGAGAGGGGGTCGGGGAAAGGAAAGAGGCGCGGATCCCGGCGAGGAGGTGATTCCAGCGACGGCGGCGCGCGCGCGAGGTGAGGGACGACCGGTGCGAGATTTGCGGCGGTCGGGTGGGACCAGGGTGTCAGTGAGTGGGGAGCGCGGCAGGGGCGTCGGTCGGCCGGTATTTAGGGGATTCGGCATTAATAGAGGTGGGCCGGCCCGATCCGTTATAAAAACTTTCCTTTTTAATAAACAGAGACAATCAAAAGCCTTTAATGCAAATAATCTAGTTCCAAAATAGGAGTATTATATATCAAAATTAACAGAATAAAATATGTCATTTAATGAACATTTTTATTCTATTATTTGAACACTTTGATAAAAAATATTATTTTCAAAATTGCCCTATTTGCTTTTAAATCCTTTTGCAAATATTTTCAAAACAACCCCTGGTTTTTATTGTTCAAATAAATCACCAATTAGGTCCTGGCGGATAGGCATTAGAAGTTGTACCCGGAGGTAAGAAGCCGCCCTCGCCACGACTCATTTTCCTGAGCCGGTTTTTTGTTTTGTGGCCTAAAGCCTGGTGCCACGGCTCATTTTCCTGAGCCGTGATTTTGTGGCATAACGCCTGGTGTCGCGACTCATTTTCCTGAGCCGGGATTTTGTGGCATAACGCCTGGTGCCACGACTCGTTTTCCTGGGCCGGGATTTTACTTTGGCAGTGACACTATTTGATAAACTGTGACATGTACAATGATAGTGTACGATGAGGGGTCTCTACACCCTTAAGTGAAATAAGGCCGGAGATGCGCGATGTTCCACGGCCGGTGGGTCCCCTGACCCGCCACATCTGAGTCATCTCGGATATCGATGAGGTAATATGACCCATTGTTGAGATTTCTAGTGACTACAAAAGGTCCTTCCCATGGAGGAGAGAGCTTATGCATATTTGTTTGGTCCTGAATCAGCCGGAGCACTAAGTCGCCCTCCTAGAACGTCCGGGTCTTGACCCTGCGGCTGTGATAGCGACGCAAGTCTTGTTGATAAATTGCCGACCGGGTCGTTGCTAACTCTCGTGCCTCTTCCAAAGCATCCAATGCGTCTTGACGTGTCGTCTCATTGTCCGCCTCAACGTAAGCCGCCACCCTTGGCGAGTCATGCCGGATGTCACTGGGCAAAACTGCCTCGGCCCCGTACACCATAAAGAAAGGCGTGAAACCCGTAGATCTGTTAGGGGTGGTCCTGATGCTCCATAAGACAGAGGGTAATTCTTCTACCCAACACCCGGGTGTTCGCTACAAAGGAACCATAAGCCGCGGTTTGATCCCTCTTAAAATTTCCTGATTGGCACGCTCCGCCTGACCGTTGGACTGTGGGTGCGTCACTGCTGAAACATCAAGCCGGATATGCTCTTCATCGCAGAATTTTTTTCATAGCCCCCTTGGACAGATTTGTACCATTATCAGTGGTGATGCTATGGGGGTAACCAAACCGGTAGATCAACTTTTTAAAAAACTAAACCCTTGTAGCCGCGTCACACTTGCTGACCGGCTCTGCCTCTACCCATTTGGTAAACTTGTCAACTGCCACCAGAAGGTGTGTTTTGTTGTCCTTGGATCTCTTGAAAGGTCCCACCATGTCAAGCCCCCAGACAGCAAACGGCCAAGTAACTGGTATCATCCTTAACTCCTGAGCCGGGACATGAGCACGTCGGCCAAATTTCTGACAGCCGTCGCACTTACGGACTAGGTCTTCTGCATCTTTGTGAGCCGTCAACCAGAAAAATCCGTGCCGGAAAGCCTTGGCCACCAAAGACTTCGAGCCGGCGTGGTGTCCACAATCGCCAGCATGAATCTCATTCAAGATTTGCCGGCCTTCCTTTGGTGAAACACAACGTTGGAAAACTCCCATCACACTGCATTTATGTAACTCAACATTAACTATTGTCATAGATTTAGAACGCCGGGTGATCTTCCTGGCCAGATCGTCATCCTCAGGTAACTCGCCCCGGGTTAAATAGGCCAGATAAGGAATAGTCCAATCTGGGATTACATGTAGAGCCGCCACCAATTCTGCCTTCGGGTCAGGAACAGCCAAATCTTCCTCTGAAGGTATCTTCATAGTCGGATGGTATAAGATGTCCAGAAAGACATTAGGAGGCACGGGCTTACACTGGGAACCTAGCTGTGATAAAGCATCAGTCGCCTCGTTCTTGCGACAATCAATGTGATCTACCTGATACCCATTGAAGTGACCCGCAATAATATCAACCGCCTGCCTATAAGCCGCCATCCGCGGATCCTTGGAGTCCCAAGTGCCAGAAACTTGCTGAGCCACAAGATCTGAGTCGCCCAAACACCAGACCCGGCTCAAATTCATCTCCTTGGCTAATCTAAGACCATGAAGCAAAGCCTCGTACTCAGCCGCATTGTTAGTGCAGGGAAACATCAGCCGGAGCACATAACAAAACTTGTCACCCTTTGGGGATGTCAGGACAACCCCTGCTCCAGACCCCTCTAACTGCTTGGATCCATCAAAGTGTATAGTCCAGTATGTGTTATCCGGCTTTTCTTCGGCAGCTTGACACTCTGTCCAATCATTTATGAAATCCACCAAAGCTTGGGACTTGACCATCGTGCGAGGAACATACTTTAAATTAAGAGGTCCCAGCTCTAATGCCCATTTAGCAATCCTACCTGTGGCTTCTCTATTCTGGATAATATCCCCCAACGAAGCAGAACTAACCACAGTTATCTGGCGCCCTAGAAAGTAGTGTTTTAACTTGCGGTTGGCCATGAAAACTCCATATACCAGCTTCTGCCAATGCGGATATCTTTGCTTAGATTCTGCTAGGACCTCACTAATATAATAAACCGGCCTTTGCATGGGATACTCCTTCCCAGCCTCCTTGAGCTCGACCACAATTGCAACACTGACTGCCCTGTTGTTAGCCACCACATAAAGGAGCAACGGTTCTTTCTCAGCCGGAGCGGCTAACACTGGCGGCTCAGTCAGCTGTTTCTTAAGCGCCTCAAGGGCTTCACCTGCCGCTTTGCTCTAGACAAACTTGTCCGTCTTCTTCATCATCTGATATAAAGGAATAGCCTTCTCTCCAAGGAGGCTTATGAACCGGCTCAACGCAGCAATCCGCCCTGCCAGGCGCTGAACGTCATTAATGCACGTCAGCTCTCCTAGAGAAGTAATAGCCTTGATTTTATCCGGGTTAGCCTCGATGCCACTCTTAGAGACCAAGAAACCCAGAAGCTTTCCTGCTGGAACCCCAAAGACACACTTGGTCGGGTTAAGCATCATCTCGTAAACCCGAAGATTGTCAAAGGTTTCCTTTAGATCCTCCAAAAGAGTCCCCTTCTTTCTGGATTTGACTATGATGTCGTCCACATAACCATGAACATTACGGCCAATTTGACTGTGAAGGCAGTTCTGTACGCACTGTTGATAAGTCGCTTGGGCACTCTTGAGCCCGAAAGGTATAGAGACATAACAGAACGCCCCGAAGGGTGTAATGAACGTCGTCTTCTCCTGGTCTTTCACTGCCATCTTGATCTAATGATAACCAAAATAAGCATCCAGGAAGCATAAGCTTCCACATCATGCTGTAGCATCAATGGTCTGATCAATACGTGGGAGGGCAAAGGGATCAGTCGGACAAGCCTTGTTAAGGTCCGTGTAATCCACACACATACGCCATGTGCCGTTCTTTTTGAGCAACAGCACTGGGTTAGCCAACCATTTCGGGTGAAAAACTTCAACAATAAAACCTGCAACCAAGAGCCGGGCAACTTCTTCCCCAATAGCATTGCGTCTCTCCTCATTGAACCGCCGCAGAAACTGTTTGATCGGCTTAAACTTTGGATCCACATTAAGGTTGTGCTCAGCGAATTCTCTCGTTAAACTTGGCATGTCAAAGGGCTTCCATGCAAAGATGTCCCGATTCTCACGGATGAATTTGATGAGCGCGTTTTCCTATTTGGGATCCATATGAGCTCCAATGATGAACTGCTTAGATGAGTCACCCGGATTGAAATCTACTGCCTTGGTATCATCTGCTGAAAACTTGAGGGGCGGCTCAACCTCCGTGGTTGGCTTTTTCAGGGGGGTCATATCCTCCGGATCAACATTCTCCTTATAAAACTTAAGCTCCGCCTGGGCACAACTGGACTCTGTGTAAGCCGCATCTCCTTCTTCACACTCAATAGCTGTGTTTCGGTTACCATGAATGGTGATGGTACCGTTTAAGTCGGGCATCTTGAGCTGTAAGTAAACATAGTAAGGTTGAGCCATGAACTTAGCATAAGTCGGCCATCCAAACAAGGCATGATAAGGGCTCTTGATCTTAACCACCTCAAACCATAAGGACTCCACTCTGTAGTTGTATTCATCGCCAAAAGCCACTTCCAAAGAAATCCTGTCCACCGGATGCGCCGACTTACCCGGCACCACACCATGAAAAACAGTGGACGAAGTTTTAAATCCTTGTCGAGCAACTTCATCCGCCGGAAGGTGTCATAATAAAGGATGTTTATGCTGCTGCCGCCATCCATGAGCACCTTGTTCAACATATATCCACCCACTTGGGGGGCTACAACCAAAGCCAGCCGCCCCGGGTCATCAACGCGTGGCGGGTGATCTTCACGGCTCCATGTTATGTCATATTTAGACCACTTTAGATACTATGGAAGAGCCGGCATAACCTCATTGACCGCCCGTTTTTGCAACTTCTGGTCCCGTCTATTGAGACTAGTCGTGAAGACGTGGTACTGCCCGGAGCTGAGCTGCTTCGGGTTACTCTGAAAACCGGACTGATTCCGCTGTTGCTGCTGTTGTTGATTATTATTACCAGAGTGCGGCTGCTCTCCCACATGATTATCCTGACCCGGATGACCGGATGCTGAACCGCTAGAACCAAATCCGGCTCCTGACCCGCCATGTCCTGGGCCGCCTGGCGGGTCGCCACCGTGATGGTTAGGTTGTGTGACATACCGCTTGAACTTCTGCATAAAAGAACAACTCTCCCATGTATGATTTGCCGGCCTATCAGGCAAACTGTGATTCAAACAAGGTCGCTTAAGCAACTCTTCCATGTTCGAGGAAAAATTATCCTTGCCCGAGGGCAGTCCAAACCTCCTGCTGCCCTTGGGATGATTCTGCTGGGCATTTGTGTTGGCCACCAGCTCTGATCCTGCTTCTGGATTCTTGCGCTTACTCTGGCTACCATTGTTCACCGCGCCCTTGCCTTGGTTGCCCTTCTTGCCTTGACTAGCCTTTTCCTCATTAGAACCCGGATCCTTCGTGTTGTCTGAGTCGGCATACTTCGTGAGAGCCGTCATGAGCTCTCCCATGTCCTGACACGTACGCTTGAGCCAGCCAAGTTTCTGCCTTAGAGGAATAAAGTGGTAGTTCTTCTCTAAGATCAACACCGCTTGAGCCGCCGTGATCTGCTCTGATGAGTGAATAATTGTCGAGACCCGCTGTACCCAATGATGAGCCAACTCGCTCTCCTGTTGGACACATTGATCAAGATCCACAATAGTCATAGGCTGCTTGCACGTCCCTTCAAAGTTTTTAATGAATCGAGCCCTGAGCTCTGCCCATGAATTGATGGTATTAGGTGGTAACCCCTTTAGCCATGTACGAGTCGGGCCTTCAAGCATCATGACGAAATACTTGGCACAAACCGCCTCACTAACATCCAGCATATCCATGGCCAGTTCATAGCTTTCAACCCAGGCCTCTGGGGGTAAATCAGCAGTGTAATTTGGGACCTTGCGAGGACCTTTGAAGTCTTTCAGCAACCGCTCGCTCCGGAGAGCCGGCGATAAACACGGCAGCCCTCCCGTCCTGGGGGTTACTCCTGCCCCTACGGAAACGGAAGGCCCGGGCTCTTGGTAAGCCGGCCTAGCTGGCGCCTCTTGCGGGCTTCCCGCATGGTTTACACATGCCTGTGTATCCCTTCGCGGTCGGTGACCCGTTGGAATCTCTCTGTGTTGGTTGCTGCTGGAACCTGCTGGTGACTCATAGCACCGGCTAAAACTATGGCTAGGAAGAGGGGTTGAATGGACGTGGCTCGGGCTATGAGTGTATCTCTCCTACTGGGCCATGGCCGTCTGCAAATACCCGATGGCGTTCCGCACATCCTCTGCAAAGGGTGCTTCATCCGGGATAGGGATTGTCTCAAGCCGGGTGGCAGCTGCTACCATATTCTTAGCCGGGTTAGAATAATGACCCGTCGGCGTTGGAAAGCCCCCAGGTGAAGCTTGGTTACGTTGGGCCGGATGAGTCGCCGGCCGTTCCGTTGGGCGGCTCTAGGGCGCGCACGCGGCTCGCCCCGCGCCAGGGGTATTAAAGAGGTTCCTCGCTTCATAACACTCTGGTAGATGGGACTGATGCCTCCTCCGGTGTACCGCCGCTGCTGAAATTTTCTCCAACCCTAGACGGAAAGCATCTATCTTGATACGTTCTACCTCTTATTCCATCTGGACCTTCAGCTCAGCCATCCGGCCCTTGATCCTTGCAATCTCTAGATTCCGAGCTGCTTGATTATCTAGTGTGACTTCAGTGGCCATGAGAGCCGTGAGTTCATCCATCAGCTCCACAAGAACTTGAGCCGGCGACAGCGGGTTATCACCCGAAGTGGCGGCTCCCGTGGCCGCGTTACTTGCGGCTAGGGCTGATCCCGCCATGAACACCGCCGCATGAACCGGAGGTTTCAAAACATCCGACTCGGGGTATGCATCGTCGTAGCCCCCAAGGCCACCGTTGCGGAGCTGGTACACTGATTCTATTTCTCCACTTGAAGATTCATCTTCTGAATAAACAAGGGTTTCCTGTGACCCAGATGATTCCAGATCCATACCTTGAGTGAAGCCTACAAAGACACGCCTCTGACCCGGATTGGCGCGGGCAGGCCGCACGTTACTTGCAGATTGGAGACGCCGAGCCAGCTCGACGATGTTGGTGCAGACGTCCGGCCCGGGTGTAGATCCATCAGCCTTTCCGATGAAAACGTGGATCCCGCCGAACGAAACCCGGAATCCATACTCCACGGACTCGGCGTCAAGCCCCCAGCTGGCATCGTCGATGTAGAACCGGCTGCGGCGACTCTTGCTCATCCTTCCGACCACGTATCCCTCGAGCCTTGGGAGAGAGCCTTTTGAGAACTCAACACCACCAAGGGCAAGCCCCACGGTGGGCGCCAACCGTCGTGGATTTATCACGGCAGATGTCCGGGTGAACGGACTTGGATTCGAGGCCATCGCTAACGTGATGGACTCAAAGGGGTTGATTGGGACGAAGGACACGAATTTACCCAGGTTCGACCCCTCAATTCGAGGTAATAGCCTATGTCCTGCTTGTTCTTGTATTGCTTGTTGTATCAATTACAAGGGAGCTAAAGCTTGACCTAGTTCTCGATCACCTCTATCTCTAAGTCGCCCCGGGTCTGCCTTTATATAGGAGGTCAGGACCACGGGTCTTTGCAATTGTCTAACCGAGTCTCATTGTCTATCCGAGTCTTCCTCTATCTTCTTGTCCAAGCTGTCCCTGAGCGGCTTACACGCCCGGGTCTTCTCCGTCCGGGCCACCTTGCGGCCCACACCTTGAGCCACTTATCTTCCTGGGTCGTAAACTTTACGGCTCACCCTTGGGCCGGCTCACGAGCCATCAATGTGACCCGGAACCATAAAGGCAGGTCATATTGCGGGGTTATATCCCTAACAGGAGCCATATGGAATAGTCAAGGTTGCTACTTCATGGACCCTTATGGAGCCCTCCATGGACTCTCACGATTGTTACCCTCTGTGGGTTGAAGACTCCATAAACGTGGATGTACGATAGCGCCACCTATCGGAACCACGGGAAAAATCATCATGTCTACAATTGCGTTTGATCTTCCTACCCTATCCCTTTTACTCATGCTTGTTGTTACTTTCTGCTGCTATACTCTTAGACTTGCATGTGTAGCGTGAAATTGACTTGCCATGAATGCTAAAACTGCAAACACTAAAATTTGGGAAAAGGCAAAACTTTTATTTGGTCAAGTAGTTTAATCACCCCCCCCCCTCTAGACATACTTTCAGTCCTACAATGACATGTCTAATGTTGAGGATTTTGTGGAGGCAAGGACAATGGGAGAAGAAGGCCAGATTTGGGGGTGCGAGAGGGAAGAGCTGGTGGAGAGGGAAGAGTGGTGATATTTATTTATGACCCTATACACGATTGTAGATAGTTGCTATACGTGTTCCGTGTGCGATTATGTGTGCACCGAAAAGAACTCAAAAACTGTGAAAATGCTTCCCGCACAAGAGCAAATGCCAGCCACAACAATAAATTATATAATCCCCAACCTCCTTGGCAGCAGCTAGGTATAAATAGCCATAACGATGGTCGGCAACGGCGAGTCAATGATCCCATGGCTAGTTGCCACACACACACACACCATCAAACCCCCAATGGCCAACGATAGGATGGAGTTGGGCGACGGCGGAATCGAGGTTGGTGGTGCGATGATCGTCTTGCGAATCGACGGCCATGCCTCTACCTCTCCCGACGACAGCTAGATGAGTCAGGAATCACGACATGAGCAAGCCAAGAGGTTAGCCAGTGTTGTCTTGAAAGCAGATAGGGATCGCCAGTGGGCGATTTGTGGGCTCGATGCAGAGTGCACTGGATGGTTCGGGCGGCGGAGCAGGAACCGAGATGCCGCAAGGACAACTACGTCAGTGGCCGCTGCACGAGGCACGGGCTTATGTCCTAAATGGAGGAGGACGCAGCTCCGGACAACAGGGGAGGACTTGCGACCGTTGCTCCAGCATTGGTGATGGTCAGGGTCTTCTTGACAACCGGGACGATCTACCTACCAGTGAACGCCGCAGTCCTGGTGAGAGCCACGCCCGAGGTAGTAGCGGTGATCACCAATGTCGAGGCTGACCCTTCCTCAGTCGATCAAGGTGTAGATCATTGACTTGGCGACCTCCTGTCCTCCTGAGCCAAGGAATGACACAATATCGATGGTGTTGGAAATATGCCTAGAGGCAATACTAAATTAGTTCTTATCATATTTCCTTGTTCGTGATAATCGTTTATTATCCATGCTAGAATTGTATTGATCGGAAACTCAGATACAAATGTGGATACATAGACAACATCATGTCCCTAGTATGCCTCTAGTAGACTAGCTCGTTGATCAAAGATGGTCAAGGTTTCCTGGCCATGGACATGAGATGTCATTTGATAACGGAAGCACATCATTAGGAGAATGATGTGATGGACAATACCCAAACTATAAACATAGCATATGATCGTGTCATTTTATTGCTACAGTTTTTTGCATGTCAAGTATTTGTTCCTATGACCATAAGATCATGCAACTCACTGACACCGGAGGAGTACCTTGTGTGTATCAAACGTCTCAACGATAACTGGGTGACTATAAAGGTGTTCTACAGGTATCTCCGAGGGTGTATGTTGGGTTGGCATGGATCAAGACTGGGATTTGTTACTCCGTGTGACGGAGAGGTATCTCAGGGCCCACTCGGTAATACAACATCACAGTAAGCCTTGCAAGCAATGTGACTAAAGTGTTAGCCA
This sequence comes from Hordeum marinum, assembly GCA_022496015.1. Classification (NCBI taxonomy): domain Eukaryota; kingdom Viridiplantae; phylum Streptophyta; class Magnoliopsida; order Poales; family Poaceae; genus Hordeum; species Hordeum marinum. The sequence continues at coordinate 272,438,199 of CM039672.1, read as the reverse complement.
TGGGATCTTGTATTACGGAACGAGAGAGACTTGCCGGTAATGAGATTGAACTAGGTATAGAGATACCAACGATCGAATCTTGGGCAAGTAACATACCGAAGAACAAAGGGAACAACATACGAGATTAACTGAATCTTTGACATAGAGGTTCAACCGATAAAGATCTTCGTAGATTATGTAGGAACCAATATGGGCATCCAGGTCCCGCTATTCGTTATTGACTGTGGAGGTGTCTTGGTCATGTCTACATAGTTCTCGAACCCGCAGGGTCTGCACACTTAAGGTTCGGTGACGTTTCGGTATAGTTGAGTTATGTATGTTGGTGACCGAACATTGTTAAGAGTCCCAGATGAGATCCTGGATGTGACGAGGAACTCCAGAATGGTCCGGAGGTGAAGATCGATATATAGGATGAATGGAATCGGAGTCCGGAAGCGTTTCGGGAGTACATGGTTATAACCAGGAGTACCGAAAGGGGTTTCGGGGGCCCCCGACAAGTGTTGGGGGGCCTCATGGGCCAAGGGGAAGGGGGAAACCAGCCCACTAAGGGGCTGTGCGCCCCCCCTCACCCTTTCCTACGTAACCAGGAGAGGTGGGGCGCCCAATCTAGGGTTCCCTCCACCTGGCTTGGGGGCCAAGTCACCCTAGGGTTTCCCTAGGGGGCGCCCCCATCTGCCCTGGTCGCTGCCCCCCTAGATTGGATCTAGGGTGCGCCACCCCTCCTCCCTTCCCCCTATATATAGATGAGGAGAGGGAGGTCAGACGCACCTAAGAATTGCCATGTGTTGCCCTCTCTCTTGCTCTAGATCTATTCTCCTCTAGATCTGTTCGGTTGTGCTTGGCGAAGCCCTGCCAGAACAGCTCCACCACCACCGCCAACATGTCGTTGTGTTGCCGGAGAACTCATCTACCTCTCGACCCTCGCTTTCTGTATCAAGGAGGTGGAGATCGTCATTGATCTGTATGTGTGCTGAACGTGGAGGTGTCGTCCGTTCGGCACTAGATCGGAAGGACCACGATGGGATCGCAGACGGCTCGTGATGAGATCGCGGGATGGGTCATTATTGGATTGTGAAGATGTTCGACTACATCAACCGCATTTCTTAACGCTTCCTGCTTAACGATCTACAAGGCTATGTAGATCCACTCTCCCTCTCGTAGATGCTCATCACCATGGATAGATCATGCGTGTGCGGAGGAAATTTTTGTTCCCGTGCAACGTTCCGCAACACTGGCATCATGAGCTAGGTCTATGTGTAGATGAGATCTCGAGTAGAACACAAAGGAGTTTGTGGGCGTTGATGCTTAGATTGCTTCCTCCCTTGGTCGTGTTTTGGTTCAGCGGTATTGTGGGATGAAGCGGCCCGGACCAACCTTACTCGTATGCTTACGAGAGACCGGTTCCATCGACTGACGTGTAACTTCGTTGCACAAAGATGGCTGGCGGGTGTCTGTTTCTCCTACTTTAGTTGGATCGGATTCGACAAAGGCAGTCCTTGAGAAGGTTGAAAAGCAACTTATGTATCACTGTTGTGGTTTTGCATAGATGAGAATTGTTCTTGCTAGATACCCGTAGCTGCCACGTAAAACTTGCAACAACAATTAGAGGACGTCTAACTTGTTTTTGCAGGGTATGTTGTGATGTGATATGGCCAATTACATGATGAGATATATGTGATGTATGAGATGATCATGTATTGTATAGAATATCACGACTTGCATGTCGATGAGTATGGCAACCGTCAGGAGCCATAGGGTTGTCTTTAATTATTGTATGACCTGCGTGTCAATCATTAAGTGCTATGTAATGCTTTACATTATCGCAAAGCAGTAGCAATAGTAGTAGAAGCATGGTGGGCGCTACCACCCCGATGGCGACACGTTGATGAAGATCATGGTGTCATGCCGGTGACGATGGATATCATGCCGGTGCTTTATAGATGGAGATCAAGAGCACAAGTTCATGGCCATATCATGTCACTTATGATTTGCATGTGATGTTAATCCTTTTATGCCCCTTGTTTTCCTTAGAACGACGGTAGCATTCTAAGGTGATCCCTCACTTAAATTTCAAGATAAATTGTGTTCTCCCCGAGTGTGCACCATTGCGAAAGTCTGTCGTATCGAGACACCACGTGATGATCGGGTGTGATAGACTCTACGTTCTTATACAACGGGTGCAAGCCAGTGTTGCACATGCGGAACACTCGGATTAAACTTGACGAGCCTAGCATGTACAGACATGGCCTATCGTGAAGACGTTCCACTACATCAACCGCGTTTCTTAACGCTTCCCGCTTAGAGATATACAAGGGTATGTAGATCCACTCTCCCTCTCGTAGATGCTCATCACCATGGATAGACCTTGCGTGTGCGTAGGAAATTTTTTGCTTCCTGTGCAACGTTCCCCAACAGATGGACGATGGCAATTGTGCATGTTGTGTCAGCGTTAGGGGTAGTAGCACTTTTGTGCGCGCGCAGTTCATATGTATCATATTGATGTAAAACAGCGAGCTAATGTTTTGTAAATTACTCCGCCAATTATGCACTCTACCAATTTGAGCATGTAAATGCTCGATAGAATTACACATGCCTGATTTGTGCTTGCACAGTGGACACTACGATGGCGTTCGACGGCGACAGCTAGCTGCGACAGGCGGCCTCGAGCTCGAAGATTTGGGTAGGCCGAGGTCAAGAACGAGTAACTATATAACAATGAGAATAAGGACGAAGAGGGCCGGGGCAGAGGGTCCGCGTAGCAAACGGTTCGTAAACATCAACCATGTGTGATTATTGTCATTAAAGTTTTTGTTGGTACATTCATTTAGTGCCTGTACGAACTAAAATCACAACTACAGTATACGGGTGTGACGGGAGAAGTATGGATTGTCGTTTGATCTCGGTGCATCCTACGGTGCACATGAGCGTGTTGGGGAACGTTGCATGGGAAACAAAAAAAATTATATGCACACGCAAGATCTATCCATGGTGATGAGCATCTACAAGAGGGAGAGTGGATCTACATACCCTTGTAGATCGCTAAGCGGGAAGCGTTAAGAAACGCGGTTGGTGTAGTTGAACGTCTTCGTGATCCAAATCGCCGAGCGTCCCACGATCTCATCATGATTCGTCCCGCGATACAATCACGATCTATCCCGCGAACTCATCACGATCCGTCCTGCGAACTCATCATGATCCGTCTCGCGATATTGATCACGGTCCTTCCGATCTAGCGCCGAACGGACGGCACCTCCGCGTTCAGCACACGTACAGCTCGATGACGATCTCCGCCTTCTTGATCCAGCAAGAGGGAGTGGAGAGGTAAAAGAGTTCTCCGACAGCATGAAAGCACTCCGGTGATGGTGGTGGAGCTATTCTAGCAGGGCTTCGCCTAAGCACTGCAGAAATCCCATCTAGAGGAGAAACTATGCACTAGAGGAACGGGTAACACGTGGCTGAAAATCTTGTGCCAAAACCCTAAAACCCTCTAGTATATATAGGAGGAGAGGAGGAGGAGGCTTGGCTCCCAAGGATCCAGCCCTTGGGTCAGCCGAACTAGGAGGGAGGAGTCCTCCTCCTGCACTCCTAGTAGGATTAGGACTCCTTCCTAATTTAGCCCTTTTGCCTTTTTTCACCTTTTTCCTTTTGGGTTTTTTCTTCCCAGACGCATGGGCCCTTTGTGGGACTTCCTCCAGCCCACTAAGGGCTGGTATTCATCCTCACACAGCCCATGTAGCCTCTTGGGTCGAAATACCCCTCGCGATTCTCTCTCGGTACACTACCGATACTCCCGGTACACTACAGATGAGCCCGAAACTTTTCCGGTGACCAAAATAGGACTTCCTATATATCAATCTTTACCTCCGGACCATTCCGGAGCTCATGTGACGTCCGGGATCTCATCTGGGACTCCGAACAACATTCGGTCACCACCATCCATAACTCTATACTACCGAAACGTCACCAAACCTTAAGTGTGCAGACCCTGCGGGTTCGAGAACTATGTAGACATGACCGAGACACCTCTATGGTAAATAACCAATAGAGGGACCTGGATGCCCACATTGGTTCCTACATACTCTATGAAGATCTTTATCGGTCGAACCTCTGTGTCAAGGATTCAGTTAATCCCATATGATGTTCCCTTTGTTCTTCGGTATGTTACTTGCCCGAGATTCAATCGTCAGTATCTCCATACCTAACTCAACCTCGTTACTGGCAAGTCTCTTTACTCATTCCGTAATACAAGATCCCGTGACTAACACTTAGTCACATTGCTTGCAAGGCTTATTGTGATGTTGTATTACCGAATGGGCCTGAGATACCTCTTCGTCACACAGAGTAACAAATCCCAGTCTTGATCCATGCCAACTCAACAGACACCCTCGGAGATACCTGTAGAGTACCTTTATAGTCACCCAGTTACGTTGCAACATTTTATACACACAAGGCACTCCTCCGGTGTCAGTGAGTTGCATGATCTCATGGCCATAGGAATAGATACTTGACATGCAGAAAATAGTAGCATTAAACTGACACGATCATATGCTACATTTGTAGTTTGGGTCTTGTCCATCACACCATTCTCCTAATGATGTGATCTCATTATCAAATGACATCTCATGTCCATGGTTAGGAAACCTTAACCATCTTTGATCAACGAGCTAGTCTATTAGAAGCATACTAGGGACATGGTTTTGTCTATGTATCCACACATGCATCTAAGTCTCCGATCAATACAATTATAGCATGGATAATAAACGATTATCATGAACAAGGAAATATGATAATAACTAATTTATTATTGCCTCTAGGGCATATTTCCAATAGTCTCCCAGTTGCACTAGAGTCAATAATCTAGTTCACATCACCATGTGATTCGCATTGTTATGAATCTAACACCCAATGAGTTCTGGGGCTCGATCATGCTTTGCATGTGAGAGAGGTCTTATAGTCAACGGGTCTGCGACATTCAGATCCGTGTGTACTTTGCAAATCTCTATGTCAAACTGTAAACACTGCTAACACACTCCACTTGGTACTATTCCAAATGGCTGCTCCACTATACATATCCAGATTGCTACTACGAGTCATCCGGATTGGTGTTAAAGCTTGCATCAACGTAACTCTTTACGACGAACTCTTTATCACCTCCATAATCGAGAAAATTCTCATTAGTCCTCTACTTACTACAGATAATTTTGACCGCTGTCCAGTGATCCACTCCTGGATCACTTTTGTACCCCTTGACAGACTCATGGTAAGGCACACGCCAGGTGTGGTACACAGCATGGCATAATATAGAGCCTATGGCTAAGGCATAGGAGACGACATTCGTCCTTTCTCTTTCTTCTGCCGTGGTCGAGCTTTGAGTCTTACTCAACTTCACACCTTACAAATCAGGCAAGAACTCTTTCTCTGACTGATCCATTTTGAACTCTTTCAAAATTTGTCAAGATATGTACTCATTGAAAGTCTCATCAAGTATCTTGATCTATCTCTATAGATCTTGATGCTCAACAATTAGGTAGCTTTATCCAGGTCTTCCTTTGAAAAACTCTTTTCAAACAACCATTTATGCTTTCCAGAAATTCTACATCATTTCCGATCAACAATATGTCAACCACATATGCTTACCAGAAACTCTATAGTGCTCCCACTCACTTTATTGTAAATACAAGTTTCTCATAAACTTTGTATAGACTCAAAAACTTTCATCACCTCATCAAAGTGTATATTCCAACTCCGAGATGCTTGCCTCAGTCCATAGAAGGATCACTGAAGCTTGCACGCCTTTTAGCATCCTTAGGACTGACAAAACCTTCTGGATGTATCACATACAACCTTTCCTCAAGTAAACCATTAAGGAAACAATGTTTTGACATCCATCTGCTAGATTTCATAATTGAAAAATGCAGCAACTGCTAACATAATTCCAACAGACTTTAGCATCGCTACGAGTGAGAAACTCTCATCACAGTCAACTCCTTGAACTTGTAGTAAACTTCTTTGCAACAAGTCGAGCTTTACAAATGGTGACAATTACCATGAGCGTCTGTCTTCATTTTAAACATCCATTTGTACTCAACGACCTACCGTTCAACGAGCAAGTCTACCAAAGTCTATACTTGGTTTTCATACATGGATCCTTTCTCGGATTTCATGGCCTCTAACCATTTGTCGGAATTCGGGCCCATCATTGCTTCTTCATAGCTCGTAGGTTCATCGTTGTCCAACAACATGACCTCTAAGACAGGGTTGTCATACCACTCAGGAGTAGTACACGTCCTTGTCGACCTACGAGGTTCGATAGTAACTTGATCCGAAGCTCCATGATCATCATCATTAACTTCCTCTTCAACTAATGTAGGCTTCACAGAAACATCTTCCTGTGCTGTGCTACTCTCTCGTTGAAACAAAGGTTCAAAAACCTCATCAAGTTCTATCCCCCTCCCACTCAATTCTTTTGAGAGAAACTTTTTCTCGGGAAAGGACCCGTTTTAGCAACAAACACTTTATGCTTGGATCTGAGATAGAAGGTTCACCCAACTGTTCTTAGGGTAATCTATGAAGATGCATTTGTCCGCTTTGGGTTCGAGCTCATTAGGTGAAAACATTTTTCCACACAAGCGTCGCAGCCCCAAACATTAAGAAATGACAGCTTAGGTTTCTATCAAACCATAATTCACACGGTATCATCTCAACGGATTTAGATGGTGCCCTATATAAAGTGAATGTAGTTGTCTCTAATGCATAACCTCAAAATTATAGTAGCAAAATGATAAGAGACATCATAGCACGCACCATATCCAATAGAGCACAACTATGACGTTCGGACACACCATCACGCTATGGTGTTCCAGGTGGCGTGTGTTGTGAAACAACTTTCACATTGTCTAAAGTTGTATGCCAAACTCATAACTTAGATATTCACCTCCACGATCATATCACAGACATTTCTTCTTGTCATGATGATCTTAAAATTCACACTGAATTTGCTTGAACCTTTCAAACGATTCAGACTTGTGTTTCATTAAGTAAATATACACTATATCTACTCAAATCATCAGTGAAGGTAAGAAAATAATGATATCCACCGCACGCTATAAGACTCATTGGATTGCATACATCAACATGTATCATTTCCAATAAATCACTTGCCCGCTCCATCAATCCGGAAAACGGGGTCCTTAGTCATCTTGCCCAAGAGGCATAGTTCGCATGTCTCAATTGATTCGAAATCAAGTGAGTCCAAAGATCCATCAGCATGGAGTTTCTTCATGCGCTTTATACCAATATGACATTTAGCGGCAGTGCCACAAGTATGTGGTACTGTCATTATTAACTTTGTATCTTTTGGCATCAATGTTATGAACATGTGTATTACTACGATCAAGATTTAACAAACCATTCTCACTGGGTGCATGACCATTGAAGGTATTATTCATGTAAATAGAATAACCATTATTCTCTAACTTAAATGAATAACCGTGTTGCAATAAACACGATCTAATCACGTTCATGCTCAACGCAAAACACCAAAATAACATTTATTTAGGTTCGTCACTAATCCCGAAGGTATAGAGAGCGTGCGATGTTGACCACATCAAACTTGGAAATATTTCCAACACACATTGTCACCTCACCCTTAGCTAGTTCTACGTTTATTCTATAGCTTTTATTTCGAGTTACTAACATTTAGCAACCAAACTGGTATCCAATACCCAGGTGCTACTAGGAGTACTAGCAAGGTACACATCAATATTACGTATATCAAATACACTTGTGTCGACGTTGCCAGCCTTCTTATCTACCAACTATCTAGGGTTGTTCCGCTTCAGCGACCGCTCACCTCATAATAGAAGCACTTAGTCTCGGGTTTGGGTTCAACTTTGGGTTGCTTCACTGGAGCAGCAACTGACTTGCCATCCATGAAGTTTCCCTCCTTGCCCTTGCCCTTCTTGAAACTAGTGGTTTTTACTAACCATCAACACTTGACGCTCCTTCTTGATTTCTACCTTCGCGGTGTCAAACGTCGTGAATAGCTCAGGGATCATTATTTCTATCCCTGGTATTTTATAGTTCATCACCAAGTTCTAGTAGCTTAGTGACCGTGACTTGGAGAACTATATCAATCACTATCTTATCTCGAAGATCAACTCCCACTCGATTCAAGCAATTGTAGCACCCAGACAATCTGAGCACATGCTCAACGATTGAGCTATTCTCCTTCATCGTGCAGGCAAAGAATCTTGTTGGAGATTTCATATCTCGCAACACGGGCACGAGCCTGAGATCCTAATTTCAGCTCTTAGAACATCTCATATGTTCCATGACGTTCAAAACGTTTCGGAGCCTCAATTCTAAGTCGTAATGCATGACGCACTAAACTATCAAGTAGTCATCAGAACGTGTCTGTCAGATGTTCACAACATCTACAGACGATGCTAGAGGGGTTGGCGCACTGAGCGGTGCATTAAGGACATAAGCCTTCTGTGCAGCAATGAGGACAATCCTCAGATCACGGATCCAGTCCGCAATATTGCTACCATCATCTTTCAACTCTATTTCTCTAGGAACATATAAAAATTCAAGGGATCTACAACGTGAGCTTTAAAATAATTTGCAAAGACACTACTGACTATGTTCATGATAATGAGTTCAATTAATCATATTATTGAAGAACTCCCACTAAAAACAGACATCCCTCCGGTCATTCGAGTGATACATGATCCAAATTCACCAACTCAAGTCCGATCATCACGTGAGTTGAGGTGGTTTCAATGGTGAACATCATCATGTTGATCATATCTACTATATGACTCATGTTCGACCTTTCGGTCTCTTGTGTTTCGAGGCCATGTCTGTACATGCTAGGCTCGTCAAGTTTAACCCGAGTGTTTTGCATGTGCAACACTGGCTTGCACCCGTTGTATGTGAACGTAGAGTCTATCACACCCGATCATCACGTGGTGTCTCGACACGATGAACTTTCGGAATGGTGCACACTCGGTGAGAACACAATTTATCTTGAAATTAAGTGAGGGATCACCTTATAATGCTACCATCGTCCTAAGCAAAACATGGTGCATAAAAGGATTAACATCACACGCAAATCATAAGTGACATGATATGGCCATGAACTTGTGCTTTTGATCTCCATCTTGAAAGCACCGGCATGATCTCCATCGTCACCGGCATGACACCATGATCTCCATCAACGTGTCTCCATCGGAGTTGTCGTGCCCACCATGCTTTTAATACTATTGCTACCGTTTAGCGATAAAGTAAAGCATTACATAGCGCTTACTGATTGACACGTAGGTCATACAATAATTAAAGACAACCCTATGGCTCCTGCCGGTTGCCGTACTCATCGACATGGAAGTCGTGATATTCTATACAATACACAATCATCTCATACATCACATATATATATCATCATGTAATTGGCCATATCACATCACAACATACCCTGCAAAAACAAGTTAGACATCCTCTAATTGTTGTTGCATGTTTACGTGGCTGCTACAGGTATCTAGCAAGAACAATTCTCACCTACGCAAAAACCACAACAATGATACATAAGTTGCTTTTCAACCTTCTCAAGGACCGCCTTTGTCGAATCCGATCCAACTAAAGTAGGAGAAACAGACACCCGCCAGCCATCTTTGTGCAACAAGATTACACGTCAGTCGATGGAACTGGTCTCTCGTAAGCGTACGAGTAAGGTTGGTCCGGGCCGCTTCATCCCACAATACCGCTAAAACAAAACACGACCAAGGGAGGAAGCAATCTAAGCATCAACGCCCATAAACTCTTTGTGTTCTACTCGAGATCTCATCTACACATAGACCTAGCTGCGACAGGCGGCCTCAAGCTCGAAGTTTTGGGTAGGCCGAGGTCAAGAACGAGTAACTATATAACAATGAGAATAAGGACGAAGAGGGATGGGGTAGAGGGTCTACATAGGAAACGGTTTCGTAAACATGAACCATGTGTGATTATTGTCATTAAAGTTTTTGTTGGTACATTAATTTAGTGCATGTATGAACTAAAATCACAACTACAGTATACGGGTGTGACGGGAGAAGTATGGATTGTCGTTTGATCTCGGTGCACCCTATGGTGCGCATGAGCGTGTTGGGGAACGTTGCATGGGAAACAAAAAATTTCCTACGCACACGCAAGATCTATCCATGGTGATGAACATCTATGAGAGGGAGAGTGGATCTACATACCCTTGTAGATCCCTAAGCGGGAAGCGTTAAGAAACGCGGTTGGTGTAGTCGAACGTCTTCGCGATCCAAATCACTGAGCGTCCCACGATCTCATCATGATCCGTCCTGCGATCCAATCACGATCTGTCTCGCAAACTCATCACGATCCATCCCGCGAACTCATCACGATCCGTCTCGCGATCTTGATCATGGTCCTTCCGATCTAGCGCCGAACGGACAGCACCTCCGCGTTCAGCACACATACAGCTCGATGACGATATCCGCCTTCTTGATCCAGCAAGAGGGAGAGGAGAGGTAGAAGAGTTCTTCGGCAGCATGACGGTGCTCCGGAAATGGTGATGGAGCTATTCCAGCAGGGCTTCGCCTAAGCACTGCAGAAATCCCATCTAGAGGAGAAACTATGCACTAGAGGAACGGGTAACACGTGGCTGAAAATCTTGTGCCAAAACCCTAAAACCCTCTAGTGTATATAGGAGGAGAGGATGAGGAGGCTTGGCTCCCAAGGAGCCAGACCTTGGGTCGGCCGAACCAAGAGGGAGGAGTACTCCTCCACTCCTAGTAGGATTAGGACTCCTTCCTAATTTAGCCCTTTTGCCTTTTTTTCCACCTTTTTCCTTTTGGGCTTTTTCTTCCCAGCCGCATGGGACCTTTGTGGGACTTCCTCCAGCCCATTAAGGGCTGGTATTCATCCTCCCACAGCCCATGTAGCCTCTTGGGTCGAAATACCCCTCCCGATGGTCTCTCGGTACACTACCGACACTCTCGGTACACTACCGATGAGCCCGAAACTTTTCCGGCGACCAAAATAGGACTTCCTATATATCAATCTTTACCTCCGGACCATTCTGGAGCTCCTCGTGACGTCCGGGATCTCATTCGAGACTCCGAAAAACCTTGGTCACCACCATCCATAACTCTATACTACCGAAACGTCACCAAACCTTAACTGTGCAGACCCTGTGGGTTCGAGAACTATGTAGACATGACCGAGACACCTCTATGGTAAATAACCAATAGTGGGACCTGGATGCCCATATTGGTTCCTACATATTCTACGAAGATCTTTATCGGTTGAACCTCTATGTCAAGGATTCAGTTAATCCCGTATGATGTTACCTTTGTTCTTCGGTATGTTACTTGCCCGAGATTCGATCTTCGGTATCTCCATACCTAGTTCAACCTTGTTACCAGCAAGTCTCTTTACTCGTTCTGTAATACAAGATCCTATGACTAACACTTAGTCACATTGCTTGTAAGGCTTATTGTGATGTTGTATTACCAAGTGGGTCCTGAGATACCTCTCCGTCACACGGAGTAACAAATCCCAGTCTTGATCCATGCCAACCCAACAGACACCCTCGGAGATACCTGTAGAGTACCTTTATAGTCACCCAGTTACGTTGCGACGTTTGATACACACAAGGCACTCCTCCGGTGTCAGTGAGTTGCATGATCTCATGGTCATAGGAACAGATACTTGACATGCAGAAAACAGTAGCATTAAATTGACACGATCATATGCTACATTTTAGTTTGGGTCTTGTCCATCACACCATTCTCCTAATGATGTGATCTCATTATCAAATGACATCTCATGTCCATGGTTAGGAAACCTTAACCATCTTTGATCAACGAGCTAGTCTATTAGAGGCATACTAGGGACATGATTTTGTCTATGTATCCACACATGCATCTAAGTCTCCAATCAATACAATTATAGCATGGATAATAAACAATTATCACGAACAAGGAAATATGATAATAACTATTTTATTATTGCCTCTAGGGCATATTTCCAACAGAGCGATCTGTGTGGCTGGGGTTCTGGCCAATCACAACACACCGCGGAATGGGGTGAACGCACGCGAAATTCGCAAACCAACTGTTTGCCCAAACAAAATCACAAAGTTTCAAGGGAAACCAATATTTCCTTGGTTGTTTATCCATTATTATTTTTCTACTATCAACATACCCACTAGAATGCAACGTGTCCAAGTTTCATATTCTTCCAGGCTCATTTACCATATTTAATCTTTTTTGTGTGCTTTTCTAGGCATTTACTACTTATATTTAAAGTTCGAACGTTTTATACATGAAAAGGTGTTCAAAACATGTTACCTCGTGTGATGCCAGGGCATGACCTCAATATGATTCCATAAATATTTGAGGAGGTATGAATAATGTCGTGATATACACTCTTCATAAACATACCATCACCTATGGAGTTTCATGGTTCGGGGAGCGAAATCACCATGTTTTCAAGGGGAACCCATATTTCCTTGGTCCTTTCAAATAGATTTATTTTATAAGATCAACATACCCACTATAATGCACCATGTCCAAATTTCACAATTTTTAGGCTCTTTTACCATATTTAGTCCTTTTTGTGTACTTTCTAGGTCCTTTGTGCTTATAATTCAGGTTAGAATGCTCTGTACATGAAAAGATGTTCAAAAAGGACTCGAAAATTTGTAATTGTGTTGTTGAATAACTTTTCATGTATTTTATAGGAAACAAATACAATTTTAAAGGACGTGTGTGGGAAGAGGCAACCAGAGATGTGTCGTTTATTTGTTTTGTAACTCTAGAAAAATGTTAAACATGCCTAAAAAACATGTTACCTCGTGTGGTGCCTAGGCATGACCCCAATATGATGCCGTAAATATTTGAGGAGGTATGGATAATGTCATAATACGCACTCTTCATATATAGGACCATCACCTATGGAGTTTCATGGCTCGTGGAGCAAAAATCACCATGTTTTGAAGGGGACCCATATTTAGTTGGTCCTTTCAACTTGATTTATTTTGTATGATCATCACAACCCCACTAGAATGCACTCTGTCCAACATTTGACATTTTGATGCTCGTTTATCATATTTAGTCCTTTTTGTGTACTTTCTAGGCCTTTTATGCTTATAATTCAGGTTCGAACGTTCTGTACGTGAAAATGTGTTCAAAGAGGACTCGAAAATTTGTAATTGTGTCGTTGAATAACTTTTCATGTATTTTACAGGAAACTAATACAATTTTAAAGGACATGTGTGGGAAGAGGCAACCATAGATGTGACGTTTATTTGTTTTGTAACTCTAGAAAAATGTTGAACATGTTACCTCGTGTGGTGCCCAGGCATGACCTCAATATGATGCGATAAATATTTGACGTGGTATGGATAATGTCGTGATACGTACTCTTCATATACCGGACCATCACCTATGGAGTTTTATGACTCAGGGAGCGAAAATCGTCATGTTTTGAAGGGAAACATATTCCTTGGTCCTTCAACTTGATTTATTTTTTCTACGATCATCACACCCACTAGAATGCATCCTATCCAAAATTTGACATTTTTCAGGCTCATTTACCGTATTAGTCCTTTTTTTGTACTTTCTAGGCCTTTTGTGCTTATAATTCAGGTCTGAACGTTATGTATGTGAAAAGGTGCTCAAAAAGGACACAAAAATTCGTAATTGTGTTGTTGAATAACTTTTCATGTATTTTATAGGAAACTAATATAATTTAAAGGATATGTGTGGGAAGAGGCAAATAGAGATGTATCGTTTATTTGTTTTATAACTGTAAAAAATGGAAAACATGCCTAAAGAACATGTTACCTTGTGTGGTGCCTAGGCATGACCTCATTATGATGCGGTAAATATTTGAGGCGTTATGGATAATGTCGTGATACGCACTCTTCATATATCGGACCACCACCTATGGAGTTTCATGGCTTGGGGAGCAAAATTCGCCATGTTTTGAAGGGAAATCCATATTTCCTTGGTCCTTTCAACTTGGTTTATTTTCTATGATCATCACACCCACTACAATACACCTTGTCCAAAATTTGACATTTTTTCAGGCTCGTTTACCGTATTTAGTCCTTTTTGTGTACTTTCTAGGCCTTTTATTTATAAGTCAAGTTCTAACGTTCTGTACATGAAAAGGTGTTCAAAAAGGACTCGAAATTCGTAATTGTGTTCGTTGAATAACTTTTCATGTATTTTACAGGAAACTAATACAATTTTGAAGGATATGTGTGGGAAGAGGCAACCAGAGATGTGTCGTTTATTTGTTTTGCAACTCTAGAGAAATGTTAAACATGCCTGAAAAACATGTTACCTCGTGTGGTGCCTAGGCATGACCTTAATATGATGTGGTAAATCTTTGAGGAGGTATAGATAATGTAGTGATACTCACTCTTCTTATACTGGACCATCACCTATGGAGTTTCATGGCTCGAAGAGCGAAAATTGCCATGTTTTGAAGGGGAACCCATATTTCCTTGGTCCTTTCAACTTGATTTATTTTCTACGATCATCACACCAACTAGAATGCACCCTGTCCAAAATTTGACATTTTTCAGGCTCGTTTACCACATTTAGTCATTTTTGTGTATTTTCTAGGCCTTTTGTGCTTGTAATACAACTTTAACGGCAAACATTTTCTTACAACAAACCATTTGCAAAGCGTCCGATGGCACGAGAGAGAGAGAGAGAAGACTTGAATTTTTTCCGACGCGGGATCTCCAATTTTCTCTTTTCTCGCACATGGGTATTTTATGTGCTTCGTGTGCGTTGCGTGTCCCCCCCTTCCCGTAAGATTCGAGTTTTGCCGCTAAATTTTCAATAGGCGCACGATTTCATTAGTTATTCCTCCCACCCCATACCCACCCATCACATTCCCCTATACCCACCCCCCCTCCCCTCTCTAACTGCAGCCCAAACCGCCGCCGCCACCGCAACCAAATATACGTTCTGTCCCAGTCTCGCTCGTTGATCTAGTGAGGTAACCTTCAATCTCCATCACCGCCCCGGCCTGATAGCTCAGATGGAGCCTGCGAACCACCCTCATGCCTCCACATCCCCACCCCCTACCACCGAGCATCGTCGCGTAAGCTCAACCACATATAACGCGGAGGTCGAGGAGCTGGTCATGGCGGTCGATGACGCGGTGAATGCTATGCCTGTCGACCCGGAGGAACACCTTGCGCCCGACGCCGCCAACTTGGGACGGGCTCTGATCGAGATGAAATGCCCAAGCAACTACCGCCGGTACATACCAAGTATGAACTATCCAGTTCATTTCTATGAATACCGGTATAGCAATGTTTAACCGTGTCAATTTCAGTTTCAACGGCACACGTTTAAATTGCCATGTTAGGTTGTATGTACATTGTAGTCAACACGTGTGTTGTTCATTTCAGTTATGCGCACTGCGTTGTTAAAGTATGAACTGTCCAGTTCAATTTCACCAATACAAGTTAGAAACTTACAATGCCTATGCTAGGCTGCTGTTAAGCCTGCTGTAGTGAATAGTTATATCCATTTTTTATGTTGTCCATTCTGTATTGTGCTACTCTTCCGAGATGATGTCCTTCAGTTACCATTAGATATTTTTGGTGGATGTTAACCCTGTTGTAATTGACATGCCTTTCCATGTACTTACACAGTTTCATAATGCACGGCGATGTTGTT
Organism: Hordeum marinum; assembly: GCA_022496015.1. NCBI lineage: Eukaryota > Viridiplantae > Streptophyta > Magnoliopsida > Poales > Poaceae > Hordeum > Hordeum marinum. The sequence goes on along the minus strand of CM039672.1, from coordinate 272,422,483 downwards.
TACCGTCGAGGTTAGTCACATCCCAATATCTTATAGTATGTTACATCATTTTTTCAGTTGTAGTTTACCTTCTAACATTTACTTGTTGCTTGTAGGTACATATGTTAGCGGTACCAATCCACGCTACGACCAGCAGGAACACCTAGCCACCGACTTTGTGTGGGCTATGAACGATTTAAAGTACCCCAGCAACTACCCCTTGGGATTTACCAAGTATGAACTGGCTTGTGATGTTTAACCTTGTCAATTTTCACCAATACCTGTCCCTTTGTTACCGTGCTACTCATCGCAATGAAAATATCACCGGAGATATTGTCATTTAGTTAACATTTGCTATTTTTGGTGGATGTTAACCATGTTGTATTTAACCCACCTTTCTATGTGCTTATGTAGGGCTATGATGTGCGATGCTATTGTTTACCGTCGAGGTTAGTCACATCCCATTTTCTTATAATATTTTACATCATTTGTGCAATTGTAGCTTATGTTCTAACATTTATTTGTTTCTTGTAGGTACATATGTCAGCGGTACTGATTCACGCTTCGACCCCCTTTGCATATGGGGCAATGAGATAAACATGAAAAAGCATCAAGTGAGGAAACTAAGAAAAAATGTTAGGTAGAAAAGACATCTGATTGGAATTAAACTCTTTATTTATACTTTATCCAAGACATCGGTGAACTTTAGGATGGTAAGTAATATGTTGCCTTCTTTTCCATCCCAGAACAAGTTACTCTATTAGACATGAATACCTGAAAGTTGTCACTTTTCAGTGGTTTCCGAAGGAATTTACTCAAGATTACCTAGCAAACTACATGACCGATGTGGAGGCAACGAAGGTTATAGTATATAATTTGTGCTACCATGATAATGGTCTAGAAGTCTTCCTAAAGGCGATGAAGAATGGACGGGCGATCATCACAAGGAGTTGGACAAAAGTTGTACGCACCTTTGGCATGAAGGAGGGCACATTATGGGTATTCCGCTTCTTCGACACCATCGACAGCCAAAAGCATTTACAATTCTCTCTTCAACTTTAGCAACTCTAGTACTATATATTGAGGTTCATCATATTTAATCTTCTACCGAACTATGTAACCATGGAACATGTACTGAACTTTTGATTTATGCATTGGTTGTTGAACCATTGTAATTAGGGTATGTATTGATGGATGTGAAATCCACATTTCCTAATTACAAATTTGAAATTTCCAATTCTAATAATAAATTAACGAAAATAAGCTATTAGGTAATAAATTACAGTGCGCACAGTTAGAACGATTAAACCGTATATGATGGTGTCATATGTCACACACTATTGTTTGAATAATAATGTGTGTGCTCATCATCTTTACAACACACGGTCACATATTTTGCGCGTGTGGGATGTGCGCACTGTCACACACGTGTTTGCATGCCGTAACTGTGTGCGCTTGCCGTTAATAACACAAATGGTTCTGAACCTACAAGCATGTGTATGTAGGACGATCAGAAGATGGTTGACATATGTTTCGCGTGTGCGATCCAAATAACTATCGCACACACATATATCTATGCCATCATCTCAGATGTGTGCTTGACCACAAACGTAACGTCAAAGTGTGGCATGTGGGATAGACTGCAACTTCGCATACGTTTACGTTAGGAGAATCGTCAGCAGGGCGCTCGCACCATCGCAGATGATGTTTCGGTGTCGTGTGGGATGACCCCACCCCTATCACCCACACATGCAAGGTGACGGTTCGGAACTACGTCATGGAAAGGGGTTAAAAACCATTTCTATAGCACCTAATGGTATCAGTGTTGTTTGGATAAAGGTGGTTGGCGGGTGTCTGTCTCTCCCACTTTAGTTGAATCAGATTTTACAAAGGCGGTCCTTGTAGAAGGTTAAAAGGCAACTTGTATATCACCGTTGTGGCTTTGTGTAGGCAAGAATGATACTTTCTACTTGCCCATAGTAGTCACGTAAAACTTTTAATAACAAAGTAGATGACGTCTAACTTGTTTTTGCAGAGCATGTTGTGATGTGATATGGCCAAGACGTGATTTGATATATGTGATTTATGAGCTGATCATGTTTTGTAGTAGTTATCAGACTTGCATGTCCATGAGTACGGCAACTGACGGGAGCCATAGGGTTGTCTTTAATTTATTTATGCCATTTGCTTTACTTTATCGCTATGAGTTAGCAGTAGTTGTAGAAGCAAGGGTGTGCGCGACAACCACATGAAGACATAATGATGGAGATCATGGTGTCATGCCGGTGATGATGGACATCATGTCGGTGCTTTGGAGATGGAGATCGAAAGCACAAGATGATGATGGTCATATCATGTCACTTATATGATTTGCATGTGATGTTTATCCTTTTATGCATCTTATTTTTCTTAGGACGGCGGTAGCATTATAAGATGATCTCTCACTAAATTTCAAGATAAAGTTGTGTTCTCCCCAAGTATGTACCATTGCAAAAGTTAGCATTTCGAAGCACCTCGTGATGATTGTGTGTGATAGACTCTTCATTCGCATACAACGGGTGTAAGCCAGTTTTACACATGCGAAATAATTGGGTTAAATTTAATGAGCCTAGCATGTACAGACATGGCCTCGAAACACAAGAGACCGAAAGGTCGAACATGAGTCATATAGTAGATATGATCAACATAGAGATGTCCACCATTGAAGCCACCTCATCTCAGGTGATGATCGGACTTGGGTTTGTGAATTTGGATCATGTCACACTTAGACAAACCGATGGATATCGATTAGAGTGGGAGTTCATTAGTAATTTGATTAATTGAACTAATTATCATGAACATAGTATAAAGTTGTCTTTGCAAATTATGGTGTAGATCAATGGCTCGCGCGGTAGCTCCCCTGAATTTTAATGCGTTCCTAGAGAAAGCTAAGTTGAAAGATGATGGAAGTAACTATGCGGATTGGGTCCGTAATCTGAGGATTATCCTCACGGCTTCGCAAAAGGCTTATGTCCTTGATGCACCGCTCAGTGCGCCACCCCCTCCAGTATCGTCTGCAGATGTTGTGAACGTCTAGCACGCACGTTTTGATGACTACTCAATAGTTTAGTGCGCCATGTTGTACGGCTTAGAATCGGGGCTTCAAAAGCGTTTTGAACACCATGGAGTATATGAGATGTTCCAGGAGTTGAAATTAGTATTCCAAGCTAATGCCTGGATTGAGAGGTATGAGACCTCCGATAAGTTCTTCGCCTACAAGATGGAGGAGAATAGTTCTGTCAGTGAGCACATACTCAAAACGTCTGAGTACTACAACCGCTTGAATCAGTTGGGAGTTGAGCTTCCGCCTGAGACGGTCGCTGACAGAGTTCTCCAGTCACTGCCACCTAGCTACAAGGGCTTCATGATGAACTATAATATGCAAGGGATGGACAAGTTGATCTTCGAACTATTTGCGATGCTAAAAGTTGCGGAAGTAGAAATCAAAAAGGAGCATCAAGTGTTGATGGTGAATAAAACCACTAGTTTCAAGAAAGGCAAGGGAAAGAAGGGAAACTTCAACAAGAATGGCAAGCAAGATGTTGCTCCCATGAAGAAACCCAAGGCTGGACCCTAGCCTGAGACTGAGTGCTTCTACTTCTAGGGGACTGGCCATTAGAAGCGGAATTGTCCTAAGTGCCTGCCTGATAAGAAGGCTGGCAACGTCAACAAAGGTATATTTTATATACATGTTATTGATGTGTACCTTACTAGCTCTCGTAGTAGTGCATTGGTATTTGATACCGGATCGGTTGCTCATATTTGTAACTCGAAGCGGGAACTACAGAATAAACGGAGGCTGACAAAGGACGAGGTGACGATGCGCATCGGAAATGGTTCCAAGGTTGATGTGATCGCCGTCGGCACGCTCGCTCTTCAATTACCATCGGGATTAGTTTTAAACCTAAATAATAATTATTTGGTGCATGCGTTGAGCATGAACATTATATCTAGATCTTTTTTATTGATAGACGGTTATTCGTTTAAATCAAAGAATAATTGTTGTTCTATTTATATGAGTAATATCTTTTATGGTCATGCATCCAATGTGAATGGTTTATTCTTGTTGAATCTCAATCGTAGCGATACACATGTTCATAACATTGATGACAAAATATGCAAAGTTAATAATGATAGTACCACTATCTTGTGGAACTATCGCTTAGGTCATATTGGTGTAAAGTGCATGAAGAAAATCCGTGTTGATGGACTTTTGGAATCACTCGATTTTGAATTGCTTGATACACGCGAACCATGCCTCATGGGCAAGATGACGAAAACCCCGTTCTCCGAAACAATGTAGCGGGAAAGTGACTTGTTGGAAATCATACATACTGATGTGTGCGGTCCAATGAGTGTTGAAGTGCACGATGGATATCGTTATTTTCTTACCTTCACTGATGATTTGACTAGATATGGGTATATTTACTTGATGAAACACAAGTCTGAAACATTTGAAAAGTTCAAGCAATTTAAGAGTGAAGTTGAGAATCATCGTAACAAGAAGATAAAGTTTCTACGATATGATCATGGTGGAGAATATCTGAGTTGTGAGTTTGGTATGCATTTAAGATAGTGTGGAATTGTTTCACATCTCACGCCACCTGGAACACCACAACGTAATGGTGTGTCCGAGCGTCATAATGGTACTCTATTGGATATGGTGCGATCTATGTTTTCTCTTATCGAGTTGCCACTATCGTTTTGGGGTTATGCATTAGAGACAACTACATTCACTTTAAATAGGGAACCATCTAAATCCATTGAGACGACACCATATGAATTATGCTTTGGCAATAAACCTAAGTTGTCATTTCTTAGAGTTTGGGTATACGGCACTTATGTATGATAAGCTCAAACTCAAAGGGGAAATGTCCATCTTCATAAGATACCCTAGAGCAACAATTAGGTATACCTTCTATCACAAATATGAAGGAAATGTCTTTGTTGCCAAGAATGGATCCTTTCCAGAGAAGGGGGTTCTCTCGAAAGAAGTGAGTGGGAGGAAGATAGAACTTGATAAGGTTATCGAACCTTCACTTGAATTGGAAAGTAGCGCAACATAGAAAAGTGTTCATGTGATACGTACACCAATTGAAGAGGAAGCTAATGATGATGATCATGAAACTTCGGATCAAGTTACTACTAAGTCTTGTAGGTCAACAAGGCCCAAAGTAGTGCGGTAATCCTGTCCTGAAAGTCATGTTGTTAGACCACGATGAGCCTACGAACTATGAAGAAGCGGTGGTGAGCCCGGATTCCAACAAATAGCTAGAGGCCACAAAATCTGAGATAGGATCCATGTATGAAAACCAAGTATAGACTTTGGTAGACTTGCTCGATGACCGGTAGGCTGTTACTTTAAGAAGAACACAAATGATGATAGTAATGTCACTATAAAGCTCGACTTGTCTCAAAGAGGTTTCTGAAAAGTTCAAGGAGTTGACTATGATGTGACTTTCTTAACCGTGGCGATGCTAAAGTATGTTGGGATTATGTTAGAAGTTGCTGCATTTTGCGATCAATAAATATGGCAGATGGATGTCAAAACAGCGTTTCCTTAACGGTTTCCTTAAAGCAAAGGTTGTATATGATACAACTGGAAGGTTTTGTCGATCCTGAGGATTCTAAAGGTATGCAAGCTCTAGCGATCCTTCTATGTACTGGTGCGAGCATATCGGAGTTGGAATACACGCTTTGATGAGGTGATCAAAGCTTTTGAGTGTATACAAAGTTTATGAATAAACTGTTGGAAATATGCCCTAGAGGCAATAATAAATTAGTTATTATCATATTTCCTTGTTCATGATAATCGTTTATTATCCATGCTATAATTGTATTGATCGGAGACTTAAATGCATGTGTGGATACATAGACAAAACCATGTCCCTAGTATGCCTCTAATGGACTAGCTCGTTGATCAAAGGATGGTTAAGGTTTCCTAGCCATGGACATGAGATGTCATTTGATAACGGGATCACATCATTAGGAGAATGATGTGATGGATAAGACCCAAACTACAAACATAGCATATGATCGTGTCAGTTTATTGCTACTTTTTTCTGCATGTCAAGTATATGTTCCTATGACCATGAGATCATGCAACTCACGGATATCGGAGGAGTGCCTTGTGTGTATCAAACGTCGCAACGTAACTGGGTGACTATAAAGGTGCTCTACAGGTATCTCCGATGGTGTCTGTTGAGTTGGCATGGATCGAGACTGGGATTTGTTACTCCGTGTGACGGAGAGGTATCTCAGGGCCCACTCGGTGATACCACATCACAAAAAGCCTTGCAAGCAATGTGGCTAAGTGTTAGTCATGGGATATTGTATTACGGAACGAGTAAAGAGACTTGCCAGTAACGAGGTTGAACTAGGTATGGAGATACCGACGATCGAATCTCGGGCAAGTAACATACCGAAGAACAAAGGGAACGTTATACGGGATTAACTGAATCCTTGACATAGAGGTTCGACCGATAAAGATCTTCGTAGAATATGTAGGAACCAATGTGGACGTCCAGGTCCCGCCATTGGTTATTGACCGTAGAGGTGTCTCGGTCATGTCTACATAGTTCTCGAACCCGCAGGGTCTGCACACTTAAGGTTTGGTGACGTTTCGGTAGTGTAGAGTTATGTATGGTGGTGACCAAAGGTTGTTAGGAGTCCTGGATGAGATCTCGGACGTCACGAGGAGCTCCGGAATGGTCCGGAGGTAAAGATTCATATATAGGAAGTCCCAGTTTGGTCGCCGGAAAAGTTTCGGGCTCATCGGTAGTGTACCGGGAGTGCCGGTAGTGTACCGGGGGACCTCCGGGAGGGGTATTTCGACCCCAAGAGGTCCATGGGCTGTGGGAGAATAATAACCAGCCCTTATTGGTCTGGAAAAACAGCCACACCAAGGCCTATGGCGCAGGAGGCAAAAGTCCTAAAGGAAAAGGTGGAAAAAAGGCTAAAAAGGAAGAGTCCTACTCCTACTAGGAGTGGAGGAGGAGTAGGACTCCTCCCCCTCTAGTTTGGCCGACTCCTATTGGAGTTTTTCCTTGCGCCAGCCCTCCTCTCTCTCCCTCCTTTATATACTAGTGGATTGGGTGCTGTTTGGACACAGTTTACGGCCATGTGCTACCCGTTTCACCGGTGCTCCTCTAGATCGGTTTTCTGCAGCGCTTAGGCGAAGCCCTGCCGGAATTGCTCCACCACCATCACCGGAGCGCCGTCACGCTTCTGGTGAACTCTCTCTCCTCTCCATCTCCTCTTGCTGTATCAAGATGGTGGAGATCGTCATCAAGCTGCACGTGTGCTGAACGCGGAGGTGCCGTCCGTTCGGCGCTAGATCGGAAGGACCATGATCGAGATCGCGAGACGGTTCGTGATGTGATCATGGAACGGATCGTGATGAGTTCGCGGGACAGATCGTGATCAAGATCGTGAGACGGATCGTGATGAGTTCGCGGGACGGATCATGATGTGTTCGCGGGACGGATCGTGATTGGATCACGTGACGGGTCGTGATGAGATCGCGGGATGCTCGGCGATTTGGATCGCGAAGATGTTCGACTACACCAACCGCGTTTCTTAACGCTTCCCGCTTAGCGATCTACAAGGGTACGTAGATCCACTCTCCCTCTCGTAGATGCTCATCACCATGGATAGGTTTGCGTGTGCGTAGGAAAAATTTTGTTTCCCATGCGACGTTCCCCAACATAAACTTGTATTTACAAGAAAGTGAGTGGGAGCACTATAGCATTTCTGATAAGTATATGTGGATGACATATTGTTGATTGGGAATGATGTAGAATTTCTGGAAAGTGTAAAGGGTTGTTTGAAAGGAGTTTTTCAAAGTTAAGACTTGGGTAAAACTGCTTGCATATTGAGCATCAAGATCTACAGAGATAGATCAAGACGCTTGATAAGGCTTTCACAGAGCATACACCTTGACAAGATTTTGAAGGAGTTCAAAATGGATCGGTCAAAGAAGGAGTTCTTGCATGTATTGTAAGGTGTAAAGTTGAGTAAGACTCAAAGCTTGACCACATCAGAAGAAAGATAAAGGATGATGGTTGTCCCCTATGCCTCAGCCATAGGATCTGTAATGTATGCCATGTTGTGTACCGCATGTGATGTGTGCCTTGCATTGAGTCTGGCAGGGGGGTACAAGAGTGATCCAGGAATGGATCACTGGACAACGGTCAAAACTTATCCTTAGGTGCCTAAAAGAGGACTAAGGAAATGTTTATCAGTTATAGAGGTGATAAAGAGTTCGTCGTAAAGGGTTACATCAATGCAAGCTTTGACACCAATCCATATGATTATGAGTAGAAAAACCAGATACGTATGGTGGAGCAGTCAATTGGAATATCTCCAAGTGGAGCATGGTAGTAGCATTTATAGTATGACATATATATTTGCAAAGTATACACGGATCTAAATGTTGCAGACCCGTGGACTAAAGCCTCTCTCACAAGCAACACATGATCAAACCCCAGAACTCATTGGGTGTTAATCACATGGCGATGTGAACTAGATTATTGACTCTAGTGCAAGTAGGAGACTATAGGAAATATGCCCTAGATGCAATAATAAAGTGGTTATTATCATATTTTCTTGTTCATGATAATCGTCTATTATCCATGCTAGAATTGTATTGATCGGAAACTCAGGTACATGCGTGGATACATAGACAACACCATGTCCCTAGTGAGCCTCTACTGGACTAGCTCGTTCATCAAAGCTGGTTAAGGTTTCTTAACCATAGACATGAGTTGTCATTTGATGACAGGGTCACATCATTAGGAGAATGATGCGACGCGTAAGACCCAACCGTAAGCATAGCAGTTGTTTGTATCACTTAGTTTGTTGCTATTGCTTTCTTCATGTCAAGTATTTGTTCCTATGACCATGAGATCATGCAACTCCCTAACACCGAAGGAATGCCTTGTGTGTATCAAACGTCACTTCGTAACTGGGTGATCATAAAGGTACTCTACAGGTATCTCCGAGGGTGTCTGTTGGGTTGGCATGGATCGCGACGAAGAGGTATCTCTAGGTCATCTCGGTAATACAACATCACAAGAAGCTTGCAAGCAATGTGACTAAGGAGTTAGTCACGGGATCTTCTAGATTGGACTTATTTCAATATGAAATTCCATGTCATTTCCTTTCAAAGTGAATAAAATACAAGTGAATTTAGATGAGAATTCATGTGAGTGATGAAAAAACTCTTCTAATACTTCGATCTATTGCAATCTAAAGAAATGGAAGCAGTACAGGATGGCTTCATACAAGAGAGAGCTGAAACGGGATTTGGGATAGGCAGGTCAGATCCAAGTTAGTCTATCAATGTTGGCCATGCAGATTTGGTTCAGTCATTAGTCGAACCCTGGGTGGAAGCTAAGGCAGAGGTATGTGAACGGTTAAATATTCTTACCGAATCGCATTCTTGCTCTCTAGAGATTCAAATCGGAGAAACACTTGGTTGGTTCCCTGGGCAATCTCAAAGCTAACATCTTTCTGCAGATTTAGATTGTCGTTGTTCGTACGGATGTTATGGCCTCTTTTGTCATTTCCCTATTATGGAACGAGTAAAGAGACTTTTTGGTAACGAGATTGAACTAGGTATGAGATATCGACGATCGAATCTTGGCAAGTAACGCATCGATAGATAGAGAGAACTGCATACGGAAATGAATGAATCCTTGGCATCGTCATTCGACTGATGAAGATCTTCGTGGAATATGTAGGAACCAATATGGGCACACAGGTCCTTCTATTGGTTATCGACCAGAGAGGTGTCTCGGTCATGTCTACATGATTCTCGAACCCGTAGGGTCGCACTCTTAACGTTCGGTAGCGCTAGGGTAATGTTGAGATATTAATAGTGGAAAGTTTGAAAGTAGTTCGGAGTCTCGGATGGGATCCGGTACATCACGAGGAGCTACGAAATGGCCTTGAGGTAAAGATTTATATATGGGTAGTCATATTCAGGGCTCCGGAAAAGTTTGGGATTTTTCGGTAGAGTACCGGGAAGGTTCTAGAAGGTTCCAGGGGTTCCATCGTGGGGCCCAACGACCCGGGAAGGTCCCACATAGATCGAGGGGTGGGGATACAACCCACAAAGGCTTTCTGCACCATTCCCCAAGGCACGTCGTTTAAATCTAGAGACAAGATCTTATCTCTAGATTTAAAGGGTTGAATCTAGAGATAAGATGTTATCTTCATGTTTAAAGGGTTTTCTCCCTTGTGGCCAGACCTAGGAAGGTTTTGGACGCCCTCCCCTGCCCTCTAGCCTATATATAGAATGGGGAGGTGCATGGGGGTAGCCAACCCTTCACCCTTGGCCACTGGCTCTCCCAACTCCTCCCATGTTTCTTCGATACGCGCTTGGCGAATCCCTGCCAGAATTCCGCTGCCACCACCACCACGCCGCCGTGTTGGTTCAGATCTCATCTACCTATTCTCCCTCTCTAGCTGGATCAAGAAGTAGGATACATCACCAAGCCGAACGTGTACTAAACTCGGAGGTGCCGCACGTGCGGTGCTTGGAACGGATTGGATCGTGACACGAGTACGACTACGCCAACCACGATCTCTAGATCGTTAACACTTTCGGTCTACAAGGGTATGTAGACACCTCTCCCTCTATTTTCTAGCTTCTCCATAGAATAGATCTTGGGTGTTTCATAGGAAATGTTTTGTTTTCCATGCAGCGTTCCCCAACAACTATGTCTTATTATCAAATCATCAAAATTGATGTATTTGTTAGATTTACTAGCTTGATCCTTCGTCCGATGTAGGCATGAATCTCTACCATGCAACATGCATTAGTGCATTCTAAGTGGGTTTTAAACCATTCCAATCATCATGCATAAAAAAACACCACAAGATGCAAATATGCATAGGATAAAAACCACCTCAACTTGCAAACATGCACTAGAATTTTCATTCTACTATGCTACATATTTTACATCAATACAATAATCAAACACTATAAATCATATGTATTTTCAGTTTAATTCTCATAATTTACTTCAAATATAATGTTTCTTACAATTAAATCATATTGAAATGTACTGCAAAACGGTGCATAACAACGTGCGGGGTATCATCTAGTTTACTTGAAAGGACAAACATTTCCATAAAGTAGAATGTAAAGTCGGTGCTAAAGCCCAAAGGAGTTATGTAAGAGAAAAAAAAGGCTAAATGAATCTATTTCATTTTTGCGGAGTTAAAGAAATCTATTTCATGTAGTCCAATTCCTTCAGTCTCCTCAAAAGGGGAAAATTAAACAACCAAAGAAGTGGAAATGAAGACGCCTGCCTGCCAGAACCAATCTCAAAAACAAACAAGTTGATCTGCTTGCATCGAATTTGTGCACATTTTGGTGCAAAAACTTAGCAGCTTTGCTTATAATACCCTCGGAAAGCTAAAGCCTAGCGTGTGCCTAACATAGGAGTGTAGATACTTCCTTCGTTTTTATTTGGTCCACATATTAGCTTTGACCTAAGTTAAATTTTATAAAGTTTAACCAACTTTATAAAAAAATCCACTTTAACAATAAAAAATATATAGGGTATGAAAATATATTGAATGGTGATTTCAATGGTATTGATTTGGTAGCGTGGATGTTAATAATTTTATGTATGAATTGATCAAAGATTTAAAAGTTTGATTCAAGACAAAGCTAATTTTTCTGAAAAGGAGGATGACTCCCAACATCTGCAGGGCGATGCATGCAACCACTTTATTAATTATTCATAAAGACCTTATAAAGTAATATATCGGTAAGTCTGAAGCCACCATCTCGACAACATCTGTCACTACTCCAATCCACTTGATGAGGTGGTGCCGAAAATCGGAGCTGAATACCAAACAGACTTTGTATCAAAGCCTAACATCTAAAGATGGATGCCCCAACCAAGCCATAATGCCGGGTATGGGACACACACTAGTCCGGTGCACTCTCAGAGGCGACCGACACCGTCTTGCACTTATCCATCTTTAGAACAGGAACTGGCACATCGACCTTGCTAGGCCTGTCGTCGATGTCACCATGACGACAGACAGCGTCGTCCTCCCGCGCGAGTCCGTCAACCCGCATCGGACGCAAAGACTCCTCTACACCATGCCGTCAAGATCCGTTGTCATCGATGCGGAGGATGAAACCCTGCTCCACCTCTGCATACTTCCAATCAGCACCTGCTCCAAAACGATGCCCTTCAAGAGGGAGAACGACATCGAAGATGTCATCATCGTTCGATCCGGGAAGACCCAGATCTAGGGTTTTCCCCGGAGCATCCCGAGCATGGTGTCGGGACCTGCCACTACAATGCCTCAAGAAGGGAATGATATCACAGACACCGCCATCGTCCGCCATGACCGTAGTCGACGCGATTTTCACCGGAAGTCATGACCCCCTAATCACGCAGCTAACAGGAACCGTACGGAGCCTCACCGTGAAGACAAAAGACACTGTCAGCACGCCAGCACGGAGCCTCGAGTCGCCCCTCACCGGTCCCTCGACGCCCCCCCGATTGGATGAAACCACACTCGGGCAGACCTGGACGGGACGCCAGATCCACGGCTTCTGTGATCCCCCATGTCCAGGCACAGACTCCACCAAGGAAAAAAGCACCATGCCAGCCATGGATCAGGCTGCTGCCGCACATGCAAGGGACGCCACCCTACCTTCTCGCGGATCCAACACCGAAGCCGCCCTTGCCGCGTTTGGGAGATTCAGCAACACGTCACCCGCCCTAGCGCTTTAGTGTCGGGTCGGCCGCCACCTCGAACTTGACCGACGGCAGCGGCGACGACAAAGGAGACGGTAGGGGGCTGGCACTGCTAGGGTTTGGGTCCCGTGGCGTCACCTCCTGTGCGACGCAAGAGGAAGCTGATATGCGAAAAAAAACGAAAATAGTTCGGAGTAGCTCCTCGTCGTCGTACAGCGTGCTCGTGCTCCGCGAAGTTCTTCCCTCGGAAACAGAAACATGACGCCTGCAAACGGAGCAGGAGCACCGCCGAACAAAAGACAACACACAGCCTACACGGCCACACATACAAAATGTCAACTCTTTTAAAAACGAACCCAGACACCGAGAGCCGGGGGCCAGGGGCACGACTCACGAGCCAACTGTTAACCGAAGAGAAAATGAGAAGCTCGCTAGCTCCTCGCGACGCATGCGGGTCAACTCAAACCAAATATTTTGTGTCAAACACAAGACATCCTCTTATCTTGCGACCTGTGGGCGTTAATGGCGGCTACGTGCCATGCACGTACACCTACCCGTACCCGGTAACATGCGCCCCAAACAAGAAGAGACTTGCAACCGGGGAGGGAGCATCGTGACGGCCACGCACTGCGCACGACTAGCTACCCTTACCTACCTTACTTAGCTACCTATAGTATATAGCCCAATAAACAGACTATTAGCACTACCGGCTACTGGCTAATTGATCAAACGGAGAGACAGAAAACGTTTTGACATCAAGATACATATATGCATGTCGCTAGAGGTTCTGTAAAAATTCCATGTTTGTCACGCCCACGGGGAAATATTACCTCCATGTCAAAATGTAAGATGTTGTTGTAGGCTACTAGGGTACGAAGATGGTATTGAATTAGTCGAAGTCTCAAAGAGAAGCGAGGCGCTTGTCACTCTTTTGCAAGAAGATCTTAGAATGGAATACCTTTTTTTTTTGCGGGAAGAATGGAATACCTTTTGTGGCTTGGTACGGAGAGGGGGTAGCATACATGTGCTATTGAAAATAGTACTCTCTTCTGTAAAGGACTATAAAATGTTCTATTGAAAATACACACCCAATGGAACCTCGGTCTACGGTTCTTCAAGAAATGCATGGTTACTATGTTCAAAAAAAAATGCATGGTTACTTCGTGAGGATGCGCTAAACAGCCAGCTGATTCAACCATCAACAAGACCATTTAATTAAATCGTCACAAGATTACTTCGTCTCTTCTTTTAATTTCTCTGTTTATATAATAATAAGAAGGAGAAATAAACGCACCATGTCCTTGACCTCTGCACCGTCCATTCCATGATCACGCCGCGGTTCCGGAGAAAACCTGCTTGCGTCGTGCAAGGGTTGAAGGGAGCTTTGGCCACTCTGCACGCAAAGTTACACACTACTACTACAGCTAGACGCAAATAAATGAGCATTTCCATCTTCCATCGCATAAATCACGCCGCATTAGCGACCTGCCCCCGCTGCTACTATACTACCACCGCCCTGCTTGGATTATAACTATACACTATCATGAACGATTACCTAGCTTAGCCGTACGTGCACCATCATTTGTATTGTCACCAACTAATCCCAAGCGCCTTCTTCTGGTGCACGGTACCGTTAGGCCATGGTAAACCGCTCTTTCCAGCTCACTAATCTTACTGCCTTCCAATCATTGTAACACATGTGATGTGCTTGTGATGCATTATGTTTTCGGGACGGCGATGGCTGATTTTAGAGCATGCACATGCGGTGCACACAGAGGATCTGCTAAAACGGTTGGTATTCTCAGCTTGCTAGCGGGCAGCTTGGTGAGGCCACCTGATTAGATGGTGTGTGTTGATGCGTGGTCAAAGCACATTATCAAGTTTCTAGGGATAGCAATGGTGGTTGTCAGGCAGGTGATTTTGAATTGATCTATGTATTTCTGTTGTCGGATCTAGTTGAATAATAATATAATGAAAAAACAAATGTATAAATCACTTGATGCAGAGGCCGGGGCACGCCTTCTTTTTGGAAGAAAAAATGTCTTCTAAAAAGAAGAAGAAATCTAGAAAGCCCACACCGGAATCGTGTGCCTTGGAACGTGACCGACCGCGCACAGGAAGAGGGGCCTAGAAGATGGAAGAAGACAACACAAAAGGAGGAGGACGAAGTGAAGCTACTGGAAGTGAAGATTTCCCTTCTTACCCATAAGTTTCACATTTGGGACTACCCTATTCAATAGAATTTTCACATGTTTATCACAAGTTTGCTTAAATGGGGTAAAATATGTCATCAATTTGCTTCAATGGAGAGAAATTCAAAAATTATTCTAAACAAATAATTGATGTCACAAACGTAAAACTTAGTGGTAGAAAGTGGAATTAACTCAACATAGAAAATTAGTTTCCACTTCAAAGCCAAACAGAGCCTCAGTGTCCATAATGCATGTTTATAGTTTTGTATTCACTTCATATAACATTTAGAACACCAACGCTCTTATATTTCTTTACAAAGGGAGTAAGTTATAAGGATATTTTGATTGGGTAGGGCAAATTGGAGACCAAGCACCAGAGGCCTTAATTTTAAAACTTTCAAAATTCAAAATTTTAAGTTTGAAAAAAATGAAAATAAATGCACATGTATACAAGGACGAAATGTGTATGTATGTAAAATTCCAGGGTGAAATACCTTGAATTGCGAGCTGCACGAAAAAAACATCAACTTCCAAGATGAACAATACATATGCTAAAAAATAGATATGGTTTTCTGTGTAGCTCTCATTTTAACGTACTTCGATCTGAAAATTTACACACATGTATATTATGTCTCTAGTTATAGGTGTATATTTTTTCAGAATTTTTTAAGATGAGAAGCTTGAACTTTTCAAAAAATTCAAATTAAGGACTCAATGGAGCTCGGTTTGCGTTTGGCATTTTCGCTTTTGGTTCACGTTTTCTTGATCAATGGATTATTTGTGATATTTGTGTGTCATTTAAACATTTATTATATACTCTATAAAGATTAAAATGTGTAACTAGAAAGCATAAGCCAACTTGAAGCGAACAGAGCATAGTTTGGATGTTCCTTGCGCTGGAACCAATCCATCGGGTTTAAATCCTAGACATGCATATATGGCTGTATTTTTTCTGAATTGTTTCAGGCCTTTCAACTATGTGTCTTCGATGGAACAAGACATTCTTATCAACTACAAAGACGTATATGGCGAGTTCATCAATCTGAAGATGTTGTGTCGGCACACAATATCTCAGAGGTGCTTATAGGGCAGCGTGTGCATCTGTGCGTCTTTAGGGTTGAATGTATGAGCGTTTATGTGAGCGTATATGATTGTCCTGTGTTAAAAATAAAACTTGGAGTGGACACGAACATTTTCCCTCTTCTTTTATCTGTCCAATATGTGGAATATTCCGTATCACAAAGATTAGCAATGATCCAGCCCACCAATACCATGGTTGACCATCCCTTAGTTTCATACACACGCAAACGTAATCCTACCACGATTTATTTAGACAGACACTTCCATCCCACGACCACTAAAATAAGGGAAAGAAATCAGTAATCTCCCCCTATGCCATGACCACTTTCCATGACCAAGGAAAAACATACCATCCATTGCCCACATTGCCGCTTCTCCCCTCCGTGCTCTGCCATTGTTGTTGAGACAGAAAAAAGGGAAACCTGCCAGAGCAGAGAGAAAGCTGATAGAGAGAAGAGAACACAAGAGCTTATCATCCTCCAATGCATGGCAAGGACAGGGAGATCACTGGCTTAGGGATCAAATCAGCAGCACAAAAGGTAATTTGTTTCACCTTCCCATTTGATCCCTCTGATTTGCATCCAACAGCCAAGAAGAATGTGCGGTGGAATTGCAAAAAGCCGTGCTTGTTTTCCTCCCATGCATCTAAAGAAGATTCAAAAGCAAAAGCATCGGCAGATTCACTGTTCCCATTTCCATGGCTACTTACTTTCTTGCGATCTGCATGGCATGCTGGAGTAGTAGCCATGGATTGGCATGGAGTCACCTCGCCATCGTCTAAAAAGCAGCAAATCAAGATGCTAATTAAACTAGAATGAATCTCTCAAATTTCGGGAAATGCGCTTAAATTTTGAGTTAACGCACAGGAGTTCAAATTTTGTCCGGTGCTCCCATTTCGATGGGTCTGTCGCGCCATTCGCGAGAATTCACCGGGACCCTTTCCTTATAAAGCAGGACTAGAGGCTAAGAACCAGCAAGGAAGGAAGGAAGAAGGCCAAGAACCAGCAAGCCGTCGCCATGGCCGACAGCAGCAACAGCCCGTCGACCTCGTTGTCCGACGAGAGCTCCGAGGCGGAGGCGCGGTGCTGCTCGTCGTCGTCCACGGCGCCGAGCCTGCTCGACGCGGTGGACTTCAGCCGCACCGCCTCGGACGTGTCCACCTTCTCGGAGCGCAGCGTTGACCTCAGCGGGCCCTTCGGGACGGCCGCCGTGTCCAAGCTCATCGGCGGCCGCGGCTCCCCCGCCGCCGCGCTCAGCCGGCTCAGCATGAAGCCCCGCGCCGACGTGCTCGACCGCCGCTCCACGGAGGACGAGCTGGACCTGGTCAAGGAGCGCTTCTCCAAGCTGCTGCTGGGCGAGGACATGTCCGGCGGCGGCAAGGGCGTCTGCACCGCCGTCGCCATCTCCAACGCCATCACCAACCTCTACGCGACGGTCTTCGGGAGCTGCCACAAGCTGGAGCCGCTGCCGCCGGGGAAGAAGACCATGTGGAGGAGGGAGATGGACTGCCTCCTCGCCGTCTGCGACTACATCGTCGAGTTCTACCCCTCCACGCAGCCGCTCTCCGACGGCACCCGCGTCGAGGTCATGGCCACCAGGCCAAGATCCGACATCTACATCAACCTCCCCGCGCTCGAGAAGCTCGACGCCATGCTCATCGTAAGCAGCAGCTCCGTCGGCCATTGTCCATTGATGATGATCTTTCCTTGTTCTGAATTCTGAGTTTCTGACAAGTGCCAACAAAATGTGTCGCTGATGACATGTGCAGGAGATCATGGACAGCTTCCAGAAGGCGGAATTCTGGTACGCGGACGCCGGGACGAGGTCGTTCGGGTCGGTGACCTCGTCGTCCTCGCCGTCGTCGTCGTTCCGGCGGTCGACGACGACGACGACCCACCGGAACGAGGACAAGTGGTGGGTGCCGGTGCCGTGCGTCCCGGAGGGCGGGCTGTCCGCGAAGGCTCGCAAGGAGCTCCGGCAGAGGCGCGAGTGCGCGAACCAGATCCACAAGGCGGCCGTGGCCATCAACAGCGGCGTGCTGAGCGACATGGAGGTGCCGGAGTCGTTCATGGCGCTGCTCCCGCGGAGCGGCAAGGCGAGCGTGGGGGACGCGGTGTACCGCGCCATGCACAGCAGCGACAAGTTCTCGCCGGACTACCTCCTGGACTGCGTGGACGTGTCGTCGGAGCACGAGGCGCTGGCGCTGGCCGACCGGGTGGAGGCGGCCATGTACGTGTGGCGGCGCAAGGCGACGGCCAGCCACGGGGCGGGCAGGTCGGCGCAGTGGAGCCGGGTCAAGGAGCTCGCCGCGGCCGCCGACGACGGCGGCGAGGGCGGCAAGAACGTGGCGCTGGCCGGCAGGGCCGAGAGCCTCCTCCTCTGCATCAAGCACCGCTTCCCCGGCCTCTCCCAGACCACCCTCGACACCAGCAAGATCCAGTTCAACAAGGTAGCCAACCACATCAACATCTGCATCATCATTTTGATCTCAACTTGACATGATCATCGCACACTCGATCTGAACTTGACATGGCCATCTTCTTGTGTAGGATGTTGGGCAGGCGATCCTGGAGAGCTACTCGAGGGTGCTGGAGAGCCTGGCATTCAACATCGTCTCGTGGACGGACGAGGTTCTTTTTGCCGACAAGGCTGCCAGGAAATGAACAGCGGGCGGCAGAACCAAACCTGACGGACGGATCCGTCGAGCAGAGAGTGAATGTAGGGTTAGGATGATGATCTCACGGTAACTTTTCTACCGTGGGATTTCTACTACTGACGTAGTCAAGGATTTGTAAGGTTTGTATATCTTGCAAAGAAAATATGCAGAGTTTGTCTGACCAACAGTGAAGTCCTGTAAAATATTTTGTTTTCCCCCTCCGATTTCAGGCTGTGTCTGACCAACGAAGCAAGTTGTCAGATTTTTTTCCCGTCTTTCTTGCTTAATCGATCTTGGTACAGCCAAGTGAGATACTTGGTACCTTAAGACTGTCAAAAGGCTTGCCATGTATCCTCAGAACCCAAACATCCAGCATGACACAAAAAATTAGCCAGGCACATTCATGACCATGCTACTTGACTCCTAAAAAACTCCGGTTCAGTTGAATTCGCAGCGATAACATTACAAAGGTTGATGATCAAATGCACTGCACTTCATACAAACACACGTAAGTAGTTGACATCTACTTTGAGTAACAGCAAATACAGGTAGCGCACATGTCTATCAGAGGAAACAAAGCAAGGCGTGGTCTAACTTTAACTGAAAACACACCGGTGTTTCGCAAAATGAAGAACATATAGTAGCATTTGGTCTGTCATATATTACGGTAACTGTTACACATGTGCGATTCTCGAAAAACTATTACACATGTACACGCAAACACAAAGAAAAGAAAAGAATATACATGTGTGATCACCCCTGATCACAATGTACAAGAGGAAAATCCGCAAGGCCTTCAGACTGCTGTGCATTTTAGCTGTCCAAGAGCCATGGCTGTGACAGGCTGCCCAAACTTCATCTGGTCTAGGCAAACTGCACGGCTGGGGGGTTTGCAGGTTGAAACTTCTGCTGTCATGCATCAGAAAAGCTTCTCCCGCTGCAGTTACACACACTTCAACGAGCAAAACGTCGTCGAAAGTTTACACTCTCATTACTTTACTCGCACGGGCCAAACAAAACAGCCTGTGTTATTCTGCCACGTAAAATGGTGTTATTGTCAGCATGAAAACCCTCTACAGTTATACCTAGTGCATATACTCATCAGAAACACGGGGGGGGGGGGGGGGGGGGGCTGATCAGAGCTTCAAATCCACAAATCGAAAACAGCCTCATCGATAAGTTCGTCTAGCACAAACTCCCATATCTCCACAACGATCCCTTCAGTCTTCGACCGGATGTCCATCCATGTCCGAACTTCAAAATCCTTTTTTATCGTATGATCTAATGTACTTGGAAAACTATGTCGAAGGTAATCGTCAACATATTTGTCAACTTCTGCGACAAGGTCTTCTCCAATTGGGGGTGGCCTAATGTCGTGTTTGAGAAACGACAACCAAGAAGAGAGTCTAAAATATCTCTCCTGGATCTCTGTTAGAGCTTCACAGATACAGTCGAACAGAATTTTCAGATCATCTATTTGATCACCTTGATTTGGTAGTTCTTCCAACAGGCAAGGGCTGATTAACTCATCCTCTAGATACCATACCTCTAAATTCTGTTCTGCACATAATTCTGAGAGCTCCAAAACCAACTTTATATAATCTAACCGGACACTCTTGTCCTCCCAAAAGACCTTAAGATCTGATTCGCTATCTGGGAAGTACAGGGCTCCGCGGAACTCTTCATGCAGATCGCCTGTATGTCACAAAAGGGTTAAGTCATACAGATCTATTTGAACAGATTGTTTATTTACTGGGAAAGGGAAAAAAAAAGGTTACATCTATTTATGTAAACTGGACTCACATTCTTTAATGTTTTCGCATTCAGGATCCACAACATCTTCATAGAATGAATCAAGAACAGATACAGGACTGGGCTGTTCTTGCTTGTCATGGCTTAGCTCGGGGGAACAATCTGAGATAAATTTGGTTGACGCTCTTGGTTCAGGTGTTCCTGGTTCTTGCTGCTCCAATTCAACAATGCTCTCAGGATAGCTCAACAAGATTTGGACAGGTTCTTTTCCTTGCTCTGCTTCCTCTAACATATCCTATAAATGAAACATGCGACAGTTAACATAATATCACAACAAAAACATGAAACACTGCTATGATTTTTTGGGGGCGGGGAGGAGCTTACTGCCCACGGGCTATCTCTGCATAGTTCTGCTGGGATGGATTGTGTGTTGCAAATTGTTTCAGAACAGTCTATTTTGTCAATTCCTTCAACAGATATGCCGTCTTCTACATCAGTAACATCTCTTTGTCCTGCACAAGATTCTAGAGTTATTTCTGTTTGAAGATTAAAAAAATGTACCACTCAATTCGCCCTGATGATTCATGCAATTATAGAAGGTTACCTTCTTGTGGTTCTTCTTTCATACTACATTTGTCCTGAGCAACCACCTGATCATCAACTGCTACACTAGGACAATGTGCAGTGTTGCTCAGTGAGTCATCCCATGATTGACTCCTTTCTTGTGTGGATTCTTCACTGTTAACCATGGGTACAAGGCAAGAGTCTGTCTCTTCAGGTGAGAGGTAATTGTGGCATTTTCCACTACGACTATTCCTAGGAGATGACACATCGCAATGAGGGAGTGAAAGCATTCCTTCCAAGGATTTTGAGACCTGGGCTGTTGGATAGTTGCCGGACTTATTGTTATGCTTTAGCATATCTGTTAAATGCTTCTTAGCCTCCTTGTAGAAGATAGAATCATCTTGTGGCACTACTATACGACCACTAATTTCAGTCTCACTGCCATTTTGTTGCTTTTGCTTGCTGCTGGTTGAAGGTCTGGCGATATCGTTCTTAAAATTTGATGCAGATTTGTCAGCCAAGCTCCCTTGTGTGTGATGCCCAGAACCCTTCTTAGTTGCAATCATGGAATGCCAACGTGAAACTCTTTGAAGGTCATCTGCGGGCGCTGCATTTCTTTCTCTTCTTGTCTCACCGGTCACAATTCTGAATCTCCTCCTGACTTCTTTGATTGAAAATTTCGAGCTTTCCCTCCCACTGTACTCTGGAGTTTGAGAGGTACTAGGTTCCTGTAAATATCTTGCACTGCTTGTCACTGTCTGATCAATTCCTTTCCCTGGATTTGGCTTCAGGATAACTATTTTGCTAACAGGCTGAGGTCCGTTGATTCCTTCTGGCAGCATCTGCTTTATTTTTGACTTGTCTTTCCTCCAGAAGAACATATGCTTGCTCTCCTTAGCCTGTGCCGGTGCAGACAAGTCATGATTTGACCCTCTTGTCTCTTCAACGAAATTAGTTTCTCCAAGATTTTTATTGGGCTCTAACTTGGTTGTCAATCTACTGTTTTGGTGGTTTCTGATATTATCCAACATATGTGAATTAGGCTTCTGAAGCACCTTCAGGAAAAGTTCCTTGTTTGAACCCAGTATCTCCAGTGCATCCTTGAATTCCTCGGACTGAACTGCCCTGCTGCTAGAAATACCATTACCATCCAGTAGCTTTTCTCCCTTGCTCTCCTGAGGTTGCTCACAATCAATATTGGATTGAATATTGCTTAAATCACTAAGCTTCTTATGGATTAGGGACTTCAATGAAGGACACAATTCACTGTTACTCTTGCAATCATCATGTGGACAATCATTGTGGCACCTATAAATCTCACCTAAGAAGCTTGCCAAGACAGATTCGAGATCATATTCAGCGCGGTTCAAGCTCTTGGAACCCTCAGAATCCACTGATCCAGATAAACGAGATACGGAGATATCCGTGCCGTGATTTAAAACTCCTGTTGTGTTATTTGTATGCTCTGAATTTCCATCAAGAGATAGATCATTTCCCAGATCAGCTAATCTTCTCTGAACCTCATTGTTTGGAACTGTCCTCAAAAGATTCACACGCCCCAATTCATCCTCCATAAGTTTCTTGACAGTTGATTGCTGCAAAGGGCCGTTTTCTATGTTCTGAAAACAGAGAAAGTAAAATAGAACCGTTTTAGGAAAACCGATGTTTCTGTATGGATCTATGATACTTGCAGATTTGGAAAATAACGGTTTCATTTACACACCGTAGTCAATGAAATATGAAAGTGGATTTACTCCTATGACCTTAATTTTCTTAGTTTGTTTAACTTACATCATCTTTTTCTATGTCCTCAAAATCCCTAGGCCTCTTCCCGGAGTCCCTTCCGTCTGAAAAAGAAATACATCGTCCATCATCAGAATATTATGAAATAACATTACAAGTCAAGAGAAGATTCACTTTGCCAAACTATCTTAACATTCATCATTTACTAGTTCTAGATTGGGCATAAGATGCAGTGACCGATCTTCTTTAACTCTACCTAAAAGTAGGGCAAGGAATGACAAACAAACTCATCCAGCCACACATGTTGCACTTCTAAACTGTAGATATAACTCTGTGAAACAAGCCAGTGAAAGCAACCAAGCAAAACGATCAACGAACTGATAGTATCAGCAATTCAGCATCTCTTTTGATTTTCTTGTAACACTACGCAAACTCGTTTTGTGGTTTTCGTATAAAACTGACAAGCGACGGCATCTGAAATTCCAAAGCAAGTTGAGCGATCTGAATTTGGTAGCAGCAATGAACCTATGATGAGTAGTAAAAGAGATGATTTCATTCTTACCTGTGATCTCCCGGAGCTTACGCCTCCCGCTTGCCTGTTTCGCATCCATCAGGAATCTGGGGTCGCGGCGGAAATAGACCAGGCGCATTAGGCCCCAGACGCAGCCGACATTGGTATCGTCTTGCGCTGCGGACCGCCTGTTGCTTCGCTTCCCCATTTCAGATCAACCTATGAATTCTTTCTTGTCTCCTTTTTATTTGTGGGAATATTTCTTGTCTCTTGTACTGCCTCCTACAGCTAATAATCTCAGGCAGGAACACTGCACGCAGATGATAAGATGAACACATAAGTCACCAGACGGATATTCAATGGCAAAGGAAGCATAGTTGTCTGAACAAAATGAGTAGAACTGGGACTTGTCGGACGCAGAACAAAGGAAGAACAAGGGAGGAGATTGGGGTATATGTGATGAACCAACCAATAAGTGAAACTAGTGAATCTTTTCATTTTAGGTAATGAAACTAGTAAATCTTGATGAGGAAATGAAAGATTTTTTTTATAAAACTCTGCTGAACAAATCTAATTAACAAGCTACTCAACAACTATATCTGACAAGCTCACATCTTGTTGCAAACATGCGAATTCACCATACTGGCAATTGGTTGAAACAAGAGTAAACCCAAACGGCCAAAACGAATCCCAGCCAACAGAAAACATCGCAGATCCCAACCAACGAACACACCCACCCACCCACCCACCCATCCATCTATGAGAGATCACCGGGAACCTACCTGACGAACGAATCGCAGATCACGGCCGGGGAGAAGCCTCAGCAGCCGGCCGCTTTCCCCTTATCTGCCCCCTCTCTCTCTCCAGCCTCCTCCTCCTCTCCCACACGCATAGAAAGAAAAAACAGCCGCCTGCGGAATCGATCCTCACAGCGTCGCCCGGGTCTGGGTCTGGGTCGGCCCTGCGCTGTCGCCCATCCTGTGGGCGGGCGGGCGGGGAAGAAAGGAATCGGGGGAGGCTGCTTTGCCTTGCTTTCCTTTTTCTTTTCCGTGGAGCGGGAAGCCGGGAATCAGCTCGCCCAACCCAATCTACCCAAGCTACCCCGGGTGAGGCTGGTCAGCGTCACCGTCGGCTTCGTCGCTCTGGTTGCTTCCTTGGTGGAAAGGAAAGGAATGGAATGGAATGGAATGGGGGCGGGAGGGGGCTACGGCACGGTAGCAGGCCGCGCACCACATGCCACTTTCGGCGAGTGCGCCAGCATTTTCTCGCTCCGAGAAAAAGCGGAGTGGAGGTAGGCGACGGCCGCAAGCAAGCAAGCCTGATCTGGTAGCTGTCTCCGCACTACTATTATTTTTTGAGTAGCATCAGTATTGGACGGAGTGGTCTTAAACAAGAGGGAATTATACAAACTGCATCTTTTTGAACCTCAAGTTTGCAACTATTATTTGAAAAAATCAATAAAAATACGCAGCAGAGTCGCGCTGTTCTCTTCCAAGAAAAATATACAGGCTGCATTTTTCAGGCCCGGCCTTATTATTAACCAAGAAGGCGATGATTATCTGAGGGGTTTTGGACCTCGAAAATTCTTCCGAAATGCAAACGGGGTAAACATGTGCTTGCAAGTTGCAACCCAACCTCACGCGTGAGGGATACCGTCATGGTTTGTGGATAACGATACCGACGGTGATGGTTTGTTACCTATCAGCTGTCTCAGACCGCCGGCGTTTATTCCCTAGAAACAAAGAGGTGCTGCCCCACTCCAATCGCTCATCAACAGTTGTGGTCTGTTGTAGTTGTAGTCTATACACAAACAAAATAAAACACTGTTTATTTGTGTTGACAGCACTATTAGCAAATCAATCAAACTGCTAGTCGTGTTGTGTATACTTTACTTTAACCTTCTTACAATAATGTTTGCAAAATTTGTTTCGGGGCATACGACCTACATAAAATTGTATCCAGAATATCTAGACAAAATGCATTTTAAATAATACCGTTCAGCATGTTCAAATCTACAGTTGTTGATGTTATATGGTGAGGCAGGATTTGGTCGAGGTTTAGGGTCGTATGGAACATGTTTAATTTGGTTCGATGAGATTCCATAGAATTGTTCAAGGAATGGTTGTTAGGTTTGTAGGATTATAAATCGCAGAAAATACTCCTATGCTCTATTTTGCATGTAGTTTCGAAGAAACTTTTCTATTGAGGTGAAACACGTGAATTTTCCAGTGACAATTATACCATGCACCTACTGCTAGTATCAAAGTTCCTTTGTACTCAGTCTTTACCGAAATATTTGTAGTTATAGTAGGTTCGAAATAGGCTTTCATCCCGCTTTATAAATAAAGCAAACAACACAACAAGTTATACGGTCGGACGATACATGGTAGTGAGGAAGCCCTCAACAAAGCAAATCTAAAGATACAACAAGAAGCATAGAACGAGCCTAATGCATCGCCATGGTCCGGCGGCTAGCATCCTAGCTCCACAACAATGCCCTCAAGAGGGTTATGGCGCCAAGCGTCGCCACTGTCGAGTCCGCGGACATGGATTTTCATCTGGAACCCCGGACAGGGAAGAGGCCCACGACAACGTCCTCAAGAGGACAACGACACCCACAGGCGGCGGCGTTGCCGGCGCAAAGGCTCAAAGCTTTCGCTTGGGAACTCCTTCGCCCCACCAGGAGACACCAGGCCACCATCGTGACGAAGATCAGCCCGTCCAAACCAGATTTGGGCGCCACCACCTTCGCTAGAAGAGAGCAGGCCAGAGCCATCCATCGCTACTCCCCTTGCCGCCCACACGACCAAGAGTCGAAGCCACCACCACCACCACGAAACCCGCCGGAGAGCAGTCCGAGTAGCCCACCTTCCGGGGCCGCCGCCCCGACATCCAAGGACGATCCCACCACCGACGCCATAACAAGCAGACGCCACCCCCAAACAACCCACGGAACTCCACCGCGACATGGCCGGAGATGACCGGAGCAAGCACGAGGAGCAACCAACCCCGGACAGGGGGACCCGTGTCAACCCCTGCCCCGGTAGGCCAGCCCGCGTCATTGGCTAACTGCCAACCAACACTACAAGGAGGGGCAGGCGTCGCCCCGTCAGATCTGGTTGTCCATATCCAGATGGGGAGACCACCGCAGTAGCCAGCACCTCCATGGCAGCCAGCACCTCCGGACGCCAATCGCCATCACCTCCTACGGCCCTCACAGCATGCTCTGCCAATGCCGAGGGCCACCATACACACCAGCACACCGGACGTCGCAAGCCCGCGGGAGGAGAACGCCACACGCCCACCGACCGAGCTCCACCTCCACCACGCCGCCACCTCCACCGACCACTGTAGAGACGGTCGACCGTGGCCCAAGTTGTCTGCACCGTGCCCCAGCTCGCGTCGCCTGCCAGATCGGCGTGCAGTCGCGTCAGCTACCGCCAGCGCATGGCCGGGCGCGCCCCGCCCCAACGCAGCCTACCACGCCGCACGCAAGACCTGGGGCCGTCGCCACGCAAGCCTGCCACCACGCTGCCACAACCCGTGCATCGCGGCACCCAGGCACGAAGATGCGGGCCCGCGCCAGCCTCTGTCGCGCGAAGGGATGAGGGATACCCACCACCGACAACACCTATCGGGCTTTGCCCGATCGCACCCTCTGGCGGCAATGGGAGGGAGATGAGCGGAAGGAGAGTGAGGAGGCGGACGGTGGCTACGGTTCCTCCCCTGCCGCCCGCAAGGGCGCCAGAGGAGGGGAGGGGAGGGAGAGGAAACAAACACCACCCGGTTATGGTAGGCTAAACAGAGGGAGTACAATGCAACCAAACGGTTTCTATTACGAATACTTGTGTTTTTCGATTCCTAATTGTTTCAACATCTCATGATATTCCAATCATGCTTTTGGAATCACGTGAACCAACGAGACCCCTAACAAAAAGGATTCAAGACCAATTTCCAGAGGCGTTTCGACGTGTCCTTGTAAGATGCTTAAGGGAGTATATACGTTGGGAGTTGTCAATCAGGGGGGTGTTGGAAATATGCCCTAGAGTCAATAATAAAATGATTATTATTATATTTCCTTGTTCATAGTAATTGTTTATTATCCATTCTATAATTGTATTGACTGAAAACACATTGCATGTGTGGATACATAGACAAACACTTTGTCCCTAGTATGCCTTGATACGTCCATTTTGCATCATGATTTTGCATTATGGGTTGTTATTACACATTTTGGTACAACACTTATGCCTTTTCTCTCTTATTTTACAAGGTTTACATGAAGAGGGAGAATGCTGGCAGCTGGAGTTCTGGACTGGAAAAGGAGCAAATCTGAGATACCTATTCTGCGCAACTCCAAAGTCCTGAAAATCTACGGAGAATTATTTTGGAATATATAAAAAATATTGGGTGAAAGAAATACATCAGGGGACCCACCAGGCAGCCACAAGCCTGTTGGGCGCGCCCTACCCCCTAGGGCTTATGGCCCACCTAGCAGCCCTCCAATGCCCATCTTCTACTATATTGAGGGTTTCGTCCTGGAAAAATCATAACAGAGCTTTCGGGACGAAGCGCCACCGTCTCGAGGCGAAACTTGGGCAGAACCAATCTAGAGCTCCGGCAGGGCGATCCTCTCGAGGAAACTTCCCTCCCAGAGGGGGAAATCGAAGCCATTGTCATCACCAACGATCCACTCATCGAGAGGGGGTCAATCTCCATCAACATATTCATCAGCACCATCTCCTCTCCAAACCCTAGTTAATCTCTTATATTCGATCTTTGCCTCAAAACCTCAGATTGGTACATGTGGGTTGCTAGTAGTGTTGATTACTACTTGTAGTTGATGCTAGTTGGTTTACTTGGTGGAAGATCATATGTTCAGATCCTTGATCATCATTAATACTCCTCTGATTATGAACATGAATATGCTTTGTGGGTAGTTACGTTTGTTATCGAGGACATGGGATAAGTCTTGTTTTAAGTAATCATGTGAATTTGGTATTCGTTCGATATTTTGATGAGATGTATGTTGTCTCTCCTCTAGTGGTGTATGTGAACGTCGACTACATAACACTTCACCGTTGTTTGGGCCTATAGGAAAGCATTGGGAAGTGATAAGTAGATGATGGGTTGCTAGAGTGACAGAAGCTTAAACCCTAGTTTATGCGTTGCTTCGTAAGGGGCTGATTTGGATCCACATGTTTCATGCTATGGTTAGATTTATCTTAATTCTTCTTTCGTAGTTGCGGATGCTTGCGGGAGGGGTTAATCATAAGTGGGAGGCTTGTCCAAGTAAGGGCAGCACCCAAGCACCGGTCCACCCACATATCAAATTATCAAAGTAGCGAACGTGAATCATATGAGCATGATGAAAACTAGCTTGACATAAATTCCCATGTGTCCTCGGGAGCGCTTTGCTTTATATAAGAGTTTGTCCAGGCTTGTCCTTTGCTATAAAAAGGATTGGGACACCTTGCTGCACCTTTGTTACAATTGTTACTTGCTACCCGTTATGAATTATCTTATCACAAAACTATCTGTTACCGATAATTTCAGTGCTTGTAGAGAATACCTTATTGAGAACCGCTTGTCATTTCATTTTGCTCCTCGTTGGGTTCAACACTCTTACTTATCGAAAGGACTACGATAGATCCCTATACTTGTGGGTCATCAAGACTCTTTTCTGGCGTCGTTGCCAGGGAGTGAAGCGCCTTTGGTGAGTGGAACTTGGTAAGGAAAAAATTTATATAGTGTGCTGAAATTTACTGTCACTTGTTACTATGGAAAGTAATCCTTTGTGGGGTTTGTTCGGGGTATCTTCACCTCGACCGGAAACACAAAGAGTTGTCCCTCAACCTACTGAGCCTACTGAAAATATTTATTATGAAATTCCTTCGGTTATGATAGAAAAACTGCTAACTAATCCTTACACAGGAGATGGAACACTACATACTGATTTGCATCTAATCTATGTGGATGAAGTTTGTGGATTATTTAAGCTTGCAGGTTTGCGCAAGGATGTTGTCAAGAAGAAGGTCTTTCCTTTATCTTTGAAGGAAAAGGCATTGGCATGGTACAGGCTATGTGATGATATTGGATCGTGGAACTACAACCGACTGAAAATGGAATTTCATCAGAAGTTCTATCCTATGCATATGGTTCATCGTGATCAGAATTATATTTATAATTTTTGGCCTTGTGAAGGAGAAAGAATTGCTCAAGCTTGGGGGAGGCTTAAGTCAATGTTATATTCATGCCCCAATCATGAGATCTCGAAAGAAATTATTATTCAGATTTTTTATGCTCGGCTTTCTCGTAATGATCAATCCATGCTCGATACTTCTTGTGCTAGTTCTTTTATGAAGAAAGATATTGAATTCAAATGGAATTTATTGGAAATAATTAAACGCAATTCTGAAGATTGGGAACTCGACGAAGGTAAGGAGTCAGGTATGAACCTTAAGTTTGATTGTGTTAAATCCTTCGTAGACACCGATGCTTTTCGTGAATTTAGCACTAAGTATGGACTTGACTCTGAGATGGTAGCTTCTTTCTGTGAATCTTTTGCTACTCATGTTGATCTCCCTAAGGAGAAGTGGTTTAAATATCATCCTCCCATTGAAGTGAAAGTAGTTGAACCTATTAAAGTTGAAGAGGAGATTATTAGTTATAATGTTGGCTGTTATTGTTGGAAATATGCCCTAGAGGCAATAATAAAATGGTTATTATTGTATTTCCTTGTTCATGATAATTGTCTATTGTTCATGCTATAATTGTGTTAACCGGAAACCGTAATACATGTGTGAATACATAGACCACAACATGTCTCTAGTGAGCCTCTAGTTGGCTAGCTCGTTGATCAATAGATGGTCACGGTTTCATGAACATGGACATTGGATGTCATTGATAACGGGATCACATCATTAGGAGAATGATGTGATGGGCAAGACCCAATCCTAACCATAGCACAAGATCGTGTAGTTTGTCTGCTAAAGCTTTTCCAATGTCAAGTATCATTTCCTTAGACCATGGGATTGTGCAACTCCCGGATACCGTAGGAATGCTTTGGGTGTGCCAACCATCACAATGTAACTGGGCGGCTATAAAGGTGCACTACGGGTATCTCCAAAAGTGTCTGTTGGGTTGGCACGAATCGAGACTGGGATTTGTCACTCCGTTTGACGGAGAGGTATCTCTGGCCCACTCGATAAGACATCATCATAATGAGCTCAATGTTACTAAGGAGTTATCCACGAGATGATGTGTTGCGGAACAAGTAAAGAGACTTGCCGGTAACGAGATTGAACAAGGTATAGGGGTACCGACGATCGAATCTCGGGCAAGTATCATACCGGTAGACAAAGGGAATTGGATACGGGATTGATTGAATCCCCGACATCGTGGTTCATCCGATGAGATCATCGTGGAGCATGTGGGAGCCAACATGGGTATCTAGATCCCGCTATTGGTTATTGACCGGAGAGGTGTCTCGGTCATGTCTATGTGTCTCCCGAACCCGTAGGGTCTACACACTTAAGGTTTGATGATGCTAGGGTTATAGGGAAATAGTGGATGTGGTTACCGAAGGTTGTTTGGAGTCCCGAATGAGATCCCGGACGTCACGAGGAGTTCCAGAATGGTCCAGAGACAAATATTGATATATAGGAAGTGAGGTTTTGGTTACCGGAAATGTTTTGGGCGTCACCGGTAACGTACCGGGACCACCGGAAGGGTTCCGGGGTCCATCGGGAGGGGCCACGGGCCCCGGAGGGCTGCATGGGCCAAAGGTGGAGGGAACTAGCCCCTAGGTGGGCTAGTGCGCCCCTTCCACCTGGCCCAAGGCATAGCAAGGAGAGAGGGGGGCAAACCCTAGGCCTAGATGGGCCCTAGGCCCACCCTAGGGCAGCTAGGGCTACCGCAGCACCTCTCCCTCCCTCTTGGCCGCCGGCCAAGATCCCATCTAGGGCTGCCGCACCACCTAGGGTAGGAACCCTAGGGGTGGGCACCCTCCTCCCTCTCCTCCTATATATAGTTGAGCCTCTGGGGCTGTTTGAGACACGACTCTCTCTCCCTCTCGGCGCAGCCCTACTTCTCCTACTCCACGGTCTCCGTAGTGCTTGGCGAAGCCCTGCCAGAGACCACGCAGCTCCACTGTCACCACGTCGTCGTGCTGTCGGAGCTCTTCCCCAACCTCTCCTTCCTCCTTGTTGGATCAAGGTGTAGGAGACGTCACCAGGTTGTACGTGTGTTGAACGTGGAGGCACCATTGTTTGGCACTGAGATCGGAGTCCACCACAATCTGAATCGCTACGAGTACGACTCCACCAACTGCGTTCTTGTAACGCTTCCTCTTAGCAATCTTCAAAGGTATGAAGATGCAATCTCTCCTCTCTCGTTGTTGGTTTCTCCATAGATAGATCTTGGTGAACACGTAGGAAATTTTTTGATTTACTACTACGTCTCCCAACAGTTATCCCTACTGCTTACATTGAGAATCCACCTTTTCCTGTTAGGATAAAAGAACAAGCTAAAGCTTCAACTATGGTTCATAAGAGTTGTATTAGAACACCTACACCCCCTGAACAAATTAAAGTTGAACCTAGTATTGCTATGGTTAAATATCTCTTGGTTGATAATATTGATGGGCATGTCATTCATTTCTGTGATGAAGCGACTAGAATTGCTAGACCTGATACTAAGCATAAACATAGACCAGTTGTTGGCGTGCATGTTGTTTCTGTTAAAATAGGAGATCATTGTTAGCATGGCTTGTGTCATATGGGTGCTAGCGTAAGTGCAATCCCCTATTCCTTATACAAAGAAATCATGCATGATATTGCACCAATTGAACTAGAGGAAATTGATGTTACTATTAAGCTTACTAATAGAGACACTATTGCACCGATGGGTATTGTTAGAGATGTTGAAGTCTTGTGTGGGAAAACAAAATACCCTACTGGTTTTCTTGTTCTTGGTTCCCCACAAGATAATTTTTGTCCCACTATATTTGGCAGGCCCTTCTTGAATACTGTTAATGCTAGGATAGATTGTGAGAAAGAAATAGTTACTGTGAGCTTTGGGGATGTGTTTCATGAGTTTAATTTCTCTAAATTTCATAGACAACCCCATGACAAAGAATTGCCTAGTAAGGATGAAATTATTGGTCTGCTTCTATTGTTGTGCCTCCTACTGATCCTTTAGAACAATATTTGCTAGACCATGAAAATGACATGCATATGAATGAGAGGAACGAAATAGATGAAATTTTCTTTGAACAACAGACTATTTTCAAACACAGCTTACCTATTGAAATACTTGGGGATCCTCGTCCACCCAAGGGTGATCCCGTGTTTGAGCTCAAGCAGTTACCTGATACGTTGAAATATGCTTATCTTGATGAAAAGGAGATATATCCGGTTATTATTAGTGCTAACCTTTCAGAGCATGAAGAAAAGAGATTATTGAAAACTCTGAGGAAGCACCGTGCTCCTATTGATTATAATCTTGATGATCTTAAGGGCATTAGTCCCTCTCTCTGTCAGCATAAAATTAATATGGAACCTGATGCCAAACCAGCTATTGATCACCAACGACGATTGAACCCTAAGATGAAAGAAGTGGTAAGAAAAGAAATACTAAAGCTTCTGGAGGCAGGTATAATTTATCCTATTGCTGATAGTAGATGGGTTAGTCCCGTCCGTTGTGTCCCTAAGAAGGGAGGTACTACCGTTGTTCCTAATGATAAAAATGAATTGATCCCACAAAGAATTGTTACAGGTTATAGAATGGTAATTGATTTTAGGAAATTAAATAAAGCTACTAAGAAAGATCATTACCCTTTACCTTTTATTGATCAAATGCTAGAAAGATTATCCAAACATACTCATTTTTGCTTTCTAGATGTTTACTCTGGTTTCTCTCAAATACTTGTATCAAGCGAGGATCAAGAAAAAACCACTTTTACTTGCCCTTTTGGTACCTTTGCTTATAGACGTATGCCTTTTGGTTTATGCAATGCACCTGCTACCTTTCAAAGATGTATGATGGCTATATTTCCTGACTTTTGTGAAAAGATTCTTGAGGTTTTCATGGATGATTTTTTCGTTTACGGAACTTCATTTGGTGATTGTTTGAGCAACCTTGATCGAGTTTTGCAGAGATGTGAAGAAACTAATCTTGTCATGAACTGGGAGAAATGCCACTTTATGGTTAATGAAGGTATTGTCTTGGGACACAAGATCTCCGAAAGAGGTATTGAAGTTGATAAAGCTAAGGTTGACGCCATTGAAAAAATGACGTGCCCTACGGATATCAAAGGTATTGGAAGTTTTCTTGGTCATGCTGGTTTTTATAGGAGGTTTATCAAAGACTTCTCTAAGATTTCTAGGCCTCTCACAAATCTTTTGCAAAAATATGTCCCATTTGTTTTTGATGATGATTGTGTAGAAGCATTTGAAATTCTTAAGAATGCTCTGATTACTGCACCTGTTGTTCAACCACCTGACTAGAACCTACCCTTTGAAATTATGTGTGATGCTAGTGATTATGCTGTTGGTGCTGTTCTAGGACAAAGAGTCGATAAGAAATTAAATGTTATCCATTATGCTAGTAAAACTCTAGACAATGCTCAAAGAAACTATGCTACTACTGAAAAAGAATTTTTAGCAGTCGTGTTTTCTTGTGATAAGTTTAGACCTTATATTGTTGATTCCAAAGTAACTGTTCACGCCAATCATGCTGCTATTAAGTACCTTATGGAGAAAAAAGATGCTAAACCTAGACTTATTAGGTGGGTTCTTCTTCTACAAGAATTTGATTTGCATATCATTGATAGAAAGGGCGTTGATAACCCTGTGGCAGATAACTTGTCTAAGTTAGAAAGTGTTCTTGATGACCCACTACCTATTGATGATAGCTTTCCTGATGAACAGTTAGCTGTCGTAAATGCTTCACATAATGCTCCTTGGTATGCTGATTATGCCAATTACATTGTTGCTAAATTTATACCTCCTAGTTTCACATACCAACAAAAGAAAAAGTTTTATGATTTAAGACATTACTTTTGGGATGATCCACACCTTTATAAAGAAGGAGTAGATGGTATTATTAGACGTTGTGTACCTGAGCGTGAACAGGAACAGATCTTACGCAAATGTCACTCCGAAGTCTACGGAGGACACCACGCTAGAGATAGAACTGCACATAAGGTACTACAATCTGGGTTTTATTGGCCTACTCTCTTCAAGGATGCTCGTAAATTTGTCTTGTCTTGTGATGAATGTCAAAGAATTGGAAATATTAGTAGACGTCGAGAAATGCCTATGAACTATTCTCTTGTTATTGAACCATTTGATGTTTGGGGTTTTGATTATATGGGGCCTTTTCCACAATCTAATGGGTATACTCATATTCTAGTTGCGGTTGATTATGTTACTAAGTGGGTAGAAGCTATTCCAACTAGTAGCGTTGATCATAACACCTCTATTAAAATGCTTAAAGAAGTTATTTTCCCTAGATTTGGAGTCCCTGGATATTTGATGACTAGTGGTGGTTCACACTTTATTCGTGGTGTTTTCCATAAATTGCTCGCTAAATACGATGTTAATCATAGAATTGCATCTCCTTATCATCCTCAGTCTAGTAGTCAAGTAGAATTGAGTAATAGAGAAATTAAGTTGATTTTGCAGAAGATTGTTAATAGATCTAGGAAGAATTGGTCTAAGAAACTTGACGATGCATTGTGGGCTAATAGAACTGCTTACAAAAATCCTATGGGTATGTCTCCGTATAAGATGGTTTATGGTAAAGCATGTCACTTACCTCTAGAACTAGAACATAAAGCTTATTGGACAATCAAAGAGCTCAATTATGATTTCAAACTTGCTGGTGAGAAGAGGTTATTTGACATTAGCTCACTTGACGAATGGAGAACCCAAGCCTATGAGAATGCCAAGTTGTTTAAAGAAAAGGTTAAGAGATGGCATGCTAAAAGGATACAAAAGCATGAATTTGGTGTAGGATATCATGTCTTGCTATACAATTCTCGTTTAATATTTTTTGCAGGGAAACTTCTCTCTAAATGGGAAGGTCCTTACGTTATTGAGGTGGTATACCGTTCTTGTGCCATCAAGATTAACAACGCCGAAGGCACAAACCCGAACGTGGTGAATGGTCAAAGAATCAAGCATTATATCTCAGGTACTCCCATAAATGTGGAAACCAATGTCATCAATACCATAACTCCGGAGGAGTACATTAGGGAGACTTACCTGAAAGCACATTTGCTCCCTTGGTGGTTTTGGTAATTAATAACAATATATAAGTCATTGAACTAATGTTTCCACCAAGTATTTTTCAGGAAATGTTCAATGATAGGATTGGCAAAAGGAGATTGTGGACATACCCCAAGATGCAAGGAAATAGGTTGGCCAAGCTTCAAGCAAGAGGACTCTACATTTTATATTTGTGAGAAATCACTTTGAGTCCATAGGAAAGCCAATACTATTAAAAGGGGGTAAGGTTTTGTTGGTGAACAATATGCTCAAACGTGCACAAGTGATAGTCGCCAAAAACATCCACAAACTCTCCCACCAAAGTCTGTTCTATACCTAACACTCAAAATCGGTGCAACCAACTTTCCCATACCGTTGCCACTGATTCCAGAACCTAGACAGACTCAGCCAAACCCTAGCCACTTCGGTGCAACCGATTCCATACTGGTGCCACCGAGTTTAGGTTGCCAACTTTCTGTTATGCAAATTCACATTTTCGGTCCCACCGAGAATGCTGGATCGGCGTCACCGAGATTGGAAATCTGACCGTTGGTCACCTTATCAGTGCAACCAAGTTTCCTATATCGGTCTCACTGAGATTCAAAAGTTGCCACCTTTCGGTCACTTCGGTACCATCGAGATTAACACATCGGTGTCATCGAGTTGGTCATTTTGTGTGTAACGGTTGGATTTTTGGGGATGCCTATATATACCCCTTCACCACCACCTACTCGAAAGAGAAGCACCCAGAACTATTCCATACCTATCCTATCAGATTTTCTGAGAGAGAACCACCTACCCTTGTGTTGAGGTCAAGATCTTCCACTCCAATCATATGGATCTTGATCTCTAGCCTCCCCAAGTAGCTTTCCACCAATCCCATCTCTTCCACCATGCCAAATCCGTGAGAGAGTGATTGGGTGCTGAGGAGTCTATCATCTTGAAGCACAAGAGCAAGGAGTTCATCGTCATTACCGAGCCTATTACCTTTTGGAGGGTGGTGCCTCCTAGATTGGTTAGGTGTCGCTTGGGAGCCTCCTACTTCGTGTTGTGGAGTGAACCAAGAATTTTGTAAGGGCAAGGAGATCGCCTACTTCGTGAAGA
The DNA here is from genome assembly GCA_022496015.1 of Hordeum marinum. Classification (NCBI taxonomy): domain Eukaryota; kingdom Viridiplantae; phylum Streptophyta; class Magnoliopsida; order Poales; family Poaceae; genus Hordeum; species Hordeum marinum. Next base: position 272,385,860 of record CM039672.1, on the reverse strand, counting down.
TCTACCCATAGTGAGGCTAGTCCTTCGTGGATGGAAGCCGTTATGGAATAGTCAAGGTTGCTACTTCGTGGACCCTTTTGGGTGGAGCCCTCCATGGACTCTCGCGACCGTTATCCTCCGTGGGTTGAAGACTCCATAAATGTGCATGTATGATAGCGCCACCTATCGGAACCACGGGAAAAATCATCGTGTCTACAACTGTATTTGATCTTCCTATCCTATCCCTTCTATAAGTGCTTGTTGTTACTTTCCGCTGCTATATACTCTTAGACTTGCATGTGTAGGGTGTACTTGACTTATCATGAAATGCTAACAACTGTCAACCCTAAAACTTGGTATAGGCAAAACTTTTATTTGGTCAAGTAGTCTAATCACCCCCCTCTAGACATACTTTCGGTCCTACAAGTGGTATCAGAGCTTTGGTCTCCATTGCTTAGGTCTCACAACCTAGGAGAGTATGGCGTCTAGTGAGGGAAGTTATCACCATGGAGGTCCGTACTTTGATGGCACTAATTTTGCTAGTTGGAAGCACAAAATGAAAATGCATATTCTTGGTCATAACCCCGTCATTTGGGTTGTTGTTCGTGTTGGCTTGCAAGGTGAGTTCTTTGCGGATGGACGGGAATCGGATCGTGAAGCGACCGCGGATGAGTTGAAGATGTTGCAACTCAATGCTCAAGCATGCGACATTCTCTTCAACTGCTTATGCCCTAAAGAATTCAACAAAATCAGCCATCTTGAGAATTCAAAAGAGATTTGGGATACTTTGGTTGATATGCACGAAGGAACCGAGTTCGTGAGAGAATCCAAGTTAGATGTTCTTCAAGGTCAGCTTGATAAGTTCAAGATGAAGGATGGTGAAGGAGTCGTAGAGATGTACTCTAGGCTAGCTCTCATCACCAATGAGATTGTTGGCTTAGGAAGTGAAGAAATGACCGACAAATTCATCATCAAGAAGATACTTAGAGCTTTGGATGAGAAATACGACACCGTGTGCACATTGATCGAAATGATGCCAAACTACAAAGATCTCAAGCCTACGGAAGTCATTGGAAGGATTGTTGCTCATGAGATGACACTCAAAGATAAGGAAGAACTTCATCACAAGTCTAGCAGTGCTTACAAAGCCACAAGTGATGCTCCCACAACTTCAAGCAACAACCTTGTCACCAATGAAGAGATAAGCATCATGGTCAAGAAATTCAACAAGTTCTACAAGAATAGAGGCAAAGAAAGTAACTCCAACTCAAGATATGAAGAGAAGCGTTCGTCAAGTCGTGACCGCAATTGCTACAATTTTGGGAAGCCCGGACACTACTCAAATGAGTGCACGATTCCTACAAAAGAAGAGAAGAGTCACCTCGAATACGAAGCTCAAGGAATGAATCACCACAAAGAGAGAGAAGGAGTAGAGATGATCGTTATGAACGAAGACACTCAAGGAGAAGTAGAGATTCGGAGAATAATGACAAGTACACCAAGAGCTACACAAGAAGAAAACATCAAGCTCATGTTGGTGAATGGGTTTCCGGCTCCGACTCTGACAACAACTCTGAAAGAAGCTATCACTCCGACTCCGACTATAGTCAAGATGATGGTATTGCCGGAATTGCTCTAGTGACTACCAACTCCCGCGATCTATTTGATTCACCAAACGAAGGGAGTGGAAGTTGCTTCATGGCTAAAGGCCCCAAGGTATCACACCCCGAGTATCTTGATTTTGATAGTGATGAAGATGATTTGCTTTGTGATGATGACTTGCTTTGTGATAAAACTAGTGATGTTGATCAAAATGAACTTGATAATTCTCATGCTAGTCAAGATGAGTCATTTGATGATGATAAGATGAAAATAGAACAACTAACTAAAGAAATAAACACACTTAAGTTAGCTCATGAATCTACTCTCGAAGATCATAGAGAGCTTGTGAGAACTCATGAGAAGCTACGCTTAGAGAAGCACAACTTGGAGCAAGAGCATGAGTTTCTCAAAGCTATCAATGACGATCTCCGAAAGAAGACTTCATCTTATCTTGCCAAATGACTACTCTTGTCTACTTTCATGCCTCAAGTTAAAATTAAGCAATCTAGTAACAAAGGCAAGAAAGGTTGTTCATCTAGTAGCAACAATAAAAATGCTAAACCCAATGATGTTGCTTCTAGTAGTTCTATTGATTCCACTAATGATGATTCTCTTAGACAAGTTACACTCGAGCAAGAAAATTCTTTATTGAAAGGAATTATAGAAAAAGGTATCTACAAGAGTCTTGCCTGATGTAAGCAATTTGAGGAAATTGTACGCAAGCACGGAGGATACCGGAAGAATCGTGGTGTTGGCTACTTCAATGCTAATGGAGTTGAGTGGGAAGAAGGTCAATATCCCAAGCCCAAGTTTGTTCATCAAAAGGAGAAGTATGAAAATACTCTTCCCAAGGGGACAAACACTCAAGATGACCTTCCACCACAAGACCACAAGCTCAAGGGCAAGAACAAGCTTCAAGAGGACATTGACTCATATGAAGATGAACCCCTAGCTTTGGTGGAGTGGGTTCCCAAGGCTACTTCAAGCTCAACTACTACAAAAGCTACTTAAACACCAAGGATCCCCATCAACTTGATGTGGGTCCCCAAGAATAAGAACTAGTAAGTTCTTGAGGGGTGACTCCGCTAATGAAATTCACTCACATTCATTATTGGCAAGGACTTTTTGCACTCAACATCAACTCAATGCAATAGTTCAAGGAGTCATATATTCCCTCAAAGGTAAGCAAGGGACAAGGTAATCAACTAATAAATGGACATCATAAGATATGCTTTGCACTCCATGTCCATAGATATCCTTGTATTTGTCTCTTGTGAGTTGGCACTAACCCATGTAGGTGAGAGGAGTAAGGAAACAACAAGGATGCTCCCAACTCTTGGTGATCTTCATCAACATCGAGCATCCACAACTACCTCACGAACATGAAGTCTTCATCGACATACCCAAGGTTAGTTTATCCCTCTTATGGGGGGATGTCACATTAAGGGGGAGCTTTACTCTAAGACTTGAGTCAAAGCATCTCTTAGTATGTGACAACATTTAATGCTTTATGTAAAAGTGGTAACCCCACTTGTGCTTAAACGATGAGTATGACCTATGATCAAGTACTCTTACTTGGCTCCTAAGTCAAATACTCACATATAGATGATTTTGTCATCGCCCAAGTGCTTGTTAGATGCTAGTGTGTTTGTGCATGTTTGTCATGATTTCTTTTGGCATCTTATTGTGTGAGCATGTTGGTCTGCATTTATTTTCTCATTCAAGGACATCCAATTGTTGCTATTTGGTTATTGATTTTCTCTTTTGCCAATTGGATGGACAAGAATGCTTAGGACCACTCTTTAGCTATCTATGCTTTCTCACCTCATATTCCATTCATGCCGCATCACAAAATTTGAACAAGTGCTTTTCGATCCCTCTGTGTGTGGAGCACTCGGAGTTCCGTATCGACAAGGACTGACCATTAAAACCTCCCAAGTGCATCTCGGTGGAACCAACCCCACAATCTCGGTCTCATCGAATGCCTAGGGTTGATCTGTCTTTCAATCTCAGTACTGCCGATTTCATATTCTCGGTTACACCGAGTTTCCCTGTCAGCTGAAAGTTGTGGAACTCGGTGACACCGAAAACGTAAAATCGATATCACCGACAGTGGAGGGTATATATGTTGTGGACCCCGACGCTTTGAAATTCTATCTTCAAACATCGCGCCTCAGAACCCTAAGCTATCGCTTCGAGACCCCTGGTCATCGCCCTTGTCTTCCTGCGCTCCTCCGCCGCTGGGAATCACGGCCGTCGACGAAATCTGCTCCATCGTCGTCGTCGTAGCGGATCCGCACCAAGTTAGGGTACGGATTCGACCTCCCTTGCGCTCTTCTTCTGATTCTTGCGCATTAGATTTGATTTTATCTATAAGCCACTCATTGCACGTATTCCTATCCACACAAAAACCCATAGGCTAGCGAACCGTTGATTTTCTAGGGTTTTGCCTTCCACCTGACGCAACTCGGTAGAAACGAATCAAGAAAATTGGTACCACCGATTTTCGTTTCTGTGTTGCTGAGAACTGTCTCGGTGAAACCAAGCACTCCTTTTCGCTCTCACTGAAAAGGGTGCCAAGTGTCTGTTAAAAGGGACAGTCAGTCTCGGTGTCACCAAATTTTTTGCTTCGGCCTTATCGATTTGTTTCTGACAAAATGCAAAACTTTGAAAATCTTTTGTTCAAAATTTCAAAAACCAGCTGATAATTTTGTGATGACTCATCTACTTCTGCTCATCTATATTCCATTCACATGGTCAGTATGTCGGATGCAGAGGACAGTCAGAACTTGCCAGAGCAGGGTGCAGACATGAGTTCAGGCACAAGCCTAGAGTCTAGTTCATTTTCAGATCCAGGCACCCCCAGCTCCCATGGGTTGCCCAAAGCTGCTACAAGGACTAGAAAGAAGTTGAATTCTGATGAAGAAGATTCAGACTTCGTTCCAGAAGAGATTCTTGCTAAGACGCAAGAGAAAGCTGCTAAGAAGTCTGCTACTGAAGCCACTTCTTCTAGGAGAGTTGTCAGCAAGATCTATGCACCTGCTTCAACCTTCAAGGCCCATGAGACTGCCAAAGCAACTATTTCGATTGAAGTCCCCAAGAAAGCTATGCCTAAGAAGGCAGGAGAGAAGAAAGCAAGAAAGAGGGTTATTCATGTTATTGGCAGAAAAACCTCCATGTATGAGGATCCTGAAGAAGTTGTTGATGTTGATGCTGAAGAGGAGGAAGAGCATGTTGAGAAGGCCCCTCCCAAGAAAAAGCAAAAGAAGTTGATGGCTGATGCTATGCCAAAGACTAGCACATCCAAGAAGGCTGCTGCTGAGAAGCCTAAGAGGACATCCAGGCAGATTCCAGCTTCTGAGAAAAACAAAGGGACTGCTTCCAGAGTTGAAGATGATGATGACTTGACAACTTTGATGAAGCTCAGACCACACCTTCCGGTACACAACGCCAGCTATCCACTAGCTGAGGATATGAAGAAGACGGAGGATTCAGGATTGAGAGCATGAAGAGCTATAGATCCATATGCCCAGAGGAAGAAGACAGTTGTGGACTACAAATTTTATACCAAAGAGCAACATGATTTCTATGAGACTGTGCTTTTTGACAAGAGTCCAGATGTGAGTGATATGTGGTATGTTGATTGGAAATTCATTAAGGAGAATGAGGACTACTTTCCAAGTGTCCAAGACAATTTCCACTGCATGGTTTGGATGAATTTGTTGGCAGAGAATTCACTGCTTGAAACGATGAGATGATCATGCAATTCTACTCCACTGCACATTTCTATGGAGATGGTAGAATTGTATGGATGACTAAAGGTGCAAGGTATGAATCGACTGTTGAATAATGGGCTGCTATCTTAGGAGTTCCTGAAGCACAGGATGGTGACTTGGATGTATATTCAGAATCCAGGCGGGCCACAATGCTATGGCAAATATGTATAAGGAGATCCCTGCTGCCAATGTGAAGTCTCACAGGCTAGGATCTATCTACTTTCTTCAGGCTGGCCTCCGCACAATGAACACCATTCTGAGGCATACTTTGATGCCCAAGTCAGGAGATGACAAGATGATACGAGCCCACTCCATCAATATGTTGATCCAACTTGACAGACACACCAGGATCAGAGTCATGGATTTGATTGTTGAGACAATCAAGAGGGTTGCTGCTGACCAGAAGCGCTCTTGCTGTTATGCACCCTACATCCAGATGCTTATCAATTCAAAGTTGGAGAAGCATATTTTTGCTCTAGATCATCCACATTTACCCCTACAGCCAAATCTCAAGGACAATGTTGTGGTGATGGATGCTGAACATCCCACATCTGCTACAGCTCAGGCAGAAGCAGAGGCAGTTAGAGCCACTAGTGCTCAAGTCCCTAGATCCAGGAATGAGCAAATGGATCTGTTGATATCATCGGTTCAGGGTATGCAGAAGGACATTGAGGGGATTCTGGACAACCAGAACAGTCTTGTCAAGATCTTTGAAAACAGGATCAAAACCCTTAGTGATAAGGTGGATGGGCTGACTAAGACAGTCAATGAGCTCAAGAAGGAAGTTGACTCAGTGCCTCTTCCTCAGACTACTTCTTCAGATGATGATGATGAGGAGGAGAATGTATCACCTCTCAGGACAGGCACACAGTTTCATACCCAGGCCAGATCAGCCACTGTGCCAGTTCCAGACTTGAGGCCCTCTTCTTCAGCTCCTGGTGCTGTCACCTCAATTCCTACTCCATCTGTTCCAGTTCCTCTAGCTGCCACTCCAACTCCATCCACGACATCTGCTGAGATCTTCGCCAAAGCTGTTCTCTTGACTCCTTCATCAACAACCGGAGGAGATCAGCCCAAGAATGATTAGATGTATGCCTTTGAACTTTTTGGTAACCTGTTGCCAAAGGGGGGAGAAGTGTATATAGATCTTTAGGCTTCGAGCGAGAGAGAGTTTTGGTGTTTCTTGCTTATCAAAACATTTGGTCTTTTGGTTACTTGTGTTGAGCGTATGGTCATGTGTGTTATGCTACTATTTTACGCCTTATGTGTGATGCAACTATTTCCTATCATCTTAATGCTTATGACATGATCATTCACCTTTGCTTGATCTTGTTGTGCTTTGTTATTCATTCTAATTATTCTCGCACACCACCAAGTTGTATGTGACATGGAAGAAGTGCCCCATATACCTAATCGATTATGCATTTGCATTCAAACGCAAATTCAAAATAATGCACAAATTTAGGGGGAGCTCTTGCTTATCACATACCTCTCAAAGCGACGGTTATATTCATTGATTTTATCATATGTCAAAGCTTTGATCTATATGTTGTCATCAATTACCAAAAAGAGGGAGATTGAAAGCACATTTGCTCCCTTGGTGGTTTTGGTAATTAATAACAACATATAAGTCATTGAACTAATGTTTCCGCCAAGTATTTTTCAGGAAATGTTCAATGATAGGATTGGCAAAAGGAGATTGTGGACATACCCCAAGATGCAAGGAAATAGGTTGGCCAAGCTTCAAGCAAGAGGACTCTACATTTTATATTTGTGAGAAATCAGTTTGAGTCCATAGGAAAGCCAATACTATTAAAAGGGGGTAAGGTTTTATTGGTGAACAATATGCTCAAATGTGCACAAGTGATAGTCGCCAAAAACATCCACAAATTCTCCCACCAAAGTTTGTTCTATACCTAACACTCAAAATTGGTGCAACCAACTTTCCCATACCGGTGCCACCGATTCCAGAACCTAGACAGACTCAGCCAAACCCTAGCCACTTCGGTGCAACCGATTCTATATCGGTGCCACCGAGTTTAGGTTGCCAACTTTCTGTTACGCAAATTCACATTTTTGGTCCCAGCGAGAATGCTGGATCGGCGTCACCGATATTGGAAATCTGACCGTTGGTCACCTTATCGGTGCAACCGAGTTTCCTATATCGGTCTCACCGAGATTCAAAAGTTGCCACCTTTTGGTCACTTCGGTACCACCGAGATTAACACATCGGTGTCACCGAGTTGGTCATTTTGTGTGTAATGGTTAGATTTTTGGGGATTCCTATATATACCCCTTCACCATCACCTACTCGAAAGAGAAGCACTCAGAACTATTCCATACCTATCCTATCAGATTTTCTGAGAGAGAACCACCTACCCTTGTGTTGAGGTCAAGATCTTCCACTCCAATCATATGGATCTTGATCTCTAGCCTCCCCAAGTAGCTTTCCACCAATCCCATCTCTTCCACCATGCCAAATCTGTGAGAGGGTGATTGGGTGCTGAGGAGTCTATCATCTTGAAGCACAAGAGCAAGGAGTTCATCATCATTACCGAGCCTATTACCTTTTGGAGGGTGGTGCCTCCTAGATTGGTTAGGTGTCGCTTGGGAGACTCCTACTTTGTGTTGTGGAGTGAACCAAGAATTTTGTAAGGGCAAGAAGATCGCCTACTTCGTGAAGATCTACCCATAGTGAGGCTAGTCCTTCGTGGACGAAAGCCATTATGGAATAGTCAAGGTTGCTACTTCGTGGAACCTTTTGGGTGGAGCCCTCCGTGGACTCTTGCGACCGTTACCCTCCGTGGGTTGAAGACTCCATAAACGTGGATGTACGATAGTGCTACCTATCGGAACCACGGGAAAAATCATCGTGTCTACAACTGCGTTTGATCTTCCTACCCTATCCCTTCTATACATGCTTGTTGTTACTTTCCTCCGCTATATACTCTTAGACTTGCATGTGTAGGGTGTACTTGACTTGCCATGAAATGCTAAAAACTATCAACCCTAAAACTTGGTATAGGCAAAACTTTTATTTGGTCAAGTAGTCTAATCACCCCCTCTAAACATACTTTCGGTCCTACATTACCGGAACATTTTAGACTCTGAAAAGGAATAGGTATGTGGTACGGTAAGTAAAAAGACTCCAAAACTTTTTCAATGGCAATTTTTATCTGTTTTGGAATATTTAAAAAATTAGGAAAATTTAAAGTAGTCTGAATAGTGCACGAGGAGGCGACAAGCCTGCAGGGCGCGCCCTACCCCCTGGGTGCGCCCCTGGGCTTGTGGCCACCCCGTGTGTCACCCGGACTCCGTTTGCTATTGGAATACTCCTTCGGGTCGGTAAAAATTCATTATATAATCTCCCGAAGGTTTTGACTCTCGTATCACGACAATACCTCCTGTTTTCGTTTTGTGTTGTTCCTGTAGCAGATGTAGAGCAAGATGTCGTCCCAAGAGTCTGATGGGGAGAGCTACATATCGCATTATCTTGCCAATACCAAGCTCTACGGGGACCTAGATCCTTATGGATTATTCTCGGAGGAAGAACAAGAAGACAGGTACCGAGAAGAAATCTCAGATGAAGAGGAGACCCCTATACCTCAACTCGGAGACATGCACGTGGAGTTTAGGAAACCAAGCCTCCCAAACGTGAGAAGAAAACCTAAAGTTCTATTTATCCCTTCTCGTTTTCTGCAGGAGAGTAAAGAAGAATTATGTCAAAGGATATTGAAGCTCGAGCAGGAGGTGGACGACCTGAGGGAACATAATTTTATGCTTAGGAGGAAACTAGACAAACTTCCAACCTCATCAACAACTCCAACATCACCACCTCCGAAGCAAGACAACTAAACACATGGGTATGGGCACTCCCCTTGGCTTGTGCCAAGATTGGGGGAGGTTCCCCGATATCGTATCACCATCACATCTTTTATTTTTTTATTTTTATCATCTTTCCTTAGTTCGATCCTTTTGGTTATATCTTGATCTAGTAGAATAAAGTTTTCGTGTGATCTAGTTTCAAGTCTTTGCTTTATGATTTCCCCTGTGTAAGCAAGTCCGTGAGTTATATAATAAAAATTGCTTTTGTGTTGAGGGCTTTTGCTTGTTTGGCATAATCTTGATATTGAGAAAGATGAAGTAGAAAGAAGTATAGAATAAAAGCAAGGAGTACATATGACAATCTTATGGGGAGTGATGACTTCACAACAAGAAGTATGTCGATTGAAACCTGTTGGGAGTTGACAAACATAGTTGTTGGTCATTGGGGCAATTAAAAGGAAATAATAAAGAAAGAGAGGTTCACATATAAATATATTATCTTGGACATCTTCTATGATTGTGATCACTCATTAAAATATTATATGTTAAGAAGTTGATGTCGGACAAGGAAGACAACATAATGGTTTATGTTTGCTTATTTCCGAATAGAAGTTATATTGTTATGGATCCCTCAACATGTGTCACTTGCTTCCACCTAATATCAGCCAAAACCTCTGCACCAAGTAGAGATACTACTTGTGCATCCAAACACCCTTAACCTAGTTTTGCCATGAGAGTCCACCATACCTACCTAAGGATAGAATAAGATCCTTCAAGTAAGTTGTCATCAGTGCAAGCAATAAAAATTTCTCTCTAAATATGTGTGATCTATTAATGTGAGGAAAATAGACTTTATACAAACTTGTGATAGGGAAGAAATAAAAGCGACGGACTGCATAATAAAGTTCTCTATCACAAGGGGCAATATAAAGTGACATTCTTTTGCATTAAGAGATTGTGCATCCAACTATAAAAGCGCATGACAACATCTGCTTCCCTCTGCGAAGGGCCTATCTGTTACTTTTATTTTCTTGTACTTACCTTTATGTAAGAGCCGCGGTGATCTCCATCACTTTCTCTATTTTCACCTTTATTTTCTGGCAAGTGTCACATGTTGGGGAATGATCTAGGCACATATATCCACTCGGAAGTGGACGAGCATGAGTTACTACTGTTGACATTACCCTTGAGGTAAATAGTTGGGAGGCAACACTACGAGCCCCTATCTTTCTCTGTGTCCGATTGACACTTTGAACTCATAGGTACCTCGTGAGTGTTAGCAATTGTGAAAGACTAAAAGATGATTGAGTATGTGGGTTTGCTTTACAAGCTCTTATATTGACTCTTTCCTATGTTATAATAAATTGGAATTGCTTAAATGACTGATATCATAGTTTGTTGGTTCTCAACAGAGTTCTTGATTCATACTTCTCCATTGTGAATGAATTATTACTTTAGCATAAGAAATTATATGTCAATATATGTTGTTGTTATAAAGATGATCATGATGCCTTCATGTCTGTATTATATTTTATCGACACCTCTGTCTCTAAACATGTGGGCATATTTATCGATTTCGGCTTTCGCTTGAGGACAAGCGAGGTCTAAGCTTGGGGGAGTTGATACGTCCATTTTGCATCATAATTTTATATTGATATTTATTGCATTATGGGTTGTTATTACACATTTTGGCACAACACTTATGCCTTTTCTCTCTTATTTTACAAGGTTTACATGAAGGGGAGAATGCTGGCAACTGGAGTTCTGGACTGGAAAAGGAGCAAATCTGAGATACCTATTCTGAGCAACTCCAAAATTCCTAAAATTATACAGAGAAATATTTTGGAATGTATAAAAAATATTGGGCAAAAGAAATACATCAGGGGACCCACCAGGCAACCACAAGCCTGCTGGGCGTGCCCTACCCCCCTGGGCGCGCCCCTGGGGCTTGTGGCCCACCTAGCAGCCCTCTGATGCCCATCTTCTGCTATATTGAGGGCTTCGTCCTGGAAAAAATAATAACAGAGCTTTCGGGACGAAGCATCACCGTCTTGAGGCGGAACTTGGGCAGAACCAATCTAGAGCTCCGACAGGGCGATCCTGCCGGGGAAACTTCCCTCCTGGAGGGGGAAATCGAAGCCATCGTCATCACCAACGATCCTATCATCGAGAGGGGGTAAATCTCCATCGACATGTTCATCAGCACCATCTCCTCTCCAAACCCTAGTTCATCTCTTGTATCCGATTTTTGCCTCAAAACCTCAGATTGGTACCTGGGGGTTGCTAGTAGTGTTGATTATTCCTTGTAGTTGATTCTAGTTGGTTTAATTGGTGGAATATCATATGTTTAGATCCTTGATCATCATTAATACTCCTCTGATTATGAACATGAATATTCTTTGTGAGTAGTTACGTTTGTTCGCGAGGACATGGGATAAGTCTTGTTATTACTAATGATGTGAATTTGGTATTCGTTCGATATTTTGATGAGATGTATGTTGTCTCTCCTCTAGTGGTGTTATGTGAATGTCGACTACATAACACTTCACCATTGTTTGGGCCTAGAGGAAGGCATTGGGAAGTAATAAGTAGATGATGGGTTGCTAGAGTGGCAGAAGCTTAAACCCTAGTTTATGTGTTGCTTCGTAAGGGGCTGATTTGGATCCACATGTTTCATGCTATGGTTAGATTTATCTTAATTCTTCTTTCGTAGTTGCGGATGCTTGCGGGAGGGGTTAAATCATAAGTGGGAGGCTTGTCCAAGTAAGGGCAGCACCCAATCAATGCGAATCATATGAGCATGATGAAAACTAGCTTGACATAAATTCCCATGTGTCCTCGGGAACGCTTTGCTTTATATAAGAGTTTGTCCAGGCTTGTCCTTTGCTATAAAAGGATTGGGCCACCTTGCTGCACCTTTGTTACAATTGTTACTTGCTACCCGTTACGAATTATCTTATCACAAAACAATCTGTTACCGATAATCTCAGTGCTTGTAGAGAATACCTTACTGAGAACCGCTTGTCATTTCCTTCTGCTCCTCGTTGGGTTCGACACTCTTACTTATCTAAAGGACTATGATAGATCCCCTATACTTGTGGGTCATCATGCCTCTAGTAGGCTAGCTCGTTGATCAAAGATGGTCAAGGTTTCCTAGCCATTGACATGAGATGTCATATGGTAACAGTATCACGAAATAGGGTTTCCCCTCGCTTTATATTATAAAGCATACCACTAATCCACAAGCTCAATGTTCACGGGCAACAACAATAAGAACAAAATAAAATAGGTCTGGCTGGGGACACAACACAACAAACCCCAAAAGAAAGCAACTCGCTAATCATGCTCCGGGGGTGGAGGAGGTAACGGTGGCGCGAGGGAGATGGCGATGGAGCAGAGTCCGGCGATGATGGTGTTGATGCCGTCCCGATGACGCCGCTTGCTAAGCGGCCTCCAGAGCTGCAAGAATCCGCACATTTTGCAAATGGCGTCAGTCGTCCGAAGCGGAATCACATGTTGAATCACAAGTTTATTGCGCACATTCCAGACTGTCCAAGCTAGCGCACTAATCACCACCCAAAGGGTGGGGCGAGTTCTACACGGGGAATCAATAATTTCCCGAAAGAGATCCGGGAGGTTGTCATGGGCCCAATTGCCTCCCATTGTCTCTCGAAGGCAGCTCCATAAGAAAATGGCAGCCGGACAGCGGAAGAAAATATGGTTAGTGTCCTCAAGGACACCGCAGGGGCAATTACCATCCCCAGGGCCATTGCGCTTGCGCACTTCAGTCCCGGATGGGAGGCGACTCCGCACCCATTGCCAAAGGAAGATTCGAATCTTCAGTGGTACTCTAATCTCCCGAAGGAGATTTAACTCCCGAGGCCTAGGAGTAGCCACCAGGGCTTGGTACAAGGACCTGGTGGAGAAGTGCCCATTGGTCTCTAAATGCCAAGACACGGCATCCGGCTCAAGGGACGGAGCATGCAGGGCAACACATTCTAGCAGCTCCTCCCATTGGCCCCGCTCGTGGGGGCCGAACGTACGCCTAAAGCTCACGCGATAAAGGTCGGCCAGAGCGGCTCCCACCGTGAGTTGGGGAGTGGCACATATCAAGAAGATCGACTGGAACCGTTTTGCAAAGGGTCTAGTGCCTAACCAACGGTCGAGCCAGAATAGCGTGTTCAAACCCGAACCAATCGTGATCGAAGACCCAAGTTGTAGGACCGGAAATAGTTGAATAATCACCTGCCAGAACTGGGAACCGACCACCCAAGGTGCAAAGGCAAGTGGCTGACCCCGAAGGTATTTAGAGCGGATGATGTGAAGCCAGAGGCCGCCATCTCCGGTCTCAATACGCCAAAGCCACTTAGAGAGGAGGGCGATGTTCATTCGTTTATAAGAGATGATGCCAAGCCCTCCCTGGTCTTTAGGCTTGCATATTTCCGACCACTTCACCATATGGTACGTCTGTTTATTGCCCTTACCTGCCCAAAAGAATTGGGACTGGTATTTGGCGATTTCCTGATGCAGGGATTCGAGAAGACTATAAAATCCCATCAGGAACGTCAAAAGGCTAATCATAGAGGAGTTGATAAGCACAACCCTCACAACCTTGGAGAGCCATCGGCCCTGCCAGGGCTCCACACGATGTTGGACCTTGGATACCGTCAATCGTAGGTCCTTTTCCTGGATCCTACTATCACTGACCGGTAGCCCAAGGTAGGTTGTGAGGAAAGACCCCAACCGACAATTTAGCCTGTTCGGAATGCCAAGGGCCTCCTCCTCCGAGTATCCCAAGACCATCACCTCGCTCTTGGCAAAGTTAATGGTCAAGCCCGACATCTCCTGGAGAATGATGTGATGGACAAGACCCAAACTATAAATGTAGCATTTGATCGTGTCAATTTATTGCTACAGTTTTCTGCAGGTCAAGTATCTGTTCCTATGACCATGAGATCATGCAACTCACTGACACCGGAGGAGTACCTTGTGTGTATCAAACGTCGCAACGTAACTGGGTGACTATAAAGGTGCTCTACAGGTATCTCCGAGGGTGTCTGTTGAGTTGGCATGGATCAATACTGGGATTTGTTACTCCGTGTGACGGAGAGGTATCTCAGGGCCCGCTCGGTAATACAACATCACAACAAGCCTTGCAAGCAATGCAACTAAAGTGTTAGTCACGGGATCTTGTATTACATAACGAGTAAAGAGACTTGCCGGTAACGATATTGAACTAGGTATACAGATACCGACGATCAAATCTCGGGCAAGTAACATACCGAAGAACAAAGGGAACATCATACGGGATAACTGAATCCTTGACATAGAGGTTCGGCCGATAAAGATCTTCGTAGAATATGTAGGAACCAATATGGGCATACAGGTCCTGCTATTGGTTATTGATCGTAGAGGTGTCTCGGTCATGTCTACATAGTTCTCGAACCCGCAGGGTCTACACACTTAAGGTTCGGTGACGTTTCGGTAGTATAGAGTTATGTATGGTGGTGATCGAAGGTTTTTTGGAGTCCCGAATGAGATCCCGGACGTCATGAGGAGCTTCGGAATGGTCCGGAGGTAAAGATTGATATATAAGAAGTCATGTTTTGGTCACCGGAAAAGTTTCAGGCTCATCGGTAGTGTACCGGGAGTGCCGGGAGGGTACCGGGGGACCATCGAGAGGGGTATTTCGACCTAAAAGGCTACATGGGCTGTGTGAGGAGGTATATCAGCCCTTAGTGGGCTGGCCAAAGCCCCACAGGAGGCCCATGCGCCTGGAAAGGAAAACCCAAGGTGGAAAGAGAGGCCCAAGTGGGAAAGGAGGAGTCCTAATCCTACTAGGAGTGGTGGAGGCTCCCTTGGGAGCCAAGCCTCCTCCCTCCCCTGCTCCTATATATACTAAAGGTTTTGAGGGTTTTTGACACAGAAAAACAGCCACGTGCTACCCCTCTCCTCTAGATCGTAGTTTCTTCTCTAGACCGGTTTGAACGGTGCTTAGGCGAAGCCCTGCTGGAATAGCTCCACCACCATCGCCGCAACGCCGTCGCGGTACCGGAGAACTCGTCTACCTCTCTGATTTCTCTTGCTGGATCAAGAAGGCGGAGATCGTCATCGAGCTATACGTGTGCTGAACGCGGAGGTGCCGTCCGTTCGGCGCTAGATCAGGACGGATCGTGATTGGATCGCAGGACGCTCGGCGATTTGTATCGCGAAGACGTTCGACTACATCAACCGCGTATCTTAACGCTTCCTGCTTAGCGATCTACAAGGGTATGTAGATCCACTCTTCCCCCTCGTAGATGCTCATCTCCTAGATTGATCCTGGTGAAGCGTAGAATTTTTTTTGTTTTCCATGCAACGTTCCCCAACAGGAGGGGTATGACGATGTTAGCTCGACGAGTGGGCACACAACACATGGTGACTTCGGTTTATTGCTGCTCCTTGAGTATAGAATCTATGTGAAAACTCTAGGCCTTATCTTGATTGGTCATATCATTTTCTTGCTGAAGGCATTGCCATAAATATTGATCAAGCTTGCTTTACATGGTAAAAAAAAATCCATGACAATGGTAGCATGTGATGACGACGACGACGCTCACGTGCCATATGGGTGCCGCCAACAATGGTTATTGATGTTGGGGTTTCGCTATCGTGCCTTGGCTGATTTCTTCGGCATACATATTGAGGTCATGCCATTTTCTTGTGTATTTTTTGTGTGATAGTTGATCGTAAGCATCCTTGGTATTTCAATAAGCTCTTGATATATTGTATTACTATAAATACTAGTTACTTTTATATCAATTTGATCTTAATCTACTGCTGTTCTGCTTTAAGAGAAAATTGAAAACACACCCAGATAAGCGTAGAATGTTAGAAGTACTGTACCATAGTCTTGAAGATACTACTCCCTCTGTTTCTAAATATCCGTCTTTATAAAGATTCAACTACGTATTATATACGAAGCAAAATGAATAAATCTATATTCTAAATTATATCTATGTGCATCCGTATGTAGTTCGTAGTGAAATCTTTAAAAAGATAATGTATTTTTTGTGACATGTTGTTTACATTTTGTTAGTTAAATTTATAAATCAAATTTTGACACAAAATAAAAAAAAAGCCTAATAAACCCGGCGGGGGTATGTCTCAAGGCCAGTTGATCCTACTGTACCACACGCGCAGCGCAGCTCATTCTCCTTTGTATACGTACGTAGAAGAAAGAAAAAAAATACAGCGCTCATTTCCCAAAAAGGAACCAAGATGCGGTTTGTTATTGAGCTAGAGACAAGAGGTAGTGGTTGAGATGGGATCTATCGGGTCGGGGGTGGGGTGGGCCTGCCAAGCAGTGAACTTTACACCTGCACTCTGATTCAGAAAGGAGGCAGGCCCAGCTGCCAGTAGTGGAGGCGACTCACAGACTCGCTGTTGCAACAGCGTGGTCCTTGGGTCTAGGTCAGGGACTTGACACTTGGTTGGTTCCTCCAAATGCTACCTTGCGTTCCACGACGCATCTGAATCAGAGATGGCAACCTTTTGGCATCGCCTCGCCGTGTCTGGTCCGCCCTGCGCTAGCGCCTAGCGCTGCCCAAACCAAACCAAACGAGATCGTGGCTGCTGCTTAGACTGGCGATCATCCCGCGTGGTGTGTCTCTGAAGACACCCTATTTGCGGAACCATTTCTTCTGATGATGATGAAGAAGTGGACGTGTTCGTGTATGGATCTCACGGTTTTCCACTAGAATAACAACGGTTGTCATCCAACGGAACTGTGACCATGGTTATCGGTGCCGGACGGAAGGTTGGACCGACCGACCGACAGATCAGGATTTATATTCCTGACAAAAAAATGTACTGGGCTCTGTTTTCCTCCGATGGCCTCTGGCATTAACTCTTTTGGAACGATATTTTGTGTAGTAATGTAGGCATGTGCGCATTGGGAGTTTTCGCGATTCCATTATGTAAAGCGAACGCCGGGATGCGTCGACGAAATTTAGCGTGGCATCGGCCTAGGTAGTACTGTAGTACTGTGGGAGTAGTGTACTGTCCCTGTCCCTGTGTACGTACAGGTACAGCTGAGCTGCTTGGGATGGGATGGATATTATTCCCGATCTGTACCTACCCAAATCGGGCAACCTATTTCAGCCATTCAAGCCACTGGATCGGGCTCGGATCTACAGGTGGCGGGAGTGGAATACATTCAGTCGGTAGGATCTTAACTGCACCCATCTCTTCTCTCCGGCTGTTTTAAATTGGATCTTGGAACGCAGGTGCGCACACTGCTCAGTCGTCAAGTTGGGTAGGATCTTGAAACCAAACCAGACCAAATCAAACCAAAAAAATAGCGGCACGTACCAGACACACCGAACGGCAGCGCGTAATGTGGTGTTGATCCCAGCGTCGGTCGAGACCCTGTAGCAGTACTTCTTGTCTAATAAACGCCGAGTTACGCGAGGGTGGAGTGAGACGTGGAGCGGACTAGACAGGCGCGTAGGAGAATCTGCAGCATTTGCTTCTCGTTGAAAGATCAATCTAGAGCATTTCGCTGCTACTCCTAGACAGGTGGTCAGCGGCAAGGAACCGTGGATCCGTCCGTCCAGCACAAACGTTACAACCTATGTGAACGGGCAGTAATAAAGATGCGCAACGTTCGCCAGCTTAGCTTTTCGTCGAGGTCGTGTTCCTCCTTGAGCTCTTCTATCATGGCAGGAAGGAGCAGGACCCCGCGCGCGTAGCTGGCTGGGTTCAACCTACCTGTGAATGGACACATTATAAGTGTACGGCTAGCTAGCATCATGATACTGCGGCACACCAAGCTCTTATTATTACTATTATTATTATCATCACAAGCCAAGCTACTCCCCCCCAAAAGCAAGCCTCTGATATGGCAAGTGCAAGGATTTATCCTGCTTCACATTGCTCGCTAGTCGTCACAAATGCTACGGTCTCCAGTTCCACGGCATTAAACCTTAATAAGGAAAAAAAATCTATTAAACCTCAACAACGGCGCATGCGCGGAGAGGCTACGCATCTTATGGGCCACCACCTACAGATGCACGAGACCTCAAAACTGAAGATACACATGACCTGGCAACCCCATCATGTTTAAACCTAGGCTGACAACACGACGGACTGACTGTTGCCTAATCCAGTTGCACGGTCCAGCCCATGGAGTCCTCCGCCTGGCCCATCTGGAGGCTTGTCAGCGAGGTGTAGAGTCGTTGAGAAACGGCGCCGACTCCTTGATTGCCAGCATACTCTATCCTGCAGAGCGCAAGCCAGTGGTCAGGAATGAACTCGTGGAGGAACGAGTAGCATAGTTCATTCGAGAGACAAGTTGGATTTTGATCTAAAAGCACACACGCGTTTCAGCTAAAAAATGCTCAACTACTGTCAAGGAACAAATACAGGTTTAGTTTTACCTTTTCCCTTGATATGTGATACTACCTACGGGAGACACTACGACGGCAGTCCCTGTGCAGAACACTTCGTCGGCATCAAGCAACTCATCCACCGACACGAGCCGTTCCTCCACCTTCCAAAATCCAAATACATGCAAAAATGTTACACAGGATTTCACAACAGACAGTGTTTTTCAGTGCTGCTTTCAGATATTTTCAGCGGCAGTTTCAGAACAGCATTTTGCCTCTTCTACTTGGATGACAATCGCTGGGAGAAACTGGGCTATATTTTCTCATACAAAGTTAAGCACAAATGTATTATTCGTGCAAGATAAATATCCCCTATTAATATTCATAAATGGAAGGAGAAGGATTGAGGAATAATAAAAAAAACATGGATCTACCTAACGAGAGCAGATTTTTGGCTCCTAAACCCCAATGATCGTTTATTTTGAAAATTTCAATGGGTGCAATTACAAGCTAAAGATAATATTTATGGATATACATGTTAAAACGTACAGTGGATCTGCAAATCTTAATGAAAAATGCACTGCACAAAAAGATAAATATGGTGATCTATAATAGCAAATGGTAGTGCTACTTCTTCGGGCATCCACAAATGGAAGCTTCTTTCATGATTTTTTGTAGATTCATAGTGACTCCTCCAATATACAGCTGTTTTTTTTGGAATAAGTTCAAACTTGCAAAAGCACTTTCTAAAATCTTATAAACAAAGGGATCACTGGAGATTGGGATCCAAAGGCAATTACCAGTTTACCACTATCTAACACACTTAAATATGCTCACTCTTTACAGGTTAATGCTATTGTTAACTGCCAATCATCGAAACGATCTAGATAAACTGATCGGTAACAATCTCAACTTTCGATTCATGGGATTGACATATAATACCTGGAAGCCTTTACTCAGAGCAACATCAATTATACTTTTCCTTGTGATGCCCGGCAGTATTGTTCCTTTTATTGCTGGAGTTGAAATAACATTGCCCTGGTGCAAATAGCAAGAAAGAAATAAGATCAAAGTTACAAACGACATTCATAAGATAGACAAGAATTGTGCTAAAATAACTGTTTGTAATCAGTCCCATCATTCTGATGATGGCATTGTTCTGCAACATTTATAAGAAACCAAGGCGATAGATAGACAACCATGCCAAACCTAACAGGTGTAGATCAGCCAAATGGTGCTACGTCTTAAGGAATAGTTATGATGCCGCTATATTACAAGGATATCCAAATCGTTATCTATGAAATAATGCTGATCTGTTGACGGATTCCACAAAGTAATCTGTATGAAATTTATTCCTTTATCAGCTAATATTCTGTTAGTGGAGGGGGCCATGTTGATGGATGTTGCTATCAACCACATGCTCATAAAAAACATAATGTGTTTGGTTTCCATAGTTGATGCGGCAGGCACATGTGCTTAAACCCAAAAACATTTTCAAATCAAGATATCTACTCCAGCTTAACAATGCCGCAAATAATTTATTTTTCACCTTTTTCCTTCTACATACAAAAGACAAATATGACCTTTAAGCAAAATACGCTAAGTTCGAGTGAAGATGGTACTAGGTTATCCAGACTGATCTAACAACAGTAGTAGCTTTCAGGATTAAGGAGTATTACCTGAACTGATTGAAGATTATTTTATCCAAAATAGCAAGCATATCTGACAGTGACAGCGATGCCTTACCTTCACAACAAAAATATTACACGAAGATACTTCTTCAAGGTACTTTTTTTCAACAGCATCCAAGTAGAGAACATCAGAATAACCTTTCTCCTTTGCAATCTTCTGTGCCATCAAGACCTATGCAACAAAAAGGACACATACTGAGAATGAAGAAGCCATGAATACACAAGTTAAACAAAGTTAGCAGAGAAAATATCAGAAGATGTTTTTGATTACGGATTTCAGCTAGTAAATAGACTGGCCATTCCAGCATATAACCCATAGCACTATATTCTATAGGATTTGACTACAGTTTAAACAACTGGAAGATAGTGGACTCGAGGATTAATGAGCATTCACAATCATAACAAACAGGCTTTACTGTTATAACACATAGGCTTTCCCATTCCCATATATATTCGAGCCATCAGCATTTTTTCTAAAAGCCAAGTAGAAAATGCTGTAAATTTGAAGTCCCAGCTGAAGAATTCAATGTGTGTGTGAATGCTAATAAAAAATAACCGAAGAAGTGATTACGACAGTTTTGAAGGGTGAAGATGGATGGTATAGTTATCTATGTTACAGTATTCCACTTCGAAAAATATCTCCAACCACATTTTTCCATTTCAAGTGTACGCGTATTTTGTCATATCACATCTAACAGCAATAAAATAATTGCACTGATGGCATAGCCTATTCAATCACAACATGACATTGTTCTTTCGCCTATTTTGAACTTTAAACACTGAAATCCCCAAATCATCAAATCAGACGTCAAAAACATAAATATCAGAAATTCAAGATGCAAAGTCAAAGTCCTGTAGGTACAAACTTGCATGGCAAAGTTGCTGTCGACTCAAGCTAACAAATCATAAACAATGGACCTGAAGTTAACATCATAATTACCGAGGCATAATTCCCAATGGTCTTAACACCTCCAGTTCCACCAGGGGTGGCCCGATGAAACTTGTCTTCAACTATCAAATTTATTGGAGCTAATCCTTCCTGCAGATATATCACTGAAGAAAATCAAATAGGCACTGGAAATTTTGAACGGGAACACTTGTACATAAATGAATTGGAATTCCACATCTGATTCATGATTAGTGTATCATCAACCAAAAACAGCACCACAAATAAATGTGATTATAGTCGCTACATAATTTGTAGTCCGAAATGTATTGTCATGCAAAGTGGAAAGTACAACAATATATATATAGCCCAATTATTATTTTTATTTGTGGCAAAATATCTCATGAAACTAGTGGACAAAGAAATTCAAATATTTGATGCAAACCTTAAAGTAGTTCCCAACAGGGGAGGCAAAAATAATGAATGTGTACTCAGGAGCAGGTGCGAGACCAAGAACAGCCCCACTTCCCACGAGTAGTGGCCTAATATACAAAGAACCTTTACCGGTAGGAGGCACCTGGATGCATAAGATGTTTGATAAATGATTAAACCACACACATAAACAATGACATGGCACTATGGAAATGACCACCATTTTATACAGACGACTGACCCATCTCTTGTTTGCCAAAACGGTTTGTTTTACTGCGTCCACAAATTGCTCGACAGGAGGTGCAGGCATGCACATCCTCTCGGCACCAGTTTGCATCCGCATTGCATTTTCCATTGGGCGAAACAACAGGATGGAGCCATCGGTTTTCCTATACGCCTTTAGGCCTTCGAACAATCCCTACAAATCATAACCAATGCAATTTCAGAACAACAAGATTTAGGCCTTCAAAATATTACTGCGGTCTGCCAGAGACACGAATCAAGGAGTTTCTACCTCCCATACAAACCTGCCCATAATTCAGGACTCCGGATGCTGGGTTCATTTCTATCGGCCCAAATGGCACCATTCCGCCCTTGTCAAAGTTCCCATCCGGCCCACATTTTGCAGTATACATATAGTCAGTTTGCACGAGTCCAAAACCAAGGTTCTCCCAATCCAAATCAGCAAACTCTGATGTCTGCCTGCCAAGCCAAGAGATTCCCATCAGAACTATTTTGACATGACCAACACATTGCCGCGAACAATCTAGCAGACTAGCACAAGCAAATTTTTGTGCGCTGCATGGCGTGGTACAGCCTAACAAGGCATGCGATGCAGTTCATTGTGGAAATCACGTACGTGTAGTTACTTGCTAGAGAAGCCTCGCATCTTCCCATGCCGTGGGCCTTTTGAAGCGGAAGGAGCGACATCGAATAAAGTCGATTCTGAATCTGCATTAACGATAAATAATGTACCACGCATTAGATTATTCGATAAACATCTAACACAAGAAACAACGACGCTTCCTTGCTTTTCCCAATCTTCAACTTTCAGAAAATCCTTTCCGAAAAAAAAAGGGTTTTAATCCCAACTTTCCCATCTAATCGCACATCAGCACATGCTAATTAGCTCCGCTCTCTACGAATCTACAACAGAAAGCCGTGTCGGCCCGTGTAGAAGAACGCCGGTGAGATCTGAGCAAGGACCTGAATGGACGGCGTCGACGGCGGCGGCGAGAGGGGCAGCAACCGGGGCCGCCGGCCGGCGAGCGGCGCGGCGGCGAGTAGGGCGCCGTGCGAGGCTGTGCCGCAATCCATGTTGTATGAGGCTCGCTAATGGAGCTCACGCTCGGTCGGCGGTGGTCTAGGGTTTCGCGGCGGGGGCGACGGCGGACGGGCGGGGATAGGTTGGTAGAGGAGGAACCGAGCAAGAGAGACGACGACGAGTGCCAGGTCGGACCGGGGTGGTGGCTCGTTGCGCGCACGCAGAACCTCCGTGAGATCCTGAGATCCATGCCACTGAAGCAGACATTTGGGTCCCACCGCAACTTTGTCCACATGTCAGTGACTCCGTTCTTGTTGTCTTCCCATGTTCGTCTGGGATAACGGAAATGGGGGCACCACGTATTGCGGCAGTCGGAAAAGTTTTATCCACACGCACGCACGAGCTTCTACAGTCGCCTCCTCAAACGCCCACCTGGAGACATGATCTATCACAAAATTGCGACTCGGACTTTTCAAATTAACTCTATTAGAGCATCTACAACCGCAATTTTTACAAATTCGGCCCTTAAACACCCGTCACGTTAAAAATGCATTTTACATCAGGACACCTCAAATCTCATATCTTATCTTAAATCTATACAAACCATGCAACTACTACGTCGACACATTACACATATCGTCCGACTGCTTCATTGTTACTAACATGGCATGGGACCACCAAAATTTGGCATGTTTGAATATGGCGGAGATCATCCGTGGATGTCCTTGCCCTTCCCGGAACCCTTGTCGTCCTTCTCGCTGAAGTATCGGTCAAAGACGCAGTAAGGATCTCGCCGGCTCTGCTCGTCGTTGGAGCTGTCCTCGCCGTCGCTCACCTCCTTCTCCTCCTTCGGATATCACGATAACAAATAAGGAACACGGTCTTTCAAGAGAAGATAGGTCTATTTTTCACTAAGGAATTGCGGCGAGTATTGCTTATTTCCAAGATGTTAACACATGAACACGTCACGTGTACCCTCGACGTCAGGGGTGATGCACCGCAGGTCACGTCGAACGAGACCCGACCGACAGTGCGATACGTAGGACGGTCGACGGGTGCTTTTGCAAACCCAAAACCTCACACACCCTGGAAGGAACCCGTCGGGGAGTGCGGGGGCTATGGGTTGCCCTAGGTCGATTCACTCGCCCCTAGAGCCTCAAGATTCACAACTCTCAAACTCAAGGAACAACGAAGAACTAGAGAGAGAAAACGACGAAGAGAGAAAACATAGATGAAAAAGGTGGTATGTTGTTGTTTCGATTGTGTGTTGTTTCAATCGGCTGTCACCTCCAACATATATAAAAGGCGGCTGGACTTCTCGTACAAGCTAATGATTTATCCAGGCTTTCCTTACAAGAAAATTATATCAATTTACGTTCTAGAGTCCTAGTTCTAGTTTAACTCGGATTCAACCCGAATCTAGCCCAGATTTCTGTCCTATTACTTGTGTGGGCCACAGAAGTTGCATACGATCTCCGATTAAGATGATTTTCATATCAAAATCGGTCGGCTCGACGAGAAAAACAATCCTTCCGTTGGTCACTTTTTTCAAATGAGGTCATCTTGAATACTTCATGAGGTCATCTTTAACTTTGAGTCGAATCCTGTCATGTGGCTGACTGGGTTGTCCGAGCCTTGTAGCGATTTTGCAGGCTGTATACTATTTCATATGATAATAACTTCAAAAGCAAAGTTGACCGTTTCAACGATACACACAAGTTTCATGTTTAACACTTACCCATCCGAGTCTGTATGGATAACCTTTTGGGCCCATCTTTAGCTTCTGGTCGGATTGACCAACAACACTCGGATTCAAATTTCTCTCTGAATATGCAAGGTACATCACAAGAAGGAAATATCTGGAAACTGGAATTCTGGACCGCGAAACCAAGAAAAAGGCAGAAAAATCATCGGACTCCAAATGACCTGAAACTTCACGGAGAATTTTTGCGGAATATTTAAGAATTATTGGGCAAAAAAATATACCAGAGGAAGGCCATCTGCTGGCCACAAGCCAACAGGGCACGTCCACCTCCCAAGGCACGCCCTGATGGCTTGTGTGTGGGGGGCAACAGGTCTTCTGACCCCCCTCTTCTCCTATATGGTGTGTTTTACCCTAGAAAAAATCATAAGCAACCTTTCGGGATGAAGTGCCTTCGTCTCGAGGCGGAAACCTGGGCAGAGGCCCTTTTGCACTCCGGCAAGCTGATTCTACTGGGGAAACTTCTATCCGGGAGGGGTAGATCGAAGCCATCATCATCACCAATGCTTCCTCCTTTGTGAGAGGACCAATCTTCGTCAACATATTCACCGGCACCATATCATCTCCAACCCTAGTTCATCTCTTGTATTCAATTTTTGTCTCAAAACCTCATATTGGTACCTGTGGGTTACTAGTAGTGTTGATTACATCTTGTAGTTGATGCTTGTTGGATTACTTGGTGAAAGTTATTATGGTCGAATCCTTAATCTCCATTATTATACCTCTGATCTTGAACATGTTGATGAGGTGTGAGTAGTTACTACTGTTCTTGAGGACAGAGGAGAAGTCTTGTTACAAGTAATCATGTGAAGTTGATATTCGTTTGATATTTTGATGATATGTATGTTGTTACTCCTCTTAGTGGTGTCATGTGAACGCCGACTACATGACACTTCGCCATGATATGGGACTAAGGGAAGTCATTGTGGAGTAACAAGTAGATGATGGGTTGCTAGAGTGATAGAAGCTTAAACCCCGGTTTATGTGTTGCTTCATAAGGGGCTGATTTGGATCCACACGTTTCATGCTATCACTACTGGAATCAGAACATTTGTCGTCTGCCATGTCTTTGTCATCGGCTAGCGGACAGCAAAGAAGGCGTTTGCCATCAGCTAGCAAAAAACAAACAACAAAGGTGGGGCGGACGGCAAAGGTTTTGTTTGCCATCAGCATACTCTTTGTCGTCGGCTAGCCGACAACAAAGATGGGGTAGGCAGACGACAAAGGTCATGGGCGGCCCCACTGCACCGTGGGTTCAGAGGACAACCTTGTTGCCGTCGGGGACCGCTTTGCCGTCCGCCTCATACCTCTTTGCCGTTCGCTAGCAGACGACAAATAGGATGCCCCCCCTTAACGGTCACGGCGGATCCTCACCCCCTCACTCCCCCCCCCCCCGTGATCCACTCCACTCACTCTCTCTCCCAGCAGCGGCCGACCCCTCCCCGCGGCTCCCCCCTCCCCCCGCCCCACCGCACTGCCCCCACCACCGGAACTCCCCAGCGCCGCCCCTTCCCTCTCGCCGCCCCTCCCTAGCACTGCCCCTCCCCTCTCGCCACCCCTCCCCAGCGCCGCTCCCCGTAACGAGCCCCCTCCCCGCGACGAGCCCGCTCCCCGCGGCGAGCCCTATCCTCCCCGCGCTGCCCCCACCACCGTGGCGATCCCTGTTGGGGAACGTTGCATGGGAAACAAAAATTTTCCTACGCACACGCAAGATCTATCCATGGTGATGAGCATCTACGAGAGGGAGAGTGGATCTACATACCCTTGTAGATTGCTAAGCGGGAAGCGTTAAGAAACGCGGTTGGTGTAGTCGAACATCTTCGCAATCCAAATCGCCGAGCGTCCCGCGATCCAATCACGATTCATTCCGCGAACTCATCACGATCCGTCCCGCGATCTCATCACGATCCGTCCCGCGATCTTGATCACGGTCCTTCCGATTTAGCGCCGAACGGACGGCACCTCCGCGTTCAGCACACGTACAGCTCGATGACGATCTCCACCTTCTTGATCCAGTAAGAGAGAGCGGAGAGGTAGAAGAGTTCTCCGGCAGCGTGACGGTGCTCCGGAGATGGTGGTGGAGATATTTTGGCAGGGCTTCGCCTAAGTACCGCCGAACTAGTTCTAGTCTAGAGGAACTTGATCTAGAAGTAGGGTTTAGACGTGGCTGAAAATCCTTGTCCAAAAAATCCTAAAACCACTCATATATATAGGAGGAGAGGAGAGGAGGCTGCGCCCAAAAGGAGGGCTCTCCTTTGGTTCGGCCGAACCTAGTGGGGAGGAGTCCTCCTCCTAGCAGGACTCCTCCTCCCACAAGAGAGGTGGAGTTTGGGGAGGTTTCCACCCCAATTCGGTTTGCCTCCCTTTCCTCCTGCGCATAGGCCTCCTTGGCCGACCCAACTGGCCCATTATGGGCTGGTGGGTTTCCACATAGGCCCATGGGGTGGGTTGGCCCCACTGGTGGGCCCCCGGGACCCATTCATCACTCCCGGTACACTACCGAAAGTGCCCAAAACTTTCCAGAGTCCAAACACCACCTTCCTTTATATCAATCTTCGTCTTCGGACCATTCCGGAACTCCTCGTGACGTCCGAGATCTCATCCAGGACTCCGAACAACCTTAGGTTACCACCATACATAACTCTACACTACCGAAACGTCACCAAACCTTAAGTGTGCAGACCCTGCGGGTTCGAGAACTATGTAGACATGACCGAGACACCTCTACGGTCAATAACCAATGGCGGGACCTGGATGTCCACATTGGTTCCTACATATTCTATGAAGATCTTTATCGGCGAACCTCTATGTCAAGGATTCAGTTAATCCTGTATGATGTTCCCTTTGTTCTTCGGTATGTTACTTTCCCGAGATTCGATCGTCGGTATCTCCATGCCAAGTTCAACCTCATTACCGGCAAGTCTCTTTACTCGTTTCGTAATACAAGATCCCGCAACTAACACTTAGTCACATTGCTTGCAAGGCTCATTGTGATGTTGTATTACCGAGTGGGCCCTGAGATACCTCTCCATCACACGGAGTAACAAATCCCAGTCTTGATCCATGCCAACTCAACAGACACCCTCGGAGATACCTGTAGAATACCTTTATAGTCACCCAGTTACGTTGCGACGTTTGATACACACAAGGCACTCCTCCGGTGTTAGTGAGTTGCATGATCTCATGGTCATAGGAACAGATACTTGACATGCAGAAAACAGTAGCATTAAACTGACACGATCATATGCTACGTTTGTAGTTTGGGTCTTGTCCATCCCATCATTCTCCTAATGATGTGATACCGTTATCAATGACATCTCATGTCAATGGCTAGGAAACCTTAACCATCTTTGATCAACGAGCTAGTCTATTAGAGGCATACTAGGGACATGGTTTTGTCTATGTATCCACACATGCATCTAAGTCTCCAATCAATACAATTATAGCATGGATAATAAATGATTATCATGAACAAGGAAATATGATAATAACTAATTTATTATTGCCTCTAGGGCATATTTCCAACAGTATCCCACTTGCACTAGAGTCAATAATCTAGTTCACATCACCATGTGATTTGCAGTGTTATGAATCTAACACCCAATGAGTTTTGGGGCTCGATCATGCTTTGCATGTGAGAGAGGTCTTATAGTCAATGGGTCTGCGACATTCAGATCCGCGTGTACTTTGCAAATTTCTATGTCAAACCGTAAATACTGCTACCACACTCCACTTGGTACTATTCCAAATGGCTGCTCCACTATACGTATCCAGATTGCTAGTACGAGTCATCCGAATTGGTGTTAAGCTTGCATCGACGTGACTCTTTACGACGAACTCTTTACCACCTCCATAATCGAGAAACATCTCCTTAGTCTTTTAGTTACTAAGGATAATCTTGACCGCTGTCCAGTGCTCCATTCCAGGATCACTTTGAAACCTTCTGGCCATACTTATGGCAAGGCTGACATCGGGTCTTGTGCACAGCATTGCATACATGATAGAGCCTATGGCTGAAGCATAGGGGATGACACTCATCTTTTCTCTATCTTCTGCAGTCACTAGGCATTGAGTCTTACTCAACTTTATACCTTACAAATCAGGCGAGAACTCTTTCTCTGACTGATCTTTTGAACTCTTTCAAAACCTTGTCAAGGTATGTACTCATCGAAAGTCTCATCAAGTATCTTGATCTATCTCTATACATCTTGATGCTCAACAATTAGGTAGCTTTATCCAAGTATTCCTTTGAAAAACTCTTTTCAAACAACCCTTTATGCTTTCCAGAAATTCTATATCATTTCCGATCAACAATATGTCAACCACACATGCTTATCAGAAACTCTACAGTGCTCCCACTCACTTCATTGTAAATACAAGTTTATCGTAAACTTTGTATAGACTTCAAAAACTTTGATCACCTCATCAAAGTGTATATTTCAACTCCGAGATGCTTGCTTCAGTCCATAGAAATATCATTGAAGCTTGCTCACCTTTTAGCATCCTTAGGACTGAGAAAACTTTCTGGTTGTATCACATATAACCTTTCCTCAATTAAACCGTTAAGGAAATGATGTTTTGACATCCATCTGCCAGATTTCATAATTGAGAAATGCAGCAACTGCTAACATAATTCTAACAGACTTTAGCATCGCTACGAGTGAGAAAGTCTCATCGCAGTCAACTCCTTGAACTTGTCACAAACTTATTTGCAACAAGTCGAGCTTTACAAATGGTGACATTTACCATCAGCGTCTGTCTTCATTTTAAAGATCCATTTGTACTCAACGACCTGCCGTCCAACGAGCAAGTCTACCAAAGTCTATACTTGGGTTTCATACATGGATCCTTTTCTCGGATTTCATGGCCTCTAACCATTTGTCGGAATCCGGGCCCATAGTCGCTTCTCCATAGCTC
The DNA here is from genome assembly GCA_022496015.1 of Hordeum marinum. NCBI lineage: Eukaryota > Viridiplantae > Streptophyta > Magnoliopsida > Poales > Poaceae > Hordeum > Hordeum marinum. Next base: position 272,356,358 of record CM039672.1, on the reverse strand, counting down.
GTAGGTTCATTGTTGTCCAACAATATGACCTCCAAGACAGGGTTGTCGTACCGTTCAGGAGCAATACACATCCTTGTCAACCTACGAAATTCGATAGTAACTTGATCCTGAAGCTTCATGGTCATCATAATTAACTTCCTCTTCAACTAACGTAGGCTTCACAGGAACAACTTCCTGCGCTGCTCTACTCTCTGGTTGAAACAACGGTTCAATAACCTCATCAAGTTCTATCTTCCTCCCACTAGATTCTTTCGAGAGAAACCTTTTCTCGGGAAAGGACCCATCTTAGGAACAAACACTTTGCACTCGGATCTGAGATAGAAGGTATACCCAACTGTTCTTTAGGGTATTCTATGAAGATGCATTTGTCCGCTTTTGGGTTCGAGCTCATTCGGTTAAAACATTTTCCACACAAGCGTCGCTGCCCCAAACACTAAGAAATGATAGTTTTAGGTTTCTAGCAAACCATAATTTACACGTTGTCATCTCAACGGATTTAGATGCTGCCCTATTTAAAGTGAGTGTAGTTGTCTCTAATGCATAACCCAAAACGATAGTGGCAAAAACGACAAGAGACATCATAGTATGTGCTATATCAAATAAGGCACGACTACGACGTCCGGACACACCATCACGCTATGGTGTTCCAGGTGGCGTGAGTTGTGAAACAACTTTCTCATTGTCTAAAATTGTATGCCAAACTCGTAACCCAGATGTTCACCTCCACGATCATATCGCAGAAATTTTTATCTTCTTGTCACGATGATCTTAAACTTCACTCTGAATTTGCTTGAACCTTTCAAATGATTTAGACTTGTGTTTCATTAAGTAAATATACACTATATCTACTCAAATCATCAGTGAAGATAAGAAAATAACAATATCCACCGCAAGCTACAAACACTCATTGGACCGTATACATCAACATGTATTGTTTCCAATAAGTCACTTGCCCGTTCCATCAAGCCGGAAAACGGGGTTTAGTCATCTTACCCAAAAGGCATGGTCCGCATGTCTCAACCGATTCGAAATCGAATAAGTCCAAAGATCCATCAGCATGGAGTTTCTTCATGCGCTTTACACCAATATGACATTTAGCCGCAGTGCCACAAGTATGTGGTACTATCATTATTAACTTTGTATCTTTTGGCATCTATGTTACGACCATGTGTATTACTACACTCAAGATTCAACAAACCATTCTTACTGGGTGCATGACCATTGAAGGTATTATTCATTTAAACAGAATAACCATTATTCTCTAACTCAAATGAATAACCGTGTTGCAATAAACACGATCTAATCACGTTCATGCTCAACGCAAAACACCAAATAACATTAAGGTTCGTCACTAATCCCGAAGGTAGAGAGAGCGTGCGATGTTGATCACATCAACCTTGGAAACACTTCCAACACACATCGCCACCTCACCCTTAACTAGTTCTCCATTTATTCCATAGCTTTTATTTCAAGTTACTAACATTTAGCAACCGAACCGGTATCCAATACCCAGGTGCTACTAGGAGTACTAGCAAGGTACACATCAATAACACGTATATCAAATATACTTCTGTTGACGTTGCCAGCCTTCTTATCTACCAAGTATCTAGGGTTGTTTCGCTTTAGCGACCGCTCTCCTCATAATCGAAGCACTTAGTCTCGGGTTTGAGTTCAACTTTGGGTTGCTTCACTGGAGCAGCAACTGACTTGCTATCCATGAAGTTTCCCTCCTTGGTCTTGCCCTTCTCGAAACTAGTGGTTTGACTAACCATCAACACTTGACGCTCCTTCTTGATTTCTACCTTCGCGGTGTCAAACATCGCGAACAGCTCAGGGGTCATTATTTCTATCCCTGGCATTTTATAGTTCATCACCAAGTTCTAGTAGCTTAGTGACAGTGACTTGGAGAACTATATCAATCACTATCTTATCAGGAAGATCAACTCCCACTTTATTCAAGCGATTGTAGCACCCAGACAATCTGAGCACATGCTCAACGATTGAGCTATTCTCCTTCATCTTGCAGGCAAAGAATCTTGTTGGAGATCTCATATCTCGCAACATGGGCACGAGCCTGAGATCCTAATTTCAGCTCTTAGAACATCTCATATGTTTTGTGACGTTCAAAACGTTTCGGAGCCTCAATTCTAAGCCGTAATGCATGATGCACTAATCTATCAAGTAGTCATCATAACGTGCCTGTCAGATGTTCACAACATCTACAAACCACGCTAGAGGGGTTGGCGCACCGAGCGGTGCATTAAGGACATAAGCCTTCTGTGCAGCAATGAGGACAATCCTCAGATCACGGACCCCGTCCGCAATATTGCTACCAACATCTTTCAACTCTATTTCTCTAGGAACATATAAAAATTCAAGGGAGCTATAGCGCGAGCAAGTGATCTACAACATAATTTGCACAGACACTATTGACTATGTTCATGATATTGAGTTCAATTAATCATATTACTTAAGAACTCCCACTCAAATTGACATCCCTCTGGTCATTCGAGTGATACATGACCCAAATTCACCAACTCAAGTCCGATCATCACGTGAGTTGAGGTGGTTTCAATGGTGAACATCATCATGTTGATCATATCTACTATATGACTCATGTTCGGCCTTTCGGTCTCTTTTGTTCTGAGGCCATGTATGTACATGCTAGGCTCGTTAAGTTTAACCCGAGTGTTCTGCATGTGCAACACTGGCTTGCACCCGTTGTATGTGAACGTAGAGTCTATCACACCCGATCATCACGTGGTGTCTCGACACGAAGAACTTTCGCAACGGTGCACACTCGGGGAGAACACAATTTATCTTGAAATTAAGTGAGGGATCACCTTATAATGCTACCGTCATCCTAAGCAAAACAAGGTGCATAAAAGGATTAACATCACATGTAAATCATAAGTGACATGATATGGCCATGAACTTGTGCTTTTGATCTCCATCATGAAAGCACCGGCATGATCTCCATCGTCACCGGCATGACACCATGATCTCCATCATCTTGATCTCCATCAACGTGTCACCATCGGGGTTGTCATGCCCACCATGCTTCTACTACTATTGCTACCGTTTAGCGATAAAGTAAAGCATTACATTGCGCTTAATGATTGACACGCAGGTCATACAATAATTAAAGACAACCCTATGGCTCCTGCCTGTTGCCGTACTCATTGACATGCAAGTCGTGATATTCTATACAACACATGATCATCTCATACATCACATATATCACATCATGTAATTGGCCATATCACATCACAACATACCCTGCAAAAACAAGTTAGACATCCTCTAATTGTTGTTGCATGTTTTACGTGGCTGCTACGGGTATCTAGCAAGAACAATTCTCACCTACGCATAAACCATAACGGTGATACACTAGTTGCTTTTCAACCTTCTCAAGGACCGCCTTCGTCGAATCCGATCCAACTAAAGTGAGAGAAACTGGCACCCGCAAGCCATCTATGCAACAAGTTGTGTTTGAGGGAACCGGTCTCTCGTAAGCGTACGAGTAATGTTGGTCCGGGCCGCTTCATCTCACAATACCGCTGAACCAAAACACGACCAAGGGAGGAAGCAATCTAAGCATCAACGCCCACAAACTCTTTGTGTTCTACTCGAGATCTCATCTACACATAGACCTAGCTCATGATGCCACTGTTGGGGAACGTTGCATGGGAAACAAAAAATTTCCTACGCACACGCAAGATCTATCCATGGTGATGAGCATCTACGAGAGGGAGAGTGGATCTACATACCCTTGTAGATCGCTAAGCGGGAAGCGTTAAGAAACGCGGTTGGTGTAGTCGAACGTCTTCGCGATCCAAATCACCGAGCGTCCCGAGATCTCATCACAATCCATTCCGCGATCCAATCACGATACATTCCGCGAACTCATCACGATCTGTCCCGCGATCTCATCACGATCCGTCCCGCGATCTTGATCACGGTCCTTTCGATCTAGCGCCGAACGGACAACACCTCCGCGTTCAACACACGTACAACTCGATGACGATCTCCACCTTCTTGAACTAGCAAGAGAGAGCGGAGAGGTAGAAGAGTTCTCCGGCAGCATGACGGCGCTCAGGAGATGGTGGTGGAGCTATTTCGGCAGGGCTTCGCCTAAGTACCGCCGAACTAGTTCTAGTCTAGAGGAACTTGATCTAGAAGTAGGGTTTAGACGTGGCTGAAAATCCTGGTCCAAAAAACCCTAAAACCACTCATATATATATAGGAGGAGGGGAGAGGAGGCTGCGCCCAAAAGGAGGGCTCTTCTTTGGTTCGACCGAACCTAGTGGGGAGGAGTCCTCCTCCTAGTAGGACTCCTCCTCCCACAAGAGAGGTGGAGTTTGGGGAGGTTTCCACCCCAATTCGGTTTGCCTCCCTTTCCTCCTGCGCATAGGCCTCCTTGGCCGACCCAACTGGCCCACTATGGGCTGGTGGGTTGCCATATAGGCCCATGGGGTGGGTTGGCCCCACTGGTGGGCCCCCGGGACCCATTTGTCACTCCCGGTACACTATCGAAAGTGCCCGAAACTTTCCAGAGTCCAAACACCACCTTCCTATATATCAATCTTCATCTCCGGACCATTCTAGAACTCCTCTTGACGTCCGGGATCTCATCCAAGACTCCGAACAACCTTCGTTTACCACCACACATAACTCTACACTACCGAAACGTCACCAAACCTTAAGTGTGCAGACCCTGCGGGTTCGAGAACTATGTAGACATGACTGAGACACCTCTATGGTCAATAACCAATGGCGGGACCTAGATGTCCACATTGGTTCCTACATATTCTATGAAGATCTTTATCGGTCGAACCTCTATGTCAAGGATTCAGTTAATCCCGTATGATGTTCCCTTTGTTCTTCGGTATGTTACTTGCCCGAGATTCGATCGTCGGTATCTCCATACCTAGTTCAACCTCGTTACCGGCAAGTCTCTTTACTCGTTCCGTAATACAAGATCCCGCAACTAACACTTAGTCACATTGCTTGCAAGGCTCATTTTGATGTTGTATTACCGAGTGGGCCCTGAGATACCTCTCCGTCACACGGAGTAACAAATCCCAGTCTTGATCCATGCCAACTCAATAGACACCCTCGGAGATACCTGTAGAGTACCTTTATAGTCACCCAGTTACGTTGCGACGTTTGATACACACAAGGCACTCCTCCGGTGTCAGTGAGTTGCATGATCTCATGGTCATAGGAACAGATACTTGACATGCAGAAAACAGTAGCATTAAACTGACACGATCATATGCTACGTTTGTAGTTTGGGTCTTGTCCATCCCATCATTCTCCTAATGATGTGATACCGTTATCAATGACATCTCATGTCAATGGCTAGGAAACCTTAACCATCTTTGATCAACGAGGTAGTCTATTAGAGGCATACTAGGGACATGGTTTTGTCTATGTATCCACACATGCATCTAAGTCTGCGATCAATACAATTATAACATGGATAATAAACGATTATCATGAACAAGGAAATATGATAATAACTAATTTATTATTGCCTCTAGGGCATATTTCCAACAAGCCCCCCACCTGCGCCGCCCTCCCTTGCGCGGTCCGTCCTCCACCTATGCCTCCTCGTGACGCAGAACCGTCAGAGCTCAACGCGGCGCCGCCCCCCTCTCAGCGGCCTTCCTCCCCCGCGCCGACCCTCCTCCATCGGCCCTGCAAGGTGAGGTTTTTTCTTTCTTTTTTCTGTTTTTACTTTTCAGTTTATGTTACTAGTGCTTTTTTTGTTTAGTTTAGGTTAGTTCTAGTGCTAGTTTAGTTTAGTTTAGTGTTTTTTCTGTTTTTATTGTTTAGTTTAGGTTAGTGCTAGTGCTAGTGCTAGTTTAGTTTAGTCCTAGTTATTAGTGTTAGTGCTAGTGCTAGTGTTTAGATAATAATAAGGAAAAGAAGAAGAAGGAAAAAAATGAAGGTCAAGGAGGCCGAGGATGTCATAATTTTGTAAATTATGGGTTAGGTCACATATTTTCTGTTGTTTGTTATAAAAAACATCATATTTTTATTGATCGGGTGAATTTCAATGTGCAGTTGTTCGACGACCTCCCCATATGTTTGACAAGCACCCATGCTGTATTCGTTGGTGAGCACAAATGACATCTCCTCCCCTGTCCCCCTTAATTTGCTCGGTTCCGGTCTTCGTGCCGATGAAACTTGCTAGCTATAGGTGTCTTCAATCATCAGTATGCGTGACCAGTATGCGTCTCCCGTTAGAAAGGGAGGCACGTATAAATATGCATGTATTTGCATATTTATAACAGCCATCCTTTGGAATTGTCCAACGTTATCCATGGACAGTCCGAGTATGTGTAGATTGGGTTCATTTTCCCATATGCTCTGCTCCAGATCCGATGCGGAATTTTTCCAATGCCTCCCTATTGTTCTCCGGGTACGCAATCTCTCTGCTTATTGCCGAGACATGTATCAGGAGAACAATGGGGTGGTGCTGCCAAAATTCTGTGTCAGATCTGGAGCGGAGCATATGGGAAAACGAAACCAATCTACACATACTTGGGTGGCATTAGGACCTATCTCTACCTATTAGCGTGTAGGTTGCATGGACGTAATAAAACTAACAAACTTGATTAACGGATGAATATAGATGATGAAATATATATATATATATATATATATATAATTCTTATGTGTTTACTAGGTAGGCAAGATGAGTGGTCGTGCTTGGATGTACACCGGTCACCCTAGTCAGAAAGAAATGATCATTGAATGGTTAACAAAAACCAAGGGGTTTCTGAGCGCCGCATTTGTAAATGGCCAGGAAATAACCTGGTGCCCTTGTGTCCGGTGTGACAACCATAGAAAGTGGACACGGGATGAAATGGGTAAACACTTGTATAAGTGGGGTTTTATGCCTGATTATACAGTGTGGAGATTTCATGGTGAATCCGCCCAACGTGCCAGAGGTGAGGTTGTTCGTCATCGCACCGACGAGCATGGTACCAGGTTCGAAGACATGGTGCAAGACTTTGATGATGCTCGGGATTCAGACGATGAAATGGAGGAATTTGCAAAGGCCTTCTATGAAATGTTGGAGTCTTCAAAACGTCCTCTCCACGAGCACACTGAGCTTTGTCAGCTGGATGCCATCGCGCAAGTAATGGCTCTAAAGTCTCAGTTCAACCTAGGCAGAGAATGCTATGACACGATGATGATGATATTTGGACGTTTTCTACCCAAAGGCCATGTATTGCCAGCAAACCTGTACCAGTGTGAAAAAATCCTACGTGCGCTTAAGATGCCCTATGAGAAGATAGATGCCTGTGAGCATGGATGTGCCTAGGCTTGAACTATTGTCCCATTTGCAAGTCTTGCAGGTATGTTGTGGTAGACAAGAGTATGGGTGAGAAGAGTCAGATCAAAATCCCAGTTAATGTTCTTCGATATCTGCCAATCATACCAAGACTTCAACGTCTTTTCATGGTTGGAGAGACGGCCAGACAAATGACATGGCATAAATTGGGCAAAAGAACCGAACTAGATGCAGATGGGAATCCGATGTTGGGACACACTTCAGACGCTTTTACATGGAAGCACTTCGATGCATTACATAAGGATAAAGCGGCAGATCCAAGGCACCCTCGAGTCGCCATCAGCACGGATGGGTTCCAAGTGTTTAGTATGACGGCAACCCAATACAGTTGATGGCCTGTATTTGTCATTCCACTCAATCTCCCCTAGAGAGATTATGAAAAGAAAGAACATTTTCTTGACGTTGATAATTCCAGGGCCCAATTATATGGGGAAGAATATGAATGTGTACATGCAGCCGCTTAAGGATGAATTGCAAGAAGCTTGGGATAATGGGATCAAGACAAATGACGCCGCTTCCAAAAAAACTTCATAATGCATGTGTGGTACATGTACTCGACACATGACTTGCCGGCATATGCGCTATTCATTTGCTGGTGTCTGCATGGAAGGTTCCCATGCCCCACATGCCAGGCAGCTCTTGAGTTCCGTTGGCTGCAGGTGGGTCACAAGTATTCTTGCTTCGACTTGCACAGACAGTTCCTGGATCCTCGCCATAAGTTCAGAAAAGACAAGAAGAATTTCATGAAAGGTACAATTGTCAAAAACTCCGCACCACTTGCATTGACAGGCCATCAGACCCTGGATCAGATAAACGCTCTCGAGCCAGATCCAAAACGTCCAGGGTATTTCAAAGGGTATAATATGCAACATGCCTGGACTCACAAGATATGCTTGTGGGATCTGCCTTACTTTAAAGACCTCCTTTGCCCACACAACATCAACGTGATGCACACTGAAAAGAATATCACCGAGGCCATTTTTGGTACATTGTTCAGCATAGAGGGAAAGACAAAGGATAAACCTAAGGCTAGAGTCGATCAGGAGGCTCTATGTGATAGGCCGTTACAAAACATGCGACAACCGTTAGGAAAGAAGAACTAGAGGAAGCCAAAGGCATGGTTCAATCTTGGAAGGCCAGCTATGAGGGAAATGCTCTTGTGGGTGAAAATGCAGTTGATGTTCCTTGATGGGTATGCAGTGAATCTAAAGAGGGGAGCGAGTCTTGACAAATTGAAAATATTTGGTCTCAAGAGTCATGATTAGCACATATGGCTTGAGCGGGTAATGTCGATGATGTTGCGTGGCTTTATCGGTAAGGATGAATGGCTAGTACTGGCAGAGCTGAGCTATTTCTTCCACGCTCTTTGTGCAAAAGAACTATCGCCTGACGTGCTAGATGAACTGGAAGAGTTGGCGCCGGAGTTGATATACAAGTTAGAAAAGATCTTTCCACCAGGCTTCTTTAATCCAATGCAACATTTGATTTTTCATCTCCCGACCGAGGCAAGATTGGGGGGGGGGCGTGCAAAATCGTTGGTGCTTTGGAACCGAGAGGATGCAGAAGACGCTTGAAATAAAATGTAAAAATAAACGTAGAATTGAAGCATGGATGGTCGAGGCATTCATTACCGAGGAGGCGGCAAACTTCATGACCGCACACTACGAAGCCAAGAATCGTCATTTGCATAATCTGAAGCCTCGGTACAATGATGGCGACCGTGAAAAAGTTCGATCCAACCTCAGCCTATTCTAAGGGAAGCTCGCACTAGCCGGTGCTTTGAAAGCAATAACGTTGGATGTCGAAGAATGGCGGACCATTTCGTTGCATATCTTCAACAACCTAACAGAAGTGCGGCCGTACATCGAGTAAGTTCTCGGTACATTGTTTTGCAACTTCTAATTCCTTTTAACTGCTCTTATTCCCGGATATGTGGTACAGTCGATACGTTGCCAAATTCTCGGATGGAATGGTGATCCAACACGATTCCATCGAAGAGTATGAGCTTCTAGCAAAGCATGGAGGCGACTATCCTGGTTTCATCTCTTGGTTCAAACAAACGGTAATTTCCATTAGACCATTTCATTTCTTCGTCTAGTTTGCGACTAATGCAACAATCCTTCCGTATCAAACTTGTAGGCTAATTCAAAGTCTATGGACACCGAATTGAGACAATTCGCTACTGGTTTTGACTATAAGGTCCATTCATTTGACAAATACAACATCAACAGGTATCGCTTTCATACTTTTGGCAAATAGCTATCTATGGCTGACCGAAAGTCTACAAATTGTTGTGTCTCCGCTGTTGGCGAAGGAGGTGTCGAGTATTATGGAAGAGTTGAAGCAATTTATGAACTTATATTCTTTGGTGATAACAGACCAAACATCGTAGTCTTCAAATGTTATTGGTTCCAACCAAAGGAGAGTAGAAGGACTCATGAACATATAGGGCTAGTTGAAATCAAACAAAGCACCCATTTAGATGTTCCCAACGTCTATATTATGGCTCAACAGGCGACCCAAGTTTTCTATCTACCATGTTCCTGCCAAACTGATCCAAATCTGTAAGGTTGGGATGTTATTTATGATGCGCCGCCACATTTTAGACCACCTCCCCTCAGTAATGATGATTATGAACCTCACATTAACCCAGACACATATGAAGGAGAATTCTTCCAAGAAACACGTCTTTCCAAAAAATGTTTCAAGAGCCGCTCTACTTCACCCCAGAACATCGAGGTAGACAGCGACAGTGAATCCGACTTCACCCCTGAGCTGGAACAAGAAGAAACCAAAGAAGAAGAGGTTACTGCTGCGGATGACCTCTCAATGAAATCACATAAAGGAGGCCTTCCACATGTTGCTCGCGATAGTGATGATGATGCATTTATTAATGATAGTGATGATGCTGCTGATGCATTTATTGATCCCGGAGCATATATAGACGATGAAGATTATTATTAGTCCATGTCAGGTATACATGATGATGATACACTCAAATTATATATATACATATTACTATTCATGTCAGTATTCAATGTTTTTATGTTGTACTAATTTCGTTTACTCTTTGTCATGGCAGGTGTTGAAATATGGTGGGCGCGGGTCGAGAGCGATCCGAGGATCCTTCGTCGACGTGTGCTGGGAAGGGTACTTCCATTCCACCCCAAACTCTTTGGAGAGCGTTGTACAGCAGTATTGGGTCACCCGAGGGCACTTCTTGGTCGGTGAAGTTGCCCATAGGGAGAGGAGGTCGAGGGAAGAAGAGAACTCCTAAATCTACACCTGGTGACCGCGGGAGAGGTATGAAGGCTGCTACGCCTTCCTCGCCGCCACCCCCAGCTGATTCACCAGAGCACAGGACTGCTACGGTGGACTCGTCTGAGGTGGAGGCTACAAGGACTCCTGTCCATGAGCCTCGGGTCGACGATCCTTCTGTCCCAGACGCTTAGACCCTCAAGACTCCTGTGCCAGACTCCTGGTCACGCGAGACTCCTGTGCCAGACGCTTCGTCCTATGAGACTTCACAGGCTTCCACCAGACGGGATACCTAGCCGGATCTGCATCAGCTGGAGCTGAGTGGCCATGCTGATGGTGGCAGGGATCGGATTTCTGATAGCGGGGACGAGGTGATTGAGGGCACCGTCTACCAGCGTGGGTGTACACGGCTCTCGCCCGTGCCGGCGACCCGCGAGCAGAGGTGGCCGATTAAGCCCGAGTTGCTGAAGTAAGTGCATTTACTCTTTTTAAACCTTTTGCTTTCATGTTTCTTCACATATCTAATGCATTAGCTTTGTCATACTGCAAAGGTTGGATTCACACCAAGGATGTCCGGAGGCCCAACTCCGTCCTTGCTGTGATTTTATGGCATAACTTCCCGAGGTTTGTCATGTTGCCCGGCAAGGGTCAGCAAGAAGAGGTAGGATTGAAATGGGAGCACTACTTGGCTGCCTCAGCCCCATCGAAGGAGATGATCAATGGTGTGTTGTGCCACACGAGGGCTGGCATGGTCATGAGGAAGTTCTGGGTAATTTCTCCTTTACACAATTAAAAATCAATAATATCTGGTTATTGTACTAATCAGTGTTGTCTCTTTTGATTGTAGACCTTCTACAAGTGTGAGAAGGGATACGAGGAGGCCGCGACAAAGCTTATCGATTACGAATGCAGGCGCCTACTACAGAACTTATGGCACGAGGCTCGGGTACAGGCTATTCGTGACTACTATGCCTTGCAACATATTAAGAAGTCCAAGTCATCGTCTCGTCGAAAGTTTCTAGACAAGGAGCAGTACATGAAGGTAATTATCTATTCTTAAGGCCATGTACTTAGTTTCCTTTACTTTGATTCATAGGCGTAACTCATCAAATTCCTCTTTACTAACTTAGGTGCCCCCAAGATGGTGTGCGGGTAAGATGGATTGTTGGGAGGCGTTGGTGAATGAATGGTGCTCTGGCCAATGGTGAGTCGTCCACGACGATGCCAAGGCACGGCGTGCCCAAATGGAAGGTGTGCCACACCATCAAGGCAACACCAACATTTACCAGTTCGGGCGGAACTGGGTATGTGGTTTGCTTCATGATTCTTGCAATTCATTCTTGTAGTGCTAGCTTTACCCATTATTAATAATTTGTTCCTCCCTTGTAGGCTCATCACAATAATACGAAGGTTCCAGAGGTGTACGACCTCTATGCCATGGCCCATACTGCCTCATACAAGAAGGTCAAGGCATTCTCTGAGTCCGACCTTGATAATCCCGAGAACTTCACCAATATCTCCTCCCACCACAAGCTCGGGAAGTACAGAGATGTGGGGAAGGTGGTGAATGGGGAGGACTTCAACCCGAGCCAGCAACCACTTGATCCAGACCTGGTGATGTTAGTTGGTCACGGGAGGCTCCATGGCTCGATAACCATTGGAGATGGACATATACGGTCTTCGAGCACTTTTCGGCAGATCAAGGCGCGCCAAATGAGCTCCTGTCCTGAGATGCCGCCTCGTCCATGGCCAGTCCAACTCGCCATCGAGGTTAGTCATACGGACTCAGATAGCTTTCATCCATTACATTATCTATGCGAACAAAGATGATTACAATGCTAACGAGGAGGTGTGTTGCAGGCTGCTCTGGATAAAGAGAGAGAGAGAGAGACAACCCAGGCGCTTCTGGGGGAACAGGCCCGGAAGGCGGAAGAGGAGAAGAGGGATCCAGAGGAGAGGACGGCTAAGTTGTTGGAGGAGGAGAGGGCACGGAACGATGCGTCTCACCGTGCCATGTACAAGCTCATCGTGGTAAGTTTCTTCTACATATTAGACAAATGATGCACTACATGTTCTATTCATTAATAACCAATATGATTGACTTGGCAAAACCAAATATGCAGACTTTGTTTGAGAAGACCGGCCAGACCCCTCCACCGATGTCAGTCATTACCACGTCCGGAATGGTAGTTTCATTTTCAATGTTCGTTAGTTACTAGTCTTAACATTTTAGTGTCATCATGCTAACGCAAATGATCTTTGGTACAACATAACTCTCGAGCCGCATCGCACGACCCGAGAAACCCTAGTGCTTCACCTCCATGATGAAGAGGAGGTTAAGCCCTAATATGCCACTTAATTGTCTCGTTTTCTCAAACAAAGACAAACATAGCACTTAGACAAACTTAGCACTTAGACAAATGTCATATTTTATGTAAGTTAGCTTTGTTTCCTCTAAAATGACATACTAATCTTACTTACCTCCAAAATGACATATTGTACCTAAGTTAGCTCTAAAATGACATATTGTACCTAAGTTATCTCTAAAATGACCTATACTTAGCATTGTTTCCTCCACACTCACATACTAAGCTTAGTTAACTCAACAATGACATAATAGACTTGGTAATCTCATAGATGCCATGGACTTAGCTTATTTTCTTGCAAAAATACATATTAAACTTAGTTAGGTAAAATGTGATAATTACCTAGGTTAGCTCTAAAATGACACAAATAAGCAATAAGAAGAAGAAAAACAAGAGAAGAAAGAGAAAGAGAAGAAAAAAGATTCTTCTTCTTCTTGTTCTTCTTCTAGATCTTCTTCTTCTTCTTCTTGGTAACCTCATAGATGCCATATACTTACTTATTTTCTTGCAAAATGACACAATAAGTTAGTTAGGTAAAAAATGGCATAATTACCTAGGTTAGCTCTAAAATGGCACAAATAAGCAATAATAAGAAGAAAAACAAGAGGATAAAGAGAAAGAGAAGGAAAACGCTTCTTCTTCTTCTTCTTCTTCTTCTAGATCTTCTTCTTCTTCTTCTTCTTCTTCTTCTAGTATTCTTCTTCCAACTTTCTTATTTCCTATTTTGCAGATTTGATTCACTTCATGGAAGCTTGCATTGATGGAGTTCTTGTGTTTAATTTCTGTTTTGATTTTGTATCGATGAACATTGTGAAACTTGCTACCTATGGATGAAACTATGCATGTATGGATGAAACTTGCACTTTTGATTTGGTATGTTTGTTGGATGATCATATATATGTGCTTGCGATATGGCAGGGATATTGTTTCTGTGAATTATATATATATATATCATATATGTGCTTGTGAAAATGATTGTATATAACAAAAAACAAAATAAAAAGGGATAATACGGGCCCTTTGCCGTCTGCCACCGACGGAAAACGGCTCTTTGCCGTCTGTCCGAACGGCAAAGGTGCCACGTGGCGGCCGCCTGTGCAACCTGGGAAGACCAGACTGGGGACATTTGGTTTCTTTTCCATCTACGGCAGACAACAAAGGGTGAGGAGGCAGACGGCAAAGAAGTGAGGGGGCGGCCACGTCAGAAGTCTTTGCCGTCTGCGGCAGACGACAACGGGGGAGGAGGCAGATGGCAAAGGGTGAGGAGGCAGACGACAAAGAAGTGAGGGGGCGGCCACTGCAGAAGTCTTTGTTGTCTGCAGCAGACGGCAAAGGGGGTGGGGGTAGAAGGAAAAGGGATGGGGAGGAAGACAGTAAAGGAGGCGGGGAGGTGAAAGACAAAGCGGTGGGTCCGTTAGCCACCTCTAACGGCGACGCCGTCAGTAGTTGTCGTCCAATAGACTTTGCCGTCCGCAAGCTGACGGCAACGAATCTTTGCCGTCCGCTGGGCAAAAGCATACGGCAAAGAACCCCTTTGCCGGAGCTAGTTGGGCCCAAAAATATGCCGTTTGCTAGCGGACGACAAAGGTGTTTGCCGTCCGCCTTTGTGACTTTGTCGTCTGCCTTGGTAGATGGCAAAGTGCCCGATTCCTGTAGTGTATGGTTAGATTTATCTTGATTCTTCTTTCATAGTTGTGGATGCTTGCGAGAGGGGGTAATCATAAGTAGGTTGTTTGTTAAAGTAAGAACATCACCTTAGCACCGGTCCACCCGCATATCAAATTATCAAAGTAGCAAACGCGAATCAACTCAACATGATGAACATGACTAGACAGGAATTCCCATGTGTCCTCGGGAGCGCTTGTTTAATATAAGAGTACTTTCAAGCCTATCCTTTGCTATAATAAGGATTAGGATACCTTGTTGCACCTGTGTTACTATTGTCACTTGTCACTTGTTATGAATTATCTTGCTGCAAAACTATTTATCACCCATACTACTCACAACACTTGCAAAGAATACCTTGCTAAAAACTGCTTCTCATTTCCTTCTCCTCCTCGTTGGGTTCGACACTCTTACTTATCAAAAGGACTATGATTGATACCCTATACCTGTGGGTCATCAAGACTCTTTTCTGGCAACGTTGTCGAGGAGTGAAGCACCTTTGGTAAGTGGAAATTAGCAAGGAAACATTTTCGATACGTGCTGAAATTTACTGTTGCTTGTCACTATGAACGGTCACCCTTTGAGTGGCTTGTTCAGGAAATCTTCGCCTCAGATGGAAGTTGAAGAGTTTGTTACTCAACCTACTGAACCTACTGAAAATAATTATTATGGTATCCCTTCGGGTATGTTAGAAAAACTGCTATCTAATCCTTATGATGGTATTACTCATCCTGATTACCATTTGATATATGTCGATGGGGTTTGTGGATTATTTCAGCTTGCAGGTTTGTCGGGAGACAAAGTTAAGAAGATGGTTTCCCCTTTATCTTTGGAGGGAAATACATTAATGTGGTATAGGTTATTGGATGATGTTGGGTCATGGGACCGGAATTGTTTGAAGCTAGAATTTCATCATAAGTTTTTATCCTATGCATCTAGTCCATCGTGATCGGAAATTTATTTATAATGGTTGGTCTCATGAAGGAGAAATTATCGCTCAAGCTTGGGGAGGCTTAAATCTATGATGCACACTTGTCCCAACTATGAGCTCTCGAGAGAAATGATTATACAATTTTTTATGCTCGACTTTCTCATGATGATCAGGTATTACTCGATTCTTGTGCTACTGGTTCCTATATGAAGAGGATTATTGAATTCAAATGGGATCTTCTAGAAAGAATTAAACGCAACTCTGAAGATTGGGAAGTCGACAAAGGTAAAGAGTCAGGTATAAAGCTTAATTTTGATTGTGTTAAATCTTTTATGAAAACTAATGCTTTTCATGAGTTTAGCAATAAATATGGTCTTGACTCTGAGATAGTAGCTACTTTTTGTGAAACATTTGCTATTCATGTTGATCTCCCCAAAGAGAAGTGGTTTAAATATCATTCTCCCATTAGAAAACCATTGGAGGAACTTGTTAAAATTAAGAAGGAATAAATAATTGTCAGCCACGTTGATCCAATTGTTCCTACTGCTTACATTGAGAAACCTCCTTGTCCTGATAGGATTAGGGACCATGCTAAAGCTAAAACTGTTGTTAATAAAATTCATGTTAGAACACCTAAACCTTGTGAACAAATGAATGTTGAGCCTAATGTTGCTATGGTTAAAGATCTCCTAGTTGATAATATTTATGGTTAGGTTTTTTACTAGTGTGATGAAGTTGTTAGAATTTCAATACCTGTTAGAAACGAGCGAGATTAGCTTGATAAAAACAAACCAGTTGTAGGCATGCCTTTTGTTTCAGTAAAAAATAGATATCTTTGTTACCATGGCTTGCGTTACATTGGTGCTAGTGTTAGTTCTATACCTTTTACTTTATATCAAGAAATTATGCATGACATAGCACCTTCTCAAATTGAAGATATTGATGTTACTATTAAACTTGCAAACAGAGATACTATTGCGCCACTTGGGATTGTTATGGACGTTGAGGTCTTGTGTGGAAAAGTCAAGTACTCAAGAGATTTCTTAGTACTTGGTTCAAAACAAGATAACTTTTGTCCCATTATATTTGGTAGACCTTTCTTGAATACTGTTAATGCTGAAATTAATTTTGCTACTAAGAAGGTCAAAGTAAGCTTTGGTGATGTGTCTCATGAATTTCATTTCTCTAAGTTTAATAGAAAACCACATGAAAAAGAATTTCCTAATAAGGATGAAATTGCCTACTGTTAAAAAGAATTGCCTAATAAGGATGAAAAATTTCATTGTATTACTAAGTTTAGTAGACAACCACATGAAAAAGAATTTCTTAAAGGTATAATTTGTCCTATTGCTGATAGTAGATGGGTAAGTCATGTTCATTGTGTTACTAGGAAAGGAGGTATAACTGTTGCCCCTAATGATAAAATGAACTTATTCCACAAAGAATCGTTATTGGTTATAGGATGGTAATTGATTTGAGGAAATTAAATAAAGCTACTGGAAAAGATCATTACCCCTTGACTTTTATTGATCAAATGTTAGAGAGAGTATCTAAGCACACACACTTTTGTTTTCTTGATGGATACTCTAGTTTTTCTCAAATACCCGCATCAAAAGAGGATCAAGAGGAAACTACCTTTACTTGCCCTTTTGGAACTTATGCTTACAGGCGTATGCCTTTTGGTTTATGCAATGCACCTGCTACCTTTCAAAGATGTATGACTATGTAGGATCGAAAGTAGGTCTAGAGGGGGGTGATTAGACTACTTGACCAAATAAAAATCTACCTTTTCCCAATTTTAAGTGTTGGCAGATTTAAGCATTCATGGCAAGTCAAGCACACCCTACACATGCATGTCTACGAGTATAGCAGCGGAAAGTATAGACAAGCATGAGTAGTAAAGGAAGGGTAGGAAGATCAAACTCAATTTGGCGACACGATGATTTTTCCCGTGCTTCCGATAGGTGGTTCTATTGTACGTCCACGTTTATGGAGTCTTCAACCCACAAAGGGTAATGGTCGCGAGGGTCCACGGAGGGCTCTACCCACGGAGGGTTCCACGAGTAAGCAACCTTGACTATACCATAATGGCCTACGTCCATGGAGGACTAGCCTAACTCGGGGTACATCTTCACGAAGTAGGCGATCTCCTTGCCCTTACAAACTTCTTGGTTCACTCCATAACACGAAGTAGGAGGATCCCAAGCGACACCTAACCAATCTAGGAGGCACCACCCTCCAAAACAAATAGTCTTGATAATGTCGATGAACTCCTTGCTCTTGTGCTTCAAGATGATAGACTCCTCAACACTCAATCACTCTCTCACAGATTTGGCTTTGGTGGAAGAGATTGATTGGGTGTAAAGCAACTTGGGGAGACTAGAGATCAAGATTCATATGGTTGGAATGGAATGGCATGATCTCAACACATGAGTAGGTGGCTCTCTCTCAGAAAATCAGTTGGTATGAGTGGGGATCTATTCTGAGTGCTGCTCTATCGAATGAGTGGTGGTGGATGGGTATGTATAGACATCTCCAAAAATCCAACCGTTACACCTAAAGTGACCAACTCGGTGATACCGATGTGTGAATCTCGATGGCACCGAAGTGATCCAAAGGTGACAACTTTTGAATCTTGGTGAAGCTGATATAGAAATCTCGGTGACACCGAAGAGTGGGCAACGGTTAGATGGCAAGACTCGGTGGCGCCGGTGCAAATAACTCGGTGGTACCGAATAGATGCAGCCATGCAATAGAAAGATTGCCATCATAACTCGGTTCCACCAAAATGGTGTTCGGTTGCACCGATAGGTAGGGTTTGGCTGGGCTCAGTCTAGGATGGAAAATCGGTATGGCCGAATGGAATTTCTTGGTGGCACCGATTTTGGTGTTTGGCTTAGACAGAATATGTGGAGAGCTTGTGGGTGTTTTTGGTGACTATCACTTGTGCACGTTTTAGTATCTTGTTCACCAATAGTACCTTACCCCCTTTTAATAGTGCTGGCTTTCCTATGGACTCAAAGTGATTTCTCACAATGTAAAATGTAGAGTCCTCTTTGCTTGAAGCTTTGCCAATCCATTTCTTGCATCTAGGGGGTTCTACACAATCCTTATGCCAACCCATCATTGAACTGTCCTGAAATATGCTTAGTGGAAATATTAGTTTAATGATATATATGTTGTTATTAATTACCAAAACCAGCAAGGGAGCAAATGTGCTTTCAATCTCCACCTTTTTGGTAACTGATGACAACATATAGATCAAAGCTTCGACATATGATTTAATCAATGAATTTAATTGTCGCTTTGAGAAGTATGTGATAAGCAAGAGCTCCCCCTAAATTTGTGCATTATTTTGAATTTGTGTTTGAATGCAAATGCACAATCGATTAGGTTCATGGGGCACTTCTTCCATGTCACATACAACTTGGTGGTGTGCGAGAGTAATAAGAATGAATATGATAGCACAACACAATCAAGAAAAGGTGAATGATCATCTCATAACTATCATAGAGATAGGAAATAGTAGCAACACACATCAAGTGTATGATCAAACACCGACAAAGTTTAACGCATCCAAACAAAAGATGGCAAATGTTTTTGAAACAGCATGTGAAAACCAAATGCTCTCCCTCTCTCGAAGCCCTAGTGATCTATACAACTTCTCCCCCTTTGGCAACAAGTTACCAAAAGTTCAAAAGTATAGATCTAAACTTCTCCTTGGGCTGATCTCCTCCGGTAGCTGAAGTTGGAGTCGAGAGAACTGCGTCGGCAAAGACTTCGGCTGAAGTCATAGACGGTGTTGGTGTAGCAACTAGAGGAACCAGAGCTAAAGTGACTGTAGCTGGCTCTGATGAAGAAGGCCTCAACTCTGGAGCTAGCATTATGACTGATATGGCTTGGGCAGTGAACTGAGTGCCTGGCTTGAGAGGAGAGACATCCTCATCATCTGAAGTGTCCTCATCCGTGGAGTGTGGGATAGGGACATCATCAACTTCCTTCTTGAGCTCATTCACGGTCTTGGTCAGCTCATCCACCTTGTCATTTAGGGTCCTGATCCTATTGTCAAAGATCCTCACAAGACCATTCTGATTCTCCAAAATGTCCTTGATGTCCTTCTACATGCCCTGAACGGTAGTGATCAAGAGATCCATTTGCTCGTTCCTGGATCTAGGGACTTGAGCACTAGTGGCTCTAGCTGCCTTTGCCTCTGCCTCTGCTGCAGCTGATGTGGGATGATCTGGGTCCATCACCACAACATTATCCTCGAACTCTGGTAAGAGTGGCAAATGTGGTTTGTCAAGCACAAAAATGTGCTTCTCTAGCTTAGAGTTGATAAGCATCTGGATATAAGGTGCATAGCAACATGAGCGCTTCTGGTCAATAGCAACTCCCCTCATAGTATCCACAATCAAGTCCATCACTTTGAATCTAGTGTGTTGATCTAGATGGATCAGCATGTTGATGGAGAAGCCTCGGATCATATTCTCATCTCTAGACTTAGGTAACAAGGTATTCCTCAAGATGGTGTTGATAGTGCAAAGACCAGCCTGAAGGAAATAGATAGATCTTAGCTTGTGAGACTTCAGGTGTGTAGCAGGAATCTCCTTGTACATGTTCTTCCTGGCATTGTGGCTTGCCTTGTTCTCGGAATAGACATTGATATCACCATCTTGCACTTTTGGGACTCCTAAGATGGCAGCCCACTCCTCAACTGTGGACTCATATCTTGCACCTTCAGTCATCCATACAATTCTACCATCATCATAGAAATGAGCAGTGGAGTAGAATTGCATGATCATCTCATCATTCCATGCTGTAAATTCCTTGCCAATAAACTTGTCCAGGCCAATACAATGAAAGTTGTCTTGCACACTTGAGAAGTAGTCTTCATTGTCCTTGATGTACTTCAAATCCACATACCTCATGTCACTGACAACAGGGCTCTTGTCAAGCAACACAATCTCATAGAAATCTTGTTGTTCTTTGATGTGCAACCTGTAGTCAACAATAGTCTTCCACTTTGCATATGGATCAGTTGCTCCCCATTCTCTCAAACCTAAGTACTTCCTCTTCTTCATGTCCTCAGCCTGCAGATGGCTGGCATTGTGCACTGGAAGGTGTGGTCTCAGCTTCATCAAAGCAGTCGCATCAACATCTTCTGCATCTCTGGAGGTGGATCCCTTGTTCTTCTCAAAGCTGGAATCTCTATGGATAACCTCTTGGACTTCTTAGCAGAAGCTTTCTTGGGTGCATACTTTGTGCTCTTGGATGGAGCTTGCTTTGGCATAACATCAGACATCAATTTCTTCTGCTTCTTCTTGGGAGGAGCCTTGGCAGCTGGCTCTTCCTCTTCTTCTGCTTAACTTTGCTCTGGAGTCATCACCATGGTAGCAACTTTCCTGATGACTTGGACTAAGATTTTCCTTTCCCTCCTCTTCTTCTCTCCTGACTGCTTGGGCATAGATTTCTTGTGAGGCTCAATGGTCATGGTGCCTCTAGAGCTCTTAGGTGCTCTCATAGATCTAGAAGGGGCAATAAACGGAGGTTGGAGGTTGGAGGTTGAAGGATAATCGATGGAGAAGCCCTAATGCGCATGAAACGGAGGTTGGAGCGCAAGAGGGGGTGAAATCATACCCTATCTTGGTGACGACTTCGCTACGGCAGCGACGGGGGTGGAGATTCTATCAACGGCGGAGGCGCTCGATGACCAGGGGCCTTGATTCAACATCTTAGGGTTTTGGAGGGGGCGACGGTTGAAGAAAGATTTCAAAGGTCGGGTCCGCCTTAATATATACCCTTAGCTGTTGGTGACACCGATTCTAACTTTTCGGGTCACCGAGTTCCTCAATTGTCTGCTGACATGGAAACTTGATGTAGCCGAGAAGATGGAATTGGTGGTATCGAGATTGAAAAACCAGATCAACCCTAGGCATTCGATGAGATTGAGATTTTGGGTTGGTTTCGCCGAGATGCACTTGGGAGGTTTTAATGGTCAGTCTTTGTCAATGCAGAACTCCGAGTGATCCTCACACAGAGAGATCGAAAAGTACTTGTTCAAATTTTGTGATGCAGCATGAATAGAATTTGAGATGATAAAGCATCGATAGCTAGAGAGTGGTCCTAGGCATTCTAGTACATCCAATTGGCGAAAGAAAAAACAAAGTCCATATAGCAATAATTGGATGTCCTCGAATGGATAAAGAAATGCAGACCAACATGCTCACACAATAAGATGTCAAATGAAATCATGGCAAACATGCACATACATACTAGCATCTATCAAGAACTTTGGCGATGATGTGGTCATCTATATATGAGTATATTGACTTAGGAGCCAAGTAAGAATACTTGATCATAGGTCATACTCATCGTTTAAGCACGAGTGGGGTTACCACTTTTACATAAAGCATTTAATGTTGTCACATACTATGAGATGCTTTGACTCAAGTCTTAGAGTAAAGCTCCCCCTTGAGGTGACACCCCCCATAGGAGTGATACACTAACCTTGGGTTTTGTGGAGGAAGGCTTCATGTCGATGAAGTAGTGGTGCATGCTCAATGTTGATGAAGATCACCATGAGTTGGGAGCATCCTTGTTGTTTCTTACTCTTCTCACCTACATGGTTTAGTCCCAACACACAAGATACAAATACAAGAATATCTATGGACATGGAGTGCAAAGCATACATGATGATGTCCATTGATGTGTTGATTACGTTGTCCCTTGCTTACCTTTGAGGGAATGTGTGACTCCTTGAACTATTGCATGATGTTGATGTTGATTGCAACTAGTTCTTGCCAATAATGAATATGAGTGAATTTCAGTGGTGGAGTCACCCCTCAAAAACTTCTCTGGTTCTTGTTCTTAGGGACCAACATCAAGTTGATGGGGATCCTTGACGTTGAGGTGGCACTTGTAGAAGTTGAGCTTGAAGTAGCCTTGGGAACCCACTTCACCAAAGCTTGGGATTCATCTTCATATGAGTCAACGTCCTCTTGAAGTTTGTTCTTGCCCTTGAGCTTGTGGTCTTGTGGTGGAAGGTCATATTGAGCTTTTGTTCCCTTGGGGAGAGTATTTTCATACTTATCCTTTTGAGGAACAAACTTGGGCTTGGGGTATTGAACTTCTTCCCATTCAACTCCATTAGCATTGAAGTAGCCAATGCCATGGTTCTTCCGGTATCCTCCGTGCTTGCGAACAATTTCCTGAAACTACTTACACCCAGCAAAACTCTTGTAGATACGTTTCTCTATAATCCCTTTCAAAAGTTCATTTTCTTGCTCAAGTGTAACTTGGCTAAGAGAAGTGTTAGTGGGATCAATAGAACTACTAGAAGCAATATCATTGGATTTATCATTTTTATTGTTACTAGTTGAAGAACCTTTCTTGCCTTTTTTACTAGTTTGCTTATCCTTAACTTGTGGACTGAATGTAGACAAGAGAAGTCGTTTGGCTAGATAAGAGGAGGTCTTCTTTCAAAGATCGTCATTGATCGATTTTAGGAACTCATGTTCTTGCTCCTAATTGAGCTTCTCGAAGTGGAGCTTCTCATGTGTTCTTTCAAGCTCTCTATGATCTTGTAGAGTAGACTCATGACTCGTCTCTTGAGCTTCGTCTTCTTGGTGACTCTTCTTTCCTTTTGTAGGGAGCCATGCACTAATTGGAGTAGTGTTCGGTCTTCCCACAGTTGTAGCAGTTTCAGTCACGACTTGACGAATGCTTCTCTTCATATCTTGAGTTGGAGCTTCGATCTTTGCCTCTATTCTTGTAGAACTTGTTGAATTTCTTGACCATGAGGCATATCTCTTCATTTGTGACAAGGTTGTCACTTGAAGTTGCGGGAGCATCACTTGTGGCTTTATAAGCACCGCTAGACTTATTGTGAAGCTCTTCCTTGTCCTTGAGTGTCATCTCATGAGCAACAATCCTTGCAATCACTTCCCTAGGCTTGAGATCTTTGTAGTTGGGCATCATTTGCATCGATGTGCATACGGTGTCATATCTATCATCCAAAGCTCGAAGTATCTTCTTGATGATGAATTTGTCAGTAATTTCTTCGCTTCCTAAGCCGACAATCTCATTGGTGATGAGAGCTAGCTGATAATCCACAAGTATAGGGGATCGCAACAGTTTTCGAGGGTAGAGTATTCAACCCAAATTTATTGATTTGACACAAGGGGAGCCCAGGAATATTCTCGAGTATTAGCAGCTGAGTTGGCAATTCAGCCACACCTGAAAGACTTAATATCTACAACAAAGTATTTAGTAGCAAAGTAGTATGGAAGTAACGGTAGCGATATCAAAAGTAACGGTAGCAGTTTTGTAGTGATTGTAACAGTAGCAACGAAAAAGTAACTTAGCAAGGATCAATATGTGAAAATATCGTAGGCAATGGATCAGTGATTGATAATTATGTTGGATGGCATTCATCATGCAACAGTTATAACATAGGGTGACACAGAACTAGCTCCAATTCATCAATGTAATGTAGACATGTATTCCATATAGTCATACCTGCTTATGGAAAAGAACTTGTATGTCTTTTGTCCTACCCCCCTGGCAGCGGGGTCATAATGGAAACTAAGGGATACTAAGGCCTCCTTTTAATAGAGAACCGGACGAAAGCATTATCACTTACTGAATACATGAATTCTTCAAACTACGGTAATCACCGGAAAGAATCCCAGTTATTATCACCCTGGGGGATGCGGATCATAACTCGAAATAGGTGTCTACAACTTGCAAGATAGGATCAAGAACACATATATATTCACTAAAACATAATAGGTTCATATCTGAAATCATGGCACTCGGGCCCTAGTGACAAGCATTAAGCATAGCAAAGTCATAACAACATCAATCTCAGAACATAATGGATACTAGGGATCAAACCCTAACAAAACTAACTTGATTACATGATAAATCCCATCCAACCCATCACCGTCCAGCAAGCCTAAGATGGTTTTACTCACGAATGACGGAGAGCATCATGGAATTGGTGATGATGATGGCGTTGATTTCCCCTCACCGGAGCCCAAAACGGACTCCAGATTTGGTCTCCCGAGGAAGAACAGGAGGTGGCGACGGCTTCGTATCGTGAAACATGATGAACTCTTCTCTCTGATTTCTCTCTCTATGGAATAGGAATAAATAGGAGTGGAATTGAGGACGGTGGAGCAGCAGGGGCCCCACAAGCCTGCGAGGCGCGGCCAGGGGGTGGCCGTGCCTGACAGGCTTGTGGCCTGTGGATGGCCCCCCTATGGTTGATTCATGTGCCAGTATTTTTTATTAAATCCAAAAATATTCTTTGTAAATTTTCAGGTCAATCCGAAAATTTTTATTTCTGCAGAAAAATAACACCAAGGCAATTCTGCTGAAAACAACGTCAGTCCGGGTTAGTCCCATTCAAATCATGCAAATTAGAGTCCAAAACAAGGGCAAAAGAGTTTGGAAAAGTGGATATGATGGAGGAATATCAACTCCCCCCCAGCTTAACCCATTGCTTGTCCTCAAGCAGTTCATTTGATAAACTGAAAGTGCTAAAGAAAAGATTTTACAAACTCTGTTTGATCTTGTTGTTGTAAATACGTCTAACTAATGTTCAGATTTCCAGCAAAGATCATGGACTAACCACATTCACAATAACATTTAGTTCTCACATTTACTCTTATCAATGACATAATCAACTAGCAAACAATAATAAAAGCTCTCGGATGACAACACTTTTTCAAAACAATTATGATATAATATGATGAAATGATATCTCGCTAGCCCTTTTTGAGACCGCAAAACATAAACGGAGAGCATCTCTAAAGAACAAGGACTGACTAGACATTGTAATTCACGGTGAAAGAGATCCATTCTGCTCATACTCAATATCAATTAACAGCAAATCATACAAATGACGGTGGTGCTCTCTAACTTGTGCCTTTTATGAGAAGAGGATGACTCAACAATAAAGTAAATGGAAAGGCCCTTCACAGAGAGAAGCATTGATTTGCAGAGGTGCCAAAGCTCGAGTTTTTAAAACAGAGATAAGTAATGATTTTTGAGCGGTATGCTTCCATTGCTCACATAACGACCAAAAGATTTTCAACATCTTCCATGCTAGATACATTATAGGCGGTTCCCAAACAGAATGATAAAGTTTTTACCCCTCCATCACCAATCAGTCACACTCCACGGCGAGTCGAATCCACGGGTACCGTCCATACAAACACAGTCCTGTGGGAGTTTTGTTTAATTATGCTTTGCTTTTATTTCGAGCGTGGAACTAGGCATCCCAATTACCAGCCACTTTCTCGTGAATGTTAGTGAATCAACACATATTGTGAGAATAAGCCACCTAGCATGGAATATACTATCAGCCCCCAGTCGCCACATGAGCGATTTGGGCATACAAAATAGAATGTTTATTTGAAGGTTTAGAGTTTGGCACATGCAAATTTGCTTGGAACGGCAGGTAAATACTGCATATAGGCAGGTATGATGGACTCATATGGAACAACTTTGGGTTTGAGTGATTGGATGCACAAGCAGTATTCCCGCTTAGTACAAGTGAAGGCCAGCAAAAGACTGGGGAGCGACCAACTAGAGAGCGACACTGTCATCAACATGCTTTGAGATTAACTAACATTGAATGCAAGCATGGGTAGGATATAAATCACTATGAACATAAATACCATAGAGGCTATGTTGATTTTGTTTCAACTACATGCATGAACATGTGCCAAGTCGAGCCACTTGAATCTATTAGAGGAGGATACCATCCCATCATACTATGTCACAACCATTTTAATATGCATGTTGGCACCCAGGACAAACCATTATCCACTCTTAGCTAATTAAGCATGGCATGAGTAACTATAATTTCTAATTGTCATTGCAAATATGTTTCACCCATAATGAACTGAATTCGGAACGATGAGATAATCATATTTACAAAAGCAAGATAGGTCGAGTTCATACCAGCTTTTCTCCATCTCAATATTTTCATCAAATATCGTCATTATTGCCTTTCACTTGCACGACCGAATGGTGTGGATGATAATAAGAGTGCACGTGCATTGGACTAAGCTGGAATCTCCAAACAATAACTCAAAGGAGAAGACAAGGTAACATGGGCTCTCTAATAGGTAAACAATAATGCATATGATAGCCACTCGACATTTTCATTGTGGTCTTCTCCTTACGACCCAAAGAAAGAAAAATCAAAACAAGAACGAGAAAAACTATTTACACGGAAAAGCTCCCAAGAAGCAAAAGAAGAACGAAAAATCTTTTTCGGTTTTCTTTTAATGCTACAACTAAGCAACTAGAAGACCAAACTAGAACTATTTTTTTTTGTATTTTTCAAAGTTAATTAAACACACAAAAAGAAAGCGAAACAAGGAAATAAACTACCATGGATGGTACAATGAAAGAGTATGAACATCGACTACTAAGATGAGTGTGTGAACATGAATGTAAAGTCGGTGAGAAATACGTACTCCCCAATCTTAGGCTTTTGGCCTAAGTTGGTCTAGGGCCATGGATGGCTCGGGTAATATCAGAAGTTATAGTTGGGGTTGTGGTGGGCTACAACAGCCACCGCCTAAATGACTGCAGCGTGAAGGCGAGCTGCTTCTGCATTTCTCTCATACTCGTTTGCCTCCTCTCTGGTTATAAAGTATCTCTATTTTTCTTGAAAGTTAAAGAAAGCAGGAGCAGGAAGGGTAACATGGACAACACGCTATCTATCAAAAATTAGTCGGTACTGGAGGGATTGTTCATTCCTTTCAAGAAACTGAAAACGTACCAAAGCCTCATAATCAAGGAAAGCAGGTGGTAACTCAATATCATTTCCCTGTATGGGTACCCCAAGATAATTAGCTACACGCGTGGCATAAATCCCACCGAAGAAATCTACATCCTTAGCATTATTATGCAACCTTCTGGAAATAATGGCTCCAAAGTTATATCGCCTTTCCCCCATTACTGCACTCTTAAGAATACTGAGATCGGTAGTACAAAGGTGGCTATGCTTAGTTTTACCGTTAATACATCTACCTACGAACCGAGCAAAATAGTGTATAGCAGGAAAGTGAATGCTCCCCATGGTAGCCTGTGTAATAATTCTAGTTTCTCCGACGGTAATGCTAGCAAGAAAATCATTAAATTCAGTTTTGGGCGGATCACGATAGCTACCCCATTGTGGAATTTTGCATGCATGATTAAAATCCTCTATGTCCAAAGTATATGATTTGTCATAAAGGTCAAATAGGATAGAAGGTTTATTACGATTGAGTGAAAATTCAAACCTCCGCACGAAAGAATCCGTGAGTTGATGGTATTGCTTGCATTTGTCCAAAACGAATTCCTCAAGGCCAACATTTCTTGTGTATGCGTAGAATTCTTCCTTGAAACCTGTAAGGGCATATTTCTACCTAAGTGGTTTTGGTGATTGATGACAATGCCTTTGCAGACTAATCGTGTGCATTGAGCATTTCAGATATCTTAGGTCTAGGCACAAGACGATTCAGTGCCCCTCGGAATCTCTCGAAGACGATTGTTCTCTACATTTCCTTTCGATGGATTTGAGTCATAGGAAAGCCGTACTATTAAGAGGGGGTCCGCTTCGGAAAGGTCTGGGTGGAATCAACACGTACACATCTATTCCTTTGCACCACCTTTCCCTTTCTTCAATGGAGCTCCAACTCATATTCCTTCACTGTTCAAAAGGAAAGCCTGCTGCGTGTTAGAGTTCAGTGGTCTACGGTAGTACCGCTCCAGGGAGCGGTAGTACCACAGGTGCCAGCGGTAGTACCGCCCCCTCGAGCGGTAGTACTGCTGTCTCCTGCCCTGGCACTTGCACCTGCGGTAATAGGCGCGGATGTAATTTTTTACATCCGCCCTATTACGGTAGTACCATGATTCACGTCCGGTACTACCGTGCCGGACTTTTTCGCACAGTTTCCCTCTGCGGAGGTTGGCACAAAAGTAATTTTTTACTTCTGTGCACCTCCAATGCCTGCCTCTGCCGACCTGTGGTAGTACCGCTGGTTGTCCTGTGCAAACGGCCAGGGGCAGTTACTCCCACGTGAGCGGTATTACCGCGCAGGGCTGCAGTAGTACCGCAAGCCCGCATGGTAGTACCATGGCTGTTGCGGTAGTACCGCGACGCGCGGGGCTGAGGGAGTGGATAACGGTTGGATCTTATCCCCCACTATAAAAGGGAGGTCTTATTCTCCAAGAATCTCACCTCTTCCTTCCCAAACTCCATTGTTGCTCCAAGCTCCATTTTAGCCTGATCTCTCTCCCTAGCCAACCAATCTTGTTGATTTCCTAGGGATAGGTTGAGAAGGCCCCGATCTACACTCCACCAAGAGAAATTTGATTCCCCCACTAATCCCTTGCGGATCTTGTTACTCTTGGGTGTTTGAGCACCCTAGACGGTTGAGGTCACCTCAGAGACACATTCCATTGTGGTGAAGCTTCATGGTGTCGTTGGGAGCCTCCAATTCAGTTGTGGAGATTGCCCCAACCTTGTTTGTAAAGGTTCGGTCACCGCCTTCAAGGGCAGCAATGGTGGAATCACGACATCTCGCATTGTGTGAGGGCGTGAGGAGAATACGGTGGCCCTAGTGGCTTCTTGGGGAGCATTGTGCCTCTGCACCGCTCCAATGGAGACGTACTTCCCCACAAGGGAAGGAACTTCGGTAACACATCCTCGTCCCCACCGGCTCCACTTTTAGTTATCGCACATCTTTACTTCTTGCAAGCTTTTATTGTGTTATATCCCTTGCTTGCTTGTGCACTTGTTGTGATTAGCATCATATAGGTTATTCACCTAGTTGCACATCTAGCTAACTTATTTGATGCTAAAGCTTAATTGTTAAAGAAAATTGAAAATGTGTTAGTTGCCTATTCACCCCCTCTAGTCAACCATATCGATCCTTTCAAAACCGGCATCACTCATGAATTGATCCGATGGCCATTCACAAGGTCGTACTTGTGCTTCCCTTAGTGGTTCAAGGTCGGTCTAACATATCGTGAGTCTCGGGGCCTTCTTGCTCGATGAACCCCCTTGAAACACCCTCCTCAACATTTTTTTCTTTTTCTGAAAAATTCTGAAATTTTTAGTGACTCAAAATAAGAGTAAACAAAACTCAATAAAACTCATAGCAACTACTCCTACAAGTGCCTAGAGGCTATATTATGCATCAAAACTACTTCAGACCATACAAATTTGACATGCAAGCTCAAGAACAAGGTCACCACAGCAGAAAAAATTTGCAATATATAAAGCACTAGAACAAAAACTAATTGGATCATTGGAGGAGTCACATACCTAGGAACAATCTCCCAAAACAGTTTTACGAATGAAGCTTTGCACAAGGAGATCGAAAATGGCAGCAAAATGAGCTAGAACATGGGTTTGAGCAATGGTGGGATTTTTTCTGGAGGATGATGAAGTGGATGGGTGCTAGAATAATGAAGGGGGGGGGGCACATGGGACCCACAAGCCTGCTAGGCGTGGCCAGGGGGTGGTTGAACTTTGTGGGGTTGTGACCCACTAGTGTGGCCCCCTATAGTGTGCTCAGTGCCAGATATTTATAAATATTCCAGAAAAAATCATACTACAGTTTCAGGGCATTTGAAGAACTTTTATTTCCAGGTCATTTTTCTATTGCATGGAAAACTCAAAAAGCAGAAAAATAATAGCATTTTACTTAATTTAATCTTACTAATAGAAAGTAAAAGTTGGGTACAGAAAGTTGTGCTTTGTAAATTCAACCATCTCATGCTCATCAAAAGGAATCCATCAATAAGGTTGATCAAGTCTTATTAACAAACTTCTTTTGAATACCATGAAACCGAAGAATTTTTGAATAACACTAAGTTACCTCAATGGGGATATGCATTTCCCCAACAATAAGTATATCATATTTCTTCTTGACAGTAGGAAGAGGGAATTCAAAGTCTCCAATAATAATCGTTGGAATTTTTTCAGTGGAGTCGATACTATGAACTTGAGGTTGTTTCTTCGGAAAGTTTATCGTATGCTCATTACCATTAATATGAAAAGTGACATTGCCCTTGTTGCAATCTATAACAGCCCCTGCAGTATTCAAAAAGGGTCCACCAAGGATGGTAGACATACTGTCGTCCTCGGGAATATCAAGAACAACAAAGTTCGTTAAGATAGTAGCATTCGCAACTACGACAGGTACATCCTCACAAATACCAATAGATAGAGCAGTTGATTTATCAGCCATTTGCAAAGAGATTTCAGTAGGTGTCAACTTATTCAAATCAAGTCTACGATATAAAGATAAAGGCATAACAATAACACCAGCTCCCATATCACATAAAGTAGTTTTAACGTAATTCCCTTAATAGAGCATGGTATAGTTGGTATTCCTGGATCTCCTAATTTCTTTGGTACTCCACCCTTAAAAGTATAATTAGCAAGCATGGTGGAAATTTCAGCTTCCGATATCTTCCTTTTATTAGTCACAATATCTTTCATATACTTAGCATAAGGAGACATTTTCAGAATATCAGTCAAGCGCATACGCAAAAAGACAGGTCTAAGCATTTCAACAAAGTGCTCCAAATCCTCATCAAGTCATCATCCTCTTTCTTGCATGGTTTAGGAGGAAAGGGCATGGGTTTATGAACCCATGGTTCTCTTTCTTTACCTTGCTTCCTAGCAACAAAATCTCTTTTGTCATATCTTTTATTCTTAGGTTGTGGGTTATCAAGATCAACAGCAGGTTCAATCTCCACATCTTTATCATTACTAGGTTGAGCATCAACATGAACATCATCATTAATATTATCACTAGGCTCATGTTCATCACCAAATTGTGTCTCAGCATCAGAAACAAAAATATGATTTGGTTTTTCAGGTGTGTGTATAACAGGTTCACTAGCAACATGTAAAGTTCTATCATCATCCTTATTTCTCTTATTACTGGAACGACTAGGTACATCAAAATTACCCCTTTGATAATCCTGCTTAATTCTCTTAGGATGACCCTCAGGATACAAAGGTTCCCGAGTCATTCTACCACCTCTAGTCACAACTTTAATAGAATGATCATTGTTCTTACTATTCATATCATTAAGCAAATCATTTTGTGCCTTAAGTACTTGTTCTACTGGAGTAGTTACCATGGAAGCATGTTTACTAATCAGTTTAAGATCATTGATAGTTCTACTCATATAATTGCCTAAGTGATCTAGCATGAAAGCATTATGTTTCAATTGTATACTAATATAAACATTAAATTTTTCTTGCTTAACAACAAAATTATCAAACTCAGCCAAGCATTGGCTAGCAGACTTATTATAAGGAATATCACTTTCATCAAATCTACAAAGAGAATTTACCTCTACTATCTATGTCGGGTTATCAAGACCATGTATTTCTTCAATAGGTGGTAGATTCTTAACATCTTCAGCTTTAGTGCCTTTTTCTTTCATAGATTTCTTTACCTCTTGCATATCTTCAGTACTGAGAAATAGAATACCTCTTTTCTTTGGAGTTGGCTTCGGAGGTGGTTTGGGAATAGTACAATCATTATCATTGGTCAATATATTATTCAATAGTATTTCATCTTGTTCAACGGTTCATTCCCTGAAAACACAACCACCACAACTATCTAGGTGGTCCCTAGAAGCATCAGTTAGTCCATTATAAAAGATATCAAGTATTTCATTTTCTTGAGAGGATGATCAGGCAAAACATTTAGTAATTGGAGAAGCCCCCCAAGCTTGTGGGAGACTGTGTTCTTCAATTTGCACAAAGTTAAATATTTCCTGCAAGGCAGCTTGTTTCTTATGGACAGGAAAATATTTTTCACAAAAGTGATATATCATATCCTGGGCTATGCACACAACTAGGAGCAAGAGAGTTGAACCATATCTTAGCATCACCCTTTAGTGAGAAAGGAAACAACTTAAGGATATAGTAATAACAAATTTTTTCCTCATGAGTAAATAGGGTGGCTATATCATTCAATTTAGTGAGATGTGCCACAACAGTTTCAGATTCATAGCCATGGAAAAGATCAGATTCAATCAAAGTAATTAACTCAGGATCAATAGAGAATTCATAATCCTTATCAGTAACAAAGATAGGTGAAGTAGCAAACTTAGGATCATATTTCATTCTAGCATTCAAAGATGTTTCTTTCCACTTGCATAGTAATTTCTTATGATCATCTCTATCCTTACAAGAAAGAAAGTCCCTAGCTACCTCTCCTTCCATAACATAACCCTCGGGAATATCAGGCAATTCATATCTAGGAGAGATAGTTCTAGCATGTGTCTCAAGTTGTTCAGTTTCAATAATTTCATCAGTTTCAGAAGTATCATAATTTTCAGCATTGACTCTAGCAATTTGTTCATCGAGAAATTGACCCAGTGGCACAGTATTATCAAGCAAAGTATCATCATAAGAATCATGCATAGAATAAGTGGCATCATCAATTACTTGCGACATATCAGAATTACTAGCAGGTGGTGGTGTCGCAAACTTACTCATAACAGAAGGTGAATCAAGTGTAGAGCTAGATGGTAGTTCCTTACCTCCCCTCATAGTAGAGGGATAGATCTTGGTTTTAGGATCTTACATATTCTTCATAGTGAATCAGAGAATAGATCTATGCTCCCCGGCAATGGCGCTAGAAAAAGGTCCTGATAACCCACACGTATAGGGGATCGCAATAGTTTTCGAGGGTAGAGTATTCAACCCAAATTTATTGATTCGACACAAGGGGAGCCAAAGAATATTCTCTAGTATTAGAAGTTGAGTTTTCAATTCAACCACACCTGAAAGACTTAATATCTGCAACAAAGTATTTAGTAGCAAAGTAGTATGGAAGTAATGGTAGTGATAGCAAAAGTGACGGTAGTAGTTTTGTAGTGATTGTAACAGTAGCAACGGAAAAGTAACTTAGCAAGGATCAATATGTGAAAAGCTCGTAGGCAATGGATCAATGATGGATAATTATGTTGGATGGCATTCATCATGCAACAGTTATAACTTAGGGTGACACAGAACTAGCTCCAATTCATCAATGTAATGTAGGCATGTATTCCATATATAGTCATACATGCTTATGGAAAAGAACTTGCATGACATCTTTTGTCTTACCCTCCCGTGGCAGAGGGGTCCTAATGGAAACTAAGGGATATTAAGGCCTCCTTTTAATAGAGAACCGAACCAAAGCATTAGGACTTACTGAATACATGAACTCCTCAAACTACGGTAATCACAGGAAAGAATCCCAATTATTGTCACCCTGGGGGATGTGGATCATAACTCGTAATAGGTTTCTACAACTTGCAAGATAGGATCAAGAACACATATATATTCATGAAAACATAATAGGTTCAGATCTGGAATCATGGCACATGGGCCCTAGTGACAAGGATTAAGCATAGCAAAGTCATAGCAACATCAATCTCAGAACATAATGGATACTAGGGATCAAACCCTAACAAAACTAACTCGATTACATGATAAATCTCATCCAACCCATCACCGTCCAGCAATCCTACGATGGGATTACTCACAAACGATGGAGAGCATCATGGAATTGGTGATGAAGGACGGTTGGTGATGACGATGGCGTTGATTTCCCCTCTCCGGAGCCCAAAACGGACTCCAGATCTGGTCTCCCGAGGAAGAACAGGAGGGGCGACGACTCTGTATCATGAAACGCGATGAACTCTTCTCTTTGATTTTTTTCTCCGTGGATAGGAAGAAATAGGAGTGGAATTGAGGTCGATGGAGCAGCCGGGGCCCCACAAGCCTGCTAGGCGCGACCAGGGGGTAGCCGCACCTGGCAGGCTTGTGGCCTATGGGTGGCCCCCCTCTGGTTGATTCTTGCGCCAGTATTTTTATTGAATCCAAAAATATTCTCCATAAATTTTCAGGTCAATTCGAGGACTTTTATTTCTGCACAAAAATAACACCAAGGCAATTCTGCTGAAAACAACATCAGTCCGGGTTAGTTCCATTCAAATCATGCAAATTAGAGTCCAAAATAAGAGCAAAAGAGTTTGGAAAACTGGATATGATGGAGATGTATCACTAGCTTAGAGTACATCTCAGCGACTCCTTTACCATCCTTCATCTTAAACTTGTCAAGCTGACTTTGAAGAACATCCAACTTGGATTCTCTTACGGATGCGATACCTTCATGCATATCAACAAAAGTATCCCAAATCTCTTTTGCATTCTCAAGGGCTGATTTTGTTGAATTCTTCGGGGCATAGGCAGTTGAAGAGAATGTCACATGCTTGAGCATTGTATTGCAAATCTTTAATTCTTACGCGGTCGCTTCACGATCCGGTTCCCTCCCATCCGGAAAGAATTCACCTTGCAAACCAACACGAAGAACAACCCAAATGGTGGGTTATGACCAAGAATATGCATTTTCATTTTGTGCTTCCAACTAGCAAAATTTTTGCCATCAAAGTACGGACCTCTATGGTGATAATTTCCCTCGCTAAACGCCATATTCTCCTAGGTTGTGAAACCAATGCAATGGAGACCAAAGCTCTGATACCACTTGTAGACTCGACAGTTGGTTTAGAGGGGGGGGGGTGATAAGACTACTTGACAAAATAAAAATCTATTTTTCCCAATTTGAAGTGTTGGCTGATTTTAGCATTCATGGCAAGTCAAGCACACCCTACACATGCATGTCTATGAGTATAGCAGCGGAAAGTGAAGACAAGCATGAGTAGTAAAGGAAGGGTAGGAAGATCAAACGCATTTTGGTGACACAATGATTTTTCCCGTGGTTCCGATATATGCTGCTATTGTACGTCCACGTTTATGGAGTCTTCAACCCACGGAGGGTAACTGTCGCAAGAGTCCAGAGAGGGCTCTACCCACGAAGGGTTCCATGAAGAAGCAACCTTGACTATACCATAATGGCCTATGTCCATGGAGGTCTAGCATAACTCGGGGTAGATCTTCACGAAGTAGGCAATCTGCCTGCCCTTACAAACTTGTTGGTTCACTCCACAACATGAAGTAGGAGGATCCCAAGCGACACCTAACCAATCTAGGAGGCACCACCCTCCAAAAGGTAATAGGCTCAATAATGTCGATGAACTCCTTGCCCTTGTGATTCAAGATGATAGACTCCTCAACACTCAATCATTCTCTCATGGATTTGGCTTTGGTGGAAGAGATTGATTGGGTGGAAAGCAACTTGGGGAGGCTAGAGATCAAGATTCATATCGTTGGAATGGAATGGCATGATCTCAACACATGAGTAGGTGGCTCTCTCTCAGAAAATCATTTGGTATGAGTGTGGATTTGTTCTGAGTGCTTCTCTGTTGAGTGAGTGGTGATGGAGGGGTATATATAGACATCTCCAAAAATCCAACCGTTACACCTAAAGTGACCAACTCGGTGACACTGATGTGTGAATCTCGGTGGTACCAAAGTGATCCAAAGGTGACAACTTTTGAATCTCAATGAAGCCATATAGAAATCTCGGTGACACCGAAGAGTGGGCAATGGTTAGATGACAAGACTTGGTGGCGCCGATGCGAATAACTTGGTGGTACCGAATAGATGCAACCAGGCAACAGAAAGATTGTCATCATAACTCGGTTCCATAGAAACGGTGTTCGGTTGCACCGATAGGTAGGGTTTGGCTGGGCTCTGTCTAGGATGGAAAATCGGTATGGCCGAATGGAATTTCTTGGTGGCACCGATTTTGGTGTTTGGCTTAGACAAAATATGTGGAGAGCTTGTGGGTGTTTTTGGTGACTATCACTTGTGCACGTTTGAGCATCTTGTTCACCAACAGTACCTTACCCCTTTTAATAGTATTGGCTTTCCTATGGACTCAAAGTGATTTCTCACAAAGTAAAATGTAGAGTCCTCTTTGCTTGAGGCTTTTCCAATCCATTTCTTGCATCTAAGGGTTTCTCCACAATCCTTTTGCCAACCCATCATCGAACTTTCCTGAAATATGCTTAGTGGAAATATTAGTTCAATGATATATATGTTGTTATTAATTACCAAAACCACCAGGGGAGCAAATGTGCTTTCAGACTGCTATATTCTCTAATGTTTGTGAAAAGATTGTTGAGGTTTTGATGGATGATTTTTCCGTTTACGGTACTTCTTTTGATGATTGTCTGAGCAACCTTAATCGAGTTTTGTAGAGATGCCAATAGACTAATCTTGTTTTGAATTGGGAGAAGTGCCACTTTATGGTGAATGAAGGTATAGTACTTGGGCATAAAGTTTCTGAACAAGGCATTGAGGTAGATAAAGCCAAAGTTGATGGAATAGAGAAAATGCCATGCTCAAAAGATATCAAAGGTATAAGAAGTTTCCTTGGTCATGCTGGTTTCTATAGGCGTTTCATTAAAGGTTTCTCAAAGATTTCTAGGCCACTAACTAATCTTCTTCAAAAAGATGTTCCCTTTGTTTTTGATGATGATTGTGTACAAGCCTCTGAAATACTTAAGAAAGCCTTGATTTCTGACCCTATTATCCAACCATCTGATTGGAACTTACCATTTGAATTTATGTGTGATGGTAGTGATTATGTTGTTGGTGTTGTTCTAGGACAAATAGTAGACAAGAAATTGAATGTTGTTATTATGCTAGTAAAACCCTAGACCTGCTCATAGAAATTATGCTACTAATGAAAAGGAATTTTTAGCAATTGTGTTTTCCTATTATAAGTTTAGACCTTATATTGTTGATTCCAAAGTAACCATTCATTGATCATGCTGCTACTAAATACCTTATGGAAAAGAAATATGCTAAGCCTAGAATTATTAGGTGTGTGCTTTTACTTCAAGATTTTACTTGCATATCGTCGATAGGAAGGGATCTGAAAACCCCGTAGCAGGTAATTTGTCTAGGATGGAAAATGTCTTGATGACCCACTACCTATTGATGATAATTTTCCTGATGAGCAACTTGCTGTCATAAATACTTCATGTAGCACTCTTGGCATGCGGATTATGCTAATTACATTGTTGCTAAATATATTCTGCCTAGCTTCACCTATCAACAAAAGAAAAATTGTTTTATGATTTAGGTCATTACTTTTTGGATGACCCACATCTTTATAAAGGAGTAGATGGTTTTATTAGACGTTGTGTACCTGAGCATGGACATGGATAGATTCTATGGAA
This sequence comes from Hordeum marinum, assembly GCA_022496015.1. NCBI lineage: Eukaryota > Viridiplantae > Streptophyta > Magnoliopsida > Poales > Poaceae > Hordeum > Hordeum marinum. The sequence continues at coordinate 272,318,593 of CM039672.1, read as the reverse complement.
GTGTCATTCTAAGGCTTATGGAGGATACCATGCTGGTGAGAGAACTGCACACAAGGTATTGCAATTCGGTTTTTATTAGCTTACTCTTTTTAAAGATGCTCGTAAGTGATACGTCCATTTTGCATCATGCTTTTAGGTTGATATTTATTGCATTATGGGCTGTTATTAGACGTTATGGTACAATACTTATGCCTTTTCTCTCTTATTTTACAAGGTTTACATGAAGAGGGAGAATACCGGCAAATGGAATTTTGGATTGGAAAAGGAGAAAATCTGAGATACCTATTCTGCAGAACTCAAAAAGTCCTAAAAATTTACGAAGAATTATTTCGGTATATATGAAAAAATATTGGGCAAAATAGATGCCAGAGGTGGGCCACCAGGAGGTGACAAGCCTGCCAGGCGCCGCCAACCCCTGACCGCGCCTCGCAGGCTTGTGGCCCACCTGGCAGGCCCCCGACGCCCATATTCTACTATATGGAGGGTTTGACCTAGAAAAAAAATCAGAAGAGAGCTTTCGGGACAAAGAGCCGCCACCTTGAAGCGAAACTTGGACAGAGCCAATCTAGAGCTCCGACAGGGCTGTTCTGCCAGGGAAACTTCCCTCCCAGAGGGGGAAATCGAAGCCATCGTCATCACCAACGATCCTCTCATCGAGAGGGGGTAAATCTCCATCAACGTCTTCACCAGCACCATCTCCTCTCCAAACCCTAGTTCATCTCTTGTATCCGATCTTTGTCTCAAACCTCAGATTGGTACCTGTGGGTTGCTAGTAGTGTTGATTACTCCTTGTAGTTGATGCTAGTTGGTTTACTTGGTGGAAGATCATATGTTAAGATCTTTTATGATAATTGATACTCCTCTGATTATGAACATGAACATGTTTTGTGAGTAGTTACGTTTGTTCCTAAGGAAATATGATAAGTCTTGTTATAAGTAATCATGTGAATTTGGTATTCGTTCGATATTTTAATGAGATGTATGTTGTCTCTCCTCTAGTGGTGTTATGTGAACGTAGACTACATAACACTTCAGCATTATTTGGGCCTAGGGTAAGGCATTGGGAAGTAATAAGTAGAGGATGGGTTGCTAGAGTGACAGAAGCTTAAAACCTAGTTTATGTGTTGCTTCATAAGGGGCCGATTTGGATCCATATGTTTCATGCTATGGCTAGGTTTACTTTAATTCTTTTTTCGTAGTTGTGGATGCTTGCGATAGGGGTTAATCATAAGTGGGTGGTTTTTCCAAGTAAGGGCAACACCCAAGCACTGGTCCACCCACATATCAAATTATCAAAGTAACGAACGTGAATCAAATGAGCATGATGAAAACTAGCTTGACAGAAATTCCCATGTGTCCTCGGGAGCGCTTTGCTTTATATAAGAGTTTTTATAGTCCTATCCTTTGCTACAAAAAGGATTGGGCAACCTTTCTACACCCTTGCTACACTTGTTACTTGTTACTCGTTACGAATTATCTTATCACAAAACTATCTGTTACCGATAATTTCAGTGCTTGCAGAGAATACCTTACTGGAAACCGCTTGTCATTTCCTTCTGCTCCTCGTTGGGTTCGACACTAATACTTATTGAAAGGACTAGATAGATCCCCTATGCTTGTGGGTTATCAAGACTCTTTTCTGGTGCCGTTGCCGGGGAGTGAAGCGCCTTTGGTAAGTGGAATCTAGTAAGGAAAAATTTATATAGTGTGCTGAAATTTACTGTCACTTGTTACTATGGAAAGTAATCCTTTGAGGGGCTTGTTCGGGGTATCTTCACCTCGACCGAAAACACAGAGAGTTGTCCCTAAACCTACTGAACCTACTTAAAATATCTATTATGAAATTGCTTCAGGTATGATAGAGAACTACTGGCTAGTCCTTATGCAGGAGATGGAACACGACATCCTGATTTACATCTAATCTATGTGGATGAAGTTTGTGGATTATTTAAGCTTGCAGGTTTGCCCGAGGATCACATCAAGAAGAAGGTATTTCCTTTATCTTTGAAGGAGAAGGCATTGACATGGTATAGGCTATGTGATGATATTGGATCATGGAGCTACAACTGATTTAAAATGGAATTTCATCAGAATTTCTACCCTATGCATCTAGTTCATCGTGACAGGAATTATATTTATAACTTTTGGCTTCGTGAAGGAGAAAGAATCGCTCAAGCTTGGGGGAGGCTTAAGTGAATGTTATATTCATGTCCCAATCATGAGCTCTCGAGAGAAATTATTATTCAGAATTTTTATGCTCGTCTTTCTTGTAATGATCAATCCATGATCGATACTTCTTGTGCTGGTTACTATATGAAGAAGGATATTTACATCAAATGGGATTTATTGGAAAGAATCAAACGCAACTCTGAAGATTGGGAACTCGATCAAGGTAAGGAGTCATGTATGAACCTTAAGTTTGATTGTGTTAAATCCTTCGTAGACACCGATGCTTTTCATGAATTTAGCACTAAATATGGACTTGACTCTGAGATAGTAGCTTCTTTTTGTGAATCTTTTGCTGCCCATGTTGATCTCCCTAAGGATAAGTGGTTTAAATATCATCCTCCCATTAAAGTGAAAGTAGTTGAACCTATTAAAGTTGAAAATAAAAATATTACTTATAATGTTGATCCTATTATTCCTGCTGCTTACATTTAGAAACCACCTTTCCCTGTTAGAATAAAGGAACATGCTAAAGCTTCAACTATGGTTCGTAAGAGCTATGCTAGAACACCAACACCCCCTGAGGAAAATTAAAGTTGAGCCTAGTATTGCTATGGTTAAGGATCTCTTGGTTGATAATATTGAAGGGCATGTTATTCAATTTTGTGATGAAGCCGCTAGAATTGCTAAACCTGAAGCTAAAGATAAGCATAGACCCATTGTTGGCACGCCTGTTGTTTCTATTAAAATAGGAGACCATTGTTATCATGGCTTATGTGATATGGGTGCTAGTGTGAGTGCAATTCCCTTTACATTATATAAAGAGATTATGAATGATATTGCACCAGCTGAGTTAGAGGAAATTGATGTTATAATTAAACTTGCTAATAGAGATACTATATCACCAGTTGGGATTATTAGATATGTTGAAGTATTGGGTGGGAAAATAAAATATCCTACTAATTTTCTTGTTCTTGGTTCCCCACAAGATGATTTTTGTCCCATTATATTTGGTAGACCCTTCTTGAATACCGTTAATGCTAGGATAGATTGTGAGCAGGAAACGATTACCGTAAGTTTTGGGGATACGTCTCATGAGTGTAATTTCTCTAAATTTCATAGACAACCCCATGATAAAGAATTTCCTCGTAAGGATGAAATTATTGGTCTTGCTTCTATTGTTGTGCCTCCTACTGATCCTTTAAAACAATATTTTCTAGACCATGAAAATGACATGCATATGAATGAAAGGAATGAAATAGATAAGGTTTTCTTTGATCAACATCCTATTCCAAAACACAACATGCCTGTTGAAATACTTGGGGATCCTCCTCCACCCAAGGGTGATCCTGTGTTTGAGCCGAAACAATTATCGGATACTCTGAAATATGCTTATCTTGATGAAAAGAAGATATACCCTGTTATTATTAGTGCTAACCTTTCAGAGCATGAAGAACAGAGATTATTGAAAACTCTGAGGAAGCACCGTGATGCTATTGGATATACTCTTGATGATCTTAAGGGCATTAGCCCCACTCTATGTCAACACAAAATTAAAATGGAGCCTGATGGTAAACCCGTTGTTGATGGCCTACGACGGTTGAATCCTAAAATGAAGGATGTGGTAAGAAATGAAATATTAAAGCTTCTAGAGGCAGGTATTATTTACCCTATTGCTGATAGTAGATGGGTTTGTCCCGTTCATTGTGTCCCTAAGAAAGGAGGTATTACCGTAGTTCCTAATGATAAAAATGAATTGATTCCACAGAGAATTGTTACAGGATATAGAATGGTAATTGATTTTAGGAAATTGAATAAAGCTACTAGAAAAGATCATTACCCTCTACCTTTTATTGATCAAATGCTAGAAAGGTTAAACAAACACACACACTTCTGCTTTCTAGATGGTTATTCTGGTTTCTCTCAAATACATGTGTCAAAAGAGGACTAAGAGAAGACCACATTTACCTGCCCTTTTGATACCTTTGCTTATAGACGTATGCCTTTTGGTTTATGCAATGCACCTGCTACATTTCAAAGATGCCTGACTGCTATATTCTCTGATTTTTGTGAAAGGATTGTTGAGGTTTTCATGGATGAATTTTCCGTTTATGGAACGTCTTTTGATGATTATTTGAGCAACCTTGATCGAGTTTTGTACAGATGTGAAGAAACTAATCTTGTCTTGAATTGGGAGAAGTGCCACTTTATGGTGAATGAAGGCATTATTTTGGGACATAAAATTTCCGAAAGAGGTATTGAAGTTGACAAGGCTAAAGTTGATGTTATTGAAAAAATGTCGTGTCCTATGGATATCAGAGGTATAAGAAGTTTCCTTGGTCATGCTGGTTTCTATAGGAGCTTTATTAAAGACTTCTCTAAGATTTCTAGGCTGCTCACTAATCTCTTGCAAAAAGATGTTCCATTCATTTTTGATGATGATTGTGTAGAAGCTTTTGAAATTCTTAAGAATGCCTTGATTTCTGCACCTATTGTTCAACCACCTGATTGGAACCTATCCTTTGAAATTATGTGTGATTCTAGTGATTATGTCATTAGTGTTGTCCTAGGACAAAGAGTTGATAAGAAATTACATGTTATTCAAATGCTAGTAAAACTCTAGACAATGCTCAAAGAAACTATGCTACCACTAAAAAGGAATTTTTAGTAGTTGTGTTCGCTTGTGATAAGTTCAGACCCTATATTGTTGATTCCAAACTAATTGTTCACACTGATCATGCTGCTATGGAAAAGAAAGATTCTAAAACTAGATTGATTAGATGGGTTCTTCTGCTACAAGAATTTGATTTGCATATTGTTGATAGAAAGGGTGTTGATAACCCCGTAGCAGATAACTTGTCTAGGTTAGAGAATGTTCTTGATGACCCACTACCTATTGATGATAGCTTTCCTGATGAACAATTAGCTATCATAAATACTTCTCGTAATGCTCCTTGGTATGCTGATTTTTCTAATTACATTGTCGCTAAATTTATACCGCCTAGTTTCACATACCAACAAAAGAAAAAGTTTTTCTATGATTTAAGACATTACTTCTGGGATGACCCACACCTTTATAAAGAATAATTAGATGGTGTTATTAGACGTTGTGTACGTGGGCGTGAACAAGAACAGATCCTACAGAAGTGTCATTCCGAGGCCTACGGAGGACACCACGTTGGAGATAGAACTGCGCATAAGGTATTACAATTTGGTTTTTATTGGCCTACTCTCTTCAAGGATGCTCGTAAGTTTGTCTTTTCATGTGATGAATGTCAAAGAATTGGCAATATTACTAGACATCAGGAAATGCCTATGAATTACTCTCTTGTTATTGAACCATTTGATGTTTGGGGTTTTGATTATATGGGACCTTTTCCAACGTCCAATGGGTATACTTATATTTTAGTTGCTGTTGATTATGTTACTAAGTGGGTAGAATCTATTCCAACTAGTAGTGCTAATCATAACACCTCTATTAAGATGATTAAAGAAGTTATTTTCCCTAGATTTGGAGTCCCCGAATATTTAATGATTGATGGTGGTTCACATTTTATTCATGGCGCTTTCCGTAAATTGCTTGCTAAGTATGATGTTAATCATAGAATTGCATCTCCTTATCATCCTCAGTCTAGTGGTCAAGTAGAATTAAGCAATTGAGAAATTAAGTTGATCTTACAAAAGACAGTTAATAGATCTAGGAAGAATTGGTCTAAGAAACTCGACGATGCGTTATGGGCTTATAGAACTACTTACAAGAATCCTATGGGTATGTCTCCATATAAAATGGTTTATGGTAAAGCATGTCACTTACCTCTAGAGCTAGAGCATAAAGCTTATTGAGAAACCAAAGAGCTCAACTATGATTTCAAACTTGCTGGTGAGAAGAGGTTATTTGATATTAGCTCACTTGATGAATGGAGAACCCAGGCCTATGAGAATGCCAAGTTGTTTAAAGAAAAAGTTAAGAGATGGCATGATAAAAGGATACAAAAGCATGAATTCAATATAGGTGATCATGTCTTGCTATAAAATTCTCGGTTAAGATTTTTTGCAGGAAAAATTCTCTCTAAATAGGAAGGGCCTTACATTGTTGAGGAAGTATATCATTCCGGTGCCATTAAAATCAACAACGTCGAAGGCACAAATCCGAAGGTTGTAAACGGGTAAAGAATCAAACATTATATCTCAGGTACTCCCATTAATGTTGAAACCAATGTTATCAATACCATAACTCCGAAAGAGCATATTAGGGAGACCTTCCGAAACGTTTCAGACTTCGAAAAAGAATAGGTATGTGGTACGGGAAGTAAACCGACTCCAAAACTTTCCCAATAGTAATTTTACTCAGTTTTAGAATATTTAAAAATTTAGGAAAATTAAAAGTAGTCCGAAAGACGCACGAGGAGGCGACAAGCCTGCTAGGCGCGATCACCCCCTCACTATGCCTAGGGGGCTTGTCACCACCACGTGCGCCCTCCGAACTCCATTTTCTTGTGGTACACCCCTTCGGTTCAGCAAAAATCCATTATATAATCTCCCGAAGGCTTGCACTTTTGTATCACAACAATACCTCCTATTTTCGTTTGAGCTATTTCTGCAGCAGATTTAGATCGTCATGGCGTCCCCCAGTGCTCCGAAGGACAAGTTTTCGAGAAGGTCATCAACCCTTACCTTGCGGAGGTGCTGCAACACCCTCATACCATTGAGATGCGTGAGGGGGTGCTGCACATCTATGACGTTGAGGGGCCAAAGAAGACCGGAAGCATGGAAACAAGGCTTGAAGCAATGGAGCAACAAGTCTTCAAGTGCCAAGGGATGGTGGAACATGGACTCAGTGCTAATCATATGATGATCTCGGAGTTTACCAATAAACACAAGCTGGACACCAAGGACATCGGGGAGCACATCTTCATGCTTTACGAGAAAATTGAGCATCTCCAAGCCCGGATCTATGATCTGCAAAACCAAAACTTTGAGTATGAATACACATTTAAGAGAATGAGTTTGGCTGTAGATTTGAGGATTCCGGAGACTTGTTCATATTTTTATGATGGTGAACCTGTGCCTTGGAAGACGGAGGACAAGTTTCCATCCTCATCAACAACTCCACCACCATCACCTTCGAAGAAGGACATCTAAACACATGGGTATGGGCACTCCCCTTGGCTTGTGCCAAACTTGGGGGAGGCGCCCCGGTATCGTATCACCATCACACCTTTTTCCTTTTTTGTTTTCCCTCTTTTTCTTAGTTTGATCCTTTTTTATTTTGTCTTGATCTAGTAGAATAAAGTGTTAGTATGATCTACCTTTTAGTTTTTTTGCTTTTGCTCCCCTTATCTAAGCAAGCCCGAGAGTAATATAATAAAAAGTAGTTTTGACGAGAGGCCTTTTCTAGATTACTATGATCTTGAGAATGATGAATAAAGAATAATAGAATAAAAGAAACGAGCAGACATAATGATCTTATGGGGAGTAATGACTTCACTTATAAAAAGTATGTCGATTGAAATTTGTTGGGAGTTAACAAACATAGTAATTGGTCATTGGTGCCATTGAAAAGGAAGTGATAAAGAAAGAGAGATTCACATATAAATATATTATCTTGGACATCTTTTATGAGTGTGACCACTCGTTAAAATATTACATGCCAAGAAGTTGATGTTGGACAAGGAAGACAACATAATAGGTTATTCTTGCATGCCTCCGGATAAAAGTTATATGGTTTTAGATCCTCCAACATGTAGTGCTTGCTTCCACCTCATATTAGGGAAAACTTCCGCACCAAGTAGATATACTATTTGTGCATCCAAAGACCTCAACCCAGTTTTGCCATGAGAGTCCACCATACCTACCTATGGATTGAGTAAGATCCTTCAAGTAAGTTGTCATCGGTGCAAAAAGCAATAAAAATTGCTCCTAAATGTGTGTGATCTTTTAGTGTAAGGGAAATAAGTGTTGTATGAACTTGTGATAGTAAAGAAATAGAAGCAACATACTGCATAATAAAGGTTGCTATCACAAAGGGCGATACAACGTGGCGTTCCTCTGCACTAAGGGTTTGTGCATCCCAAAAAAAGTCCATGGCAACCTCTGCTTCCCTCTATGAAGGGCCTATCTGTTACTTCTACTTTTTAAGCACTTACCTTCACACAAGAGTCATGGTGATCCTCACCACTTCCTATATTTCACCTCTCTCTTGGCAAGCATTATGTGTTGAGGAATGATCTAGACGCATATATCCACTCGGATGTGGGTGATCATGAGTTATTATTGTTGACATCACCCTTGAGGTGAATAGTTGGGAGGCAAAACTATAAGTCCCTATCTTTCTCTGTGTCCGATTGAAGCTTTGATCTCATGGGTACCGCGTGAGTATTAGCAATTGTGAAATACTAAAAGATGATTGAGTATGCGGGTTTGCTTTACAGGCACTTATATTTACTCTTTCGGATGTTATGATAAATTGCCAATTGCTTCAATGACTAAAATCTTAGTTTGTTGGTTGTCAATAGAGTTCTTGGTTCATACTTTATCTTGTTAATGATTTGTTACTCTAGCATAAGAAATCTTATACAATAAGTATTGTTGTTCTATGGATGTTCATGATGCCCTGATGTCCGTATTTTATTTTATCGACACCTCTATCTCTAAACATGTGGACATATTTATCAATCTCGGGTTTCGCTTGAGGGAAAGCGAGGTCTAAGATTGGGGAAGTTGATACATCCATTTTGCATCATGCTTTTATGTTGATATTTATTGCATTATGGGCTGTTATTACACGTTCTGGTACAATACTTATGCCTTTTTCTCTCTTATTTTACAAGGTTTACATGAAGAGGGAGAATGCCGGCAGCTGGAATTCTGGACTGGAAACAGAGCAAATGTGAGATACCTATTCTGCACAACTCCAAAAGTCTTGAAAATTTATGAAGAATTATTTTGGAATATATAAAAAATATTGGGGGAAACAGATGCCAGAGGTGGGCCACCAGGAGGTGACAAGCCTGCCAGGCGCGGCCACCCCCTCGCGGCGCCTAGCAGGCTTGTGGCCCACCTGACAGGCCCCCGACGCCCATCTTCTGCCATATGGAGGGTTTTGACCTTGAAAAATTAGAAGAGAGCTTTTGGGACGAAGCGCCACCGTCTCGAGGCGGAACTTGGATAAAACCAATATAGAGCTCGGGCAGGGCTGTTCTGCCGGGGAAACTTCCCTCCCTGAGGGGGACATCGAAGCCATCGTCATCACCAAAAATCCTCTCATCGAGAGGGGGTGAATCTCCATCAACATCTTCACCAACACCATCTCCTCTCCAAACCCTAGTTCATCTCTTGCATCCGATCTTTGTCTCAAACCTCAGATTGGCACATGTGGGTTGCTAGTAGTGTTGATTACTCCTTGTAGTTGATGCTAGTTGGTTTACTTGGTGGAAGATCATATGTTAAGATCCTTTATAATAAATAATACTCTGATTATGAACATGAACATCTTTTGTGAGTAGTTACGTTTGTTCCCGAGGACATGGGATAAGTCTTGTTATAAGTAATCATTTGAATTTGGTATTCGTTCGATATTTTGATGAGATGTATGTTGTCTCTCCTCTAGTGGTGTTATGTGAATGTCGACTACATAACACTTCACCATTATTTGGGCCTAGGGGAAGGCATTGGGAAGTAATAAGTAGATGATAGGTTTCTAGAGTGACAGAAGCTTAAACCCTAGTTTATGCGTTGCTTCGTAAGGGGCTGATTTGGATCCATATGTTTCACGCTATGGTTATGTTTACCTTAATTCTTCTTTCGTAGTTGCGGATGCTTGCGATAGGGGTTAATCATAAGTGGGAGGTTTTTCCATTTAAGGGCAGAACCCAAGCACTGGTCCACCCACATATCAAATTATCAAAGTAACGAACGTGAATCAAATGAGCATGATGAAAACTAGCTTGATAGAAATTCCCATGTATCATCGGGAGCACTTTGCTTTATATAAGAGTTTGTCTAGGCCTGTCCTTTGCTACAAAAAGGATTGGGATACCTTGCTGCACCCTTGCTACACTTGTTACTTGTTACTCGTTACCAATTATCTTATCACGAAACTATCTGTTACCAATAATTTTAGTGCTTGCAGAGAATACTTTACTGGAAACCACTTGTCATTTCCTTCTGCTCCTCGTTGGGTTCGACACTCTTACTTATCGAAATGACTACAATAGATCCCCTATACTTGTGGGTCATGAGTAAGTATATCCTTTCTTGTGATTAATGCCAATGAATTGGAAACATTGGTAGACATCAGCAAATGCCTATGAATTATTCACTTATTGCTATCGAACCATTTGATGTTTGGGGATTTGATTATATGGGACCTTTTCCTTCCTCTAATGGGTAAACTCATATTCTAGTTATTGTTGATTACGTTACTAAGTGGGTAGAAGCTATTCCAACTAGTAGTGTTGATCATAACACTTCTATTAAAATGCTCAAAGACATCATTTCCCCCTAGGTTTGGAGTCCCTAGATATTTAATGACTGATGGTGGTTCATATTTTATTCATGGTGCTTTATGTAACTTCTAGCTAAATATGATGTTAACCATATAATTGAATCACCTTATCATCCTTAGTCTAGTGTCCAAGTTAATTGAGAAATCGAGAAATAAAATTAATTTGGCAAAAGACTGTTAATAGATCTAGAAAGAATCGGTCTAAGAAACTAGATGATGCTTTATGGGCTTATAGAACTGCTTATAAACATCCCATGGGAATGTCTCCCTATAAAATGGTCTATGGAAAAGCTTGTCATTTGCCTCTTGAGTTAGAACATAAATCTTATTAGGCAATTAAATAACTTAATTATGATTTTAAAATTGCGAGTGAAAAGAGGTTATTTGATATTAGCCCATTAGATGAATGGAGGATGCAAGCCTATGAAAATTCCAATTTATTTAAAGACAAAGTTAAAAGATAGGACGACAAGAGAATTCAAAAACAAGAATTCAATGTAGGAGACCTAGTTCTTTTGTACATTTCATGTTTCAGATTTTTTGCAGGTAAGCTCCTCTCCAAATGGGAGGGCTCGTATGTTATCAAGGAGGTCTATCGCTCCGGGGCTATAAGAATTAATAACTTCAAAGGCAAATATCTGAGATTGGTAAATGGGAAAAGAATTAAGCATTACATTTCAGGTACGCCCATTAATGTTGAAACTAATATTATTCAAGTGATAACACCGGAAGAGCACACAAGAGAGACCTTCTCAAACACTCCAGAAACCTGAAAAGGGAGTAGGTACGTGATATAGTAAGTAAACTGACTCCAATAATTCCAAAAAATATTTTCGATTTGTTTTGGTATTTTAGTTAAATTCAAAAAATAAAAGGAGTCACGGGGACCCATGAGGAAGGCACAAGCCAACATGGTATGCCCACCCCCATGGGCGCGCCCTGATGGCCCATGGGGCCCTCGTGTGCCTCCTAGACTCCGTTTTCTCCCCGAACACGTATTCTGGCCTAAAAGATCATTATATAAACTCTCGTATGTTTTGACCACCGCATTGCAACTTTCTCCTCAGTTCTTGTTTCGGGCTGTTTTTCTGGCAGATTTCTTCGGAAGCAAAAACTATGTCCTCGTCCTCCTCCAACAACATGGATGGACAAGCCTCGCTATTAGAGATGTAACTTGAGCGAGAAGGATTTGAGGAAGTTATTTCGGGAGAGGAGCCTATGAACTCTTTGTTACCGCACCCTGTTGACCCACAAATATAGGGGATCTATCGTAGTCCTTTCGATAAGTAAGAGTGTCTAACCCAATGAGGAGCGGAAGGAAATGACAAGCGGTTTTCAGTAAGGTATTCTATGCAAGCACTGAAATTATCAGTAACAGATAGTTTTGTGATAAGGTAATTTGTAATGGGTAACAAGTAACAAGTGTAACAAAGGTGTAGCAAGGTAGCCCAATCCTTTTGTAGTGAAGGACATGCCTGGACAAACTCTTATATAAAGTAAAGCGCTCCCGAGGATACATGGGAATTTCTGTCAAGCTAGTTTTCATCATGCTCATTTGATTCGCATTGGTTACTTTGATAATTAGATATGTGAGTGGACCAGTGCTTGGGTGCTGCCCTTACTTGGACAAACCTCCTACTTATGCTTAATCTCTCTCGCAAGCATCCGCAACTACGAAAGAAGAATTAAGATAAACCTAACCATAGCATGAAACATATGGATCCAAATCAGCCCCTTACGAAGCAACACATAAACTAGGGTTTAAGCTTCTGTCACTCTAGCAATCCATCATCTACTTATTACTTACCAATGCCTCCCCTAGGCCCAAATAATGGTGAAGTGTTATGTAGTCGACATTCACATAACACCACTAGAGGAGAGACAACATACATCTCATCAAAATATTGAACGAATACCAAATTCACATGATTACTTATAACAAGACTTATCCCATGTCCTCAGGAACAAACATAACTACTCACAAAACATGTTCATGTTCATAATCAGAGGAGTATTAATTATAAAAAGGATCTGAACATATGATCTTTCGCCAAGTAAACCAACTAGCATCAACTACAAGGAGTAATCAACACTACTAGCAACCCACAGGTACCAATCTGAGGTTTGAGACAAAGATCAGATACAAGAGATGAACTAGGCTTTGGAGAGGAGATGGTGTTGGTGAAGATGTTGATGTATATTGACGCCCTCTCGATGAGAGGATCGTTGGTGATGACGATGGCTTCGATTTCCCCCTCGGGGAGGGATATTTCCCCGGCAGAACAGCTTCGTCGGAGCTCTAGATTGGTTTATCCCAAGTTCCTCCTCAAGACAGTGGCGCTTCATCCCAAAATCTCTCTTCTGGTTTTTTCCAGCTCAAAACCCTTCATATAGCATAAGGTGGGGACCGGAGGCTTGCTAGGGGGCCCACAAGCCACCAAGGCGCGACCAGGGGGTAGGCCGCGCCTAACATGCTTGTGACCTCCTGGTGGGTCCCCTCTGGTATTTGTTTTGCCCAATAATTTTTATATATTCCAAAATAATTCTCCGTAACTTTTTAGGAATTTTGGAGTTGTACAGGATAGGTCTCTCATATTTGCTCCTTTTCTAGTCCAAAATTTCAGATGCCGACATTTTCCCTCTTCATGTAAACCTTGTAAAATAGGAGAGAAAAGACATAGGTATTGTACCATAACGTGTAATAACAGCCCATAATGCAATAAATGTCAATATAAAAGCATGATGCAAAAAGTACGTATCAACTCGCCCAAGCTTAGACCTCGCTTGTCCTCAAGCGAAAGCCGAGATCGATAAATATGTCCACAAGTTTAGAGATAGAGGTGTGAATAAAATGAAATACGAACATGAGGGCATCATGATCATCTTTAGAACAGCAATACTTATTGATATATAATTTCTTATACTAGAGTAACAATTCATTCACAGGAAAAAGTATGAACCAAGAACTCTATTGAGAACCAACAAACTACGCTCTCAGTCATTGAAGCAATTTGAAATTTATCATAACATCAGAAAGAGTCAATATAAGAGCTTGTAAATAAAATCCACATACTCAATCATATTTTAGTCTTTTATAATTGCTAACACTCACGCGATACTCATGAGGTCAAAGCTTCAATTGGACACAGAGAAAGATAGGGGTTATAGTTTTGCCTCCCAACTATTTACCTCAAGGGTAACGTCAACGGAAATAACTCATGATCACCCACATCCGAGTGGATATATGTGTCTAGATCATTCCCCAACACATAATGCTTGCCAAGAGAGAAAGGCGAAATATAGGAAGTGGTGAAGATCACAATGGCTCTTGCATAAAGGTAAGTAAAGTAACAGATATGCCCTTCGTAGAGGGAAGCAGAGGTTGTCATGTGCTTTTTGTTTTTGGATATGCAAACCCTTAATGCAAAGGAATGCAGTGTTGTATTGCCCTTTGTGATAGAAACCTTTAGTATGCAGTCCGTCGCTTTTATTTACTTACCATCACAAGTTCATACAATGCTTATTTTCCCTTACAATAAAAGATCATACATACTTAGGAGCAATTCTTATTGCTTTTTGCACCGATGACAACATACTTGAAGGATCTTATACAATCCATAGGTAGGTATGGTGGACTCTCATGGCAAAACTGGGTTGAGGGTGTTTGGATGCACAAGTAGTATCTCTACTTGGTGCAGAAGTTCTGGCTAGTATGAGGTGGAAGCAAGCACTACATGTTGGAGGATCTATAACCATATAACTTCTATTCGGAAATAAGCAAACATAACCCATTATGTTGTCTTCCTTGTCCAACATCAACTTCTTAGCATATACTATTTTAATGAGTGCTCACAATCATAAAAGATGTCCAAGATAATATATTTATATGTGAACCTATCTTTCTTTATTACTTTCTTTTAATTGCACCAATGACCAATCACTATGTTTGTCAACTTCCAACAAATTTCAATCGACATACCTCTTATATGTGAAGTCATCACTCCCCATAAGATCATCATATATACTCTTTGCTTTTATTCTGTTCTCCTTTTTCTTGTCAAGATCATAGCAACAAGCAAATCCCTCACATCAAAACTAATTCTTATTATATAACTCTCGGACTCACTTACATAAGGGGAACATAAAGCAAAACTCAAAGATAGACCACACTAATTTTTTATTCTACTAGATCAAGATATAACCAAAAGGATCGAATTAAGAAAAAAATGAGAAAATTAAGAGATGTGATGGTGATGTGATACCGGGGCACCTCCCCCAAGCTTGGCACAAGCTAAGGGGAGTGCCTATACCCATGTGTTTAGATGTCCTTCTTCGGAGGTGATGGTGGTGGAGAAGGATTTTCAAGCTTGTTTAGTTTCCTCTTAAGCATAAAATTATGTTCCCTCAGATCGTCAACTTCTTGCTCAAGCTTCAATATCCTTTGACATAATTCTTGCTTGCTCTCCTGCAGAAAACAAGAAGGGATAAATAGAACCTTGGGTTTTCTCCTTGTGTTTGAGAGGCTTGATTTCCTAAACTCCACGTGCATATCTCCTAGTTGAGGTAGAGGGATCTATTTTTCATTTTTTCCTTCAAGTTTTCTTCCTCATACTTGCCTTCTTGTTCCTCCTCCTCGAATAATCCATAAGGATTTAGGTCCCCATAGAGCTTGGGATTGGCAAGGTAATGCGATACATAGCTCTCCCCATCGGACTCTTGGGATGTCATCTTGCTCTAAATCTGCTGCAAAAATAGCTCAAAACGAAAACATGAGGTATTGTCATGATCCAAAACTCCAAACCTTCCGGAGATTATATAATGAATTTTTACCGACCTAAAGGAGTGTACCGCAATAAAACGGAGTCCGGAGGGTGCATGGGGTGGCCACAAGCCACAGGGGCGCGTCCAGGGGGGTAGGTCGCGCCCTGCAGGCTTATCGCCTCCTCGTGCACCTTTCTGGCTACTTTAAATTTTCCTAATTTATTAAATATTCCAAAACTGAGAAAAATGCTATTGGGAAAGTTTTGGAGTCTATTTGCTTACCGTACCACATACCTATTCCTTTCCGGAGTATGAAACGTTCTGGTAGGTCTCCTTAATGTACTCCTCCGGAGTTATGGTTTTGATAATATTGGTTTCAACATTTATGGGAGTACCTGAGATATAATGTTTGATTCTTTGCCCGTTTACCACCTTCAGATTTGTGCCTTCGGTGTTGTTGATCTAGATGGCACCGTAACGATATACTTCCTCGACAATGTAAGGCCCTTCCCATTTAGAGAGAAGTTTTCCTGCAAAAAATCTTAAACGAGAATTGTATAGCAAGACATGGTCACCTACATTGAATTCACGCTTTTGTATCATTTTACCATGCCATCTCTTAACTTTTTATTTAAACAACTTGGCATTCTCATAGGCTTGGGTTCTCCATTCATCAAGTGAGCTTATCTCAAGTTACCTCTTCTCACCAGCAAGTTTGAAATCATAGTTGAGCTCTTTGATTGACCAATAAGCTTTATGCTCTAGTTCTAGAGGTAAGTGACATGCTTTACCATAAACCATTTTATAAGGAGACATACCCATAGGGTTTTTGTAAGCAGTTCTAGAAGCCCATAGTGCATCATCAAGTTTCTTAGACCAACTCTTTCTAGATCTATTAACAGTCTTTTGCAAGATCAATTTAATTTCTCTATTGCTTAATTCTACTTGACCACTAGACTGAGGGTGATAAGGAGATGCAGTTCTATGATTAACGTCATACTTACCAAGCATTTTATGGAAAGCACCATGAATGAAGTATGAACCACCATCAGTCATTAAATATCTAGGGACTCCAAATCCAGGGAAAATAACATCTTTCAGCATTTTAATAGAAGTGTTATGATCAGCACTAGTAGTTGGAATAGCTTCTACCCACTTAGTAACATAATCAACAACAACTAGAAGATGAGTATACCTGTTGGACTTTGGAAAAGAAAAGGTCCCATATAATCAAAAACCCAAACATCAAATGGTTCAATAACAAGAGAGCAATTCATAGGCATTTCCTGACATCTACTAATATTGACAATTCTTTGACATTCATCACAAGACAAGACAAACTTATGAGCATCCTTGAAGAGAGTAAGCCAATAAAAACCAGATTGTAATACCTTATGTGCAGTTCTATCTCCAGCGTGGTGTCCTCCGTGGGCCTTGGAATGACACTTGTGTAGGATCTGTTCCTGTTCATGCTCAGGTACACAACGTCTAATAACACCATCTACTCCTTCTTTATAAAGGTATGGATCATCCCAAAAGTAATGTCTTAAATCATAGAAGAACTTTTTCATTTGTTGGTATGTGAAACTAGGTGGTATAAATTTAGCAACAATGTAATTAGCATAATCAGCATACCATGGAGCATTACGCGAAGCATTTATGATAGCTAATTGTTCATCAGGAAAGCTATCATCAATATGTAGTGGGTCATCAATAGACAAGTTGTCTTCTACGGGGTTCTCAGCACCCTTTCTATCAATAATATGCAAATCAAATTCTTGTAGCAGAAGAACCCATCTAATAAGTCTAGGTTTAGCATCTTTCTTTTCCATAAGATATTTAATAGCAGCATGATCAGTGTGAATAGTTACTTTGGAATCAACACTATAAGGTGTGAACTTATCACAAGCAAACACAACTGCTAAAAAATCCTTTTTAGTGGTAGCATAGTTTCTTTGAGCGTTATCTAGAGTTTTACTAGCATAATGGATAACATTTGATTTCTTATAAACTCTTTGTCCTAGAACAATGCCAACGGCATAATCACTAGCATCACACATAATCTCAAAGGGTAGGTTCCGATCAGGTGGTTGAACAACAAGTGAAGTGATCAAAGCTTTCTTAAGAATTTCAAATGCTTCTACACAATCATCATCAAAAATGAATGGAACATCTTTTTGCAAAAGATTAGTGAGAGGCCTAGAAATCTTAGAGAAGTCTTTAACAAAACCTCCTATAAAAACCAGCATGACCAAGGAAACTTCTTATACCTATGATATCCCTAGGACACGACATTTTTTCAATAGCATCAACTTTTTCTCTATCAACTTCAATACCTCTTTCGGAGATTTTGTATCCCAAGACAATACCTTCACTAACCATAAATTGGCACTTCTCCCAATTCAAGACAAGATTAGTTTCTTCACATCTCTGCAAAACTCGATCAAGGTTGCTCAAGCAATCATCAAAAGAAGTTCCGTAAACGGAGAAGTCATCCATGAAAACCTCAACAATCTTTTCACAAAAGTCAAAGAATATAGTAGTCATACATGTTTGAAAGGTAGCGGGTGCATTGCATAAACCAAAAGGCATAAGTCTATAAGCAAAGGTACTGAAAGGGCAAGTAAAAGTGGTCTTCTCTTGGTCCTCTTTTGACACAGGTATTTGAGAGAAGCCAGAATAACCATCTAGAAAGCAAAAATGTGTGTGTTTGGATAGTCTTTCTAGCGTTTGATCAATAAAAGGTAGAGGGTAATGATCTTTCCTAGTAGGTTTATTTAATTTCCTAAAATCAATTACCATTCTATATCTTGTAAAATTTCTTTGCAGGATCAATTCATTTTTATCATTAGGAACTACAGTAATACCTCCTTTCTTAGGGACACAATGAATGGGACCAACCCATCTACTATCAGCAATAGGATAAATTATAACTGCCTCCAGAAGCTTCAATATTTCATTTCTTACCACTTCTTTCATTTTAGGATTTACTGTCATTGGTGTTCAACAACTAGTTTAGCATTGGGCTCCATATTAATTTTATGATGACATAGAGTGGGACTAATGCCCTTAAGATCATCAAGAGTATATACAATAGTAGCATGATGCTTCCTCAGAGTTTTCAATAATCTCTTTTCTTCATGCTCTGAAAGGTTAGCACTAATAATAACAGGATATATCTTATTTTCATTGAGATAAGCATATTTGAGAGTATCCGGTAATTGTTTAAGCTCAAACATGGGATCACCCTTGGGTGGAGGAGGATCCCCAGGTATTTCAACAGGAAAGTTGTGTTTCAAAATAGGATGTCAATCAAAGAAAATGTTATCTATTTCATTCCTTTCATTCATATGCATATCATTTTCATAGTCTAGCAAATATTGTTCTAAGGGATCAGTAGGAGGCACATCAATAGAAGCAAGACCAATAATTCCATCCTCACTAGGCAATTCTTTTTCATGGTGTTGTCTATGAAATTTAGATAAATGTAACTCATGGGACACATCCCCAAAACTTATAGTAACAGTTTCTTTCTCACAATCTATCTTGGCATTAACAGTATTCAAGAAAGGCCTACCAAATATAATGGAACAAAAATCATCTTGTGGGGAACCAAGAACAAGAAAATCACTAGGATATTTTATTTTCCCACACAAGACTTCAACATCTCTAATAATCCCAGCTGGTGCTATAGTATCTCTCTTAGCAAGCTTAATGGTAACATCAATTTCCTCTAACTCAGCTGGTGCAATGTCATTCATAATTTCTTTATATAAGGTAAAGGGAATTGCACTCACACTAGAACCCACATCACATAAGCCATGATAATAGTGATCTCCTATTTTAACAGAAACAATAGGCATGCCAACAATAGGTCTATGTTTATCTTTTGCATCAGGTCTAGCAATTCTAGCAGCTTCATCACAGAAATGAATAACATGTCCATCAATATTATCAACCAAGAGATATTTAACCATAACAATACTAGTTTCAACTTTAATTTGTTCAGGAGGTGTAGGTGTTCTAACATAGCTCTTACGAACCACAGTTGAAGCTTTAGCATGTTCCTTTATTCTAACAGGAAAAGGTGGTTTCTCAATATAAGCAGCAGGAATAACATGATCAACATTATAAGTAATAGTTTCTTCTTCAACTTTAATAGGTTCAACTACTTTCACTTCAATTGGAGGATGATATTTAAACCACTTCTACTTAGGGAGATCAACATGAGCAACAAAAGATTCACAGAAAGAAGCTACTATCTCAGAGTCAAGTCTATATTTAGTGCTAAATTCATGAAAAGCATCGGTGTCTACAAAGGATTTAACACAATCAAACTTAAGATTTATACCTGACTCCTTACCTTTGTCGAGTTCCCAATCTTCCGAGTTGCATTTAATTCTTTCCAATAAATCCCATTTGAATTCAATATATTTCTTCTTATAGGAACCAGTACAGGAAGTATCGAGCACGGATTGATAATTATGAGAAAGCCGAGCATAAAAATTCTGAATAATAATTACTCTTGAGAGCTCATGATTGGGGCATGAATATAAATTTGACTTAAGACTCCCCCAAGATTGAGCAATTATTTCTCCTTCACGAGTCCAAAAATTATAAATATAATTCTGATCACGGTGAACTAGATGCATAGGATAAAATTTCTGATGAAATTCCATTTTCAATCGTTTGTAGCTCCATGATCCAATATCACATAGCCTATACCAGGTCATTGCCTTATCCTTAAAAGATAAAGGAAAGACCTTCTTCTTGACATGATCCTCGGGAAGACCTACAAGCTTAAATAATCCACAGACTTCATCCACATAGATTAGATGCAAATCAGGATGTAGTGTTCCATCTCTTGCATACGGATTAGCGAGTAGTTTCTCTATCATACCCGAAGGAATTTCATAATAAATATTTTCAATAGGTTCAGTAGGTTGAGGAGAAACTCTTTGGGCTTCCGGTCGAGGTGAAGATACCCCGAACAAGCCCCTCAAAGGATTATTTTCCATAGTAACAAGTGACAGTAAATTTTGGCACACTATATAAATTTTTCTATAGCAAATTCGACTTACCAAAGGCGCTTCACTCCCCAACAACGGCGCCAGAAAAGAGTCTTGATGACCCACAAGTATAGGGGATCTATCGTAGTCCTTTCTATAAGTAAGAGTGTCGAACCCAATGAGGAGCAGAAGGAAATGACAAGCGGTTTTCAGTAAGGTATTCTTTGCAAGCACTGAAATTATCGGTAACAGATAGTTTTGTGATAAGGTAATTTGTAACGGATAACAAGTAACAAGTGTAACAAAGGTGCAGCAAGGTATCCCAATCCTTTTTGTAGCAAAGGACATTCCTGGACAAACTCTTGTATAAATTACAACGCTCCCGAGGACACATGGGAATTTCTGTCAAGCTAGTTTTCATCATGCTCATTTGATTCGCGTTCGTTACTTTGATAATTTGATATGTGGGTGGACCGGTGCTTGGGTGCTGCCCTTGCTTGGACAAACCTCCCACTTATGATTAACCTCTCTTGCAAGCATCCACAACTACGAAAGAAGAATTAAGATAAATCTAACCATAGCATGAAACATATGGATCCAAATCAGCCCCTTACGAAGTAACGCATAAACTATGGTTTAAGCTTCTGTCACTCTAGCAACCCATCATCTACTTATTACTTCCCAATGCATTCCCCTAGGCCCAAATAATGCTGAAGTTTTATGTAGTCTACGTTCACATAACACCACTAGAGGAGAGACAACATACATCTCACCAAAATATCGAACGAATACCAAATTCACATGATTACTTATAACAAGACTTATCCCATGTCCTTAGGAACAAACATAACTACTCAAAAAACATGTTCATGTTCATAATCATAGGAGTATTAATTATCATAAAGGATCTGAACATATGATCTTCCACCAAGTAAACCAACTAGCATCAACTACAAGGAGTAATCAACACTACTAGCAACCCATAGGTACCAATATGAGGTTTGAGACAAAGATCGGATACAAGAGATGAACTAGGGTTTGGAGGGGAGATGGTTCTAGTGAATATGTTGATGGAGATTGACCCCCTCATGATGAGAGGATCGTTGGTGATGACGATGACTTTGATTTCCCCCTCCGGGAGGGAAGTTTCCGACAGAACAGCTCCGTCGAAGCTCTAGATTGGTTCTGCCCAAGTTGCGCCTCGAGACGGCGGCGCTTCGTCTCAAAAGCTCTCGTCTGATTTTTTTCAGGTCAAAACCCTCCATATAGCAGAAGATGGACCCTGGAGGCCTGCCAGGGGGCCCACAAGCCACCATGGCGTGGCCAGGGGAGTAGGTCGCGCATGGCAGGCTTGTGAACTCCTGGTGGGTCCCCTCTGGTATTTGTTTTGCCCAATAATTTTTATATATTCCGAAATAATTCTCCATAATGTTTCAGGACTTTTGGAGCTGTGCAGAATAGGTCTCTCATATTTGCTCCTTTTCAAGTATAGAATTCCAGCTGCCGGCATTTTCCCTCTTCATGTAAACCTTGTTAAATAGGAGAGAAAAGACAAAAGTATTGTACCATAACGTGTAATAACATCCCATAATGCAATAAATATCAATATAAAAGCATGATGCAAAAAGGACGTATCACACCCCCTGCTTCCTAATGCGGGAAGCTATCAGGGATTTCCACTTCTCCGAACCCTTGTCCACCAATGGGGAGGAGAGCTTAGCTAGCTCAAGAAGCGCAAGTTGAATCTACCCCAAGGAGATCCTCGGTAGGTTACATGCAAACAACTTTCACAATTTGATTCACAATTATGCAGTTGAGAATATTTCTTGCTCGGATATACCGTCCAATTAGGAAATCTCTCGTCCAAGTGAAAGTGATACAGGAAAAAGCTCGTGTGGCTAGAGAATAAACATAATATGGTGGAAGCACAAAAGAACACTGCAAAGATTCATAACTTACTCCAATAGATGAGGAAATTAAGGTCCATCCTGCTATCCATTGCAAAGGACAAGCTTGCTACATCGTCACCAGCATCACCCAAGAAGGATGCCTGAGTACATGGGTATGGGCACCACCCTTAGCTTGTTCCGAGCTTGGGGGAGGTGCCCCGTTATCATATCACCATCACCTTTTTACCATTACCATATACCTTAGTTCGATCCTTAGCTATTTCGTGATTCTAAAGAAATAAAATTTCAGATCAGCTTTGCTTAGAATTTTTGCTTTGAGATCTATCTATCCTTGTAATTGAGTGTGAGAGTCATATAATAAAGATTAGTTGAGTCTGGTGTGCTTTACTTTCATGCACCAATCATCATAGCATGGCAACAAAGAAATAGAAAATATCATATGCTTATCTCATGAGGAGTAATGACTTCACATCAAAAATATATAAGTGATAAAAGATGTTGAGAACTAACAAACATAGCATTAGTGATTGGTATAATCTATGCAAGCTTATGATAGAGAAGAGGAGATTCATGTATAAACATACTATCTTGGACACCTTCTATGATTGTGAGCCCTCATCAAATATTATATAATGATTGGGTGTTGATGTTGGACATGGAAGACAACATAATGATCATGATTGTTTACATTTGCATAGAAGTTATACTGTCATGGATCCTTTAACATGCGGTGCTTGCTTTAGATATTTTGCTAGCCAAAAAATTTCTGCACCAAGTAGATATACTACTTGTGCATCAAATAATCCCTTGAACCCAGTTTCCTTTCTTGAGAGTTCACCATACCTACCTATGGATTGAATAGGATCCTTCAAGTAAGTTGTCATCATTGCACAAAGAAATAACAATTGCTTCTAAATATGTATGATCTTTTATTGTAAGGGAAAATAAGCTTTGTACGATCTTGTGATAGCAAAAAAATAAAAGTGGCAGAGTGCATAATAAAGTTCACTATCACAAGGGGCAATACAAAGTGACGTTCCTTTGCACTAAGAGTTTCCACATTCAAAACAAACGAAAGCGCATGAAAACCTCTTCTTCCCTCTGCGAAGGGCCTATCTTTTATCTTCCATAGCATTTATTTTCATACAGGAGTCAATAATATTTACCCTTGTTCCTACCTATTAACTCTTTAGCTGGCACGCATCATGTGTTGAGGAAAGATCTATATATATATAGTTGAATGTAGGTGATCATGACTCATTATTGTTGACATTACCCTTGAGGTAAATAAGTTGGGTGGCGAAGATAATGAAGCCCCCATCTTCCTATGTGTCCGACGGAAACATTAGCTCCAAAAATATGGAGTGTGTGTCAACAATCATAGAAGGTTTGATGATAGTTGAGTGTGTGAACTTGCTAGAAATAAAAGCTCTTACATAGACTCTTCTCTTGAATATGACGAATAATGATTACTCAATGACTAATGGCACAATTTTTTGGTTGTCAATACATTTTATGCTTCATACTACCTCAACTGTGAATTGAGTGTTACTTGTTTATGAAAAGCTACATGATGGAAAACTTGCTGCTATGCTAATATTCATGATGCTCTCATGTCCGTATTTTTGTTTTTATCAACTTCTCTCTCTCTCTCTCAAAT
Organism: Hordeum marinum; assembly: GCA_022496015.1. NCBI lineage: Eukaryota > Viridiplantae > Streptophyta > Magnoliopsida > Poales > Poaceae > Hordeum > Hordeum marinum. The sequence continues at coordinate 272,294,581 of CM039672.1, read as the reverse complement.
CATGTGGTCATTATTTTCGAGCTCGGCTTTCGCTTGAGGACAAGCGAGGTCTAAGCTTTGGGGAGTTGATACATCCATTTTGCATCATAATTTCTTATTAATATTTATGTTATTATTGTCCATTATTCCATATTATCATACAATTCTTATGCCTTTTCTATCTCAATATGCATGGTACATCACAAGAGGGAAATATCTGGAAATTGGAATTCTGGACCGGTAAACCAAGCCAAAGGCAGAAAAATCACCAGACTCCAAATGACCCTAAACTTCACGAAGATTTTTATGGAATATTTAATAGTTATTGGGCCAAAAATCTACCAGAGGGGCCCACATGTTAGCCACAAGCTAACATGATGCGCCCACCCCACCTGGGCACGCCCTAATGGCTTGTGGGGGCCTAGCAGGTCTCCCGACTCTCCTCTTCTCCTATATGGTGTGTTTTATCCTAGAAAAATCATAAGTAAACTTTCAAGACAAAGCGCCACCGTCTCGGGGCAGAAACCTCGGCACAGGCCTTTTTGCACTCCTGCAGGCTGATTCTGCCGGGGAAACTTCTCTTCGGGAGGGGGAGATCGAAGCCATCGTCATCACCAGTGCTTCCTCCTTCGTGGGAGGACCAGTATTCCTTATCATCTTCACCAGAACCATCTCATCTACAACCCTAGTTCATCTCTTGTATTCAATCATTGTCTCAAAACCTCAGATTGGTACCCGTGGATTACTAGTAGTGTTGGTTACATCATGCAGTTAATGCTTGTGGGATTACTTGCTGAAAATTATTATCTTCATATCCTTAATCTCCATCATTATACCTCTGATCTTGAACTTGTTGATGAGGTGTGAGTAGTTACTATTGTTCCCGAGGACATGGGAGAAGTCTTGTTACTATTAATCCTCTGAAGTTGGTATTCATTTGATATTTTGATGATATGTATGCTGTTACTCCTCTTAGTGGTGTCATGTGAACGTAGATTACATGACACTTAACCATGATATGGGCCTAAGGTAAGTCATTGTGGATTAACAAGTAGATGATGGGTTTCTAGAATGACAGAAGCTTAAACCCCAGTTCATGTGTTGCTTCATAAGGGGCTGATTTGGATCCACACGTTCCATGCTATGGTTGGATTTATCTTAATTCTTATTTCATAGTTGCACATGCTTGCAAGAGGGGGTAATCATAAGTAGGTTGTTATTTTAAGTAAGAACAACACCTTAGCACCGGTCCACCCACATATCAAATTATCAAAGTAGAGAACATGAATCAACTCAACATGATGAACATGACTAGACAGGAATTCCCATGTGTCCTCGGGAGCGCTTGCTTAATATAAGAGTGCTTTCAGGCATGCCCTTTACTATAAAAAGGATTGGGCTACCTTGCTGCACCTTTGTTACTATTGTCACTTGTCACTTGTTATGAATTATCTTGCGGCAAAACTATCTATTGGGGATACACATAATAGGTAGGCCCATAAAGGGTCGAAATATCATAATAGCATGGGGTCCACACATCAGGTGGGTCTAGATAAATACATACATACTATCCAGTCGGATAGGTACACTCCATCCACTCAGATGACAATCAACCACTCAGCCTTCTTGACTCACTCGGATATGCGATGACCAGCAACTCACAAGGCAGTCGAAGCATCATCCTCATAGTGGAGGTTTCATAGTGGGCTAGCATTATGGCATCAATGCCTCACCTTGCAACATTAGAGGTGAGGGGTTGTGCACTCTATATAAGCCACCCCCACCACATAGCTCAAGGCTAGCTGCTTCTCCCCCCGAGGGCTCATTCTTCTCCCTTGGCACTCTCGCCATTAGTCTCATGACTTAGCTCAGGCATGGGGATCCGTATCCCCTTTCTCTTCTCAAAATAAACCATGTAACTCCGTGTTCATGACATATAAGCAAAGCCTCTCCACAGCACAAGACGTAGGGCTGTTATCTCCACCGTGAGAGGCCCAAACTCGCTAAAACCACCGTGTCACCCATTTGCATCTTGATAGATCATGCTCCTTTACACTATCCCTCTCTATTGTCAAAATTGTTCCCATGATAGTTGGTGACCACCATCCATCATCATCTCGATAAATCATGCTCCTTTACGCTTCGACTTGAGCAAGTATGCAGCATCCACCGCTTTCTTGTAACCATCAAGTTCTGCTGCAAGGACTTGTTCGTTCGCAATTTTGGAGCCCTGATGGAAGCACTCCTTAGCAATTTTCCGATTGTCGGTCACCGTGAGCACGCCATTCGGACCTGGCATCTTAAGTTTAAGATATACGTAACATGGGCGGGCCATGAAACGTGCATAGGCAGGCCTACCCAGGATGGCGTGGTAGGCGCTCCAAAAGTCCACCACTTCAAATGTAAGGCATTCCTTCCAGAAGTTCTTCTCTCCTCTGAATACCACATCCAGAGCGATCTAACCGAGTGACTCGGCCTTCTTCCTAGGAATGACTCCATGGAAATGCATGTTACTCTTACTCACTTGGGACATTGGAATTCCCATTGCACTTAGTGTATCTGTGTAGATTATGTTGAGTCCACTCTCACCGTCCATCAAGACCTTACACAATCGGACCCCATTCATAGCTTGATCAACGACCAACGCTTGCCTCCCAGGGGTGGCTATGTGGGCAGGGTGACTAGACTGATCAAAAGTGATGGGAGTCTTAATCCAATTGAGGTGCTTCATGGCAGTCGGAGCTACCATGTTTACCTCCTAATTGATGACCTTCAATAGGATCTTGCTCTCGGCGTCTGCAAAGATCATGTTCAGGACCTTGTCGACGTGGGGGTATTCGGGATTGCCCTTGACTTCTTCGTCGGTGTCATTCTCTGTAGATGTTTCTTTTCCCATCTCACGTTTGAGCAATCGGCATTGCCGAGTGGTGTGCTTCGGGTAAATGGTGTTGCCATCTTCATCTTTCTTCGTTTGGATCGCATAGGGCTGATCCATCACCTCGGTGTTGTACTCGGGCTTCTTCTTGTTGGCCCAATCTTTTTTCTTGTTTTTCTTGGACTTCGGCTTCCCTTGACCAAGAACATCACCCACTTCAGCCTTTCTCGGAGGATCGGCTTTCCGCTTCTGTTTTTTGTCAGGGTTCCCAGGAGACTGACGGGCATCTCCTGCTCGCCCCTTGCCGCTTCAGAGGCGGTCTTCCTCTTCGCTGTTGGCATAATTGTTGGTGATTTCCGTGGCCCCATTGAGAGACAAATCTCCCAACCGGCCAAACTTCAAGACAAGCTCATGGTATGACGTTCCAGCCTTGAAGGCACAGACAACCTAATGCTCGGTGACGTTCTCTACGGTGTTGTGTAGCATGGTCCATCGCTGAATGTAGTCTTGGAGAGTCTCGTTGTTCTTCTATATGCAATGCTGCATCTCAGTTAGACCACCCGGATGCTTGTACGTGACTTCAAAGGTCTTAACGAACACTCGGGCCAGATCCTCCCATCAATAGATGCTACTGGAAGGTAACTGGTTCAACCAAGCCCGAGCGGACCCTTCCAGCATGAGGGGAAGATGCTTCATGGCCACGAAGTCATCACCTCGTCAAATCTGAACTGCCCCTCTGTAATCTTCGAGCCATGTCTGTGGTTTGGACTCACCATTGAACTTCCCAATTCCGGTCGCCAAGCGGTAGTTAGGGGGTATCTCGGCATCTTGGATGTACCTACAGAAGCACTCGAGGCCCGATGTTCCCCAACCACTCACTCGGTCTCTGATCACTCGGTTCCTATCCACCACCTTCTGTGTGATGCTTGACCTGGCGTTGAGCAACGAGGACTGCCAACCAGTTTCCTCATAACCTCGGGGTCGAGGGGGAGTCCGATTGCAATCTTCTTTGTAGTGACAATCGTCATCAAATGGTCACTTGCCGTACAAACCACCCCTCGAAGGGGGAGTCCGACTGACATCACGCTCGTCCCACCAGCGCCCTCCATACGGGCCTCTCGGAGGAGGATGAGAGTGTGTGCGTTTCCCGTATGCGTGTGGGCCGTGAGCCGACTGTACTGTGTCTGCTCGCACGGATCGACCGTGAATCCGCAGAGATGACTGCGAGACTTCTGAATTCTGCTTCAGCATAGTCTTCAACAGAGCTTAGATCTGACGAATGCCTTCACCAGCTCTCGACCCACATGGCTGAAAATATTCAGTGATCTGAGTGGCTGCTCTAGAATAGCGGACACCTCAGGTTGCTAGAACTCGGTCTGTCCTGAGCCGTGCGTTCATCGAGTGACTGCTGGAGATGCCCGGGTCATTTGCACTCGACCAAAGTGGCATGGCATGTGGCCTCCATGGCCAATTCTTCCGGGGTGGTCCTTGTGATGGGGGTAAGGAGGACTTCATCGTCCCTCCTCCTCCTTTCTTCCCGCTGCTCCCGAGTGAGAGGCCGGGGTAGGTAGCTGCTCGTGTCGCCGCCGTGGCGATCGCCGTCACGACCGTGAGGACCACTGCTCGAGTACCCGGGAGGCCCGTTGCCGGTGGTGTCGGCCATCAAGACTTCAGCGGCATCTCCGATGCTCCTAAACTCCGATCCTTCAGACAGCTCATCCTTTGAGGAGGGGAACAAGTCAACACTGGGTTCATCGGAGTCGAGCATGGCCACTTTGGGCAGCTGACGACTAACGAGCCACGACGTGCTCGACCCACTGTTGCCATCAAGAGTACCCAGAGCGCTTGCGGTGACCTCCGGAGGTGAGAACGGATGGGGAACCGTAAGGCTCCGACGGTTTCTGAAGAAGGACACCGTGCGCTGCAGCGCTAAAGTGTGCTGCTCCCCATGTGGGGAACGACTCGGGATCCAGTGGTGCCTGGTGCAACCAAACAGAACCGTCGACGATAAAACTATTGGAAATATGCCCTAGAGGCAATAATAAATTGGTTATTATCATATTTCCTTGCTCATGATAATTTTTTGTTATCCATGCTAGAATTGTATTGATTGGAAACTCAAATACATGTGTGGGTACATAGACAACACTGTGTCCCTAGTATGCCTCTAATAGACTAGCTCGTTGATCAAAGATGGTCAAGGTTTCCTGACCATAGACATGAGTTGTCATTTGATAATGGGATCACATCGTTAGGAGAATGATGTGATGGACAAGACCCAAACTATGAACGTAGCATATGATTGTGTTAGTTTATTGCTATTGTTTTCTGCATGTCAAGTATCTGTTCATGTGACCATGAGATCATACAACTCACTAACACCGGAGGAGTACCTTGTGTGTATCAAACGTCACAACATAACTGGGTGACTATAAAGGTGCTCTACAGGTGTCTCCGAGGGTGTCTGTTGGGTTGGCATGGATCGAGACTGGGATTTGTCACTCCGTATGATGGAGAGGTATCTCTGGGCCCACTCGGTAATACAACATCGCAAGAAGGTTGCAAGCAATGTGACTAAGGAGTTAGTCATGAGATCTTGTGCTACAGAACGAGTAAAGAGACTTTCCGGTAACGAGATTGAACTAGGTATGGAGATACCGACGATCGAATCTCTGGCAAGTAACATACCGATGGACAAAGGGAACTACGTACGGGATTACTTGAATCCTTGACATCGTGGTTCGACCAATAAAGATCTTTGTAGAATATGTAGGAACCAATATGGGCATCCAGGTCCCTCTATCAGTTATTCATCAGAGAGTGTCTCGGTCATGACTACATAGTTCTCGAACCCGCAGGGTCTGCACACTTAACATTCGGTGACGATTTGGTATAGTTGAGTTATGTATGTTGGTGACTGAAGGTTGTTCGAAGTCTTGAATGAGATCCTAGACGTCACGAGGAGTTCCGGAATGGTTCGAAGGTAAAGATTTATATATGGGAAGTCATATTTTGGCTACTAGAAAAGTTTTGGGTTTTTCAGGTATTGTACCGGGAAGCTTCTAGAAGGTTTCGGAAACTTCCAGAGGAGTCTGGAAGTCCACCAAGTGTTCCACCACGTCCCAAGGGTTTGCATGGGATGAGGGGAGGTGTTGTGGCCTTATTGGGCCAGGCGCACAAGTCCCTCAAGGCCCATGTGGCTTGGGAGAGGTGAAAAGTACACCTGATTATGGAAAGGGAGGGAATTGGACTAGGAGTCAAGCTCCTCCACCTTGGCTGCGCCCTAGGGCTTGGAGGGGCTGATATCCACGCCCCTCCACCTATATATAGAGGGGAGGGGCGCCCCAAGAGTACACACGAAGCCCTTGGCGCCCCTCTCTCTCTCCCTAGATCGTTTTCTCCTACGTCCATGGTTTCGGTAGCACTAGGCGTAGCCCTCCTGAGATAGCACCACCACCGCCACGACCACGCCATCATGTTGCCGGAGAACTCATCTACTACTTCGACCTCGCTCGCTGGATCAAGGAGGCGGAGATGCCATTGAGTTGTATGTGTGCTGAATGTGGAGGTGTGGTCCATTCGGCGCTAGATCGGGACAGATCGTGATTGGATCACGAGACGGATTGCGATTTGGATCGCGAAGACGATTGACTACGTCAACTGCATTTCTTAAAGCTTCCTGCTTAGCAATCTACAATGGTATGTAGATCCACTCTCCCTCTCGTAGTTGTTGATCTCCATAGATAGATCTTGGGTGTTCGTAGGATTTTGTTTGTTTGTCATGCAATGTTCCCCAACAGAAACACAAGGTGCCAAAGAGGATCTCACCGCCGAGTGCCAACATGGTGAATGAAAAAGGTTTGAATCCACTTATGCCAGAATTCTCTAGACCCTCCACCCCACGGTGGGCACCAATTGTCGTGGGAGTAATCCTGACAATAGTACGGGGGGTATGAATGAGTAGGGGAAGCCTAGCTACGGAATAAGCGTCACACTCTGAATTTACGAGTTCGGACCCACTCGGAAGTGGTAATAGTCCTACGTCTCGAGTCCTAGGGATGTGTGTTTTCCTTGTATAGGTATTTGATTATAGAGAGTTCGTAATCCTTGCTCCAGCGTCGGGGGACGGCTTATATAGAGTGTGCCTCCACTAGCCAAGCGACATCACTAGGGTCATTAATGCTAATAAATGCGGGGGTTACTTGAAAAATACTAAGTTAACTACAGACGTTATAGGTAACATGGTCAGTACAACACATAATGTGTGTTTAGTCCCTCGAATGTTGTAGCTCCCATGGCGACCATGCTCCCTTCCATTCGGGTGTCAGGGAAGATGCCGAGTGGTTAGTGACGTCTGAGTGACTTCCTAGGAGCCGAGTGCATCTCACGAGTTCATCAGAGTGTCGAGGTGGACCAAGGACTTCCATGAACTTGTAGGACCCAAGAGGTGTCTTAGAATAGAGGTATGTGACCCTACCTGGGGTAGGTGAACTCGTCACTATCTATCACCGTTACTCACAACACTTGCAGAGAATACCTTGCTGAAAATTGTCTATCATTTCCTTCCGCTTCTCGTTGGGTTTGGCACTCTTACTTATCGAAAGGACTACGATTGATCCCCTATACTCGTGGGTCATCAATTACCATGAATAGAACTAATGACCTTATGTCCAGAAGTATCATTAATAAGCATATCAGCTATGGACATGGGATACTCTTCTTTGGGTGTAGCTCTATTCAAATCCCCGAAATCAATGCACAGCCTCAACTTGTCTGAGCCTTTTTTCTCAAGTGGTATAATGTTAGAAATCCACTTGGCATACCTAAAAGGTCTAATAAAATTAGCTTTAAGCAAACGACCGATCTCTTCCTTGATTCGGTCATATGTTTTTGGATGAAACTTTTTGGTGGATTCCTTTTAAGTTCTAAAACTGGCCTTTATAGGTGACCGGTGATGAAAGTACATGTAGTCCCCATGTATGGTTTTGGTAATTAAATGACAATCCTAATGGACTAATGTTTGCATTGAGATATACATTTGAACAAAAGTTCCATTTGCAATGCATTGAGACTTGATAATGAATGACAATTCCTATGAAGAAACAATGATATCAAGTTATATAGAAAGGTTTGTTCCATGGGTGATGCAAGAAGGAGACTGAATGGATTCAGAATGAATTGCATATACATATAGTTGTGCATCAAGATTATTCATGGAGCAAACATAATTGATGACCAAGATGAAGATCGAAGATTGAATTCAAAGATGGTCAACACACACGCGCAAATCATGTACCACATGGGATCTTGTGGTATGGTAAGAATTAGTCAATTGCGCTTCATGTACTAACCTAGTCTATGTGTTTTATATATCTATGAGGGTTAGGTGATTCTCATGGACTTACATCAAGAGAAAGTTTTCAAGTTCCCGTGAGAGGATGACATCAAGAGTTGATGATCATGGTTGATAAGGGCAAGTTCAAGATAGCCATCCTGAAGGATTAGATGTTTAAATCTTGTGGATGATCACATGACGAATGTATGAAGATGAATACAATGCAATGCTCCCCACATGGCTTATGAGGGATATATTTGAAGTCTTCACCAAGTGTAATGATCAAGATCATTGTTCTGACTTGAGCCAAGCATAAACGTCAACACCAAGCTCAAATGCAATGCTTTAGTCAAAGGTATTAGTTCCTTTGTCTTTAGTTGTGAGGATCAATGACCATCGAAAAGGATATATGCTCAAGAATGAGTTTCTGGAAGCTATCTAGTATAGTTCTTTTATGATTCTTGAGTTATAGGGATCCCGCACTATTAAGAGGGGATCAAAGGCGTTAGTGATAGATTTTCTCAAGTCAACATCTTATATTTCTACTTCCTCACATCATATTCTAATATAGGAATATTTCACTCCTATCCAGTACAAATACAATATGCCTATACATCTATCAAAGAAAATCCAAAGCCAAATAGGTTACCCAAATACATGATAAAATCTTTGCATAATTTGCATCCTCCATTTTCGTTCATCTTGGGTGGTTCTCTATGTGAGTACTTGGACTTTTCCATAGCTTCAAAACGAGCCCAAGACCATCAAAATCGGAGTCCGTATGTGAAAGTTATGCATGTTTTAGTTTTGGGGTTCCTGTTGTTTTTCTTTGGCTGGATATCCAGGACTTGGCCGGATGTCCGAGCAGTCGGGTCACCCCGGATGTCCGGGATCCTCCTGGAAATCTAGCCCGACTATGTCTAGAACCTGTTTCGAAATATTGGTTGTGCCCGCCGAATGTCCGGCACTTGGCCGGATGTCCGAGGACCCAAGTTTGGCCAGATGTCCGGGCCTTAGCCAGATGTCCGGGCCCTATACTCCGGCCTCTGTTTTTCATATGCGTGTGTGCAATTCTCAGCCGTCGGATGTCCGGCCCTTGCCCGGATGTCATGCCCGTCTCAGCCACTTACTCAAAAACGGCTAGTTTTCTCGGCCTACTATATATACCCCTCAACCAATCTGGTAGACGGTTGACCACTTCATCCCAAATCGCCCCAAGAACACAAGTGTCTCCCTCTCACTTCTCCTACACCAAATCTTAGATCCTGGCGAGATTCACGAGAGTTCTTGAGAGATTTTCCTATAAAGTGATAGATCCACTCCCTCTCCCTCTTATGACCAAAGGAATTCATGATTTGAGCAAGTCTTGAGATTTTCCTCATCGTTCTTGTTACTCTTGTAGGTTGGAGACTCCTAGGCGGTAGGAGTTCTTCGGTGAGGAAGCAACCATTGTGATTACCCCCAGAAAGTTTGTGAGGGTTTGGAGACCACCCCAAAGGTCTACCACTAGTGGTTGAGAAACACCTTCGTGGTGTTGTCTCAAGGAGAGAATAGGGTGAGCCTTCGTGGCATTGGTGTGCCTTCATGGTAACATCCACCTCTCTAACGGTGACTAGCTTCCCTCCAAGGAAGAGAACATCAGGATACATCCTCGTCTCCATGACTTCGGCTATCCCTAACTGCTTACTTGTGGTTTACTTTGGTCACTTGACTGTGCATTCACTATATCTTGTTGTCCCCATTGTATTGTGTTGGCTATTCCCTTGTAGAGATTATTTAGGCCTTCACTTTATATTCCGCAATTCATACTTGCTATTATTGACATATCTTGTGACATAACTTGTGTAAGCTTGTAGTGATTACTTGAGTTTGCTTGTATCATTCAATTCCATATATTGTGATACAATTTGTGTAAGCTTGTATTGCTTACTTGTGGTTGTGTGTATTATTCATTTCCAAATCTTGTGATATACATTGAGTAAGTTTGTGAAACTTACTTGTGCTTACTCATATCCTCATTGTGCTCATCTTGTTTATCCTAAGATGTTGGTCACTTAGTGAGCTTAGCATATTTAGGGTTTGTGCTTGAAAAGTATCCGCTTAGTTTATTTCCGCATTAGGATATAGCTAAATTCGTAGAAGATTTTAAAATGCCTATTCACCCCCCTCTAGGAGACATCGTGGTCCTTTCAATTGGTATCAGAGCAAGGTCTCTCCTTATTAGGCTTCACCGCCTAGAGAGTAACGATGTCGACTAGTGAACTAGTGCACGATAACACATTTTGTTTTAATGGCACAAATTACATTATGTGGAGATTACGCATGCTTTGTCACTTTCGGGCCATGGGTCCAAATGCTTTGTGGATTGTTGTTGTAGGGGATTCAAATCTAAAGGATGTGCAATCTTCATCACTTGAGGATATGCATCTTGATAGTCAAGTTTTGAGTGCCATTCACCAAGCTATATCCTTCGAGGTGTTCAAGTCAATCTCGACTTGTTCATTGGCTCATGAGTTTTGGACCAAACTTGAAGTTACATATGGTGGGTCCAAACTTGTGGGAGTCAATGCTATTTGGAAGGAAGTAATGGAGGAGTTCTCCACCTTTTTATATCATGAAGAGCTCTCTATTGCTTCCACATCCGATTGCCTAGACACTTGAACATCTTCCACTTCACCAACATGTGGCTTGTCATAATGTAATGACAAGGTGAGTGGAGAAATGTTGTATGATGATGATGTTGACAATGTCATTGATGATCCTTTACGTGTAAATGCTAGTATTGTAGATTCCATGGACTTGATCACATCTAGCACCAAAAATGTCATACATTCTTGTGATGTTAGTCCATGCATATCATATAATTATTCACTCATAAATTCTTGCGATGGTATGCTTGCTCGTTTGTGTTGCCATGTTCAAAATGCCTTGATTACCTCTAGTTATCTTTGTGAAACTAACCATGTAGAGGAAATCAAGAAGAATGGGGCACATTTGATTGATGATGACCCCTCTTGTCCAAAAGAATCAACATCAACACACTTTACCCACATGTGCCTCATGGCGAGAGGTAATGATGAGATATCATCTTTTCTTAGTGATAACGATGATAGTTGTAATGAGGAAGATGATGATGATTTGACTCAAAATCTCTATGAGATTGGGAAAAATCTTCATAGAGCTAAAAATAACACTTATAAAAGGTTCCTAGATGTTCTTGATTGCTTTGAAAAACGTAATGATTTATTTCTTAACGAGCAAGCAAAAAGTGAACAACTTGAACATGAACTTGCTAAGGCTCATCAATCCCTTAGTGACTTGAGGTCTTCAAAAGAAGAGATTGAAATTTCTCATTGTAAACTTAAAGAGTATTTTGAGCACCTTGACCTTGGCTACAAGAATGTCAAAGGAGAGATCACCAAACTCTCTAAGTCTCATGAGGAACTTCAAGCTACTCATGCGAAGTCTCGAGTTTCTACATGCTCCTCTCATATTGATAATGATGCTTGTGCTACTAACTCTATCTTGTGTGAAGCATCGATATTGAAATAAAATGTTGAGCTTAGGACTCAACTTGATTTGCTCACTAGTAATTATGGGAAATTGTAAGAAAGTCATGAAAAGCTCTCGGCCACCCATGAGGATCTTCTAATCTCTCATGATGGGCTAAAGTTATCTCATGAGGCTATGGTCACCAAGGTGAAATCATGTGAGTCTCATATGGATATTAGCACATCTTCTACTCGAAATGCCTTATTGCCATGTGCTAGCCCTTGCAATTCATCTGTACATGATATTGGTACATCTCATGATGAATTGCTCACCTTGTCTTGTTGCTCTAATCATGAAGTTTCTGCTTCCACTAGTCCTCTTGTTTCTAGTGTTGAAACTAACCATGTAGAGGAAGTTAATTATCTCAAGGCCCAAGTCACTAGTTTGAAGAAAGACTTGGAAAAGTGCGATGATGGACATGGTTTTCACTCCAACAAGGAGAAGTCCACGAACAATAAAAGGGGACAAGACCAAGCCGAGAATGAGTCCAACATTTCCTACTTTAAGTGCAAAAAGATTGGACACCATGTTAGATCTTGTCCATCAAAGAAGAAGGCCTTAAATGAGAAGCAACAAGGGAAGCGGCCTCAAGCTCGAACTCAAGTTGAAGAAAGGACAATACCTTTGACGAATCAAGTTAATGCTTCCCAAGTTGAGAAGGTATAGAAGAAGAGAAAGGGGATCATATGTTGCTATATTTGCCGTGAGAAGGGACACATATCTTCATCATGTCCCAACGGTAATGTCTCTAAGGCTCCAATTGTCATTTATCATTATTTACTTAGAAAGTATAATGTTGGCAATTTGTTTGCCAAGTTTGTTGGTGCCCAAAGTGCTTTGAAAGTAGATAAGACCATTTGGGTTGCCAAACCTATTGTGACGAACTTCTTAGGACCCAACTTGGTTGGGGACCATCAAGCTCAAATTTTATCAATAGGTGTGTGGAGGACATTGGAGACTTGGCTAATTCATGAAGAAAAATTATTTTCACCATGTATTATGGTTCAAGCCAAGTCAAGTGGATTATCATCATATTTTCCATTCCAATGCCCCTCGTGGCGATAACTTGTTATTTATATTGTCTACATTGAAAGTTACTAGTCCCTCTCATGTTTAGGTTTTATACCTAGCATGTGTTTGTATATGTCGTGCTTCCTAGTATGCTTGATTTGAGTTATCTAGCATGTCTAGGTCGCAATGCACTTCATATATTTGTGTGTGTGGTTCCGAGCTTTTATTGATTCATTAGTTGAATCTTATTTGGATCTTGTGAGATATTAATGGATCATCACATTATGGGTGAGTGTTATGTTTATGCATATCACAAACCTTAAATGTGTATATATGTGGGATACCACCTAGTATTGTTAGTGCAATATTATCTAGTTACCATGTGGTATGTTAAGCTCATTTGAAATTCAAATTATCATTCATTAATTATCTTTGGTTGGATTTCAGTTGCCCCTTGTTGATAATATATGAAAAATCATATTATGGGGGAGTGATGTGCTTTGTGCATATCACAATCCTTGTAATTGTGAACAACCGAGGATTGCCGCTTCGAATTCATATTTGAGATTACCTTATATCTCCATGGCATGCAATGATTTGTTTGAGTATGGTATTCTTGTGTGGTTTTACCCATGGTTTATCTTAAAAATTATATTTGGAAAAGCATTTGATTTAAACCATTCCAATTATTGCTATGCATGATTATCTACCTAATTTGAATGTCATGAATATGCTATCCAAGCACTGTGTTTTATTCTAAAACTCTTCTCACATACTTTGGATATTGAAGTTGATTTTACATATCCTTGCTTTCTATCACCGAATGTTATCCTTGATATCATTAACTTGGTATTCCTTCATGTGATAGAATTTGTCGATCATATTAATCTTGGCTTTTGTTTCAACTTGCATTTTATATCTAGCCGAGAAATTCATTTGCCTCCCGGTATTCTCCCTTGCCTTTGTTCGAGTTCATCTTCTTGGTTTTATGGAGTTATGGGAGGTAGTTATCTCATTGCTTGTACAATCTTAGATCCACTTGAACGAGATATGCCTATGAGAGGTGTGCAATGTATATTCACATGCTCATTGGCTTTGCTTAGTTCATATGTAGAACTTTGTGCGCTATCATGTGTTGAGTCATTACTTCGATGCAATTTGGATAACATGAATAATTTATGATGTTATTGGAGTATTCATGGTTTATGTGTTCTTTTGTCTTACTTGTATCTCTTTGGATCTTGGTAGGCTTGTGCATGCATATTAATTAAGTGTATATCTACATGCCTTGTTTGCCTTATTTGATCCAATATATAAGGTAGATCCATCTAATCCTTAATAGTTAAGTTATGCATGAAATTCAAGTCGATATCCATATGCACATATTTAAGTGGTTTTGCCCTACATTTGTAGTTATGCTAACTACTTCAGACCCAATAAGTTTGGGGACCATATTGTACTTAAATTGTTTTAGGTACATTTGAGAAGCATTGGGTGCTTGGCTTCTTCATGAAGGTGGTGGCACTATGAGGAAATTAGAGACAAGCTTGGACATTTTATTGATCTGCTACTTCATGCCAATGCTTTCTCAGTAACAAGTATTTACTTCATGCATACATTTCTTGCATTCAACCTTGTGTAGGTTTCATCATGGCATGAATGTCTTGACTCATTCTTGTGATACTTGTTTCCATACGCAAAACATCCCAATAATGATCTCTTGTTGCTAGTTGTGATGTCTTCGATGGTTGTGTGTTTGGAGTTCATTAATATTCAAAAGATAATATTAATCCATGTGCTATACTTTCAAGCAAAGATCTCATTGGTATATTTTATGACTCCCGTTTGGATATCTTATTCTTTCCTTTTGTAACTATGTCATGTGTACATCCTTCTTTGCCGATATATATCATCATGATTTTCATCTACCTAGAATCTTATACGAATGAGAGAAGTTACATCTCTAATTGATATCCCTATTCTTTCATGTCCACTGTTTCATCCTCTTTTTATATCTTTGGTGGCTCCGTGGAAGCATTTGTTGTATGAGTGCGTGTCTTACCCCTTTGCATCTTAGTGCACTCATGTTTGGTGAAGGTTGTTGTCCTCTTTCTTGTCTTTACAAGCCTATTTTTTCATATCTTCACCATGGGTTGTCACAAGCTTTGATTTTTATATTTTCATATTAGCGAGCTTGTGAACCCGTTTGCTTGATGTGTGTGTGACCTACTTAACTTCGTATGTGTGGGAAGGACATGTCTTGCACCTAGTATCTCATTTACTCAAGAATATGTTGATGCTTAATTCTCATCCTTATATTAGTCTTCTCAAAGTGCTTTGAAGTGACTCACACACATCATTTTGGTTGTGCCTATTCTTAGGTTGCCTCATTTACATGTTGCTCAACCATATGTTTGTTGCAAATGCTAGGTTTCATTTCTAATCTATGCTTGCTTGCAATTGTTTTGTGTTCCTATTGATTTTGGGGGAGTGATGATCCTATTTTGTGCACTTGTATCCAAATACAAAAAATCTAAATAGTGCACAAATCATGGGGAGCTTCTCTATTTTTCTTAGAACACTCCTTTTCCCAAATCATAATATTCTTTCATCTTTTTGGCTCGTCGGATCTTTTGATTACTTGCTTCACCTTGCATTATGAAAATGAGATAAATTTGTGCCATGTGCTTTGTGCCATGTGCCTTGCTCTTATGCTAGGCTCAAATTTGTATAATAGTGGATTCACCTGTGGATATCATGTTCTTATCAATTACAACCTTTTTGTGTATACAGGTTTCTTTGTGGATACATATCATGATTATTTTTGACCACTTAGAAATTTTTATACATAAGACAGTTCATATCTTTTCTTGATATCATTTATTCCTCGTCGGCCACTTTGTGTGTTCCTTTTATTCGTATAGTGGCTTCAATAAGAGGTTGTGTCATGAGTGCTTGTATGTTTTGCATACAATCTTGCATACTCATGTGTTTTTAATGTATGTTGGACCCATGCTTGACATGATGATAACATTGGATATTCCTATTATATCTTGTCCAAAATATGTTCTTTGGATCTTCTGGATGTTTGCCTCACATGTCTAATGCTTGTTTTCATATCTTAGTATCTGGTTGCATTCTATAGTTTCCGAGCTCCTCCAATTGTTCATCATTGAATATGTGCATTTGTTTTCACTCCCATTTTGTGATATGCACACATCAAGGAGGAACTCATGCTATATTGGTCTTCTAGATATTTTGTCTTCCATTTTGGCATTTGTTGCCAATGGGGGAGAAGTTTAGAGGGTTTAAGATAAATATATTTTGAAGTTTTTGTTGTCATTCATACATAGCTAACCTAGTTATATGTGCTTGTTGCACGAATGAGTACATAGAGAAAACTCCACCTAGTTTATATCTATGCCATGAAATTCAAAGTTCATCCACATATGCATATATTATGGGGGAGCTTGCTCTATAGATTATGGTCCTACTAACATCAAATACAACCGGTTTTGATAACATCAAGTTTCTTTGTAATACTTGATGCTATCAAAATCACCCCAAGTATTCAATTTATCTTTGGATAAATTGCATGCTTCTTTAAAAAATCATTATATAAACCCTCTTGTTGAGATTGTCATCAATTACCAAAATGGGGGAGATTGAAAGTACATGTAGTCCCCATGTATGGTTTTGGTAATTAAATGACAATCCTAATGGACTAATGTTTGCATTGAGATATACATTTTAAAGAAAGTTCCATTTGCAATGCATGGAGACTTGATAATGAATGACAATTCCTATGAAGAAACAATGACATAAGTTATATAGAAAGGTTTGCTCCATGGGTGATGCAAGAAGGAGACTGAATGGATTCAAAATGAATGCCATATACATATAGTTGCACATCAAGATTATTCATGGAGCAAAGATAATTGTTGACCAAATGAAGATCGAAGATTGAATTCAAATATGGTCAACACACACACGCAAATCATGTACCACATGGGATCTTGTGGTATGGTAAGAACTTGTTAATTGCGCTTTGTGTACTAAGCCAGTCTATGTGTTATATATAGCTATGAGGGTCAGGTGATTCTCATGGACTTACATCAAGAGAAAGATTTCAAGTTCCCATGAGAGGATGACATCAAGAGTTGATGATCATGGTTGACAAGGGCAAGTTCAAGATAGCCATCCTAAAGGATTACATGCTTAAAGCTTGTGGATGATCACATGACGAATGTATGAAGATGAATACAATGCAATGCTCCCCACATGGCTTATGGGGGAGCTATTTGAAGTCTTCAACAAGTGTAATGATCAAGATCATTGTTCTGACTTGCCAAGCATAAACGTCAACACCAAGCTCAAATGCAATGCTTTAGCCAAAGGTATTAGTTCCTTTGTCTTTAGTTGTGAGGATCGATGACCATCGAAAAGGATATATGCTCAAGAATGAGTTTCTGGAAGCTATCTAGTATAGTTCTTTTATGATTCTTGAGTTATAGGGATCCCGCACTATTAAGAGGGGATCAAAGGGGTTAGTGATAGATTTTCTCAAGTCAAAATCTTCTATTTCTACTTCCTCACATCATATTCGAACATAGGCATATTTCACTCCTATCCAGTACAAATACAATATGCCTATACATCTATCAAAGAAAATCCAAAGCCAAATAGGTTACCCAAATAGATGATAAAAGCTTTGCATAATTTGCATCCTCCATTTTGGTTCATCTTGGGTGGCTCTCTATGTGAGCACTTGGGCTTTTTCCATAGCTTCAAAACGAGCCCAAGATCATCCAAATCGGAGTCCGGATGTGAAAGTTATGCATGTTTTAGTTTTGGGGTTCCTGCTATTTTTGTTTGGCCGGATATCCGGGACTTGGCCGGATGTCCGGGCAGTCGGGTCACCCCGGATGTCCGGGATCCTCCCGGAAATTCGGCCTGACTATGTCCAGAACCTATTTCGAAATATTGGTTGTGCCCGTCGGATGTCTGGCACTTGGCCGGATGTCCGGGGACCCAAGTTTGGCCAGATGTCCGGGCCTTGGCTAGATGTCTGAGCCCTGTACTCTGGCCTCTGTTTTTCATATGCGTGTGTGCAATTCTCAGCCGTCAGATGTCCGGCCCTTGCCTGGATGTCCGTCCTGCCTCAGCCACTTACTCAAAAACGGCTAGTTTTCTCGGCCTGCTATATATACCCCTCTACCAATCCGGTAGAGGGTTGACCACTACATCCCAAATCGCCCCAAGAACACAAGTGGCTCCCTCTCACTTCTCTTACACCAAATCTTAGATCCTGGTGAGATTCGTGAGAGTCCAATCAAGTGATAGATCCACTCCCTCTCCCTCTTGTGACCAAAGGAATTCGTGATTTGAGCAAGTCTTGACCTTTTCCCCATCGCTCTTGTTACTCTTGGAGGTTGGAGACTCCTAGGCGGTAGGAGTTCTTCGGTGAGGAATCAACCATTGTGATTACCCCCGGAAAGTTTGTGAGGGTTTGGAGACCACCCCAAGGTCTACCACTAGTGGTTGAGAAACGCCTTCGTGGTGTTGTCTCAAGGAGAGAATAGGGTGAGCCTTCGTGGCGTTGGTGTGCCTTCGTGGTAACATCCACCTCTCTAAAGGTGACTAGCTTCCCTCCAAGGAAGTGAACATCGGGATACATCCTCGTCTCCGTGACTTCGGTTATCCCTAACCCTAACTCCTTACTTGTGGTTTACTTTTGTCACTTGACCGTGCATTCACTATATCTTGTTGTCCTCATTGTATTGTGTTGGCTATTCCCTCGTAGAGATTATTTAGGCCTTCACTTTATATTCCGCAATTCATACTTGCTACTATTGACATATCTTGTGACATAACTTGTGTAAGCTTGAAGTGATTACTTGAGTTTGCTTGTATCATTCAATTCCATATATTGTGATACAATTTGTGTAAATTTGTATTGCTTACTTGTGGTTCTGTGTATTATTCATTTCCACATCTTGTGATATACATTGAGTAAGTTTGTGAAACTTACTTATGGTTACTCATATCCTCATTGTTCTCATCTTGTTTATCCTAAGTTGTTGGTGCACTTAGTGAGCTTAGCATATTTAGGGTTTGTGCTTGAAAAATATCCGCTTAGTTTATTTCCGCATTAGGATATAGCCAAATCCGTAAAATATTTTAAATCGCCTATTCACCCCGCTCTAGGCGACATCATGGTCCTTTCAGGTGACCCACTAGCTCTTGGCTTAAACCTGACATCTCATGATATTCCCATGCAAAGCAGCAAACATATTATTTCAACAGCTCAATCGACTTAGTCTTATGATCGGCTCTCAAATTCTCATTTACAAATGTCGTCCTAGGAATTGAAAGATCTCCTATCTCCATCTCTTATAATGGATCGGCCGACGTGAAACCTTGTCTAAGTTTATCCATATCATCCAACTAATACTTGTGATCTGCTTGGGTTTTTCATGAAGAGGAACGGGTAATTGCAGCACAATACGGATAAGTGTTTCCCTCAGTTAAGAACCAAGGTTTATCGAACCAATAGGAATATCAATCCACAACCGTCTTCAGCAGTTGCACACAAAAGAGCAAACACTTGCACCCAACGCGACAAGAGGGTTGTCAATCCCCTTGATCTCATTATTTGCAAGCAAGTGAAGTGTGTAGATAATAGAAGATAATTGTAAATTGCAAAAAATAGAAGGTAAATAATGTTAGCAAGGTAATGATAGCTTTTGTAAATATACAAGTGAATATACCCGAGGCCATAGTTTTCCCTAGCGGCATCTCTCATGTAGGCAACATACGGTGGGTAAACAAATTACTGTTGCGCAATTGATAGAAAAGCGCATAGTTATGTGATATCTATGGCAATGATCATGCATATATAGGCATCACGTCCATAATCAAATAGGCCGAATCCTTCCTGCACCTATTACAGTTACTCCACCCATTGACCGTTGTCCAGCATGCATCTAGAGTATTAAGTAAAACAAAGTAATGCTTGGAGAACATTGACATGATGTAGACACAGATGATTCAATTAATATGAACTAACCCCATCGCTTTATCTAGTGGCAACAATACAAAGACGTGTCTTGTCCCTTTCTGTCACTTGGATATAGAGCATCGCCATATTGAACCCACTACAACCCACCCCTCTCACTTAAGAAATATATTCTAGATGGCCAAACTATTTCAATGGAGCGGAGAGATTTATGAATCTATAATGATCACGCAAATAAGAATCATAATATTCAGAGGCAACTCAAATACTTTTCATGAATAATCTGAAACATAAACCCACAATTCATCGGATCCCAACAAACACACCATACAAATTTTTTACACCGGATAGACCAAAGCGAATATGTGATGATCATTGTATTTAAGATCAAGAGAGAGAGATAGCCATCTAGGTACTAACTATGAACCAGTATGTCTGTGGTGAACTACTCACACATCCTCATGAGGGCAGCAAGGTTGATGAAGATTCCCTCTGTGATCGATCCCCCTTTTGACAGGGTGCCGGAACAGAGATCTAGATGGAATCACCGCGGAACAGAGACTTGCGGCGGCAGAAAAAGTGTTTCGAGATGCCCTCTAGGGTTTTTGGAATATATGCGAACTTATAGGCTATAGAACGGGGGTAGGAGGACCACCAGGGAGGGACAAGCCATCAGGGCGCTCCGACCCCCCTGGGCGTGCCCTGTTGGCTTGTGCCTCCCTCCTGTGACCTTCGGTCTTCTCCCAAAGCTTCTAGGTCTTCTTTTGGTCCAGAAAAAATCATATTAAATTTTAGGGGCAATTGGACTTCGTTTGGTATTGTAAACCTGAAAAGTAAATAACACGCAAAAAACAACTGGCATTGGGCACTAGGTCAATAGGTTAGTGCTAAAAATAATATAAATTGGTAAATTAATGCTCACAAAGTATCTTAGAATGATAATAGAATAGAATGGAACAATAAAAAAATTATAGATACATTGGAGACGTATCACCAACTCCTCTATATACTCATACATGTCGTTCTCATTGGACCGATATTTTGCAAGTCGCTTCTGTAACCACTTAATGTTAGGATCCATTTAAATACATTATATTTTGGAGTTGATTGCCACCAACCGACTTTAAAGAAACAGGCGCAAAACATTCTTTGTAGCATTAAGAAAATCAAACTTTGATAGGTCACGCCTGTAACACCCCCATGTAATGATGCACGGTAATGGCATGGTCATCAACTAATTATTTTGCTAACTGGAATATGATCAAGATGGAATTTCAAATTCCAATTCAAAATTCCATTCAAATACTCTATAGTTTCAAGTAACAAATTTAAATCCTCAAACATCAAAGATAAAATTCTGCATGCTTGTAAAAAATTCCAAAATAAATAATGTTGAGGAAAACAACATCACCAAGATTCTGGTGTGGCCCCCACCATTAATAACAGGAGCTAAAAGTATTTCTAAGGGCATTTGAATTCAAATGGGAAATGCAAACAGATTACATAAATGCTCAAACTTGGTGTGGCCTTTCAAAATAATGCATGTTATTTTGTGGACCATGTCACACATTTTTGCTAAGGCAAATAGTGGCTAAAAATAATTAAAACAGAAATTACAAATAACAGAAATAGAGATAAAACAAAAAAGGGAAAAGGGGGGAAACCTCCTTCCCCAATGGGTCGGAACCAACCGGCCCAACCCCACCAGCCTGCTCCCCCATCGTCTCCCTCCTCTGTAGCGACCAGAGCGGTCGCTACAGAGCGGCGACCCCGCTCGTCGCCGACGCACCGCGTCGCCCAGGGGGGCCGCGGAGGATAAGAACGGCCCCACAGCCTCCCTCTCGCTCCCCCCGAACCCTAGATCTCACCTGCTCCCCCCTGCCTTCTCCTTCGTCCCTCCTTCCTTCCCGAGCGCCACCGTCGCCATGGACGCCGGCTAGCGTAGCCACCGTCGCTCCCGTGCCCTGCCACCATGCCAAGAAGCACCGCCGCGACGAGCCCATCCTCCTTGATTTCAAACCCGAGCTCCGGAGCCCCTGGAATGCCTCCACTTTGTCGTCTTCCTCCTCGGATCGCGGCCGCTCGTCGTTGACGGTTCCGGCTACTCCGAGCCCTCCCCGAGCTCGCTTGAACGGCTACACCTCACTATGAGCCTCCACTTCCTCCCCTCTCGCTCTCGCCACCGTCAGCTACCTCTAGGGTCATTCCCGACGAGCAACCGAACCCGGCGCCTCTTGAGCTCGTCGCCCGTGTGGCTCCGGTGACCTTCACGAGCTCATGGCCATAATGATGGCGCACGCATGTAGGTCATTCCTAGCTACTTAGAATGCCCGCACGCGCAACGCATCGCCATCCCCGTTGCTCACCCGAGAACGCTCGCCACTGGCGAGGTCCTAGCACTCGTCTCCGGCCGTCTCAGCTCGTGCTGAGGCCATGGATCGACACGGCGTCGAATGCCCGATCGAAAGGGACCGATCGTGCCCTTTCCCGTGCCCTGTGGTCAAAACCCGACCCTTGTCATGCTTTCAGGTGCTCGCCGGAGTTGCTCCGGTGACGAACGCCGGCCACAGCCGACGTGGCCCGGTCGAGGCCACTGCCAGGGTCACTGACCCGTGGGCCCTGCGGTCCTGGTTGACCTGTTGACCAGTGTAGGGGAACGCGACAGAAAACAAAAAAATTCGGTATAGCGAGCACGCCCAGGACCACTATGGAGAATGCATACAAGGTTTGATCTGATCTGTACCGACTCGTAGCGCAGCGGAAGAAGAGTCGGTGGAGATCGTTGGTGCAGATCCCCGCAGCTAGGATTTACAACCTCCCAACCGCGAGGATGTACTCCCTCGCCGGACAGCCCTTCAGGAGGCGGTCGGACAGTCCCCCGGACGATGTCGCGGACATCCCTTCGGGAGGACCCTCGAAACTCGAACGGAGACTCGGACGGCCCTTCGGGAGGACTCTCGAAACTCGACCCGAGACTCGGACAGCCCTTCGGGAGGACACTCGAAAAGCCCCTCGGGCAAAAGATCGAAACTACGAACTCTCTATGGGGTTGCACACATACGGTGTCATCTATCCGGCAGGGCTTCGCCGTCCAGAACTAGTTCCTGCCGGAACCCAGACAGCCTTTCGGCTCTACGAAGAACTCTTTTCGTGGGAGGGAGAGAGAGAGCTTGCAAAGCAAAGCATGTGTATGAGAGCAAAGGATGAGTGTGGAGAGTGCATCTCCACCTCTATTTATAGGAAAACCCAAGGGGTAGGGTGGCACTTGAAATACCCAAAATGCCCATGAGGTGAGCACACCACAAGGGCATAAAGGGAAAGCCTCCAAATAGTGTTGCCTGCATCACCATGCCTGCATCACCATGCCTGCATCACCATGCCTGCATCATCCCCTAATAGTATTTCCACTATTCACAATAGTGTTTCCACTATTCACAATAGTGTTTCCACTATTTACAATAGTGTTTCCACTATACATATATAGTGTTTCCACTATTTATATATATAGTGTTTCTACTATTCAAAATAGTGTTTTCACTATTCACGAAGACATTTTTCTGCGTCCCTTAAATCCCAAATTATTTCTGTGTGCCTAGAATAATTCCAGTACCCACTAAAACAATTTTGGACGCGTTCCGAAACAATTCCGGAACAATGTTTTTCTTCAGCGAAAAGCTACCATAGCGGTTCCGGCGGCTCCGGAACACTTCCGGTTTTTTCCTCCGAAAAATCCCAGAAGTCCCCAGAATCATTCTGGCACCCTCCAAGAATTTCCAGAAGTGTGCCGAAACCATTTTGACTTAATGGTATACTCCGAAACAACTTTTCGGTTTTACCGAAACTATTCCAATGTTCTCTCTCCGGAACTCTTCCGTTGTCTCCGAAACTTTTTCGGTGATTTTCTCTCAGACTCCCTGTCTAGTATTCAGCAGATAGATGACCCTTAAGCGTGTGACCCTATAGGTTCGGTGAAGTATAGACATGACCCAGAACACCTTCCGATCAATGATCAGCATCGAAGCCGTGGACACCCATATCGATCCCTATACCCACACGAATAAATATTCGAGTGAACCTCCAGTTGCCGTGAGCTATTCCTGTTGCTTCGCGATATGTTACAATTACCCGAGGTGAGAAACATTGGCATCCTCGTGGATCAACACTTGTCCACAATGCCAGTTACCTCGTTGCCGGTATTGTTCTCTTTTCTCGTTCCCATGTTTTGGCATCCCCGTGATCAAATCACAAAGTGTCTGGCCAGACGATGATGGATACCGTAACACCGAGAGGGCCCAGAGATATCTCTCCATCACCGAAGGAGCAAATCCCAATCTTGAGCTATCAAGTTACTTGACATACTTTTCCATGAACCCGTAAGCCGCCGTAATAGCCACCCATTTATGGATGACGTTTAACAAACCCCAAAGTTCATGAAGCAAGCATGAAGAAACTCGATACTCGCATGGTCTAAGGAATTATGCAAACATTAACTTCTCTGTGTTATTAACCATAAACTTATGACGAATGTACCTCATAGCATAACATCAATTCAGATCGATTCAACACAAGTGTTCTACCAACATCGTGCCCTCAAAATTGTCGGCATGGCCATGCCCATGATCAGGAAAACAGGATCATCATGCAATACTTGAGCCAGTCTTAGAGGTAAGACTAGGAATACAATTTACCATTTATTATACCACACGTGCACATGAGTTTCCCTCCAAGCCTCGTTTTATTTGCAGACTCGAGAATCATTGGAGTTATAGCATGGATCATAAACATTCATTACAAACTTGGAGATACAAAAGTTACTGATATTACTGCCTCTAGGGCATATCTCCTACAAACTCCCACTTGCACTAGAGTCATAATCTAGTTACATGGCTTCCCTAACACCAATGGCAATCCGGTGTTGCTCATGCTTTGCTCGTGGTAGAGGCTTCATCGTCGGGTCTGACACATTCAGATCCGTGTGAACTTTGCGTACTTTCACCAAACCTTCTTCGACATGATGTCGAATGAGTTTAAATTTGCGTTGAATATGCATTGTCTTATGGTGCGAACATGGCTCCCTTGCCTGAGCCACGGCGCCACTATTGTCACAATAGATCTCCACCGGGTCCAGAGCACTTGGAACCACACCAAGGTCTTCAAGGAATTGCTTGATACCGACAGCTTTCTTGGAGGCTTCTGAAGCAGCCACATATTCCGCCTCTGTTGTAGAATCCGCCACAGTCTTTTGTTTGGAACTTTTCCAATCAACTGCACCGCCGTTCAATAAGAAAACATAGCCCGATTGAGATTTGAAGTCATCTGGGTCAGTCATGAAGCCTGCATCAGTGTAACAACTTACAATGAGCTCTTCATCACCTCCGTACACAAGGAGTAAATCCTTGGTCCTCCTGAGGTACTTAAGAATACCCTTAACTGTGGCCCAGTGTTCCAATCCTGGATCACCTTGGTACCGGCTGCTAACACTTAGCGCATAGGAAACATCCGGTCTTGTACATAGCATGGCATACATAATAGAACCAACTACCGAAGCATATGGAATATCATTCATTTGTACTCGCTCATCGAGGGTCCAAGGACACTGATTCTTGCAAAGCACTGTGCCAGGTGACATGGGGAGTAGGCCTTTCTTGGAGTTCTCCATGTTGAACCTTTTCAACACCTTGTCAATGTACGTGCTTTGGCTTAGCGCTATCAGGCATCTTGATCTATCTCTATAGATCCTGATGCCCAATACATATGCCGCTTCGCCTAAGTCTTTCATTGAAAAACTCTTCTTCAATGAGTCTTTTATTTCGCTAAGAAATTTCACATCATTTCCAATCAACAATATGTCATCCACATACAAGATTAGAAATGCTTTTGCGCTCCCACTAAACTTCTTGTAAACACAAGATTCTTCATCGTTCCTGATGAAGCCAAACTCTTTGACCATTTCATCAAAACGAATGTTCCAGCTCCTTGATGCTTGCTTCAGACCATAAATGGCTTTCTGAAGCTTGCATACCTTTCTAGCATTCTTAGGATCGACAAAACCTTCTGGCTATATCATGTATACATCCTGTTCAAGGTTTCCATTTAGGAAAGCCGTTTTGACATCCATCTGCCATATTTCATAATCGAAATAAGCAGCAATTGCTAGTAATATCCGAACAGACCTGAGCATGGCTACGGGCGAGAAAGTCTCGTCGTAGTCAACTCCTAGAACTTGCGTGAACCCTTTCGCGACAAGTCTAGCTCTGTGGATAGTAATGTTACCATCCGCGTCCGTCTTTCTTTTGAAAATCCATTTACAACCAATGGGTTTTACGCCATCTGGAAGTTCTTCCAAGTTCCAAACTTGGTTTTCGTACATGGATTCCATCTCGGATCTCATGGCCTTGTGCCATTCCCTTGAGCTAGGCCCCGCCATCGCTTCCTTGTAGTGCGCAGGTTCATCGTCTTCAAGAATGAAGATTTCGTTATGAAACCATTCAGGTGGCTGGATAGCCCTACCTGATCTGCGCGGTTCAGTTACAACATTGTCTGAAGTTTCCGCATCACATGCGACAACTTCCGGCTCGGTTGTAGGGATAATTTGCGGAATTACTTCCGGTTCCTTAGCCATATCAACGGTTGCCGAAGATTCACTAATCTCATTAAGCTGTACTGTCCTCCTACTCAATTCTTTAGCGAGAAACTCTTTCTCGAGAAAATGTGCAACCTTTGCGACAAACACTTTGCCCTCGGTTTGGTGGTAGAAGGAATATCCAATGGTGTTATTTGGATAACCTACAAAGTAACATTTGTCTGATCTAGGTTCTAGCTTGGTTGGCTGTAAACGTTTTACGTATGCCTCACAACCCCAAACCTTGAGATGTGACACACTAGGTATCTTCCCATACCACATCTCATGTGGTGTCGTCTCAACAGACTTAGACGGTGCTCTGTTTAATGTATAAGCAGCAGTTTCTAGTGCGTGACCCCAAAAAGATATCGGTAGATCTGTAAGAGACATCATCGACCTTACCATGTCTAACAGGGTTCGGTTACGTCGTTCCGAAACTCTGTTTCGCTGTGGAGTTCCGGGAGGCGTAAGCTGTGAAACGATTACACGATCACTCAGATGTTGGCCAAACTCGTGACTAAGATATTCGCCTCCGCGATCAGACCGCAGAAACTTAATCTTTTTGTTACGATGATTTTCTACCTCATTCTGAAATTCTTTGAACTTTTCAAAGGTTTCCGACTTATGCTTCATCAAGTAGATATAGCCATACCGACTCAAATCATCAGTAAAAGTCACGAAGTAAAAATACCCACCCCGTGCGGCCGTGTTCATTGGACCACATACATCACTATGTATTATTTCCAATAATTCACCCGCCCGTTCAGGATGACCCGTGAACGGCGTCTTGGTCATTTTTCCCATCAAGCAAGCTTCACATGTGTCAAATAATTCAAAATCAAGGGACGGTAAAACTCCATCTTTATGGAGTCTTTGCATGCGTTTCTTTCCGATGTGGCCAAGCCGACAGTGCCACAAGTAAGTGGCGGTGGTATCAGCCTTCTTAAGGCGTTTAGCATTCACGTTAAAGACATCATTTCCACATTCAAGATTTAGTATGAAAAGGCCCCCAACAATGGGTGCAAATCCATAAAACATATCCTTACAATAAAGTGAACAACCATTGTTCTCAGACTTGTAGGAGTACCCGTCGTGCACTAAACATGATCCAGAGATAATGTTTCTACACAACAACGGAACAAAATAAAAGTTACTAAGTTCCAAAATAAATCCTGAAGGGAGACGTAGAGGCATAATGCCGACGGCTTGAGCGGCGATCCCAGCGCCATTCCCGACACGCATCATGACTTCATTCTTTGCCAGCTTGCGCACCTTCTGAAGCCCCTGTATCGAGTTGCAAATGTGAGCAACCGATCCGGTATCAAATACCCAAGACTTAGAATTTTCGCTAGCAAGCAAAACGTCAATGACATTAACTTGTATAACAATTATACCTTTTCCGGTTTTCCCGGATTTCTTATCTTCCAGATACTTCTTGCAGTTTCTCTTCCAGTGTCCTGTGCCCTTGCAGTAGAAGCACTCAGTTTCATTCTTGGCTCCGCCCTTAGATTTGCGTTGGAAGCCGGTCTTACCGGCGCCCTTGCCTTTCTTTGGCTTGCCTTTCTTTTTGAAACTGACAGTTTTATTCACAAGCAACACTTGCTTGCGATTTTTCTGCAGTCCTCCTTCAACAGTTTTCAGCATGGCAAGCACCTCATTAGGTGTTTTGTCCATCCCATTCATGTTGTAGTTCATGACAAAACCTCCGTAAGAAGGGGGGAGTGAACAGAGCAACATGTCCATTACATGCTCTTCTGGAAGTGGAAATTCCAGGGTTTTAAGCCTTTCAGCGTAGCTAATCATATTGACTACGTGCTCGCCAACTGAACTGCCCTCAGCCATCTTGGTCTCCGACATCATCTTCATGATACCAAAACGTTCAGACCTTGCATTAAACTTGTAAAGAGCATCCAGATCCTTGATCATATCAAAGGAGTTATGGAATTCAAAACGTTTTTGAAGCTCTGAACTCATGCAAGACAGCATGAGGCACTGCACTAAGTTGTAATCATCATCCTTAGTGGCCCAGACATTCTGTATGTCTACCGCGGCTGTTGCCGCCGGCTTTGGTGGAAGAGCTCCATCAAGCACGTACACTTTCTTAGCGCTCCTGAGGACAATCCTCAGGGTACGGACACAGTCCGCATAGTTGTTTCCATTCGCAGCTAACTTCTCTTTCTCTAACATCAGGCCTAAGTTGAACGCGCTATTGCGAGCCATTTGATCTACAACAGAAAACACAAGTTCATTTTAGACATTGTTCATAATGATTTTTGGCACTAGTGAATAAACAATTTTATTCTAAAGTGCGCTCCCACTCAAATCAATATCTCTCATAATTGATTGTGAGTGATGCAAGATCCAACTTTCAATTTAGCGTCAAGGATGTAACCATCTCAAGTGACGAGAATTTCAATTGTTAGGCCAACTTGCCAATCACATCTCTATGTGACTCTTGTTCATCTTTCGATGCGTGTGTTCCGAGCTCATGACTTTCATGCCTGAACGTCAAGACAACCAAGTGATCTCGCTGCGAGGTCTCAACTCACCCGCCTCACACTTCTCTAATCGTTCGTATCCATGTAACCATGTGATACCCCGAAGAGATAGGTGCCGTGACGGTGCTACACTTGGGAGAACACTATCTACTTGATATTTTTGTGAGAGATCACCCTAATAAAAAGCGACTACCGCGCAATCAAGAAGGGTGCATCAAGAGGGATAAACATCTCAGGCAATTCATAATAGCATGATATGATATAGCCCCTTCTGACGGAGAAGTCAAGTATTTCTTCGTCTTCGGCATTCGCGTCGGTGTTCACCTTTGCGAAGATTGCCACCACCTTGTCGATGCACCAAATAATATTGCTATCTCTATAGCTAATAAAATAAGTGCATTACATAAGGTTGACACGCAGGTCATTAAAGTGCAATCATATGGCTCCAGCCATCATGCCGAATCATGACACGCAGGTCATGTTAATTACATCATATAGCCATCTCATACATAATCAAATTGAATATGAGCATTGCTATACCACATCACATGCAAACCATCCTGCAAAACCAAGTTAGACGCCTCTAATCGGTTTATGCAAAATTTTATTTTACGTGGCTTCTAAGGTTTTGACTTAAACCGCAGCTACCAACGTTTATCATCAAGTATGATACTTCAAGTTGCTAGATTAACTTTCCAGGGTGTATGAAACACGAGATAGTAAAATCTCGAGCCCCATACTAAACTTCGTCATACGCGTGACCCCCGTGCAGATCATAGCTGCATTGCCCTTCGTCTGCGAAACATCCATCTTTCTTTAACTATGGTGGAACCCAAAGACACTAAAGCACTTCGTTGATCTGTCAATCAGCATACTCAGGAGCAGCATGAAAGGATCGCGGATTGCCAGAACTTTGTAAGATTCCACCATTCCGTCAAGATCAGAAGTACGCAAATTCACGGGAAGCAACAAGAACATCGGGTAACAGATTTCATCTGCTACCCGCACAAATAATTTTCAGCAATAGATCTCATCTACTACAAAATTATACTATGCAATACTCATACATCTCATGTATTCTAGATCATACCATGCATCTACTCATAGCCTGGCTCTGATACCACTGTAGGGGAACGTGCCAGAAAACAAAAAATTTCGGTATAGCGAGCACGCCCAGGACCACTATGGAGAATGCATACAAGGTTTGATCTGATCCGTACCGACTCGTAGCGCAGCGGAAGAAGAGTCGGTGGAGATCGTTGGTGTAGATCCCCGCAGCTAGGATTTACAACCTCCCAACCGCGAGGATGTACTCCCTCGTCGGACAGCCCTTCAGGAGGCGGTCGGACAGTCCCCCGGACGATGTCGCGGACAGCCCTTCGGGAGGACCCTCGAAACTCGAACGGAGACTCGGACGGCCCTTCGGGAGGACTCTCGAAACTCGACCCGAGACTCGGACAGCCCTTCGGGAGGACACTCGAACAACCCCTCGGGCAAAAGATCGAAACTACGAACTCTCTACGGGGTTGCACACATACGGTGTCATCTATCCGGCAGGGCTTCGCCATCCAGAACTAGTTCCTGCCGGAACCCAGACAGCCTTTCGGCTCTACGAAGAACTCTTTTCGTGGGAGGGAGAGAGAGAGCTTGCAAAGCAAAGCATGTGTATGAGAGCAAAGGATGAGTGTGGAGAGTGCATCTCCACCTCTATTTATAGGAAAACCCAAGGGGTAGGGTGGCACTTGAAATACCCAAAATGCCCATGAGGTGAGCACACCACAAGGGCATAAAGGGAAAGCCTCCAAATAGTGTTGCCTGCATCACCATGCCTGCATCACCATGCCTGCATCACCATGCCTGCATCATCCCCTAATAGTATTTCCACTATTCACAATAGTGTTTCCACTATTCACAATAGTGTTTCCACTATTTACAATAGTGTTTCCACTATACATATATAGTGTTTCCACTATTTATATATATAGTGTTTCTACTATTCAAAATAGTGTTTTCACTATTCACGAAGACATTTTTCTGCGTCCGTTAAATCCCAAATTATTTCTGTGTGCCTAGAATAATTCCAGTACCCACTAAAACAATTTTGGACGCGTTCCGAAACAATTCCGGAACAATGTTTTTCTTCAGCGAAAAGCTACCATAGCGGTTCCGGCGGCTCCGGAACACTTCCGGTTTTTTCCTCCGAAAAATCCCAGAAGTCCCCAGAATCATTCTGGCACCCTCCAAGAATTTCCAGAAGTGTGCCGAAACCATTTTGACTTAATGGTATACTCCGAAACAACTTTTCGGTTTTACCGGAACTATTCCAATGTTCTCTCTCCAGAACTCTTCCGTTGTCTCCGAAACTTTTTCGGTGATTTTCTCTCAGACTCCCTGTCTAGTATTCAGCAGATAGATGACCCTTAAGCGTGTGACCCTATAGGTTCGGTGAAGTATAGACATGACCCGGAACACCTTCCGATCAATGATCAGCATCGGAGCCGTGGACACCCATATCGATCCCTATACCCACACGAATAAATATTCGAGTGAACCTCCAGTTGCCGTGAGCTATTCCTGTTGCTTCGCGATATGTTACAATTACCCGAGGTGAGAAACATTGACATCCTCGTGGATCAACACTTGTCCACAATGCCAGTTACCTCGTTGCCGGTATTGTTCTCTTTTCTCGTTCCCATGTTTTGGCATCCCCGTGATCAAATCACAAAGTGTCTAGCCAGACGATGATGGATACCGTAACACCGAGAGGGCCCAGAGATATCTCTCCATCACCGAAGGAGCAAATCCCAATCTTGAGCTATCAAGTTACTTGACATACTTTTCCATGAACCCGTAAGCCGCCGTAATAGCCACCCATTTACGGATGACGTTTAACAAACCCCAAAGTTCATGAAGCAAGCATGAAGAAACTCGATACTCGCATGGTCTAAGGAATTATGCAAACATTAACTTCTCTGTGTTATTAACCATAAACTTATGACGAATGTATCTCATAGCATAACATCAATTCGGATCGATTCAACACAAGTGTTCTACCAACATCGTGCCCTCAAAATTGCCGGCATGGCCATGCCCATGATCAGGAAAACAGGATCATCATGCAATACTTGAGCCAGTCTTAGAGGCAAGACTAGGAATACAATTTACCATTTATTATACCACACGTGCACATGAGTTTCCCTCCAAGCCTCGTTTTATTTGCAGACTCGAGAATCATTGCAGTTATAACATGGATCATAAACATTCATTACAAACTTGGAGATACAAAAGTTACTGATATTACTGCCTCTAGGGCATATCTCCTACAACCAGGTCAACCGTGCTTACTAGGCACCCGTGTACCACTGACATGTGGGGCCCTACCCCCCAGTGTCAATGACATTTGGGCCCCACCCCGTCAGGTGCTTAATTAGTAACTATTAAGTTAAATTAATTAATTTACAGTAATCTCTTGCTGACATGTCGACCCACCGGCTAATTAACTCCGCTTAGATTAATTTAATAAACTGGATTAACCTTGAGTCTATGACATGTGGTCCCCACATGTCAGGTTTGACTCTGGTCAGCCAGAGTTGATTGCTGATACAGTGATGATGTCATGCTGACATCATAAAGCATTTTTCGAATTAATATTAATCTGTTAAATTCCAGAAATTTATAAAAACTTTAGAAAATCATATCTTTTAAACTGTAGCTCAGATGAAAATAATTTATATATGAAAGTTGATCAGAAAAATTCCACGAATCCAAATATGCCATCCAATCATCTGTCACATGCTCCTAGCATGATGAACATGGAACTTTCCCCTCCGATTTGACTGTCCAATAAATCCGCAGACCCGGGAAATATCGTCACGTATTCTCCCGCTCCGTCTGTTGCGTGTAGTATTGCGTTAGTGCATACCTCCGCATATTGCCATGTAATGCATCGTGATGCACCTGTTTGATTTATATTTATTGTTTCTCCGCCCTCTTATTACCGGTAGACCCCGAGACTGACGTTGTTGCCGAGTATGACTACGCCCCAGATGACCAGCCTTTTGCAGCAGAGCAGTAAGGAAAGCAAAAAAACCTTGAGAATTCCGATATCACCAACCTCTCTCCCTCTTATTCTTGCATTAGAATTTTGCTACTTTTTAGTTAGCTCATATTCTGATGCATAGCCTACTTTTGATGTACTGCTATTATTCCTGCAATCATACCAACTGCTTAGTATAGGTTGGTTAGTGAATCCCCAATGACCCCCTTAGTCCCAGTTGCCCTTGCTTCTTCATTGATGACCCAACAACTCGATGACTCGGTCAATCGACCGACATGCCAGGCCCCTCACATCACCACACTCCCCTTAATTGTGTGACTCTACAATGCTACTATCGAGTATCGAGGGTGACACCTCGTGAAGTACTCATGATGCTACCCCTGTAGTGCAGCTAGTCGGTCGTGGTTATCAAGGGTGATTCCTCCTTCACCATTCCCGATGATGTCTCTATCGTGCAACCCCTCAAGTGTGGGACCATCGATGGTGATTCCTCTAAAGTCCACCTTGACGGTTACATCGAGCGGGGACCATTGAGGGTCATTCCTCACTTCCCGTCTTGAGGTTATATCCACACAATTGCTATGACCTGGTTACAGAAACATGTTGGTGATGGGTCGGCCCCAAGGGTACCCGTGTGAGAAATATTTGGTAGGATGCGCCGCAAGGCATCCGAAGACTTGGTGGGATGCGCCGGTAAGGCACCCGAGAGTTATTGGCGGGGCGATGGACTACATTATGGTTCGCGCTTGCCCCGCATTAATAAAACACTAATGGGTTGGGTATTTGATCTGAGTTGGTCGTTGACCTTTTACGCACTAAACCTTCACGTGGGAGAAGTTATGGGTGCTCAGCGTCGTTGTATCAGCCGAAGCTCTTAGGACGTTAGCAATGGAGTGACGCGTGCCGGATTGGGATGGAAGGTACATCTCCGGTCTGAGTGTACTATGTCTTCTTCTGGCCGCGGTCGCATCGTGCAGGAGTGCAAGGGAAAGTGGGCCCACGAACCTGCGCGCTTAGGAGTTAGACCGGTGGGCTGGCCTCTTCGTTGAGTCTAGGTGGGGCGACGACATTTTGGATCCCGAGGCCAAGCATTACCCTGGAAAGTGTGTCCGACCAAAGGTGATCAAGCATGTTGGAAATGCGGTGCACCCCTGCAGGGATAAATTCATCTATTCGAATAGCCGTGTCCACGATAACAGGACGACTTGGAGTTGTACCTTGACCTTATACAACTATAATTGTGATTTACTTTAAATGAAGTGTGGCTCCGGGATTGCTTCCTCATAGGGAGTCGAGAAAGAATCTCTAGGCATGGTTACTTAATAAAATTGCTACAATAATATGACTATATATGAGATACCAGTCTACTCTCTTCTAATGCTACAAGATGTTGAAGATGCTAGTCTTCGATAGGACTAGGCCTTCCCCCTTTTCTTGCTTGCTGCAGTCAGCCCAGATATAACCCCACCCCTTGATAACGATGCATAATTAGCATAGTTCTAATGTCAGTCTTGCGAGTACTTTGAATGAGTACTCACCTCTGCTTTTCTTTCTCTTTCCCCCCTCGATACAATTCTACATTCAGATGACGGAGCCCGGGAGATGGAGTACGTCGGAGACGACTACACCACCACCACAGGAGCCTACTACTATGTGGAGGCAGCCCCCGACCAGCAGTAGGATAGGAGGTTCCGAGGCAGGAGGCCTCACCTCTTTTGATCCGTTGTTATGTTTGTGCTAGCCTTCTTAAGGCAAAACTTGTTTAACTTATGTCTGTACTAAGATATTATTTGCTTTCATTGAGTCGTGCTTGTTGAGCTTTGTATTCGAGCCCTCGAGGCCCCTAGCTTGTAATATGAAGTTGTATGACTTTAATTTGTGTCTAGAGTTGTGTTGTGATACTAATTAGTGAGTCCCTAATCTTGATCGTACACATTGCGTGTATGTTTAGCGTACGGACGAAATTAGGGGCGTCACAAGATGGTATCAAAGCCGCCTGCCTGTAGGTAGCCCCCTTTCCAACTCCTTGGCCGAAGTTGAGTCTAGTACTTGAAAAACTTTTACTAACATTGTTGTGTGGCTTACGTGCCCACATCTCAGTCGGGTGGTATTATGATCTTTTATTCCTCGTCTTTACTCTAGGTTCTGATCTCTCTCCTCTTTCGGGTTAAAGATTTTGTTAACTCTAACATTAGGTTCTCGTGATCACATCCACCAGAGATTTGTTTCGTCGACAATTGTTTCCTTTGAAATTATAATGCACACACTGTCATTTGACATCTTAAATCTCCCTGTTACAGATGCGTCCCGGTAGGCAGATCGTCCGTCTAACCTTCGTGCACGATACGATTGGGTTCCCGGCCATTCTGGTCGAGCTCTTGAAGAAGCTGGGATATCGCTGGTACCCCGAGTACACTGTTTACGAGGACTACCAAGAGTTCAACCAGGAATAGTATGAGGCTGTGATGGTTATATAGGATCGACAAGACCTCTCCATCACTGAGCTACACACCTTCCGTGGCGTTGGAGTGACTGTCAAGATGGCCGTACAGGATGCTTCTTATGCTGCTATTGTTCGACTCCGTGCAATGAACTCTTGTTTGGAGGAGACGACATACAGATACATTTCCTATGTTCCTACTGGAGTTGATATTGCCGCCGATGCTGAGGTCTTGACCCCTTTCGCAGGGCAGCGCAATGACCGATCCTACACTGCTATCTGCACCCCCTACATGAGTCGTCGTTACGACCCACAGGTTCTGGTTCAGTACACTGAGGCATTGGATTGCACTGTCAGGGGACGCCACCCGTGATCATCTTTATCGGGCTTTGGCGCATTTGTTGCCAGCAGTCACCGCGGGGATACATCCGGAGAACATCCTTTACCTGCCTCGAACTGTGTTTCCTCCAGGTCTTGAGTGGCCTGATGTTGGAGGTCGTGTTCCAGCACGTGGACCTGCGCTTCTGCTTAATATGCAGCGTATACATCAGGGTGTGCACGGGACACAGAACCCTGCCACCAGGTTCATCATTCAGGGTCATCTACAGTTCCGTGGGTTCTTTCGTTGTCCCCAACGTTGATGCAGCTTTTCGCTATGTCCGTTGTTGTATCCCTCTACCGTGTGTCTGCGTGTCGCCTAGTTGTTTAGGTTAATTTCATGTCGGACCTATCGTCTATGTTGTAACAGACTTATGGTTTGTAATAGACCTATGTATGGATCTGTATGTTGAATTCGAACTACTATATCGTATCTATTGCACTTCCTTCATTGAGAAATTTATTTCATAAATAACTAATTGTCTTTGCAATGCGCAATGCTAAAATACCACTGTTAATTTTTTCGACAGAATGGTTAGGCCAGCTGGTCGTGGTCGTGGTGCGGCTAACCACCCACCGCCACCTGAATACATGGCTGGTATGATGCAGCAGTTTGAACTGAATCGCCAGTTTATGCAAGGGCTTGTGGACCAGTTCCCAAGGCCAAACATGAATCAACAGCCACTCCCAATGACTGTGCAAGACTTCATGCGCCTCAACCATGCGATCTACCGCAGCTCAACTCAGCCGCTAGACGCAGATGACTGGCTCCGTGACATCACTTATGAGCTGGAATCCTCAGGCGCCCCAGTGGCTAGCTATGTCACATTCGCCTCATACTTTCTGAAGGGTCCCGCTGCTCAATGGTGGGGCAGTCACATGCGCTCACAACCTATTGGAACAATCATCACCTGGCCAGAGTTCCAAGCTGCATTCTGGGCTCGCCATATTCCTCAAGGAATGATGGAGAAGAAGAAGCGTGAGTTATGCAATCTCGTCCAGGGCAACAAGACTGTGGATGCTTATCAGCGGGAATTTCTGGACTTATCTCGCTATGCTGAAGAAGATGTTGCAACTGATGCTCGCAGGTAGGAGAAGTTCCGTCAAGGCCTCCACCCTGATATCAAACTAGCGCTCCTTGTTGAGGACTTTGACAACTTTGCCACCTTGGTGAACAAGTCCATAATAGTGAAAACAAGTCCGCAGGACTACAAGGACATCAACAAGCGCAACCGTGACATGGGCTCATCTTCGCGCTCAGCAAGTCAAAAGCGCAAGATCTGGATTCCCCACAACATGTACCATGCACCTACTCCCGCTCCAAGGCCGTCCTATGCTGCACCTCGCATGCCTCCACCCCCACCTAGGCAACCGAGGCTCCCAGCTCCGCCACCACGAGCTCATGTTCCCCCTTCTCGTCCTAAGGATGGGTTGTGCTTCAAGTGTGGTCGTCCAGGACACCGTGCCAGAGAATGCAGGCAAAATCAAAATCAACTTGCACTCCCTTCGAACCAACCCCGCAACAACAATGCCAGGCCTGCTCAGGGACGTGTTCAAGTTAACAATGTTGATCTGAATGAAGCTCAAGACCAGCCTGCTACTATGATGGGTACCCTTCTCGTTAACTCAGTACCAGCTTCTGTATTGTTTGATACTGGAGCATCGCATTCTTTTATGTCTGAAGATTTTGCATACATGCATGGCATTAAGTACGAGGACATGAACACTCCATTAGTGGTAAACACCCCCGCTAGCCAATGTCAAACCTCCATGTTTTGTCCAGATGTCCCCATTGAAATAGAAGGACTAGAATTCCATGCTTTCCCCATTTTATTGAAGTCCTCTAAGATCGACCTTATACTTAGAATGGATTGGCTGAAAGCACATACTGCTTCTGTTGTTTGTGCCACCAAAACTGTCCACCTTCTGCATCCTTCGAATGAGATAGTCAGCTAATGCTCATCTTGTTCGAGATGCTGAATCCCGGCTATATGCCATGAATGCATTAAATGAGTCACCTCTTGAGGGGATTGAAAACATTCCAGTTGTCTAGGAATTCCAAGATGTTTTCCGGAAGAACTCCCAGGGATTCCCCCTGTTAGAGCTGTCGAGTTTGTCATCGACTTGGTACGTGGTACCACTCCTATAGACAAGTGTCCGTATAAGATGCCACCACATGAGCTCCTTGAACTTAAGCAAGAAATTGACAATTCGCTACGGTTGGGTTTCATTCGTCCAAGTTCCTCTGCTTGGGGAGCACCTTCTCTCTTTGTTAAGAAAAAGGATGGGACAAACCGTCTGGTCCAGGATTATCGACCAATCAACCAAGCTACAATTCAGAACAAATACCCACTTCCTCGGATCAATGATTTGTATGATAAACTTGCTGGTGCCTCAATTTTCTCTAAGCTCGACTTGAGGTTGGGCTACCATCAGATCTGTGTTCATGAAGAGGATATTCCGAAGACCGCATTTGTTACTCGTTATGGTTCATACGAGTACACCTTCATGTCTTTAGGTTTAACCAATGCTCCAACAACCTTCTCTCGTTTAATGAATTATATCTTCGTGGACTACCTCGACAAATTCATCATGGTTTATCTAGATGATATTTTGGTATTTTACAAGAATAAATAAGAGCATGCTGAACATCTTCGGCTTGTACTGGAAAGACTTCGGGAACACCAACTATATGCCAAGTATTCCAAGTGTGAGTTCTGGATGAACGAAGTAACCTACCTTGGTCATGTGATCTCCAAGGATGGTATTGCGGTCAACCCTAAACGAGTTCAGGCTATTCTTGACTGGACTCCCCCGAAGAATGTCAAGCAAGTCAGAAGTTTTCTCAGACTCGCCAGCTGTTGTCGTCGATTTGTCGAGAACTTCTCCAAGATTGCAAGGCCCTTAACCAATTTGCTTCACAAAGGTGTTAAATATGTGTGGACAGAAAAATGTCAGGAGAGCTTTCAGGCACTTAAAGACAAATTGACGTTTGCTCCAGTGCTTGCTCCTCTGGATACCTGTAAGGACTTTGTCATTTATTGTGATGCTTCGCGTCAGGGAATATGTTGTGTCCTAATGCAAGAATGCAAAGTAGTTGCTTATGCATGTCATCAATTGCGTCCTCATGAAGAGAACTACCTAGTTCATGACCTTGAACTTGCTGCAGTAGTTCATGCACTGAAAGAGTGGCGACAATACCTCGTTGGTAATCGATGCGAGATCTACAATGATCACCAAAGTCTGAAGTACTTGTTTACTTGGCCAGATTTGAATCTCTGTCAACAGAGATGGATGGAGCGCATAGCAGATTACAGCGTGGGAATTTCTTATACCCCTAGAAAGGCTAATGTAATGGTTGATGCTTTGAGCCGCAAGTCATACTACAACCACCTTCAGGTTCACAAGGTTCACCCCCTTCTTCAAGAAGAATTTCGCAAGTTGAATCTCCATATTGTTCCTCAAGGTTACCTCGTCCCCCCTCCTGAAGAGTTCCGCAAGATGAATCTTCGTGTTGTTAACCAGGGGTCTTTGAGTAACCTGGTTGTTGAACCAGATCTCGTGGGCGGTATTAAAACAATGCAGGGTTGTGATGAAAAAGTTGAAAGGATTAAATACTATCTGTCGGAAGGTAAACCTTCATGTTTCATGGTTGCTGATGATGATGTTGTGTACTTCAAGGGACGCTTATTCATTCCAACAAAAAGGGAAAACCTGAATATGATTGATAGAATATTGAAAGAAGCTCATCATACTCCATTGTCTATTCATCTGGGTAGTACCAAGATATACTGAGACATCCGTCGAAGGTTCTGGTGGTCAAATATGAAACAAGACATTGCTCGCTATGTTTCAGAATGCGACACTTGCCATCGTATCAAAGCGGAACATCAGAACCCTGCTGGAACT
Organism: Hordeum marinum; assembly: GCA_022496015.1. Taxonomy (NCBI): domain Eukaryota; kingdom Viridiplantae; phylum Streptophyta; class Magnoliopsida; order Poales; family Poaceae; genus Hordeum; species Hordeum marinum. The sequence continues at coordinate 272,254,907 of CM039672.1, read as the reverse complement.
CTGCAACCTATTTGTATTCCTGAATGGAAATGGGATCATGTTGAAATGGACTTCATCACTGGGTTCCCCAGGTCACAGAAGGGTAATGATGCTATTCTTGTCGTCATTGACCGACTGTCCAAAGTTGCACATTTTTTGGCTGTCAAGGAAACTATTACCGCTAGTCAGCTAGCAGATCTTTACATGTCCAGATTTGTTTCCCTCCACGGTATTCCTTTTGTGATTAGTTCAGACCGTGGTAGTTTATTCACTTCAAGATTCTGGGCAAGTTTCCAGGAAGCTATGGGAACTCATTTGTCCTTCAGCACCGCCTTTCACCCTCAATCCCAGGGACAAGTTGAAAGAGTCAATTAGATTCTCGAAGACATGCTTCGAGCTTGTGTCATTTCTTTTGGCAAGAAATGGGAGGAATCTCTTCCATATGCTGAGTTCTCCTACAACAATAGCTATCAAGCTAATCTAAAGATGGCTCCTTTTGAAGTATTATATGGACGTAGGTGTCGGACTCCTCTGAATTGGTCAGAAACTGGGGAACGTACACTTATCGGTCTGGATATTATCCAACATGCCGAAGATCAAGTACGCATTATTCATGCAAATCTGAAGGCTGCTTAGTCTCGTTAGAAGAGTCAGTATGACCGTCATCACAAGGATATGGTCTATCAACCTGGCGAAAAGGCCTATCTTCGAGTCACAACAATGAGAGGTACACACCGTTTCGGGATCAAGGGCAAGTTGACTCCTTGATATATTGGTCCTTTCACTGTTCTTGAAAGGCGTGGAAAAGTGGCATATCAACTGGAACTACCGCTAAACCTTTCTCAGGTTCAAGATGTGTTCCATGTGTCACAGCTTCGTCCCTGCTTCAAGGATCCTATCCGAGCAATGGACCATGATATGCTTGAACTACAACAAGACCTTTCTTACGAAGAACAACCAGTCCGCATTCTCGATGAGACCGAACTTTAGACTCGTCAGAAGGTTACCAAGTTCTTCAAAGTGCAGTGGGCAAATCATTCTGAAGATGAGGCCACATGGGAACGCGAAGATCATCTTCGTGCAGAATACCCCGGGCTCTTTCGTTCTACTTCTCAATTCTCGCGACAAGAATTCTTGTTAGTAGGGGAGAGTTGTAACACCCCCATGTAATGATGCACAGTAATGGCATGGTCAGCAACTAATTATTTTGCTAAGTGGAATATGATCAAGATGGAATTTCAAATTACAATTCAAAATTCCATTCAAATGCTCTATAGTTTCAAGTGACAAATTTAAATCCTCAAACATCAAAGATAAAATGTTGCATGCTTGTGAAATATTCCAAAATAAGTAATGTTGAGGAAAACAACATCACCAAGATTCTGGTGTGGCCTCCACCATTAATAACAGGAGCTAAAAGTATTTCTAAGGGCATTTATATTGAAATGGGAAATGCAAACACATTACATAAATGCTCAAACTTGGTGTGGCCTTTCAAAATAATGCATGTTATTTTGTGGACCATGTCACACATTTTTGCTAAGGCAAATAGTGGCTAAAAATAATTAAAACAGAAATTACAAATAACAAAAATAGAGATAAAACAACAAAAAAAAGGAAAACGGGGAAACCCCCTTCCCCACTGGGCCAGCCCCAATCGGCCCATCCCCACCAGCCCGCTCGCCCGTTGTCTCCCTCCTCCCGCTCGTCGTCGATGCACCGCGTCGCCCCGGTGTCGTGGAGGATAAGAACAGCCCCACGGCCTCCCTCTCGCACCCCCTAAACCCTAGATCTCACCAGATCCCCCTGCCTTCTCCTTCGTCCCCCCTTCCTTCTCGAGCGCCGCCGTTGCCATGGACACCGGCTAGCATAGCCACCGTCGCTCCCGCGCCCTGCCACCATGCCAAGAAGCCCCGCCGCGATGAGCCCGTCCTCCTCGACCTCAAACCCAAGCTCTAGAGCCCCTGGAATGCCTCCACTTTGTCGTCTTCCTCCTCGGATCGCCGCCGCTCGTCGTCAATGGTTCCGGCTACTCCGAACCCTCCCCGAGCTCGCTTGAACGACTACGCCTCACTGTGAGCCTCCGCTTCCTCCCCTCTCGCTCTCGCCACCGTCAGCTGCATCTAGGGCCATCCCCGACGAGCAACCGAACCCAGCGCCACTTGAGCTCGTCGTCGGTGTGGCTTCGGTGACCTTTTGGTCACGGGATCATGGCCATCATGATTGCACACACACGTAGGTCATTCCTAGCTACTTAGAACGCCTGCACATGCAACGTATCGCCGTCCCCGTTGCCAACCCGAGAACGCTCACCACCAGCGAGGTCCTAGCGCTTGTCTCCGGCCAACTCAGCTCGCGCTGAGGCCATGGATCGATGCGGCGTCGAACACCCGATCGAATGGGACCAACCACGCCCTTTCCCGTGCCGTGTGGTCGAAACCCGACCCTCGCCGTGCTTTCGGGTGCTCGCCGGAGTTGCTCCGGTGACGAACGCCGGCCACAGCCAGCGTGGCCGAGTCGGGGCCACTGCTAGGGTCATTGACCCGTGGGCCTCACGGTCCTGGTTGACCTGTTGACCAGGTCAACCGTGCTGACTGGGCACCCGTGTGCCACTGACATGTGGGGCCCTACCCCTAGTGTCAATGACATTTGGGCCCCACCCTGTCAGGTGCTTAATTAGTAACTATTAAGTTAAATTAATTAATTTACACTAATCTCTCGCTAAGCCGTGGACCCACCTGCTAATTAACTCTGTTTAGATTAATTTAATAAACTGAATTAACCCTGAGTCTATGACATGTGGTCCCCACATGTCAGGTTTGACTATGGTGAGCCAGAGTTGACTGCTGATGCAGTGATGATATCATGCTGACGCCATAAAGCATTTTTTGAATTAATATTAATCTGTTAAATTCCAAAAATTTATAAAAACTTTAGAAAATCATATCTTTTAAACCTTAGCTCAGATGAAAATAATTTATAAATTAAAGCTGATCAGAAAAATTCCACGAATCCAAATATGCCATCCACTCATCTGTCACATGCTCCTAGCATGATGAACGTGGAACTTTCCCCTCCAATTCGATTGCCCGATAAATCCGGAGACCTGGGAAATATCGTCAGGTATTCTCCCGCTCCGTCTGATGCGTGTAGTATTGCGTTAGTGCATACCTAGCTCTACATATTGCCATGTCATGCATCGTGATGCACCTGTTTGATTGATATTTGTTGTTTCTCCCCCTCTTCTTACCGGTAGACCCCTAGACTGACGCTGCTGCCAAGTACGACTACGCCCCTGATGACCAGCCTTTTGTAGCAGAGCAGCAAGGCAAGCAAAACCACCTTGAGCATTCCGATATCACCCACCTCTCTCCCTCTTATTCTTGCATTAGAATTTTGCTACTATTTTAGTTAGCTCCTATTTTGATGCATATCCTGTTTTTGATGAACTGCTATTATTCTTGCAATCATACCAACTACTTAGTCTAGGTTGGTTAGTGAATCCCTAGTGACCCCCTTAGTCCCAGTTGCCCCTCCTTCTTCATCAACAACCCGACGACTCGATGACTCGAAGACTCGGTCAACCGACCGACAAGCCAGGCCACTCACATCACCGCACTCCCCTTAATTGTGCGACTCGGCAGTGCTACTATCGAGTATCAAGTGTGACACCTCGTGAAGTACTCATGATGCTAGCCCTGTAGTGCAGCTAGTCGGTCGTGGTTATCGAGGGTGATTCCTCCTTCACCATTCTCGATGAGTCTCTATCATGCAACCCCTCAAGTATGGGACCATCGAGGGTGATTCCTCTAAAGTCCACCTTGATGGCTATATCGAGCGGGGACCATTGAGGGTGATTCCTTATTTCCCGTCTTGAGGTTATATCCACACAGTTACTATGACCTGGTTACAGAAACATGTTGGTGATGGGTCGGCCCCAAGGGTACCCGTGTGAGAAAGATTTGGTAGGATGCGCCGCAAGGCATCCGAAGACTTGGTGGGGTGCGCCGGTAAGGCACCCGAGAGTTATTGGTGAGGCGACGGACTGCATTATGGTTCGCGCTTGCCCCACATTAATAAAATGCTAATGGGTTGGGTATTTGATCCGAGTTGGTCGTTGACCTTTTACGCACTAAACCTTCACGTGGGAGAAGTTATGGGTTCTCAGCGTCGTTGTATCAATCGAAGTTGTTCGGACGTCAGCAATGGAGCGGCACGCGCCAGATTGGGATGGAAGGTACAGCTCCCGGTCTAAGTGTACTAGGTCTGCTTCCGATCTTGTTCGCATCGTGCAGGAGTGCAAGGGCAAGTGGGACCACGAACCTGCATGCTTAGGAGTTAGACCGGCGGGCTGGCCTCTTCGTTGAGTCTAGGTGGGGCGACGGCATTTTGGATCCCGAGGTCGGGCATTACCCCAGAAAGTGTGTCCGGCCGGAGGTGATCAACCGTGTTGGAAATGCGGTGCACCCCTACAGGGATGAATTCATCTATTCGAATAGTTGTGTCCATGGTAACATGACGACTTGGAGTTGTACCTTGACCTTATACAACTATAATTGTGATTTACTTTAAATGAAGTGTGGCTCCGGGATTGCTTCCTCGTAGGGAGTCGAGGAAGAATCTCTGGGCGTGGTTACTTAATAAAATTGCTACAATAATATGACTATATATGAGATACCAGTCTACTCTCTTCTAATGCTGCAAGATGTTGAAGATGCTAGGCTTCGATAGTAGGCTTTCCCCCTTTTCTTGCTTCCTGCAGTCAGCCCAGATATAACTGTTGGGAGACGTAGTAGTAAATCAAAAAAAAATCCTACGTGTTCACCAAGATCTATCTATGGAGAAACCATCAACGAGTGGGAAGAGACTGCATCTTCATACATTTTGAAGATCGCTAGGCGGAAGCGTTATAAGAACGCGGTTGGTGGAGTCGTACTCGTAGCGATTCAGATCGTGGTGTACTCCGATCTCAGCGCCGAACAACGGCGCCTCCGCGTTCAACACATGTACAGCCTGGTGACGTCTCCTATGCCTTGATCCAGCAAGGAGGAAGGAGAGGTTGGGGAAGAGCTCTGACAGCATGATGGCGTGGTGATGGTGGAGCAGCATGGTCTCCGGCAGGGCTTCGCCAAGCGCTACGGAGAACGAGGAGAGGGAGGAGTAGGGCTGCACCGAGAGGAGAGGAACTCGTGTGTTGCAACCCTCCAAAACCCCACATATATATAGGGGGAGGGGAGGAGGGTGCACAGCCCCTAGGGTTCCCACCCTAGGGTGGTGTGTCAGCACTAGATGGCCTTTGGATGGCGGCTAAGAGGGGAGAGGGGGAGGGCGCAACCCTAGTGGGCCTTAGGCCCATCTGGGTCTAGGGTTTCCTCTCCCTCCCACCTTTCTTGCGCCTTGGGCCAGGGTGGAGGGCGCACCAGCCCAGTCTAGGGCTGGTCCCTTCCACTCTCGGCCCACACAGCCCTCTGGGGCTAGTGTCCTCACTTGGTGGACCCCCGGAACCCTTCCGGTGGTCCCGGTACGTTACCGGTAATTCCCGAAATACTTCCGGTGGCCAAATCCTCACTTCCTATATATCATTCTTTACCTCCGGACCATTCCAAAACTCCTAGTGAGGTCCGGGATCTCATCCGGGACTCTAAACTACCTTAGGTAACCATGTACACTATTTCCCTATAACCCTAGCGTCATCGAACCTTAAGTGTGTAGACTCTACGGGTTCGGGAGGCACGTAGACATGACCGAGACACCTCTCCGGTCAATAACCAACAACGGGATCTGGATACCCATGTTGGCTCCCACATGCTCCATGATGATCTCATCGTATGAACCATGATGTCGGGGATTCAATCAATCCCGTATACAATTCCCTTTGTCAACCGGTATGATAATTGCCCGAGATTCGATCGTCGGTATCCCCATACCTTGTTCAATATCGTTACCGGAAAGTCTCTTTACTTGTTCTGTAACACATCATCCCGTGGCTAACTCCTTAGTCACATTGATCTCATTATGATGATGTCTTACCGAGTGGGCCCAGAGATACCTCTCCCTCACACGGAGTGCCAAATGCTAGTCTCGATTCGTGCCAACCCAACAGACACTTTCGGAGATACCCGTAGTGCACCTTTATAGCCACCCAGTTATGTTGTGACGTTTGGCACACCCAAAGCATTCCTATAGTATCCGGGATTTGCACAATCTCATGGTCTAAGGAAACGATAGTTGACATTAGAAAAGCTTTAGCAGACGAACTACATGATCTTGTGCTATGCTTAGGATTGGGTCTTGTCCATCACATCATTCTCCTAATGATGTGATCTCGTTATCAATGACATCCAATGTCCATGGTCATGAAACCATGACCATCTATTGATCAACAAGCTAGCCAACTAGAGGCTCACTAGGGACACATTGTGGTCTATGTATTCACACATGCATTACGGTTTCGGGTTAACACAATTATAGCATGAACAATAGAAAATTATCATGAACAAGGAAATACAATAATAACCATTTTATCATTGCCTCCAGAGCATATTTACAACAATAACCCCACCCCTTGATAATGATGCATAATTAGCATAGTTCTGATGTCAGTCTTGCGAGTACTTTGGATGAATACTCATCGCTGCTTTGCTTTCCCTTCCCCCTCGATACGATTCTCCATTCAGATGACGGAGCCAAGGAGATGGAGTACGCCGAAGATGACTACTACACCACCGCAGGAGCCTACTACTACGTGGAGGCAGCCCCCAACCAGCAGTAGGATAGTAGGTTCCCAGGCAGGAGGCCTCGCCTCTTTCGATCCGTTGTTATGTTTGTGCTATCCTTCTTAAGGCAAAACTTGTTTAACTTATGTCTGTACTCAGATATTATTTGCTTCCGCTGACTCGTGATTGTCGAGCTTTGTATTCGAGCCCTCGAGGCCCCTGGCTTGTAATATGAAGTTGTATGACTTTAATTTGTGTCTAGAGTTGTGTTGTGATACTGATTAGTGAGTCCCTAATCTTGGCCGTACGCATTGTGTGTATGTTTAGCTTACGGACGAATTTGGGGGCGTCACAGCGCCCCATCAAGCAAGTAGCATTAGGATGTTTCCAATCCACCGATGCCCGACCAAAACACAAGCTGAGTTATCCGCATGAATGAACTCCACTTCATCATTAACCCACTGAATTAAAAATTGGTGCATAATAGATGACACACACTGGTTTGCGTGAACCCAATCGCGACCTAAAATAACATTGTAGTTACCTTGCACCTCGGCGACAAAGAATGTAGTAGCCAAAGTTTTGCTTCCGACTGTAAACTCCACATACATCACACATTTGGCTTCTATTTTATCTTTGCCTTCAAATCCATTAAGCTCCATATTTGTCTTGATTAATTCTTCATGGGTAAACCCAAATTCTTAAAGACCGAATAGGGCATAAGATTTACCATAGTACCCCCATCAACAAGCATTCATGTGACTGGTGATCCTTTAGTGTGACATCTGAGATACAACAGTTTCAAGTGTGTCGCTTGTTCTTTTGGCTTCTCGAATATAACATTTTTAGGACCAAAATCCAGTTGAGCCACCTCTCCTTCTTCATCTATTACACGAAACTCAGTAGGTAAGTAATACACCATATTAATAAACATACATTCATGAACCGACGTGGCCTCATAATCTAACATATCATCTTCCTCATCAGGCGTGTACATCGAATCTGAAATCTGTCTTAGTGAAGGTGAAGCAACATGTGATGTAGACGATGTAATAGTGGTCGTATCGACTTCCTTTGATGGTATAGGGGATGCTATGATAGACGTAGAAACTGCTGCATCTTTTACTTGTTTAGGCCTCCACACTTGTTTTGCGGGTACCATGGGCTGAGTGTCATTGAACCACTTGTCTCTTTGTTTCTTGGCCTCTTGCTCTGCCATCTCTTGATTCCTTAACCTATGTAGTTTCCTCTTATGTGTTTTTGTTAGACCTCGAGGACAACACTTTGGTTGTGTGTATTTAGGATCTCTTGGCTTTGCTTGCCTGGTGCTTGCTTCATGATCATTAGCCGAGTGTTTCGGGGCGATAGCAAGTATCGAATCAGTCGGGTTGCTATGCACAGTCGACTGTGGTATGGTGAATGTTTTGGTGCCTAACATGATTAAGTCGACATTGAAATTTTCCTTGCCTTTTCCTGACTCAACTGTTGCAACATTAGGTGACTTAACACACCATTATTTTTAGTTTCCCGATGCATGAAATTTCCACTAGGGCGCACATTTTTACTCGGATGGAATCCACTCGACCGCATTCTCTCACTTAGATAGTTTGTACCTGGGTGCATTCTTACACTCGGATAGTTTCCATTTGGTTGAGTATTTTGACGAGCCGACTGATAATTCCAATGTTCAACCATCCTTTATATGAATAATCGAGTTGATCCCAAACAGGTTATCGCTGCCTATCTGAAAAAGTAGTATATTGATGTTTCCATTGTATGTTGTTTCAATCGGCCATCACCTCCAACATATATAAGAGGTGGACGAACTTTACGTACAAGCAAATAATTTATCTAGGCTTTCCTTATAATTTTTTACATCAATTCACGTCCTAGAGTCCTAGTTCTGGTCTAACTCAGATTCAACCCGAATCCGACCCAGATTTCTGTCCCATTACTTGCGTGGGCCACAGAAGTTGCATACGATCTCCGATTATGATGATTTTTATATCAAAATCGGTCGGCTCAATGAGAAAAATAATTCTTTTGTTGATCACTTCTCCATATAAGGTCATCTTGAATACTTCATGATGTCATATTTAAATTTGAGTCGGATTCGGTCATGTGGCTGACTGGGCTGTCCGAGCCTCGTAGCGATTTTACAGGCTGTATACTATCTCAGATGATAATAACTTCAATATAATAGTTGACAGTTTCGACGATACGCACAAGTTCGGAGTTGAATACTTTCCCATCCAAGTTCGTTTAGATAACCTTTTGGGCCCACCTTCAGCTTCTGGTCGGATTGGCCAACAACACTCGGATTCGAATTTCTTCAGTCAGATATTAGGATTCTTCACTCGGATTGCACATTCATAATTCTTCATTCGGATATAAGTTTTCCATTTGCACAATAAACCTTTTAATCGGCTGACATCTTTTCATTCCGCCGACAACTTTCCACTCGGTCAACAAACTTTCCACTCAGATTTCCCGACTGAAAGTTCAGCCTGATCTTGTTTTGCCTCTCCAGGTTGCATACGACCTCGGATCAAGAATATTTATATATAAAAATCAATTGGCTCGATGATATGTAACTTTTCAATATTGTAAGTTTTTTCCATTCGAGGCCGCCTTGAGGGCCAAATAGCCCTAGACATCACCTAGGTGGTTGTCTGACCCCTCGCGCCACTTTTTGCCTTGTGGTAGGGCCGCACTCTGATGGCTCTGATTTTTGGATACTACCTCAGATTGAGAGGATTTTTATATCAAAATCGATCGTTTTGATGATACAATGACAATCCTTGTAGAATATTTTCACATATGAGGTCGTCTTAGAGGCTTAATCGGCTGAACAACACTCGGGAAGTTAAATTCTAACACTCTGAGTGCAATTTCAACCCTTAAGATGAGGTTGGAAAGCGATGACCAAAACATCAAACCTATTCCACTCGGTGACGTGAAACTTTTTCATGTTGAACACCTTTCCATTTGAGGCCATCTTAATTGTGTTTTACATCGTGCCAAAATCAGGTGTCAACACCAGATCCGGTATCAGGACCTGTCTATAGATGGGATTGACTCACCCGTTTGACTCTTATGAATTTATAGTTAGATACTATTGCTAAAGGAAAGTAAAGGTAGTCGTTTGTGTTGCAAAAATCTAGTTCAAGGTCAGGCTCTGTCAAACAAAGTTGTCAAAAAACAAAAAGCCGAAAGAATGAGGTGTCAAACAGTGATTGCGCACAGAGGTTAGTCAAGTATAGGAACTATTATCCCTGACGAGAAGTATGTTGTTGCCCCAATAAAAGGATACTTGGACGATATCGATTGAGGGAATATGGGTAGGTGGTTAAACGCGATGCTGGACCTAACTATATAGAAATAGAACGGTGATCCATGAAGAGAAGTCGGCCAACTATTAAGTCAGAGAAGTCATCAATCTATCACTGATGTTAGTTCTATTAAGAGAAGTCGTCAACCTATTACTAGCGTAAGTTCTCTTCTTCCTCTCTACCAATTGAAAGTAAGTATTGATTTCACATAATATGGACAAAGCAAAGTGGTGTGGTCAAGTACAGTATGCCTAGAGTTCGTAGTGCCCACTAGATATCATTAGCAAGTTATAGAAGTCTTTCTCTCTCCCAATATATCATTGGTCAGTGCAACAAGGGTCAACCATCATTTCTATTGCTCTGTAAAGAAAACATAGGACAAGGGTATTTCTCCACCCAATGAAGATAAAGCACGAGGATCCGTTAAGGGTGTATTGAATCAATAAGAAGCAGTTGAATTCTAGTGGGACCAACTACCCAACACTAGCCCCAAATCATTTATGTATTATCAATTGATAGTAGGACAGGCAGGGGAAACTCTTTATATTAGTTAAGTAAACTACTCATCGTTTTGTGGGCTAGGATCACCTTTGCGAGTCAAAGTAATTTCCAGAAAGACGCAAAGGAGCTCTCATGTGTGGACTAGTAGTAGCCCTGTCCTCTCCTCTTTGTTAGAAGATGAGTACACATCGGGTAATCCGCCCATGAGAGCCCAATCACAAGAGGATCATACCGAAAACAATCAACCCATAGCCCAATATCGAGACCACAACCTATTATTCAAACGACAAAGGATCCTGGCAGTCCGACCATTTCATGGACTGCCCGATTCTGCTCGTAGGTGAGGGTGCGCGTGTTCCTCTGCTGTCATTTCTTTAAAATGCAAGTGCGGATGGCTTCCTCATCTGTGGCCGCCCGCGCCGCCGCATCAGCCGCTTCTACCTTCGCCATTTCCTCTGCAAGATAGGACTCGACAACCCTTGTCCTCTCCTTCCCACGACGGGTAGCCCATTCCCGGTGGACTCGAAGTTTGCTGGACCGGTGATGGGGAAGGAGAGATTTTCCGCCCACTAGGACCGCAATGACCCCCTCTCGGAGGAGCCAAGTGCCCGTTGAGCGGATGCTATGGATACACGCCAGACATATCATGTCATCGTTCAGGCATTGTCCTCACAGGAGCAGCGGAGTGCAATGCGGACCACCATTGCCTCCTCCAATCCGCAGGGGACGACCCCCCAGTCGGCAAATCTAGACTGGTCGAAGTCAGATCCGCTGTCCTCCATGCTGGAGAAGGCCGGAGATCACCGAAGGTGAGATAGGGTGGCTGATGGGAGTGGATGAGTGTGAAGGGGAGTGGAGTGAAGTGACTAGGTTTAGTTCGGCGAGCGGATGAGGACGAATATATGTGGGGTTGATGCGGGCCAGGCGGGCGTGCCCGGGCGCCCCCATATCCGCCCCATATTTGGGCTGAATATGAGAGGTGCCGGTTAGCCCGGGCATTTGAGGCCGGTTTGAGAGGCCCGACTAGGTCAAAATTTCATGACCAGTCGGAGATCGGGAGGCCTGCACGGGCGTTTGGGGAGGGTATAAGGGGTCCGGCTGTAGATGTTCTTAGCCAAAGAACCCTACAATGTTACACTGGGATAAAAATTAACATACGCCCTTAATCAATAATCGTGACTCAAGATCAATAGGTACATGTTATTTATTCGAACACGGTATCCCAACTATGTTGCCGCATTCTCCTCCTTCCATCATCAACGGGGGTCTCAGTGCTCAAAGAATCACAATGTGTTTGAATATGATCAATCCTAAGACGTATCTTTCCCCGCATAAGATGAGAAATCCGCTTTCCTTTTTCCCATACAAGGTTTTACCGACGCGTCCATGTGTTATTACAGATGATTTCTTTCGTATCCAATCTAATTTTACTAAGGTGTTCATTTTCAATGCAGATCTACATCAATACACAAAAGAGACAGAGCATGCACTATTGATTAAGTCAGCACCCTAAACAACATTTTAAAATGGTTAACAGGGAAATAACATCATATTTAGATTCTAGAATTTTTAAATCAAAATTCATATATAATATTTTAAATTCTTAGTTACAGTTAAAAAGATATGATTATTCCGAAAAACATATGATATGTACTGCTGGTTATTTAAACCAGATGTCATGGTGGTTTCCGCAAACAACGAACCATTTTTATCGAGTCACTTAAACCCAGACCACGGGTTAATTTGAGAAAGTTGTAGTCGTTTTTTTGCAAAGAGTGAAACATTATCTTTGAAATCAATTAAATCGGGCTGTTGGTTTATTTTGAGAAAGTGCGACGAGTTTGCTACAAAAAGACACGATGGTGAACGAGCAAAAGTGTTTCTTACTTTATTAGTAGGTATAGATATGTATGGACTGACCGACACGTTTCATGTCTAACTCATATCTGAGGTGAATATAGAGGGGCTTGGACGTGCCCGGATGCATCCGGCACATAGGAGCAGATAGATCGAACCCACCTAAAATTTCATCAAATCGACCAAGTCCACCAAACACATCGCCCTTCCACTCTCTCTGTGCTTCATTTTCCACACCCGAGTCGTCCTCCTCCTCCACCCTCGCTCTTGTGGGGAAACATTGCATGAAAACAAAAAAAGTTCCTATGAAACACCCAAGATCTATTCTATGGGGATGCTAGAAATGAGAGGGAGAGGTGTCTACATACCCTTGTAGATCGTAAGCATTAACGATCTAGAGATTATGGTTGTCATAGTCATACTCGCATCATGATCCAATCTAATCCAAGCACTGAACGAGCCGCACCTCGAGTTTAGCACGTGTATGGCTTAGTGACATCTCCTCCTTCTTGATCTAGCAAACGATACAAGAGAGATAGATGAGATCTAGGCTAGCATCACAGCGTGGTGGCGGCGGCGGCGGAACTACAACAAGACTTGGCCAAGCATTTGCGCGGGGAGGAGGAGGTGTGGCGGGAGGGAGAGGCGGCTAGGGTTTGGTGCGTCCAGCCCTTGCGCCCCTTCACACTATATATACAGGTGTGGGGAGGGCCGACCAACCCTGGCCCTCCTCCAAGGGGGTGGAGTGCCCTCTAAGAGAGGTGGAGGCGCCGCCACCCCTAGGGTTTTCCACCCCTAGAATATGGCCCATGTAAGGGCTGGTGCGGTTCGCCCAGTAAGGCCAGGGTGCCCCCCTACAGCCCATGCTAGCCTAAGGGACGTGGTAGAACCCCTGCTGGACTTCTGGACCCCTCTAGAACCCTCGAGAAGATTCCGGAAGCTTCTTGGTACAATACCAAAAAAACTGAGCTTTTCGAAACCCCGAAAACTACTTTCCATATATAAATATTTACCTTCGGACTATTCCGTAGCTCCCTGATGTATACTTCACAACCTTCTTCTTGTAGACTCATGTTGGGCCTCCAAGCATAGAGTTTTGTAGGACAATGGCAATTTTCCCTCAAGTGGATGACCTAAGGTTTATCAACCCGCGGGAGGTATAGGATGAAGATGGCCTCTCTCAAACAACCCTGCAATCAAATAATAAAGAGTCTCTTCTGTCCCCAACACACCCAATACAATGGAAAATTGTATACGTGCACTAGTTCGGAGAACAGATGGTGATACAAGTGCAATATGGATGGTAGACATAGGTTTTTGTAATCTGAAAATATAAAAACAGCAAGGTAACAAATAGTAAACATCGAGCAAAACGTTGTATAAATGCTTGGAAAAAGGGCTAGGGTTCATACTTTCACTAGTGCAATTTCTCTCAACAATATTGGCATAGTTGAATCATATGTAAATACCTCTCGTGCGACAAAGAGTTCACTCCAAAGTCACAAATAGCGGAGAACTAATGAAGAAATTATTGTAGGGTACGAAACCACCTCAAATTTATCTTTTCTGGTCAATCTTATGATCTGTCCCTATAAGTGTCACAAACAGCCCTAGAGTTCATACTAAAATTACACCTTAAGATACACATCAACCAAAACCATAATGTAACCTAGATACTCCAATGTCCCCACAAGTACCCATGGGCTTGATTATACAATATGCATCACATAATTTCAGATTGATAATGTTCAATCCAACACAAAGAACTTCAAAGAGTGCCCCAAAGTTTCTACCGGAACGTCAAGATAAGAACGTGTGCCAACCCCTATGCATAGATTCCCTAGGTCACAGAACCCGCAAGGTGATCACCAAAACATACATCAAGTGGATCAATAGAACATCCCATTGTCACCACGGATATCCCATCGCAAGACATACATCAAGTGTTCTCAAATCCTTAAAGACTCAATCCGATAAGAAAACTTCAAAGGGAAAACTCAATTCATCACAAGAAGATAGAGAAGGGAAAACTCCATATGATTCAATCTATATCAATAAAGCTCACGGTACATCAAGATCGTGCCATCTCAAGAACATGAGAGAGGGAGATCAAACACATAGCTACGGGTACATACCCTCAGCCCTGAGGGTGAACTACTCCCTCCTCGTCATGGAGGGCGCCGGGATGATGAAGATGGCCTCCGATGGTGGTTTCCCCCTCCAGCAGGGTGCCGAAACAGGCTCCCGATTGGTTTTCCGTGGCTCTGGAGGTTTGAAGCGGCGGAACTCCCAATCCGGTCAATACAATTTTAGTATGGATAAAAAATTAATCATGAACAAGGAGATATGATAATAACATCTTTAGTATTTCCTACATGGCATATTACCAATTGCTCCCCATCTGTGCCATTGCCTTAGATGTCGTCGACGGGTGCCCCGTTCCCCATTGCCAACACGGATAATGCATCGGCATCGTTGATGGAGTCCTGGATTAGGGGGGTCCTCGAATAGCCGACCTATTGTTTATGGGCCGGATTGTGTGGGATGCAAAGGGATCATCATACGATCAAAGACCACCTACGCAAGATGGCAGTTTCGAGAAGCCCTGAGGTATTCTCCAAGTTATTAGTTGTAGTTAGGCATGTTTATCTCTTCGGCATGTAACCAACCATGTGTAAGCCCAGGAAACCCTCGGCGTCTATAAAAGCCGGAGGGTTTAGGGGTATAGGGAGGACAACTCATCTAGGGTTAGCTATTCGATCGCGAGGTAGATCAACTCTGTAACCCCCCATATCATCAATACAATCAAGCAGGACGTAGGGTATTACCTCCATAGGAGGGCCCGAACCTTGGTAAATCTGTGTCCCCTTCGTCTCCTGTTACCGCCGATTCTAGTCTCACAGTTCGGGACCCCCTACCTGAGATCCGCCGGTTTTGACACTCACATTGGTGCTTTCATTGAGTGTTGGGGAACGTTGCATGGGAAACAAAAATTTTCCTACGCACACGCAAACCTATCCATGGTGATGAGCATCTACGAGAGGGAGAGTAGATCTACGTACCCTTGTAGATTGCTAAGCGGGAAGCGTTAAGAAACGCGGTTGGTGTAGTCATACTTCTTCGCGATCCAAATCGCCAAGCGTCCCGCGATCTAATCATGAACCGTCCCGCGAACCAATCATGAACCGTCCCGCGATCTCGTCACGATCCGTCCCGCGATCCGATCACGGACGTCCCGTGGCCTTGATTACGATCCTTCCGATCTAGTACCGAACGGACGGCACCTCCGCGTTCAGCACACGTGCAGCTTGATGACGATCTCCACCGTCTTGATCCAGCAAGAGGGGGTGGAGAGGAGAGAGAGTTCACCGGCAGCGTGACAGCGCTCCGGTTATGGTGGTGGTGGAGCAATTCCGGCAGGGCTTCGCCTAAGCGCTGTAGAAAACCGATCTAGAGGAGCACCGGTGGAACGGGTAGCACGTGGCCGTAAGTTGTGTCCCGTGTGCTAGCCCTGCCCCTCTATTTATATGTTGAGCCCTGGGGTCTAATCTTGGAGCAAAAACCTCTACAAGGTCGGTTTTGCCCGCACAAGGTCGGTTTGGCCCGCAAGGAAAGAGTCCAACTCGGATCCCTGCAGTCCCGTGCACAAGCGGTAGTACCGCTTTACGAGCGGTAGTACCGCTTGAGCGGTAGTACCGCTTTACGAGCGGTAGTACCGCTTGAGCGGTAGTACCGCTTTGCGAGCGGTAGTACCGCTTGAGCGGTAGTACGACTTTACGAGCTGTAGTACCGCTTGAGCGGTAGTACCGCTTTACGAGCAGTAGTACCGCCTTACTACTTAAGGCAGCAGCAAAACTTCCTTTTGCCCTTTCCAATACCTCGTGGGTTTTACCCCATTGGTCCACATAAAGTGTTGCTATACCCGAACACTTCGATAAACATCCGGAACCCCTTCCGGTTAATTCTCGAACTCTTCCAGAGATCAAAACACTATTATCACATATATCAATCTTTATCTCCAGACTCTTCCGGAGATCCTCGTCATGTCCGGGATCGTATCCGAGACTCCGAACATCCTTCGGTCACCACCATACATAACTCTATACTACCGAAACGTCACCAAACCTTAGGTGTGCAGACCCTGCGGGTTCGAGAACTATGTAGACATGACCGAGACACCTCTACGGCAAATAACCAATGGCGGGACCTGGATGTCCACATTGGTTCCTACATATTCTACGAAGATCTATCGGTCGAACCTCTATGTCAAGGATTCAGTTAATCCCGTATAACGTTCCCTTTGTTCTTCGGTATGTTACTTGCCCGAGATTCGATCGTCGGTATCTCCATACCTAGTTCAATCTCGTTACCGACAAGTCTCTTTACTCGTTCCATAATACAAGATCCCGCAACTAACAATTAGTTACATTGCTTGCAAGGCTTATTGTGATGTTGCATTACCGAGTGGGCCCCGAGATACCTCTCCATCACACGGAGTAACAAATCCCAGTCTCGACCCATGCCAACTCAACAGACACCATCGAAGATACCTGTAGAGCACCTTTATAGTCACCCAGTTACGTCGCGACGTTTGATACACACAAGGCACTCCTCCGATATCCGTGAGTTGCATGATCTCATGGTCATAGGAACATATACTTTGACATGCAGAAAACAGTAGCAATAAACTGACACGATCAAATGCTACGTTTGTAGTTTGGGTCTTGTCCATCAAATCATTCTCCCAATGATGTGATCCCGTTATCAAATGACATCACATGTCTATGGCTAGGAAAGCCTGACCATCTTTGATCAACGAGCTAGTTTACTAGAGGCATACTAGGGACACATTGTTGTCTATTCACCCACACATGCAGTGTGTTTCCGATCACTACAATTATAGCATGGATGATAAACGATTATCATGAACAAGGAAATATAATAATAAACACTTTATATATTGCCTCTAGGGCATATTTCCAACAGTCTCCCACTTGCACTAGAGTCAATAATCTAGTTCACATCACTATGTGATTTACATGGTAATAAATCGAACACCCATACAGTTCTGGTGTTGATCATGTTTAGCCCTTGGAAGAGGTTTAGTCAACGGGTCTGCCACATTCAGATCCGTGTGCACTTTGCTAATATTTATGTCCTTCTCCTCGATGTAGAACCGGATGGAGTTGAAGCGTCGCTTTATGTGTCTGGTCCTCTTGTGAAACCTTGGTTCCTTGGCTAGAGCAATGGCACCAGTGTTGTCACAGAATAGGTTTATTGGATTTAGTGCACTTGGCACTACTCCAAGATCTGTCATGAACTGCTTCATCCAGACACCTTCCTTCGCTGCCTCCGAGGCTGCGATGTACTCCGCTTCGCACGTAGAATCAGCTACCACGCTTTGCTTGGAACTGCACCAACTTACCGCTCCCCCGTTAAGAATAAATACGTATCTGGTTTGTGATTCAGAATCGTCCGGATCAGTGTCAAAGCTTGCATCGACGTAACCCTTTACGACGAGCTCTTCATCACCTCCATAAACGAGAAACATGTCCTTAGTCCTGTTAAGGTACTTAAGGATATTCTTGACCGCTTGCCAGTGCTCCATTCCAGGATCACTTTGAAACCTTCCAGCCATACTTATGGCAAGGCTGACATCGGGTCTTGTGCACAGCATTGCATACATGATAGAGCCTATGGTTAAAGCATAGGGGATGACGCTCATCTTTTCTTTATCTTCTGCAGTCACTGGGCATTGAGTCTTACTCAACTTCACACCTTGTAACACAGGCAAGAACCCTTTCTTGGACTGTTCCATTTTGAACTTCTTCAAAACTTTATCAAGGTATGTGCTCTGTGAAAGTGCTATTAAGCGCCTCGACCTATCTCTATAGATCTTAATGCCTAATATGAAAGCAGCTTCTCCTAGGTCCTTCAATGAAAAACTCTTATTCAAATATTCCTTCATGCTTTCCAGCATTTCTATATCGTTTCCGATCAGCAATATGTCATCCACATATAACACTTGAAACGCTATAAAGCTCCCACTCACTTTCTTGTAAATACAAGCTTCTCCATAAACTTGTATAAACCCAAACGCCTTGATCACCTCATCAAAGCGCTTATTCCAACTCTGAGATGCTTGCACCAGTCCATAAATGGATCGCTGGAGTTTGCAAACTTTGTCAGCATTCTCTGGATCGACAAAACCTTCGGGTTGCATCATATACAACTCTTCCTCAAGGAAACCGTTGAGGAATGCCGTTTTGACATCCATCTGCCAAATTTCATAGTCGAAATAAGCAGCTATTGCCAACATGATTCTGACAGACTTAAGCATCGCTACGGGTGAGAAAGTCTCATCGTAGTCAACTCCTTGAACTTGTGAAAAACCCTTTGCCACAAGTCGAGCTTTATAGACAGTGACATTACCGTCCGCGTCCGTCTTCTTCTTATAGATCCATTTGTTCTGAATGGCCTTGCGCCCTTCAGGTAATACTTCCAAAGTCCATACTTTGTTTTCATACATGGATCCCATCTCGGATTTCATGGCCTCTAACCATTTCTCGGAATCCGGGCCCATCACTGCTCCTCCATAGCTCGTAGGTTCATTGTTGTCCAACAACATGACCTCTAAGACAGGGTTGCCGTACCACTCGGGAGTAGTATGCGTCCTTGTCGACCTACGAGGTTCAATAGCAGCTTGATCCGAAGCTTCATGATCATCATCATTAACTTCCTCTTCTACTGTTGTAGGTTCCACAGAAACATCTTTCTGCGCAGCGTTACTCTCTAGTTTAAGTAAAGGTTCAATAACCTCATCAAGCTATATTTTCCTCCCACTCAATTCTTTGGAGAGAAACTCTTTCTCAAGAAATGTTCCGTTCTTAGCGACAAACACTTTGCCTTCGGATCTGAGATGGAAGGTATACCCGACTGTCTCTTTCGGGTATCCTATGAAGACGCATTTTCCGTTTTGGGTTCCAGCTTTTCAGGCTGAAGCTTTTTGACATAAGCATCACATCCCCAAACTTTAAGAAACGACAACTCGGCTTTTTGCCAAACCACAATTCATATGGCGTCGTCTCAACGGAATTCGATGGTGCCCTATTTAAAGTGAATCTCTAATGCATAACCCCAAAACGATAGTGGCAAATCGGCAAGAGACATCATAGAACGCACCATATCTAATAAGGTTCGATTACGACGTTCAGACACACCATTACACTGTGGTGTTCCGGGCGGTGTCAACTGTGAAACAATTCCACACTGTCTTAAGTGACTGCCAAACTCATAACTCAGATATTCACCTCCTTGATCAGATCGCAGAAATTTAATCTTCTTGTTACGATGATTCTCAACTTCACTCTGAAATTGCTTGAAGTTTTGAAATGTTTCAGACTTGTGTTTCATCAAGTTAATATACCCATATCTACTCAAGTCATCAGTGAAGGTGAGAAAGTAACAATAACCACCACGCGCTTCAACATTCATTGGACCGCACACATCAGTATGTATGATTTCCAACAAGTCATTTGCCCGTTCCATTGTTCCAGAGAACGCGTTTTGGTCATCTTGCCCATCAGGCATGGTTCACATGTGTCAAGTGATTCAAAATCAAGTGACTCCAAAAGTCCATCAGCATGGAGCTTCCTCATGCGTTTTACACCAATATGACCTAAACGGCAGTGCCACAAGAAAGTGGTACTATCATTAACAACTCTACATCTTTTGGCATCAATGTTATGAACATGTGTGTCATCACTATCAAGATTCAAAATGAATAAACCCCTAACATTGGGTGCATGACAATAAAAGATATTACTCATATAAATAGAACAACCTTTATTCTCTGATTTAAATGAGTAACTGTCTCGCAATAAACAAGATCCAGATATAATGTTCATGCTTAACGCAGGCACTAAATAACAATTATTTAGGTTCATCACTAATCCCGATGGTAATCGAAGAGAGAGCGTGCCGACGGCGATCACATCAACCTTGGAACCATTTCCCACGCGCATCGTCACTTCGTCCTTTGCCAGTCTTCGTTTATTCCGTAGTTCCTGCTTTGAGTTGCAAATGTGAGCAACCGAACCGGTATCAAATACCCAGGCACTACTACGAGAACTAGTAAGGTACACATCAATAACATGTATATCATATATACCTTGTTTGTCATTGGCCGCCTTCTTGTCAGCCAGGTACTTGGGGCAGTTCCGCTTCCAGTGACCAGTACCCTTGCAATGAAAGCACTCAGTTTCTGGCTTAGGTCCATGCTTAGGCTTCTTTGTAGGAGTAGCAACTGCTTTGCCATCCTTCTTGGTTTTACCCTTCTTGCCTTTGCCCTTACCATTTTTCTTGAAACTAGTGGTTTTATTGACCATCAACACTTGATGTTCTTTTTGGATTTCAGACTCAGCGACTTTCAGCATCGCAAACAGCTCGGCTGATGACTTGTTCATCCCGTGCATGTTATAGTTCATCACAAAACTCTTGTAACTAGGTGGCAATGATTGAAGAACTCTATCAATGATCGCCTCTTGCAGAAGGGCAATTCCCAACTCAGCTAGACGGTTTGAGTACCCAGACATTCTGAGTATATGCTCACTGATAGACCCGTTCTCCTCCATCTTGCAAGCATAGAATTTATTCGGAGGTCTCATACCTCTCGATCCGGGCATTCTTCTGAAAGATAAACTTCAACTCCTGGAACATCTCATATGCTCCATGACATTCAAAACGTCTTTGAAGTCCCGGTTCCAAGCCATACAATATTGCACACTGAACTATTGAGCAGTCTCCAGCACGAGCCTCCCAAGCATTCTTAACGTCTTCGGAGGTCATGTCTTCTGGTTGGTCACCAAGCGGTGCATCAAGGACATATTGTTTCTGGGAAGCCATAAGGATAATCCTCAGATTACAGGCCCAATCAACAAAGTTACTTCCGTCATCTTTCAACTTAGCTTTCTCTAGGAACGCATTAAAATTCAGGGGAGCTACTGCGCGAGCCATTGATCTACAACATAAATATGCAAAGGTTACTTAGACTATTGTTCATGATAATGAGTTTAGTTAATCAAATTACTAAAGCTCCCACTCAAATTGACATCCCTCAGGTCATCTGAGTGTCACATGATCCAAATTCACCAACTCAAGTCCGATCATCACGTGAGTTAAGTTGGCTTCAATGGTGAACATCACTATGTTGATCATATCTACTATATGACTCATGTTCGACCTTTCGGTGTTGTTCGACAAAATAGAAAGCTGTCTCTCGTATGTTATTGTAGTCTCTTGTGTTCCGAGGCCATGTATGTACATGCTAGGCTCGTCAAGTTTAACCCGAGTGTTCTGCACGTGCAAATATGGCTTGCACCCATTGTATGTGAACGTAGAGTCTATCACACCCGATCATCACGTTGTGTCTCGACACGACGAACTTTCGCAACGGTGCACACTCGGGGAGAACACAATTCATCTTGAAATTCAAGTGAGGGATCACCTTATATGCTACCGCCGTACTAAGCAAAACAAGGTGCATAAAAGGATTAACATCTCATGCAATTCATAAGTGACACGATATGGCCATGAACTTGTGTTTAAGATCTCCATCTTCAAAACACCGGCATGATCTCCATCATCACCGGCACAACACCATGATCTCCATCATCTTGATCTCCATCAACGTGTCGCCATCGAGGTTGTCACGCCTTGCATGCTTCTACTACTACTGCTACCGTTTAGCGATAAAGTAAAGCATTACATAGCGCTTAATGATTGACACGCAAGTCATACAATTATTAAATACAACCCTATGGCTCCTGCCGGTTGCCGTATTCATCGACATGCAAGTCGTGATAATCTATACATCACATGATCATCTCATACATCACATCATGTAATTGGCCATATCATATCACAACATACCCTGCAAAAACAAGTTATACGTCCTCTAATTGTTGTTGCATGTTTTACGTGGCTGCTACGGCTATCTAGCAAGAACAATTCTCATCTACGCAAAAAGCACAATGGTGATACACTAGTTGCTTTTCAACCTTCTCAAGGACCGCCTTTGTCGAATCCGATCCAACTAAAGTGAGAGAAACTGTCACCCGCAAGCCATCTAGGCAACAAGTTGCATCGAGGGAATCGGTCTCTCGTAAGCGTACGAGTAATGTTGGTCGAGGCCGCTTCATCTCACAATCCCGCTGAACCAAAATACGACCAAGGGAGGAAGCAATCTAAGCATCAACACCCACAAACCTTTTGTGTTCTACTCGAGATCTCATCGAACCATCAACCTAGCTCATGATGCCACTGTTGGGGAACGTTGCATGGGAAACAAAAAATTTCCTACGCACACGCAAACCTATCCATGGTGATGAGCATCTACGAGAGGGAGAGTAGATCTACGTACTCTTGTAGATCGCTAAGCAGGAAGCGTTAAGAAACGCGGTTGGTGTAGTCGTACTTCTTCGCAATCCAAATCGCCGAGCGTCCCACGATCTAATCAAGAACCGTCCCGCGAACCAATCACGAACCGTCCCGCGATCTCGTCACGATTCGTCCCGCGATCCGATCACGGACGTCCCGTGGCCTTGATTACGATCCTTCCGATCTAGTACCGAACGGACGGCACCTCCGCGTTCAGCACACGTGCAGCTTGATGACGATCTCCACCGCCTTGATCCAGCAAGAGGAGGTGGAGAGGAGAGAGAGTTCACCGGCAGCATGACAGCGCTCCGGTGATGGTGGTGGTGGAGCAATTCCGGCAGGGCTTCGCCTAAGCGTTGCAGAAAACCGATCTAGAGGAGCACCGGTGGAACGGGTAGCACGTGGCCGTAAGTTGTGTCCCGTGTGCTAGCCCTGCCCCTCTATTTATATGTTGAGCCCCGGGGTCTAATCTTGGAGCAAAAACCTCTACAAGGTCGGTTTTGCTCGCACAAGGTCGGTTTGGCCCGCAAGGAAAGAGTCCAACTCGGATCCCTGTAGTCCCGCGCACAAGCGGTAGTACCGCTTTACGAGCGGTAGTACCGCTTCACAAGCGGTAGTACTGCCTTACTACTTAAGGCAGCAGCAAAACTTCCTTTTTCCCTTTCCAATACCTCGTGGGTTTTACCCTATTGGCCCACATAAAGTGTTGCTATACCCGAACACTTTGGTAAACATCCGGAACCCCTTCCGGTTAATTCTCGAACTCTTCCAGAGATCAAAACACTATTATCACATATATCAATATTTATCTCCAGACTCTTCCAGAGATTCTCGTCATGTACGGGGTCGTATCCGAGACTCCGAACATCCTTCGGTCACCACCATACATAACTCTATACTACCGAAACGTCACCAAACCTTAAGTGTGCAGACCCTGCAGGTTCGAGAACTATGTAGACATGACCGAGACACCTCTACGGCCAATAACCAATGGCGGGACCTGGACGTCCACATTGGTTCCTACATATTCTACGAAGATCTATCGGTCGAACCTCTATGTCAAGGATTCAGTTAATCCCGTATAACGTTCCCTTTGTTCCTCGGTATGTTACTTGCCCGAGATTCGATCGTCGGTATCTCCATACCTAGTTCAATCTCGTTACCGACAAGTCTCTTTACTCGTTCCGTAATACAAGATCCCGCAACTAACAATTAGTCACATTGCTTGCAAGGCTTATTGTGATGTTGCATTACCGAGTGGGCCCCGAGATACCTCTCCGTCACACGGAGTAACAAATCCCAGTCTCGACCCATGCCAACTCAACAGACACCATCGGAGATACCTGCAGAGCACCTTTATAGTCACCCAGTTACGTTGCGATGTTTGATACACACAAGGCACTCCTCCGATATCTGTGAGTTGCATGATCTCATGGTCATAGGAACATATACTTTGACATGCAGAAAACAGTAGCAATAAACTGACACGATCAAATGCTACGTTTGTAGTTTGGGTCTTGTCCATCACATCATTCTCCCAATGATGTGATCCCGTTATCAAATGACATCACATGTCTATGGCTAGGAAACCCTGACCATCTTTGATCAACGAGCTAGTTTACTAGAGGCATACTAGGGACACATTGTTGTCTATTCACCCACACATGCAGTGTGTTTCCGATCACTACAATTATAGCATGGATGATAAACGATTATCATGAACAAGGAAATATAATAATAAACACTTTCTATATTGCCTCTAGGTCATATTTCCAACATTGAGAGGCTCACCTCATCAGAAGTAGCGAGATCTGTGTCGAGGGGACTCTCGCCCCCGATCAGAGTCTCACTGGCAATGACGTCTTGTCCCATGCTAGCCCGATCAGGCGTCAGGGCCAGACCGGAAGTTTTCTCCCAATCAGAGCATCAAGTTCGGAACCCTAGAGTTCATAGCTGATTCACGGGGAACACTTGTTCTAATGGAACCCTCAACCTTTGAAGAAAACTTGTAAGTCCGGACGCTTTGACGCCGAAGACATCAGGTCCCATAGTTTGATGGAAAACACATCCACTTCGGCGTAGCTCTGGAACCGTCACGCCGTCGATGACTCCACTCGTATTAGCGACACGCATCCTGCCATCGCCTTGTTCTTAAACGAGTTGTTCGATCGGATCGAATCTATGCGTATATCGGATGACCAGGTTCCGACCTATGATCGGCTCGAGATCAGACCCGATGATAGGGAAATTCATGTCCCTCCGATCACCCACCTTGTCGCTACCATCGAGTGTCCAACCATGGATTTTGCCCGACAGCCGGAATTGAAAATCGTCTATAGTTCAGTCCTCGATCACCAAGACTCTGTCGGTGAACCAGAGGTAGGGAATCATTCTACAGCTGGACCATCACCAGCCAGGAATCCTTCGCGTGATTTGGAACCTATAGTTCCGAACACTCAATGCGGCATGAAATCAAAAAAATTCCCACCCACCGCCCAAGACGACCATCCAAGTATCGCACCAAAGCCCGTGTCTTCGGAGTTTTGGGATATCAAGCAACTACAAGGAGATTCAGTCCATCACTTTTGGGCCAGACTCCTACTCGCTAGGAGCAGAATAAAAGTTCTTAGTGACCAAGATATGATGGCAATTTTCATTCGCAATTGCCATGATGAAGGGATTCTTAATGCCTTGGCCCGCCGACACATAAGTGACTTTTCAAAGTTATCTGATTTGGTACAAAAGTACTATGCCATGGAGAGCATCTGGCAATCCGAACAACCATTCTCGAAACCAATTCTCCACGAACACCCTAGAGGAACTCGGAAAAAGAGGATACTCCCAAACCGGCCAGCCAGGTACGAACCCATTGAAAAGAGAAATAAGCCACTTTTAGGGACCGGCACTATGCTCGACAGACTACTAGACAAGCCTTGCCCTATACATTTCGTGTTGTTAAACACGAACCTGACTCACAACCTTAGAGCTTGCTGGGTCATCAGGCAAGTCGCAAAAAGTGGCAAGGCCATCCTTGAAACACCTCCGTCGAGTAGGCGCTCTCCTTCGCCGCCCGGATACAATGTCGAAGTCCTGACAGTCTACGAGACCTTCCCCTCAAGGAATAGGCGTAAGAGAGCTCTTCAAGAACTTGAACAGGTCTACCATGTGGCAGCCACTAGCCCATGGGCAGACATACCGATTACTTCCGGGGACACTAACCAGCCACCCATTCTTCCCGGTCACTCACCGGCCGCACTAGTCTTGAACCCCATCATCGATGGATACATGCTACATAAAGTGCTAATGGACGGCGGCGGCGGTCTAAACCTTATATATGAAGCCAACCTGAAAAAAATGCAGTTCGACCGATCCCGCATCGAACATAGCAACACAACCTGTCGGCGAATTATCCTAGGGAAAGAGGCACGTTGTTCCGGATGTATCATCCTCGATGTGGTGTTCGGTACGCCCAAAAACTACCGATCCGAAGAACTTATCTTCCACATCGTCCCATTCCCAAGTGGTTATCACGCCCTATTGGGACGTGATGCCTTTACAAAGTTCTAGGCTATACCCCATTACGGGTACATGAAACTCAAAAGGCTAGGACCAAACGGAGTGATCATGATCGCCAGTGATCCGAACATAGCCCTTCGGGCCAAAAACAAAATGGCAGCACTCGCCCTCGAGGCATTAGCAGAGACTTTTGCTACCGAAGAGTTGACCGTCTTACGGTCGATAGTTAATAAGGACGATGAGATCCTTAGCAAACGGCCCAAGTCCACATCCTTCAAACCAGTAGAGGAAATCGTTAGATTTCAGGTGCATCCAACGGACCCCAATAAGACAGCGTCCATCCGATCCCAGCTTGATCCCCTCTTGGATGAAGCACTGTGGAATTTACTCTGCGAAAATTCGGACATTTTTGCCTGGCATCCTTCCGATATGCCCGGAATCCCACGACGGCACGCCGAACACAGCCTAAACATTATCCTAGGCTTTAAGCCCATGGAACAGACTCTCCGCCGATTCTTCAAGCCCAAACGACAAGCCATGGGTGAAGAATTAGCTAAACTGCTCGAGGCCGGATTTATTCGAGATATTAAACACCTTGAGTGGCTGGCAAACCTGGTGATGGTACCTAAGAAAGATAAGTCCTCGCGGCTGTGTGTCGACTTCAAAGACCTTAACAAAGCCTGCCCCAAGGACCCTTTCCCCTTACCATGCATAGACCAGATCATTGATGCCACAGTCAAACACGATTCATTGTGTTCCCTCGATGCTTACTCCGGATACCATCAAATTAAAATGAAGGAATCCGATCAAGCGCCTACCGCATTCATCACCCCGTACGGGCCATTCTGCTTCAACACGATGCCTTTCGGGCAAAAAAATGTCGGGGCCACATTCCAGCGCATGATCCAAACCTGCCTCGTGACACAGGTCGGTAAGGCTGTTAAGGCATACATGGATGATGTGGTAATAAAAACCAAACACGTCGACCAGTTGATCGATGACCTAGAGCAAACCTTTGCTAGTCTACGCGAATATGATACGGCTCAATTCGGAAAAATGTTTATTCAGAGTTCCCTCTGGTAAGATACTTGGATTCATCATCTCCCATAGAGGAATAGAGGCAAATACAGCTAAGATCCAGGCTCTATCAAAACTTGCAATTCCCACAGAGCTGAAACATGTCCAGAGGCTAGTTGGGTGCATAGCGGCATTAAACCGCTTTATCTCCCGCCTCGAAGAAAAGGCTTTGCCGCTCTATAAGCTGCTGAAGCGGACCAACAAGTTCGAATGGACCAATGAGGCAGCGACTGCGTTAGAAGAAATCAAAACACTATTGGCAACCAATCCCATACTCACGACACCAGGCGCCGGTGAGCCCATGTTATTATACATATCGGCCACCAACAAAGTTGCCAACGCGGTGCTCGTCATTGAACGAGATGAGGAGGGACATAAATTTCGGACTCAAAAAGCGGTATATTATGTGTCAGAAGTGCTAACGCAGTGCAAGTCCAGATACCCATATTACCAAAAAATAGCCTATACGGTATTTATGGCGTTGAGGAAACTCAGACACTACTTCCAGGAGTGTGCGGTAATAGTGGCATCAGAGGTCCCCCTGAATGATATAATCAACAACATGGATGCCCCCGGCCACACATCCAAATGGGCCATTGAGCTCCTTCCCTTTGAAATAACCTACAAGCCACACCGTGCCATTAAATCTTAGGTACTGGCGGACTTCCTAGCTGAATGGACAGAGGCCGAGCTCTCCAAGGAATACAGTGCATACTCCCATTGGACAATGTACTTTGATGGATACAATACCTTGGCCGGACTGGGGGCTAGAGTTATCCTCACATCCCCCACAGGCGACAACGTGCGATACGTGTTACAAATCATGTATGCCGACTCCAACAATGCAGTCGAATACGAAGCTCTTCTTCATGGTCTTCGGATGGCGGTGTCAATGGGCATACGTCGGCTAGAGGTATGGGGAGACTCAAACTTGGCCATATCCCAAATTAATGGCGAGTTTGACGCCAAAACCCGAAGATGGCGACATATAGAGATGTCGTCCTCAAGATATCTGCTCAGTTCGAGGGGTTGGAATTCCACCACGTCGCTCGCAACAACAACCAAGTCGCCGACATACTGGCTCGTATGGGCGCCAAGCGCGATCCCGTCCCGAGAAACACCTTCCTAGAGCAGCTCTTTAAGCCCTCTGTAGTGTGGTAGGACGACGACAATGGCGTCGGTCCGAACATGGCGGGCGAAGTTGTTCCCCCCATAAATGAACCAGACGATGGCATTATCAACGGATCCATGATGAATGAAACGCCCTCGGCTCATGAGGTAATGGCAGTAATAGCGCCATGGATAGAGCCCTTCCTCGCTTACCTTCTTCACAAGGAACTCCCCGACGATCAAACCGAGGCACGATGCATAGTTCGGCGATCCAAGGCCTACAAAGTACACGAGGGTGAGTTATACAAGAAAAGCACAGCCGGAATATTACAGCGGTGTATATCCGAGGAAGAAGGACGGGAGCTCCTTGCCGAAATCCATGCAGGCATGGGCGGGCATCACGCCGCGGCAAGATCCCTTGTCAGCAAAGCCTTCCGAGCTGGTTTCTTTTAGCCTACAGTTCGGACGGATGCCCAGTCACTCGTTAAACATTGCGTAGGGTGTCAACTCTTCGCATATCAAAGTCACATGCCCCCAACAGCTCTTCGGACTATTCCAATCACCTGGCCTTCCACGGTCTGGGGGCTGGACATGGTCGGACCCCTTAAAGGGGGAACCAAGAAAAATAAATACCTACTCGTGACGGTTGACAAGTTCAGCAAATGGATAGAAGCAAAGCCCATCAAGTCGGCCAAATCCGGGCCAGTGATCGACTTTATATCCAGCGTACTACATCGTTACCGTGTCCCGCATAGTATAATAACGGATAATGGATCCAACTTCACGGCCCAAGAGGTCAAGGACTGGTGCACAAAATTGAGCATAAACCTCGATTATGCGTCGGTCTATCATCCGCAGACCAATGGACAGGTCGAGCGAGCAAACAGTCTCATTATGAGCGGCATTAAGCCACGTTTGGTCTGATCTCTTCACGAGTCCGACTGTCATTGGGTGGAGGAACTCGACTTCATTCTATGGGGCCCGCGCACCACCCCGAATAGATCAACGGGTTACACACCATTCTTTATGGTCTATGGGACAGAGGCAGTCCTCCCTTGCGATATTATCCACGACGCACCAAGAGTGCGCATGTACAAGGAAAAGGAGGCCAAGTTAGATCGGCAGGACGACCTAGACGCTTTGGAGGGAGAGCGCGATGTAGCTCTCGCTCGCTCCACTTATTACCAACAACAAGATCGATGTTTCCAAAGTAGGGAGGTCAGGGCAAAAGCATACAACATAGGCAAACTCGTCCTATGAGTCCCGGAGAAACAAAAGCATAAACTCAACCCCAAATGGGAGGGTCCTTTCATCATCGATGAAGTACTCGCGGGAGGTGCCTATCGTCTTCCGAGTCCATTCGATAACCGCATTGAACCAAATCCATGGAACGCAACTCGTCTTCGGCGCTTCTACGGATAAACTGGTGTCGTCTAACTCGCCTACATTTTTTTCCTTTTCCCCTTGTTATTTTAGCCTTTTTTTCTTTTTCCCTTCCCATTTTGCTGTTTGACAGGGCCAATTTCTTTTTTCCCTATGTTCGGTCAAACCAATCTTGTACTAAAGATTATCGGCATACACCATAAAGTGTTAAATCCGAACACAACACTTGGGGGCTTCTTCTAGTAGCCAATTTTTTTATTACAAGTATTTTCTCACACTTATGGTGTGCACATGTTTCTTTTGTCATGTTCTAGCCATCATATGCATCAATTTGAACTAAGACTTTGCCAAACTAGGTTGCCTCGCTCCTGTGATTACCCTCTACGTTCCCGATTGTTCGACTAGAGAGTAAAGGGAGCACCTCTGCAATTGTTACGACCTGGTCATCCGGACACGTACCTTAGACGTGTGAAGCCAAAAGCTAGCTATCTTATGTAGACAATTGGTCGGCTGTGACGGAAACACCTTATACGGCTACGGTTGTTATTACCGTTGTTTGGGTCTTATTTTTCCAAAGAACAATTAGCCACATACTGAAAGTATGCGGACTTCTATCTACGATCGCCCCGACGAAAGGTATCAATAGAGGTAATATTTTCCTCGGAAGATGTTTCTTACGCTAAGTAGTAATATATCATATCTTTCTGTGTGCTTTCTATCTATTCGCATCGCATGGCCGGGTTGCCTGGTTCCCCAAATAAAATTCGCTCTTTTGGAGTGACAAATAAGGAGGAACACTCCTGAGCTCTTCGCACGCGGGGGGGGGGGGGAGCCGATGGCCAATTAAGACAAATTTTACAACACAGATTGTTTATACACACGTACATATAAATTACATGTGTGGCTGCTGATCGAGATTATCAATTATGGTGTCAAGGGGGCAGTCCTCTTGCGACAGACGGGCGGCAGGCATCACCTGGTCATACATTAGGTGGAGTGGCACTTCTTTTCCATCCGATCCCACGGGACCAACCCACGCCATATGGTCGGGGTTAAGTCCGGTGAAACGGGTCTTGATCATTGCCCATGCTTCCCGTGCTCCCTCACGGCAAGCCGAAGTCTTCCACAGCTCGAACATATTTTGAGCCCCCTTGAATCGATCCACGAGTGCGGTTAGCCCTTCAGGTGTCTATTCGGCAGGCCATATTGCCTTCACCATTCCTTTCATTGCTTTCCGCACGCGCCCGTGGAGAGAGGTCAGCTCCTTCAGCGGGTCCCCTTGGTATGATTCGATCTCCTCTTCAGGATGCCCGGATAGGAGGCCTGTACATAAGGCAAACAACATGCTTACTATTATTCCTTACATCAGAAATATTTGTTGATATTAGAATCGCACTTACCAAACATGCCCCTCTGAAGCTTTCGGTTTTCCTCTTGAGCTTGGGCAAATTGAATCTTCAAATTCTTAATTGCTTCGGCCTTCTTTTGCACAACATGGGAGCCAGCTTGGTGCTGGGACTCGGCGTATCGCCGAGAGTCCCGGGCTTCCTCCAACTGCCTTTCCATGTGCCCTATTGATTTGGCTGCTACACGGAATTCGTGTGTCAGGCACGATGATACATTAAGATTAGAAGTAAATGTACACTCACCATGGGCCTCCCGCGTGAAGCTCTTTACTTGTGCTAGTTCGGCCTTCATGAATTGTACTTCCGTGCGGCTCTCCTCGAGCTCCTTGGCCAATTGCTCAGCCTATTGCTTTGAGGCCTGTGTCAGCAGTCAAACAGTGTAGAGATCCTTAATTCATTTCTTTCAAACCAAATTAAGGCTCGGGGGCTACTGGGCTTACACAAATGTCCGGATTCTCTAAAAATCGACCACTTACCTGTATACTGGTTGTTATCAACTTCATGGCTTCGCCGAACCCATCACGGGCAGCACCAAGGTGCGCATCCGCCGAGCGTAGGGCGCCGAACTCCTGTTCGGAGAAAATTGGGTGTCGCATGGCCTCCCATCATTTCCAGTGATGCATGGCACTCTCCACCTCCGGTTTGGTGATAGATACACCATCACCAGAATCAACAGGCGCCGGATTAGCCACGGGGGCTTCTGTAGCATAAGCCGCATGGGACGTGGCTCGGGAACTTTGGGTGTCTCCAGACACTCGGGTAACCACTTTAGTAGGAGAGGATTGGGTGTTTCGCCTAAGCATTTCAATAAAATGTACTGTTGTAAGACTCTATTGATCATAACAATAAGCGGATAACCGAACAATGTACCTTCGGGATGAGCTGGCAGGGGGATTCGTCCCCATGACCGGCTCTTTTGTAGGATCCCTGTTGGCCTCCGACTCAGTCGCAGCTTCGGCTGCCGGTGTATGGCGAGCGAATCGACGGCATTTGGGAGTTGATCGACATGTCGGGGGTGCTCTTGGTAGCTGGCCTCTTGCGGGAGGAGTTTTTCTTCTTGCCCGCTACAGGGATGGAGAATGACAATGACCTAGGGTAATCAACTATGATAGCCACCGGGGATTGGACGATGCTATCCTGGAGATAGACTCCATCTTCGAAGTCAAGTAGAAGATCCGGTTCCTCGTTAAAACCCGGATCGTTGTGACATGAATGGTTCTCGGGTTGAGGAGCCAGACAGTTGACTGTCTCGATGAAACTCCTCTTCCTGTTCATGCCATCCTTCGGTCAAATAAAGTGCAAAACGGAAACCCCGAACTATTTTCATGTTTGAAAGAGAAGGCTTAGCCATTCGATAGGACTGTGGGCCGAATATCCTTCCTTGGTTGCCCGCCGAACAAAGTCTTCTTGCTCTCCTTTGTATAGGTCGGCAAGTGTGACGGCCAACACCATCGGATTGGCGGGCCCTTGCTTTCGGGAGCACATGGTGTCGCTTGTCCCGTTGTATTGCCACAAGGGGTGTAATCTTTATTGGAGGGGCTGCACACACCGGGAGATGGCGGCGGCCATGACGTCGATCATGGTCAGTTGGTGGTGGACGAGCATCCGCACCTGCGCGGCTAGGCGCTGCACTTTGACGCTTTCCTCCTGGGACGAGCTCCTCGGTCGCCAGTTGTACCTCTTCTTCGGGTGGAAGTCGGAGTATTTGGGAAGACTTGTCCGAGTTGGCTCGAACAGGGGTACATCTTCAATATAAAACCATTCCGAAGTCCATTCTTCGGATTTCTTCGGTGTGCCTGCCGGATACCCTGTCCCCACTATGCGGCACACTTCGGCTCCGTTGACCTCCAAAATCGTCTTGTCCCGAGTTCAGGGGACGAGACAGAAGTATTTCCTCCACAAATCAATATGTGCTTCGCACCCCAACAACATCTCGCAGAGAGCAACGAAGCCCGAGATGTGCAAAATGGACCCTGGGGTAAGGTGGTGGAGTTGGATCCCGTAGAACTCCAGCAACCCCCTCAGGAATGGATGGATTGGAAATCCAAGGCCGAGGAGGAGAAAGGGGACGAAGCATACATGCTCCCCCTTATTAGGACTGTGGAAACGCTCATTGAAAACTTCGTTGCCATAAGAAAGCAGACCTGCGCGGGTTACCGCTAGATCTGAAGAAGGAAGATACCCCTGGGTCTCCAGATTGTGGAGCCGCAGGAGTGTAACGGAACAGCTGATCCAGTCCCCTAGGCGTGAGCCGTAGGGACGTGCGGAGGAGCTGGGGGCGTTAGCCATGTTTTACGTGGAGCTTCCGCTAGGAGTTTCTTTCGATGGGGACGAAGAGAATGTGGTCTGAGCCACAATTTTGAATGATTAAATGGGTGGTGTCTCCGTTACGAAGGGGTAAGATTGTAAAAATCATTGACCACTGGCCTCCCCACGATGCATGAAAATCGAGGAACACGCGTAGTTATTATAATGAACCTACGCCCGTGACACCTGGGATCTTACCGAAGACTGGTCGATTGCCGAACAAGGAGGGATGAGGGAATCGCCTTGCAAGCCAAAGATGACAAAATGAGGAGATTAACCGGATATATATCAGCGTTGAAGGCTAGTCTGGGGGCTACTGAGGGAGTCCTGGATTAGGGGGTCCTCGGATAGCCGACCTATTGTTTATGGGTCGGACTATGTGGGCCGTAAAGGGAGCATCAGACGATCAAAGACCACCTACGCCAGATGCCAGTTTTGAGAAGCCCTGACGTATTCTCCAAGTTATTAGCTGTAGTTAGGCATGTTTATCTCTTCGGCATGTAGCCGACCATGTGTAAGCCCAGGGCACCCTCGGCGTCTATATAAGCCAGAGGGTTTAGGGGTATAGGGAGGACAACTCATCTAGGGTTAGCTATTCGATCTCGAGGTAGATCAACCCTGTAACCCCCCATATCATCAATACAATCAAGCAGGACATAGGGTATTACCTCCATAGGAGGGCCCAAACCTGGGTAAATCTATGTCCCCTTCGTCTCCTGTTACCGCCGATTCTAGTCTCATAGTTTGGGACCCCCTACCCGGGATCCACCGGTTTTGACACCGACAGTCGTCCATGCAGAAGTCATCCACGGGGGGTGAGGTGGAAGGCGGAGAACGTCGCTAGGAGGGAGCAATGAAGGAAGCAACCCGAGCGAGAAGCATCGATGAATGAAGTTTTGACAAAGGAGTATGTGTCCCCTCGCTGCGCCCGGTCGCCGAATAGAATGTCGATGCTTGGTTGGAAGTCATCACGGGGAGGGGATCATGCCAGGATCTGATTTGTAGAGCTCAATGTCTCGATGGGAGATTGGAGTTTTGATCTTCTCCTATGCTTCGGTCAAGTCGAGGTACAATGCAAAAGCTGTGGATAGTGCTGATCTGATCTTCGGCTATTGAAACAATCGAACCACTTCGACTACCAAGAGGGACCTATATGGGACACCAGCTTTGGAGCTAAATCCGACAAATCTTGGGTAGGAGGTCCCGATCTAGTAGCTTTGAAAGAATGGTAACATGATGCATGGTGTTTACCTAGGTTTAGGCCCTCTTGAGGAGGTAATATCATATGTCTTGCTTCGATTTTGTATTGATGTGATGCGTACAAAGTACACATGATCTACGACAAGATCATATGTGAATGAGTTCATCCATCCACGGCCCTGCCACCTCGGTTTATATAGATACCGGGGGTGCCTACGGTTACACATGAGTCGGTTCCATCTAGAGGCAAACGTGTCGAAGACTATCTCTAAACCTTGGAGTATATGTCAAGTCTTTTGATCATTCCTTCTTGGTTTTATTGGACTATACGAACGAGGCCTACTGGATGATGAACTCATGAGGGGCCTTGGCCCTACCCAAAGGACCGGTAAGCGACATGCCGAGCACCCCCTAATCCAGGACTCCATCAGGGTGGAAGGGAGGCGTAGGCAAGTGGTGGAGCAGCGAAGGTTCGTCAAGGCCTAGGTAGAGTGGGTGGTACAATGTCGACACTAGTCTCGAACTACGTTGATACAAAGAAACGGGAAGGACGAAGTGAGAAAAGCTGGACGCTAGTGTTTTTTTGTGTGGGCCTTGAGTGTCGTACGCCTACATGATGGTTGTTAGGACGTTTGCAAACCTCCCTTCATCTTTGCTCCGGTTTGTGAAAATTCAGACATGTGAATCGATACGCAAACATTGTATACACAATGTTCGATGGCACAAGGTGACAAGACCACACCGTGTGAACAGACGTTTTGATGCACGTTGTTGACGATGCCCTTATCATGCAACATATGCTCTCAACAAGCACAATAGGCAAGAAAGGTAATATCTTTCCTCATAAGCAGCTTATAAAAGATAAACTATGGATTCACAAAAATAGAGATTATTAGCAAATGAGAGCCAATTATCTCAAGTATGTCTATGAAAACATATTTTCTTATGTTTTAACAATGCTAAAATTGCCTCGTTTGCAAACCAGGCACTAAAATAGGAAACTCACCAATACTAGAAAAATAGGAGCCCGTTCGACAAAGTCAATTTTTTAATCCTTCCACTCTAATGAATAAAACACGCACACACGCCAAAATTCATCTTTGACTATAAATTAGACCAATCAAATGTAATAAAAATTGTATCGTTGAATTTGTATTGGAAAGAACCTTTTATTGGGACCATTTAAGTCACAAAATATATATTACTACTATTGATTTAAGGACACCCTTAATGCTTAGCTCTTAGAATGCTACCATAGTCAAAATTGGATTACACTAGGGGTCTTGCCTCGCGTCGGTGGCTTTGCTGATCTTCCTCGTCTCTTGTGGCTTTAGGGTCATGGGCATGATGGACCCAGACCCTTACCGGCAGGAGGGCCCCGTTTTCACTTTTAGGTGTTTTGTTTGAGTTTTGTTAGGGATCGTGTCCTATTCGGAAAAGTGAGACACCGGCTGTTCCCTGAAGATGGAATAAGGTTTTCCTGCGCTATCCTCCGTAGGTGGTACGCGCATCATTGGAGGGTGTGTGGAGGTGTGTCTCTAAAGAATTTTGCGAGATTCGGTTGGTGGTTGTCTTTGGTGGATCTGTTTGGATCTGGATTTCGATTGTCTATGTCGTGTTTCTTCACGTTGTATCCTTTCAATCTACCCTTTTCTTTATCAACGACGATTTCTATTCTTGTGCGTTATTCCTATGGAGTCTTAGCATGGTGACTTTCAAAAGGGGAATATATTAATATTGTGAAGATACCAATTACACCCAGGCTCTGCACCTACAAGATGTCGAAAAGACATCCAGGATGCACACAACCAAAGAAAATAAATAATAATAAAGGTAAAAAGAACAAAGGTTGCACCATAGTGGTCGACTCCTCTCAATAGCCGCACACAAACCACCACCAAATGTGACACCCGAAAAACATAAAAAGTCTCCAAAAGCAATGCCTCCAAGAAGGAAACAATGCACAAGTGTTGTCGTTGCCCGATCTAAGATCTTAGGTTTTCACCATGAAGAGGTCTGAGCTCTCAAAACAATTCCTCCAGCAAGGCAATTGCGAGGCACAACCAATAAAGGCCAGACCTTAGGTTTTTACCCTGAAAGTCCCGTCTCGACACATAGAAACACAACCGAAAATGAATTCCTCCAGTGCTGCCGCCCCCACTTGACACTGCTGCTTCTGAGAGTTGTCAAACACCTGTCTGACTCCATCGCCTTGAAGGCCCCGTTCGTCTAACCGATCCTCCGATTTCAGTCACCTTGACCTTCTCCACAACTATCTACACCATGGAAATCGAGAAGCCGACATGTCCCATGATGTCAACAACCAACAGAGTTTTGCGTCACGCCCTCATGGAACCTCGTAGGCTGAAATGGATGTGCAAGACCGAATTCTATCCGATCTAGATATCTTGGGCAAGATCTTCGAAGACAGTTCTGGAACACGTCGATGACCAGATCAAGGAGGACCGATCATATATGATGTTTCCATGATGCGAGAGGAGCACGAGGACAACCACCTTTATTCACGGCAGCAGTCCCCCATGCTGCCCCGATCCAGTCCGCTATCGCCCGGCCACAACCATGGGCCGATCTCCACCAACCCACCCAGATCCAGATCCAGATCAGGGGTTCGACATGAATCGCGACAACCACCGACCAACCCCTACATACCGCTGAGACGAGGCCAACCCGTCGGCCAGAGCCCCAATGCGCCTGCCAAGTCCACTTGTGCGTCTGAGCCAAGTCGCGCCGTCCGCGCTTGTTGGCCTTAGAAGACGACTGTCACTAGCACGGGCATGTCGGCCGTCTCACCACACAGCCCTCCACGCAGACGTCGTGCCTAACAGCCACCGCCGCCAACACGACGTGCCACGCCATTGTGCCCTGTGCACGCGCCGCACCGCCTCCCAGATCTGACGTCCCGCACTACCAGCTTCTGGCCAGGAGGGAGAGGAATCCCCGCCGCCGCCTTGTCTGACCGGGTTTTGCTTGTCAACACGCGATGACGACGACATGGAAGAAGGGAGGAGTGGGGTGGGTTGGCTGGCGGCTGACTGGGGTCTCTCCTTGGACACCCTCGGGGGCGTCGCGAGGAGTCTCACGTGACGACTTCCTGACTATCTACTACAGTTTTGCCAGCTTTGGCGAGGGAGCAGCGATGACGACGACGTGCTTTCGACTCATGAGATGGTCTACGAGACTGTATGTAATTTTTATTATTTTCGGTGTTCATTGTATCTTTGTGATTGAATTTTTATAGATTAGAAGTTTCTAAAAAAAAGGTCAAAATTAATTTTTGAAAAGCGTGAAATGGAGGGAGATTTTTTTTCCTTAGCGGGTGAGTAGCTTCGTTCATTTATTTGCTCAGCCGGGCGGACGAAATTCAAAAGTCAGCCCACCAACCCGGCCCAAATCAACACCGCACCTCATCGGCTCATCCCTCCCCCGTCTTCCCCAATCCTAAACCTCCCACCTTTCCCGTTGCCAGCGACGCTAACCCCCACAGTCTCGTCTCCCATGGCCACGGCGCCGCACCTCGCCTTCCACCTCCCCTTCCCCTTCCCCTCCACCTCCCGCCCACCGCCCCGAGCCCTAGCCCCTCCGCCCCCGCGCCGGGCCCCTCTCCGCCTCGCCGCGGGGCGCCGCTTCCGACCGCCCACCGCGGACGACGAGCCCCCCGAGGCCGCCGAGGACTCGTCCCACGGCCTCAACCGGTACGACCAGCTCGCGCGCCACGTGGAGCGAGCGCGCAAACGGCAGCAGGCCGACCAGCCGGAGGTCACCGCCGACCACCCGCTCTTCTCGTCCCCTCCCCCGGCCGCCGCCGGCGGGAGCTATGACCCGGACGATGAGTTCTTCGACGAGATCGACCGCGCTATTGCCGAGAAGAGGGAGGAGTTCACGCGGCGCGGGCTCATTAAGCCGACCCCGCCTCCGCCGCCCGAGGTGGACGTCCCCGCCGACGAGCTGTCCCCCGAGGAGGCCATCGACCTCGACGAGATTCGGAGGCTGCAGGGCCTCAGTGTGGCGTCCGTGGCCGACGAGGAGGAGGACGAAGCCGAGGGAGGCGAGGAGGAGTACGGCGACGATGGCCTGCCGCTCGACGAAGACGGCGAAGCCTTTGATATGGCGGAGGAGCTCGGCCTAGAGGCGGACAGGATACGGCAGCCCGCCTTCCGCATGACGCTGGCCGAGCTCCTCGACGAGAGCAAGCTGGTGCCGGTAGCGGTGACGGGCGACCAGGACGTCGCGCTCGCGGGGGTGCAGAGCGACGCCACCCTCGTGGCGGCAGGGGACCTCTTCGTGTGCGTCGGAGAGAGCGGGCTTGCTGGGCTTACCGAGGCTGACAAGCGCGGTGCCGTTGCCGTCGTGGCCGACCAGGACGTGGACATCGAGGGCACCCTGGCCTGTCGCGCGCTGGTTATCGTCGATGATATCACGGCCGCTCTCCGCGTGCTCCCTGCCTGCCTCTACGGACGGCCCTCCAAGGACATGGCTATTATTGGCATCACGGGCACAGACGGGGTCACCATCACGTCCCACCTCGTCAAAGCAATGTACGAGGCCATGGGTGTCAGGACCGGCATGGTAGGCGTTCTCGGAGCATATGCCTTCGGCACCAACAAGCTGGATGCGCAGCCTGCTGCATCAGGTGATTCAATGGCCGTGCAGAAGCTGATGGCAACGATGTTGCACAATGGCGCTGAAGCGGTTGTGTTGGAGAAGACCACTGATGAGATGGTACCATCAGGTGTGGACAGTGAGATAGATTACGATATCGCCGTGCTAACCAATGTTAGGCATGGCAATTTGGAGGCTAGCATGACATACGAGGGGTACATGAGCAGCATGGCTTCCCTTTTCTCCAGAATGGTGGACCCTGAGCGCCACCGTAAGGTGGTAAACATCGATGATCCCAGCGCACCATTCTTCGCAGCCCAAGGGGGGCATGGTGTCCCGGTGGTGACATATTCATTTGAGAACAAGAAGGCTGATGTGCACACTCTCAAGTACCAGCTTTCCCTGTTTGAGACGGAGGTTCTGGTACAGACACCGCACGGAATCCTTGAAATTTCCTCTGGACTGCTTGGAAGAGACAACATCTACAATATCCTTGCAACTGTGGCAGTTGGTGTTGCAGTGGGTGCGCCATTGGAGGACATAGTGAAAGGTATTGAAGAGGTGGATGCAATCCCAGGCCGGTGTGAGCTAATTGATGAGGAGCAAGCCTTTGGGGTGATCATTGACCATGCAAGGACACCGGAAGCTCTGTCAAGACTTCTTGACAGTGTAAAGGAACTAGGCCCACGGCGTATTGTCACTGGTATGGTACTTTCTCTCACAGTTCTCATTAACACACTGTCTCCACAAAGTTATACTGGTTTTGAACTGTTAATTTGCTGTACGTTTTGCTACATGTTCTCTATTCGGGTTGTGGACTTGTGGTATTACAAACTGAACCTCCTGGTATGTTGTTTTCTGTAGTTATTGGATGTTGCGGTGAGAAAGAAAGAGGGAAGAGGCCAATGATGACAAAGATTGCCGCTGAGAAAAGTGATGTTGTTATGTTGACATCTGACAATCCAGCAAGTGAAGATCCCTGTATGGTTCTTAGTATATCTGGTTATGAGATCCTAATGTTATTAAACACACGAGTGAGCTGAAGTTTTACACATTTCTTGGTCTATTCTGAGCAGTGGATATCCTGGACGATATGTTGTCTGGTGTAGGATGGACCATGGAAGAATACTTGAAGCATGGTGCAAATGATTATTACCCGCCCCTACCAAATGGTCATAGACTCTTCTTACATGATATTAGAAGAGTTGCAGTGCGAGCTGCTGTTGCAATGGGCGAGCAAGGCGATGTTGTTGTAAGTTTTCTATATGATTTTCTTCACTACTAGCTCGATGCCCGTGCGTTGCTACGAAACTAAAATATGAGTATGGTCACAGTTAAAGAGCATAATTTTGAGTTGGCGTCACATTTTTGCATTTTTATTATTTGTGTATTCTTCGAAAGTGAAAGTAGTGTGCTTGTTAATTTGTTTTAGATCCCACATGTGAGTAAAGTGCATTTGTTTATTGATGTCTTTTGGAAGGTTGCTAGTCCCACATGTGGGTAAGGGTGCAGTTTTTTTATTGATGAAGGTTGTTGGTCCCACAAGTGAATTCACCACCAACTCAAACCTTTATAAGTAGGAAAGATAAGGAAAGCTTTGTTGTTGTCCATAGTCACTGTATAATCCTATGTGAAGAAATTGTTGAAATATGCTACACTTGAATCTCCATGCGTAGGATCCTGTGTAAAAATGCTTACAGAAGCTGATCTTGGCTCTTGTCAGATTCCAACTATAATGATTTCAAATAACCAATCCCCAAATGCATTAATCTATTAGAATATAGAACATAATCAGGGGCGCTTAATTCCTAGTGAACAACTAAGGTGTTGCATTAATGTTTCTCCCTCCGTTCACAAATATTAGATGTTTTGGATATGTCAGCATGGACTACATACAGACTGAAATTAGTAACAAACACACTAAAACTTTTCGATATACATCTCAGAAAAACGTTAGAACATCTTGTATTTGTGAACGGTGGGAGTGTGAGATAGAAGGCCTGACCCTCTAGGTGATAACATGTACTCCCTCCGTTCCATAATATAAGAGCGTTTTTTACGCTA
The DNA here is from genome assembly GCA_022496015.1 of Hordeum marinum. Taxonomy (NCBI): domain Eukaryota; kingdom Viridiplantae; phylum Streptophyta; class Magnoliopsida; order Poales; family Poaceae; genus Hordeum; species Hordeum marinum. The sequence continues at coordinate 272,213,402 of CM039672.1, read as the reverse complement.
TGTGAGATAGAAGTCCTTTATGGGACTGAGGGAGTATTATATTTTTACTACTGACCATCTTCCACCTGTTGGTCCATCTTGATCCTTATTCCTGATTGGTTTTGTTCATCCTTCAGGTTGTCACTGGAAAAGGGAATGATACTTATCAGATGGAAGGCGATAAGAAGGAGTTCTTTGATGACAGAGAAGAGTGTCGAGAAGCACTGCAATATGTTGATCAATTGCATCGATCTGGAATAGATACCTCTGAGTTTCCATGGCGGTACGTTTCATTCTAAATCAGTTTTGCCCTGTTCTCAGGGCTTCATCCTTCATGATTCATGAGTACGTGTTTGTTGCCATAAGGTTGTGCCTTAACACTTTGGCCTTGCCTCTGTTTTTTCATGTCCTATAGAAAATACAAGCTCCCACCAAAACACCCAAAGGAATCACCCGCTATAAATCTCAGTCCAATACGTGATCTACCTTGCATCTTGTGATGTTCAGTTTTTGCATAATTGCCCTGACAGCATTTGTATTGCATCAGAGATTCTTCTGTACCAGATTTCCTCTTTTGCAATGCCCTTTTACATGAAAACCACCGATTTACTGATCTTGCTTCTCTCTGGCTGCCACAGGTTACCAGAAAGCCACTGATTGCGATGTGCCCAAGATGGCTGAGCTTCTCAAAGATAGACTAGCCGATCTGATTCAGCTTTTGCGCAAGGTTCTAACCTCGGTTGCTGACTGCTAACAAACAACTAGCTGATGATCATCATTGATGATTGCTGGAGAGTAGATAAGTAGATGGCCTTGAAATTTGTGAGTTTTTTTAAGGTACATTAAAGGCACACCGGAATGGAAAAAAGTAATTTCCTGTATGTCAGTTTTCATGAAAGAATAGACAAATAAATGTCTGGGTTCTTCATGTGCAAAATTTCATGGAATACAAATGAGTCGTGTGTCCTGTGTAAAACAGTTCACTGCTTATGTTTCTTTTGTTTTTCAGGTCATTGGATTAGTTTCTTCACTTAGGACATGAGAGTAAAATCAGCTCCAGAGATTAACATTTTTTTAAAAGTAACTAAAATGTCCAAATTTAGGAGTAAATTTTTACACATAATGTTCACTACTACGTAGCACTCTCTCCGTTTTTATTTACTCCACATATTAGGTTTGTCTAAAGTCAAACTTTATATATTTTCAACAAGTTTCTACAAAAATATATTAACATATGCACCATCAAATCAATACAATTGGATTCATCATTGCAAATATTTTCACATGGTATAAATATGTTACTGCAAATGTTCATATTGTTTTCTACAAACTTGAACTTTATAAAGTTTGACTTCAGTCGAAGCTAATATGCGGAGTAAATAAAAATGGAAGGAGTGGCCCATTTTTTCCCTCTCGCCCATTACAGTTTGCTGGTTTTTTTTTAATGAATCACTGGTTGATTTGTAATTGTTTGATCGGTTTTTCGGCCTGAGATCCCCTTGGGCTGGGTGCTATTCCCTGGCCTGGCGTCATTTCTCTTAGTCAACAACAAATAATAATCAATGAAGGCGCAGAAGGAATATGCGGGCGTCATTCGAGAAATTAGAGAAACTGCTAGAATGTTTCCCGTGTAATTTTTATCATGAACTCAGGGCTTGGAATTTTGAAGCACATATCATGAACTTGGGGCTTGTAATTTTTATCATGAACACAGGGTATGGTGTCTCCTTCCGTTTCCCGTTAGATCTTTTTATGCATGGCACACACATTTATTGCAGGACAAAGGAGAGAATCGGTTCTTTCCATCCAAGAAAGAAATCAATCGGCGTCGCTCCACAGATTAAATCTTTGGGAGGAGGATTCCATTCCATATTCCACCTCGCAACATACCATCTTCCATATTTTCATTCCGGTTTTGATTACGGGCGGCGCAATCTGGGGGAGCACCGGCCGGATGGAGACGTCCATATAAAGAGGTTGCCATACCTACTTGTAGACCATGTTGCTCTCTTTCTTCTCTCCAACATGTCTCCGCTTCATCTAGAACTACACATCTTGTTCCTACGCATCATTCTTCTTGCACATCAAACCCTTGGAGGCCGGGTTCACCAGATCAATCATCATGATCAAGAGGTAAACGCTAAACTGTGGTACGCCCCTCGTGAAATTGTACGATGCAAAATGTGCAGTGGCATTTATTTATTTTAGATCAGATGCATCGATCTAGACATGAGTCGCACGAATCTGCTAGCTTACGGTTCGTGTGTGTGGTTCGGCTGTACATGAAAAAAATACCGCAGGCTTAGACACACCGGACAGATCATCTGGGGTCGTCCTCTAACCGCAGATTGGTGTTCTAGTTTTTATCTTGTTTCTTGTTTTGAAAGTTCAAACTTCAGAATTTGTAGGGTAGCATGGTTGGGTACACGATCTCTGGTAATCTAACAGTAAACTGAATCCTATGCACTGCTTCAAATAGAATATGCACTAACGAGTACAGTATATGCTACTCTAATTATGTCTTGCAAGGAAAATGCGCGTGCCAGCATGGAAGTGAAAGCATCGAGTTCACTGAGCTCCGTTCATCTTCAGCTCCTATACATTGAGCTCCCACCCAAGCATGATGGCACTATTCAGCCATATGTGAGTTCCTTTGCTCGGCCCTCTTTACTTAACATGCTGCAATCTGAGGTGTTATGTCACTATGTGTGGTGTTATAACTTTAGTGATCTAAAACGTCTTATATGCATTTGCAGAGGAAGTATTTTATTTACTAATAACTAATCTAGTGGTATGTACTAATTTCAGGAGGCTGTTTATATTACTAAAGGCAGTGACAATGGATATTATGGGGTAGCTGCCACCATGGATGTCTATGGATACAATCTCAAGCATGGCCAAGTGAGCGGGGCAGCAATTTCGATAAGTAACTTTGAGGCTGATTTCAGCCAGAACGTCAGTGCAATTACCGTTGGATGGGTTGTAAGTTGCATTCTTATGCTCTCTAAATTTGCCTCGTTGTTGCGATGGTTTTTCTGTACTTGCAAACCTTTCTTACTCATCGACCGGAAAAAAAAATGCAGGTTTGGCCATCTTACTTTAATGACTCGCAAACTTACCTCTATACAACTGGGAAAGTACGTGTGCATTCCAAATTTATCTGTTATCCTACATCGAATGACGCTTTTCCTTCACTGAAAGAGTTGTTTTAGGATTAAATCATAACATGAATGCAAGTGCAGAAGGACAGCCGGCAGAGCACAGGGTGTGTCAACTATGATTGTCCTGGTATCCAGCTTGTGAGCGGGTCTCCCATATTCCCCGGAGATGTCATAGTCCCAGTATCCCAGTTCAACGGTACACTGCAAACTATCACCATTAAACTGTTCAAGGTATGCATGTGTTCGTTCACTTGTAAGTTTTTCGCTCACTAGGCACGTGGAATATACGGTCAAAACTCTAACTTTTTTCTCTATAAAATATGAAAAAATTACAGGAAAAGTCGAGCGGTAACTGGTGGATACACGGTGGTGTAAACGACGACGACCCGATCCCAATCGCTTACTTCCCGGCGTCATTATTTGACGGCTTATTCACAAAAGGAACACAGGTCGCGTTGGGTGGCCATGCTCTCAGTTCTACAACTACGACACCTCCTCCGATGGGCAGTGGAGCCTTCGGCTCAGGGTGGGACAAGGCGGCGATGATCCGAAACATTTTCCTCATCAACGAGAACGGGAGGAGCGACTTTATCACAGATGATCTGTCCACCGATGTCACTGACGCCAAGCTTTACAGCCTCTCGCCAATTTCAGCAGGCAAATTCACTTACGGAGGACCGGGAAGGAAGAACTAGTAGTAATATCAGGAAGGAAGAACTAGCTCAGTGTTAACTCCGTCTTTGTGCTACGCACGTTTGCATGCTATGCTTGTGCAATGTGATGATGGATGATTGGATAACGTGCTCAAATTGCATGATATGTCTATTCTGACGATGGATGAATAAAGACTTGTACGTATATGTCCTCAAATCAGTGTTAACTTTGTTACAGGAGAAACATGATTTTTTGTGTCATTATAGCATCTACAGCCGGACATAACAAATATGACCCCCTAAACGCCCGTGGCCGCACCCGGTCAGTGACCAAACGTGCCCCCTATTTATTCATCCGTGCAGGCATATTTTTCATTTTTCTCCTCGTATGTCCGGTCACTTGCATGTGATTGCTGGAGAGGAAGAGAGAAAGAAAATAGTAAATAAAGAAAAGGAAAAATTGATCTAGGGTGGGGTTGTGTCCTACGTAACGGACTGACCGAGTGCGTCCGCGAACCCTCATATCACTTCTATATTTAATAAGATGGATATGAGAGTTCCCGAACAGACCGGAACGTATAAGGATGATATGAGGGATCTGGTTGTATTTTTTTTTTGCTTCTCTTTTCTGTTTAGTTACTGACCGGACGCGTTTGTGGACGCATATGGATTCGCGAACTCTCATCTGAATCCGTCTCTTCAAACCTAGGGGGAAGGGGGGATGCAATTGATGAGAAACATTGCATGAAAATAAAAAAAATCCTACGAAACATCCAAGATCTGATCTAGGAGATGCATAGCAACGAAAGGAAGAGCGTGTCTACGTACCCTTTTAGACCGAAAAGAGGAAGCGCATATGACGTGGTTAATGTAGTCGTACTGTTCGCTAATCAATCACGACCGAAACCAGTCTAGCACCAAACAGACGTCACCTCTGAGTTATGCACACGTGCAGCTCAGTGACGCTTCCTCCTCCTTGATCCATCAAGTGAATGGGGAGAAGTATATGGGATCACAGCCAACACGATGACATGGTGGTGGAAGACCGGCAGCGCTTTGCCAAGCAATACCAGGACAAGGAGATGGAAGAGGGGGCTTGATATGTCTATTGTGCATCATGATTTCCTATTGTTATTTATATTGTTTTTGGTCATTATTCCATTTTATGATACAATCTTAATGCTTTTGTTCTCTGAATTTACAAGGATTACATGGAGAGGAACATTACCGGCAATTGGAATTCTGGACCTGAAAAAACTACATCATAGATACCTATTCCGCTGAACTCCAAATGACCTGAAATTTTACGAAGAATATTTTTGGAATATATAAAAAATACTGGAGCCAAGAAATACCAGAGGGGGCCCACCTGTCTCTCAAAGGCAACAGGGCGCGCCCACTCCCCTCTGTGCGCCTTGATGCCTTGTCGGTCCCACATGCAATCTCCAGTCCTCCTCCTCTGCTATATGATGGGTTTTGACCTAGAAAAAATCAGGAGGATATTTTCGGGATGAAGCGCCGCCGTCTCGAGGCGAAACCTGGACAAGAGCACTTTTGCTCTCTCGCGGAGCGATTCTGCTGGGGAAACTTCCCTTCGGGAGGGGGAAATCAAAGTCATCGTCATCACCAACACTTCCTCCATCGTGGGAGGGACAATCTTAATTAACATCTTCACCAACACCATCTCATCTCAAACCATAGTTCATCTCTTGTATTCAATCATTGTGTCAAAACTTCAGATTGATACCTGTGGGTTGCTAGTAGCGTTGAATTCATCTTGTAGTTGATGCTATTTTGTTTATTTGGTGTAAGATTATATGTTCAGATCCTTAATGATATTCAATACACCTCTGATCATGAAAATGAAAATGAACATGATTTGTGAGTAGTTACTTTTGTTCTCGGATACATGGGAGAAGTCTTGTCATAAGTAATCATGTGATGTTGGTATTCGTTTGATATTTTGATGATATATATATATATATTGCTCTTTCTTTAGTGGTGTCATGTGAATGCTGACTACATGACACTTCACCATATTTGGGCCTAAAGTGAAGCTTTGGGGAATGATAAGTAGATGATGGGTTGCGAGAGTGATAGAACCTTAAACCCTAGTTTATGATTTGTTCCGTCAGGGGCTGATTTGAATCCACACATTTAATGGTATGGTTGGATTTATCTTAATTCTTATTTCGTAATTGTAGATGCTTGCGAGAGGGGATAATCATAAGTGAGATTTTTGTTAAAGAAAGAAGAACACATTCGCACCGTTCCACCCGCATATCAAATTATTAAAGTAACGAACTCGAATCAACTAAACATGATGAACGTGACTCGACGGAAATTTGCTTCAGGCTTATCCTTTGCTACAAAAAGGATTGGGACACCTTGCTACACCTTCATTACTATTATTACTTGTTACTTGTTATAAATTATCTTGCTACGAACTATCTATCATTGTTACTTAGCACTTGCAGATAATACCTTGTTGAAAACCGCTTGTCATATCCTTCTGCTCCTCATTGGGTTCGACACTCTTACTTATAGAAAGGACTAGGATTGATCTCCTATACTTGTGGGTCATCAAGACTCTTTTTTGGTGCCGTTTTCGGGGAGTGAAGCACCTTTGGTAAGGAAACATTTTCGTTACGTGCTGAAATTTACTCTTACTTGTTACTGCGGAGGATAATGATTTCAGGGGCTTGTTCAGGGTATCCTCACCTCGTACGAAAGTGGAAAAAGCAGCTCCTCAACCTACGAAACCTACTGAAAATATTTACTATGAAATTCCTTTGAGTATGTTAGAGAAACTACTTGCTAATCCTTATGCAAGAGATGGAACAAAACACACTGATATGCACTTGATATATATAGATGAAGTTTTTATATTATTTTAGCTTGCAGGTTTGTTCAAAGATGGTGTTAAGAAGAAGGTTTTCCCTTTATATTTGGAAGTAAAGGCATTGATTTGATATAGTCTATTGGATGATACCGGTACATGGAATTGGAACCAATTGAAGCTGGAATTCCATGAGAAATTTTATCCTATGCATTTGGTTCATCGTGATCGGAATTATATATGTAATTTTTAGCCTCATGAAGGAGAAAGTATCACTCAAGCTCGGGGGAGACTTAAATCTATGATGCACACATGCTCCAATCATGAGCTTTAAAGGGAAATAATCTTACAAAACTTTTATGCTCGACTTTCTCATGATAATCAATTGATGCTTGATACTTATTTTGCTGGCTCCTTTATGACGAGAACTATGGAATTCAAATGGGATATTTATGAAAGAATCAAACGCAACTCTGAAGATTGGGAGTTCTACACTGGTAATGGGCTAGGTATAAATATTTAGTTTGACTATGTTAAATCTTTTATGGAAACTGAAGCTTTTCATCAGTTTAGTGCAAAATATGGCCTTGACTTTGAGATAGTAGCTATTTTGTGTGAATCATTTTCTACTCATGTTGATCTCCCTAAGGATAATTGGTTTAAATTTCATCCCCCTATTGAAGAAACTTGTAAGGAACCTAGCATAGCTAAAGAAAAAACTCTTTATAATGTCCATCCAGCTGTGCCTACTGCTTACTTTGAGAAACCACCTTTTCCTGTTAGGATTAAGGAACATGCTAAAGCTACAACTATGGTTAATAAAAATAATGCCAGAACACCAAAACCTTTTGAACAAATAAATATAGAGCCTAATATTGCTCTGATTAAGGGTCTCTTGGTTGATAATATTGATGGGCATATTATTTACTTATGTGGTGAGGATGCTAGAATCACAAAACCTGCTAGGAATGAAAATGATGTGTTAGATAAGAATAAACTAGTGGTTGGCATGCCTGTTGTTTACGTTAAGATTGGAGATCATTGCTATCATGGTTTATGTGTTATAGGCGCTAGTGTGAGTGCCATTCCATTTACTTCACATCAATAAATTTTGCATGATATAACACCTGTTGAGATTGAAGACATTGATGTTCCTATTAAACTTGCAAATAGAGATACTATTTCACCAATTGGGATTGTTCTAGATGTTGAAGTCTTGTGTGGAAAAGTCAAGTACACCACTGCCTTCTTTGTACTTGGTTCACTACAAGATATTTCTTGTCCCATTATATTTGCTAGCCCTTTCCTGAGGAGACTGACGGTTCTATTTGTGGAGGTCTTTCACACCCAGCCCACCCTTTCTCTTGGATCTGCAAATTTGAGACCATTTAACTAAATGATATTACTTGTGGCCATCATGTTCTTTCCATAAGAACTTCTTCCGGTGTTTGTCCAGTTTATAAATGACCATCTTAGGCCGTAAAAACATGGACATATAGTAAAGCATGATACTTGTAAGGGAGGAATTTAAAAAGACCAGTCCCCCCCCCCCCCCCCCGAGGATGCGACATTTCCGATCTAGGATTCACAAAATTTCAAGAATCTTTCATCCACAAACTCCCAATCAATTTTTGGAAGCGTGGAGTAACTGACCGGAACTCCTAGGTGTTTCATTGGGACATCACCTCCTGTGCAAAGAATTTCACTCTTCATATAGTTAATTTTAAGACCAGACACGATATCAAACATGTATAGCAAAAGTTTTAGCTTCACCGCCGCTTCCTTATCATGTTCAATACAAATAACTATGTCATCTCTATACCGGAGGATGGCCACTCCATTTTCAACATGATCAGGGGCTAATCCAGTTACCAGCTTCTCCTTTTGAGCATTGAGGATCATTTTAGATAGAGTCTCAGCAACTAGGTTGAAAAGGAAAGGAGAGAAAGGGTCACCCTGGCGCACCCCTTTGTGGCTTTGAAAAAAGGGCCCATTCTCATTATTAAGCTTGATATTAACAGTACCATTGTAAAGGATTTTTTCCCACCCAACAACAACATGTTGTCCCGAAACCGCAGTTACGATGACACTCATGGAGAAATTCCCGGTTTATCTTATCATAGGCTTTCTCAAAGTCAAGCTTAAGGATCACCCCCACTTTTTTCTTGCAAGTATGGTGTAGAATCTCATGCAAAGCCAGGATACCATCCATAATGTTTCTATGTTTGATGAAAGCATTCTGATGTCTACTGATTAAAATATTGGCAAATACTGTGACTCTATTATCCAAAACCTTGGTAATCAACTTAGAGGGGCAGCGTCACAAACATATTGGCCGATATTGTTGTATTTTTTTGCTCCATTCAACTTAGGAATTAAAGTAATAACCCCGTAGTTCAGACGAGCTACATCAAGGGTATTGTTGTGGAAAGCCTCAAACAGGCGCATCAAGTCAGTTTTCACGAAATCCCAACAGTGCTTGTAAAACTGAGCTAGAATGTTATCCGGGCCTGGAGCTCTATTGCTATCCATAGAAAAAGGGTTTTTTTACTTCTTCCTTTGTAAACTCACAAGTCAAAAGGATATTATCATCACTACTTAGTTTTTCATCTTTAGCCCAAGTGTCTGGGGACAAATGGAACATGTTTCCTCTAGCAGGACCGAACAATTCTTTATAGTAGGTTGTGGCATGAGCTAACAGATTTGCGGTCCCTTCAATGGTCACCTCACCGTCAGTGAAAGAGTGAATATTATTCTTTCGTTTGCACTCATTTGCTACCCAATGAAACAAGACAGTGTTCTGGACCCCTTTTAACAACCATCATTCACTAGACTGTTGTAGCCAGAACAATTCTTCATTGCTCAAAATATCATACATTTCTGCACATAGAAATGTCCTTCTCTCATAAGTTTCAGGGTTTAGGGGGCCATCTTGTTCTAGTTTTTCGATCTCTTCTAACTCCTTTTTGATTATTTTTTTCCTTTTCTTATCATGACCAAAGGCATTGGAGCCCCACCCTTTGAAATATTTTTTTATACGCTTAAGTTTAATATCGAGGATATCAATCGGATCACTAGAGCCCACAGGTTGCTCCCAAATATTTTTGGCCTTAGAGTAAAAATCAGCTTTCTTTAGCCAGCATAGCTCGAACCTAAACTCGCGCTGATGCAAAGGTCCAGGTTTCTCAGGGCCCGAGGAAAGAAATAGGGGTTATGATCTGAAACATCTCTAACAAGTTTGCAGACTGTGACTAGAGGAAAAAGTCCTTCCTAGTCAAAGCTCATAAGGACCCTGTCCAACTTCACCAAAGTGGGGTGTTTATGTTTATTGGTCCAACTATATTTACCTCCCCCATATCAATCTCTTGCAGGTTCAGAGAGTTGATGACCGAGTTAAATTTATCAGTGTACTGGGAGTGACTAAGGTTTCTGTTCTTCTCACTCTGCTCTCTGAGAATGTTAAAGTCTCCACCTATAACATAGGGAACTGTGATCTGTGCACACATAGAGGCCATTTCAGCTAGGAATTCATCTTTACGCTCATCCTGGGCCGCCCCATAAACCACACTGATGGCCTAGACACATTTTAGTTTAGTATCATATACATTCGCCTAGAGAATGAACTTCCCCATGGACCAGGAAACAATTTCAAGTTTCTCCTTTTTAACTCCACATAGGATGCCACCGGATTTGCCTGTCGAAGGAATCTAGTTCCAAGAGAATCTATCAAAGGGGTCAACTCTCCGTAAAAACTTAAGACAGAAATTATTTTTCTTGGTTTCGTGAATACCAATGAAATCAAGGGAATGATCTCGAATTTTATTAGAGAAGCAGGTAGCCATCCCTTTCTTACCCGCTCCTCTGCAATTCCAAAAAACTCCATTCATTTGATAACAAAGTTCCCCCCTCGTGGTAACCCTACTAGGAGGTTGAGTGGGGTTAACCAACACCTTATTTTTTACTACGCGTGGTAGGCTTGGCAATAGTCACATTATGTTTCCTATCCTTTTTCTTTCTAGACCTAACCACAGTAAATTCCTCATCCTCTAGATTTATATCCTCTCCCCAATTTAATTCTAGAGGGAATTTGTCTCCTTTAGCATTGGTGAGTAGCATAGGCTCAACCTCATGCTCAGGCTGGACCACATTCTCATTATTAGATTTACCATTTCTAATTTTTCCAGCTCCCTAAGTATATCGATATTAGCACAATCTGAGTCTAGAATATGCAATCCATTTTAACAGAAGTAATAATCAATTCAAGATTGGTTAATGCATCAAAAGAGTTGGTATATTTGGGAGTACCTTCAATATCCCTCTTCTTTGCGGCAACCTTGGCCTTGTCATCTACCCTCTCCATCTTGTGAACCACCCATCTCAGAGATTTTTTCCATGTCAGCTATCTTTTTTTCAGGATACATCGAGGTATGGACATGTTTCTTCTCTCTGTCAGGATCCCTCACCAAAACCCGATCCAGCTCATAAAAGAAATCAAAGAAGTATCCACCCAGGATGGCTTCAACAATCACATGGATTTCATCCACATTTCTACATCCCATCTTAACCCGAACAGAGGCAGGGCGATGCAGAGTGGCCGCGTCAATCTCAAGAGGGACCCCCACCAGAGAAGCTACATAGGCTAAGTTTCTTTCACTCCTTTTATCATGCGGGGCATTACTGATTTTAACACAGGCTACCTCCATTACTCCTTTAGCGCCTACTGCAGAAGACCATTGTTTAGCATGAATCACTACACCACTAGTCTTGAGTTGGACTCTTCCCACGTAACAGATTTGTGCCACAGCATGAGGATTAGGAAATCGGACAACAAAAACTCTTGGGCCAATAGCATGTGCAGAACACCGCCATCCAGTGGAAAGAGAGTCATTCAGGTCCAACTCCATCTGACGAGTGGATGTTTCTCCTTCCACAATCGTAACTACAATGCTATTGGATCTCTCTTTCAACTGATTGGCAGTGCAGAATCATGGATATAATAGAAACCTTGTCCCCTAGACTAGAAGACACACATTGGGGTGATACACTCCGAATGAAGGAACTCGCTACACACTGATGTAAGGTGTCCCAACTTATTGCATCTCTTGCAAAAAGCTTGAGGACAGCGAACAGGAAGATGCTCATGAGACTTACAGATAGGGCATGGATCAATTTTTTTTGGTAGGGTGCACCTGATTGCCCTGCTTGCCATGAGGGTGACGAGGTGGAGGAGATGCATGTCGCCCCTCGCCAGTGCCTCCTGACTCAGAGGAGCCTTGAGTTTCGGCACCCAAACTCCCCCCTCCTGAACCTGATGCTTCGCCGTCGCTGCTGCATCCCAGCATGAGGTGTCGTTGGGAAGTCACGACGATGATGGAGGAGGTGGTGTTGCTACGGTTGCTTCCATCGCCCCTCTTCCATGAGAACTTGTTCCTGTCCCCACCTCGCCTGCTCATCCGCCTCGACCACTGACCAGAACCATGACCAACATGGTTGAAATCCACGCTCTCATGGTGACCTACATGGTATCCACGCCCCCTCGAATGCCATGTGAGAGGAGGCAGCTATTTCCACAAACGACCGCAGATCCCCTCTCACCTTGCCTTTCCATCGCTCGAAGGATTCCAGTGGTTGAGATCTAGGGTTTTTTGCTGCCGCCCAGAAATTGGAGAAGGAGACTTCTAGGTGAAGCACAGGAAGGGGATGGGGAGGTTTTATACCATCTCGCTCGGGGGAATGGAGGTTTGGATCCCCCCCACATGTCGCACATCCGCCATTGGCGCATGGTAGGTGGAGCGAGGGCCCGTTACGGGACATGTCGTCTCACCCAACCCGCTTCCCGCGTGCCCCCCATGCACCGCATCGCTTCCTCCCTGGTTCCCCGCCACACTCGCCGAGGTGCAGTTCACCGTCGTCACCGGTGAACTGTGATTACCCACAAGTATAGGGGATCACAACCGTTTTCGAGGGTAGAGTATTCAACCCAAATTTATGATTTGACACAAGGGGAGCCAAAGATTATTCTCGAGTATGCGCAGACGAGTTGTCAATTCAACCACACCTGTAAGACTTAATATCTGCAGCAAAGTAGTATGGAAGTAACGGTAACGGTAGCAAAAGTAACAGTAGCAATTTTGTAGTGATTGTAACAGTAGCAGCGGAGAAGTAACTTAGCAAGGATCAATATGTCGAAATCTCGTAGGCAATGGATCAGTGATGGATAATTATGTTGGATGGCATTCATCATGCAACAGTTATAACATAGGGTGACACAGAACTAGATCCAATTCATCAATGTAATGTAGGCATGTATTCCATATATAGTTATACGTGCTTATGGAAAAGAACTTGCATGACATCTTTTGTCCTACCCTCGCGTGTCAGCAGGGTCCTAATGGAAACTAAGGGATATTAAGGCCTCCTTTTAATAGAGAACCGGACCAAAGCATTAGCACTTAGTGAATACATGAACTCCTCAAACTATGGTAATCACCCAAAAGAATTCCAGTTATTGTCACCCTGGGGGATGCAGATCATAACTCGTAATAGGTGTCTACAACTTGCAAGATAGGATCAAGAACACATATATATTCATGAAAACATAATAGGTTCATATCTGAAATCATGGCACTCGGGCCCTAGTGACAAGCATTAAGCATAGCAAAGTCATAGCAACATCAATCTCAAAACATAGTGGATACTAGGGATCAAACCCTAACAAAACTAACTCGATTACATGATAAATCTCATCCAACCCATCACCGTCCAGCAAGCCTACAATGGGATTACTCACGAATGGTGGAGAGAATCATGGAATTGGTGATGAAGGATGGTTGGTGATGACGATGATGTCAATTTCCCCTCTCTGGAGCCCAAAACGGACTCCAGATCTGGTCACTGGAGGAAGAATATGAGGTGGCGGCAGCTCCGTATTGTGAAACGCGATGAACTCTTCTCTCTGATTTTTTTCTCCGCGAATAGGGTTGTATGGAGCTAAAGAGGAGGTTGGAGGAGCCACGAGGGCCCCACAAGCCTGCTAGGCCCGGCCAGGGGGTGGCCGCGCCTAGCAGGCTTGTGGCCTGCAGGTGACCCCCCTCTGGTTGATTCTTATGCCAGTATTTTTTGTTAATTCCAAAAATATTCTCCGTAAATTTTCAGGACGATCCGAGAAATTTTATTTCTGCACAAAAATAACACCAAAGCAATTCTGTTGAAAATAGCGCCAGTCCGGGTTAGTTCCATTCAAATCATGCAAATTAGAGTCCAAAACAAGGGCAAAAGAGTTTGGAAAAGTGGATATGATGGAGACGTATCAACTCCCCCAAGCTTAAGCCATTGCTTGTACTCAAGCAATTCAGTTGATAAACTGAAAGTGATAAAGAAAAACTTTTTGAAACTCTGTTTGATCTTGTTGTTGTAAATACGTCTAACTGATGTTCAGATTTTCAGCAAAGATCATGTACTAACCACGTTCACAATAACATTTAGGTCTCACATTTACTCATATCAATGACATAATCAACTAGTGAGCAATAATAATAAATCTCGGATGACAACACTTTTTCAAAACAATCATGATATAATATGACAAAATGGTATCTCGCTAGCCCTTTCTGAGACCGCAAAACATAAATGTAGAGCACCTCGAAAGAACAAGGACTGACTAGACATTGTAATTCACGGTGAAAGAGATCCAGTCATGCTCATACTCAATACAATTAATAGCAAAGCATAAAAATGACGGTGGTGCTCTCTAACTGGTGCCTTTTATAAGAGGATGATGAATCAACAATAAGGTAAATGGAAAGGCCCTTCGTAGAGGGAAACATTGATTTGCAGAGGTGCCAGAGCTCGAGTTTTTAAAACAGAGATAAGTAATGATTTTGAGCGGTATGCTTTCATTGCTCACATAATGACCAAGAGGTTTTCAACATCTTCCATGCTAGATACATTCTAGGCGGTTCCCAAACAGAAAGATAAAGTTTTTACCCCCCTCCACCAACCAGTCACACTCCACGACGAGCTGAATCCTGGGTACTGTCCATACAAATACAATTCTGGGGGAGTTTTGTTTAATTATACTTTGCTTTTATTTCGAGCATGGAACTAAGCATCCCGATTACTAGCCACTTTCTCGTGAATGATAGTGAATCAACACATATCGTGAGAATAACCGACCTAGCATGGAAGATACTGACAGTCCCCCAGTCGCCACATGGGCGATTTGGGCATACAAAACAAAATGTTTATTTGAAGGTTTAGAGTTTGGCACATGCACATTTACTTGAAACGACAGGTAAATACCGCATATAGGTAGTTATGGTGGACTCATATGAAACAACTTTGGGGTTGAGGGTTTGGATGCATGCTACCTCTTGAGCTTGCGTTGGTTTTCCCTTGAAGAGGAAAGGGTGATGCAGAAAAGTAGATAAGTATTTCCCTCAGTTGTTGAGAACCAAGGTATCAATCCAGTAGGAGGAACAAGCAAGTCACCAATGTATGCACCTACACAAACAATCAAACTCTTACACCCAACGCTATAAAACGGGTTGTTAATCCCTTCACAGTTAGTTGCAAGGATTAGGTCTGAAAGAGATAGATGCAAATGAGTGCGGAAAGTAAAAGATAAATAAATTGCAACAAGGTATAGATCTGAAACTATATGATGAAAAATAGACCCCGGGGCCATAGGTTTCACTGGAGGCTTCTCTCTCGAAGGCAAATATCATGGTGGGTAAACAAATTACTATCAAGCAATTGATAGAAAAGTGAATAATCATGTAGTTATCCAAGGCAATGATCATGCATCTGCGCATGGGATTTTGACGATGCTTCGGGCTATCTCGAAGTTGAGATTTTCCATTGGGATTCCGCAAATACTACGGGTGATTCCTCGGTTGACGAATTCCAACGCGGCGTGTTGTTAGTTTGTGATGGATGAGTTGGAGCACCCCTGCAGGGTTAAATCTTTCGGAAAGCCATGCCCGCTGTTATGTGGCAACTTGGAAACTTTGTTTAACACCCGGTCATAGCAAACTTGAAGTAAACTCAAATAAAATAGACCAACTATGTGCGTAACCATGACTGTCTCTTCTCGTGAGACCTTATCCGAGAAAGAACACAATGGGGTTATGTTTGATGTAAGTAGGTGTTCAGGATCAGTTATTGATCATTACTAGCTCATGTCCATTATGCGTAGACCAACCACTTTACTTTATGTATTCATAAGTTAGCCACTCAAATAAATGCTTAGTCGCTTGCTGTAGCCTCACCACTTAACCATACCTCACCCATTAAGCTTTAATAGTCTTGATATCTTTGGAAATGAGATTGCTGAGTCCCTATGGCTCACAGATTACTACAACAACAGTTGCAAGTATAGGTAATGTGATGCTTTGGCGTGAGCGCGATGCTTGTTCTATTTGGAGTTATTCTTCTTCTTCTTCATCAATCTAGGATGGGTTCCAGGCGGCAGCCTAGGATAGCAAGGATGGATGTCATTTTATCATTTGATTTCATCCGTAGTCGGACCCTGCTCTTCTGTATGATGTTTGAATATGTTGTTGTATTGATGTGATCTTGATGTAGTTTTTGATGAGTGTAAGCCAATTCCATATACTCATCTCTTCTGTACATGTACTTGTACTGATATTCGTTCTTGTGAAACAATGAGATGTGCTTCTATCCTTGTCGAGGCCCTTGTGCCAAAATAGGGATAGGATCGCATCTTGGGCGTTACAAGTTTCACGTCCGTGACAACTAGACTGAAACGAGTCTGCATCTACTACTATTACTCCACACGTCGACCGACTCCTGCCTGCATATAGAGTATTAAGTTCATGAAGAACAGAGTCATGCATTAAGAAAGATGACATGATGTAGAGGGATAAAATGAAGCAATATGATGAAAACCCCATCTTGTTACCCTTGCTGGCAAAAATAAAATACGTGCCTCGCTACCCCTACCATGTCACTAGGTGAGGACACCGCAAGATTGAACCCAAAACCAAGCACTTCTCCCATTGCAAGAATTACCAATCTAGTGGGCCAAACCAAATCAATAACTCGAAGAGACTTGCAAGGATATGAAATCATGCATATAAGAAATGAGAGGAGATTCAAATAAGATTCATGGATAATCTGAACATAAACTCACAATTCATCGGATCTTGACTAACACACCACAAAAGAGGATTACATCGGATAGATCTATATGAAGATCATGAAGAACATGGTATTGAAGATCAAAGAGAGAGAAGAAGCCATCTAGCTACTAGATATGGACTCGTAGGTCTGTGGTGGACTACTCACGCATCATCGGAGGGGCAATGGAGTTGATGTAGATGCCCTCCGTGATCGAAACCCCCTCCAACAGATTACCGGAAAAGGCTCCAAGATTGGATCTCTTGGGAACGGAGGCTTCCGGCGGCGGAAAAGTATTTGCGTGGCTTGTTCTGATGTTGGGGGAATATTTGGGTATTTATAAGCCAAGAATTAGGGTTAGGAGACCTGCCAGGGAGCGACATGCCTGCTAGGCATGGCCAGGGGGGCCCACGTCTAGCAAGCTTGTGGCACCCTGACACCTCCCTTGACATGCACTCCAAGCTTGATCTACTTGTTTTCTTCCAGAAAAATTCCTTCTGAAGGTTTTATTCTGTTTGGACTCCGTTTAATATACGATATCTACAAAACTCAAAAACAAGGAAAAAACAGAAACTAGCACTTGGCTCTAGATTAATAGGTTAGTCCCAAATAATATAAAATAGCATATTAATACATATAAAACATCCAAATCAGATAATATAATAGCATGCCATCATAAAAAAATATAGATACGTTGGAGACATATCATCATCCCCAAGCTTAATTCCTGGTCGTCCTCGAGTAGGTAAATGATAAAAACAGAATTTTTGATGTGGAGTGCTACCTAGCATATTTATCAAAGTAATATTCTTTATTGTGGCATGAATATTCAGATCCGTAAGACTCAACAAAAGCTTAATATTGATATAGAAACAACAAAATTTCAAGCATACTAGCAAAGTAATTGTATCTCTTCAAAATATAATGGCAAAGGAAAGCTATCCCTACAATATCATATGGTCTGGCTATGCTCCATCTTCCCGACACAAAGTATTTATATCATGCACAACCCTGATGAAAAGTCAAGCAATCGTTTTCACACCTTTATTTTCTCAAACCTTTTCAACTCTCACGCAATACATGAGCGCGAGCCATGGATATAGCACTATAGGTGGAATAGAATATGGTGGAGGTTGTCAAGGAAAGGGAGAATATAGTCTCACATCAACTAGGCATATCAACGGTCTATGGAGATGCCCATCAATAGATATAAATGTGAGTGAGTAGGGATTGCCATGCAAAGGATGCACTAGAGATATAAGTGTATGAAAGCTCAAAAGGAAACTAAGTGGACGTGCATCATGAGGAAAAATTCCACTAGCTATATGAAAGTGACAAAATAGGAGACTCTCTATCATGAAGATCATGGTGCTACTTTGAAGCACAAGTGTGGAAAAAGGTAGTAGCAATGTACCTTCTCTCTTTTCTCTCATTTTTTTGTGTGGGCATCTACGACCTCTTTTATTCATTTTTTATTTGGGCTTCACTGGCCTCTTTTATTTTTCATAAAGTCCGAAATCTCATCCCCACTTGTGAGGGAATCATAGCTTCCATCATACTTTACTCACATGGGACATGCTCTAATAATTATAATCATCACACTTTTATTTACTTACAACTCAAAAGAAAATTACAACTCGATACCTATGACAAAATATGACTCTATATGCAATATGGAAGTGATGGTGCATGTAATAAAAGGAAACGATGGAAGTTGCATGGCAATATATCTCGGAATTTCTATGGAAATGCCATAATAGGTAGGTATGGTGGTTGTTTTGAGGAAAGATATATGGTGTCTGTTTTGAGGAAGGTATATGGTGGCTGTTTTGAGGAAAGTGTTTGTTGCACCGACGAAAGTTGCACGGTACTAGAAAGGCTAGCAAAAGTGGAAGGGTGAGAGTGCGTATAATCTATGGGATCAACATTAGTCATAAAGAACTCACATACTTATTGCAAAAGTGTATTAGTCATTGAAGCAAAGCATTAAACGCATGCTCCTAGGGGGGAGGTTGGTAGGAGTTAACCATCGCGCGCCCCCGACCCTCACACAAAGGTCGACAATCTATAAACAAGTCATGCTCCGACTTCGTTACATAGCGGTTCACCATACGTGCATGCTACGGGAATCACAAACCTTTACACGAGTATTTTTACCAAATCACAATTTACTTCCTAACATGTCTATTAACATTACCATCTTTATATCTCAAAACTTTATGCAAGGAATCAAACTTCTCATAAATACTCAATGCACTTAATATGGAAGTTTTTATTATATCCCTTTTGGATGCCTATCATATTAGGACTAAATTCATAACCTAGACCAATTACCATTCTGTTTATAATCTCTCAAAATAATATAAGTGAGGTACGAGAGTTCAAGTATTTCTATAAAACGCAAACATCACCGTGGTCTAAAAGATATAACTGAAGCACATAGAGCAAAATTGCCCAACTCAAAAGATATAAGTGAAGCACATAGACTATTCTAATAAATTCACAATTTAGAGTATCTCCGTCAAAAGATGTGTGCATCAAGGATGATTGTGGCACTAACAAGCAAAGACTCATATCATACAAGACGCTCCAAACAAAACACATATCATGTGGTGAATAAAAATATAGCCTCAAGTAAATTTGCTGATGGATTGAAGACGAAAGAGGGGATGCCT
This sequence comes from Hordeum marinum, assembly GCA_022496015.1. Classification (NCBI taxonomy): domain Eukaryota; kingdom Viridiplantae; phylum Streptophyta; class Magnoliopsida; order Poales; family Poaceae; genus Hordeum; species Hordeum marinum. The sequence goes on along the minus strand of CM039672.1, from coordinate 272,193,955 downwards.
TACGGGGCATACCCAAGCTTAGGCTCTTTGTCATCCTTGAATATGACTTGGGGTTCCTTGGGCATCCCCAATCTTAGCCTCTTGCCACTTCTTATTCCATACTCCATCAAATCTTTACCGAAAACTTGAAAACTTCACAACACAAAACTTAACAGAAAACTCGTGAGATCCGTTAGTATAAGAAAATAAATCACCCTTTAGGTACTGTTGTGAAATCATTCTTTATTTATATTGGTGTTATACCTACTGTAATCTAACTTATACATGGCTCATACCACATGATACAACCCATAGATTCATCAAAATAGGCAAACAACTCAAAGAAAACAGAATCTGTCAGAAACAGAACAGTCTGTAGAATTCTGAAAACTTGGTATACTTATGTAAATCAAACAATTCTGAAAAATTACGACAACCTGGGAAATTTATATATCTATCTTGTGTAACAATTTCAGATCAATTAGACGCTCCGAAAAAAATACAAAATTCCTGGACTGAGTGCAACAGTTTCTGTTTTTGAGCAAGATCAAATCAACAACTACCATAGATCATCCCAAAGGTTTTACTTGGCTAAAAAATAATTAAAACACCAAAAAAGTTACTACAGAAGTAATAATGTTGTAAACACTCAAAAACAGAAGCAAAAACAGAACACACAAATAAAATTGGGTTGCCTCCCAACAAGCGCTATTGTTTAACGCCCCTAACTAGATATAATGATTTTAATGATGCTCACATAAAAAAGGTAATATTTGAAACATGCAAGATAGCATCATGAATCTCATGAAAAACACATTTAATTCTAACCTACTTCCTATGCATAGGGATTTTGTGAGCATGCAATTTATGGGAGCAAGAGTCAACTAGCATAGGAAGGCAAAACAAGCATAACTTCAAAATTTTGAACACATAGAGAGGAAACTTGATATTATTGCAATTACTACAAGCATATGTTCCCCCCTCATAATAATTTTCAGTAGCCTCATGAAGGAATCTCACAATATAACTATCACATAAAGGATTCTTTTCATGATCAATTATAGCATACATGTCATCACCAAAACTTGGGGAACTAAAAATATCATCTTCATTAAGCATAGCACCCCAAGCTTGTGGTTTTGCATATCATTAGCATCATGGATATTCAAAGAATTCATACTAACAACATGGCAATCATGCTTTTCATTCAAGGAACTATCATGAATCTCCTTACAAATTTCTTCTTTCAACACTTCATCAAAATTTTCAAATTCACGATTTTCAAACAAAACTTCATAGAGATAATCAAGTGCACTAAACTCACTAGCAATTGGTTCATCATAATTTGGTCTTTTGAAAAGATTAGCAAGTGGACGAGTATCCATATCAATAGATTTACAGCAAGCGAAGATGCAAGCAAATAGAAGGCATATGGCAACAGAAGCAAACATAGCAAACAAAAAGGCGAACGAAGAAGGGCGAATAAAAAGGCAAATCTTTTTGGTTTTTATTTTCTGAAAAAAAATTAGAAGTGGGGGAGAGGAAAACGAGAGAAAAATGGCAAATAATGTGAATGCAAGAGATGAGTTTGTGATGGGTACTTGGTAGGCTTGATGTGTATCCTCCCCGGCAATGGCGCCAGAAATCCTTCTTGCTACCTCTTGAGCTTGCGTTGGTTTTCCCTTGAAGAGGAAATGGTGATGCAGCAAAGTAGATAAGTATTTCCCTCAGTTGTTGATAACCAAGGTATCAATCCAGTAGGAGGAACAAGCAAGTCACCAATGGATGCACCTACACAAACAATCAAACTCTTGCACCCAATGCTATAAAGGGGTTGTCAATCCCTTCACGATTATTTTCAAGGTTAGATCTGAAAGAGATAGATGTAAACGAGTGCGGAAAGTAAAAGATAAATAAACTGCAGCAAGGTATAGATCTGAAAATATATGATGGAAAATAGACCCGGGGGCCATAGGTTTTAGTAAAGGCTTCTCTCTTGAAGGCAAATATCATGGTGGGCAAACAAATTACTGTCAAGCGATTGATAGAAAAGCGAATAATCATGTATTTATCCAAGACAATGATCATGCACATAGGCATCACGTCCAGGACAAGTAGACCGAAATGATTTTGCATCTACTACTATTACACCACACATCGACGGACTCCTGCCTGCATCTAGAGTATTAGGTTCATGAAGCACATAGTAACGCATTAAGAAAGATGACATGATGTAGAGAGATAAAATCAAGCAATATGATGAAAACTTCATCTTGTTACCCTTGATGGCAACAATACAATACGTGCCTCGCCACCCCTACTATGTCACTGGGTGAGGACATCGCAAGATTGAACCCAAAACCAAGCACTTCTCCCATTGCAAGAATTACCAATCTAGTTGGCCAAGCCAAACCAATAACTCAAAGAGACTTGCAAGGATATGAAATCATGCATATAAGAAATCAGAGGAGATTCAAATAAGATTCATGGATAATCTGAACATAAACTCACAATTCATCGGATCTTGACAAACACACCACAAAAGAGGATTACATCGGATAGATCTTCATGAAGATCATGAAGAACATGGTATTGAAGATCAAAGAGAGAGAAGAAGCCATCTAGCTACTAGCTATGGACCCGTAGGTCTATGGTGGACTACTCACGCATCATCGGAGGGGCAATGGAGTTGATGTAGATGCCCTCCGTGATCGAAACCCCCTCCAGCAGATTACCGGAAAAGGCTCCAAGATTGGATCTCTCGGGAACGGAGGCTTTCGATGGCAGAAAAGTATTTGCATGGCTTGTTCTGATGTTGGGGGAATATTTGGGTATTTATAGGCCAAGAATTAGTGTTAGGAGACCTGCCAAGGAGCGACAAGCCTGCTAGGCGCGGCCAGGGGGGCCACGCCTAGCAGGCTTGTGGCGCCCTGGCACCTCTCCTGACATGCACTGCAAGCTTGATCGACTTGTTTTCTTCTAGAAAAATTTCTTCTGAAGGTTTTATTCCGTTTGGACTCCGTTTAATATTCCATATGTGCAAAACTCAAAAACAAGGAAAAAACAAAACTGGCACCTGGCTCTAGATTAATAGGTTAGTCCCAAAAATAATGTAAAATAACATATCAATGCATATAAAACATCCAAATAGATAATATAATAGCATGTCATCATAAAAAATTATAGATACGTTGAAAACGTATCAATGCACAAGCAGTATTTCCGCTTAGTACAAGTGAAGGCTAGCAAAAAACTGGGGAGCGACCAACTAGAGAGCGACACAGTCATCAACATGCTTTGAGATTAACCAACATTGAATGCAAGCATGAGTAGGATATAAATCACTATGAACATAAATATCGTGGAGGCTATGTTGATTTTGTTTCAACTACATGCATGAGCATGTGCCAAGTCGAGCCACTTGAATCGTTCAGAGGAGGATACCATCCCATCATACTACATCACAACCATTTTAATATGCATGTTGTCACCCAAAACAAACCATTATCCACTCTTAGCTAATTAAGCATGGCATGAGTAACTATAATCTCTAATTGTCATTGCAAATATGTTTGACCCATGATGAACTGAATTCATCTCGTGAGAACGAACACCTATGGGATCATAGGGACCCCTTTCGGTCGGAGGGGGGAAGGCTCGTACCAAGATCCGGTCTGATGAACAGCACGCGGGGAGCTTTACCCAGGCTCGGGCCGCATGGATGCGTAAAACCCTACTCCTGCTTGGTCGTATTGAGAGTGTTCTTAGGGTTCTTGCTATAGGGGTGCTATGAACAGCTGCCACGCGTGTGTGCTAGAAGGTTCAAAGATCCAAAAGTCCTCTACCGTATCGCCCTAGGCCTTCTTTTATACTCTGAAAGGGATCCCAACAGTGGCGTACAGTGCATACACGGGGTGTACAGAGCTACAATGCTATCATACCTAACACTGACGGAGTAGGACAGGCGCATTTAATGCGCAATCAGGCATCTCTGTCCGTCAGTGGGACGGGACAGGAGCCCGTCCCATCGGCACCGCTTAGCCCCCCTCCAACGTCGATGCCGCGACACGCGTCCAGGCGGATCGACACCTGGTATGTGCGCTGGCGGGGCCTTGCCGGGGCTTTGCCTTACCGGGGCCTCGCCTTGTTGGGGCCTTGCTTTGCTTGGGGGGTCAATAGCCCTCCCGACAAGGTCTTGCCGGTGGTCTTGATTCTCCTGTGTTGGTATCTCGCAAGTCCCTATCGGGCCTCGTTGCCAGGGTGGCTACTACTGCCCGTGCATGAGTGAGGGGCACTGGAGAGCCCAAAACTCTAGTGCACCGACAATTCAGAACGATAAGCTAATCATATTTACAAAAGCAAGATAGGTTGAGTTCATACCAGCGTTTCTCCATCTCAATCTTTTCATCAAATATCGTCATTATTTCCTTTCACTTGCACGACCGAAAGGTGTGGGTAATAATAAGAGTGCACGTGCATTGGACTAAGCTGGAATCTGCAAAGAATAACTCGAAGGAGAAGACAAGGTAACATAGACTCTCTAACAGGTAAACAATAATACATGTGAGAGCCACTCGACATTTTCATTGTGGTCTTATCCTTACGACCCAAAGAAAGAAAAATCTAAACATGAACGAGAAAAGTATTTACACAGGAAAGCTCCCAACAAGTAAAAGAAGAGCGAAAAATATTTTTGGGTTTTATTTTTAATGCTACAACTAAGCAACTGGAAATAAAGCTTAGAACTAATTTTTTTGTATTTTTCTCAAGGTTAAATAAACACACAAGAAGAAAGCAAAACAAGAAAATAAACTATCATGGATGGTACAATGAAAGAGTATGAACACCGACTACTAAGATGAGTGTGTGAACATGAATGTAAAGTCGATGAGAAATACGTACTCCCCCAAGCTTAGGCTTTTGACCTAAGTTGGTCTATGGCCATGGCTGGAAAGAGCTCTCTCCATGATACTTAGGAGCGTCCTCATAGTTCCATCGGTTGGCGAACTCTTGTGGCTCCCACTGAAAAACTGGCTCTGGGTACGGATCAAGGGCTAGTGCCGGTTTTGGAGCTGGGGTTGCGTCAGACCCCAATATCTGTAAATGTCTCTGGGCATAATGGTGTACCTGTCTGAGCGAATATCGAACAAAGAAGAAGCAGGTAGAGTAATAATTTCACAAGTAACCTGGCTAAAAACTAAGTTGTAAAGCAGTCTCCTATCATCATTTTTCTTAATAACATCGTGAGCTACCATACGGTCATAATCTAAAAACTTCGCGGGTAGCAGCCTCTCATCTTTCTCGTTAAACCTAATGGTATCTCAAAATGTTTGGCCAAATGAGATGCATAGATACCTCCGAATATGTGCCCCTTCGAACGGTTGGTGTTCAACTGTTGGGCCACCATAGCGTCTAGACTAAAGGTTCTATCAGCAAATAAAGCATGACGCAAAATGGCGAGGTCAGGGGCACTAAGACTCACTCTCCCAGTGGCAAACTAAGCATCTTCCTGCAAATAATGAATAATAACATAGCACATGAAAATGTAAACTAGACGCTCTTGCCTTTGACACACCTCTCTCTTCCCCTACAGTGACTGCGGCAATAAAATCTTCCATGTCTCGAGGACATGGTTCCCTGATGCTGCCCTCAAAGGGCATTTTGCAAACTTTGCAAAAGTCATAAAGGTTCATTTTCTTAGGCACATCATATAAGTGAAATTCTATTGTAGGAGGGTCTTCCCTAGAATGAAAGTGAAAATTTTGCACAAAGGTATTCGTTAGTAAGAGGTATCGGTCACACTTATCGTTGAGGAAATCGGTGATGCTTGCATTCTCGGCCAAATAATAGAAATCTTCATAAATTCTGGTCGCACTCAAGAACGTGTCACACGCCATTCACATGTTCGAACTTCTGTGATGCGAGGAAGATTATACTTGGGTTTCTCCCTCATTTCATTTTCATCTTCCTTAGAACTCCGGCTTGAAGAGCCTCTTAATAATCTCCTCAACATTTCTTTCTCGAAGAGCAATCTCCCGAAACAGTTTTGCGAATGAAGCTTTGAACAAGGAGATCGAAAATGGTAGCAAAATGAGCTAGAACACGGGTTTAAGCAATGGTGGGACTTTTTCTGGAGGAAGATGAAGTGGATGGGTGCTGGAATAAGTGAAGGGGGCCACGTGGTACCCACAAGCCTGCTAGGCGCGACCACGGGGTGGCCGCGCCTTGTGGGCTTGTGGCCCACTGGTGTAGCCCCCTGTAGTGTGCTCAGTGCCAGAAATTTTTAAATATTCGAGAAAAAATCATACTTCATTTTCAGGGCATTTGAAAAACTTTTATTTTCAGGTCATTTTTCTATTGCACGGAAAACACAGAAAACAGAAAAACAATAACATTTTACTTAATTTAATCTAACTAATAGAAAGTAAAAGTTGGGTACAAAAGGTTGTGCTTTCTAAATTCATCCATCTAATTCTCATCAAAAGGAATCCATCAATAAGGTTGATCAAGTCTTATTAACAAACTTTTTTCGAATAACATGAAACCAAAGAATTTTCGAAGAACACTAAGTTACCTCAACGGGGATATGTATATCCCCGACAATAAGTATATCATATTTCTTCTTGACAGTAGGAAGAGGGAACTCAAAGTCTCCAATAATAATCGTTGGAATTTTTTGAATGGAGTTGATACGATGAACTTGAGGTTGTTTCTTCGAAAAGTGTACCGTATGCTCATTACCATTAATATGAAAAGTGACATTGCCCTTGTTGCAATTAATATCAGCCCCTGCAATATTCAAAAAGGTTCTACCAAGGATGATCGACATATTGTCATCCTCGGGAATATCAAGAATAACAAAGTCCGTTAAGATAGTAGCATTTGCAACTATGACATGTACATCCTCACAAATACCGATAGGTAGAGCAGTTGATTTATCATCCATTTGCAAAAAGATTTCAGTAGGTGTAAACTTATTCAAATCAAGTCTACAATATAAGTAGAAAGGCATAACACTAACACCAGCTCCCAAATCACCTAAAGCAGTTTTAACATAATTCCCTTTAATACAGCATGATATAGTTGGTATTCCTGGATCTCCTAATTTCTCTGGTAATCCACCCTTAAAAGTATAATTAGCAAGCATGGTGGAAATCTCAGCTTCCAATATCTTTATTTTATTAGTCACAATATATTTCATATACTTAGAATAAGGAGGCATTTTCAGAATATTGGTCAAGCGCATACGCAAAAAGACAGGTCTAAGCATTTCAACAAAGCACTCAAAATCCTCCTCATCCTTTTTCTTGGATGGTTTAGGAGGAAAGGGCATGGGTTTCTGAACCCATGGTTCTCTTTCTTTACCATGTTTCCTAGCAATAAAATCTCTTTTGTCATATCTTTTATTCTTAGGTTGTGGGTTATCAAGATTAACAGCAGGTTCAATCTCGACATCATTATCATTACTAGGTTGAGCATCAACATAAAAATCATCATTAATATCATCACTAGGCTCATATCACCAGATTGTGTCTCAGCATCAGAAACAAAAATATCATTTGGGTTTTCAGGTGTATCTACAACAGGTTCACTAGAAGCATACAACGTTCTATCATCATCCTTATTCCTCTTATTACTCGAGCGACTAGGTACATCAATATTACCCCTTTGAGTATCTTTTTCAATTCTCTTAGGGTGGCCCTCAGGATACAAAGGTTCCTGAGTCATTCTTCCACCTCTAGTCACAACTTTAACAGAATGATCATTGTTCTTACTATTCATCTCATTAAGCAAATCATTCTGTGCTTTAAGTACTTGTTCTACTTGAGTAGTTACCATAGAAGCATGTTTACTAATCAGTTTAAGATCATTGGTAGTTCTACTCATATAATCACCTAAGCAATCAAGCATGAAAGCATTATGTTTCAATTGTCTACTAACATAAGCATTAAAGTTTTCTTGCTTCACAACAAAATTATCAAACTGATCCAAGCATTGGCTAGCAGACTTATTATAAGGAATATCGCTTTCATCAAATCTACGAAGAGAATTTACCTCTACTACCTGTGTTGGGTTATCAAGACCATGTATTTTTTCAAGAGGTGGTAAATTCTTAACATCTTCAGCTTTAATACCTTTCTCTTTCATAGATTTCTTTGCCTCTTGCATATCTTCAGGAGTTAGAAATAGAATGCCTCTTTTCTTCGGAGTTGGCTTCGGAGGTGGTTCGGGAATAGTCTAATCATTATCATTGCTCAATATATTATTCAATAGTATTTCAGCTTGTTCAATAGTTCGTTCCCTGAAAACACAACCAGCATATCTATCTAGGTGGTCCCTAGAAGCATCAATTAGTCTATTATAAAAGATATCAAGTATTTCATTTTTCTTGAGAGGATGATCATGCAAAGCATTAAGTAATTGGAGAAGCCTCCCCCAAGCTCGTGGGAGACTCTCTTCTTAAATTACCCAAAGTTAAATATTTCCTTCAAGGTAGCTTGTTTCTTATGGGCAGGAAAATATTTTTCAGAGAAGTCATAAATCATATCCTGGGGGCTACGCACACAACCAGGAGCAAGAGAGTTGAACCATATCTTAGCATCACCCTTTAACGAGAAAGGAAACAACTTAAGGATATAGTAATAACGATTTTTTTCCTCATGAGTAAATAAGGTGGCTATATCATTCAATTTAGTGAGATGTGCCACAACAGTTTGAGATTCATAACCATGGAAAGGATCAGATTCAACCAAAGTAATTAACTCACGATCGATAGAGAAATCATAATCCTTATCAGTAACAAAGATGGGTGAAGTAGCAAACTTAGGATCATATCTCATTCTAGCATTCAAAGATTTTTATTTCCACTTGCATAGTAATTTCTTAAGATCAACTCTATCATTAAAAGCAAGAAAGTCCCTAGCTACCTCTCCTTCCATAACATAACCCTCAAGAATATCAGGCAATTCATATCTAGGAGAGCTAGATCTAGCAGTTGTCTCAAAGTGTTCAGTTTCAATAATTTCATTAGTTTCAGAAGTATCATAATTTTCTGCATTGACTCTAGCAATTTGTTCATCAAGAAATTCACCCAGTGGCACAGTATTATCAAGCGAAGTATCATCATAAGCATCATGCATAGCAGAAGTGGAATCATCAATTACTTGCGGCTTATCAGAATTACTAGCAGTGGTGGTGTTGCAAACTTACTCATAACAGAAGGTGAATCAAGTGCAAAGCTAGATGACAGTTCCTTACCTCCCCTCGAAGTAGAGGGATGAATCTTGGTTTTTGGATCTTTCAGATTCTTCATAGTGATCAACAAATATAAATCTCAAGTGACTCAGAGAATAGAGCTATGCTCCCTGGCAACAGCGCCAGAAAAAGGTCTTGATAACCCACAAGTATAGGGGATCGCAACAGTTTTCAAGTGTAGAGTATTCAACCCAAATTTATTGATTCGACACAAGGGAAGCCAAAGAATATTCTCAAGTATTCGCGGCTGAGTTGTCAATTCAACCACATCTCTAAGACTTAATATCTGCAGCAAAGTATTCAGTAGCAAAATAGTATGGAAGTAACGGCAGCGGTAGCAAAAGTAACAGTAGCAATTTTGTAGTGATTGTAACAGTAGCAGCGGAGAAGTAACTTAGCAAGGATCAATGTGTGGAAAGCTCATAGGCAATGGATCAATGATGGATAATTATGTTGGATGACATTCATCATGCAACAGTTATAACATAGGGTGACACAGAACTAGCTCCAAATTATCAATGTAATGTAGGCATGTATTCCATATATCGTCATATGTGCTTATGTAAAAGAACTTGCATGACATCTTTTGTCCTACCCTCGCCTGACAGCAGGATCCTAATGGAAACTAAGGGATATTAAGGCCTCCTTTTAATAGAGAACCAGACCAAAGCATTAGCACTTAGTGAATACATGAACTCCTCAAACTACGGTAATCATCGACAAAGTTGTCAGAATCGAGATTCTGAATCGGATAGGAGCTCCGTTGGTAGGATCGTGAATAGTAGAATCTTAACTACCAGGATCGTAGAAACTTAGATTCTATGAGCAAAACCATAGAATCGGAGGGTCTAGTTTGGATCGTAAAGTCGTAAGATTCTAAGACTTGAATCGCGATTCTGACAACTTTATTCACCGGAAAGAATCCCAGTTATTGTCACCCTGGGGGATGCGGATCATAACTCGTAATAGGTGTCTACAACTTGCAAGATAGGATCAAGAACACATATATATTCATGAAAACATAATAGGTTCAGATCTGAAATCATGACACTCGGGCCTTAGTGACAAGCATTAAGCATAGCAAAGTCACAGCAACATCAATCTAAGAATATAGTGGATACTAGGGATCAAACCCTAACAAAACTAACTCGATTACATGGTAAATCCCATTCAACTCATGACCGTCCAGCAAGCCTACGATGGGATTACTCTCGAACGGCGAAGAGCATCATGAAATTGGTGATGAAGGATGTTTGGTGATGACGATGGCGTTCCCTCTTCGGAGCCCAAAACGGACTCCAGATCTGGTCTCTCGAGGAAGAACAGGAGGTGGCGGCGGCTTCGTATCGTGAAACGCGATGAACTCTTCTCTCTGATTTTTTCCTCCGCTAATAGGGTTATATGGAGCTGAAGAGGAGGTCGGAGGAGCCACGAGGGCCCCACAAGCCTGCTAGGCACGGTCGGGGGGGTGGCCCCCTCTGGTTGATTCTTGCGCCAATATTTTTATTAATTCCAAAAATATTCTCCGTAAATTTTCAGGACGATCCGAGAATTTTTATTTCTGCACAAAAATAACACCAAAGCAATTCTGCTGAAAGCAACGTCAGTTCAGGTTAGTTCCATTCAAATCATGCAAATTAGAGTTTAAAATAAGGACAAAAGAGTTTGAAAAAGTGAATACGATGGAGACGTATCACACTACAACCCACCTGTAGCCAATCTCTGACCTTCGCAAAATGACAAGGAAAAGGCACCACATCACCTATATCAACGAACTCCAATGCATGCAGGAAACGTGCATCGATCACAACTCCACGTGAGTAGAGAAGGACCAGCCTTAGGGCGTCTCGCGGAAGAACAAGAACGTCATCGTCGAACGACAGCGAACGCGTCGAGAGATCTGTGGCGAAGGAGACTCTTCATCTCGTCTTGCCTAGGTCAATGCGGGTGTCACCACTCGGTTCGCCCGGATCGCCCATCATTTCTTCCTCCCCACATAATCGTCAGGGTTCATTTTAGGCTGGGATTGCATAGTTTAATATACAACCGGCAGGAATTTCGATTTGAGAGTTCGTTTCATTTAACCTCTACAAGTTTACGGTTTAAAATGGACTTTTTGCTTTTGTACTCGATACCGACGGTGGAGCGCACGCCATGTCATCGATCGATCGCGAGAGTATACCACATGCACAGCAAGGTTTCACTGATGGTGCAGTGTGCAGTGTGCATCCGTGCATGCATGCAGGACGTATATATACTCGTATGATTCGGCAGATCAAGTCTACACACAGCTGCCTGGAGACGCGAACCCACTGACACGTTGCACGTTGATACGAGCAGGCGATGATGCTCCAGCCACGGGCCGGAAACTAGCTAGGAATCGCGTAAATCCATCCTCGTGTCGTGCGTGCATTACCGCGCGCGACACAACATCCGCTGTATCCAAATTGATCTCCTACTAACGTAAATGCAGGATCTACAGATGGAGAATGGAATAAGGCGCGAATTGTTTAATTTCCTATCTAGCCGTGGATTGGTTTCGGCCCAGCCAGCCAGCTGTGAACTGGTCGTCGCCGCGCCCGCCCCGCATGCCGCAGCGCCAAAAGCGCATGAACAAACCGCCCCCGATCTGATCCAAATCCAAACCCCGTCGCCGCTCCGCCGCCCCGACCGCGCGCGCGTTGACGCAGCCGCGCGCTGGTCCATCCGTCTGGCCTACAAATACCGCCCGCCGCCGCACGGCTCTTCACCACCTACACTCACACTCCTCACTCGCAACAAACACACAGTCGTCGTCTACACGGTCGATCGGCATGGGTTCCCTCTCCTACGTCCTCGCGGCGGCCGTCCTGGCGGCGCTCATCACCCGCGGCGCGTGCATCGCGAAGGTGCCGCCGGGCCCCAACATCACCACCAACTACAACATGAACTGGACCCCCGCCAAGGCCACCTGGTACGGCAAGGCCACCGGCTCCGGCCCCAAGGACAACGGTACGTGATAGATATCCACATTCCATTTCCTTGGATCGCAATCTTGCACGTATGGGGCAGACGCTTAGGTATATGATCCATGCAGGCGGCGCGTGCGGGATCAAGGACGTGAACCTGGCTCCCTACAACGGCATGATCGCCTGCGGCAACGTCCCCATCTTCAAGGACGGCAAGGGATGCGGCTCCTGCTACGAGGTACGTGCCACTCCATCTCCATGTCGTTCAGATCCTCCATTCCATTTGATCGGCTGAACGAATGCAAACTTACGTGGATCGATCGCATGCAGGTCAAATGCAACAAGCCGCCGCCGTGCTCCGACAAGCCCATCACGATCTTCATCACCGACAAGAACTACGAGCCCATCGCGCCGTACCACATCGACCTCTCCGGCAAGGCCTTCGGCGCCATGGCTACGGCCGGGAAAGAGCAGACGCTCCGCTCGTTCGGGGAGCTCGAGCTGCAGTTCAGGAGGGTGCGCTGCAAGTACGCGCCTGGCACCAAGATCACCTTCCATGTCGAGCCGGGCTCCAACCCCAACTACATAGCCATCCTCGTGAAGTTCGTCTCCGACGACGGCGACATCGTGCAGATGGAGATTCAGGAGAAGCAGGCGCCCACCAAGTGGATCCCGATGACCTTGTCGTGGGGCGCCATCTGGAGGTGGGACGGCGCCATACCGCTCAAGGGCCCCTTCTCCATCCGCGTCACCAGCGAGTCCGGCAAGAAGCTCGTTGCCCAGGACATCATCCCCGCCAACTGGAAGGCCGACACCGTCTACTTGTCAAATATCCAGTTCTAGAGCCTGCAACTCAATGCATGCCTCGGATCCACTTAGCCCACTTCCAATCTTCTTGTTTAGGTTTTCTTCAACCTAGTCTTTTTAGTTATTGCATTTGCTAGCCAAATAAACTAGAATCATGTAGATTCATGAGCACGGCGTGCTTTTATTTTGTTTAGGATTCTAGTTTTGTACTCCATAGGATCCTACGATTTCTTCTAATTTAGTTGAGTTTCATTTATTTCTTACCACCAGTTGTGATCTGCTGAAAAAGGACCCTGTTTAAAATATCATGACTGTCATTGCCATTTCAGTTTCATTTTCTCTCTCTAACCTAACAGATCAATCAACCTGTCATAATCATAATTAATGGTGTGGTGGCTAACTAGGCAGATCACCACGCATGTTCCCTTGGGCGTCTTACGACATAGAAGTATGGAACAACGGCGTGCCTGGTTTTAGTCGCACCTCATTCTAACTTGAGCCGTATCATTACCTGATTCACTGTGAACTAGCATCAACCAAAGCTTTGAAGCGGCAACTACTGCTTTGCAGTCCCTCCGTTCCATAATTCTGGCCGTGGTTTTATTACAAATTTGAACTAAAACCACAACAAAAATTATAAATCGAATGGAATAGCTGTGTTTCAATGGATGTGGTGGCATTGTTTTGCCTTTTTTTCCCTTCCATATCTTAATTTTCCCACTGCTTTTCGTTCAAACCCAAACACATCTTATTGGTTTACCAAATGAAACCGTGTTTTATTTAGTAAGTCAATAAGTATTGATTTCTATTACGGAAGTGTTGATTTAATTGCCAGCTAAAGTCTATTTTTTGGTAAGTAATCACAGTGATTGTGTACAAAATACGTACGGGCAATTATCTTAGAAGTATAGCGTTTGGGACAATCCTAGAGAGAGAGAAGGATGGAGATTGCTCTTCTTGACCAAGAGCTTCCTATCACTTGAGGCTCTCTAATCTGCCTCGTTGTTACCAAACTATGCGCATGCCCTTCCTTTCCTACTACTCCTATACTGCTTGTCTCCCAATCCAATCGCAAGGTATGGCTTGGAGCGGGTGTAGCAAAAGAAAAGTTACCCACTACGTATGGTTGCAAAATGCTCATGTGGAGTGTTGACTTTTTAGCGAACACATATGGAAAAAATAGACATGAAATAGATTAGATGTGTGGTGTGGCGCTTATCTTTATAATGCAAATCTCAATATAGATTGGATGTGTGCAACTGCATTGCCTAAGTCTCAACATATACTATGCTCGTCGCGCGAGTAGGAGTCGACATGGGTTTTGTTTGGCCAATAGGAAGACCCCTCTAGAGGGTTCTTTCTTAATACTCGTTCTTAGAATGATATTCATAGTATGTCCAAACTTTATTTAAAGCTCCCGAGAACTTGGAATGGTAAAGTTGGAGAATTGGTAAACAACTGTGTCGAGAAACTTCGATAGAACTCAAACAAGGAGAAAATGCAAACTTTCTTCTCCCGACTATACTTTTCAAAATCACTCACACAAAGTCTATTTACACTTGTTATTCTCATTTGTTAAATACATTTACCAACCAGATAGAACTAAAAGCATATTTATTGAGATTGAGTTTATGTTTAGGCTTCTAAATATGTATCCCATGATATTATTTGATTTCTTCTTATTTAGTTGAGTTATTCCATTTTTACCACCCATTTGTGATACTGTGGAAGGAATTATCCCGTTAAAGAACATTGTCACATTTTACTCCACATTAGTGACATTGTTTCTACTCCCTTCGTCCGGGTTTATTAGACCTCTATCATTTTGGGATAAAGTTTGACCTATAAATTTAACTATAAAATGTAGACTAAATTTCAGAAAAATTATATTGTCAGAAAGCTGTTTCAAATACAAAACCAATAATATAATGTTTCATAGCATATATTTTGTATTTTAGTAGTCTATAGATAGTCAAAGTCTGGCTCAAAATACAAATGGGTCTAATAAACCCGGACGGAGGTACCACTTTTTAATGTATCTTGTTATATGGTGCATTAACATTGCCACATTTTACACCACATTAGTAACACTGTTGCTGCCTTTTCTGTATCTTTTTACATGGTGTATTAATTTGTTATAAGTGAAAACACATGGTTTTGTCCTTATATAATTTAATTAGCATCTTAAAACGGCTTGTAATACAATATTATCAAGAAAAGATTAGATATGTCAATCTGTTACTAATTGTAGCACGAATTGCACTGCTGCTTTGTGTGATCTTAATGGGTTCGGTATGGTTATTCGTACTTTACATCAATAAGATGCTTGAGATTTCTAGTAGATTAGCATGAGCAAAGTGCTGACTACCGGCGAGCTCGTGTCCATCAACCAGAGTGCGTTCATCGCGGGACGATGCAACCACGTCCAGCACATGGCTCGTCACCTACACCGGATCAGGGTTCACCGTGTTCTCCTCAGGTTGGACATCTCCTGTGCGTTCGACTCCGTGTCCTGGCCGTTGACGTCACCATATTCTGTCACCCGGACGTCAGCGAGTTGCGAGCGATGCGCGCCCTCCTACTGGTCTTTGAGTGGCCTCCGGGCTGCACACCGACATGGCCAAATCTTTGGCCACCCCGATCTAGTGCACACAAGTGGAGATTGTGGTCGTGGCCGGCGAGTTGGTCTGCCCGATCACCACATTCCCACTTCAGTACCTGGGCTTCCCCTTGTCAGTGTGTAAGGTGTCTGCCTCTGCCCTCGAGCCCCTTGTCGACCATATGACGAAGAAGCTCTCCACATGGCGTGCCTCGATGTTGTCCCGAGGCGAGCGACTTTCTCTAGCACGGCCCATGCTCTCAGCTATGCCTACTCACTCAGGGTGGACGCCACGAGCGGTCTTTCGGACAGGATCGTGGCCCGCTCGGTCCGGGCCGGCTCGTGGTCCGCTCGTCAAAAAAACCTGCTGGTCCGGTCCTTCAAAACAAGACCTCCGCCGTCTTGATCCGGTCCGGTTAAAACTCGAACCGACCGAACGGACCGACGAGCTTTCTGTGAGCATGGCAAGGGCATGGCCAGGGCGTGGCGGGGGCATGCCGGGGCGAGGTGGAGACGTGGCCGGGGGCGTGATGGCCCATGCGTGGCTTGCGCAAGCGCCAGACCTTTTTGTCTCCTCTGCTTGTCGCCGCACGCATGCACCAACACATGCAGAAGCAGTGCCCGCCGCTGTTCCTCGTCTTTCGGCCACCGGCAATTCTTGGGTTAACCATCATGTCTCCAAGCCTTCCGCTGCTCACCGCCGCTGTAATGTATGCATCGCAGTCGCTCTGGAATTCTGGACGAGGTGAAAAACAAAAAAGCCGTTCGCACGGCAAGGTGTTTGATCATCGGAAAAACTTCTGTGTTTATCTCGCTCCCCTCCGGTCGTGTCTCCGATGATCACCGTCCTCTCGCGGTTTCATTTTCGCGCCGAGCTCACCAGCAGCTGACCATGGGGACAAGCTGCCTAGCATCTTCCCGAGCTGGAAGAAGATGTGGATTCGGTCCCCACGATCCATAAAAACTTGACCGAGCCGGCTGCTATTCGGTCCGGTCCTGATAAAGCAGACCGCTGGCCAGCTCGGTCCGGTCCGGACCGGACCGCCGGCGGCCGGTCCAAACGCCGGACCGGACCGTGTCCAGGCTCACTACTCACCCTCTCCGCGCCTACTCTGAAGCAGATCAACCGCATCATTCGGGACTTCCTCTGGCATGGTCGTCGTGACGCCTCCGCTAGCCATTGCTTAGTCAACTGGCAGAAGTTGTCGGCCTTAGCCCCAGGCGAACTCGGCATTTAGGACTTGCGTCAATTTGGTGTCGCCCTGCGCACACGCTGGTGCTAGTTCCAGCGCATCGACACCACAAGGCCATGGAGCCACCTTTAGATCCCCGCTGACGCCGAAACCACTGTTATATTCCGTGCATCTACCACTTAGGGGCTCAGTGACGGAAACGGTTGTCGCTTCTAGGAGTATAATTGGCTGGATGGGAGAGCTATTCCTGAGATCGCGCCCACTCTTACCTCTCTTGTCCCGCGCCGCCGCCGTAAGGCGCGTTCCTTCACCAGCAGTGGATTCGTGACATTCAAGGCACCCTTACCCCCATTGCTATGGTGTAGTAGATAGATCTATGGCGTATGCTCGGGCATGTTACACTCTCCTTCGAGTCGTACAAGTTAAACTGGCGATGGACCACGTCTAGTAGCATACTCAACTAGCTCCTGCTACCTCGCGCTCTTCCAAGGCTCAACCCACGCCTCGCACCGGAGGCTAACCTAGAAGTCTTGGGCGCCACTACAGATCGGGTTCTTCGCCTGACTGGACCTCGAAGACCGATGCTGGACCGCAGCACGCCTAGGAAGACATGGGCTCCCTACGACTCTCTCTGTAGCTTATGCAATCAGGAGTCCGAAACCATGCACCACCTACTCATCGCCTGCTCTTTGGTCCGACAAGTGTGGTGCGATCTGCTATCTTGGTGCTCTCTTACCTCGCCTCCTTCGTCTCCGACGGACGACTTCCTGAAGTGCTGGCACTTAGTGCGCACGACTAATCCTACGTCGTTTCGCAAAGGGCTTTCTTCCATGATCCTCCTCATTGACTGGTCCATCTGGTCTCATCGCAATGTAGGAGTCTTTGACGGGAACCAGCCTTCTATACGTCGCCTCTCCAACTCCATCATAGACGAGGCTAGAGCTTGGGCCAAGGTGGGGCTAGTGGACTCGCCAACGTGCTTTCGTAGTAGAAGTAGTGCTTAGATTGGGTTGAGCAACCCAAGTCTTTTACTGCTCGCGTTGATGTAGGCGCCATCCATGTGCATGCCTCGCATCACCGCCCTCCCCCCTTCTCTCTTGTACTCTTGTACAACAATATTCGCACTATCAATGAATGATACACAAGCCGTTGCGTATTCATGAAAAAAAGTGTTGACTACCACTCAGCTCCTTCGAACCAATAGTTAGTTTGAAATACTTTTGATAAAACACCACGATTCTTATTGTCTGCATTCTTTCGGTCGTTGAGCCCTAGACATGGAGTTTCCAAAGTAGCTTTGCTTCAATTTTCCGTAAGTTTTGTTTGAATTAATGGGTTAATGTTTAGCCAATTGTAGGCGTCAAAGCTCAATCGCACTCGAATGTCACATATTCTGCTTTTGGCTGGACAAAGTGATGTTGTTGAAGCACGACGCAATTTTGATGCCTTTTCCGTTTTAGTAAGTCCATTTCTAATGGATCGCATAAAGTTGGTGGAGTATCCGGCAGAGTAAAGTTAGTGGAGTAAATTTTTACTCCAGTAACGGTAGCTGCAACTACCCGATCCCCTATAGTTAGTGGATTGAAAACCAAACTATTTAGTTTTTTTGTCTTAACAACATCAACTTCAAACACTACACAATATACATTTTAAAAGCATTCAAATTAAAACATGCATAGCATAACCGTCGTAACATAAAGTTTCATCATTGCGTTTTTCATATAAAAACATGTGAAGTTTACCCAAAAGACATCATTTCAAACACAATGTTTAATTCAAAATCCCCACAAACATAGCATGCATATGTTGTGGAGGTGCAGCACGAGTCGCCGGCCAACCACGAGGCGCCCCTTTGACTTTCTTCATCTTCTTCTTCGCGGCCGCCGCGGCGAACGCCGTTGCCGTAGCCGTTAGCTTTCAAGACCATTTGGGTCCAGTAGGTCCAGTGGGAGGGTGATACGTCTTCGACGTATCTATAATTTTTGATTGTTTCGTGCTATTATATTACCAGTCTTGAATATTTTATATGCAATTGTATATCACTTTTGGGACTAACCTATTAACTCAGTGCCCCGTGCCAGTTTCTGTTTTTTTGCCTGTTTTAGACTTTTCGGAAAATCAACACCAAACGGAGTCCAAATTGGATACAAATTTACGGGAGTTATTTTTGGACCATAAGAGACCCATGATGCTTCGGAAGATGGCCAGAAGACCCACCAGGTGGCCACGAGCTAGGCCGATGCACCCTGGGGCGGGGGGGGGGGGGGGGGGGTAGGGCACGCCCCCTAGCTCGTGGGGTCCTGTGGCACCTCTTGACCTAATTCCACTTCTATATATTCCCAATTACCCCAATAACATCAGAGTGCCAACCAGGATAATTTTTTCGCCACTGCAAAGCCTCTATTCTTGCACGATCCCATCTAGAGACCTTTTCCAGTGCTCTGCCAAAGGGGGGATCCATCACGGAGGCTGTCTACAACAACCTTGGTGCCTCTATGATGATGTGTGAGTAGTTCATCATAGACCTATGGGTACATATCTTGTAGCTAGATGGCTTCTTCTCTCTCTCTCTTTGATCTTCAATACAAGTTCTCCGTGATTGTCGCGATGATCTATTCGATGTAATCTTCTTTTGTGGTGCGTTCATCGGGATCAAATGAATTGTGGGTTTATGATCAAATTATTCATGGAAAGTAATTGAGTCTTCTCTGAATTCTATTGTGCATGATTATTATAGCTTTGCCGTCTGTCTTGAAGTTCTTCTTACCCTTGCCTTTCTTGAAACTAGTGGTCTTATTCACCATCAACACTTGATGCTCCTTTTTGATCTCGACCTCCGCTGATTTCAGCATCGAGTACAACTCAGGAATGGACTTCTCCATCCCTTGCATGTTGTAGTTCATCACAAAGCTTTTGTAGCTAGGTGGAAGCGACTGGAGGATTATGTCAATGACTGAGTCATCCGGAGATTAACTCCCAGCTGAGTCAAGCGGTTGTGAAGCCCAGACATCTTGAGGATGTGCTCACTGACAGAACTATTCTCCTCCATCTTACAGCTGAAGAACTTGTTGGAGACGTCATATCTCTCGACCCGGGCATGAGCTTGGAAAACCAGTTTCAGCTCTTGGAACATCTCATATGCTCCGTGTTGCTCAAAACGCTTTTGGAGCCCTGGTTCTAATCTGTAAAGCATGCCGCACTGAACAAGGAAGTAATCATCGCAGCGAGAATGCCAAGCGTTCGCAACGTCTTGCTCTGCTGGGAGAAGGGGTGGGTCACCTAGCGGTGCATCGAGGACATACAATTTCTTGGAAGCTATGAGGATGATCCTCAAACCACGGACCCAGTCCGCATAGTTGCTTCCATCATCTTGCAGCTTGGTTTTCTCTAGGAATGCTTTGAAATTGAGGGTGACATTCGCGCTGGCCATTGGATCTACAATATAGATTGTAAAGATAATTTTAGACTAAGTTCATGATAATTAAGTTCACATAATCAAATTATTTAATGAACTCCCACTTAGATAGACATCTCTCTAGCCATCTAAGTGACACATGATCCATGTCAACTAGCCCGTGTCCGATCATCACGTGAGACGGACTAGTCATCCATGGTGAACATCTCCATGTTGATCGTATCTTCTGTACGACTCATGTTCGACCTTTCGGTCTTTCGTGTTCCGAGGCCATGTCTGTACATGCTAGGCTCGTCAAGTCAATATAAGTGTATCTCGTGTGTAAATCTGGCTTACACCCATTGTATGCGAACGTTAGAACCTATCACACCCGATCATCACGTGGTGCTTCGAAACAACGATCCTTAGCAACGGTGCACAGTTAGGGTGAACAGTTTTATTGAAATTTTTATTGAGAGATCATCTTATTTACGTCGTTCTAAGCAAATAAGATGTAAACATGATAAACATCACATGCAATCAATATAGTGACATGATAGGGCCAATATCATCTTGCTCCTTTGATCTCCATCTTCGGGGCACCATGATCATCACTGTCACCGGCACGACACCATGATCTCCATCACCATGATATCCATCATTGTGTATTCATGAAGTTGTCTTACCAACTATTACTTCTACTACTATGGCTAATGTTTAGCAATAAAGTAAAGTAATTACATGGCGTTTATGATTGACACGCAGGTCATACAATAAAATAAGACAACTCCTATGGCTCCTGCCGGTTGTCATACTCATCGACATGCAAGTCGTGAATCCTATTACAAGAACGTGATCAATCTCATACATCACAATGCATCACATCACATCCTTTGGCCATATCACATCACAAGGCATATGCTGCAAAAACAAGTTAGACGTCCTCTAATTTGTAGTTGCAAGTTTTTACGTGGCTGCTATAGGTTTCTAGCAAGAACGTTTCTTACCTACGCCAAAACCACAACGTGATATGCCAATTGCTATTTACCCTTCATAAGGACCCTTTTCATCGAATCCAATCTGACTAAGGTGGGAGAGACAGACACCCACTAGCCACCTTATGCAACAAGTGCATGCCAGGCGGTGGAACCAGTCTCACGTAAGCGTACGTGTAAAGTCGGTCCGGGCCGCTTCATCCCACAATACCGCCGAATCAAGATAAGACTAGTAGTGGTAAGCAAATTAACAAAATCGACGCCCACAACAACTTGTGTTCTACTCGTGCATAGATTCTACGCATAGACCTAGCTCATGATGCCACTGTTGGGAGACGTAGTAGTAAATCAAAAAATTTCCTACGATCACCAAGATCTATCCATGGAGAAACCAGCAACGAGAGGGGAGAGATTGCATCTTCATACCTTTGAAGATCGCTAAGCGGAATCGTTACACGAACACGGTTGGTGGATTCGTACTCGCAGCGATTCAGATTGCGGTGGATTCCGATCTCAGCGTCGAACAACGGCGCCTCCGCGTTCAACACACGTACAACCTGGTGACGTCTCCCACACCTTGATCCAGCAAGGAGGAGGGAGAGGTTGAGGGAGAGCTCCGGCAGCACGACGACATGGTGACGGTGGAGCTACGTGGACTCCGGCAAGGCTTCGCCAAGCGCTACGGAGAACGAGGAAGATGAAGGGTAGGGCTGCGCCGTGAGAGAGAGAAGTTGTGTCTCAAATCAGCCCAAACCCTTGCATATATATAGGAGGAGGAAGAGGGAGGGCTGCCTTGGCCCCTCCTCTAAGGAGGAGGGCTTTGGCCGAAGCTAGGGAAGAGTCCACCTCCCACAAGGGAGGTGGATCTCCCTCCTTTCAAACTCCTTTTGCCTTATCCCTTGATCTCCAGCCGCATAGGCCTTTCTAGAAGGTCTTGGACAGCCCAAAAAGGGCTGGCACACTTCCTACAAGGGCCCACGAAGTCCTATGGTCGTCACACCCCTCCCGGGGGTCCTCCGGCACCCTCCCGGCACTCCCGATACACTACCGATGAGCCCGAAAACTTTCCGGTGACCAAAACTGGACTTCCTATATATCAATCTTTACCTCCGGACCATTCCGAAGCTCCTCGTGACGTCCGGGATCTCATCTGGGACTCCGAACAACTTTCCTTTTAGTTTTCCACAATCATCACATGATATATTTTTATTCATCACATGATATGTGTTTTGCTTGGAGCATCGTGTATTATATTCTATTTTCCTTTTAGTTTTCCACAATCATCGTTTGCTAGAAACACTTTTCGAGAGAGACACACTTTAATCATAATTTGTTAGAATACTCTATATCCTTCACTTATATCTTTTGAGCTAGGCAGTTGCTCTAGTTCTTCACTTATATCTTGTTAGAACACAAGGGCGTACGTATTTTATAGAAATAGTTGAACTCTCATGCTTCACTTAAATATTTTTGAGAGTATAAGGCATAAGGAACGTTAATTTGCATGTGTTATGAGACTAGTCCAAAAAATAGGTATTCAAGGGGATATAGTAAAGACTTACATGTAGCTCACCAAAGATGAAACATGGGATGATTATATTTATGTAGTAATATGAAAGGATATCACTAGTGCAGAAAAGCCTAGCTATGGCATGGCAAAAATGGCCTTGCTGGCGTAGACATCCGACGCCAACAATATGGCGCCACAGTTAAAAAAATGTTGGCGTTGGAGATGACGCCATCATTATTTGACATCTTTATGGAATGCCATGTGGCCAGCGCAAGTAGTAATAAATGTCAGTAGTGGCATTGCATGTTAGTGCAATGCCAACAATTTTATTTTCAAATTTAAACCAGATATGTACAACAACGCGATCAAACCAAAATGACAGCATAATAAAAGTTTAGAACAATAATTAAATAGTACAATGCAAATACATGAATCTAAGTTCAACAACTTCTATTTATTCAAAGAAGTATCAAAATAGGGAAATAACACAAGTACACAAGTTCAACTAAATAGGGGTGGTAACAACATGAGATATGCCATGCATGCATGCATGTATGCCTACTAGCTTGCTAACTCGACATTTGGGCGGGAGGAGTCAGGGACATAGTATGGAGAAAGTGGACCATCATCATCGCTACCAGCAGGCCTGTAGTACACCATGATCTCGTCACGATCATAGTCAAGGTATAATGTGGCTCTCTCTCCCCAGCTTTCATCTGGTAAACAGTTGCAAGAGCTGTCCAACCAGGACAACCGAAATAGGTGCCGTTTGACTCGTTGATGACAAGATAATTGAAGAGTTGAGCCATCAGCATCTTCATGAGGGTGCACTGGAATGTGATGGTTGCATCAAGCGGAACTCAAAACATCTCTAAGAAGTCATCCCTTGCCCCGCAAGGGATAACCTGAGAAAAATTGAAAAAATAAATAGTTAGACAATTTCGTCCACAACTCTACCATATGAAAGTCAATCAAAACATGTTGATCTAAATCATATATATACCGTCTTAGTGATGAATTCTTTCTGAAGATTGATGAAGAACTTCCTATCCTTCTGGTATCTCAAAGCACCACCATTCTTATAGTGCGCATCCATTTACTCATGTCAATATCGTTGACCAAATTAAGCACAGATCATTAAACTAAATAACTAACACATAAAAAAGAACATGTACTAATAATTAAGCAACTCTACAAACGGTGCATGGTTCAAACATATAATAACATGCATAAAGTTAAACAATCATTCATATACGAAATAGCTAGTGCTACGTCCATCTAGCAAGCTACTGGCCAGAGGGGTCGACCTCGTGGTCGTCCCTGCTAGACCTATGACGATGTTGTAGCGGCGAAAACTGTTGGAAATATGCCCTAGAGGCAATAATAAATTAGTTATTATCATATTTCCTTGTTCAAGATAATCGTTTATTATCCATGCTATATTGTATTGATCGGAGACTTAAATGCATGTGTGGATACATAGACAAAACCATGTCCCTAGTATGCCTCTAATGGACTAGCTCGTTGATCAAAGGATGGTTAAGGTTTCCTAGCCATGGACATGAGATGTCATTTGATAACGGGATCACATCATTAGGAGAATGATGTGATGGATAAGACCCAAACTACAAACATAGCATATGATCATGTCAGTTTATTGGTACTGTTTTCTGCATGTCAAGTATATGTTCCTATGACCATGAGATCATGCAACTCACGGATATCGGAGGAGTGCCTTGTGTGTATCAAACGTTGCAACGTAACTGGGTGACTATAAAGGTGCTCTACAGGTATCTTCGATGGTGTCTGTTGAGTTGGCATGGATCGAGACTGGGATTTGTTACTCCGTGTGACGGAGAGGTATCTCGGGGCCCACTCGGTAATGCAACATCACAATAAGCCTTGCAAGCAATGTGACTAATTGTTAGTTGCGGGATCTTGTATTACGGAATGAGTAAAGAGACTTGCCGGTAACGAGGTTGAACTAGGTATGGAGATACCGACGATCGAATCTCGGGCAAGTAACATACCGAAGAACGAAGGGAACGTTATACGGGATTAACTGAATCCTTGACATAGAGGTTCGACTGATAAAGATCTTCATAGAATATGTAGGAACCAATGTGGACGTCCAGGTCCCGCCATTGGTTATTGACCGTAGAGGTGTCTCGGTCATGTCTACATAGTTCTCGAACCCGCAGGGTCTGCACACTTAAGGTTCGGTGACGTTTCGGTAGTGTAGAGTTATGTATGGTGGTGACCGAAGTTTGTTCGGTGTCCCGGATGAGATCCTGGACGTCACGAGGAGCTCCGGAATGGTCCGGAGGTAAAGATTCATATATAGGAAGTCCCAGTTTGTTTTCCGGAAAAGTTTCGGGCTCATCGGTAGTGTACCGGGAGTGCCGGTAGTGTACAGGGAGACCTCCGGGAGGGGTATTTCGACCCCAAGAGGTCCATGGGCTGTGGGAGAATAATAACCAGACCTTAGTGGGCTGGGAAAACAGCCACAAAGGCCCATGGCGCAGGAGAGAAAGTCCTAAAGCAAAAAGTGGAAAATCAGCCAATAGGAGGCAATCCTACTCCAACTAGGATTGGAGGTGAAGTAGGATTGCTTCCCACCTCCTATTTTGGCCGACCCAAAGGCCTTGGCTGCCTCTACTCTCCTATCCTCCTATATATACTAGTGGATTGGGTGGTTTTTGGACAGAATTTCCAGCCACGTGCTACCCGTTACACCGGTGCATAGTTTCTCCTCTAGATCGGTTTTCTGCAGCGCTTAGGCGAAGCCCTGCCGGAATTGCTCCACCACCATCATCGGAGCACCATCACGCTGCCGGTGAAATCTCTCTCCTCTCCACCACCTCTCGCTGGATCGATATGGTGGAGATCGTCATCAAGCTGCACGTGTGCTGAACGCGGAGGTGCCGTCCGTTCGGCGCTAGATCAGAAGGACCGTGATCGAGATCGCGAGACGGTTCGTGATGTGATCACGGAACGGATCGTGATGAGTTTGCGGGACAGATCGTGATCAAGATCGTGAGACGGATCGTGATGAGTTCGCGGGACGGATCATGATGTGTTCGCAGGACGGTTCGTGATTGGATCGCGGGACGCTCGGTGATTTGGATCGCGAAGAAGTTCGACTACACCAACCGCGTTTCTTAACGCTTCCCGCATAGCGATCTACAAGGGTACGTAGATCCACTCTCCCTCTTGTAGATGCTCATCACCATGGATAGGTTTGCGTGTGCGTAGGAAATTTTTTGTTTCCCATGCGACGTTCCCCAACAAAAACTCCTCCTCCTCCTCCTTCTCCTCCTATGTCGCGAGTTTATCCCACTCTACGGGGTCCTCCTCCACGGTCTTCTTCGCTGCATAGTGAAGGACCATCATCTTGTTGGTCTCTAGGAGTTTTCCATCTCACAAGCTCCATCACTAATGGGTCGAACTACTATTGCTCAGCCTAGAGGTTCTCCTTCTCCTCAGCCCTAGTGCATATCCTTATGTTCTCCAGCGCGAGGAACTACGCGTACTCAGGGCAATCAGGGAAGTTCAAAATCATTTTTTCCTTATGATACTCAACCGCCTTTGTTGGGGAACGTTGCATGGGAAATAAAAAATTTCCTACGCACACACAGATCTATCCATGGTGATGAGCACCTAATAGAGGGAGATTGGATCTACATACCCTTGTAGATCGCAAAGCGGGAAGCGTTAAGAAACGCGGTTGGTGTAGTCGAACGTCTTCGCGATCCAAATCGCCGTGCGTCCCGCGATCCAATCACGATCCGTCCCGTGATCCAATCACGATCCGTCCCACGATCCGATCACGATCCGTCCCACAGACTTGATCACGATCCGTCTCACGAACTTGATCACGATCCTTCCGATCTAGCACCGAACGGACGGCACCTCCGCGTTCAGCACACGCACAGCTTGATGACGATCTCCACCATCTTGATCCAGAAAGAAGGAGTGGAGAGGAAGAAGAGTTCTTCGGCAGCCTGACGGCGCTCCGGCGATGGTGGTGGAGCAATTCCGGCAGGGCTTCACCTAAGCACTACAGAAAACCGATCTAGAGGAGAAACTATGCACTAGAGATTAGAGTTGGCACGTGGCTGAGAAATCAAGTACAAAACTCTAGAAATCCACTAGTATATATAGGAGGGAGGGAGGAGGAGAGGCAGCTTGGCCTCCAAGCCTTGGAGGCTTCGGCCGAACCTGGTGGTGGAGGTGGAGTCCACCTCCACTCCTAGTAGGACTAGGATTCACCCAATTTTGCCTTTTTCCACCTTTTCCTATTGGGTTTTCTTCTCCAGCTAGATGGGCCTTGTGTGGGAGTTTCCATCAGCCCACTAAGGGCTGATATTCACTCTCCCACAGCCCATGAATCCTCTTGGGTCGAAATACCCCTCCCGGAGGCCTCCCGGTACATTCCCGGCACTCCCGGTACACTACCGATGAGCCCGAAACTTTTCCGGCAACCAAAACGGGACTTCCTATATATGAATCTTTACCTCCGGACCATTCCGGAGCTCCTCATGACGTCCGGTATCTCATCCAGGACTCCAAACAAACTTCGGTCACCACCATACATAACTCTATACTACCGAAATGTCACCAAACCTTAAGTGTGCAGACCCTGCGGGTTCGAGAACTATGTAGACATGACCGAGACACCTCTACGGTCAATAACCAATGGCGGGACCTGGATGTCCACATTGGTTCCTACATATTCTATGAAGATCTTTATCGGTCGAACCTCTATGTCAAGGATTCAATTAATCCCGTATGATGTTCCCTTTGTTCTTCGGTATGTTACTTGCCCGAGATTCGATCGTCGGTATCTCCATACCTAGTTCAACCTCGTTACTGGCAAGTCTCTTTACTCATTCCGTAATACAAGATCCCGTAACTAACACTTAGTCACATTGCTTGCAAGGCTTATTGTGATGTTGTATTACCGAGTGGGCCCTAAGATACCTCTCCGTCACACGGAGTGACAAATCCCAGTCTTGATCCATGCCAACTCAAGAGACACCCTCGGAGACACCTGTAGAGCACCTTTATAGTCACCCAGTTACGTTGCGACGTTTGATACACACAAGGTAGTCCTCCGATATCTGTGAGTTGCATGATCTCATGGTCATAGGAACATATACTTGACATGCAGAAAACAACAGCAATAAACTGACACGATCATAAGCTACGTTTGTAGTTTGGGTCTTGTCCATCACATCATTCTCCTAATGATGTGATCCCGTTATCAAATGACATCTCATGTCCATGGCTAGGAAACCCTAACCATCTTTCGATCAACGAGCTAGTTCACTAGAGGTATACTAGGGACATTGTGTTTGTCTATGTATCCACACATGTATCCATGTTTCCAATTAATATAATTATAGCATGGATAATAAACGATTATCTTGAACAAGGAAATACAGTAATAAACACTTTATTTATTGCCTCTATGGCATATTTCCAACAGTCTCCCACTTGCACTAGAGTCAATAATCTAGTTCACATCACTATGTGATTTACATTGTAATGAATCGAACACCCATGCAGTTCTGGTGTTAATCATGTTTAGCCCTTGGAAGAGGTTCAGTCAACGGGTCTGCAACATTCAGATCTGTGTGCACTTTGCAAATATTTATGCCTTTCTCCATGATGTAATGGCGGATGGAGTTGAAGCGTCGCTTTATGTGTCTCGTCCTCTTGTAAAAACTTGGTTCCTTGGCGAGAGCAATGGCACCAGTGTTGTCACAGAACAGGTTCATTGGATTCAGTGCACTGGGCACTACTCCAAGATCTCTCATGGACTGCTTCATCCAGACACCTTCCTTCGCCACCTCCGAGGCTGCGATGTATTCCGCTTCGCACGTAGAATCAGCTACCACGCTTTGCTTGGAACTGCACCAGCTTACCGCTCCCCCGTTAAGAATAAATCCGTATCCGGTTTGCGACTTAGAGTCGTCCGGATCAGTGTCAAAGCTTGCATCGACGTAACCCTTTACGACGAGATCTTCATCACCTCCATAAACCAGAAACATTTCCTTAGTCCTTTTCAGATAATTAAGGATATTCTTGACCGCTTGCCATTGCTCCATTCCAGGATCACTTTGAAACCTTCCGGCCATACTTATGGCAAGGCTGACATCGGGTCTTGTGCACAACATTGCATATATGATAGAGCCTATGGCTGAAGCATAGGGGATGACACTCATCTTTTATCTATCTTCTACAGTTACTGGGCATTGAGTCTTACTCAACTTCACACCTTGTAACACAGGCAAGAACCCCTTCTTGGACTGGTCCATTTTGAACTTCTTCAAAACTTTATCAAGGTATGTGCTTTGTGAAGGTGCTATTAAGGGTCTCGATCTATCTCTATAGATCTTAATGCCTAATATGAAAGCAGCTTATCCTAGGTCCTTCATTGAAAAACTCTTGTTCAAATATTCCTTCACGCTTTCCAGCATTTCTATATTGTTTCCAATCAGCAATATGTCATCCACATATAATACTAGAAATGCTATAGAGCTCCCACTCACTTTCTTGTAAATACAAGCTTCTCCGTAAACTTGTATAAACTCAAATGCTTTGATCACCTCATCAAAGCACTTATTCCAACTCCTAGATGCTTGCACCAGTCCATAAATGGATCAATGGAGTTTGCAAACTTTGTCAGCATTCTCTGGATCGACAAAACCTTCGGGTATATCATATACAACTCTTCCTCAAGGAAACCGTTGAGGAACGCTGTTTTGACATCCATCTGCCAAATTTCATAGTCGAAATAAGCAGCTATTGCTAACATGATTCTGATAGACTTAAGCATCGCTATGGGTGAGAAAGTCTCATCATAGTCAACTCCTTGAACTTGTGAAAAACCCTTTGCCACAAGTCGAGCTTTATAGACGGTGACATTACCGTCCGCGTCTGTCTTCTTCTTAAAGATCCATTTGTTCTGAATGGCCTTTCGCCCTTTAGGTAATACTTCCAAAGTCCATACTTTGTTTTCATACATGGATCCCATCTCGGATTTCATGGCCTCTAACCATTTCTCGGAATTCAGGCCCATCACTGCTCCTCCATAGCTCGTAGGTTCATTGTTGTCCAACAACATAACCTCCAAGACAGGGTTGCCGTACCACTCAGGGGTAGTACGCGGCCTTGTCGACCTACAAGGTTCAATAGCAGCTTGATCCGAAGCTTCATGATCATCATCATTAACTTCCTCTTCTACCGTTGTAGGTTCCACAGAAACATCTTTCTGTGCTGCGCTACTTTCTGGTTGAAGTAAAGGTTCAATAACCTCATCAAGCTCTATTTTCCTCCCACTCAATTCTTTCAAGAGAAACTCTTTCTCAAGAAATGTTCCATTCTTAGCGACAAACACTTTGCCTTCGGATCTGAGATATAAGGTATACCCGACTGTCTCTTTCGGGTATCCTATGAAGACACATTTCTCCGCTTTGGGTTCCAGCTTTCCAGGCTGAAGCTTTTTGACATAAGCATCACATCCCCAAACTTTAAGAAATGACAACTTTGGCTTCTTGCCAAACCATAGTTCATATGGCGTCGTCTCAACGGATTTTGATGGTGCCCTATTTAAAGTGAATGCAGCTGTCTCTAATGCATAACCCCAAAACGATAGTGGCAAATCAGCAAGAGACATCATAGAACGCACCATATCTAATAAGGTTCGATTACGACGTTCGGACACACCATTACGCTGTGGTGTTCCGGGCGGTGTCAGCTGGGAAACAATTCCACACTGTCTTAAGTGACTGCCAAACTCATAACTCAGATATTCACCTCCTCGATCAGATCGTAGGAACTTAATCTTCTTGTTACGATGATTCTCAACTTCACTCTGAAATTGCTTGAACTTTTCAAACGTTTCAGACTTGTGTTTCATTAAGTAAATATACCCATATCTACTTAAGTCATCAGTGAAGGTGAGAAAATAACGATATCCACCACGCGTTGTAACATTCATCGGACCGCACACATTAGTATGTATGATTTCCAATAAGTCACTCGCCCGTTCCATTGTTCCAGAGAACGGCGTTTTAGTCATCTTGCCCATGAGGCATGGTTCACATGTGTCAAGTGATTCAAAATCAAGTGACTCCAAAAGTCCATCAGCATGAAGCTTCCTCATGCGTTTTACACCAATATGAGCTAAACGGCAGTGCCACAAGAAAGTGGTACTATCATTATCAACTATACATCTTTTGGCATCAATGTTATGAACATGTGTGTCATCACTATCAATATTCAATATGAATAAACCCCAAACATTGGGTGCATGACCATAAAAAATATTACTCAAATAAATAGAACAACCTTTATTCTCTAATTTAACTGAGTAACCGTCTCGCAATAAACAAGATCCAGATATAATGTTCATGCTTAACGCATGCACTAAATAACAATTATTCAGGTTCATCACTAATCCCGATGGTAATCGAACAGAGAGCGTGCCGACGGTGATCACATCAACCTTGGAACCATTTCCCACGCGCATCGTCACTTTGTCCTTTGCCAGCCTTCGTTTATTCCGTAGTTCCTGCTTTGAGTTGCAAATGTGAGCAACCGAACCGGTATCAAATACCCAGGCACTACTATGAGAGCTAGTAAGGTACACATCAATAACATGTATATCATATATACCTTGTTTGTCGTTGGCCGCCTTCTTGTTAGCTAGGTACTTGGGGCAGTTCCGCTTCCAGTGACCAGTTCCCTTGCAATGAAAGCACTCAGTTTCTGGCTTGGGTCCATGCTTGGGCTTCTTTGCAGGAGTAGCAACTGCTTTGCCATCCTTCTTGGTTTTACCCTTCTTGCCCTTGCCCTTGACTTTGCCATTTTTCTTGAAACTAGTGGTTTTATTGACCATCAACACTTGATGTTCTTTCTGGATTTCAGACTCAACGACTTTTAGCATCGCAAACAACTCGGCGACTGACTTGTTCATCCCGTGCATGTTATAGTTCATCACAAAGCTCTTGTAACTAGGTGGTAGTGATTGAAGAACTCTGTCAGTGATCGCCTCTGGCGGAAGGGCAATTCCCAACCCCGCTAGACGAGTTGAATACCCAGACATTATGAGTATATGTTTACTGATAGACCCGTTCTCCTCCATCTTGCAAGCATAGAACTTATCGGAGGTTTCATACCTCTCGATCCGGGCGTTCTTCTGAAAGACAAACTTCAACTCCTGGAACATCTCATATGCTCCATGACGTTCAAAACGTCTTTGAAGTCCCGGTTCTAAGCCATACAATATTGCACACTAAACTATTGAGTAATCTCCAGTACGTGCCTCCCAAGCGTTCTTAACGTCTTCGGAGGTCATGTCTTCTGGTTGGTCACCAAGCGGTGCATCAAGGACATATGATTTCTGGGAAGCCGTGAGGATAATCCTCAGATTACGGGCCCAGTCAACAAAGTTACTTCCATCATCTTTCAGTTTAGCTTTCTCTAGGAACGCATTAAAATTCAGGGGTGCTACTTCGCGAGCCATTAATCTACAACATAAATATGCAAAGTTCACTTAGACTATTGTTCAAGATAATGAGTTTAGCTAATCAAATTACTAAAGCTCCCACTCAAATTGACATCCCTAAGGTCATCTGAGTGTCACATGATCCAAATCCACCAACTCAAGTCCGATCATCACGTGAGTTGAGGTGGCTTCAGTGGTGAACATCACTATGTTGATCACATCTACTATATGACTCATGTTCGACCTTTCGGTCTCTTGTGTTCCGAGGCCATGTCTGTACATGCTAGGCTCGTCAAGTTTAACCCGAGTGTTCTGCGCGTGCAACACTGGCTTGCACCCGTTGTATGTGAACGGAGAGTCTATCACACCCGATCATCAAGTGGTGTCTCAACACGACGAACTTTCGCAACGGTGCACACTCGGGGAGAACACAATTTTATCTTGAAATTTAAGTGAGGGATCACCTTATAATGCTACCGTCGTACTAAGAAAAACAAGGTGCATAAAAGGATTAACATCACATGCAATTCATAAGTGACATGATATGGCCATGAACTTGTGCTTTAGATCTCCATCTTGAAAGCACCGGCATGATCTTCATCGTCACCGGAACGACACCATGATCTCCATCATCTTGATCTCCATCAACGTGTCGCCATCGAGGTTGTCACGCCCTGCATGATTCTACTACTATTGCTACCGTTTAGCGATAAAGTAAAGCATTACATAGCGCTTAATGATTGACACGCAGGTCATACAATAATTAAAGACAACCCTATGGCTCCTGCCGGTTGCCGTACTCATCGACATGCAAGTCATGAAATTCTATACATCACATGATCATCTCATACATCACATATATCACATCATGTAATTGGCCATATCACATCACAACATACCCTACAAAAACAAGTTAGACGTCCTCTAATTGTTGTTGCATGTTTTACGTGGCTGCTACGGGTTCCTAGAAAGAACGATTCTCACCTACGCATAAACCACAACGGTGATACATAATTTGCTTTTCAACCTTCTCAAGGACCGCCTTTGTCGAATCCGATCCAATTAAAGTGAGAGAAACTGCCACCCGCAAGGCATCTAGGCAACAAGTTGCGTCGAGGGAACCGGTCTCTCGTAAGCGTACGAGTAATGTTGGTCCGGGCCGCTTCATCTCACAATACCGCTGAACCAAAATCCGACCAAGGGAGGAAGCAATCTAAGCATCAACGCCCACAAACCTTTTGTGTTCTACTCGAGATCTCATCAACACATAGACCTAGCTCATGATGCCACTGTTGGGGAACGTTGCATGGGAAACAAAAAATTTCCTACACACACGCTGATCTATCCATGGTGATGAGCACCTACTATAGGGAGAGTGGATCTACATACCCTTGTAGATCGCTAAGCGGGAAGCGTTAAGAAACACGGTTGGTGTAGTCGAACGTCTTTGCAATCCAAATCGCCGTGCGTCCCGCGATCCAATCACGATCCGTCCTGCGATCCGATCATGATCCGTCCCACGGACTTGCTCACGATCTGTAACACGAACTTGATCACGATCCTTCCGATCTAGCACCGAACGGACGTCACCTCCGCGTTTAGCACACGTACAGCTTGATGACGATCTCCACCGTCTTGATCCAGCAAGAAGGAGTGGAGAGGAAGAAGAGTTCTCCAGCAGACTGACAGCGCTCCGGCGATGGTGGTGGAGCAATTCCGGCAGGGCTTCACCTAAGCACTACAGAAAACCGATCTAGAGGAGAAACTATGCACTAGAGATTAGGGCTTGCACGTGGCTGAAAAATCAAGTACAAAACCCTAGAAATCCACTAGTATATATAGGAGGGAGGGAGGAGGAGAGGCAGCTTTGCCTCCAAGCCTTGGAGGCTTCGGCCGAACCAGGTGGTGGAGGTGGAGTCCACCTCCACTCCTAGTAGGACTAGGATTCACCCAATTTTGCCTTTTTCCACCTTTTCCTATTGGGTTTTCTTGTCCAGCTAGATGGGCCTTGTGTGGGAGTTTCCACCAGCCCACTAAGGGCTGATATTCACTCTCCCACAGCCCATGAAGCCTCTTGGGTCGAAATACCCCTCCCGGAGGCCTCCCAGTACACTCCCGGTACACTACCGATGAGCCCGAAACTTTTCCGGCGACCAAAACGGGACTTCCTATACGTGAATCTTTACCTTCGGACCATTTCGGAGCTCCTCGCGACGTCCGGGATCTCATCCGGGACTCCGAACAAACTTCGGTCACCACCATACATAACTCTATACTACCGAAACGTCACCAAACCTTAAGTGTGCAGATCCTGCGGGTTCGAGAACTATGTAGACATGACCGAGACACCTCTACGGTCAATAACCAATGGCGGGACCTGGATGTCCACATTGGTTCCTACATATTCTATGAAGATCTTTATCGGTCGAACCTCTATGTCAAGGATTCAGTTAATCCCGTATGATACACACAAGGTACTACTCCAATATCTGTGAGTTGCATGATCTCATGGTCATAGGAACATATACTTGACATGCAGAAAACAGTAGCAATAAACTGACATGATCATAAGCTACGTTTCTAGTTTGGGTCTTGTCCATCACATCATTCTCCTAATGATGTGATCCCGTTATCAAATGACATCTCATGTCCATGGCTAGGAAACCTTAACCATCTTTCGATCAACGAGCTAGTTCACTAGAGGTATACTAGGGACATTGTGTTTGTCTATGTATCCACACATGTATCCATGTTTCCAATTAATACAATTATAGAATGGATAATAAACGATTATCATGAACAAGGAAATACAATAATAAACACTTTATTTATTGCCTCTAGGGCATATTTCCAACAGCAGCCTTTGCATCGTAGACGCGCGCCGCTAACTTTGGGGTGTCAAAGTGTCCAAGATGGTGGACGAGATTGTCCTTCGTGATGGTTGCATAGTACTTAGTCCCCTTCTATCACACACCACGAAACTTCGGAGCCATCTTACTGTACGTGCAACACTTATATATACATATATATATATATATATATGTATATATATATATATGTGTGTGTGTATATATATATATATATACATATATATATATATATGTGTGTGTGTATATATATATATATATATATATACATATATATATATATATACACACACACACTGCAATCTGGACAATGCAATTAAACGTACGCTAGAACCCTGTACTACAACCACATTATATTCTTACATTACAACTACACTACAAACTAAAATAGAATAAAAGTTTTTACACTACTTGTAACTACAATTACATTACAAATTATGCACTACAAATCTCACTAAAATCTTAAACTCAAATTACCCTAAAAATATGCACTACACAACTATACTAAAATCTGACACTACAATTACCCTAAAAATTTACACTACGTTCTTACGCTACACAACTACACTACAACCTTATATTACAACTATACTAAATTCTACTTTTCAACAAGAATAAAATCTTATATGCGATAATATCACTACAAACACTACACTACATTTACACTAACAAATTCTACACTACAATTACCCACCGGCGATGGAGACGAAGGAGCTAGCAGGTCCTTGATGACGGCGATGGAGGCGGAGATCACATCGAGGGTGTTGCGGTGGACGTGGAGACCATGATGAGGGGACGGCGAAGGAGAAGACAACAACGGAGATGACAGCGGCGGTGGAGGCGATCAGGATGGCGGGTCCTTAACGATGGTGGTGGAGGCGAGGGGGCTGGCGGGTCCTTGACGATGGCGGTGTAGGCGACGGGGCTGGCGGGTCCTGGACGACAGTTGTGGAGGCGCGGAGACGGCGACGACGGCGATGGAGGTGGAGACGGAAACTACGCGGTGAAGACGAAGATGGTGTGGAGTCAGAGATGGCGATGGTGTCCGAAGGCCTGGTCGTTGGCGGCAGCGTCGGGTTGGGGGTTGATTTGGGGGTGCTGGTGGGTGGGGAATAGATCCGACTATGTATATGGGTAATTGGATTTGACGGGCGGTGGTGTGTTTGCTAGCATTGGCCCACGTGGCCAACACATTTGTTATGTACTTTTATTTTAATTTTTTGGTACACATTATTTTGTATTTTTATATATGTTTAGTTTATAATTTATTACATTACTTACATCATTAATTATGATTTTTTATTTTCATTTTTTATGAATATATATATGTATATATATATATATATGAGAACAACATAAATTTTATTAATTAATCTGGCATGCTTACATACATTACAGAAGGATAATAAACAATAGCAAATATAATTTACTACTACTAGATCTAGACTAAGAACATCATCAGTGTGATGACGGCCACGAGAAGAAATGTTATCATCGATCCAGCTGGGAGAAATAGGCCAAGCATGCAACTGGTTAAAAGTACATATCGAAACATCTTGATTTTTTTATATTTGGCCTCGCATCACATCATTCTTGAGTTTTTGGTCTAATGGAGTAGTCAAGCAACTCGGTTCCATACTTCTGGACGTGATCAACCCATGTCCATGTGAAGCAATATTTTCCTCCTATTTTTCTTTGGATCACAACAAATATATAAACATATTGATGTGAGCGACACTAGAGGAGTTGAATTGTGCAAATTAGGTGAAAACAGATCAAGATGTATTTTTGGTCATATACGTACCTTTCCATGGTTGGTGTAGAGGTAGAACTCTCGCTCTGGATTTCACTATGTGTGCAACATATGCTTATCAATAGGGCATCGAAAGCCGCAAAGCAGCATAGGGCCGGTATCTTCGACTGTGGTGTCTTAGCTGCCGGATTGAATGAAAGTCGCACTGCTACGGTGGGATGATTCGTCGTCCAGGGCCGACTGCATTGGTTGTGGCGAGCTCATGGCGTAGCCAACGGGGTCAGACGGGAGCTAGGCCAGGGCACCAGACTCCCAAACTTTCGACACGCTCTGCCGACATGGTTTCATAACTAAGAGGAGCTAACTAGTTTGGGAGAAGAATTGAAAATGAATGTATTTTGAGAAACAAAGAGGCTACCAACACTAGCTTATATAGGAAAAACTTAGTGCTGGTGTTCACGAATAGTGAACGTCAACACTACATATTATAGTTGTTACGTGGCAGGATACGTGACGCCATCAATATATTCCGACTGGTTAGCTCAGCACGACCCAGATTTTGGTGGCGTTGTTCATGAACACGGGCACTACATAATATAGTTGTGACGTGACACGATATCTGCCGCCGCCAATATATTTCGACTGGTCAGCTCAATAGGGCCCACATTTTGGTGGTGTTCCAC
Source organism: Hordeum marinum (assembly GCA_022496015.1). NCBI lineage: Eukaryota > Viridiplantae > Streptophyta > Magnoliopsida > Poales > Poaceae > Hordeum > Hordeum marinum. Next base: position 272,156,455 of record CM039672.1, on the reverse strand, counting down.
ATTAAATCCACGTCAGCACTACCTGCACAAAGCTAGCGTACCAATTTGTCCAACGCCATCGCTATTTGAAAAAAACTACTGTTGGCGTCGCGTCAATTTGACGCGAAAGTTGTGGCTAGCCATTTCTCTACTAGTGTATAGGTTCATAATCATTGGTTAGTAGGAATATTGGTATTAAAGTTTGTTATTTAGTTCTCATCTAAGTATTGGTCATGCCATGGTGATGAGTTGTGAGCATTTTTATGTCTGAAATGAAATCCTATCGTGTCATTTGAATCGGAGGCACGCGATGGTTAACTCCTCCCAACCACCTCCCTAGGGGCATGCGGTAGTGCTTTGGTTTGAGGGAGATAATAGGGCTCGCAATAAGTATATGAATTTTTTATGACTAATGTGAGTCCATGAATATATGCACTCTCATATTTCCGTAATTTGCTAGCCTCCTTTGTACCCTGCATTGGCCATTCTCACCTTGAGAGTTGGTGCAAACATTGCTGGTGCATCCAAACCCCTTGATATGATACACTCTAGCGCACATAATCCATCTTATATCTTCCTCAAAACAGCCACAATACCGCATATCATGGCATTTCCATAGCTATTCTGAGATATATTTTCATGCAACTTTCACCGTTTCGTCACATGATTTGTGTGTTCATCGTCATATTGCTTTGCATGATCATATTGAGCTGACATAGTATTTGTGGCAAAGTCACCATTCATCATTGCTTACATGTTACTCTATATCATTGCACATCCTGGTACACTGCCAGAGACATTCATATAGAGTCATATTATTCTTCATTGAGTTGTAATTTTGAGTTGTAGGTAAATAAAAGTGTGATGATCAACATTACTAGAGCATTGTCCTAGTGAGGAAAGGATGATGGAGACTATGATTCCCCCACAAGTAGGGATGGGAATCCGGCCAAAAACAGAAAATGGGGAGGCCAAATGAGCCACCAAAAAAATTAAAATAGAAATGAGATAAAAGGAGAGAAGAGACTTTGTTACTATCCTTTACCACACATGTGCCTCAAAGTTGCACCATGTTCTTCATATAGAGATTCTTCAGTTTTTTTACTTTGATATACTAGTGGGAATTTTTTATTATAGAACTTGGCTTGTATATTATGATGACGGGCTTCCTCAAATGCCCGAGGTATTCTTGGGCAAGCAAGTTGGATGCACACTCACTTAGTTTCATTTGAGCTTTCATACACTTATAGCTCTAGGACATCTGTTGCATGGCAATCCCTACTCCTCGTATCGATATCGATTGATGGACATCTCCATAGCCTATTGATTTGCCTAGTTAATGTGAAACTTTCCCACCTTTTGACCCCTTTCATATTTACCACCATATTCTATTCCACCCATATGCTATATCCATGGCTCACGCTCATGTATTGCGTGAAATTGAAATGTTGAAGCACATTAAAAGTACGATCCAATTGTCTGGTCTGACGCCGGGGTGCTCATGATTTAAACTCATACAGTGAAGACAGAGTCATGTCATGCTTAATATGATAAAATAAGTAGGAGGTTAACATTCTTTAATGATCGTATATTTTGAAATAATAATTATTATGCTTCTTATGTTCATGGATATTATTATGTTAATGTTAATTGATTCATCGTTTCTCAATATCTACACCTGAAAGTGATTGCATGTTGGGTAGCATGCCACATCAACAATTCTATTTTTATCATTTCCCTACTCGAGGACGAGGTCAATTAAGCTTGGGATGCTGATACGTCTCCGACGTATCTATAATTTTTTATTGTTTCATATTATTATATTATCAATCTTGGATACTCTATATGCAATTATGTGCTATTTTATATTATTTTTGGAAATAACCTATTAAGTCAGTGCCTAGTGCCAATTTTTGTTTTTTTGCCTGTTTTTGGACTTTTCGGAAAATCCATACCAAACGGATTCCAAATTGGATAAAAGATTATTGGAGTTATTTTTGGACCAGAAGAGACCGAGGAAGCTTCGGGAGGTGGCTAGAAGACCCACGAGGTCACGAGCTAGGCCGACCCTTCCTGGGAGGTAGGGCGCGCCCCCAGCTCGTGGGCACCCCGTGGCACCTCCTAACCTAATTCCACTTCACCCGAAATAATATTTTCGCGGGCAAAAGTCTCTATTCTTCCGCGATCTCATCTAGAGGCATTTTTCGATACTATGTCGGAGGGGGAATCCATCATGGAGGCCGCCTACATCAATCTTGATGCCTCCATGATGTGTGAGTAGTTCATCACAGATCTACGAGTCCATAGCTAGTAGCTAGATGGCTTGTTCTCTCTCTTTGATCTTCAATACAAAGTTCTTCGTGATTCTAGCAATGATCTATTTGATGTAATCTTCTTTTGCGGTGCGTTTGTTGGGATTCGATAAATTGTAGGTTTATTATCATATTATTCATGAAAAATAATCGAGTCTTCTCTAAATTCTATTATGCATGATTGTTATAGTTTTGCAAGTATATCTGGTCTATCAGTTTGGTTTGGCCAACTAGATTGATTTATCTTCAACGGGAGGAGTGCATTGTAGTGAGTTTAATCTTGTGGTGCTCTATATTCTAGTGACAGAAGGGGACAAGACGCGTATTGTATTGTTGCTACTAAGGGTAGAATTATGAGGTTTGAACATTTTTCTTGTAGTTACTTTGTCTACATCATGTCATCTTGCTCAAATCATTACTCTGTTTGTCATGAACTTAATACTATAGATGCATGTTGGATAGTGGTTGGTTGGTGGAGTAATAATAGTAGATGCATAATCGGTCTACTTGTCACAGATGTGATGCATATATACATGATCATTGCCCTGGTTACATTATCATAACTATGCATTTTTTATCAATTTTCCAACAGTAATTTGTCTATCCATCATATGATATGAGTTCGAGAGAGAAGCATCTAGTGGACATTATGCCCCCAGGTGTACTTAATCATATTTGCTAAAAAAATAAAAATACCTTGATGCAATTTATTTAATTTCTTTTTATTTTACTTTTATATTTATCTGTCTATCACTATCAGAAGTAATCCTTGCAAGTAACAAGTTCAAGGGGCTTGACAACCCTCTTGCCCGCGTTGGGTGCAAGCGTCTGATTTTGTGGGCGCATGTATTGTTGAATCAAGTTGTCGTGGTTCTCATACTTGTTCGATAACCTTAGTTCTCACTAATGGAAGTACTTATCGCTACTATATTGCTTCACCCTTCCTCTTCGGGAAAAAACCCAACGTAGCTCACAAGTAGTAGAGGGTGGCGGGCCGTTGTGAGAGATGTGATGGCCACCCCGGAGGCCATTGGAGCGGTCGGAGGAGGATCTTAGACGCAGTGGGTCTTTTTCACCCCCAAACTCGTCTTCGCTGCGGACGATGGTGCGTGGGTGATTTCCGATGGCAAAAAACCGACAGCGGTGGACGGCGGGGTGAAAGAAGGGGCCGGGCTATCCATTCTGGCTGGGCGGCGGGGCTTGCCGGCTGCGGCGACGGAGACGATGCGGCACGGGAGGTACGAGAGGAAGAGGCAGCAGTTTTACTCAGCCGTGATGGGATGGAGTTGATTTAGAGAGATTTGAGGGGATATATGAAAGTGGAGTAAAAAATTTACTCCACTAAGTATTTTAGGGAATTGCCTAGGTGCATCCGAAGGGAGTAAAACAATTTTTTTACTCCCTCCTGGCTTCATAGGGGATCGGTTAGAAATGGTCTAATTACCTGCTTAATCTAGGCTCTTGCAAGTCTCCTACACTATTGGGTTCGTGCAATTATGCCACTCTGTTAGCACTACTAAATTGTGCCCTCTCAATAAAAAGCATTACTAATTTGAGATGCAGAACGAAGTAATTGTATGCTTTTGAGAACATTTGAGAACTCTCAAAGTTGAAATTGCTAAAAAAATAAGTGGGGTTGTACAACCAGTACAATAGAAGCTGCGGTGTTTCTTCCCCTGTGAGTCTTTCATTTGTATCTTGGTTCTTTCATTATAGAAACTAAATGATAACCCGCACCTTGCGGCAGGAACACACTGGAATTGGTTTCAGTATATTATTTTAATGAGATTTGGTTGTATTGAATTTAAGTAATGAACTAAACATTAAAAAGACATATGATTTCTTGTATCTGGCTACTATACAATTATAAACTCTTTATTAAGTAGTATTTCTCATGCATGTTGAGAGAATTAAAAGTAGTGGAACTGATAAAGTGGGATGTGTACATGTTTTGAGGGAATTAGTATAGGTAGCATTTTCATGCATGCATTTTAAGAGAAATAAAAGCAATGGAGTTGATTAGGTGGCATGTATGATGATGGCATGTGTGCATGTTGAGATAATATAAGTAATGGGGATCGGAAATCCCTTTTGAAGATCGGCCTCCAGTGAGGCCTCCCAATTTAAATTTGAAATATCATCGAAATTCATATTTTTAGATTTTAAAAAATTCTGAAAAAATACACATATACATGAAGACATAACACACATGTGTGTAAATTTTAAGTTTAAAATACATTGAAACGAAATGAGGGCTATGCAAAAAAGACAAATCTGGGGTTGTTTAACACATGATACTATTCATCTTCTCGGGCCATGATTTTGTCTTTTTTGTACAGGTCGCAACTCATGATATTTCATCATGAATTTTTACACACATGTGGGTTACATCCTTACATACACGCATATATATTTTTTCAGATTTTTTTGAACCATGTAAATTTGAATTTGAATTTTTTAAAAATAAAGGCCTCCATGGAGCTCGGCCTCCAAAACGCCTCTTCTAGTGGGGATCAACTTCTTAAGTATATAGGGTTTGCTCACCGTGGACTTCCGAGGTGAAATCATCCTTGCTTAGCTAAGATAAGAGGTTGCGGCATTGCACTCTCTAGCTATGCCATTGGCTCCTATCACATTAATGTGCTCTTCTCGCCACCCAAGGATGCTCGCCCTGAGGTGGGATCATCCTTTGACGATTTCTTTGTTCTCCCCGCTATTGGCGCCTGAGATGGAATCATCCTTGCTTGGGAGCGATCATATATTGCGCTCTCTAACCTCTGCCATTAGCTCCTACGACATCACCGTGCTCATATCATCCCTTAATGGCGGAAGCCATTGTGGCTCTCTAGCGTTTATAGACCCCACCATGAGGAGGAGAAGGTTGCCTTTCTCACCGAACTTCATGACGTGTGCTTCCTGTGTGTCGGTGTGTGGCTTATCGATGGTTGTTTTAACATGATCGCCATGAAGGCCAACATGAATAACCATGGGGGAAGCTCATGCAAATGCAGGTCCCGCGTCCCAAGGTTTGACCCGCCTATTAGTTGTTTCTTGGGGTCATGTTGAGGATGGCGCATTGCCTGGTTGGTAGGGTGGTCTTCCCATTCATATTCAAAGAGGAAGGCAACCGTTGCATGAAATTATGCTTCTTTTAAGGTGTTTGACTTTGAGAGGCTATACAACGTTGAGTTCTTGTGATACCAAGTTGTGCTCCTATGACACTTAGGATGCCGGGACAGAGAAAATGACGATCACCCAATACCTTGTGTAGTCAAGGAGGACGAAGTCGGTCCTCTAGACATGAGTTGGTTTGACCGACTACTTGAAGTCCAACCTATATGGGGTGGCATCACGTTGTATTGTAATAACTTGGTGAGCAATGCTACACCTATGAAAAGATTCCTTTAGGGTCGGGTGTTTATGGGTGACTGGGGGGGGGGCATATAGAAAACATGAGGGTTTACTTTAGAATTAGGAGGCGCTAGCCCGAGTTCGGGATGGGATTAACCAGTAAAATAGGCATGCAGGAGATATTCCATAGGTTTAGCATTCTTACAATACGATGATAATCATGCGAAGAACTCACTAGTGTCCGTGAACATGCAATGTAGATCACATTTTGGAACTCACAAACCCTAAAACAACAACATACTACTAATATACACCAAATGCGAATCTGACTTCTGAACAATGACATGACGATTAACTTCTAACGCCAAGAATGCATCTAGTTGACCGGACCGATCGTGCTGGCAGCTGTTGTTGATGCTTTTGCATATAATCCTGTATGATGGAACGAAGAGCGTAGCTCGGGGTGATGTGACGGTGCACGAGAGGCAGCTTCGTCATGGGGGACGTCTCGTGCCCGCAGTCGAGCCACCCCTTGATCGCCTCCGCCTCGTAGGTGTAGCCGTCTGCCGCTGTGTGAGGGTTCCTCATAACCTCCTGCAATTTTGTACCAATGAAATAAGCATCAGCGGAGTGTGTGCCCACGGTCATATGGGTGTTTGCGTTTGTATCACGCTTTTCAATAAAAAATATTACAAGTAGAACTGGTCACCCACTCATAAATGTCGGCTTCTTTCCCACATGTAGCACAAATTATTTAAATTATATTCTATGGAATTCAAGTAAAATTCGTCATATTCAAACAAACATTGCCTAAACCTGTATTTTGTGATGGCCACTGTACCAAGCACAAAGGCAAAACTTGAAGTGGCACAGTGTATATAAGTAATGTAAAAAGACTAGCGCACTATTTAAAATGGGGCAACTAAACAACATACCTGAGAAATTGGGCAGATGAAGCAGGACGGCATGTGGCTCTCACCGAACGAACGCGCAAGAAACTCTGGTGCGTCTGACATGGAAGCCGCCTTGGCCAGGGGCTCGACGACCCTCCACACCTGGCTCATCCGCGCGGGCCGCCTCCGGCTGCTGAGCTCGGCGCACTGGAGCCCGAGCAGCATCAGCTTCTCTGCCTGCGCGAACGGCCAGTCGCCGGCCGACCGGTCCACGAGCGCCTCCATCTCGCCCTTCTCCAGCGCCTCCTCCACCTTCCTCGCGATGCCCAGCGCCGGCTGCCCCGTGACCAGCCGGAGCACGACGATGCCGAAGGAGTACACGTCGGAGCCCGCTGTCAGCTCCCCGGTGATCAGGAGCTCCGGGTCCGTGTACGGCGAGCTGCCGGGGTTGGTCATGGTCGGGAGGCGGGAGGCGCCGTAGTCGCCGAGCTTGCTGACAAGGTTGGCGTCGAGGAGGATGTTGGCCGGGTTGACTTGGCCGTGGGTGACCGGGCGGGGCTCGCACGAGTGGAGGAAGACGAGCGCGGTGCACACCTCGCCGATGATCCGCGTGCGGGCCTGCCATGCCAGCTGCTGCGTGTCGTGTCGACGGGCCAGGCGGTCTTCCAGGCTCCCGTTTGGCAGGAACTCGAACACCAGAGCTGATGCCTCCGGGCAACAGCCCATGAGCGTCACCAGGTTTGGGTGCCTCACTCTGCTTACAACACCAACCTGCACCGGTAACATCTAGAGCTTCAGCATTTTTGACCCCTAGCTCTGCAGACATTATAAGTGCACGAGGGGGTACTATTTAATTTACCTCTTGCTGGAACTGTGACGAGCTGTGAGAGTGGAGCACCTTGATCGCCACCGTGGTGTTGCGCAACACGCCGCTGTACACACCTTCGCCGACCTTGGCGGCGTCGCTGAAGTTCCTTGTTGCCTGCCGCAACTCCGACAGAGAGAACTCGCTGCACCATGCCAAATCCAAGCCTGGCACCGTGCTGCGCGTCTCCTCCACAAGCTTGAGCTGCAAGTCGAGGAGGGATGTTCGCTCATCGAGATCGGCGACTCGCTGCTCCAGTTCCGCCTTCGCTTCACTCGCTTCGAAGAGCTTCCTGACGGCGTCGTCACGTTCGCGTTTGAGTGCCTCCACCTCTTCCTTGGACAGTGTTATCTCCTCATTTGCCTTGGCTATGTCCCCCTTCTGCCTGGACACATCCTCAGTTTTCTTGGCCTGTAATTATTCAGTCATTACATTACATCGCTGCGTCAAAACCAAATGCACCTGAATTTGTCCATGCCGGTACTACAAAGTCAGTTAGAAGCAAACAACCTGATCATCGTGGCACGGTGCAGTTTTCTCATGGATCGCCAAGACGTCATCTATGGGCAGTTCGAAGGAGCTGGAAGAATCGCTCGACGCCTCCTCGCAGACGCTATCTACCACGGAGACGTGCTCCATGCTGAGGATCCTAAGAGTTCTTCGTATGGCTGACCGGCAAGGCAGCCATAAGGGCGACACTTTCTCGGACATGGACCTCTGGATCAAGCCGTCAACTGCATTGCTGCTTCTTGCGTACCGGTTTCGACGCGCGGCTACAATAGACGATGCTGGTATCGGACTTCGACGTGTGGGTGCAGCAGCCGGAGCTGGTATCGGGCTTCTGAGAGTACCATCCTCTCTGTGCAAGATTTGGTTTAAACGAAAGACGGTCTTAGGTTGATGGTCGAAAATCATGAATTTAAAGGCTTCAGAACCTCATAAATCATGAGAAATAATTGACCTGGTATAACTGAAGAAATCAAGTGCGTGATGTTACTTATTTATTCAGTAGTACCTGATGCTTATGAGATGCTCCCTACATACAAACCAAATCTTGCATGAAGGATGAGCCCGCTCCATGACTTCAAGTGCCGTTTTGGACCTGGGCACCAACATTTTGCTGGAACGTACATTAATTTTAATTTCTTTCTACTTTTGATGATAAAAACGTAGATTGATTTCTGACGCAACCAACAGACTGACGAAATATCTAAAAAAATATGTGCTCCATGGCATACCTAGAGAAGTGCTTGTCAGTGGCAGCTCCCATGACGATCTTGCTCGCGCCGTGTAGTGAAACGAGCTCTGTGATCCCCTTCACGACGTCTTCGCTCTCGATCACAAGCTTCTTGCACTTTATCTGATGACAAGAAAATATGAAGGTCAATTTAGTTTGGTGCTTACTCCTCCTGCAGATTAATTTTGGAATCTGGAAGGTTGGGGTATGGAGATGATTTGGTCGTTTCCACCTTCATTTTGGAGCACTGACGGATGTACTCGTCCAAGTGCTTGTTCACCTTGACCCTTTCGCGATGCCTGTAAGCGTTCACCAGTTCTGATCTTAGATTGCTTGCGTGGAACTTGCTTCCCACTATAAAGAACAAAACCATTAGACTTCAGATGAGATTAGCTTAGCTACAAGAAACTAACTACGATCTGATCGGAAACACAATATGTAATCAACAAATCAAACATGAGATAGCGGGTGGGCATTTGATTGGCTACTCCATCGATTTCTACTGAAGAATCCTCCAACGTGATCATTTGTGGATTGATCTCAGACGCGAAGAAGGGAGTGATCGGTGCCGATACGTACTCACTGGGATCGTCTGCGCTAGGACATGGACGTGCGCGACCACCACCACCACGTCGTTCACGGCCTCCGGGGACAGCTTGGCTAGGTTGCGGAGCGCCCACGCGAGCGTGAGCGCGCCGTCCTTGTGCTGCTCCGGCACAGCCACAAAGACCTTGACCGTCTCCTCCCCACCGCCGGCCTCCTCCTCCTCGGGCGCCGCCACGGTCTCCTCCTCGCTCCGGGCGCTCGCCGTCTCCCACGTTGGCTCCATGGATGATGCTGAAGAAAGGCACGGGTGTTTAGACTGGCCGAGAGCGGCGGCACATGATGTACCAGGCGACCGATATACTAGCAATAGAGGATAGGCGCGCGCGCGCGTACGTCGCGGGTCGCGCAACCGAAAGGGGACGTAGTTATCGGGGTAAACAAGAGGATAAATCTTGATGAACCAGGGCTGTACGCTGCTCGCGCGGGGCAAAGCCGCTCGCTGGCAAGCAGGCCCCTGTTCCAAACTTACAACGTGTAGCCTCCGTCTTTAGTGTCACTAGGTTTTCTTTCTACGGGACAGTGTCACACGTTCATATAGTACAAACTCGTAAGCGTGGACAGCAAATCCACGTCCACTGGCAATGACAAGTCACGCATCAAATTTACTCTCTCATCTCGATATCTCATTCTTTAAGCCTTAAACTTTTACAAAAACATGCAAATGAAAAAAAATCCATGTACTATGTAGATCAAAGAATCTATCATAATCCTCGTCAAAGATATCCACTGGGTTTCGTGTCTGGCTCCGGGTGTATGTGCGGCAGCCGCAACTCTGGCTCCTCCTGCCGCTCCACCTGGTCCTCTGCCTCCGCCTCCTCGTCAAGTTCGATGGAAAGCGCGTTGGTCACCACCCGTTACTGTCGGATGAACCGGCGGTTGGCCTCGGCATTGGCCTCATCCTGGATAGACTTCAAGATGGCCACGGAATTTAATTGGTCTAATTTAGGAATTTCAATCGATTTTTATCTTACATAATTCTATCTAGATACGTCGCAAGCTCTGGGCAGCTATCCTATTCAAAAGATGTCGGGCAAGCAGATTCACATCCCTTACAACCCATACAATCTTCGGTTCTCGGCACGGAAGCAATATGCTTGTCTTTACACCCATCCCAGGGTATTATTTCTAATACATATGTTAGACAAGCTCGTACACATTAAGTGCATCCTATACATGTATCAATTCTTTTTACGAAATGTGACATTGCTCCACTGTCTCCGCTGCTTGGGTGATCGCGAACTCTACCTTCACGTCCACAATGATAAAGCCCACAGACGAGGTCATCTTGTTCTCCGTCTCCTCCACCTCCGCCGGAACCGGTTGTTGCTCCCATTCCTCCTCTTCCTTCCGTTGATTCTCCTCCAGCTCTGGGAAGTCCGGAGGCAGGTCGGCTGCGATGCAGGCGGTGCGCCTTGCTCAGATCTCCTCCTCAATCTGAAACCGACGCTCCGGCGTAAGCATAGAATACGTCGTCTTCTTTTACCAGGCCATGGCATAGTCGGATGGCGTGGGAAGAGCTGCGGAGCGGGAGAGAGGTGGATGGCCTCGGGCTGACAGTGCGGAGAGGGAGGAGGTGGATCTGGCTAGGTTTGGGGGACGCTGGACGGCTTCAATAGCCGGACATTAGCCTCGGGCGCGAGTCAGAGCGATACCATGCGGTGTCCACACCCCTATCGGAGGAGACATTCGTTGGATTGTTGGGTTTCCAAGCGATTTCGTGTGGGACCCCATCATTAGTCGAATGTGGCGGACGCACCCGGTCATGCCCGAGCCTCCTCATGTACACCCCATATTTGGGCTCGATATGAAGGATGACGGTTAGCCCGGACGTTTGAGACCCGTTTGAGGTGCCCGTCTGGGTCTGGTTTTTATCGGTCACTGACCGGTTGTCCGCCCAGGCATATGAGGGGGGTTTAGGGTGCCCGGTTGTGGACTCTCTAACAGGTCGGGTTCTTTATCATGTCATCATGATTCTACCACCTGATATACAAACTCGCCATGTTCGTTTTAACATTCCAAGTTCGCCACCTGGTATTTTTCTCTACCTTAACACGTTTGCTCGGGCCTTGTTATTAGGTCGGCTTTGGTAAGTGAAAGGTTTCAGGAGAAATTGAGAAGTTAAGGAGACCTTGGCGGACAATGCTTGGATTTACAAGACAAAGCTCGATATGATTCTCACCATGGAGCACCTTAGGCAATTTATCATGTTATGAAAATCGTTTATTATCCATGCTAGAATTGTATTGATCGGAAACTCAAATACATGTGTGGATACATAGACAACACCATGTCCCTAGTATGCCTCTAATAGACTAGCTCGTTGATCAAAGATGGTTAAGGTTTCCTAGCCATGGACATGAGATGTCATTTGATAACGGGATCACATCATTAGGAGAATGATGTGATGGACAAGACCCAAACTATAAACATAGCATATGATCATGTCGGTTTATTGCTATAGTTTTTTGCATGTCAAGTATCTGTTCCTATGACCATGAGATCATGCAACACACTGACACCGGATGAGTACCTTGTGTGTATCAAACGTCGCAACATAACTGGGTGACTATAAAGGTGCTCTATAGGTATATCCGAGGGTGTCTGTTGGGTTGGCATGTATCAAGACTAGGATTTGTTACTCCGTGTGACGGAGAGGTATCTCAGGGCCCACTCGGTAATACGACATCACAACAAGCCTTGCAAGCAATGTGACTAAAGTGTTAGCCATGGGATCTTGTATTACGGAACGAGTAAAGAGACTTGCCAGTAACGAGATTGAACTAGGCATGGAGATACCGACGATCGAATCTCGGGCAAGTAACATACCAAAGAACAAAGGGAATAGCATACGGGATTAACTGAATCCTTGACATAGAGGTTCAACCGATAAGGATCTTCGGAGAATATGTAGGAACCAATATGGACATCCTGGTCCTGCTATTGGTTATTGACCGTAGAGGTGTCTCGGTCATGTCTACATAGTTCTCGAACCCGCAGGGTCTACAGACTTAAGGTTTGGTAACGTTTCGGTAGTATTGAGTTATGTATGTTGGTGACCTAAGGTTGTTCGGAGTTCCGGGTGAGATCCTGGATGTCACGAGGAGCTCTGGAATGGTCCACAGGTAAAGATTGATATATAGGAAGTCCCGTCTTGGCCACCGGAAAATTTTCGGGCTCATTAGTAGTGTACGGGGAGTGTAGGGAGGATACCGAGGGACCATCGGGAGGGGTGTCTCAACCCAAAGGGCCTCATGGGCTATGAGAGGAGGCAGACCAGCCCCTGGTGGGCTGACCAAAGCCTCTCCTAAGGGCCCATGCGGCTGGGGTGAAGGAAAAGGCAAAAATGCCAAATTAGGAAGGAGTCATAATAGGATTCCACCTCCCTTGTGGGAGGTGGATCCCTCCCTTGTTGCTTCGGCCGAAGCCCTACTTGGAGTAGGGGCCAATGCTTCCTCCTCTCCCCTTCCTCCTATATATATTAAGGGATTTTGAGGGCAGCCCCTAACCCTAATTGCCACGTACTGCCCTCTTCTTCCTCTAGATCTGTTTCTCCTCTAGATTGATTCCACAGTGCTTGGCAAAGCCTTGTCGCACCACCGTCGCGCCGTCGTGCTGTCGGAGAACTCATCTACCTCTCCGCCCCTCTTGCTGGATCAAGAAGGTGAAGATCGTCATCGAGCTACACGTGTGTTGAACGCGGAGGTGCCGTCCATTCGGCACTAGATCGAAAGGACCATGATGGGATCGTGGGACGGCTCGTGATGAGATCGCGTGACGGATCGTTATTCGATCGCGAAGACGTTCGACTACATCAACCGCGTTTCTTAACGCTTCCGCTTAGCGATATACAAGGGTATGTAGACCCACTCTCCCTCCCTCTTGTACATGATCATCACCATGGATAGATATTGCGTGTGCGTAGGAAATTTTTTGTTTCGCATGCAGCGTTCCCCGACAGTGGTACAAGAGCTAGGTCTATGTGTAGATGAGATAACGAGTAGAACACAAAAGAGTTTGTGGGCGTTGATATTTGGATTTCTTCCTCCCTTGGTCTTTTCTTGGTTCAGTGGTATTTTGGGATGAAGCAGACCGTACCAACCTTACTCGTACGCTTATGAGAGACTGGTTCCATCGATTGACGTGTAACTTTGTTGCACAAAGATGGCTGGCGGGTGTCTGTCTCTCCACTCTAGTTGGATCGGATTCGAAAAAGGCGATCCTTGAGAAGGTTGAATAGCAATTTGTGTATCACCGTTGTGGTTTTTGCGTAAGTGAGAATTGTTCTTGCTAGATACCCGTAGCAGCCACGTAAAACATGCAACAACAATTAGATGACGTCTAACTTGTTTTTATAGGGTATGTTGTGATATGATATGGCCAATTACATGATGAGATATATGTGATGTATGAGATAATCATGTTTTGTATAGAATATCATGACTTGCATGTCGATGAGTACGTCAACCGGCAGGAGCCATAGGGTTGTCTTTAATTATTGTATGACCTGCGTGTCAATCATTAAGCGCTTTGTAATGCTTTAATTTATCGCTAAGCGGTAGCAATAGTAGTAGAAGCATGGTGGGGGCGACAACCCCGATGGCGACACGTTGATGGAGATCAAGATAATGGAGATCATGGTGTCATGCCGGTGACGATGGAGATCATGTCGGTGCTTTATAGATGGAGATCAAAAGCGCAAGTTCATGGCCATATCATGTCACTTATGATTTGCATGTGATGTTAATCCTTTTATGCACCTTGTTTTGCTTAGGACAATGATAGCATTATAAGGTGATCCCTCACTTAAATTTCAAGATAAATTGTGTTCTCCCCGAATGTGCACCATTACAAAAGTTCGTCGTGTCGAGACACCTCGTGATGATCGGGTGTGATAGACTCTACGTTCACATACAACGGGTGCAAGCCAGTGTTGCACGTGCAGAACACTCGGGTTAAACTTGACGAGCCTAGCATGTACAGACATGGTCTCGGAACACAAGAGACCGAAAGGTCAAACATGAGTTATATAGTACATATGATCAACATGATGATGTTCACCATTGAAACCACCTCAACTCACATGATGATCATACTTGAGTTGGTGAGTTTGGATCATGTATCACTCGGATGATCGGAGGGATGTCAATTTGAGTGGGAGTTCTTAAGTAATACGATTAATTGAACTCATTTGTCATGAACATAGTCTAAAGTTGTCTTTGCAAAGTTGTGGTGTAGATCAATAGCTCACGCTATAGCTCCCCTGTTTTATTGATACGTTCCTAGAGAAAAGTATGTTGAAAGATGATGGTAGCCATAATGCAGACTAGGTCCGTGATCTAAGGATTGTCCTCATTGCTGCACAGAAGGCTTATGTCCTTCATGCACCGCTCGGTGCGCCACCCTCTCAAGCGTCGTCTGTAGGTGTTCTGAACATCTAACAGGCACGTTCTAATGACTACTTGATAGTTCAGTGTGTCATGCATTGCGGATTAGAATTGAGGCTCCAAAACGTTTTGAACGTCACGGAACATATGAGATGTTCTAAGAGCAGAAATTGGGATCTTAGGCTCGTGCCCGTGTTGAGAGGTATTAGACCTCCAACAAGATTCTTTGCCTGCAAGATAAAGGAGAATAGCTCAATCAGTGAGCATGTGCTCAGATTGTCTTAGTGCTATAATCACTTGAATCGAGTGGGAGTTAATCTTCCAGATAAGATAGTGATTAATATAGTTCTCCAAGTCACTGCCACCAAGCTACTAGAGCTTTGTGATGAACTATAACATGCGAGGGATGGATAAGATGATCCTTGAGCTGTTCGCGATGTTTGACACCATGAAGGTAGAAATCAAGAAGGAGCATCAAGTGTTGATGGTTAAGTAATACCACTAGTTTCAAGAAGGGCAAGGGCAAGAAGGGAAAAACTTCAGGAATGGCAAACCAGTTGCCGCTCTAGTGCAGAAACCGAAGGTTGAGCCCAAACCCGAGACTAAGTGCTTCTACTATGAGGAGAACGGTCGCTGAAGCGGAACAACCCTAGATACTTGGTAGATAAGAAGGCTGGCAACGTCGACGGGAGTCTATTTGATATACTTGTTATTGATGTGTACCTTGCTAGTACTCCTAGTAGCACCTGGGTATTAGATACCAATTCAGTTGCTAAATGTTGGTAACTCGAAATAAAAGCTACAGACTAAATGGAGGCTAGCTAAGGGTGAGGTGACAATGTGTGTTGGAAGTGTTTCCAAGGTTGATGTGATCACCATCGCACGCTCTCTCTACCTTCGAGATAAGTGATAAACCTAAATAAATGTTATTTGGTGTTTGCATTGAGCATGAACGTGATTAGATCATGTTTATTGCAATACGGTTATTCATTTAAGTTGGAGAATAATGGTTATTCTGTTTACATGAATAACACCTTCAATGGTCATGCACCCAATGGGAATGGTTTATTGAATCTTGATCGTAGTAATACACATGTTCATAACATTGATGCCAAAAGATAAAAAATTAAGAATGATTGTTGGGAGACATAGTAGTAAATCAAAAAAATTCCTACGTGTTCACCAAGATCATCTATGGAGAAACCAGCAACAAGTGAGGAGAGTGCATCTTCATACATTTAAAGATCGCAAAGAGAAAGCGTTACTAGAACGTGGTTGGTGGAGTCGTACTCGCAACGATTCAGATCGCGGTGGAATCTGATCTAAGCGCCGAACAACGGCGCCTCCGCGTTCAACACACGTGCAACACGGTAATGTCTCCTATGACTTGATCCAGCAAGGAGGAAGGAGAGGTTGAGGGAGAGCTCCGGCAGCACGATGGCATGGTGACGGTGGAGCTATGTGGTACTCCGGGAGGGCTTCAACAAGCGCTAGGGAGAACAAGGAAGAGGAAGGGTAGGGCTGCGCCGAGAGAGGAAGAAACTTGTGTGTTGGCAGCCCCCAAACCCCCACTATATATAGGAGGAGGAGGAGGTAGGTCACATCCCCTAGGGTTCCCACCCTAGGAGCCGGCGGCGGCCCAGATGGCATCTGGTGCGGCGGCCAGAGAGGGAGTGGGAGGGGCGGCGCGCTAGGTGGGCCTTGGGCCCATCTGTGCCTAGGGTTCCCCCCTTTCCCACATTTGCTACACCTTGGGCTGGGTGTGGAGGCGCACCAGCCTAGGTTCCCTCCCAACTTTGGCCCACGTAGCCTTCTGGTGCCGGTGGCCCCACATGGTGGACCCCCAGAACCCTTCCGATGGTCCCGGTACGTTACCGGTGATGCCCGAAACTCTTCCGGTGACCAAAACCTCACTTCCTATATATGAATCTTTACCTCCGGACCATTCCTGAGCTCCTCATGATGTCTGGGATCTCATCCGGGACTCCGAACAACCTTCGGTAACCACGTACACTATTTCCCTATAACCCTAGTGCCATCGAACCATAAGTGTGTACACCCTACGAGTTCGGGAGGCATGTAGACATGACCGAGACACCTCTCCGGTCAATAACCAACAACGGGATGTGGATACCCATGTTGGCTCCCACATGCTCCACGATGATCTCATCGGATGAACCACGATGTCAGGGATTCAATCAATCCCGTATACAATTCCCTTTGTCTACTGGTATGATACTTGCCCGAGATTCGATCATCGGTATCCCTATACCTTGTTCAATCTCGTTACTGGCAAGTCTCTTTACTCGTTCCATAACACATCATCCCGTGGCTAGCTCCTTTTTCACACTGAGCTCCTTATGACGATGTCTTACCGAGTGGGCCTAGAGATACCTCTCCGTCACACGGAGTGACAAATCCCAGTCTCGATTCGTGCCAACCCAACAGACACTTTCGGAGATACCCGTAGTGTACCTTTATAGCCACCCAGTTATGTTGTGACGTTTGGCACAACCAAAGTATTCCTGTGGTATCCGAGAGTTGCACAATCTCGTGGTCTAAGGAAACAATACTTGACATTACAAAAGCTTTAGCAGACAAACTACACGATCTTGTGCTATGCTTAGGATTGGGTATTGTCCATCACATCATTCTCCTAATGATGTGATCCCGTTATCAACGACATCCAATGTCCATGGTCATGAAACCGTGACCATCTATTGATCAACGAGCTAGCCAACTAGAGGCTCACTAGGGACATATTGTGGTCTATGTATTCACACATGCATTACGGTTTCTGGTTAATACAATTGTGGCATGAACAATAGACAATTATCATGAACAAGGAAATACAATAATAACCATTTTATTATTTGCCTCTACGGAATTTTTCCAATAGTCTCCCACTTGCACTAGAGTCAATAATCTAGGTACATTGTGATGAATCGAACACCCATAGAGTTCTTGTGTTGATCATGTTTCACTCGTGAGAGAGGTTTAGTCAATGGATCTGCAACATTCAGATCCGTATGTACTTTACAAATATCTATATCTCCTTCCTGAATGTAATCACGAATGGAGTTGAAGCAGCGTTTGATGTGTCTTGTCTTCTTATGAAACCTAGGCTCCTTGGCAAGGGCAATAGCTCCAGTGTTGTCACAGAATAGAGTCATCGGGCCTGACGCATTGGGAATCACTCCTAGGTCAGTGATGAACTACTTCATCCAGACTCCTTCCTTTGCTGCTTCCGAAGCAGCTATGTACTCCCCTTCACATGGAGATGCCGCCACGATGCTTTGCTTGCTGCTGCACCAGCTGACTGCCCCTCCGTTCAAAATATACATGTATTCGGTTTGTGACTTTGAGTTATCCGGATCTGTGTCGAAGCTAGCATCGATGTAACCCTTTACGACCAGCTCTTCGGCACCTCCATAAACAAGAAACATGTCCTTGGTCATTTTCACGTACTTTAGGATATTATTGACCGCTATCCAGTGTTCCGCTCCGGGATCACTTTGGTACCTACCTACCATACCGATGGCAAGGTTCACATCAGGTCTGGTACACAACATGTCATACATAATAGAGCCTATAGCTGAAGCATAGGGGATGACACTCATCTCTTCTCTATCTGTTGCTGTGGTCGGGCATTGAGTCGTACTCAATCTCACATCCTGTAACACAGGCAAGAACCCCTTCTTGGACTGATCCATATTGAACTTCTTCAATATCTTGTCAAGGTATGTGCTTTGTGAAAGACCTATGAGGCGTCTCGATCTATCTCTATAGTTCTTGATGCCTAATATGTAAGCAGCTTCTCTAAGGTCCTTCATTGAAAAACACTTATTCAAGTAGGCCTTTACGCTTTCCAAAAGTTCTATATCATTTCCCATCAACAATATGTCATCCACATATAATATGAGAAATGCTACAGAGCTCCCACTCACTTTCTTGTGAATACAGGGTTCTCCATAAACCTGTATAAACCCAAACGCTTTAATCACCTTATTAAAATGAATGTTCCAACTCCAAATGCTTGCACTAGCCCATAGATGGACCGCTGGAGCTTGCATACCTTGTTAGCATATTAAGGATCGACAAAACCTTTTGGCTTCATCATATACAGTTCTTCCTTAAGGAAGCCATTAAGGAATGGCATTTTGACGTCCATTTGCCAGATCTCATAATCATAAAATGCGGCAATTGCTAACATGATTCGGATGGAATTTAGCATTGCTACGGGTGAGAAAGTCTCATCGTAGTTAACTCCTTGAACTTGTCGATAACCCTTAGCGACAAGCCGAGCCTTATAGACGGTCACATTACCATCCGCGCCAGTTTTCTTCTTAAAGATCCATTTATTTTCTATGGCTCGCTTATCATCAGGCAAGTCCACCAAAGTCCATACTTTGTTCTCATACCTGGATCCTATCTCGGATTTCATGGCTTCAAGCCATTTGTTGGAATCTGGGCCCGCCATTGCTTCTTCATAGTTCGAAGGTTCACCATTGTCCAACAACATGAACTCCAGGACAGGGTTGCCGTACCACTCTGGTGTGGAATGTGTCCTAGTGGACCTTCGAATAGCAACTTGATCTGAAGTTTCATGATCATCATCATTAACTTCCTCTCCAGCCGGTGCAGGCTCCACAAAAACAACTTCCTGTGTTGTGCTACTCTCCGGTTCGAGTGGAGGTATAATTACCTCATCAAGTTCTATTTTCCTGCCACTTACTTCTTTCGAGAGAAACTCTTTCTCTAGAAAGGATCCATTCTTGGCAATACCCAATACTTATTTGGGGATATCCTATGAAGACACAGTTTTCCGCTTTGGGTTCGAGCTTCTCACGTTGAAGTTTGTTCACATAAGCATCGCATCCCCAAACTTTTAGAAACGACAGCTTAGGTTTCTTTCCAAACCATAATTCATGCGGTGTCGTCTCAACGGATTTAGACGGTGCCCTATTTAAAGTGAATGTGGCAGTCTCTAATGCATACCCCCAAAATGATAGCGGCAAGTCGGTAAGAGACATCATAGATCACACCATATCCAATAGAGTGCAATTACGATGTTCAGACACACCATTTCGCTGAGGTGTGCCAGGCGGCATGAGTTGTGAAACAATTCCACATTTCCTTAGGTGCGTGCCAAACTCATGGCTTAAATATTCTCCGCTACGATCCGATCGTAGGCACTTTATTTTCCTATCACGTTGATTCTCTACCTCACTCTGAAATTCCTTGAACCTTTCAAAGGTTTCAGACTTGTGTTTCATTAAGTAGACATATCCATATCTGCTCAAGTCATCAGTGAGAGTGAGAACATGACGGTAGACACCGTGAGCCTCGACGCTCATTGGACGGCATACATCGGTATGTATTATCTCCAACAAGTCAGTTGCTTGCTCCATTGTTCCGGAGAACGGAGTCTTGGTCATCTTGCCCATGAGGCATGGTTCGCACATGTCAAATGATTCAAAATCAGGAGACTCCAAAAGTCCATCAGCATGGAGTTTCTTCATGCGTTTGACACCAATATGACCAAGGCGGCAGTGCCACATGTAAGTGGCACTATCGTTATCAACCTTACATCTTTTGGTACTCACACTATGGACATGTGTAACATCACATTCGAGATTCATCAAAAATAAACCATTGACCAGCGGGGCATGACCATAAAACATTTCTCTCATATAAATAGAACAACCATTATTCTCAGATTTAAATGAGTAGCCATCTCGCATCAAGCGAGATCCAGATACAATGTTCATGCTCAAAGCTGGTACTAAATAACAATTATTGAGGTCTAAAACTAATCTCGAAGGTAGATGTAGAGGTAGCATGCCGACGGCGATCACATCGACCTTGGAACCATTCCCGACGCGCATCGTTACCTCGTCCTTTGCCAGTCTTCTCTTATTCCGCAGCTCTTGCTTGGAGTTACAAATGTGAGCAACTGCACCGGTATCAAATACCAGGAGCTACTACGAACGCTTGTAAGGTACACATCAATAACAAGTATATCACATATACCTTTAACGTTGTCGGCCTTCTTATCCGCTAAGTACTTGGGGCAGTTCTGCTTCAAGTGACCGGTACCCTTGCAATAAAAGCATTTAGTCTCAGGTTTGGGTCTATTCTTGTTCTTCTTCCCGGCAACTTGCTTACTGGGCGCGGCAACTGCTTTGCCATCCTTCTTGAAGTTCTTCTTACCCTTTCCTTTCTTGAAACTAGAGGTCTTATTCACCATCAACACTTGATGCTCCTTTTTGATCTCGGCCTCTGCTGATTTCAGCGTCGAGTACAACTCAGGAATGGACTTCTCCATACCCTGCATGTTGTAGTTCATCACAAAGCTCTTGTAGCTAGGTGGAAGCAACTGGAGGATTCTGTCAATGACCGAGTCATCCGGAAGATTAACTCCCAGCTGAGTCAAGCGGTTGTGCAACCCAAACATTTTGAGTATGTGCTCACTGTCAGAACTATTTTCCTCCATCTTACAACTGAATAACTTGTCGGAGACATCATATCTCTCGACCCGGGCATGAGCTTGGAAAACAAGTTTCAGCTCTTGGAACATGTCATATGCTCTATGTTGCTCAAAACGCTTTTGGAGCCCCGGTTCTAAACTGTAAACAATGCCGCACTGAACCAGGGAGTAATCATCATAGCGTGACTGCCAAGCGTTCATAACGTCTTGATCCGCTGGGAAAATGGGTGCGTCACCTAGCGGTGCATCAAGGACATACAATCTTTTGGAAGCTATGAGGATGATCCTCAAGCTATGGACCCAGTCCGCATAGTTGCTTCCATCGTCTTTGTTGGAAATATGCCCTAGAGGCAATAAATAAAGTGTTTATCATTATATTTCCTTGTTCATGATAATTGTTTATTATCCATGCTATAATTGTATTAATTGGAAACACATTACATCTGTGGGTAAATAGACAAAACTTTGTCCCTAGTATGCCTCTAGTGAACTAGCTCGTTGATCAAAGATGGTCAAGGTTTCCTAGCCATTGACATGTGATGTCATTTGATGACGGGATCACATCATTAGGAGAATGATGTGATGGACAAGACCCAACCTACAAACATAGCATATGATTGTGTCAGTTTATTGCTACTGTTTTCTGCATGTCAAGTATGTGTTCCTATGACCATAAGATCATGCAACTCACGGACATCGTAGGAGTGCCTTGTGTGTATCAAATGTCACAACGTAACTGGGTGACTATAAATGTGCTCTACAGGTATCTCCGAGGGTGTCTGTTGAGTTGGCATGGATCAAGACAGGGATTTGTTACTCCGTGTGACGGAGAGGTATCTCAGGGCCCACTCGGTAATATAACATCACAATAAGCCTTGCAAGCAATGTGAGTAAGTGTTAGTTGTGGGATCATGTATTACGGAATGAGGAAAGAGACTTTCCGGTAACAAGGTTGAACTAGGTATGGAGATACCGACGATCGAATCTCGGGCGAGTAACATACCGAAGAACAAAGGGAACATCATACGGGATTAACTGAATCCTTGACATAGAGGTTTGACCGATAAAGATCTTCATAGAATATGTAGGAACCAATATGGGCATCCAGGTCCCGCTATTGACCGTAGAGGTGTCACGGTCATGTCTAAATAGTTCTCGAACCCGCAAGGTCCGCACACTTATGGTTTAGTTACGTTTCGGTAGTATAGAGTTATTTATGGTGGTGACCGAAGGTTGTTCAGAGTCCTGGACGAGATCTCGGATGTCACGAGGAGCTCCGGAATGGTCCGGAGGTAAAGATTCATATATAGGAAGTCCTGTTTTGGTCATCGGAAAAGTTTCGGGCTCATCGATAATGTATCGGGAGTGCGGGTAGTGTACCGGGAGGCCTCCGGGAGGGGTATTTCGACCCAAGAGGCTTCATGGGCTGTGGGAGAGTGAATATCAGCCCTTAGTGGGCTGGTGGAAACTCCCACACAAGGCCCATGTGGCTGGAGAGAAAAAACCAATAGGAAAAGGTGAAAAAAGGCAAAAAAAAGGAGCAATCCTAGTCCTACTAGGATTGGAGGAGGAGTCCTCCTCTTCTAGTAGGTTCGGCTGAACCATAGGAGCCTTGGCCCTTGCGCCAAGGCTCTCCTCCTCTCCTCCTATATATACTGATGAGTTTTAGGGTTTTGCACTAGTTTCTTCAGCCACGTGCTACCCATTCCTCCAGTGCATAGTTTCTCCTCTAGATCGGATTTCTGCAGTGCTTAGGCGAAGCCCTGCCGAAATAGCTCCACCACCATCGTTGGAACGCCGTCACGCTGCCAGAGAAGTCTTCTTCCTCTCCACTCCTTCTTGCTGGATCAAGACAGTGGAGATCGTCATCAAGCTGTACGTGTGCTGAACGCGGAGGTGTCGTCCGTTCGGCGCTAGATCACAAGGATCATGATCAAGTTCGTGGGACGGATCGTGATCAAGTTCGTGGGACGGATCGTGATCAAGTTCGCGGGACGGATCGTGATTGGATCACGGGACGAATCATGATTGGATCGCAGGACGCACGACGATTTGGATCGCGAAGACGTTCGACTACACCAACCACGTTTCTCAACGCTTCCCGCTTAGCGATCTACAAGGATACATAGATCCACTCTCCCTCTCGTAGATGCTCATCACCATGGATAGATCTACGTGTGCGTAGGAAATTTTTTGTTTTCCATGCAACGTTCCCCAACAGTGGCATCATGAGCTAGGTCTATGTGTAGATGAGATCTCGAGTAGAACACAAAGGGTTTGTGGGCGTTGATGCTTAGATTGCTTCCTCCCTTGGTCGGATTTTGGTTTGCGGTATTGGAGATGAAGCGGCCCGGACCAACATTACTCGTACGCTTACGAGAGACCGGTTCCCTCGAATGCAACTTGTTGCATAGATGGCTTGCGGGTGCCCGTTTCTCTCACTTTAGTTGGATTGGATTCGACAAAGGCGGTCCTTGAGAAGGTTGAAAAGCAACTAGTGTATCACTGTTGTTGTTTTTGCGTAGATGAGAATTGTTCTTCCTAGATACTCGTAGCAGCCACTTAAAACATGCAACAAAAATTAGAGGACGTCTAACTTGTTTTTGCAGGGCATGTTGTGATGTGATATGGCCAATTACATGATGTGATATATGTGATGTATAAGATGATCATGTGATGTATAGATTATCACGGCTTGCATGTCGATGAGTATGGCAACCGACAGGAGCCATAGGGTTGTCTTTAATTATTGTATGACCTGCGTGTCAATCATTAAGCGCTTTGTGATGCTTTACTTTATCGCTAAACGGTAGGAATAGTAGTAGAAGCATGTTAGGCGTGACGACCCCGATGGCTACACGTTGATGGAGATCAAGATGATGAAGATCATGGTGTCATGCCGGTGACGATGGAGATCATGCTGGTGCTTTCTAGATGGAGATCAAAAGCACAAGTTCGTGGCCATATCATGTCACTTATGAATTGCATGTGATGTTAATCCTTTTATGCACCTTGTTTTGCTTAGGACGATGGTAGCATTATAAGGTGATCCCAAACTTAAATTTCAAGATGAATTGTGTTCTCCCCGAGTGTGCACCGTTGCGAAAGGTCGTCGTGTTGAGACACCACGTGATGATTGGGTGTGATAGACTCTACGTTCACATACAACGGGTGCAAGCCAGTGTTGCACACGCAGAACACTTGGGTTAAACTTGACGAGCCTAGCATGTACATACATGGCCTTGGAACACAAGAGACCGAAAGGTCGAACATGAGTCATATAGTAGATATGATCAACATAATGATGTTCACCATTGAAGCCACCTCAACTCACGTGATGATCGGACTTGAGTTGGTGGATTTGGGTCATGTGACACTCAGATGACCTGAGGGATGTCGATTTGAGTGGGAGCTTTAGTAATTTGATTAACTAAACTCATTATCTTGAACAATATTCTAAGTAAACTTTGCATATTTATGTTGTAGATCAATGGCTGGCGCAGTAGCACCCCTGAATTTTAATGCGTTCCTAGAGAAAGCTAAGTTGAAAGATGATGGAAGTAACTTTGTTGACTGAGCCCGTAATCTAAGGATTATCCTCACGGCTTCCCAGAAATCATATGTCCTTTATGCACCGCTTGGTGACCAACCAGAAGACATGACCTCTAAAGACGTTAAGAACGCTTGGGAGGCACGTACTGAAGATTACTCAATAGTTCAGTGTGCAATATTGTATGGCTTAGAACCGGGACTTCAAAGACGTTTTGAACATCATGAAGCATATGAGATGTTCCAGGAGTTGAAGTTTATCTTTCAGAAGAATGCCCGGATCGAGAGGTATGAAACCTTCGATAAGTTCTATGCTTGCAAGATGGAGGAGAATGGGTCTATCAGTGAACATATACTCAGAATGTCTGGGTATTCAACTCGTCTAGCGGAGTTGGGAATTGCCCTTCCGCCAGAAGCGATCACTGACAGAGTTCTTCAATCACTGCCACCTAGTTACAAGAGCTTTGTGATGAACTATAACATGCACGGGATGAACAAGTTAGTCGATGAGCTGTTTGTGATGCTAAAAGTCGTTGAGTCTGAAATCCAGAAAGAACATCAAGTGTTGATGGTCAATAAAACCACTAGTTTCAAGAAAAATGGCAAGGTCAAGGTCAAGGGCAAGACGGGTAAAACTAAGAAGGATGGCAAAGTAGTTGCTACTCCTGTAAAGAAGCCCAAGCATGGACCCAAGCCAGAAACTGAGTGCTTTCATTGCAAGGGAACTGGTCACTAGAAGCAGAACTGCCCCAAGTACCTGCCTGACAAGAAGGCGGCCAACGACAAACAAGGTATATATGATATACATGTTATTGATGTGTACCTTACTAGCTCTCGTAGTAGTGCCTGGGTATTTGATACCGGTTCGGTTGCTCACATTTGCAACTCAAAGCAGGAACTACGGAATAAACGAAGGCTGGCAAAGGACGAAGTGACGATGCGCGTGGGAAATGGTTCCAAGGTTGATGTGATCGCCGTCGGCACGCTCTCTCTTCGATTACCATCAAGATTAGTGATGAACCTGAATAGTTGTTATTTAGTGCCTGCGTTAAGCATGAACATTAAATCTGGATCTTGTTTAGTGCGAGACGGTTACTCATTTAAATCAGAGAATAAAGGTTGTTCTATTTATATGAGTAATATCTTTTATGGTCATGCACCCAATGTTAGGGGTTTATTCATATTGAATCTTGATAGTGATGACACACATGTTCATAACATTGATGCCAAAAGATGTAGAGTTGATAATGATTGTACCACTTTCTTGTGGCACTGCCGTTTAGCTCATATTGGTGTAAAACGCATGAGGAAGCTTCATGCTGATGGAATTTTGGCGTCACTTGATTTTGAATCACTTGACACATGTGAACCATGCCTCATGGGCAAGATGACTAAAACGCCATTCTCTGGAACAATGGAACGGGCGAGCGACTTATTGGAAATCATACATACTGATGTGTGCGATCCAATGAATGTTACAGCGCGTGGTGGATATCGTTATTTTCTCACCTTCACTGATGACTTAAAAAGATATGGGTATATTTACTTGATGAAACACAAGTCTGAAATATTTGAAAAGTTCAAGCAATTTCAGAGTGAAGTTGAGAATCATCGTAACAAGAAGATTAAATTCATGTGATCCGATCGAGGAGGTGAATATCTGAGTTATGAGTTTGGCAGTCACTTAAGACAATGTGGAATTGTTTCACAGTTGACACCGCCCAGAACACCACAGCGTAATGGTGTGTCCGAACATCGTAATCGAACCTTATTAGATATGGTGCGTTCTATGATGTCTCTTGCTGAATTGCCACTATCATTTTGGGGTTATGCATTAGAGATAGCTGCATTCACTTTAAATAGGGCACCATGAAAATCCGTTGAGACGATGCCATATGAACTGTGGTTTGGCAAGAGGCCAAACTTGTCGTTTCTTAAAGTTTGGGGATGTGATGCTTATGTCAAAAAGCTTCAGCCAGAAAAGCTGGAACCCAAAGCGGAAAAATGCATCTTCATAGGATACCCGAAAGAGATAGTCGGGTATACCTTCTATCTCAGATTCGAAGGCAAATTGTTTGTCGCTAAGAACGGAACATTTCTTGAGAAAGAGTTTCTCTCGAAAGAATTGAGTGGGAGGAAAATAGAGCTTGATGATGTTATTGAACCTTTACTTCAACCAGAAAGTAGCGCAGTGTAGAAAGATGTTTCTGTGGAACCTACGACGGTAAAAGAGGAAGTTAATGATGATGATCATGAAGCTTCGGATCAAGCTACCATTGAACCTCGTAGGTCGACAAGGCCACGTACTACTCCTGAGTGGTACGACAACCCTGTCTTGGAGGTCATGTTGTTGGAAAACAATGAACCTACGAGCTATGGAGGAGCAGTGATGGGCCTGGATTCCAAGAAATGGTTAGAGGACATGAAATCCGAGATGGGATCCATGTATGAAAACAAAGTATGGACTTTTGAAGTATTACCTGAAGGGCAAAAGGCCATTCAGAACAAATGGATCTTTAAGAAGAAGACATACACAGACGGTAATGTCACCGTCTATAAGGCTCGACTTGTGGCAAAGGGTTTTTCACAAGTTCAAGGAGTTGACTACGATGAGACCTTCTCACCCATAGCGATGCTTAAGTCTGTCAGAATCATGTTCGCAATAGCTGCTTATTTCGACTATGAAATTTGACAGATGGATGTCAAAACAACATTCCTCAAGGGTTTCCTTGAGGAAGAGTTGTATATGATGCAACCAGAAGGTTTTGTCGATCCAGAGAATGCTGACAAAGTTTGCAAACTCCAGTGATCCATTTATGGGCTGGTGCAAGCATATTGGAGTTGGAATAAGCGTTTTGATGAGGTGATCAAAGCATTTGAGTTTATACAAGTTTATGGAGCAGCTTGTATTTACAAGAAAGTGAGTGGGATCTCTATAGAGTTTCTAATATTATATGTGGATGACATATTGCTGATTGGAAACAATATAGAAATGCTGGAAAGCGTGAAGGGATATTTGAACAAGAGTTTTTCAATGAAGGACCTAGGATAAGCTGCTTTCATATTAGGCATTAAGAACTATAGAGATAGATCGAGACGCCTAATAGCACTTTCACAGAGCACGTACCTTGATAAAGTTTTGAAGAAGTTCAAAATGGATCAGTCCAAGAAGGGGTTCTTGCATGTGTTACAAGGTGTGAAGCTGAGTAAGACTCAATTCCCAGTGACTGCAGAAGATAGAGAAAAGATGAGTGTCAACCCCTATGCTTCAGCCATAGGCTCTATCGTGTATGCAATGCTATGCACAAGACTGGATGTCAGCCTTGCCATAAGTATGGCCGGAAGGTTTCAAAGTGATCCTGGAATGGAACACTGGGCAGCGGTCAAGAATATCCTTAAGTACTTGAAAAGGACTAAGGAAATGTTTCTCGTTTATGGAGGTGATGAAGATCTCGTCGTAAAGGGTTACGTCGATGCAAGCTTTTACACTAATCCGGATGACTCTAAGTCACAAACCGGATACATATTTATTCTTAACGGGGGAGCGGTAAGCTGGTGCAGTTCCAAACAAAGCGTGGTAGCCGATTCTACATGTGAAGCGGAGTACATCGCAGCCTTGGAGGCGGTGAAGGAAGGTGTCTGGATGAAGCAGTTCATGACAGATCTTGGACTAGTGCCCAGTGCACTGAATCCAATGAACCTGTTCTGCGACAACACTGGTGCCATTGCTCTGGCCAAGGAACCAAGGTTTCACAAGAGGAGCAGACACATAAAGCGACGCTTCAACTCCATCCGCGATTACATCGAGGAGAAGGACATAAATATTTGCAAAGTGCACATGGATCTGAATGTTGCAGACCCGTTGACTAAACCTCTTCCGAGGGCTAAACATGATCAACACCAGAACTGCATGGGAGTTCGATTCATTACAATGTAAATCTCATAGTGATGTGAGCTAGATTATTGAATCTAGTGCAAGTGGGAGACTGTTGGAAATATGCCCTAGAGACAATAAATAAAGTGTTTATTATTATATTTCCTTGTTCATGATAATCGTTTATTATCCATGCTATAATTGTATTAACTGGAACACATTACATGTGTGGGTAAATAGACAACACTTTGTCCCTAGTATGCCTCTAGTGAACTAGCTCGTTGATCAAAGATGGTCAAGGTTTCCTAGCCATTGACATCTGATGTCATTTGATGACGGGATCACATCATTAGGAGAATGATGTGATAGACAAGACCCAAACTACAAATGTAGCATATGATCGTGTCAGTTTATTGCTACTGTTTTCTGCATGTCAAGTATGTGTTCCTATGACCATGAGATCATGCAACTCACGAACATCGGAGGAGTGCCTTGTGTGTATCAAATGTCGCAACGTAACTGGGTGACTATAAAGGTGCTCTACAGGTATCTCCGAGGGTGTCTGTTGAGTTGGCATGGATCAAGACAAGGATTTGTTACTCCGTGTGACGGAGAGGTATCTCAGGGCCCACTCGGTAATACAACATCACAATAATCCTTGCAAGAAATGTTTGTAAGTGTTAGTTGCGGGATCTTGTATTACGGTACGAGGAAAGAGACTTGCCAGTAACGAGGTTGAACTAGGTAAGGAGATACCGACGATCGAATCTCGGGCGAGTAACATACCGAAGAACAAAGGGAACATCATACGGGATTAACTGAATCCTTGACATAGAGGTTCGACCGATAAAGATCTTCGTAGAATATGTAGGAACCAATATGGGCATCCAGGTCCCGCTATTGGTTATTGACCGTAGAGGTGTCACGGTCATGTCTACATAGTTCTCGAACCCGGAGGGTCTGCACACTTAAGGTTTGGTGACATTTCGCTAGTATAGAGTTATGTATGGTGGTGACATAAAGTTGTTAGGAGTCCCAGATGAGATCCCGGACGTCACGAGGAGCTCCAGAATGGTCCGGGGTAAAGATTCATATATAGGAAGTCCTGTTTTGGTCGTCGGAAAAGTTTCGGGCTCATCGGTAGGGTATTGGAAGTGCCGGTAGTGTACCGGGAGGCCTCCGGGAGGGGTATTTCGACCCAAGAGGCTTCATGGGCTATGGGAGAATGAATATCAGCCCTTAGTGGGCTGGTGGAAACTCCCACACAAGGCCCATGTGGCTGGAGAAGAAAACCCAATAGGAAAAGGTGAAACAAGGCAAAAAAAAAGGAGCAATCCTAGTCCTACTAGGATTGGAGGAGGAGTCCTCCTCTCCTAGTAGGTCCGGCCGAACCATAGGAGCCTTGGCCCTTGCGCCAAGGCTCTCCTCCTATCCTCCTATATATACTGGCGAGTTTTAGGGTTTTGCACTAGTTTTTTCAGCCACGTGCTACCCGTTCCTCTAGTGCATAGTTTCTCCTCTAGATTGGATTTCTACAGTGCTTAGGCGAAGTCCTGCCGGAATAGCTCCACCACCATAGCCGGAGCGCCGTCACGCTGCCGGAGAACTCTTCTTCCTCTCCACTCCTTCTTGCTGGATCAAGACAGTGGAGATCGTCATCAAGCTGTACGTGTGCTGAACGCGGAGGTGCCGTCCGTTCGGCGCTAGATCGGAAGGATCGTGATCAAGTTTGTGGGACGGATCGTGATCAAGTTCGTCGGACGGATCGTGATCAAGTTCGCGGGACGGATCGTGATTGGATCGCGTGACGGATCGTGATTGGATCGCGGGATGCACGGTGATTTGGATTGCGAAGACGTTCGACTACACCAACCGCGTTTCTTAACGCTTCCCGCTTAGCGATTTACAAGGGTACGTAGATCCACTCTCCCTCTCGTAGATGCTCATCACCATGGATATATCTGCGTGTGCATAGGATTTTTTTTCTTTTCCATGCAACGTTCCCCAACATTCTTTCAGCTTGGTTTTCTCTAGGAACGCGTTGAAGTTGAGGGTGACATTAGCGTTGGCCATTGGATCTACAATACAGATTGTAAAGACAATTTTAGACTAAGTTCATGATAATTAAGTTCACATAATCAAATTATTTAATGAACTCCCACTTAGATAGACATCTCTCTAGTCATCCAAGTGACACATGATCCACGTCAACTAGCCCGTGTCCGATCATCACGTGAGACGGACTAGTCATCCATGGTGAACATCTCCATGTTGATCATATCTTCTATACGACTCATGTTCGACCTTTTGGTCTTCCATGTTCCGAGGCCATGTCTGTACATGCTAGGCTCGTCAAGTCAACCTAAGTGTATCGCATGTGTAAATCTGGCTTACACCCATTGTATGCAAACGTCAGAACCTATCACACCCGATCATCACGTGGTGCTTCGGAACAACGATCCTTAGCAACGGTGCACAGTTAGGGTGAACACTTTTCTTGAAATTTTAGTGAGTGATCATCTTATTTAGCTACCGTCGTTCTAAGCAAATAAGATGTAAATATGATAAACATCACATGCAATCAATATAGTGACATGATATGGCCAATATCATCTTGCTCCTTTTATCTCCATCTTCAGGGAACCATGATCATCACTGTCACCGGCATGACACCATGATCTCCATCATCATGATCTCCATCATCGTGTCTTCATGAAGTTGTCTCGCCAACTATTAGTTCTACTACTACGGCTAACGATTAGATATAAAGTAAAGTAATTACATGGCGTTTATGATTGACACACAGGTCATACAATAAATTAAGACAACTCCTATGGCTCCTGCCGGTTCTCATACTCATCGACATGCAAGTCGTGAATCCTATTACAAGAACATGATCAATATCATACATCACAATGCATCACATCACATCCTTTGGCCATATCACATCACAAGGCATATGTTGCAACAACAAGTTAGACGTCCTCTAATTTGTTGTTGCAAGTTTTTACGTGGCTGCTATAGGTTTCTAGCAAGAACTTACCCTTCATAAGGACCCTTTTCATCGAATCCAATCCGACTAAGGTGGGAGAGACAGACAACCGCTAGCCACCTTATGCAACAAGTGCATGCCAGGCGGTGGAACCGGTCTCACGTAAGCGTACGAGTAAAGTTGGTCTGGGCGGCTTCATCCCACAATACCACCGAATCAAGATAAGACTATTAACGGTAAGAAAATTAACAAGATCGACGCCCACAACAACTTGTGTTCTACTTGTGCATAGATTCTACGCATAGACCTAGCTCTGATATGACTGTTGGGAGACGTAGTAGTGAATCAAAAAAATTCCTACGTGTTCACCAAGATCCATCTATGGAGAAACCAGCAACGAGTGGGGAGAGTGCATCTTCATACCTTTGAAAATTGCAAAGTAGAAGCGTTACTAGAACGCGGTTGGTGGAGTCGTACTCGCAGCGATTCAGATCGCGGTGGAATCTGATCTAAGCGCCGAACAACGGCGCCTCTGCGTTCAACACACGTGTAGCACGGTGACGTCTCTTACGCCTTGATCCAGCAAGGAGGAAGGAGAGGTTCAGGGAGAGATCCGGCAGCATGACGGCGTGGTGATGATGGTGCTGCATGGTACTCCGGCAGAGCTTCGCCAAGCGCTACGGAGAACGAGGAACAGGAAGGGTAGGGCTGCGCTGAGAGAGGAAGAAACTTGTGTGTTGGGAGCCTCCAAAACCCCTACTATATATAGGAGGAGGAGGAGTTAGGGCACAACCCCTAGGGTTCCCACCCTAGGAGCCGCCGGCGGCCCAGACGTTATCTGGTGCGGTGGCCAGAGAGGGAGAGGGAGGGGCGGCGCCCTAGGTAGGCCTTGGGCCCATTTGCGCCTAGGGTTCCCCCTTTCCCACCTTTGTTGCGCCTTGGGTTGTGTGTGAAGGCGCACCAGCCGATCTGGGGCTGGTTCCCTCCCACATTCGGCCCACGTAGCCCTTTGGTGCCGATGGCCCCACACGGTGGACCCCTGGAACCGTTCTGGTGGTCCCGGTACGTTACCGGTGATGCCCGAAACTCTTCCGGTGACCAAAACCTCACTTCCTATATATGAATCTTTACCTCCGGACCATTCCGAAGCTGATCGTGATGTCCAGGATATCATCCGGGACTCCGAACAACCTTCGGTCACCACATACACTATTTCCCTATAACCCTAGCATCATCGAACCTTAAGTGTGTAGACCCTACGAGTTCGGGAGGCATGTAGACATGACCGAGACACCTCTCCGGTCAATAACCAACAACGGGATCTGGATATCTATGTTGGCTCCCACATGCTCCATGATGATCTCATCGGATGAACCACGATGTCGGGGATTCAATCAATCCCGTATACAATTCCCCTTGTCTACCGGTATGATACTTGCCCAAGATTCGATCGTCAGTATCCCTATACCTTGTTCAATATCGTTACCGGCAAGTCTCTTTACTCGTTATGTAACACATCATCCCGTGGCTAACTCCTTAGTCACATTGAGCTCATTATGATGATGTCTTACGGAGTGGGCCCAGAGATACCTCTCCGTCACACGGAGTGACAAATCCTAGTCTCGATTTGTGCCAACCCAACAAACACTTTCGAGATACCTGTAGTGTTCCTTTATAGCCACCTAGTTACGTTGTGACGTTTGGCACACCCAAAGTATTCCTACGGTATCCAGGAGTTGCACAATCTCATGGTCTAAGGAAACGATACTTGACACTAGAAAAGCTTTAGCAGACGAACTACACGATCTTGTGCTATGCTTATGATTGGGTCTTGTCCATCACATCATTCTCCTAATGATGTGATCCCGTTATCAACAACATCCAATGTCCATGGTCATGAAACCGTGACCATCTATTGATCAACGAGCTAGCCAACTAGAGGCTCACTAGGGACATATTGTGGTCTATGTATTCACACATGCATTACGGTTTCTGGTTAATACAATTGTAGCATGAACAATAGACAATTATCATGAACAAGGAAATACAATAATAACCATTTTATTATTGCCTCTAGGGCATATTTCCAATAATTATAGTACCACATACTTGTGGCATTGCCGCTAAATGTCATATTGGTATAAATAGCATGAAGAAACTCCATGCTGATGGATCTTTGGACTCATTCAATTTCGAATCGGTTGAGACATGCAGACCATGCCTCATGGGCAAGATGACTAAAGACCCCTTTCGGTATGATGGAGCGGTCTAGTAACTTATTGGAAATAATACATGTTGATGTATGCGGTCCAATGAGTGTTGTAGCATGCAGTGGATACCATTATTTCCTTACCTTCACTAATGATTTGAGTAGATATGGGGATACTTACTTAATGAAACACAAGTCTGAAACGTTTGAAATGCTCAAGCAGTTTCAGAGTGAAGTTGAAGATCACCGTGACAAGAAGATAAAATGTCTATGATATGATCTTGGAGGTAAATATCTAAGTTACGAGTTTGGTATACAACTTAAGACAATGTGGAAGTTGTTTCACAACTCACACCACCTAGAACACCATAGTGTGATGGTGTGTCCGAACGTCGTAGTTGTGCTTCATTGGATATGGTGCATACTATGATGTCTCTTATCGATTTGCCACCATCGTTTTGGGGTTATGCATTAGAGACAACTACATTCACTTTAAATAGGGCATCATCTAAGTCCGTTGAGATGACATCGTATGAATTTTGGTTTGTCAGAAACCTAAGCTGTCATTTCTTAATGTTTGGGGTTGCGACGCTTGTGTGAAAAAATGTTTTCAACGTAATGAGCTCGAACCCAAAGAGGAAAAATGCATCTTCATAGAATACCCTAAACAGTTGGGTATACCTTCTATATCAGGTCCGAGGGCAAAAGTGTTTGTTGCTAAAAATGGCTCCTTTCTCGAGAAAGAGTTTCTCCTCGAAAGAATTGAGTGGGAGGAAGATAGAACTTGATGAGGTTGTTGAACCTTTGTTTCAACCAGACAGTAGCGCAGCGCAGAAAGATGTTTCTGTGGAGCCTACATCAGTTGAAGTGGAAGTTAATGATGATGATCATGAAGCTTCAGATCAAGTTACTATCGAACCTCGTAGGTCGACAAGGACGCGTACTGCTCCTTAGTGGTACAACAACCCTGTCTTAGAGGTTGTGTTGTTGGACAACGACGAACGTACGAGCTATGGAGAAGCGATAATGGGACTGGATTCCAACAAATGGCTAGGAGCCATGAAATCCAAGAAAGGATCCATGTATGAAAACCAAGTGTGGACTTTGGTAGACTTCCCCATTGAACGACGGGTCGTTGAGTACAAATGGACCTTTAAGATGAAGACATGCACTGATGGTGAATGTCACCATTTATAAAGCTCAACTTGTCGCAAAGAAGTTTCCGCCAAGTTCAAGGAGTTGACTACGACGAGACTTTCTCACCCGTAGTAATGCTAAAAGTCTGTTGGAATTATGTTAGCAGTTGCTGCATTTTTCAATTATGAAATATGGCAGATGGATGTCAAAACATGGTTTCCTTAACGGCTTACTTCAGGAAAGGTTGTATGTGATACAACCAGAAGGTTTTGTTAGTCCTAAGGATGCTAAAAGGTGTGCAAGCTCTAGCAATCCTTCTATGGGCTGGAGCAAGCATCTTGGAGTTGGAATATACACTTTGATGAGGTGATCAAAGTTTTTGGGTTTATACAAAGTTTACGAGAAACTTGTATTTACAAGAAAATGAGTGGGAGCTTTATAGAATTTCATAATAAGTATATGTGGTTGACATATTATTGATCGGAAATGATGTAGAATTTCTGGAAAGCATAAACGGTTGTTTGAAAAGAGTTTTTCAAAGGAAGACCTGGATAAAGCTACCTAATTGTTGGGCATCAAGATCTATAGAGATATATCAAGATGCTTGATGAGACTTTCAATGAGTACATACCTATACAAGATTTTGAAAGAGTTCAAAATGGATCAGTCAAAGAAGGAGTTATTGCCTGATTTGTAAGGTGTGGAGTTGAGTGAGACTCAAAGCTCGTCCACGACAGGACAAAGAGAAAGGACGAAGGTGTCCCCTATGCCTTAGACGTAGGCTCTATATAGTATTCCATGCTATGTACCGCACCTGTGTGTGCCTTTCCATGAGTCTGTCAAGGGGTACAAGAGTGATCCAGGAGTGGATCACTGGACATTGGTCAAAATTATCCTTAGTAACTAAAGGACTAAGGAAATATTTCTCGATTATGGAGGTGATAAAGAGTTCGTCGTAAAGGTTACGTCCATGTAAGCTTTAACACCAATCCGGATGACTCTTAGTAGAAATATGGATACGTATAGTGGAGTAGCCATTTGGAATAGCTCCAAGTGGAGCAAGGTAGCAGTGTCTACAGTATGAGATATAGATTTGCAAAGTTCACACGGATCTGAATGTCGATGACCCATTGACTAAAACCTCTTTCACATGCAAAACATGATCGAACACCAGAAGTCATTGGGTGTGAGGTACATAACAAATCACATAGCGATGTGAGCTAGATTATTTACTAGTGCAAGTGGGAGACTGTTCAAAATATGCCCTAGAGGAAATAATAAATTGGTTATTATTATATTTCGTTGTTTGTGATAATCGTTTATTATCCATGCTAGAATTGTATTGACCGGAAACTCAGATACATGTGTGGATACATAGACAACACCATGCCCTAGTATGCCTCCAATAGACTAGCTCATTAATCAAAGATGGTTAAGGTTTCCTAGACATGGACATGAGATGTCATTTGATAACGGGATCACATCATTAGGAGAATGATGTGATGGACAAGACCCAAACTATAAACATAGCATATGATCATGTCAGTTTATTGCTATAGTTTTCTGCATGTCAAGTATCTATTCCTATGACCATGAGATGATGCAACACACTGACACCGGAGGAGTACCTTGTGTGTATCAAACGTCGCAACGTAACTGGGTGACTATAAATGTGCTCTATAGGTATCTACGAGGGTGTCTGTTGGGTTGGCATGGATCAAGACTGAGATTTGCTACTCCGTGTGATGGAGAGGTA
Organism: Hordeum marinum; assembly: GCA_022496015.1. Classification (NCBI taxonomy): domain Eukaryota; kingdom Viridiplantae; phylum Streptophyta; class Magnoliopsida; order Poales; family Poaceae; genus Hordeum; species Hordeum marinum. Next base: position 272,119,821 of record CM039672.1, on the reverse strand, counting down.
TCTCAGGGCCCACTCGGTAATAAAACATCACAACAAGCCTTGCAATCAATGTGACTAAAGTGTTAGCCACGGGATCTTGTCTTAGGGAAAGAGTAAAGAGACTTGCCAGTAACGATATTGAACTAGGTATGGAGATACTGACGATCGAATATCGGGCAAGTAACATACCGAAGAACAAAGGGAACAACATACGGGATTAACTGAATCTTTGACATAGAGGTTCAACCGATAAAGATCTTTGGAGAATATGTAGGAACCAATATGGGCATCCAGGTCACGCTATTGGTTATTGACCGTAGAGGTGTCTCGGTCATGTCTACATAGTTCTCGAACGGTGATGTTTCGATAGTATTGAGTTATGTATGTTGGCGACTTACGGTTGTTCAGAGTCCCGGATGAGATCCCGGTCATCATGAGGTGCTCCGGAATGGTCCAGAGGTAAAGATTGATATATAGGAAGTCCCATTTTGGCCACCGAAAAAGTTTTGGGCTCATCGGTAGTGTACCGGGAGTGCCGGGAGGGTACCGGGGGACCATCGGGAGGGGTGTGTCGACCCAAAGGGCCTCATGGGCTGTGAGAGGAGTCAAACCATCCCTTGATGGGCAGTCCAAAGCCTCCCCTAAGGGCCCATGCGGCTGGGGTGAAGGAAATGGCAAAAAGGGCCAAATTAGGAAGGAGTCCTAATAGGATTCCACCTCCCTTGTGGGAGGTGGATTCCTCCCTTGTTGCTTTGGCCAAAACTCTACTTGGAGTAGGGGCCAATGCTGCCTCCTCTCCCGTTCCTCCTATATATATTGAGGGATTTTGAGGGCAGCCCCTAACCCTAATTGCCACGTGCTACCCTCTTCTTCCTCTAGATCTGTTTCTCCTCTAGATTGATTCTGTAGTGCTGGGCGAAGCCCTACCGGATCAGCTCCACCACCGCCGCCGCCGCACCGTCGCGCTGCCGGAGAACTCATCTACCTATCCGCCCCCTCTTCCTGGATCAAGAAGGTGGATATCGTCATCGAGCTACACGTGTGCTGAACACGGAGGTTCCGTCCGGTCGACACTAGATAGGAAGGACCACGATGGGATCGCGGGACGGCTCGTGACGAGATCGCGAGACAGATCGTGATTGGATCGCAAAGACATTCGACTACATCAACCGCATTTCTTAACGCTTCCTCTTAGCGATCTACAAGGGTATGTAGATCCACTCTCCGTCTCGTAGACGCTCATCACCATGGATAGATCTTGCGTGTGTGTAGGATTTTTTTTGTTTCCCATTCAATGTTCCCCAACATAGCCAGCGGCGGTCCCCAACCCGTTCCCATGGTTGCTGCCGCCGGCACCAACGCAAGCAGTGGCGGTGCTGGTCGAAGGCCGGAGGAGGCACACAACAACGGCGAGTCGGGGCGGAGATGCACAGTGGCGGATGCGCGTGGATAGAGGATGTGGAGGAGAACACATTGTGGTGGCGGAGTTGTGGGTGGCTGGATTGAGAGAGGCCAATCCTCATTGACGCCATCCAAGGCATTGCTACCATGGTAGGCGACGGCGGAAACGGGCCCGTCCTTGGCCTGATCTGGGCCAGCGGGTTGCGACAGTCGCTGTGAGATTTGTCCAGATTGGCTACTGTCCAAGTGAGGTGATAGCGTGGGTCTTTTTGGGACTAATCTCCACCAGATCTGACGTGGCCAGTGGTGGTTGATACGTCTCCAATGTATCAAGAATTTATTATAATTCCATGTTGTTATATTACCATTCTAGAATAATTTTTAAGCATTTACTTGCTGATTTATATTATTTTGAGCATTAACCTATTAACCCAGTGCGAAGTGTCAGTTGCTATTTTCTGCATGTTTTTAGCCTTTCAGGAATATTGTACAAACCGAAGTCCAAATACCCCGAAACTTTCTTTTATGATTTTTGATGGACAAAAATAAGACCTGGAAGCTTCAGAGCAAGACCGGAGGGCACATGAGGTGCCCCCAAGCCAACAGGGCATGTCCAGAGAGTTTGTCGTGCCATGATGGCTTGGGGCCACCTCCGAGCGGATCTCTTCTCTATAAATCCTCATATATCTCAAAAACCTCCCAAAACACTTTTTCCACCACCACAAGTGTCTGTTCCGCCGTGTGCCCATCTGGAGCCCTATTCTGGTGCCTTGTCGGAGGGGGGGATCGATCACGGAGGTCCTCTACATAAACCTTGCTGCTCCCATGGTGATGTGTGAGTAGTTCACCATAGTCCAACGGGTCAGAAGTTAGTACCTAGATGGCTATCTCTCTCTACGTTCTTCAATGCCATCATCACCGCGATTCTTGTGGTGATCTATCTTATGTAATCACTCTTTGAGGTGCGTTTGTTGGGATCCGATGAATTATGGGTTTATGTTCATATTATTCATGAAAATATATTGAATCCTTGTTGGTTATTTATATACATGATTATTATATATTCATAATGCTCTCCGATCTATCGGTTTGGTTTGTCTAATTATACTGATTTAATCGATAGGAGTAGTGAGTTGTAGTAGGTTCAATCTTGCGATGCTCAATCCCAATGACAGAAAGGGACATGACACGTATTTTATTGCTGCCACTAAGGGTAAAACGATGGGGTTCATTCATATTAATTGGATTTACATTGTCTACATCATGTCATCATTATCCAAGCATTACTCTATTTTTACTTAATACTCTACATGCTTGCTAGATAACGGTCGATGGGTGGAGTAATAGTAGTAGATGCAGGCAAGAGAATGTCTACTTGTTTATGGATGTTATGCCTATATACATGATCATTTATATGAATAAATAGTGCATAACTATGCACTTTTCTATCAATTGCCCAACAATAATTTGTTTACCCACTGTATGCTTTCTTCGAGAGAGAAGCCTCTAGCGATAACTATGGCCCCCGAATCTCCTCACAAATATATTTACAAAAAGTCTAAATACATTTATGACATTATTTAATATCTTTTTGTTTCAATTTATATTTATCAAACTATCTATCTATCACTACTTATCACTTGCAAGTAACGAGTTCAAGGAGATTCACAACCCTCTTGCGCGCGGTGGGTGCAAGTGTGTGCTTTTTTGTATATAGGCGCTCAAGACAGGAAATTGCATGGTCCTCCTATTGGTTAGATAACCTTGGTTCTCAATGAGGGAAATACTTACCTCTGTTGTGCTGCATCATCCCCCCTCTTCGGGGAAAATCCCAACACAGTTCACAAGTATCGGGAAGGATTTCTCGCACTGTTGCCAGCGAGTATCAACAAATTCCTATGAAGTACGTACTCATAAATTATTATTCACTTGTTGTACTTCTTATTTTATTTTATATTTTTCTTGCCATAAAAATTAAAAATACAAAATATTTATCTTTGCTAGTTTACTTGTTTGCTTGTTGCTATGGCTAGTTCTTCCTTTGTATCGTGTACTCTCGAGAATGAGGTGCTTGAATTTAAACAAAGGGGAGGAGAAAGTTTAAGAGATGCTTGCATAGGATTTTAAATGCTCAAAATAAATCAACTCATAAGAAATCCCCCAACATCTTGCTTTGTAATTCTTATGTGGGTATTACTACTTGGTATAGATTTGTGCTTGATACTATTACCGGTGGGAGTTTCTTAATGAGTCACTCTTCGGATGCTTCAAAGCCATGGAAAATTTAGTGCGATCACCACATATCATTATCACTGAAAATACTTTTAACTTTGGAGCATGTTATGCAAATCCTTGAGATTATTAAAAATAAAACTGTCATTAAAGAACAAATTGAGGAGTTGGATAAAAAGATTCATAATCATACTACTCAATTAGGATCAAAGGTAGGAACTACTTTGAAAGTGTTAAAGGAGAAAGATACAACTACCAATGAGTGGATGGTGCAAAGTCTTAATAGAATTAATAAAATGGATAAAGTCATTGATAAAATGGATTCTACCTTCACTCGCTCCAAAACTTGTGCTAGTACCTCTCAAGGAAAAAAGTCTAAAGTTATGCATGTCCTTAAGAATACTAGTATCACTCCTATTAAAATAAACGAGGATCTTAAAATGATTAGTGTGCATCCAAATTTTATAAACATGATTAAAGATCCTATCATTGAGCCTCCTTCTTTTAGGAAACGTGGTTGTGTGAGTGAGGAGCTTGAAAACAAGGATGACAACACTTGATACTATGCTTTATGCCTAGCTGGGGGCATAAAACGATAGCGCTTGTTGGGAGGCAACCCAATAGTTATCTTTAAATTTTTATTTTTACTTCATGGCTTGGTGTGATAACATGATTATTGCCACTGTAGTTATTGTGTTTTTATTTTTAAATTAGTTTTTGTGCCAAGTAAATATTTTGGGAATATGAAAGCACAACTTCTCCCTAGGTGGTTTTGGTATCAATAACAACATATATTTCATTGGACTAATGATTCTACCAAGTATATCTCAGCTAAAGTTCAATGAATGGATTCACAAAGGACTGTGTGGAGATCCCCTAGATGTAATAAACATCAATTGGAAACAAGCTTCAAGACTCTACATTTTGCATTTTGTGAGAAATCACATTTGAGTCCATAGGAAAGTCAATACTATTAAAAGGGGATGAGGTATCCATGATGATCTGGTTGTTCAAGTGCTTAGAGTTAGCCACCAAAAACAACCATGAAATTCTACCACAAAATCCTGTGTCTAAACCTTGCAACTCAAATTCGATGCCACCAACTTTTGCAAATCGACCCTACCGAGTTTCACCCAAGACAGATCCTAAGCCAAACCCTAGTGTCTTGGTGACACTAAATTAGATTTTGGTGACACCGAAATCTATGAGGTCAAGATCTTCCACTCCAACAATATGAATCTTGATTTCTAGCCTGCACAAGTTGCTTTCCACCAAATAAACCTCTTATACCAAGCCAAATATGTGAGAGAGTGAATGTATGTTGAGGAGACTATCTTTTGAAGCACAAGACCAAGGAGTTCATCATTCTTATCACAACTATTACCTTTTGGAGAGTGGTGTCTCCTAGATTGGTTAGGTGTTGCTTGGGAGCCTCCATCTTCGTGTGTGGAGTTGAACCAATAAGTAAAGGCAGGGAGATCACCTACTTCATGAAGATCTACCCCGAGTGAGGCTAGTTATTCGTGGACATAATCCGTGATGAAATAGATGAGTTTGCTACTTTCTGGATCCTTATGGGTGGAGCCCTCCATGGGCTCTTGCGACTGTTGCCCTCTGTGGGTTGAAGTCTCCGTCAATGTGGACGTACAATAGCACCACTTACCGGAACCACAAGAAAAATCTCCGTGTCTCCAATTGCGTTTGATCCTCCTATCCCTTCCCTCTACTTATATGTGCATGTCTTTACTTTCATCTACTATACTCTTAGACTTGCATGTGTAGGCTGTGCTTGACTTCATATAATTGCTAAAACTTGCCAACATCTAAAATTGGGAAAAGACTAGATTTTTATTTATTTTTGGTCAAGTAGTGTAATCACCCCCCTCTAGACATACTTTGGATCCTACAAGTGATATCAGACCTTTGGTATCCATTGCATTGGTTTCACAACCTAGGAGAGTATGGCATTTAGTGAGGGAAATTATCATCGTAGAGGTCCATATTTTGATGGTACAAACTTTGCTAGCTGGAAGCACAAATGAAAATGCATATTCTTAGTCATAACCCCGTCGTTTGGTTGGTTGTTCATGTTGGATTGCAAGGTGAATTCTTTGGTGATGGAAAAGAACCGGATCATGATGCGATCAGGGAAGAATTGAATATGTTGTAATACAATTCTCAAGAATGTGACATTCTATCCAACTGTCTGTGCCCCAAAGAGCTCAACAAGATAAGTTGTCTTGAGAATGCAAAGGAAAATTGGGATACTTTAGTTGATATGCACGAAGGTACCGAATCCGTCAGGGAATCTAAGTTGGATGTGCTACATGGTCAACTTGACAAGTTCAAGATGAAGGATGGTGAAGGAGTCGTGGAAATGCATGTTAGGCTTGCTCTCATCACAAATGATATTGCTGGCTTAGGAAGAAAAGAGATGACCGACAAATTCATCATCAAGAAGATCCTTAGATACTTGGATGGAAAGTACGACATCGTGTGCACATTAATCCAAATGATGCCAAACTACAAAGATCTCAAGCCCACTGAAGTCATTGGAAGGATTGTTTCTCATGAAATGTCACCAAGGACAAAGAAGAGATTCACACCAATTCAAGCGGTGCATACAAAGCTACAAGTGACACTCTCGCTACCTCAAGTGACAACCTTGTCACCAATGAAGAGATAAGCCTCATGGTCAAGAAGTTCAACAAATTCTACAAGAATAGAGGCAAAGAGAGAGGCTCCAACTCAAGGTATGAAGAGAAGCATTCCCATAGTCATGACCGGAATTGTTACAATTGTGGAAAACCCGGACACTTTTCCGATGAGTGCATAACTTCCCACAAGAGAAGAGAAGAGTCACCTAGAAGAATAAGCTCAAGAGATGAGTCACCTCGTAGAGAGAGAAGGAGTAGAGAAGATCGCTATGAATGAAGACCCTCTTGGAGAAGCAAGGACTAGGGGAAGAAGGACAAGTACACCAAGAGCTACACAAGGACATCAAGCTCATGTTAGTGAATGGGTTTCTGGCTCCGATTTCGTCAACCAATCCGAGAGAAGCTACAAATCCAACCGACTATAGTCCAGATGAAAGTTTTGCCAGATTAGCACTCGTATCCTCCAATTACTATGACATATTTGATTCACCAAATGAAGGAAATTGAAGTTTGTTCATGGCTAAAGGCCCCAAGGTATCACACCCCGAATAAATTGACTTCAATAGTGATGAGGATGACTTACTAGGATATGATGACATGCTCTTTGATAAAACTAGTGATATTAGTCAAAATGAACTTGATAATAATCAGGCTAGTCCAGATAAGTCATGGCATGATCATTAGAAGGAGATTGAATGTCTAACTAAAGAACTAAGAACTCTTAAGTTAGCTCATGAATCTACTCAAGAAGATCATAGAGAGCTTCTAAGAACTAATGAGAAGATTCGCTTTGAGAAGCTGAATTTAGAGCAAGACCATGAGTTTCTTAAAGCTATCAATGACGATCTTCGAAACAAGAGTTCTTCTTATCTTGCCAAAAGACTACTCTTATCTACATTTGTTCCACAAGTTAAATCCAAGAAAATTGGTAACAAAGGCAATAAAGGTTATTCATCTAGTAGCAACAATATAAATATTAAATCCAACGATGTTGCTTCTAGTAATTCTATTGATTCCACAAATGATTCTCTTAGCCAAGTTACACTTGAGCAAGAACATGATTCATTGAAAGGAATTATAGAAAAGGGTGTCTACAAGAGCCTTGCTGGAAGTAAGCAATTTGAGGAGATTGTGCGCAAGCAAGGATGGCATCGGAAGAACCAATGCATTGGCTATTTCAATGCAAATGGAGTTGAATGGGAAGAAGGTCGATACCCCAAGACAAAGTTTGTTCCCTAAAAGGATAAGTGTGACCCTAATATCCCCAAGGGAACAAAATCTCAAGATGACCTTCCACCACAAGACACAATCTCAAGGGCAAGGACAAGCTTCAAGAAGGCATTGACTCATTTTAAGAAGAATCCAAAGCCATGGTCAAGTGGGTTCTGAAAGCTACTACAAGCTCTATTTCAACAAGTGCTACTTCAACTCCAAGGATCCCCATGAATTTGATGTGGGTCCCAAAGAATAAGAACTAAGAAGTTCTTGAGGAGTGACTCCGCCAAGAAAATTCACTCACATTCATCATTGGCAAGAACTAATGCTATCAACTTCAACCTTATGCAATAGTTCAAGGAGTCACATGTCCCCCCCCCCGTAGGTAAGCAAGGGACAAGGTAATTAATTAATCAATGGACATCATCTCTATGTGTTTCACTCCATGTCTATAGATATCCTTGTATTTGTTCCTTGTGTGGGACTAACCCATATAGGTGAGAAGAGTACAAAACAACAAGGATGACTTCCAACTCAAGATGATCTTCATCAACTATGAGCACCGCTACTACAGCACCTACATGAAGTCTTTAACGACAAAACCCAAGGTTAGTTTGTACCTCTTAGTGGGGATGTCACATAAAGGGGGGCTTTACTCTAATACTTGAGTCAAAGCATCTCTTAAGATGTGAACACATTAAATGCTTTATGTAAAAGTGGCAACCCTAGTTGTGCTTAAACGATGAGTATGACCTACGATCAAGTATTCTTACTTGGCTCCTAAGTCAATATACTCATATATAGATGACTCCGTCATCGACAAAGTTCTTGGTAGATACTAGAGTGGTTTTTCATGTTTGCCATGTTTTATTTGACATCTTGTTGTGTGAGCATGTTGGTATGCATATTTTTGTTCCTTCGAGGACATCCAATTGTTGTTATTTGGCTTTCATTTTCTTTGGCCAATTGGATGCACAAGAATGCCTAAGTACCTCCCTCTAGCTATTTATGCTTTCTTATCTCAAACTCTATTCCTGTTTCATCACAAATTTTGAGCAAGCACTTCTCGGACCCTCTGTGTGAGGAGCACTCGGAGTTTTGTTTCGACCAGAGCTGACTTCCAAAACCTCCTGTGTGCCACTCAGTGTGACCAACTCTCAAACTCGGTTTCACGAAGCACTAGGGTTGATGTAGGTTTTCAATCTGAGTACTACCAATCCCAAAATCTCGGTGTCACCGAGTTTCTCTGTCCTCAGGGGGTTAAGAATCTTGGTGGAAACGAATTTCAAAATCGGTGTTATCAATAGCAAATGACTATATATATCCCGCGAATCCAAACTTTGAAATTAAATATTCAAACACCATCTCAGCAGCCCACTGCTATTGTCGCTCATGTCCACGAACGTCTACCTTGCCACCCATGTGCCTTCGCCACCGGAGTCCGCCATCGTCGATGGAAACTTTCCCCTCCGTTTCCGCCATAGCGAAATCTTCACTGAGGTAGGGTAAGATTTTGATCCCTTATGCGCTCCAACCTCCGATTGTTGCACATTAGGATGAGTTCTATGTCTTGCCATGATTTGCAATGCATCTATCCAAGAGAAAATTTCGTAAGATTAGGTGAACGAAAGATTTTAGGTTTAGGTTTCGTCCGTATGTGTCTTGGTGTCATAGAGTGGAAATGAATCGTGTCACCGATCTAGGTTTTAGGGTTTCTGAGAACATTATCGATGAGACCGAATCACCTTTTTCGGTGAAAATGAAAAAGGTGACCAAGTGTCTGTTAAAGAGTTTGTTTGTCTCAGATGCTTCAAAAATTGAAACTCGATGGAAATATGAAAATGAGATTTTAAGTTCAAATTTTGCAAAAACCTCTGTAATTTTGTGATGCTCATCTTTTCAACTCCTCTATATCTATTCACAATGTCAGTTCTCTGCAATGTCAGACTCAGATGACAGTCAAAGTGCCTTCAAAGAGGAGCGTGTAGTTCTTGATGCCGACACTAGTCCAAAAGCAAGCTCCTCAGACCCTGGCACCCCCAGCTGGCATGGATTGCCCAAGGCATCCACCAGGGCCAGAAGGAATTGAACTTAGATGAGGAGGATTAATATTTCATCCCAAATAATGCTACTTCCAAGAGGAAGACTGTCAGAAAGGAGTATGCTAGTACAAATGTTGTGAAAGCTCCTGAGACAGCCAAGAGAGGAATTGCACTTACTCTTGAGAACCCCGGTTCCTCTAGGCAAACCAAGTCTATGGCAAAGAAGCCTACGAAGAAGAGAGAGAGAGTAAGAGGACCATTTGTGTCCAAGGTAGAGCATCTTCTATGCATGAAGATCCAGCTAAGCTTGAGGAAAAGTAAGAGGAAGAACCAGCTCCTAACCCACCTCCTTCCAAGCAAAGGAAGCTTTTGGCTAATGCCATCCCTAGAAAGCCACCCTCTAAGGCTAATCCCTCTGCTCCCAAGAAGCCATCTACCCCTAAGCCAAAGAAGACTACTAGAGACAACCCAGATTTTGAAAAGAACAAGGGTTCTACATCCAGGTATGCAGAAGAGGAAACTGTTGTTTTGAGGAAGCTGGGACCTCACCTACCAGACCTTAATGATGATCATCAAGTTGCATAAGACATGAAGAAGAGGAAGGATCAATGGCTCAGGAAGTAGAGAGTTGTTGATCCCAATGCCATTAGGAGGAAGACTGATGTAGATGCTTGCTTCCACACTAAGGAGCAACAAGATTTCTATGAGATTGTCTTATTAGACAAGAGTCTAGCTGTCAGTGACATGAGATACATTGATTGGAAGTTCATCGAGGAGAATGAAGACTACTTCCCTCGTGTCCTGGAAAACTTCAAGGCCATTGACATTGAAACTTTTGTTGGCAAAGAGTTGATAGCTCAGAATGATGAGATGATGGAATTCTAGTACACAACTCACTTCTATCTAGATAGAAATATTGTATGGATGAATGAGGTCACCAAGTACCAGTCTACATTTGACGAATGGGATACCATCTTAGGATCCCCAAAGATACAAGAAGGAGATCTTGATGTGTATGTTGAAGCAAAGATGAATCACAATTCTATGAGCAACATGTTGGAAATATTCCCTAGAGGCAATATATAAAGTGTTTATTATTATATTTCCTTGTTCATGATAATCGTTTATTATCCATGCTATAATTGTAGTGATTGGAAACACATTGCATGTGTGGGAAAACAGACAACACAATCTCCCTAGTATGCCTCTAGTGAACTAGCTCGTTGATCAAAGGATGGTTAAGATTTCCTAGCCATGGACATGAGATGTCATTTGATAACGGGATCACATCATTAGGAGAATGATGTGATGGACAAGACCCAAACTACAAACGTAGCATATGATCGTGTCAGTTTATTGCTACTGTTTTCTGCATGTCAATGTATGTGTTCCTTTGACCATGAGATCATGCAACTCACGGATATCGGAGGAGTGACTTGTGTGTATCAAACGTCGCAACGTAACTGGGTGACTACAAAGGTGCTCTACAGGTATCTCCGATGGTGTTTGTTGAGTTGGCATGGATCGAGACTGGGATTTGTTGCTCCGTGTTACGGAGAGGTATCTCGGGGCCCACTCGGTAATACAACATCACAATGACCCTTGCAAGCAATGTGACTAATTGTTAGTTGCGGGATCTTGTATTACGGAACGAGTAAAGAGACTTGCCGGTAACAAGGTTGAACTAGGTATGGAGATACCGACGATCGAATCTCGGGCAAGTAACATGCCGAAGAACAAAGGGAACGTTATACGGGATTAACTGAATCCTTGACACAGAGGTTCGACAAATAAAGATCTTCATAGAATATGTAGGAACCAATGTGGACGTTCAGGTCCCGCCATTGGTTATTGGCCGTAGAGGTGTCTCGGGCATGTCTACATAGTTCTCGAACCCGTAGGGTCTGCACACTTAAGGTTCGGTGACGTTTCGGTAGTATAGAGTTGTGTATGGTGGTGACCTAAGGTTGTTCGTAGTCCCGTATGAGATCCCAGACGTCACGAGGAGCTCCGGAATAGTCCGGAGGTAAAGATTCATATATAGGAAGTCCCAGTTTGGTCGCCGAAAAAGTTTCGGGCTCATCGGTAGTGTACCGTGAGTGCCGGTAGTGTACCGGGAGACCTCCGGGAGGGGTATTTCGACCCTAGAGAGACCATGGGCTGTGGGAGAGTATTAACCAGCCCTTAGTGGGCTGGTAAATCAGCCTAGAAGGCCCATGGCGCAGGAGAGAAAAAAGGCTAAAGGAAAAAGGCGAAAAATCAGCCAATAGGGAGCAATCCTACTCCAAGTAGGATTGGAGGTGGAATAGGATTCCACCCTATGGTTCGGCCGAACCAAGGAGGCCCTTGGGTGCCTCTCCTCTCCTCCTATATATACTGGTGGAATAGCTAGGGTTTTGGCAGAAATTACGGCCACGTGCTACCCGTTCCACCGGTGCTCCTCTAGATTGGTTTTCCGTAGTGCTTAGGCGAAGCCCTGCCGGAATTGCTCCACCACCACCATCACCGGAGCGCCATCACGCTGCCGGTGAACTCTCTCTACTCTTCACCTCCTCTTGCTGGATCAAGACAGTGCAGATTGTCATCAAGATGCACGTGTGCTGAACGCGGAGGTGCCGTCCGTTCGGTACCAGATCGGAAGGATCGTGATCAAGGCCACGGGACGTTCGTGATCGGATCGCGGGACGGATCGTGATGAGATCGCGGGATGGTTCGTGATTGGTTCGCGGGACCGTTCGTGATTAGATCGCGGGACGCTCGGCGATTTGGATCGTGAACAAGTACGACTACACCAACCGCGTTTCTTAACGCTTCCCGCTTAGCGATCTACAAGGGTACGTAGATCCACTCTCCCTCTCGTAGATGCTCATCACCATGGTTAGGTTTGCGTGTGCGTAGGAAATTTTTTGTTTCCCATGCGATGTTCCCCAACACAACATGTACAACCCCATTCCCAGAGCATATCTGAAGACACATAAGCTTGGCTCTGTCTACTTCTTGCAAGCAGGACTACCCACCACGAACACCATTATGAGGTACACCTTGATGCCTAAATCAAGTGATGACGAGATGATCAGGGGGTATTCCATTAATATGTTGCATCATGTAGACACCCACACCAGGATTAGGGTGATGGATTTGATTGTTGAGACAATCTAGAGGATTGTTTCTGACAGGAAAACATCTTGTGGATAGAAACCTATATCCGGATGCTCATTAATTCCAAAGTTGGAAAGAGCCTCTATCTAGTCGATCGTCCACACCTGCCACTCCAGCCAGATTTTGAGGATAATGTTATGGTGATGGACCCTAGTCATCCCACTTCATCTATAGCACAAGATGAGGTTGAGGCTAAAGCCCAGGCCAATGCAGCCAAAGCCACTAGTGCTCAAGTATCGAGGATAAAGAGTGAACAAATGACATATCTCATCAGCACTATCAAAGGGATAGAGAAGAAAGTGAGTGAGATCCTCAGGAACCAGAAGAGCCTTGAGAGGATACTGAAAAAACAATCATGACCTGGATAACAAGGTGACTGAGCTTATCACCATTGTCAATGTCTAAAGAAGGAAGTGGATGTAGTGCCTAGCCCTAGCTCCAGCTCCAGTGATGATGATGATAGTCCTCCTATCTAGACTCACACTCAATTCAGGACACATGTTAGATCTTCTGTCGTGCCAGTTCTAGAGACGAGGCCATCTTCATCGGCACCTGCATCAGCTCCATCAGCACCCTCAGCACCTCCAATATCTACTCCACCACCTCAGAGGACTTCAGCTGAAGCATTCGTGGATGATGTTCTTTTGACTCCTTCCACAACCTCCGGAGGAGATAGAGCCCAGAGTGACGCTTAGCTCTATACCTTCGAGCTTTTTGGTAACTTGTTGCCAAAGGGGGGGAAGTGTTATAGATCATAGGGCTTCGAGAGAGTGTGTTGTATTTTGGTTGCTCTCTTTGTTTCAAAAACTTTTTATTTATCTTGTGGTTGTCCTAAAACTTCGTCGTGTTTGATCATATGCTTTATTTGATGATGCTACTATTTAATATCTTTGTGATGTCTATATGGTGATCATTCACTCTTGTTTTGTGTTATGTGCGTTGTAATCTATTCATAACACTTATGTGCACCACCAAGTTGTATGTGACATGGAAGAGTTACCCATGATTCTAATCGATTGTGCATTTGTATTCAAACGAAAATTTAAAATAGTGCAAAATTTTAGGGGCAGCTCTTGCTTACCACATACTTCTCAAAGCGATGATGTTATTTATTGATTATATCCCTATCGAAGCTTTGATTTATATGTTGTCATCAATTACCAAAAAGGGGTAGACTGAAAGCACAACTTCAACCTAGGTGGTTTTGGTAATCAATAACAACATGTATTTCATTGGAATAATGATTCTACCAAGTATATGTCAGGTAAATTTGATGAATGGATTGGCAAAGGATTGTCTGGAGATCCAGTAGATGCAAGGATCGTCAATTGGCAACAACCTTCAAGACTACATTTTGCATTTTGTGACAAATCACATTTGAGTCCATGGGAAAGCCAATACTATTAAAAGGGGATGAGGTATCCATGATGATCTAGTTGCTCAAGTGCTTAGAGTTAGCCACCAAAAACACCCATGAAATTCTCCCACAAAATATTGTGTCTAAACCCTACCATTCAAATTCGGTGCCACCAATTTTCCAAATCGGCCATACCGAGTTTCACCCTAGACATATCCTATGCCAAAACCTAATGTCTCGGTATAACCAAGTTTGATTTCGGTGACACCAAAATCAGAGACCAACTTTCGGGTATCCTATTCCCAAGTTTTAGGAATCCGTCTCACCGAGTTTTGATAACTGCCAAGGTCAGCCAAATCAGACACATCGAGATTTATATATCAGTCTCACCGATTCGTCAAAAGTTGCCACATTTTGCACTATTTGGTGCAACTGATTTTTTTTGCTTTGGTCTCACCAAGTTGGGCAATAATGTTGTAACATTTGGATTATGCCTATATACCCCTACACTTGCCTCTCACTCGCAGATGAAGCACTCAGAACAGACTAACACTTGCCCCATCCATTTTTTGAGAGAGAACCACCTACTCATGTGTTGAGATCAAGATCTTCCACTCCAACCATATGAATCTTGATTTCTAACCTCCCCAAGTTTCTTTCCACCTAATCAACCTATTCTATCAAGCCAAATTTATGAGAGAGTGATTGTGTGTTGAAGAGACTATCTTTTGAAACACAAGAGCAAGGAGTTCATCATTCTTATCACATCTACTGCCTTTTGGAGAGTGGTGTCTCTTAGATTGGTTAGGTGTTGCTTGGGAGCCTCCGTATTTGTATGTGGAGTTAAACCAAGATGTTTGTAAGGGCAAGGAGATTGCCTACTTTGTTAAGATCTACCTCAAGTGAGGCTAGTCCTTCGTGGACGTAAGTTGTGATGGAATAGATGAGGTTGCTACATTGTGGACCCTTATGGGTGGAGCCCTCAGTTGAATCTTGCGACCATTACCCTCCGTGGGTTGAAGTCTCTATCAATGTGGTCGTATGATAGCACCACCTATCAGAACCACGGGAAAATATTTGTGTCTCCAATTGTGTTTGGTCCTCCTATCCCTTCCCTCTACTTATATGTGCATGTCTTTACTTTCCGCTTCTATACTATTGGACTTGCATGTATAGGGTGTGCTTGACTTGATATAATTGCTAAAACATGTCAACATATAAAATTGGAAAAAGGTTAGGCTTTTTTTCAAGTATTCTAATCCCCCCTCTAGACATACTTTGGATCCTATGGATGACTTGAATGATAAGTAGAATACATACGGTGCAAAAATAGAAACTTTTGCGTCCAGTGCAGAATTTCTCTGATTTTACAAGAACGTATTTTTAATATGAATTTATTACACAGTATTGGTATATAAATTCCCCAAATTTTCCTAATTTTTCAGAATTTTTGGAGTTACATAAGTATGGTGTTTGTACAGATGATTACAAACTGCTTTAGACAGATTTTATTTTTGCTTGCATAGTTTGCATGTTTTGATGATGTTGTGGATTGTATCGGGGGTATAAACCAAGGAGAAGTTAAAATACAGTACCTTAGGCAATAATAAAATATAAATCAATTTATAACAATGCCTAAAGTGTTTGATTTACCTATCATATTAACGGAGCTCACGAGTTTTACGTTAAGTTTTGTGTTCTGAAGTTTTCAAGTTTTGGGTGCGATCACGATGGATGAAGGAATAAGGAGTGGCATGAGCCTAATATTGGGGATATGCAAGGCACCCCAAGGTAATATTCAAGTAATAATCAAGCATCTAAGCTTGGGGATGCCTCGAAAGGCATCCCCTCTTTCGTCTCAATCCATCGGTATGTCACTTGGAACTACATTTTTATTCATCACATGATATCTGTTTTTTCTTGGAGCGTCATGTGTTTTAGTTGGATTTTGTTTTAGTTTTCCACAATAATTGTTTGCTGAACACACCTACTTGAGAGAGACACATGTTCACAATGATTTTTTAGAATACTCATACCTTTTGAGGTAAGCAGTTGCTCTAGTCCTTCACCTATATCTTTTAGAGCACGGTGGTGTATAGATTTTATAGAAATAATTTCACTCTCGTTCTTCACTTAAATTTGTTTGAGAATTTAATAAATAGTGAGGGTAATTTTAGTGGGTTATAATACTATTCAAAAACTAATAAGTATTCAAAAGAGTGCATAATCAAAACCTTGATGTAGCACATAAAAGAGAAATTGTGGGTTAATGATATTGATGTGGTAATATGAAAGGGCGTGAGTGCAGGATTGTTGGTTAGTAGAAATATCGATAGTTAAAGGGTATTAATTTGTTGTTCATCTAAATATTGGTTATGGCATGGTGATGATGTGTGCGCATTCTTATTCCTCGTTGAAAACCTAGTGTTGTTTAGGTCGAGGCGCGTGATGGTTTACTCCTACGAACCTCCTCCCTAGGGGCATGCGAGTAGTACTTTGCTTTGAGAGAGCTAATAAAGATTTGCAATAAGTATGTGAGTTCTTTATGACTAATGTGATTCCATTTATGTACGCACACTCACCTCCTCATATTTGCTAGCCTCTTCGGTGTCGTGCATTACCCATTCTCACATCGGGGATCGGTGCAAACTTCACCTGTGCATCCAAACCCTGTGACATGATACGCTCTGTTGCACATAAGCCTCCTTATATCTTCCTCAAAACAGCCACCATAACTACCTATCTTGGCATTTCCATAGCCATTCTGAGATATATTGCCATGCAACTTCCGTTGTTACACCATATGACTTGTGCACTCATTGTCATATTAGTTTGCTTGATCGTAAGATAGCTAGCATGATATTTCCATGCCTTGTCCAGGTTTTTTTATATCTTTGTTATGCTAGATCATTGCACATGCAGGTACACTGCCAGAGGTATTCAAATAGTCATATTCTTTGGTAGTTTTTCATATCAAGTTGTAAGTAAATAGAAGTGTGATGCTTTTCATTATTAGAGCATTGTCTCGGTAAGGATGATGGATACAATGGTTCCCCCACAAGTCGGGATGACACCCCAGATGAAAGATAAATAAATAAAAGAGAAAAAGAAAAATATATAAATAAATAACTGAGAGAAAAGAGAGAAGGGACAGGGCTACTACCTCTTTTTCCACACTTGTGCTTCAAAGTAGCATCAAAATTTTCATATAGGGAGTCTCGTGTTTTGTCATTTTCATATGCTAGTGGGAATTTCTCATTATAGAACTTGGCTTGTATATTCCAATGACGGGCTTCCTCAAATGGTCGAGGTCTTCATGATCAAGCAAGTTGGATGCACACCCATTTTTCTTTAGTTGAGCTTTCATACACTTATAGCTCTAGTGCATTTGTTGCATGGAAATTCCTACTCCTCGCAATGATATTGATTGATGGGCAACTCCATAGCCAATTGATCAGCCTACTTGATGCAAGACTTTATTCTCCACATTTTCCCTTTGAAACCTACCACCATATTGTATTCCACCTATATGCTATACCTAGGGTTCACGCTCATGTATTGAGTGGGGTATAAAATGTTGAAGCACGTGAAAAAGTATGATCCAATTGCTTGGCTTAACACCGTGGTGCTTGATATTTGTATTTATGTGGTGAAGACGAAGCCAAGCCATGATAATATGATAAAATGAATGGGGGGGGTAAACATTCTTTAAGGATCATATATTTTGAAAGTTGATGATTGTGTTACTTATGTTTATGGATATTAATATGTAAATGTTTGTTGATTCATCGTTTCTCAAAGATCATATCTGAAAGAGATTACATTTTGGGCAACATGTCACATCAAAAATTCTGTTTTTATCATTTACCTACTCAAGGACGAGCAGGAATTAAACTTGGGGATGTCGATATGTCTCCAATGTATCTATTTTTTTTATTGTTCCATGCTATTATATTACCATTCTAGGATACATTTTAAGCATTTACTTGCTAATTTATATTATTTTTGAGCACTACCTATTAACCCACTGCCAAGTGTCAGTTGATGTTTTATGCATGTTTTTGGCCTTTCCGAAATACTATACCAAACGAAGTCCAAATACCCCCAAAATATTGATGGTTTTTTCTAGACAAAAATAAGACATGGAAGCTTTGCAGGAAGACCGAAGGGCACACGAGGTGTCTCCCAACAGGGCGCGCCTAGGGGGGTGGCCGCACCCTAATGGCTTGGGGCCACCTCCCAACTCCTCTGACCCGGATCTCTTCGCTATATATTCTCATATATCGTAAAACCCCTAGAGAGCCTCCCGAAACACAGTTTCGCTGCCGCAAATCTCTCTTCCACTGTGTGCCCATTTGGAGCCATGTTCTAGTGTTCTGCCGGCCCTGTTCAAGAATTCATCCAATTAACCAGTTAACTTGCCAATAATCCCTATTCGTAGGGTCATAGAATAGTCGATTAATTGAGAAATCACCCGATTAATTGATTAAATGGTCGATTAACTTGCTGATTAGCATTTTAATCCCATACTCGCTAACCAACCAATCAGTTACAAGTTAACGATTCCCCAACAATGCCTGTTGGAGGGGGGATCGATCACGAAGGGCCTCTACATCAACCTTGCTGCTCCCATGTTGATGCGTGAGTAGTTCACAACATACCTACATGTCTGTAGTTAGTACTTAGTGTTGGAAATATGCCCTAGAGGCAATAATAAAATGGTTATTATTGTATTTCCTTGTTCATGATAATTGTCTATTGTTCATGCTATAATTGTGTTAACCGGTAATCGTAATACATGTGTGAGTACATAGTCCACAACGTGTCCCTAGTGAGCCTCTAGTTGGCTAGCTTGTTGCTCAATAGATGGTCACGGTTTCATGACCATGGACATTGGATGTCGTTGATAACGGGATCACATCATTAAGAGAATGATGTGATGGACAAGACACAATCCTAAGCATAGCACAAGATCATGTAGTTCGTATGCTAAAGCTTTTCTAATGTCTAGTATCGTTTCCTTAGACCATGAGATTGTGCAACTCCTGGATACCGTAGGAATACTTTGGGTGTGCCAAACTTCACAACGTAACTGGGTGGCTATAAAGGTATACTACGGGTATCCCGGAAAGTATCTATTGGGTTGGCACGAATCGAGACTGGGATTTGTCACTCTGTGTGATGGAGAGGTATCTCTGGGCCCACTCAGTAAGACATCATCATAATGAGCTCAGTGTGACTAAGGAGTTAGCCATGGGATGATGTGTTACGGAAAGAGTAAAGAGACTTTCCGGTAACGAGATTGAACAAGGTATAGGGGTACCGACGATCGAATCTCGGGCAGGTAACATACCGATAGACAAAGGGAATTGTACACAGGATTGATTGAATCCCTGACATCGTGGTTCATCCGATGAGATCATCGTGGAGCATGTGGGAGACAACATGGGTATCCAGATCTCGTTGTTGGTTATTGACTGGAGAGGTGTCTTGGTCATGTCTACATGCCTCCCGAACCCATAGGGTCTACACACTTAAGGTTCGATGACGCTAGGGTTATATGGGAATAGTGTACGTGGTTACCGAAAGTTGTTCGGAGTCCCAGATGAGATCCCGAACATCATGAGGAGTTCTGAAATGGTCCGGAGGTAAAGATTCATATATAGGAAGTGAGGTTTTGGTCATCGGAAGTGTTTCAGGCATCACCGGTAATGTACCGGGACCACCGGAAGGGTTCCGACGGTCTACCATGTGGGGCCATCGGCACCAAAGGGCTGCGTGGGCCGAAGGTGGGAGGGAACCAGCCCCTAGGTGGGCTGGTGCGCCTCCCACAAGGGCCCAAGGCACAGCAAAGGTGGGAGGGGGGCAAACCCTAGGTACAGATGGGCCCTAGGCCCACCTAGGGCGGCGCCCCTCCTCTCCCCTCTCTTGGCCGCGGCCCTAGGGTAGGAACCCTAGGGGATACGCACCCCTCCTCCTCCTCCTATATATAGTGGAGCCCTTGGGGCTGCCGAGAACATGCATCTCTCTCTCTCTGTGCAGCCCTTCCCCTCCTCCTCCTCGTCCTCCATAGTGCTTGGCGAAGCCCTGTTGGAGTACCACACAGCTACACCATCACCATGCCATCATGCTGCCGGAGCTCTCCCTCAACCTATTCTTCCTCCTTGCTGGATCAAGGCGTAGGAGACGTCATCGGGCTGCATGTATATTGAACGTGGAGGCGCCGTTGTTCGGCGCTTAGATCGGAATCCACTGCGATCTGAATCGTTGTGAGTACGACTCCACCAACCGCGTTCTAGTAACGCTTCCGCTTTGCGATCTTCAAAGCTATGAAGATGCACTCCCCCCACTCATTGTTGGTTTCTCCATAGATTGATCTTAGTGACACGTAGGAAAATTTTGATTTACTACTACGTCTCCCAACAGTGGCATCATGATCTAGGTCTATGCGTAGAATCTATGCATGAGTAGAACACAAGTTGTTGTGGGCGTCAATTTTGTCAATTTGCTTGTCGTTACTAGTCTTATCTTGATTCGGCGGTATTGTGGGATGAAGCGGCCCGGACCGACTTTACAGGTACGCTTACGTGAGACTGGTTCCACCGTCTGACATGCACTTGTTGCATACGGTGGCTAGCGGGTGTCTGTCTCTCCCACTCTAGTCAGATCGGATTCGATGAAGAGGGTCCTTATGAAGGGTAAATAGCAACTGGCATATCATGTTGGGGTTGCAAGTTTTTTACGTGGCTGTTATGAAGGTCGAACATGATTCGTATAGAAGATACGATCAACATGGAGATGTTCACCATTGATGACTAGTCCGTCTCACGTGATGATCGGACATGGGCTTGTTGACGTGGATCATGTGTCACTTGGATGACTAGAGAGATGTCTATCTAAGTGGGAGTTCATTAAATAATTTGATTATGTGAACTTAATTATCATGAATTGAGTCTAAAATTGTCTTTACAATCTATATTGTAGATCCAATGGCCCACGCTAATGTTGTCCTCAAATTCAATGCGTTCCTAGAGAAAACCAAGCTGAAAGACGATGGAAGCAACTATACGGACTGGGTCCGTAGCTTGAGGATCATCCTCATAGCTTCCAAGAAATTATATGTCCTTGATGCACTTCTCAGTGACGCACCCATTTTCCTAGCAACTCAAGACATTATGAACGCATGGCAGTCGTCTTGTTATGATTACTCCCTGGTTCAGTGCGGCATCCTTTATAGCTTAGAACCGGGGCTCCAAAAGCGTTTTGAGCAACACGAAGCACATGAGATGTTCCAAGAGCTGAGAATGGTTTTCCAAGCTCATGCCCGGGTCAAGAGATATGATGTCTCCGACAAGTTCGTCAGTTGTAATATGGAGGAGAATAGTTCTGTCAGCGAGCACATACTCAAAATATCTGGGTTGCACAACCGCTTGTCTCAGCTGGGAGTTAATCTTCCAGATGACTCGGTTATTGATAGAATCCTCTAGTCGCTCCCACCTAGCCACAAGGGCTTTGTGATGAACTACAATATGCAAGGGATGGAGAAGTCTATTCCTGAGTTGTACTCGATGCTGAAATCAGGGGAGGTTGAGATTAAAAAGGAGCATCAAGTGTTGATGGTCAATAAGACCACTAGTTTCAAGAAAGGCAAGGGTAAGAAGAACTTCAAGAAGGACGACAAAGCAGTTGCCGCGCCCGGTAAGCAAGTTGCCAGGAAGAAGAACAAGAATGGACCCAAGCCTGAGACTGAGTGCTTTTATTACAAGGGTACCGGTCACTGAAAGCGGAATTGCCCCAAGTACTTAGCGGATAAGAGGGTCGGCAACATTAAAGGTATATGTGATATACTTGTTATTGATGTGTACCTTACCAGCGCTCGTAGTAGCTCGTGGGTATTTGATACCGGTGCAATTGCTCACATTTATAACTCCAAGCAAGAGCTGCGGAATAAGCGGAGACGGCCGAAGGACAAGGTGAAGATGCACGTCAGGAATGGTTCCATGGTCGATGTGATCGCCGTCAACACGCCGCCTCTACATCTACCTTTGGGATTAGTTTTAAACCTTAATAATTATTATTTAGTACCAGCTTTGAGCATGAACATTGTATCTGGATCTCGCTTGATGCAAGATGGCTACTCATTTAAATCTGAGAATAATGGTTGTTCTATTTACATGAGAGAAATGTTTTATGGTCATGCCCCGCTGCTGAATGGTTTATTTTTAATGAATCTCTAACGTGATGTTGCACATGTTCATAGTGTGAGTACCAAAAGATGTAAGGTTGATAACGATAATCCCACTTACATGTGGCACTGTTGCCTTGGTCATATTGGTGTCAAACGCATGAAGAAACTCCATGCTGATGTACTTTTGGAGTATCTTGATTTCGAATCATTTGACACGTGCGAACCATGCCTCATGGGCAAGATGACCAAGACTTCGTTCTCCGAAACAATGGAACGAGCAACTGACTTCTTGGAGATAATACATACCGATGTATGCGGTCGAATGAGCGTTGAGGCTCGAAGTGGCTATTGTTATGTTCTCACCCTCACTGATGACTTAAGAAGATATGGGTATGTCTACTTAATGAAACACAAGTCTGAAACCTTTGAAAAGTTCAAGGAATTTCAGAGTGAGGTAGAGAATCAACGTGACAGGAAAATAAATGCCTGCGATCTGATCGTGGTGGAGAATATTTGAGTCACGAGTTTGGCACTCACCTAAGGAGATGTGGAATTGTTTCACAACTCACGCTGCGTGGCATACCTCAGCGAAATGGTGTGTCTGAACATCGTAATTGCACTCTATTTGATATGGTGCGATCTATGATGTCTCTTACCGACTTACCACTATCATTTTGGGGATATGCATTAGAGAGTGCCGCATTGACTTTAAATAGGGGACCGTGTAAGTCCATTGAGACGACACCGTATGAATTATGGTTTCGAAAGAAACCTAAGCTGTCGTTTCTAAAATTTTGGGGATGTGATGCTTATGTGAAGAAACTTCAACTTGAGAAGCTTGAACCCAAAGCAGAAAAGTGCGTCTTCATAGGATACCCCAAAGAAATTGTTGGCTATACCTTCTACCTTAGATCCGAAGGCAAAGTCTTTGTTGCCAAGAATGGATCCTTTCTAGAGAAAGAGTTTCTCTTGAGAGAAGTAAGTGGGAGGAAAATAGAACTTGATGAGGTAATTGTACCTCCACTCGAACCGAGTAGCACAGCACGGGAAGTTGTTTCTGTGGAGCCTGCACCGGCTGGAGAGGAAGTTAATGATGATGATCATGAAACTTCAGCTCAAGTTGCTATTGAACCTCGAAGGTCCACAAGGACACGTTTCGCACCAGAGTGGTACGGCAGCCCTGTCTTGGAGATCATATTCTTGGACAACGGTGAACCTTCGAACTATGACGAAGTGATGGCGGGCCCGCATTCCAACAAATGGCTTGAGGCCATGAAATCCGAGATAGGATCCATGTATGAGAACAAACTATGGACTTTGGTGGACTTTCCCGATGATCGGCGAGCCATAGAAAATAAATGGATCTTTAAGAAGAAGACTGACGCGGATGGTAATGTGACCATCTATAAGGCTCGGCTTGTCGCTAAGGGTTATCGACAAGTTCAAGGAGTTGACTACGATGAGACTTTATCACCTGTAGCGATGCTGAAGTCCGTCCGAATCATGTTAGCAATTGTCGCATTTTATGATTATGAGATGTGGCAAATGGACGTCAAAACAGCATTCCTTAACGGTTTCCTTAAGGAAGAATTGTATATGATGCAGCCAAAAGGTTTTGTCGATCCTAAGAATGCTAACAAGGTATGCAAGCTCTAGCGCTCCATTTATGGGCTAGTGCAAGCATCTCGGAGTTGGAACATTCGCTTTAATGAGGTGATTTAAGCGTTTGGATTTATACAGGTTTATGGAGAACCCTGTATTTACAAGAAAGTGAGTGCGAGCTCTGTAGCATATCTTTATTATATGTCGATGACATATTGTTGATGGGAAATGATATAGAACTTTTGGAAAGCATAAAGGCCTACTTGAATAAGTGTTTTTCAATGAAGGACCTTGGAGAAGCTGCTTACATATTAGGCATCAAGATCTATAGAGATAGATCGAGATGCCTCATAGTTCTTTCACAAAGCACATACCTTGACAAGATACTGAACAAGTTCAATATGGATCAGTCCAAGAAGGGGTTCTGGCCTGTGTTATAGGGTGTGAGATTGAGTACGACTCAATGCCCGACCACGATAGAGGATAGAGAAAAGATGAGTGTCATCCCCTATGCTTCAGCCATAGGCTCTATTATGTATGCCATGTTGTGTACCAGACCTGATGTGAACCTTGCCATAAGTTTGGTAGAGAGGTACCAAAGTGATCCCGTAGCGGAACACTGGACAACGGTCAAGAATATCCTAAAGTACCTGAAAAGTACCAAGGACATGTTTCTCGTATATGGAGGTGCCGAAGAGCTCATCGTAAAGGGTTATGTCGATGCTAGCTTCAACACAGATCCTGATGACTCCAAGTCACAAACCGGATACGTGTATATTTTGAACGGAGGGGCAGTCAGCTGGTGCAGCAACAAGCAAAGCGTCATGGCGGCATCTACATGTGAAGTGGAGTATATAGCTTCTTCGGAAGCAAGAAAGGAAGGAGTCTGGATGAAGGAGTTCATCACCAATCTAGGAGTAATTCCCAATGTGTCGGGCTCGATGACTCTATTCTGTGACAACATTGGAACTATTGCCCTTCCCAAGGAGCCCATGTTTCACAAGAAGACAAGACACATCAAGCGCCACTTCAACTCCATTCGTGATTACATTCAGGAGGGAGATATAGAAATTTGTAAAGTACATACGGATCTGAATGTCGCAGATCCGTTGACTAAACCTCTCTCACGAGCAAAACATGATCAACACCAGAACTCTATGGGTGTTCGATACATCACAATGTAACTAGATTATTGACTCTAGTGCAAGTGGGAGACTGTTGGAATATGCGCTAGAGGCAATAATAAAATGGTTATTATTGTATTTCCTTGTTCATGATAATTATCTATTGTTCATGCTATAATTGTGTTAACCGGAAACCGTAAGACAGATGTGAATACATAGACCATAACATGTCCCTAGTGAGCCTCTAGTTGGCTAGCTCGTTAATCCATGGATGGTCACGGTTTCATGACCATGGACATTGGATGTCGTTGATAATGGGATCACATCATTAGGATAATGATGTGATGGACAAGACCCAATCCTAAGCATAGCAAAAGATCGTGTAGTTCGTCTGCTAAAGCTTTTCTAATGTCAAGTATCGTATCCTTAGACCAAGAGATTGTGCAACTCCCAGATACCGTAGGAATACTTTGGGTGTGCCAAATGTCACAACGCAACTAGGTGGCTATAAAGGTATACTAGGGGTATCCCCGAAATTATCTGTTGGGTTGGCACGAATCGAGACTAGGATTTGTCACTCTGTGTGACGGAGAGGTATCTTTGGGCCCACTCGGTAAGACATCATCATAATGAGCTCAATGTGACTAAGGAGTTAGCAATGGGATGATGTGTTATAGAATGAGTAAAGATACTTTTTGGTAACGAGATTGAACAAGGTATAGGGATACCGACGATCGAATCTCGAGCAAGTAACATACCGATAGACAAAGGGAATTGTATACGGGATTGATTGAATCCCCGACATCGTGGTTCACCCGATGAGATCATCGTGGAGCATGTGGGAGACAACATGGGTATCCAGATCCCACTGTTGGTTATTCACCGGATAGGTGTCTCGGTCATGTCTACATGCCTCCCTAACCCGTAGGGTCAACACACTTACGGTTCGATGATGCTAGGGTTATATTGGAATAGTGTATGTGGTTATCGAAGGTTTTTTGGAGTCCCGGATGAGATCCCAAATGTCACGAGGAGTTCTGGAATGGTCCGGAGGTAAAGATTCATATATAGAAAGTGAGGTTTTGGCAATCAGAAGTGTTTTGGGCATCACCGGTAATGTACCGGGACCACCGGAAGGGTTCCGGGGGTCCACCGTGTGGGACCACCAACACCAGAGGGCTGCGTGGGCTGAAGGTGGGAGGGAACCAGCCCTAGGTGGTCTGGTGCACCTCCCACGAGGGCCCAAGTTGCAACAAAAGTGGGAGGGGGCAAACCCTAGGCGCAGATGGGCCCTAGGCCCACCTAGGGCGCCGCCCCTCCTCTCCCCTCTCTTGGCCGCGGCCCTAGACCCATCTAGGGTTGGCCGCCGGCCCTAGGGTGGGAATCCTAGGGGCTGTGCACCCCTCCTCCTCCTCCTATATATAGTGGAGCTCTTGGGGCTGTCGAGGACACGCATCTCTCTCTCTCGGCGCAGCCCTACCCCTCCTCCTCGTCCTCCGTAGTGCTTGGCGAAGCCCTGCCGGAGTACCACACAACTCCACCATCACCACGCCGTCATGCTGCCGGAGCTCTCCCTCAACCTCTCCTTCCTCCTTGCTGGATCAAGGCATAGGAGACGTCATCGGGCTGCACGTGTGTTGAACGCGGAGGCGCCGTTGTTCGACACTTAGATCGGAATCCACCGCGATCTGAATCGCTGCGAGTACGACTCCACCAACCGCGTTCTAGTAACATTTCCACTTTGCGATCTTCAAAGGTATGAAAATGCACTCCCCCCACTCATTGCTGGTTTCTCCATAGATTGATCTTGGTGACACGTAGGAAAATTTTGATTTACCACTACTTCTCCCAACACTTAGATGGTTGTACCTCTATGTTCTTCAATACCATGATCACCGTGATTCCCGCGGTGATCTATATTATGTAATCACTCTTTGCAGTGTGTTTGTTGGGATCCGACTAATTGTGGGTTTATGTTTAGATTATTCATGTAAATACATTGAATCCTTATTGGTATTTATATGCATGATTGTCATAACTTCGTAATGCTCTCCGATCTATCGGTTTGGTTTCGCCAACTAGATTGATTTATCTTTGGCGGGAATTGTGAGTTGTAGTGGGTTCAACCTTGCACTGCTCAATCCTAGTGATAGAAAGGGGCATGACACATATTGTATTGCTGCCACTAAGGGTAAACCGATGGGGTTCATTTATATTAATTGGATTTACTTCGTCTACATCATGTCATCATCCTCCAAGCATTACTTTTTTTTACTTAATACTCTAGATGCATACTGGATAGCGGTTGATGGGCAGAGTAATAGTAGTAGATGCAGGCAAGAGTCGGTCTACTTGTTTACGAACGGGACACCAATATACATGGTCATTGTCATGAATAAATATTGCATGACTATGCGCTTTTATATCACTTGCCCAATAGTAATTTGTACTTGTCGAGACCCCGATCCTAAGCCATAAGAATCCAGCATGTAACACATCACATCAGTTTGCGGTCTCACGCACGGTTATCTCCACGGCTGCCACCTTACCTGGGCCGGGACCGTTTGCGTCTTTTGACTCACGTATGTGATAATGTCGCTAGCATTCAAATGTCAAAGAACCCGGGCTGACATGGCTAATCGTGGAACCCAAGTGGCACATCCGTACAGGGACAGGCATACGTAACCCAGCAATGGAGGTGTCGATCTCTAGCGTGTGTAGACGAGTCATAGCAAGCTACAAGGACTCCATTACGCCGTGGGGCATAAATGCCATCACTGCACGTAGACGAGTCGTAGCAGGCTACAGGGACTCCATTACACTGCGAGACATTTCCCCGAAGGGACAGACACATCAGCAAAGAAGGATACATGCCGGTCAATCAATGTGTCCGGAGTAGTAGCAAGCTACCAAGGCTCGGTCGAAGCACAAAGAGGCAGTTCCCCGTAAAGAGTACTACTAAAGGCACACAACTAGGTGTCGGACCCCATACATACCGTTGCACGTCACACGTACGCACGACATGCCCGATATGCATAGATACAACTATGGCATCACAACATAACCATACAACATTACAACATTTATTTAGAAGGCTCGGAAGAGCCAATACAATAGATGTTACAATCAGGGGTCACAAGACCCAACATTCAGAGCATTCAAACAAGCAAGCGGAAGTTAAACATGTCTGGGTACAGACATCTAGAAAAGTGGCTAGAGGAGCCTGAAAAGCTATAACGACCCTACCATAGGAACCAGACCTCTGTCTGGGATTCCCAAGCTAACCCGGTCAACATCGAACTTCACGTTGAAACGATCACTAATGAGACTGACGTCTCCTCTGCAAAAACATAAATTAAGCAAACGTGAGTACAAGAGTACTCAGCAAGACTTACATCAGAACTAACAACATATGCACAAGTATCAATGAAGGGGGTTGTGGAGTTCATTGCAGCAAGCCCGCTTTGACTCTTGGCTAACCTATACTACGACTACAAGTGCTTTCTTTGAGGTTAGATAGCGCACACGAGTCCACATATTCACCAATCAATACACCACTATGGATCCACTTCCGTCTCCCTACGAGAAGGCCATCCATAACACTCACGCTTATCTTGCGTATTTTAGAGTATCCACTTTCATTTATGTATGAACCACATAAGTTCTCCAAGTAGTCCATATCCGAGGACGCGGCTATTCGAACAGATTGTTTCACCCTGCAGGGGTATACTTCTTCACACATGCTCTCGTCACTTAGCACCATATGCACGTCATGCATCTCGGCAACCTTCAAGCGGAAGCACTGGCGTGGGCGTCGGCCATGACCGTCAACCACACAAGACCCTAGTCCAGGTTTATCGCCTATCCGAGGTTGAACCCGCACGGAAATCCGGCCGAAGTTTCCGTTACAGCCTCAAACGATGTGCGCAGGGTTCCCAAGCCCACCGTTCGGGTTCCACTTGGTACACCGTGCCACTGTGTCTGTACCGCATCATAGTCCACCCCGTCGGGCAGCACTATACACGGCCGCCAACACTTTCCCTACAAACACCAGAAACTAGTTGCAACTCCTGGACAGAGGTCTAGGCGATTAATAAGTCGAGCGGGGTCATATTTCAGGGCCCAATGTGTGGTAGTATCTTGTCTTGGATAACATACACAGAACTCAGTTCTTAAGGTCGGTCACGATGAGACAACTCGCCATGTACTCCTACATGACCTCTCATCGTTACCTTTACCAAATCGTGTTCACACACTTAGCTCTCACACCGCAGGACATGAACACTTCCATTCCGATCCATCACCCAGATGTATCAGACCTGATACGACACGACTCTAAGCATAGCAGGCACGGTGAGTAAGCATGCATGTATGAGTAAGCACAACAAGGCTCAAACAGTTGCTACTCATTCTAAGTGGTTTCAACTATTTACTGTGGAAAAGATAGGTCATGCAAAGGAATGGGTTCAACTACCGTTGACATGTAACAGTTGAATCGTTGTTGTCCTAATGCAGTAAAAGAGAGCAAGAGCGAGAGAGTGGGTTCATATCAGTATGCTCAAGGGGTTTTTGCTTGCCTGACAATCCTGAAGAAATACTTCTCTTCATTAGTGTCAACGTTCACATCGTCGGAACCATCGTCTACCGAGAGGGAATAACCACCAGCAAACAGAAGAAAGAACATACTCAATGCAATGCAACAATTATGATGCATGATATGACAAAGGAAGGTACTGATTTAACCTAGAGGGGTGGTTAGCCAAATTGGTTGAAGTGGAATTCAAACAAGTTTGAATTTCCAACTCCAAATGATATTTCATATATTGGCCTAATCATAAAATATCCTATTTGGTGATGTTAACTTGTTCAAACATGCATGATCATGGCATAAACAGATTCATTGGATTTTTCTGATCATTTTTCATATATAAATTATTTTCATCTGAGCTATAGATTATTTTCTATGATTTTTAGAAGTTTAGAGCATTTTCTAGAATTATTTTTAATATAGAAAATAGTTATTGCGTCATCCTGAGGTCATGCCTGCGTCAGCAGGTCAACTGGACCCGGTCCAGGTCAACTGGACACAGTCACTAATAGGTTTTAATTTTATTACTTAATATTAATTAACACATCAGGGTCCACCAGTCAGTGTCTAATTAAGTTAATTAAGCAGATTACTTATTTTTAATCTAATCCAGATTTAAACAGGGCTGGGCCCCACCTGTCATTGACCCAGGTCTAATCCCCGGTCAAAACAGAGGCTGACTCGGCTTTGACCAGCTGCGGGGCCCGCTAGTCAGCGTCTATTAGCTAGTTAATGAAGGGGGTTAGCTCCTAATGACGGATGCCCGCCGGTGGCTGAACGCCGGCGACCATCCGCGACGGCGAAGGTGCTCGGGATCGACCTACAGGCCACGGTTTCGAGCGCGGATTGCGGCTACGGCTTGCTAGCTCTCGCCCGCATCCATTGGAGGCCATGGGAGGTCGCGGGGAGGTCCGCAGAGACGGCAGAGGCGACATGGGCGGTCGTCGGAGCTCGGGTTTGCTCGGGGTTGGCGCAGAAGGGCATGGAGGGGGAACGACTAGCGGCTACGGACTCCTGTGGCCTCCAGGAGGTCACCCACAAGCTCAAACGTGAGCTTGCGGAGCCCTGGCCACGACGGCGACGAACCACGGTGGTGAGAGGTTTCCGGTCCGGCGGGGATTAGGTTCTAGAGCACAGAAATGGCCATGAGGAGAGGGGGAAAAAGAGGGAGAGGCTCACGGCGGTTCCGGAGGGAAGGCAGCAGGCTCGGGGGCCTTCAGGACGGAGCGAATCGCGGCGAGGTTCCGACAGCCACCATGGCGAGCAGAGGGAGGGTGAGAAGCAGGGGAGAGGGAGGAGAGGGAGAGAGAGGGGAGGGGTCGTCCCGATCCGGACGGCTCTGGAGAGACCTATCCCCCCTTGCACAGGCAGGCAGACGGGCAGGAGGTGGAGGCCGGCGCTCGGCGAGCTGCCACGCCTCGTCCTCCTGGCGAGGAGGAAGACGACAGGGGAGGGGGAGCTAGGCTGGGCCGGCTATGGGCCAGGTAAGCTCCCTTTTTTATATTTTATTTAGTATCTCAGTTTCTGTTTTCTTTATTCTGACATTCTTCTTTTATTTGTGAGGACAAAATACCTAGTACAAAAATACCCAATATTTTATTAAATATGGTCTGATTATTTCCAAATTTCCACAATAGGTTTGGGCATTTTTAGACAACTATCACAATTATAATGCTTTTATTAATTGTTTTCAGTAGCATTGATGAGTATTTTAAAATGCTATATTTATTTGAAAATTAAGATGTCCCCTAATATGTTGTTGCCAACATTTATCAGAAACAGTGAACATTTTTGAAAAGCATTTTGGAATCATTGAAAAATTCAATTGTTGGAATTTTATTTATTTGAGGAGGTGTTAGGGTTTGACATCCCCATTTCAATTTTCATTTGAATTCTAACATGATGACATGATGCACATACTGATGTTGATGCAAGCAAATACCAAACAACTCTAGGGCTGTGACAGTACTATGGCCCCCGGATATCCTCACAAATATATTTACAAAAACTCTAAATACCTTGCTGACATTATTTACTTTTTTTATTTTTGATTTATATTAACCAAACTATCTATCTATCACTATTATGGCTTGCAAGTAACGAGTTCAAGGGGATTGACAACCCTCTTGCCCGCGTTGGGTGCAAGTGTGTGCTCTTTTGTGTGTAAGAGCTAAAGAGGAGAAATCGCATGGTCCTCCTATTGGTTTGATAACCTTGGTTCTCACTTAGGAAAATACTTACCTCTATTTTGCTACATCATCCCCTCCTCTTCGGGGAAAATCCCAACGCAGTTCACTAGTATTAGTGGTCTAGTTCGTCTTCTCCTCTGCACCTGGCTGGTGGTGTGGAGCTACTGGCTTGGCACGAATAAAGGTGGTTGGCCCTGCTATTCTTCGAGTTTCAAATTTCTGATTTGCTTCATGTTGGCCTCCTCGATCTGGACGGCTACGAGTTCCGATCTTCCTCTCGGAGATCTCAACTATTGGTGCATGGCACCACTCGATATCTAGATCCGAAATGATCCAAACGGACGCGCCCTTATCTTCGTCTAGAGATGTTTTATGATGGTGTGGCACGAAGCTTTTTTATCTTGTCGATGCAATGGGACATGTCTAAATATAGATTTACATGCATGGACAATGGTGAAGGAAGTTAAGGTCATTGCGATTGGAGGCTTGTAATGGCGGAGAGGACTTTTGATTACAATGAAGACTTGCAGGACAAGTTTTTCCTATGTGTCGGGTGTCCGGCACTTGCAGCAGCGACCTTCGAAGGAGGGGCAGCAACACGCGTGGAAAGTAATTTTAGTGATGCTTCTCACGTAATGAGCTGTGATTTTTAGGGTGGAAACTCAATGTCTGGTCATCATTGGTTGTACGTGGCAATGGCCTTGCTAAAGGCATTGTTTTTTAGATCTCGGACTTTCTTCAGGGTGAAAACTCAAGATCCTTTATCGGGCGACGATAGTGCTTGTGCATTGTTTCCTTATTCAAGGTGTCACTTATGGAGAACCTCTTTTGTGGTTCGAGTGTTGTCTTTGGTGGTGGTTAGACCGTTGCCGTTACGAGTGTTTCATCACTACGACGGAGTCTTTGTTTATACTCTCTCTTTTTTTTATTTTTTTCTTGGCAATGTGCATCATGGATGTCTTTTGACATATCTTTGGTGCAGAGGCTTGGTGTAACTAGTATCTTCGTGATATTAATATATTCCCCTTCTCAAAAAATGGGGCGTCTAGGCTCCGCCAAAGGTGAAATTCTTTGCATAGGCTGTCTTGCAACCCGTAATAAGATTTGGACGGCGGGTAGGCTTGCTAGGAGGGGGATTGTGGACTTGTCAACGGGTGCAAGAAAGTGGAGCCGTATTTTCTTCAAATGTCGCTTCACCGTTAGGATTTGGATCCTTGTCAAAATTTGGTTTGACATCCATGTTATTGACATGACAATTTGGGGGATGTTGCACTCTCTTGCATTACAGGAGAATATGTCTAGAAACAACATCCTAATAGAAAAGCTATGGCATCCCTAGCCATGCTAGCTAGTTGGGCCATGAGTTAGAGAACCGCTCGTGTGTTTTGGTGCAAGTTAACACCAGCACCGATCATCTTCGACACCATCAAAAGTGAAGCTAGACTATGGATTATTGCATGTGCAAAAAAAATTAGGAAACATAATGCTACGAGAGTAATGGACCATTTGTAATCTTGATGGTGTGTAACAAACTCTATTATCCATTTTCATTAATGAATGGATGATGCAAAGCTTACACCTAAAAATTTTCCGAGTTCATAAGCGAGGAGCAGATACACTTTAAGAGAAACTCTAGCAGACGTGCTAAATTCTCTACCCGCAATAGCATTTTACATCTTGCCTTAAAACGATTTTGCAGGCAGTTCATCCCTGGCACAGAACAGATACCGCAAATTTTCAAATTTAGACTTAAACTACTCACTCTGGAACATGCCGGAGTTCATCACACGCAAACAAACTAAACATTAAAACCTAG
The DNA here is from genome assembly GCA_022496015.1 of Hordeum marinum. Taxonomy (NCBI): domain Eukaryota; kingdom Viridiplantae; phylum Streptophyta; class Magnoliopsida; order Poales; family Poaceae; genus Hordeum; species Hordeum marinum. The sequence continues at coordinate 272,086,272 of CM039672.1, read as the reverse complement.
CTCGATGGAGGGTCAACAACGGCTCGCAGATTCATGTGGAGGAAGTACTCGCATGCGGAGCGGTACGCCGAGCGACAGATGGTGTAGGCGATCTCGTAGTCCGCCTTCGCCGCCTCAACGCGTTCGGCGGTGCCCTCTTCACCGACCGCCACCGCCTCATTCGCGGTGTGGTGCGTTGTATCCGCCTTGCTAAGCTTCTTTGTGGTCAGTCAGAGCTGCTCGTGGAGCTCATTGAAACTCTCCCACGCATGGTTACGTTGCTGTGGGAGAGGGCACCACGACTCAACGACGAGATGGCTGCAGCTGCCGACCGCAGTTGCGCAATGGTGACCCGCAGCGGCGCCACGTCCGTGACCTTCTTCCGCCATAATCTGAGCTTGGGAGGGGAATAATGGGCCGGAATCGATCGCCGGAGCTAAGAAAGGAATTTGTGGAACGAGTGAATCTATCCTAAACTGGAACCCCAAAACACCACCCCAACCCCTAGATATAGCAACTAAACCAACGGTTTGCGGGCCGGCCGTAGATTTTTTCCTAAAATCTAAAACGTGCACACGCACCATCTGACGCTCGTGAGCGGCCGAACGCGCGTCATGCAATTGCCTCCGATCGAACGGGCAAAATTCACCAGGTGGCAACTGGTCGGGGCCTGCCGAGTCGCCCACCTGGTCCGCATGGGGTCCCACCCATCATAGACATAATTGCGCAGATAGTGGGCATGGTGGGTGGCGGTTTCGAAATTCGAGCCTCCCTTCTGTCCTATCACCCGTTCCTCCCCCTCGCTCTCTCGCCATTTCTCCCATCTACTCGCGAGTTCCCATCGTCGTCGCCGTTGCCCGGCGAGGGAGAGCCTAAGTATGGCGCAGTCGAAGGTGGCTTTCGTGAGATCTGCAAGTGGCGCGGGTATTCCCCTGTCACTCCGAGCAGTTTTGCCAGTGACGTCGAGAGCGACCGGTAGGTCCAGGGCGGGCGAAGAGGGGTCGTGGATGCTTGGGTCACGGTGAGGACGGGTGGGACGGCGAGGCGCGCGGCGACGCACTGCTGCGCGTAGAGGGGCTCACGTCGGCGAGTAGTTTGAGGACACGCGACGATGTAGTTTGGTGGGGCGGCGATGTGATGAGGTCGGCGGCGATGTCCATGATGCGCAGGAGGAATGAGCGGAGGTTGGGGGTTTCGCTGGTCGTTTGTAGGTGAGCCCCTCTGTGCGCGTTTGATTTCTCATGCCATGGGTGGTCATGTGGCCATGTTGTCGCTATGGGGGGTGGGCTGATCTATGCTTCTGGAGATGTTGGTGGTCGATTTGGTCGTTTTTCTTACTGGAGATGTTGGTTAGATGTTTGATCTATGCGTCTGCTCAAATTCGTGATGATTTTTGCGCGTCCAGGATGCTTATTGTGTGCAATTTGTTAGTAATAGTAGCCAATTTTGATGTTCAAACTAGATTGTTGGATGTTTTCAGTTGTTTTGGTGTTTGTTTTTTGTGCAACTAGGGTTACATGGGTTGTTCAACTAGTTTATAGTTGTGCAATTTTATCAGTACCAACGTAGGCTCATCGGTGTGCAATCTGGCTCTATTTATCCTATGCAAATTAGTATGACTTTGTTGTGCAATTTGTCATGAATAGTAGCCATTTTCTAATGTGGATTGGATGATTTTTCTGTTCATTTTGGTTCTTAGAGTGTGCAACTAGGATCCTTTTTGCGTGCAATTTATTAGTAATAGAAGCCACTTTCATGTTCAACCAAAGTTAATTAAATTGTTGGAAGTTTTTCAGTTGTTTTTGGTCTTATGTGTTTCTGCAACTAGGGTTATATGTGTTTCTCAACTAGTTATCTGTTGTTGTGCAATTTATGAGTTCCCAGGCTCTCTGGTGTGCAATATGGCTCTATTTTATCTGTGCAACCAGGGTTACTTTGTTGTGCAAATTATCATGAATGCTAGCCAATTTTTCATTTTGCAATACTCGACAACTGGTTGTTCTATATTGTGCAACTAGGCTGCAGTAGTTTAACAACTAGGTGTTCTATATTGTACAACTATGTTGTAGTAGTTTAACAACTAGGTGTTCTATGTTGTGCAACTAGGCTCCAGTTCCATATCAACAGATGCATTGAATGAACTCATTATGTGTCTTTTTTTTTGCAGACCAACAAAATGGATGGCAGTGAAGGGGAGGTATATCTTCATCTCTATGTGTCCTTGTTTTTGTCCCTTTTTGGTCCTTTAGTCCTACATCTGACCATCCTTTTTTTACATGCCTTTTTTATAATTGCAGGGTTTAGCTAGTCATGTTGCTTGGCAAAACGCCAAAAGGCCTGGCGTGTGCAAACCACGCAGTGTCGGTGACGACACAGAGGAAAATGATGACCAGGTTAGTATCATACCTAGGAGCATTCACCCGTTTGATATTTTTGATTTTTGTCACTGTTTTCCCTTTTTAGTGGGCTCATAGTAAATGGATTTTTGTGCTGTTTTTTTTTTGCATATATAGGTTGCTGCAAAATATTGTTTAGTAAAACAGAAGAGACGCAAGATGTCTCCAGCTCAAGGGGAAGTAGGAACAACATCTGCAACAGCTAACAATGCAAATTAGAATTATTTTTCCTCCTTTTTTTTCATTTTACACAAGTATAACAATTTGAATTGGCAATAGCGGTGTTTTCAGTTGGCATCTTTGGTAATATAGTTGCACAATAATGTTGGTTTACTTGGCATCCCTGCTATAGGTTTTGGTCCTTAGTTTTGTAGTTGTTGCCCAAGGGGAATTTAATTCAAATTGTACATAGGTATGCACAAAATACAAAATTAGTTGGCACCACCCCTCTCTTTGTGTAATCGCCATGTTTCTAACACTGCATTAGTTAGCAACACCAGTCCTTTTTGTTGGCAAGCTTAGAAAATCACTTGCACAAGAATATTACCTAACTTGCCATTTATTCAAATTTTCATTTATTCGAAATTGGTCCATAAGATCCCCAGGTGATCCAAAGATTGTAGATCGCCCATCACAGGCTGGTAGGCTAAGGGCTTCCCCAGGGAGATTAGTCAAGCTGAACAAGGCGTTGACTCCATCCCAAAAGTCAAACCTTTGTGGGAGGATGTTTGGTGGTCTTCTAAACATAGCTGATACATTGCCTACGGAGCTCACCAAGTTCCTAGTTCAGAGTTATGAACCAGTATCTGGAGAAATGGTCTTTCCAGGGAGGGGTAGAATCTGTGTTGATGCTGAGAGCGTGCATAGGGTATTTGCTCTACCAAACAGGGGTCAACGTGTGAGATACTTTGCTGATAAGGATTCTATCAGAAGGTTTAGAGATATGTTCAACATTAGTGGCAGTTCCCACCCAAAGGTGAATGAGTGGATCAAGGGGATTGGAAAGATGGGTGGAAGAACTGACAATAAATTTTGCATATCCTGGCTAGTTGTTGCTTTCAACACATTCCTAGCCCCCACAACCAGCTTGAATCTCAGTCCCAAGTGCTATGGTGTTATCCTAGAACCGAAAATTCTGGAGAATACCAACATATGCCTCTTTGTGGCAGAACACATAAACAAACAATTCCACAACATGACCAAGGACAAGCGGAATGTGTGATGTTGCCTACATCATATGGTGGTTAGTATTTTAGAATATCGAAAAATACTTAGTGTGTTTTTCTTGTGATTTGTTTCTTCAGTAGCAATTTAATAAATAAAATAGTAATGTTATTTAACCTGGTTTTGTTTGTTGTTTCTGTGGTAGGTGCTCTACCTAGACGCGCTTGTTCATGATGTGCCTATTAGCAGCTACCCCATACGAGCCAATGCATAGGACAACAACCTTATGAACAAGGTCATAAAAAAGATCTGATTTCACCAGGCGTTTTTGGAAAGCTTCAAGTTAGTTCTCGAAATTTGTTGACATCATTTCATTTCTTGCTTTTTTGCACAAAAATATGTTGGGTGTTGCAAAATTATAGAAAAGATGTTGGCACAACAACCATGCAATGCTTTTAACAACCACTGAATATTGAATTGTTTTTTTTCATGTGTGACAGTTGAAGGAGCAGTTCAGAGGGACAGAGTAGACACCACTTCTTGGTGGTTTGTTGCAAGCAAAAGATTTTGTTTCGTCCAAGTTACCGCAATCATACAACCCACAGGTTAGTTATTTTCTTTTTCCATTTTTTCAGTTGCACGTTGGCTTCTATCGTATCACCTTTGTTTGTAGTATATGTGCTTGCCACACATCATGTAACTAGTTGCACATGGTACTGAATTAACGCGGCAGGAATATAGCTGGTTGAACATCAATGAGTAGGGAAAACTGGCATGATCAGGGAAATAGTTGCACAAGTATGGCTTTATCACTTGGTATTAACTAGATTGTTTTTTAGTTATACATAGTTGTTGCACAATGAAACGGTCGAATTTTCCTTTATTTGTGCAAAACATCACATCATTTTGGCATCATCCCCTTTGTGTAGTTGCCATGTTCCTTAGTCTATTTTTGCATGCATACTAAAATTATATACTCAGTTAATGGTTGTTTATTAGCACTTTTTAGTGTATGTGGTTTCCACACATCATGTAGGCAGTTGCACATGTACTAAAGAATGACAAGTTCTTTTTCTCTTGTTGGCTATTTCTGTTTTTGTAGAAAAGGGAAAATATTGCAAGGTTGGTACATGAGGTATGCAAAACAATGATTGAACAGTTTGGCAAGTTCATAGAAGGTATTGCTGAAATTGATGGTGAGGAACCAAATCATGAACCCCCGCCAGAGCCAAAAGGGGGTAGCACAAAGACCACTCGTGGGGGACGAAGTAAGAGAAGTGGTCGAGAAAGATCGAAACAAATAGCAAAGGCCCGTGAAGAAGAAGATGATGATTCAGACGGAGATGAAGCTACTGCAGAGGAGGATCCAGAAGAGGAGGAGGAAGAGTAGCATGAATAGGAGAAGGAAGAGGACGGTGAAGAGGAGGAGGAAGAGTACGATGAAGAGAAGGAGGAAGAGGACGGTGAAGAGGAAGATGAAGACGGGGAGGAATAAGGGAAAACGGAACAAGACAGTGACAACAGTGAAGAGTTTGTTGGCAGTGATGAGGGTGAGAAGGAACAACATCAGGAGGATGGTGATGGCACAGTTAAGGGCAACAACGACACAGAAAAAAATGATGATGAACATAGCGATAGTGATGATGATGAAAAAAGCGGCGATAACAAAGATGATGATGTACCTGATGGAGGTTCACAAAGTGACAAAAATGACGACGATGACGGCAGTGATGGTGGTGGAGATTATACTGGTGGCCACACTAACACGGTTAATGATAATAGCGACCAGGATGACAGCAACAGCAAGTCAACTGACGACAACACTACACTTAAATGGTGGCTGGAAAAATACTGTCACAAAGACGATGATTCAAAAACAAAGAAGAACACAGCAGCAGTGCCAGGGGAGGGCATCAATTTGTTCGAAATCTACAAAATGAAAGACATTTGAACTGAACCTCTAGATGAGCCAAAATTTGTGTCTAATGATATTTTTGCAAGATCTAAGAGACACATTGATTACGAGAGGATACTTGAATCAAAAGCTCAAGAGTACAATATGGAGGAGGCAACAAAGGTCTTGGAATTTGTTGGGTCAAAGTCATCATACAAAAGGTTGTTGAATACCATCACTCTACCCTCTTTGCATCTTGGAAGCAAGACCATGGCTGGTCCCATACCAATTCCTCCAATAGCCAACAAACAGAAAAAGACTGTATTGCTCAAGAAAAACTTGAAGTTGCCTGAATGAAAAACTGAAACTTCGGCACAAACAACATTGACGAAACATTCAAGTGAAGCCCGTCCATTGCCAACTGCAATGGTTCTCGAGCCATCTACAGTACACCGAGAGGCAAGCATACTTGATCGCGTGCCAATTGTACCGGTTAAGGGCACCAGCCCTCATGGAGTATTTATTGATAAGGTGAAGGCTCCACAAAGGATAAAGGTTGTAAAATTTGCAAAGGGCACAAGGGGAGAAGAGCTAGCAGGGATTACAGAAAAGGTAGTTGCAAAACCCAAAATATCAACCATTGAGGAGGCCCCACAGCTTGTGACAGTTGTTGTAGTTGCACTGCCAACTAAAGCCTCCTCCATGCCAACTATTGTGCAACAGGGTGCAACCCATGCTGATCTCGTGCCAACTCAAGCAGGAACCAAAAGTGTGTTGGAAATATGCCCTAGAGGCAATAATAAAATGATTATTATTGTATTTCCTTGTTCATTATAATTTTCTATTGTTCATGCTATAATTGTGTTAACCGGAAACCGTAATACATGTGTGAATACATAGACCATAACATGTCCCTAGTAAGCCTCTAGTTGGCTAGATCGTTGATCAATAGATGGTCAAGGTTTCATGGCCATGGACATTGGATGTCGTTGATAACGTGATCACATCATTAGGAGAATGATGTGATGGACAAGACCCAATCCTAAGCATAGCACTAGATCGTGTAGTTCGTTTGCTAAAGCTTTTCAATGTCAAGTATCGTTTCCTTAGACCATGAGATTGTGCAACTCCCGGATACCGTAGGAATGCTTTGGGTGTCCCAAACGTCACAATGTAACTGGGTGGCTATAAAGGTGCACTACGGGTATCTCCGGAAGTGTCTGTTGGCTTGGCACGAATCGAGACTGGGATTTGTCACTCCGTGTGACGGAGAGGTATCTCTGGGCCCACTCGATAAGACATCATCATAATGAGCTCAATGTGACCAAGGAGTTAGTCACGTGATGATGTATTACGAAATGAGTAAAGAGACTTGCCGGTAACGAGATTGAACGAGGTATAGAGATACCGACGATCGAATCTCGGGCAAGTATCATACCGATAGACAAAGGGAATTGTATACGGGATTGATTGAATCCCCGACATCGTGGTTCATCCGATGAGATCATCGTGGAGCATGTGGGCACCAACATGGGTATCCAGATCCCGCTGTTGGTTATTGGCCGGAGAAGTGTCTCGGTCATGTCCACATGTCTCCCGAACCCGTAGGGTCTACACACTTAAGGTTCGATGATGCTAGGGTTATAGGGAAATGGTATACGTGATTACTGAAAGTTGTTCGAAGTCCCGGATGAGATCCCGAACGTCACGAGGAGCTCCGAAATGGTCCGGAGGTAAAGATTGATATATAGGAAGTCCAGTTTTGGTCACCGGAAAGTTTTCGGGCTCATCGGTATTGTACCGGGAGTGCCGGGAGGGTGCCGGAGGACCCCCGGGAGGGGTGTGACGACCATAGGACCTTGTGGGCCCTTATAGGAGGTGTTCCAGCCCTTATTGGTCTTGCCAAGACCTTCTAGAAAGGCTCATGTGGCTGGAGGAGTAGAGATAAGGGCAAAGGAGTTTGAAAAGGAGGAGATCCACCTCCCTTGTGGGAGGTGGACTCTCCCTTTGATTCGGCCGAAGCTCTCCTCCTTCGAGGAGAGTCCAAGACAGCCCTCCCTCTCCCTCCTCCTATATATACTTGAGGTTTTGGCCTTTTGATAATAGTTCTGAACTCTCTCTCTCACGGCAAAGCCCTACGTCTCTTCTTCCTCCTCCGTAGTGCTTAGGCGAAGCCCTGCCGGAATACCTTGCTACTCCACCACCACCACGCCGTCGTGCTACTGTTGGAGCTCTTCCCCAACCTATCCTTCCTCCTTTCTGGATCAAGGCGTAGGAGACGTCACCGGGCTGCACGTGTGTTGAACGCGGAGGCGCCGTTGTTCGGCGCTTAGATCGGAATCCACCGCGATCTGAATCGCTGCGAGTACGACTCCATCAACCGCATTCTTGTAACGCTTCCGCTTAGCGCTCTTCAAAGGTATGAAGATGCAATCCCTCCCCACTCATTGTTGGTTTCTCCATAGATAGATCTTGGTGACACGTAGGTAAATTTTGATTTACTACTACGTCTCCCAACAGTGGCATCATGAGCTAGGTCTATGCATAGAATCTATGCACGAGTAGAACACAAAGAAGTTGTGGGCGTCGATTTTGTTAATTTGCTTACCACTACTAGTCTTATCTTGATTCGGCGGTATTGTGGGATGAAGCAGCCCGGACCGACTTTACACGTACGCTTACGTGAGACTGGTTCCATCATTGTGTCTGTCTCTCCCACCTTAGTCGGATTGGATGCGATGAAAAGGGTCCTTATGAAGAGTAAATAGCAATTGGCATATCACGTTGTGGTTTTGGCGTAGCTAAGAAACGTTCTTGCTAGTAACCTATCGCAGCCACGTAAAAACTTGCAACTACAAATTAGAGGACATCTAACTTGTTTTTACAGCATATGCCTTGTGATGTGATATGGCCAAAGGATGTGATGTGATGCATTGTGATGTATGAGATTGATCATGTTCTTGTAATAGGATTCGCGACTTGCATGTCGATGAGTATGACAATCGACAGGAGCCATATGAGTTGTCTTATTTTATTGTATGACCTGCGTGTCAATCATAAACGCCATGTAATTACTTTACTTTATTGCTAAACGTTAGCCATAGTGGTAGAAGTAATAATTGGCGAGACAACTTCATGAAGACACAATGATGGAGATCATGATGATGGAGATCATGGTGTCATGCCGGTGACAGTGATGATCATGATGCCCCGAAGATGGAGATCAAAGGAGCAAGATGATATTGGCCATATCATGTCACTATATTGATTGCACGTGATGTTTATCATGTGTACATCTTATTTGCTTAGAACGACGGTAGTAAATAAGATGACCTCTTAATAAAATTTCAAGAAAAGTGTTCACCCTAACTATGCACCGTTGCTAAGGATCGTTGTTCCGAAGCACCACGTGATGATCGGGTGTGATAGGCTCTAACGTTCGCATACAATGGGTGTAAGCTAGATTTACACACGCGGAACACTTAGGTTGACTTGACGAGCCTAGCATGTACAGACATGGCCTTGGAACTCGGAAGACCGAAAGGTCGAACATGAGTCGTATAGAAGATACGATCAACATGGAGATGTTCACCATGGATGACTAGTCCGACTCACGTGATGATCGGACACGGGCTAGTTGACATGGATCATGTGTCACTTGGATGACTAGAGAGATGTCTATCTAAGTGGGAGTTCATTAAATAATTTGATTATGTGAACTTAATTATCATGAACTTAGTCTAAAATTATCTTTACAATCTATATTGTAGATCCAATGGCCAACGCGAATGTTACCGTAAACTTCAACGCGTTCCTAGAGAAAACCAAGCTCAAAGATGATGGAAGCAGCTATGTAGACTGGGTCCGTGGCTTGAGGATCATCCTCATAGCTTCCAAGAAATTGTATGTCCTTGATGCACCACTAGGTGACCCACCCCTTCTCCCAGTAGAGCAAGATGTTGCAAACGCTTGGCATTCTCATTGCGATGATTACTCCATTGTTCGGTGCGGCATGCTTTACAGTTTAGAACCGGGGCTCCAAAAGCGTTTTGGGCAACACGGAGCATATGAGATGTTCCAAGAGTTGAAACTGGTTTTCCAAGCTCATGCCCGGGTCGAGAGATATGACGTCTCCGACAAGTTCTTCAACTGTAAGATGGAGGAGAATAGTTCTGTCAGTGAGCACATCCTCAAGATGTCTAGGCTACACAACCGCTTGACTCAGCTGGGAGTTAATCTCCCGGATGACTCGCTCATTGACAGAATCCTCCAGTCGCTTCCACCTAGCTACAAGAGCTTTGTGATGAACTACAACATGCAAGGGATGGAGAAGTCCATTCCTGAGTTGTACTCGATGCTGAAATCAGCAGAGGTCGAGATCAAAAAGGAGCATCAAGTGTTGATGGTGAATAAAACCACTAGTTTCATGAAAGGCAAGGGTAAGAAAACTGCAAGAAGGACGGCAAAGTTGTTGCCGCGCCCGGTAAGCAAGTTGCCGGGAAGAAGAAAAACAAGAATGGACCCAAGCCTGAGACTGAGTGCTTTTATTGCAAGGGTACCGGTCACTGGAAGCGGAACTGCCCCAAGTACTTAGCGGATAAGAAGGACGGCAACATTAAAGGTATATGTGATATACTTGTTATAGATGTGTACCTAACCAGCGCTCATAGTAGCTCCTGGGTATTTGATACCGGTGTAGTTGCTCACATTTGTAACTCCAAGCAGGAGCTGCAGAATAAGCGGGGGCTGGCAAAGGACGAGGTGACGATGCGCGTCGGAATGGTTCCAAGGTCGATGTGATCGCCGTCGGCACGCTAACTCTACATCTACCTTCAGGATTAGTGTTAAACCTTAATAATTGTTATTTAGTACCAGCTTTGAGCATGAACATTGTATCTGGATCTCGCTTAATGCGAGCTGGCTACTCATTTAAATCTGAGAATAATGGTTGTTCTATTTATATGAGAGAAATGTTTTATGGTCATGCCCCGCTGGTCAATGGTTTATTTTTGATGAATCTCGAACATGATGTTACACATGTCCATAGTGTGAGTACCAAAAAGTGTAAGGTTGATAACGATAGTCCCACTTACATGTGGCACTGCCGCCTTGGTCATATTGGTGTCAAACGCATGAAGAAGCTCCATACTGATGGACTTTTGGAGTCTCTTGATTTCGAATCATTTGACACGTGTGAACCAAGCCTCATGGACAAGATGATCAAGACTCCGTTGTCCGAAACAATGGAGCGAGCAACTGACTTGTAGGAAATAATACATACCGATGTATGCGGTCCAATGAGTGTCGAGGCTCGTGGTGGCTACCGTTATGTTCTCACCCTCACTGATGACTTGAGTAGATATGGGTATGTCTATTTAATGAAACATAAGTCTGAAACTTTTGAAAGGTTCAAGGAATTTCAGAGTGAGGTAGAGAATTAACGTGACAGGAAAATAAAGTGCCTACGATCTGATCGTGGCGGAGAATATTTAAGTCACGAGTTTGGCACGCACCTAAGGAAATGTGGAATTGTTTCACAACTCACGCCGCCTGGCACACCTCAGCGAAATGGTGTGTCTGAACGTCGTAATCGCACTCTATTAGATATGGTACGATCTATGATGTCTCTTACCGACTTACCGCTATCATTTTGGGGATATGCATTAGAGACTGCCGCATTCACTTTAAATAGGGCACCGTCAAAATCCGTTGAGACGACACCGTATGAATTATGGTTGGGAAAGAAACCTAAGTTGTCGTTTCTAAAAGTTTGGGGATGCGATGCATATGTGAAGAAACTTCAACCTGAGAAGCTCGAACCCAAAGCGGAAAAGTGCGTCTTCATAGGATATCCCAAAGAGACTATTGGGTATACCTTCTACCTATGATCCGAGGGCAAAGTCTTTGTTGCCAAGAATGGATCCTTTCTCGAGAAAGAGTTTCTCTCGAAAGAAGTAAGTGGGAGGAAAATAGAACTTGATGAGGTAATTGTACCTCCACTCGAACCGGAGGGTAGCGCAGCACATGAAGTTGTTTCTGTGGAGCCTACACCGGCTGGAGAGGAAGTTAATGATGATGATCATGAAACTTCAGATCAAGTTACTATTGAACGTCGAAGCTCCACTAGGACACGTTCCTCGCCAGAGTGGTACAGCAACCCTATCCTAGAGATCATGTTGATAGACAACGGTGAACCTTCGAACTATGAAGACGCGATGGCGGGCCCGGATTCCAACAAATGGCTTGAAGCCATGAAATCCGAGATAGGATCCATGTATGAGAACAAAGTATGGACTTTGGTGGACTTGCCTGATGATAAGCGAGCCACTGAAAATAAAATGGATCTTTAAGAAGAAGACTCACGCGGATGGTAATGTCACCGTCTATAAGGCTCGGCTTGTCGCTAAGGGTTATAGACAAGTTCAAGGAGTTGACTACGATGAGACTTTCTCACCCGTAGCGATGCTGAATTCTGTCTGAATCATGTTAGCAATTGCCACATTTTATGATTATGAGATCTGGCAAATGGACGTCAAAACGGCATTCCTTAATAGCTTCCTCAAGGAAGAATTGTATATGATGCAGCCGGAAGGTTTTGTCGATCCTAAAGATGCTAACAAGGTATGCAAGCTCCAGCGCTCCATCTATGGGCTGGTGCAAGCATCTCGGAGTTGGAACATTCGCTTTAATGAAGTGATTAAAGCGTTTGGATTTGTACAAGTTTATGGAGAACCCTGTATTTACAACAAAGTGAGTGGGAGCTCAATAGCATTTCTCGTATTATATGTGGATGACATATTGATAATGGGAAATGATATAGAACTCTTGGAAAGTGTAAAGGCCTACTTGAATAAGTGTTTTTCAATGAAGAACCTTGGAGAAGCTGCTTACATATTAGGTATTAAGATCTATAGAGATAGATCAAGACACCTCATAGGTCTTTCACAAAGCACATACCTTGAAAATATATTGAAGAAGTTCAATATGGATCAGTCCAAGAAGGGGTTCTTGCCTCTGTTACAAGGTGTGAGATTGAGTACAACTCAATGCCCGACCACGGCAAAGGATAGAGAAGAGATGAGTGTCATCCCCTATGCTTCAGCCATAGGCTCTATTATGTATGCCATGCTGTGTACCAGACCTGATGTAAACCTTGCCATAAGTTTGGTAGGGAGGTACCAAAGTGATCCCGGAGCGGAACACTGGACAACGGTCAAGAATATCCTGAAGTACCTGAAAAGGACAAAGGACATGTTTCTCGTATATGGAGGTGCCGAAGAGCTCGTCGTAAAGGGTTACGTCTATGCTAGCTTCGACACAGATCCGGATGACTCCAAGTCGCAAACCGGATACGTGTATATTGTGAACGGAGGGGCAGTTAGCTGGTGCAGCAGCAAGCAAAGCGTCATGGTGGCATCTGCATGTGAAGCGAAGTACATAGCTGCTTCGGAAGCAGCAAAGGAAGGAGTCTGGATGAAGGAGTTCATCACCGACCTAGGAGTAATTCCAAGTGCGTCGGGCCCGATGACTCTATTCTGTGACAACACTAGAGCTATTGCCCTTGCGAAGGAGCCCGGGTTTCACAAGAAGACAAGACACATCAAGCGCCGCTTCAACTCCATCCGTGATTACATTCAGGAGGGAGATATAGATATTTGTAAAGTGCATACGGATCTGAATGTCGCACATCCGTTGACTAAACCTCTCTCACGAGCAAAACATGATCAACACCAGAATGCTATGGGTGTACGATTCATCACAATGTAACTAGATTATTGACTCTAGTGCAAGTGGGAGACTATTGGAAATATGCCCTACAGGCAATAATAAAATGGTTATTATTGTATTTCCTTGTTCATGATAATTGTCTATTGTTCATGCTATAATTGTGTTAACCGGAAACCATAATACAAGTGTGAATACATAGACCATAACATGTCCCTAGTAAGCCTCTAGTTGGCTAGCTCGTTGATCAATAGATGGTCACGGTTTCATAACCATGGACATTGGATGTCGTTGATAACGGGATCACATCATTAGGAGAATGATGTGATGGACAAGACCCAATCCTAAGCATAGCACTAGATCATGTAGTTCGTTTGCTAAAGCTTTTCAATGTCAAGTATCGTTTCCTTAGACCATGAGATTGTGCAACTCCCGGATACCGTAGGAATGTTTTGGGTGTGACAAACGTCACAACATAACTGGGTGGCTATAAAGGTGCACTACGGGTATCTCCGAAAGTGTTTGTTGGGTTGGCACGAATCGGGACTGGGATTTGTCACTCCGTGTGACGGAGAGGTATCTCTGGGCCCACTCGGTAAGACATCATCATAATGAGCTCAATGTGACCAAGGAGTTAGTCACAGGATGATGTATTACGTAATGAGTAAAGAGACTTGCCGGTAACGAGATTGAACGAGGTATAGAGATACCGACGATCGAATCTCGGGCAAGTATCATACCGATAGACAAAGGGAATTGTATACGGGATTGATTGAATCCCCGACATCGTGGTTCACCTGATGAGATCATCGTGGAGCATGTGGGAGCCAACATGGGTATCCAGATCCCGCTGTTGGTTATTGTCCGGAGAAGTGTCTCGGTCATGTCCACGTGTCTCCCGAACCCGTAGGGTCTACACACTTAAGGTTCGATGATGTTAGGGTTATAGGGAAATGGTATACGTGATTACCGAAAGTTTTTTGGAGTCCTGGATGAGATCCAGGACGTCATGAGGAGCTCCAGAATGGTCCGAGGGTAAAGATTGATATATAGGAAGTCCAGTTTTGGTCACCGGAAAGTTTTCGGGCTCATCGGTCTTGTACCGGGAGTGCCGGGAGGGTGCCGGAGGACCCCCGGGAGGGGTGTGACGACCATAGGACCTTGTGGGCCCTTAGAGGAGGTGTGCCAGACCTTATTGGGCTGGCCAAGACCTTCTAGAAAGGCCCATGCGGCTGGAGGAGTAGAGATAAGGGCAAAGGAGTTTGAAAAGGAGGAGATCCCTTGTGGGAGGTGGACTCTCCCTTTGATTCGGCCGAAGCTCTCCTCCTTGGAGGAGAGTCCAAGCCAGCCCTCCCTATCCCTCCTCCTATATATACTTGAGGTTTTGGCCTTTTGAGAACAGTTCTGAACTCTCTCTCTCTCTCTCTCTCTCTCACGGCATAGCCCTACCTCTCTTCTTCCTCCTCCGCAGCGCTTAGGCGAAGCCCTGTCGGAATGCCTTGCTACTCCACCACCACCACGCCATCGTGCTGCTGTTGGAGCCCTTCCCAAACCTCTCCTCCCTCCTTGCTGGATCAAGGCGTAGGAGACGTCACCAGGATGCACGTGTGTTGAACGCGGAGGCGCCGTTGTTCGGCGCTTAGATCGGAATCCACCGCGATCTGAATCGCTGCGAGTATGACTCCATCAACCGCGTTCTTGTAAAGCTTCCGCTTAGCGATCTTCAAAGGTATGAAGATGCAATCTCTCCCCACTCGTTGCTGGTTTCTCCATAGATAGATCTTGGTGACACGTAGGAAAATTTTGATTTACTACTACGTCTCCCAACAAAGTGTTGGTTCATCAGCAGGAACATCAATGAATGCCCAACCTGTTCCACTACCAACTTTTCAAGCCACACTGTCACAAGAGGAGGTTTTTAATGTTGTGAGCAGATGCATGCCGCCAAGACCTCCACCCAAAGTTCTTTTGCGTGCAAAGTCAGCTAGAGATGTGGAGCATGTGTTGCAAGGACAGTAGAATACTGACCAGCCGTTATGTAGATCAAGTTCAGCAACCTATCATGGCGATGGGTTCATTGATGCCCCATCTTTTGATTTGGGAATAAATGACGACGCAAATCCCAAATCTGTTGCGGATGCTACACAACCATAAATATGCTTGACACAAGGAAAGGCATCCCCTCCAAAGACTGCTGAAGTTGACATTGTTGATGTTTGGGACACAGCCACACTAGAAGAGGCATGTGCTATAGCTGACATGGTTGAAGCAAGTAAGGGGAAAGCTTATCCATTGGATGGCAGCGCGTCACCGGAGTTGCACACACCTGTTGTTGTTGTTGACACGGATGGTTGAGGAACTAGCACATCAAGACCGCCCGTGCCACGGCGAGTGAGGAGGGTAATCCGACCCGGTGCTCAGCAAAGGTCTCCCTTTATTGACTACAATAAGAAGAGGTCATTCATTTGCACTGAAGCAATGAACAAGTTGTATGCTGAAATTGTTTACTAGGTTAGGAACACTCCTGGGGCAGACGTATAAGCTTCCAGGTACACCAAAATTCACTCGCCAAATTTGTATGCTTAGTTAGTTTTATGAGTATCTTTTTATGGCAGAGCTAGTAGCTTACCTTCTGTCTGTTTGCACATCAAAGTTCAGTTTGTTGCACAAATCTACATTTCAAGTTGCACATCATTTCTTCATAACTTGTCAACAAAATACGAGACAAAACTAACCAACTGCTTTCTTCTTTTTGCCTTTTCTGAAAACCCAGCACTGAAATCATTAACTATGACGGGTTCTACATCACCCTAAAGGAATTAGTGGATTCCATGAAGCCCAATCAATGGTTATCAAGCATGGTTACTGAGATTGGAATCATTCACACAATCAAAACCATACCACCAGGATCAAACAAGGTCATCATGCCATTAAGGGTTGTTGTAAGTCTTCTTTTTTAACTCTCTGACCAAGCCATGTCTTTTTAGAATGTCCAATGAAAACTTAACATTGGCAAGTCAAGGATCAATAATTTCTTGACCTTTGATGAAAAGTTGCATGTATTTTCAGGTTGTTTCAGTACAACCAATGGATCAATGTTTTCTTATTTTTCTCTTTTTTATAGTAAGTTGCACTTGATATTACAAAAGTTGGCCAGCACAACAAAGTTGGTTGCACTATTTTGGCATTGCAGTTGTTCTTCTGTATTTTTTGAACTTATCATGCACACTTATCTTCTCTTTTTGCAGACAAAGCTACAGCAAGGCATATACAATGTCTTTGATATTAGTAAGAAATTTGAGAAGTCAAATGGCCTCGACAAATGCACACCCCAACATAAAATATTTTCCATGACGGTTGATTCCTATGAACGGGGCAAAGGGCATGTTATACATGTTGGTCATATAGGTTGTGTCCATCGATATGCAGTCATGGTATGCCTCGGCATAAGCTTTCCTTGCCAAACCATCAACCCAAAAAATGTTAACAACTCTGTCCTCTTCATCATATTTCACCTTGTAGAAGAAATCTGGGTCTATTTTCTGAATATCCTTGAAGTGTGCAATTGTTTCAATCATATCACCCTCTTTAGTGCCATCCTTACGGAAGCTTGTGCAAAGGTTTGTTATTGCTTTAGGGTCATAAGGAACCATCAACTCCGAGCCATAGAAATCCGACATCACATGCATCATACGTCCTGGAAAAAAACCAAAGAAAGCAATTGATTTTATAAACTAGATATTTCTGCACAGTATTGAAATCAAGTTGCACATGTGGCTTTGTTTTCATAAACATCTTGCACAACTCTTGTTATGTGTAGTTGGACAATCATATAGATCATGTAGTTTCTATTTTTTATTTGAGCTCTCCATTTCCTGATTTTATTTTGATTATTTTACATTAATTGCACAATAACATCACTAATTTGCACACTACACACATCTAGTTGCATAGTTTTTAATTATGCAATCGCAAAAACACATTGAACAAAACTGGAAGTCTTTCTCATTTTTCTGATTTCTTTTTGGGTTTTTTACATTAATTGCACAATAACATAACTAATTTGTACACCACACAGATCTAGTTGCACACCTTTAAGTTATGCAATTGCACATACACATAGAACATAACTGGAATTTTTTTCTAAAAACAAGAAATAGAAGAGTCAAGAACTCACCTCTACTTAGGTTGCAGTTGTACAAAATTCGCAAAAATTATGCCTCTTCTTGAGGTATGCCTCGATGAGACCTCAAATATTTGTGCAGTGATGGATTGTTGACTAGTGAATGGTTGTGATCACAAACAAAGTGAATTATCTCCCACCATCCAACTATCAGCTTGATCAGCATTTTTGCCTTCCACCCAGTCTGCTTTGTTGTCTCACATTTCCTTTTCTTCTTCTTCTTTTGGTTGCCTGTAGCTCCTTCTTCTATAAAAACTAGTGGCTCTTCATCTATCTCTTCATCACCACTGTTTGGTTTGGGATCTGGTATAGGATCAAGGTGTTGGGGAACATAGTAGTAAATCAAAAAAATCCTATGTGTCACCAAGATCAATCTATGAAGAAACCAGCAACGAGCAAGGGGGAGTGCATCTTCATACCTTTGAAGATCGCAAAGTGGAGGTGTTACTAGAATGCGGTTGGTGGAGTCATACTCGAAGCGATTTAGATCGCGGTCGATTCCGAACCAAGCGCCGAACAACGACGCCTCCGCGTTCAACACACGTGCAGCCCAATGACATCTCCTACGCCTTCATCCAGCAAGGAGGAAGGAGAGGTTGAGGGAGACCTCCGGAAGCACGACGGTGTGGTGATGGTGGATCTGCGTGGTACTCCGGCAAGGCTTCACCAAGCGCTACGGAGGACGAGGAGGAGGAGGGGTAGGGCTGCACCGAGAGAGAGATATGTTGTGTGGGCAGCCCCAAAACCCTCACTATTTATAGGAGGAGGGGAGGAGGGTCCGCACCCTCTAGGGTTCCCACCCTAGGGGGTGCGGCAGCCCTAGATGGGACTTGTGGCCGGCGGCCAAGAGGGGAGAAAGGGGGGCATGCCCTAGGGTGGGCCTAGGGCCAATCTGCGCCTAGGGTTTGCCCACTCTCCTCCTTTGCTGCGCCTTGGGCTAAGGTGGGAGGCGCACCAGCCCACCTAGGGGCTGCTTCCCTCCCACTCTCGGCCCATATAGCCTTCCGGGGCCGGTGGCCCCTCTCGGTGGAACCCCAGAACCCTCCCGATGGACCCTCAGAACCATTCGGGTGGTCCTGATACGTTACCGGTGATGCCCGAAAAACTTCTGGTGACCAAATCCTCACTTCCTATATATGAATCTTTACCTCCATACCATTCCGGAACTCCTCGTGATGTCTGGGATCTCATCCAGGACTGCGAACAACATTTGGTAACCACATACACAATTTCCCTATAACCCTAGTGTCATCGAACCTTAAGTGTGTAGACCCTACGGGTTCGGGAGGCATGTAGACATGACCAAGACACCTCTCTGGTCAATAAGCAACAGCGGGATCTGGATACCCACGTTGGCTCCCACAATGTCCATGATGATCTCATCGGATGAACCATGATGTCGGGGATTCAATCAATCCCGTATACAATTCCATTTGTCTATCGATATGTTGCTTGCCCGAGATTCGATCGTCGGTATCCCTATTCCTTGTTCAATCTCATTACCGGCAAGTCTCTTTACTCATTCCGTAACACATCATCCCATGGCTAACGCCTTAGTCACATTGAGCTCATTATGATGATGTCTTACCGAGTGGGCCTAGAGATACCTCTCCGTCACACGGAGTGACAAATCCCAGTCTCGATTCGTGCCAACCCAACAGATACTTTCGGGGATACCCATAGTGTACCTTTATAGCCACCCAGTTACGTTGTGATGTGTAGCACACCCAAAGTATTCCTATGGTATCTGGGAGTTGCACAATCTCATGGTCTAAGGAAATGATACTTGACATTAGAAAAGTTTTAGCAGACAAACTACACGATCTTGTGCTATGCTTAGGATTGGGTCTTCTCCATCGCATCATTCTCCTAATGATGTGATCCTGTTATTAACGACATCCAATTTCCATGGTCATGAAACCGTGACCATCTATTGATCAACGAGCTAGCCAACTAGAGGCTCACTAGGGTCATGTTGTGGTCTATGTATTCACACATGTATTACGGTTTCCGGTCAATGCAATTATAGCATGAACAATAGACAATTATCATGAACAAAGAAATATAATAATAACCATTTTATTATTGCCTCTAGGGCATATTTCCAACAGTCTCCCACTTGCACTAGAGTCAATAATCTAGTTAAATTGTGATGTATCGAACACCCATAGAGTTCTGGTGTTGAACATGTTTTGCTCGTGAGAGAGGTTTAGTCAACGCATCTGCGACATTCAGATCCGTATGTACTTTACAAATATCTATATCTCCTTCCTGAATGTAATCACAAATGGAGTCAAAGCGGCGCTTGATGTATCTTGTCTTCTTGTGAAACCTGGGCTCCTTGGCAAGGGCAATAGCTCAAGTGTTGTCACAGAATAGAGTCATCGGGCCCGACGCATTGGGAATCACTCCTAGGTCGGTGATGAACTCCTTCATCCAGACTCCTTCCTTTGCTGCTTCCGAAGCAGCTATGTACTCCGCTTCACATGTAGATGCCGCCACGACGCTTTGCTTGCTGCTGCACAAGTTGACTGCCCCTTCGTTCAAAATATACACGTATCTGGTTTGTGACTTGGAGTCATCCGGATCTATGTCGAAGCTAGCATCAACGTAACCCTTTACGATGAGCTCTTCGGCACCTCCATATACGAGAAACAAGTACTTCGTCCTTTTCAGGTACTTCAGGATATTCTTGACCGCTGTCCGGTGTTCCGCTCCGGGATCACTTTGGTACCTCCCTACCGAACTTATGGCAAGGTTCACATCAGGTCTTGTACACAGCATGGCATACATAATAGAGCCTATGGCTGAAGCATAGGGGATGACACTCATCTTTTCTCTATCCTTTGCCGTGGTCGGGCATTGAGTCGTACTCACTCTCACACCCTGTAACATAGGCAAGAACCCCTTCTTGGACTGATCCATATTGAACTTCTTCAGTATCTTGTCAAGGTATGTGCTTTGTGAAAGACCTATGAGGCATCTCGATCTATCTCTATAGATCTCGATGCCTAATATGTAAGCAGCTTATCCAAGGTCCTTCATTGAAAAACACTTATTCAAGTAGGCCTTTATGCTTTCCAAAAGTTCTATATCATTTCCCATCAACAATATGTCATCCACATATAATATGAGACATGCTAAGAGCTCCCACTCACTTTCTTGTAAATACAAGGTTCTCCATAAACCTGTATAAATCAAAACGCATTAATCACCTCACTAAAGTGAATGTTCCAACTCTGAGATGCTTGCATCAGCCCATAGATGGAGCGCTGAAGCTTGCATACTTTGTTAGCATCTTTAGGATCGACAAAACCTTCCAGTTGCATCATATACAGTTCTTCCTTAAGAAAACCATTAAGGAATGTCGTTTTGACGTCCATTTGCCAGATCTCATAATCATAAAATGCGGCAATTGCCAACATGATTCAGACGAACTTCAGCATCGCTACGGGTGAGAAAGTCTCATCATAGTCAATTCCTTGAACTTGTCGATAACCCTTAGCGACAGGACGAGCCTTATAGACGGTCACATTACCATCCGCGTCAGTCTTCTTCTTAAAGATCCATTTATTTTCTATGGCTCCCCGATCATTGGGCAAGTCCACCAAATTCCATACTTTGTTCTCATACATGGATCCTGTCTCGGATTTCATGTCTTCAAGCCATTTGTTGGAATCCGGGCCCGCCATCGCTTCTTCATAGTTCGAAGGCTCACCATTGTCCAACAACATGATCTCCAGGACAGGGTTGTCATAGCACTCTGGTGTGGAACGTGTCCTTGTGGACCTTCGAGGTTCAATAGCAACTTGATCTGAAGTTTCATGATCATCATCATTAACTTCCTCTCCAGCCGGTGCAGGCTCCACAGAAACAACTTCCTATGTTGCGCTACTCTCCGGTTCGAGTGGAGGTATAATTACCACATCAAGTTCTATTTTCCTCCCAATTACTTCTTTCGAGAGAAACTCTTTCTCTTGAAAGGATCCATTCTTGGCAACAAAGACTTTGCCTTAGGATCTGAGGTAGAAGGTATACCCAACTATTTCTTTGGGGTATCCTATGAAGACGCACTTATCCGCTTTGGGTTCGAGCTTCTCAGGTTGAAGTTTCTTCACATAAGCATCGCATCCCCAAACTTTCAGAAACGACAGCTTAGGTTTCTTTCCAAACCATAGTTCATACGGTGTCGTCTCAACGGACTTAGACGGTGCCCTATTTAAAGTGAATGCGGCAGTCTCTAATGCATATCCCCAAAATGATAGTGGTAAGTCGGTAAGAGACATCATAGATCGCACCATATCCAATAGAGTGCGATTACGACATTCAGACACACCATTTCGCTGAGGTGTGCCAGGCGGTGTGAGTTGTGAAACAATTCCACATTTCCTTAGGTGCGTGCCAAACTCGTGACTCAAATATTCTACGCCATGATCAGATCGGAGGCACTTTATTTTCCTGTCACGTCGATTCTCTACCTCACTATAAAATTCCTTGAAGTTTTCAAAGGTTTCAGACTTGTGTTTCATTAAGTAGACATACCCATATCTGCTTAAGTCATCAGTGAGGGTGAGAATATAACGGTAGCCACCGCGAGCCTCAACGCTCATTGGACCGCATACATCGGTATGTATTATCTCCAACAAGTCAGTTGCTCGCTCCATTGTTCCGGAGAACGGAGTCTTGGTCATCTTGCCCATGAGGCGTGGTTTGCACGTGTCGAATGATTCAAAATCAAGAGACTCCAAAAGTCCATCAGCGTGGAGTTTCTTCATGCGTTTGACACCAATATGACCAAGGTGGCAGTGCCACATGTAAGTGGGACTATCGTTATCAATCATACATCTTTTGGTACTCACACTATGAACATGTGTAACATCACGTTCGAGATTCATCAAAAATAAACCACTGACCAACGGGGCATGACCATAAAACATTTCTCTCATATAAATAGATAAGTCATTATTCTCATATTTAAATGAGTAGCCATCTCGCATCAAGCGAGATCCAGATACAATGTTCATGCTCAAGGCTGGTACTAAATAACAATTATTAAGGTTTAACACTAATCCCGAAGGTAGATGTAGAGGTAGCGTGCCGACGGCGATCACATCAACCTTGGAACCATTCCCGACGCGCATCGTCACCTCATCCTTCGCCAGTCTCTGCTTATTCCGCAGCTCCTGCTTGGAGTTACAAATGTGAGAACCTGCACCGGTATCAAATACCCAGGAGCTACTACGAGTGTTGGTAAGGTACACATCAGTAACAAGTATATCAAATATACCTTTAATGTTGTAGGCCTTCTTATCCGCTAAGTACTTGGGACAGTTCCGCTTCAAGTGACTGGTACCCTTGTAATAAAAACACTTAGTCTTAGGCTTGGGTCCATTCTTGTTCTTCTTCCCAGCAACTTGCTTACCGGGCGCGGCAACTGCTTTGCCGTCCTTCTTGAAGTTCTTCTTACCCTTGCCTTTCTTGAAACTAGTGGTCTTATTGACCATCAACACTTGATGTTCCTTTTTGATATCGACCTTCGCTGATTTCAGCATCGAGTACAACTCACGAATGGACTTCTCCATCCCCCGCATGTTGTAGTTCATCACAAAGCTCTTGTAGCTAGGTGGAAGCGACTGGAGGATTCTGTCAATAACTGAGTCATCCGGAAGATTAACTCCCAGCTAAGACAATCGGTTGTGCAACCCAGACATTTTAAGTATGTGCTCGCTGAAAGAACTATTTTCCTCCATCTTACAACTGAAGAACTTGTCGGAGACATCATATCTCTCAACCCGGGCATGAGCTTGGAAAACCATTCTTAGCTCTTGGAACATCTCATATGCTCCGTGTTGCTCAAAACGCTTTTGGAGCCCCGGTTCTAAGCTCTAAAGCATGCCGCACTGAACCAGGGAGTAATCATCACTACGCGACTGCCAGGCGTTCATAACGTCTTGAGTTGCTGGGAAAACGGGTGCGTCACCTAGCGGTGCATCAAGGACATATAATTTCTTGGAAGCTATGAGGATGATCCTCAAGCTACGGACCCAGTCCATATAGTTGCTTCCATCGTCTTTTAGCTTGGTTTTCTCTAGGAACGCGTTGAAGTTGAGGGCAACATTAGCGTGGGCCATTGGATCTACAATATAGATTATAAAGACAATTTTAGACTAAGTTCATGATAATTAAGTTCACATAATCAAATTATTAATGAATTCCCACTTAGACATCTCTCTAGTCATCCAAGTGACACATGATCCACGTCAACTAGCCCGTGTCCGATCATCACGTGAGACGGACTAGTTACCAATGGTGAACATCTCCATGTTGATCGTATCTTCTATACAACTCATGTTTGACCATTCGGTCTCCCATGTTCCGAGGCCATGTCTGTACATGCTAGGCTCGTCAAGTCAACCTAAGTGTATTGCGTGTGTAAATCTGGCTTACACCCGTTGTATGCGAACGTTAGAACCTATCACACCCGATCATCATGTGGTGCTTCGGAACAACGAACCTTAGCAACGGTGCACAGTTAGGGAGAACACCTTTCTTGAAATTTTAGTGAGAGATCATCTTATTTAAGCTACCATCGTTCTAAGAAAATAAGATGTAAACATGATAAACATCACATGCAATCATATAGTCACATGATATGGCCAATATCATCTTGGTCCTTTGATCTCCATCTTCGGGGCACCATGATCATCACTATCACCGGCACGACACCATGGTCTCCATCATCATGATCTCCATCATCGTGTCTTCATGAAGTTGTCTCGCCAACTATTACTTTTACTACTATGACTAATGGTTAGCAATAAATTAAAGTAATTACATGGCGTTTTTTATTGACACACAGGTCATACAATAAATTCAGACAACTCATATGGCTCCTGCCGGTTGTCATACTCATCGACATGCAAGTCATGAATCCTATTACAAGAACATGATCAATCTCATACATCACATATATCACATCACATCCTTTGGCCATATCACATCACACGACATATGCTGCAAAAACAAGTTAGACGTCCTCTAATTGTTGTTGCAAGTTTTTACGTGGTTGCTATAGGTTTCTAGCAAGAACGTTTCTTACCTACGCAAAAACCACAACGTGATATGCCCATTTCTATTTACCCTTCATAAGGACCCTTTTCATCGAATCTGATCCGACTAAAGTGGGAGAGATAAACACCCGCTTGCCACCTTATGCAACAAGTGCATGTCAGGCGGTGGAACCAGTCTCACATAAGTGTACGTGTAAAGTCGGTCCGGGCCGCTTCATCCCACGGTACCACCGAATCAACATAAGACTAGTAACGGCAAGCAAATTGACAAAATCGACGCCCACAACAACTTGTGTTCTACTCGTGCATAGATTCTACGCATAGACCTAGCTCTGATACCACTGTTGGGGAACATAGTAGTAAATCAAAAAAATTCCTACGTGTCACCAAGATCAATCTATGGAGAAACCAGCAACGAGCGAGGGGGAGTGCATCTTCATACCTTTGCAGATCGCAAAACGGAAGCGTTACAAGAAGCGGTTGGTGGAGTCGTACTCACAGCGATTCAGATCGTGGTCGGTTCCGATCTAAGCGCCGAACAACGACGCCTCCGCGTTCAACATACCTGCAGCCCGATGACGTCTCCTACGCCTTGATCCAGCAAGGAGGAAGGAGAGGTTGAGGGAGAGCTCTGGCAGCACCACGGCGTGGTGACGGTGGAGCTACGTGGTACTTCGGTAGGGCTTCGCCAAGCGCTACCGAGGACGAGGAGGAGGAGGGGTAGGGCTGCGCCGAGAGAGAGAGAGAGAGAGAGAGAGAGAGATTGTGTGGGCAGCCCCAAAACCCTCACTATTTATAGGAGGAGGGGAGGAGGGTGCGCACCCTCTAGGGTACCCACCCTAGGGGGTGTAGCAGCCCTAGATGGGACTTGTGGTCAGTGTCCAAGAGGGAAGAGGGGGGCGCGCCCTAGGGTGGGCCTAGGGCCCATCTGCACCTAGGGTTTGCCCCCTCTCCTCCATTGTTGCGCCTTGGGCTGAGGTGGGAGGCGCACAAGCCCACCTAGGGGTTGGTTCCCTCCCACTCTTGGCCCATGTAGCCTTCCAGGGCCGATGGCCCCTCCCGGTGGACCCTCGGAACCCTTTCGGTGGTCCCGGTATGTTACCGGTGATGCCCGAAACACTTCCGGTGACCAAATCCTTACTTCCTATATATGAATCTTTACCTCCGGACCATTCCGGAACTCCTCATGATGTCCGAGATCTTAGCCGGGACTCCTAACAACCTTTGGTAACCATTTACACAATTTCCCTATAACCCTAGCGTCATCGAACCTTAAGTGTGTAGACCCTACGGGTTCGGGAGGCATGTAGACATGACCAAGACACCTCTCCGGTCAATAACCAACAGTGGGATCTGGATACCCATGTTGGCTCCCACATGCTCCACGATGATCTCATCGGATGAACCATGATGTCGGGGATTCAATCAATCCCGTATACAATTCCCTTTGTCTATCGGTATGTTGCTTGCCCGAGATTCGATCGTCGGTATCCCTATACCTTGTTCAATCTCGTTACTGGCAAGTCTCTTTACTCGTTCCGTAACACATCATCCCATGGCTAACTCCTTAGTCACATTGAGCTCATTATGGTGATGTCTTACCGAGTGGGCCTAGAGATACCTCTCCGTCACACAGAGTGACAAATCCCAGTCTCGATTCGTGCCAACCCAACAGATACTTTCGGGGATACCCGCAGTATACCTTTATAGCCGCCGAGTTACGTTGTGACGTTTGGCACACCCAAAGTATTCCTACGGTATTCGGGAGTTGCACAATCTCATGGTCTAAGGAAATGATACTTGACATTAGAAAAGCTTTAGTAGACGAACTACACGATCTTTTGCTATGCTTAGGATTGGGTCTTGTCCATCACATCATTCTCCTAATGATGTGATCCCATTGTCAATGACATCCAATGTCCATGGTCATGAAACCGTGACCATCTATTGATCAACGAGCTATCCAACTAGAGGCTCACTAGGGACATGTTGTGGTCTATGTATTCACACATGTATTACGGTTTCCGGTCAATACAATTATAGCATGAACAATAGACAATTATCATGAACAAGGAAATATAATAATAACCATTTTATTATTGCCTCTAGGGCATATTTCCAACACAAGGATAGGAACACTCTCTGCTCCTCCATCATCAATTTTTGGCTTCCTATATTTGTTGCAAACAAACTGTTATTTTTCCAAGATGTTGGTACGACTTTGTCTCCTTGAAGTGTCCATTTTGACAGAAAACCAACCCTCAAGGAGTAGCTGTTGTAGTGTTACTTAGCAATTTCAAGGCTATCAAATCTCATGCCAACATGGGGCTCCATTGGCTGGGAACCAGCCTCATCATCTCCATACACAGCAGCAGCACCACCACCTCCTGCTCTCAGTTCGCTGTCAGTTGGACCAGCAGCAGCCTCAGTGCCCGTGTCAGCTAGAGTATGACCCTCCGACTCCAAAGAGACGACTACATAGTTATTAGTTGGTGGTGGCTGCCCTTTGATGTCAATAGTAGTACTAGGAAATACACTATGACTCCAACTGGTAGATTGTACATGCCGTGCACCAACATCATCAGCCTCATTGGTCTCAGGAGGAAGCTCATTGAGATCAGGAGGCACCTCATTGAGATCTAACATGTCTAATTTTTTGGAGGAAACTCATCAAAATCTACATAAGTAGAGGAAATCCAAATCAGCACCAAATTAGTTGTTTCTCAACATAAGTTGCACAACACTACAGGACAATTGCACGCAGCAGTCAAGATAGTTGCACAAATTGTAGCTTTTTTTTAGCTAAACACGGACAGAAAGAAAGACGACACCTTAAGACTAACATTGTTGAAGTTGCAGAAGATACACTACTTGATTGCACAAGACTGTAACATTGTTGCATAGTGTCAGTTAACCTAGCTGCACAACTTATGTGTTTTTGTATACTAAAAACACATAAAACAAGTGTTTTTTTATCATTTCTCACATGGAATTTCTTTTATGTTTTGAATCCTTTTTTAATACAGATTTTTTTTCTGCTGGAGTTGTTGTGGACTTTATGCACATAACAACCAGGGTTCACAAGAAGATGCAATGAACATCCTACCAGTCTCTCATTGATGAACAGTTCAAGTTTGGCTTTTGTATAGTAGTTAACTAGACGAATCAATGTTTACTAGTTCAAGTGTAAAACCATTTACGTATGCTTTCAACTGGATCACTGTTTTTTTAATGCTTGTTGCACTGTGCAGTTCAAAAATTGGTTTACCACTGTTTGATTGGCTGCGCACTTTTACCTCATAAACTGCACAGTTTATGTTGCACTATAGTACAAAAGTGGCCTATATAGATTATATCGTTGCACAGTTTTACTGCTAATTTTGCACAGGTACTTTTTGGCCACAGAAAGTTGTCTTATTGGTTTATGCATAGGGCAAAATTGGTCTCTTATTTTGCCTTGTGCCATTTTTTTTGTCAAAGTTGTTTTTAATTGTTATAAGATATTTTTGCCTTTCTTTTGTTGTATGTTGCACTTATAACTACAGTTTTTGGAAGCAAAGCTACTTTAGTTGCATAGTTTCTAACAACCCATTCATTTGCACTTGGTTGTACAGAAGTTGGCTACCTAAGTTTATTTAGTTGCACAGTTTTACTAGTAAATTTGCTCAAGTTTTTCCTTGACCTAGGCTCAGCCAAAAGTGAATCTAACTCAGTAGTTTTTGCACACCCAACAACACTTTTGTGGGCAAGATCTGAAGAGGAGGAAGAGGGGTATGGAAGAGAAGGATAACTTACAGGTGTTTTTGTTGTTAAAATTGCTTCGGATTTCAACTAAACTCTTCCATGCCTATCTGTTGTTCTTCCTCCATTAGAGCAAGCTATTTCGTGAAGAAGAGGAAGATCTGGAACAGTTTGAGGAAGGAGGAAAAAAGGAACAGCATGATCTGGAAGCTTTGGGCGCCTCTATGTACAGGGATCTGTCAAGGCCAACAGGTGGGGGCGGCTGGAGACGCGGGCGAGTACCGGCTAGGCTGGGGTTGATGGAACGTTTTCTAACGTGGGGACCAAAAAATTTCCTTTTTGTAGGAGGGGACAAGCTATTGCCTTTTCTGGCCAGCTGCTAACCAGCTACCGGCCGCTCCCTATACGCGTCCTAGGGGCTGGTTGAAATAGCGCATGTGTTCCGGACTGAAAAGAGCTTCAAAAGGCTAAACCGGACACAAATATACGGGCGGGCAGCAGGAAAGCGCATCTGCTAGAGTTGCTCTAAATACAGCAGCAGCTGCTGCTTTGCATATCAGAAACTGCAAAAAGGCAGCACCAGCAGGTTGCGAACGAACATCAGACATGGATGCACCGCAAAATTCAGCTTCACCGGAGAGAGCTCAGGAAAACAACATTCTTTTTTCTTACAGAGCTGGCAAAGATTGAAAAAAAAACCTGATAAACAAATGTATGGTCGGTCCCGATTTATGCTTGCATTAACCCTAAGGATCATCTTTCAGGCCTATGCAGACACTAGGCAGATTCATAGTAGCTGTCCAGCAGCTTCCTGACGTTCTTGTATATAGGCACGAGGGCGAGGAGCGCGATCTGCAGGTGCTCGGAGCTGTTCAGGCGGATGCCGACCTGCCCGGTCCCCTTGTTGCTCACATTCAGGCTGGCAATCAGGTTGCTGGACCTTCCAGCAGGGATCTGAGACTGGGCATTGCACCCGACGGCAAGATCCCCATGCCAGTCCACGACGGAGATCGCGAGGGTAGAAAGCATGCGCCCGATCGGGTAGTCTTTGTCCCTCAATGTCGCTTCCAGACGTCCGCCGTATGCAGCGTCCCCTTTCCCGCTCATAGCCCCACCGCTTACTAGAAGCCTCAGCTGCTTGTTCACTATCAGCCTGTCCTCGATCTTCACACCCGCTGATAAGGTCTCTCCAAGGAGCGTCGCAGATATCCCAGCCGCCGTGTTATTGCGCCTGAAGTTCTTGAATCTCGACTCGCCGCGAATTGTGTACGCCATGTCCTTACCAACAGACTGCAGATCAAGCCCTACTGAAGAAGTTTTACCCTCGCCGTGCTTAACAGAACTTGCAACCTCCATCTGGAGTGAGCTGTCCTTCTTGTCCTTTGTTAGCTGACCAGACACAGACAGAGGCGCTTTACCTTTGACAGCGAATAATCTTTCAACATTCAGACCTTCATAACCAACATCATGATCCCATCCCTGGGTCTCCAGCACAGGCCTCACAAGCCATTCACTTGGCGTATCCAGAAAACGGTAGCGATGGCTAGGATAGTCAGAATCAAAAGTCGAGGGCAATACCATGTCAGGCATAGGAACAGCAACATTGGTCGGAGTACTGCCATCGTCATCAACATTGTTGTTACCGAAATCATCTTCTCTGGCCCTGGCCTCTGCTGCCATCTTCTTCATCATTTTACGACGCATATGTTCCTCTTTCAGCTGTTTTCTGTAGAAAAGTTTCTCTCTGTAGTCTAGTTCCTCAAGATATGCCTTCCTCTGCGCATGGTTGAGTTTTGAAAGTTGAGCCTTAGTGAGGCGCTTAAAAGGAGGCAGGTCATCATAGTCTGAACCATCATCTGAACCATAATCATCTGCCAAATCATCTTCAAGATCATCATCGTCACCAAACTGCTCCTCGGGCAACTTCAGCGGAGCTCGAGACTGAAGAAGTGAGGAGAGGAGGAAAGGAAGTGGAGCAACCCTTGTGCTAGAAGTTTTACCGGCGGGGCTATCCTGCAACTTGAGAAACGAATTAGCCTCTGCTAAAACCTTTGACGCAAAGCAGAGCAATAGCAACTGTGGCTTCCAGATTTGTCCATTTGGCAACACTCTCTGGCCTGACCTATTTGTCCTGCAAGCTGAGTGGTTTTCCACTAGGGCGACTGGATTCATAAGCCGAACATCAGCAGCCGCCTGCCTTATAGCTTGCTGGACTACATGGGACCTCTGGGTGACAAACATCTCATAACTCAGAGGAATTCCATTTGGTCCATCTGGTGGTGCAGATGCAGCATGAGTTAACACTACTATAGCATTGAACCAGACCGAGGCTCCAAAAACTTTGCTAATGGTCTGCAACAGAGGGACATCACCATAGTCCCTGCTCTGCAGATCCAGTCGGTCAAAATAAAGAACAATGTCAGGAGGGTTTTTGCTCACAATTTTATTCACAGAATTGAGAACTTTCTGGTTGTAGTGCTGGTCGGTAGATGAGGATGAAAGGCCAGGTGTATCAATCACTTTTACTTTGATTCCCTCAACCATACCAACTACTTCTTGAACTTTTCTGGTGCTGGATTCAAAAGCATCAGTCTCAAGCTTGACATCATCGAAAATTGAATTTATAGTAGCACTCTTGCCGACCCCGGTTTTACCAAGAATCAATATAGTGCATGACAAATCAAGGGGCTCATTTCCAGCTGCTTCAAGCCGTTCTGCCATCTCTTGCGCTCCGTCAAAGTTAAAAACACCACGACCGTTTCTTCTAATCTGTTCTGCCAGCCCGAGCCGGTAAAGAACCTGTGAGACCACCATATTTTGAGGCGTTTGCCCAAACCTGTTAGCAAGACGCAAAAACTTAACCCGGATCATCTGGAGCTTCTCCCGGATTTCATCATTCTCATCTCCATCATCCCCAGCAGATTCAGTATCCTGCCGAGCGTCCCTGTCCACAGCGACTGGACCATTAGCACGGACCTGCTGAACAGGTCGGGACGGAGGCAACAAGGAAGACGATGATCCAAGGCCAGCAGGACGAGACGGCAAAGAGGGGCCACTAGCCTGACCTGCTGCAACACTAGAGGATCGTGCAGGAGCAGAGCTAGCCTTATTCTCATCATCAGAGGAGTTTGCGTCATCCAATTCCTCGACCACCACATCAGGCTCGCCTCCAGATTTTGTAGGGACCTCAAGCTTGCTATCACGGGCAGCGGTATCTCCCTTGCTATATTCTGGCTGCTCTTTGCTCTGATCAACCAACATAGCTTCTTGAACATGTTCAGATTCACTAGAGTTCATGGGGAGCTCAGAACTGCTATCACAGGCAGGAACATCCTCCCTGCCCTTCTCAGGTTCCTCATCGAGATGTTCAGCGAAAACAGCATCTGTCACACACTGCCTGATTGCTTCCAACATGGCTTCCTCCTCTAAGCGCTCCCGATGCTCATCGTGTGCATCATCCTCGACACCAATCTCGACAGGTCTATCATCCTCAATTGCCTCGCACTCAGCAGCGACAGATTCTCCGGTCACCGAAGCCTCTGCGTTGTCAAAAAACTCCTCGCTCTGATCTGAACCAGCCAGCTCCTGCTGCTCTACCTCCACAAACAGATCAGCATCCTCATCAGACTCCACCGCCGCCGCCGGCCCATTCCCCTGTGCTACTCCGTTCCGAGCAGCCTGTTGATCATAGCCTGCCGATGGATCCATGGTCGCCTCATTCCAGACCACATCAGACACCACCTCGTCGCCAGCGACGTCCCTTTGTCTGACATCCGCAACCTCGCCGCCACCACCCTCCTGCGACTGCACAACCCCCTCGGCCCCGGCCCCTTCTCTGGCATCCAAGATCTCGCCGCTTCCACCCACCTTCGCGGCGGCTGCATCGGGCGCCGGTTCGGCACCGACCTGCGCGGCCCCCACTTCCTCCTCGGCGACTCCGCCCGGGCTTCCCCCATCCTCCGTCTCCAGCAGGCGCTTCTCGCCCACGGCACTGTCGTCCATCGCGAGCCCCGACGGCGCGCGGAGCGCAACCCTAGCCTGCCACCAACAGAGACGGGACGGATCAAACAACAGCGACAGGAGGAGGAAAAGACGAGCGAACGAAGATGGACGGGAATAAACTTGGAAAAGGCGGCACCTTTGTGGTTGGGTTAGGCAGGTTTGGCGCTTCCGCGGATGGCGTCCCGTTCACCAACCTCGTCGACGGCGGTAAGGACGGCGGCGTGGGAGATCGGAATTCGGGACGAGTTGGGTGTTGGCCCGCGCGGCACGGTGAGAGGAAGAGAGAAGGTGGTCAGGTCCCTCTAGGCTTGCGCCGCTTTGGGGCTGGACAGAGAACCCTGATGACAGATCGAACTTTTATATTACTCTTATTTTCAAGACGCTAGAATTTTGGTTTGCAAGAAATATCAAGATTATTTTCGATGCCTCAACTTTTGCCTATTTTTATTTCAATTTTTTTTAGTAATCTTCAATTTTTTTAAGGGAAGACGATTTAATCTATGACTTTTAGCACATCGATTTGGTACCTGGCCAAACTCAAACAAGCTTGATTGACAGGAAACTTTTCGCTGCTAACCCCGTCGACTGGCGATCTTAGAGGGTTTGTATCACCTCTCCTTCATCTTCAGTAGATCGCCGGTCTTTCCACCTTTGTCGGTCGTGCGGTGTGGAAGTACAGATTGGCCCTGGTTTACTAGATGCAAGATATAGTTTTCTCGGTTTTGAAGTTATAGTTAGGCCGTCGATGTGCATCGCTTCATAGTTTCCAGAGGTGATGGTAGCGATGTATAATAAAGTCTTCATCGATGACATGTAGTAGATGTTTGTGGTGGTATTTGGCCAACCAATCATTCATCATCCAACATTCACATCTTAATTGTATTTTCTATGGCAGCATCAATATTTTATGGACGTAAATTCATGCAGTTCATCCTGAATGGTGACGCTTGGTTTTGCAGGTCTTATCATCGTGGCGGCTACTCGCAGTTGGATCCTAGGCATGAGGGTTGCGAGATTTGATAAGGTTGGGCTCTTAAATCTGCGAGTCTTCTAGTTGTGGCAACTTCTCATGGACAATGATTCCTGAAGGTCATGGCCTTGATGATCCCCCATTCGCGGCCAATAATATTAGATTGCCTTTGATGTAGTTGTAGTTTGTGGCGATGCACCATCGACCCTTACGAGAGGGGAAAACCGTTGCCATGTCAAGAACCCTTTGTGATGTTAATTTGGTTAATAGATCCAAGTGTTTTTAAAATGATTGATGGAATAGCAGTGGTTCTGTAAATTTAGCAGCCTTGTTGACATAGTAGAAATTGAAGGCACTGGAGTAAAACAATAAAAATTGGAATGGTTTTACCAAAAATAATTAAAATCATAAAACAGGCGGTAAAAATATTTAAAAGTCACACTATTCACGGATCGATAGGAGATGGGCTTTGTGGAGGTTGGTGGGGAGGATGTCAATGCAAACATGTCGGCCTCGAGACTTCGCGAGTTCATGTTGCTTGGAGACAAGATGGAGGGCATTCAGTAGGATAACGACATAGATGATTGCCTAGTGTGAGCGTGGGATAAGAATGGGGACTTTTTGGCTAACTCGGCATATCATACGCTCTTTTGAAGTGCATTGTGATGCTAGTGGTAATGTCATAGGTGGTGTGATAATGCAAGAGAAGCGTCCAATTGCGTATTTTAGTGAGAAACTTTCCAACGCTCAACTTAACTATCTCATAGAAAAGAGCTACGAGAGAAGGAGAGGAAAGACACCCCCGCGTCGCCCTCCTCTGGCGACACGGGGGGTAACTTCCCGAGCACCGCCGGACCCTCTCTCCTTCTTCTCGTCTCGCCGCTGCAGGAGCCACTCCGCCGGCGAAGCCCGGGCGGGCTCCTGTGAAGGCGGCAGGGGGGGCTCTCCTTGGGCGCCCTCCATTCTTCTACCCTCCTCGCTGGAAGTGACGGTTGCGCGGCGGCGCGCGCCCAATCTACGAGGTCCGGCGGCGAGGAGCTGCGGCGGTCCACGACGGGCTGCTGGCAGTGGCCGGTGTCATCGTGGGAGGCCAGGTGCATGGTAGGGTGGTCGCGGTCGGCCGGGGCTGGCGGCCAGATCTGGGCGATGTATCCTTCCCTAGGCGCGGCGGCGGGGATGGATAATGGTGGTGGCTTGGTGGCTACGCGAGCATGTGCCAAGCTATGATGCAGGCGGTGACCATGGTGGCTGGTGGCACGGGTGCGTGCCCGGCGGCTCGAGCGCTTGGAGCCCGCCGGGCGGCGCGGGTTCGGCAGTGGCCCGGTGTGGCTGCTGCTTCGGCCATGGGTGGCTCCACAACAGTTTGGCAAGTCGGCTACGGCGGTGGCTGGCATGCCCTGGTGTCGGCTTGTCTGTAGGCTGCTTGTATTGGCCTTCGATCTGTCTCCTCGTCGTCCGGGTGCTATTCCCGTTGAAGGGATGACCTTCTCCCAGTTGTGGCCCATCGTTAGTCTCGTGCTAGGGTTGCAGGATCGTGATCGTCTCGCACCTGGCAGCAGGACCGTGCTCGTCTCGCACCCAGCAGCAGGACCGCGATCGTCCCGCGCCCGGCAGCAGGACCACACCCTCTCGCGCCCGCAGCAGGACTGTGCTCGTCTCGCACCCGATGCGGCAAGGCGAGTCGATGAAGGCTAGTTTGCCATAGATTACGCTCGTCTTTTCAGTTGGGGTAGCAGTAGATGTCGAGTGAGGTGTTGTCGAGGTTTGGGTTGCCGGGGTGATGGCCGTGATGGTGGTAGCGTGGTGCTCTTGGGC
The DNA here is from genome assembly GCA_022496015.1 of Hordeum marinum. Lineage (NCBI taxonomy): Eukaryota > Viridiplantae > Streptophyta > Magnoliopsida > Poales > Poaceae > Hordeum > Hordeum marinum. The sequence continues at coordinate 272,051,333 of CM039672.1, read as the reverse complement.
AGAGCCCGTCGCTCGATGCTGCTTGGCGACCATGGCCGTGTGGGCGGCATGGTAGCTAGGGTGTGGCGTTCGGTGGCAGTGAGTGTTGGCGGGGGTGAAAACCTGCTCTATCTTCGGACGGGCCAGTGGCGGCGTTGCTTGTTCCCTTCTTGAAGGCGTTGTCGCGGCTTTCAGTGCCTGTCGTGTTGTTCCAGGGGAAACTCTGATCCTCGGGTCGGGCGATGGTGGCATTCTGGTGTCATAACCTTCTTGAAGGTGCCGCCTTGGAGCACACAGTTCGTCGTATGTGGCTTCATCTCTCTTCACGGTGGCGTGTTCACGGTTGAGTACTCCGGTTGCTCTTGTAGTACTAGGGGCAGTGTTGTTGCGCTCAATGCATGTGTATCCAGCCTTGGGTGTGTGCATGTGCTGTGGTGGCATGCGTTTGTATCTGAGTTGTGATCGGTCATTGCTTTATATATAAAGCGGGACGAAAGCATTTTTCGATAACTATATCATATATGACAAAGAACTATATGCTTTGGTGAGAGTGTTACATGTTTAGGAGCATTATCTTCGTCCACATGAATTTGTCATTCATATCAATCATGAAATTCTCAAGTATGTTAAGGGCCAAACCAAGTTGTCATGCTAAATGGAGTGAATTTATTGAGTCTTTTCCTTATGTCATCAAATACATCAAGGGTAAAGAAAATATTGTGGTGGATGCTTTTTCCCGCAAATGCATTCTAGTTACTCAACTTGAATTGGATGTTATTGGTTTTGAGCATATCAAAGACTTGTATGAGGATGATGTTTCCTTTGCTACATCATATGCTAAGCTCCATGTGAAACCTTGTTGGGAAAATTATTACATGAAAGATGACTATCTTATGCATGCTAACAAACTTTGTATATCCGAGTCTTCTTTTTCTTTCTTGCTTTTGCAAGAGCTCATGGTGGAGGACTAATGGGTCACTTTGGACGTAACAAGACACACACCACACTATCCAACAAGTACTTTTGGCAAAAATATGTTTCGTGATGTTGCACGCTTCACCAACCGATGCTCTACATGTCGCAAAGCTAAGTCAAAAGCTCAATCCCATGGTCATTACATGCCTCTTCCAATACCTTTTCAACCTTGGGGAAGACATTAGTATGTACTTTGTGCTTGGTTTTCCTCGAACAAAAAATGGCCATGATTCTGTTTTTGTTGTTGTGGATCATTTTTCCAAAATGGCACTGATAACCCACAAGTATAGGGGATCGCAACAGTTTTCGAGGGTAGAGTATTCAACCCAAATTTATTGATTCGACACAAGGGGAGCCAAAAGCATATTCTCGAGTATTAGCAGGTGAGTTGTCAATTCAACCACACCTCAAAGACTTATTATCTGCAGCAAAGTATTCAGTAGCAAAGTAGTATGGGAGTAACGGTAGCAGTGACAAAGTGATAGTAGCAGTTTGTAGTGATTGTAACAGTAGCAACGCAAAAGTAACTTAGCAAAGACAAATATGTGAAAAGCTCGTAGGTAATGGATCAGTGATGGATAATTATGTCGGATGACATTCATCATGCAACAGTTATAACATAAGGTGACACAGAACTAGCTCCAATTCATCAATGTAATGTAGGCATGTATTCCATATATAGTCATACGTGCTTATGAAAAAGAACTTGCATGGCATCTTTTGTCCTACCCTCCCGTGGCAGCGGGGTCCTATTGGAAACTAAGGGATATTAAGTCCTCCTTTCAATAGAGAACCGGACCAAAGCATTAGCACTTAGTGAATACATGAACTCCTCAAACTACGGTAATCACCGGAAAGAATCCCATTTATTGTCACCCTGGGGGATGCGGATCATAACTCGTAATAGGTGTCTACAACTTGCAAGATAGGATCAAGAACACACATATATTCATGAAAATATAATAGGTTCAGATCTGAAATCATGGCACTCGGGCCCTAGTGACAAGCATTAAGCATAGCAAAGTTATATCAACATCAATCTCAAAACATAGTGGATACTAGGGATCAAACCCTAACAAAACTAACTCAATTACATGATAAATCTCATCCAACCCATCACCGTCCAGCAAGCCTATGATGAGATTAATCATGAACGGTGGAGAGCATCATGGAATTGGTGATGAAGGATGGTTGGTGATGACGAAGGCGTCGATTTCCCCTCTCCGGAGCCCAAAACAGATTCCAGATCTGGTCTCCCGAGGAAGAACAGGTGATGGCGGCGGCATCGTATTGTGAAACGCGATGAACTCTTGTTCTTTATTTTTTCTTCCCGAATAGGAATATATATAAGTGGAAACGAGGTCGGAGGAGCGTCAAAGGGCCCATAAGCCACATGGGCGCACCCACCAGGCTTGTGGCCACGTGGTGGGCCCCCTACAATTGATCCTTTCGCCAATATTTTTTATTAGTTCCAAAAATATTCTCCGTAAATTTACAGGTCAATCCGAGAACTTTTATTTCTGCACAAAAATAACACCAAGGCGACTCTGCTGAAAACAGCGTCAGTCCGGGTTAGTTCCATTCAAATTGTGCAAATTAGAGTCCAAAACAAGGGCAAAAGAGTTTGGAAAAGTAGATACGTTGGAGACGTATCAGGCACATTTCATTCCATGTCATAAGATCGATGATGATTCACATGTTGCATATCACTTTTGTAGGGACATCTTACGACTACATGGAGTGCCCAAGACCATTGTCTCGGATTGCGACGTCAAGTTCCTTAGCTACTTTATAAAAACTCTATGCGCCAAGATTGGGATCAAGCTACTATTATCTTTGGCATATCACCCATAAACCCGATGGCCAAACGGAGGTGATGAACCGAACGCTTTCAACTCTACTACGTGTGTTGATCAAGAGGGATATCAAGGAATGGGAAGATTGCCTCCCCGTCGTCGAGTACGCCTACAATCGCGCACGACACTTCACCACCAGCAGGTCTCCTTTCGAAGTGGTCTACGACTTCAACCCTTTGTCCCCATTGGACATACTTCCTCTACCACTCCAAGAGTGAGTGAGCATGGACGCAAGCACAAAGGACAAGCTACATCAAGAAGATGCATGAAGATACAAGGTGCATGATAGAACGTCAAGTGGAATGAGTCACCGCCAAGCGCAACATCAACAAGCACCCCATGGTGTTCAAAAGCAGTGATCTTGTGTGGCTACACCTACGCAAGGACTGTTTCCCAACCGAGCGCAAGTCCAAGCTACTTCCTCGAGCTTATGGATCTTTCAAGGTGTTGGCACGCTACAACAACAATGCCTACAAGATCGACATCCCACGCGACAAGTACAACGTGAGTGACACCTTCAACGTCATGGACCTATCTCCTTTCCATGGTGACGAAGATCTTGATCCGAGGATGGATCTCTCGCAAGGGGGGGGGGCAAGATGGTGCAGAGCATCCCATAGTCATCCCCATGAACCCATCACCAACACCTCAAACTCCAAGTGGTCCCATGACGAGAGCCCGTGCACGTGCCATTGGAACCAAGATGACATATTTCCTATGTGACTCTCCCTTTGATGCTCGTAGAACTTGGATGCTACCTCAGGAGGAGAATCTTTGCATGCTTAGGTACCATGAAGATGATCTTGAAGACACTAGGAGTGAAGGCCAAGTCACTACGAAGAGGGATACGGAGACGAACGAACGAGAGGACCAAAAGAAGGCCAATAACCATCCTAGGCCTCGGACATCCGGCCAGCACCCCAGACGTCCGGGCCCTAGAGACTCCCCTGGCACCAAGGCCAAGATGCAACAACTATAGGCACCGGACATCCGGCCCCCGCCTGGACATCCGGCACATGCACGGAAATCCGGCCTTTGCCCCGAAAATCCGACGAGACCGGACCAAAACCGATCGGGAACCAGGCGCCCGAGTCCCAGACATCCAGCCCCTGGCCCGGACATCCCGCCCGTGTGAGGGAAGACACGGGCCAAAAGTCCATGTAACCTATCCTTTCGCACTCAATTCTCCTAAGACTATAAATAGGACCCCCCCCTCATCCTTTCTAGGGTTAGCAATGTGTAGGGTCATAGTTAGTTGAGCATTAATCCTTCCATATCCTTCTCCCTTGGAGTTGACACCTCTACATGAGAAGATCCTATGGATGCCAAGGCCCCTTCTTAGGGAAGATCCCAAGGGATTTCAAGACCCCTCCTCCAGAGTGGGAAGAATCTCCGTTACGTGTATCCTTCCATTGACTTTTGGATCTTGTATCTCGTATGCTTTTATGAATCTAGTGGATGTGTGATTCGGGAATTGTTCTTGAGTGTTATTGAGTTTCTCTTGATTTCTCCCCCCCCCCCCAAGTGTGAAAAGATCGACCTCATCGGGTTCGCCCCGTATCATTTCACCTCATTGGCAGTAAAAGGTCGAGTGAGTCTTTCATTCATCTCCATGGTAACCGAGGAGGGAACACATGATAGGAGCTCATCATTAATCACACATGCAGAAGACGTGAACAAACTTTTGTAGTGGTTAGTAATAAAAAGCCCTAGCTCCTCTTCTCCCTCCACTACACTCCTATCATCCTTGTTCAACTTTTTAATCACATTCCTCCTCTTCCTTTCAGACGCTTGGGCATGGAAAAACTGAGTATTGCAGTCACCAAACTTGAGACAATTTGCATGTGCCCTCTAACGCCAGTACATATTGTGTTGATCCTCCAACCGACCGAGTTTATATCTCAACATCTGCTCACGGTTCGCTTGTTGCTGGCTTAAAGGGCTCCTCCTACATGCCTCCAATTGCTTTTTTACATTTCGGAAGTGCCTCTTCAGCTCCCCCAATACTTCTCTGTCCAACTTAGTTAGCTCAGTCCCCACACGTGTAACTCCATCCATCACCGTACTGCCTCCTTCCAGAAAAGCACAATTCCATGCTTTCTCCACAATCTTCACACACTCATCCTCCCGTAGCCACCTCGCCTCGAAATGGAACACTCCCGAACCATGTACCTCTCGCTGCAAATCTGATCTACCATTCAACTCCATAATTATCGGACGATGATCCGAGTGTCGCGGGTCTTCGTTTATTACTTTATGTAAGGGGTAGAGGCACCTCCACTCCATATTTGTGACTGCTCGGTCTAGTCTCTCCCGAGTATATATAGCCCTCAACCGAATGCCAATTGTTCATCCATGTGTGCGGATCTCCAACAAAACCAAGGTCATCGAGACCGCATGTCTCCAAAGTGTCCCGAAAAGCATCCATGCATCCTTGGGCCCGAGCGGCCCTCCCTCCTTCTCATTTGTGAAAAGGATCTCGTTGAAATCCCCAAGGCAGATCCATGGAAGGTCTGACTAGGCATGTAGCTTCCTCAAGGCCCTCTACGTAATTCTCCTTATACCGCCATCTCGACTCGCCATATATCCCTATCAATCTCCACCTCCTTCCGCCATACTTCGTCACCTCTACATCGACGTAATACTCATCCTTCTACTTGAGATCAACATTGACCCCCCTTCGCCAAAACAACACAAGACCCCCACTCCGACCAACCGGTCCTTTGGCACCATGTTTGGCACCCCAAGACGCCATCTCAAACTATCTAGCTCTTTCTCAAACAATTTTGTCTCCGAAAGAAACAAAATATTAGGCTCTTCCACCCACTAAAGCTCCAGGAGACCCCGGACTACCGGCTAGTTCCCAAGCCCCTAGTAGTTCCAAGAGATTATCTTCATTACTTCACACGGGGCTATTCCGACAGCCCTGCTTCACCTTCAGTTACGTTCTCCCCCATCATGTTCGCTTTCTTCGTGCTTCATCTTCCTGCCCATCTATCTCCATTGGTGCCCCATCTCCTTTTGTTCCCACATGGACCTCTAGTGTTGTTTGGACCCCTTTGCTGCTTGACCTATCCCTCCTGGTAAACTTCCCTCCCCCTTTGCCTCCTCCCTTTGCATCCCCATTTTTGCTGCTGCTCCATCCCTCCATGAGTGGTACAATTGGTAAGTGAGATATGTTCATTAGGTAGTCATCATTTCACTTTTGCGGGGGCATTAGGAAGTAATCAGCCAATAGGTAAGAATGATTGGGCATTTGTGCACATCCGAGTTTCAAGCATGCTCACCTGCAAAAATAAGAGTTTCGGGCATGCTAGAAATGTAACCGACTGATAAGTGACATTTGGTGAGTACCATAAATTCAGGGGCGTGCACCTTCTCTGAGTCAATGAGTGCACAATTTATAAGTGACACATTGTTTGTGACAAAGTCATCAGCCATCTACAGCCAAGAATGTACAATCTGGAATGATTTGGCATTTGTTTGCTTTAGAGTTTCAGGCAAGTATAAATCAAGCATGAAACAATACAAATTCTAGAAATGCAACCAACTGGAATAGAAATAGGGGTTCAAAACTAGAAGAAAGAGCCCAACTAGACACCTCAGAAAATCACATTACTCCAAAAAAACGCATTACTAGATCGTTTTACAGCCACCCACGGGAACACAAAAATGTAGATATGAAATCAGCTCGTAGGACACCATAGAAGCACTACAAATGATTACATAGAAATTCGGTAGTTTACATAGGATAACTTTAGCTCAACGGATAGTGCAAATTTAGGATGCATAATACAATTAACTTGGCTGATGAAAACAAATGTTAAGCTTGACTAGGTTCTTGCAGGTGCTTATTGGTTGTCTGCCATTGATCTATCCGGATCGCTGCTCTGCAGCTCTTCCTCCATGACAGTTTGCACGCAGTCGGCTGTTAGAAAGGAAGGAAGAGCACACTCGAGTTTTTTGTTGGGGATCCAAGTTGGTGTTACATTTGGAAAAGAAAAAATTGGTACGCCGGAATAGAATAACCGAGTTCTGTAGCTTCGCAAGGTCCTAGCAGATACACAGAATGTTCCACTCCAGGTTTTGACCAGATTGGGAAACTTGTAGTACGGGGACATGTATGCAGCAATGATAACTCCAATCTGACAGCAGACAGCAACGACATGAGAGCAGGGCTTGTGAAGTAGCCACAACTTGTTGCATGAACATCCGACAGTTTTTCTGATACTGCATTCTCGAGACTTGTTTGTGCTGGGGGTGTATTCCGAAACCAGACGAACTATCACGTTCTTCTGTCTCGATTGAACCATGAAACTTTCAACTTTCTTTCCTTGGAAAATATGGCCATCCCCGGTTTCGATACAGATCACCCGATGCATCCGGGCCTTTTGTGTTTTGGAATCCATGTAATCCTGTACACACTTGGGGAAGTTCACTGATGGGTTGCTCATTGCTTCATTTGCCGCAGCACTTGTGGTTTCGAAGTACTTCACCATGCGCCAGAATGTGACCTCCACTATCTGGCAGAGTGGAAGAAACGTTGTACCCTTGAATACATCAGCTATGCTAGTGTCCATGATATCGTACCTAGCACTGTTTTGGTCATACAGCAGTGACCACTTCTCCATTGGCTTCGAACGGATCCAGTCAGAGAAGTTTGTTATCTTCTTTTTGCTATTTTCACGATGATCTTCTTCCTCCCCATCCTCCACGAAATCATGTTGGTTGCATGCACTTTCAGTTTCTCCCCGAAGCTCTGTCTCACCATCCTCGACTGGCTCTTGATGTGCTTCCTTCTCCACCATATACTTCAATGTCAGCTCCTCTAGCTCCTTCCAGATATCAAGAAACTTGCTTTCTCGCTTCTGCTGACAGAGCCTCTTGAACATCATCATTAGCTTCTGGTCACCAAAATGCGCCAAGAAGTTTTCGGCAAGGTGTTGCATGCTCCACTGGCTCTGTACATCACTCCATGTGTGTGATTGTTGAGGGTTACTCCGGATAGCATCTACAGCACTCATCAAATCCCTTTTGTAGTTATGTATAATGCATACGCACTAGTAAAAAATAAGGCTTTGGTTGAGGCAAGATAAGGGCATTAATCCCGGTTTACTTACGAATCGGGACCAAAGGTTGCATCAGTCCCGGTTCGTGAGGCCAGGGCGCCGGCCGGGCCTTGGGGGCCATTGGTCCCGGTTCGCCTGTCACTTTTGGTCCCGGTTCATGTCCAGACATGAACCAGGACCAATGGGCCTCGCTCCTGGCCCATCACCTTTAGTCCTGGTTGGTAGCTGGAACCGGGACCAAAGGTATGTATTCTGTCTCGGTTCTAGCCACCAACCGGGACTAAAGATATAAGCCTATATATACCCCCGCCTCGCCCCTGCCTGCTCACTCTGTTTTTTGGCCACCGGCGTGTGCAGGTGTGTGTTGCTCTAGATCTCACCTTCTGTGCACATGAGGTGTTTGATGAAATGCCCGAGCCACACTTAAGCTTTATCCTCTCCAAGCTCGACCTCCAAGCTCCATTTTCCTTAATATTTGTCTAGGTTTGGCGGTCCGTCCTGTCTCATCCCTGTCCTCATCGCCGTCGATCGCCCGTGCCGATCTCGTCGCTGGCACCACCGTGGTGAGCCTCTTGTTCTCATCTTCTTTGTAAAATAAAAAAAATTATTACTTGTATGATTTAGATAGATACTTGTACAATTTTCTTACTTTTATTATTGTTTGTTATTATATAGTGCCATGGTTTTGGTATCTGCCCCCGTCGTCCCTCGTCCTGTCTATGATTCAGATGTGGTATATTATCTTTTATAACTATTTGTTTCATTTAGTGTTTATGACAATTATGCCGACCAACGTGGCATAGATGTTTTTATCTAGGAGGTATGTGAACCAGAAATTCCAACCGACATAGAAATTCTTGTCGAGAAGTTAAATTTGGTTGAAAAAGGAAACAATTACTTGAAAGAAAAACTAAAAAGAGTTGAAGAGGAGAAGATGAAATTGGAGTTGCATGTTGTCGATGTCGTCGACGATCACAAGATCAAGATGGATGCAATGCGCTTGAAGATTAGAAAGATTAGAAAATAAGTCATTCATACTAAGGCTTGGTATCGTTATGCCGTTGGATCAATTGGTACCTTAGTTGCGATTATGATCGCATTTGTTTTTGTATTTAATTTTTTACATAGTTTCAATGTATGTTTTAATTAGATGCTCTAGAGAGCTATACGTTGTTCAATAAGAACTATGTATGAAATTTATGTATTTGTTTTGGTCACTACTGTACTTTGGCTTTAATATTATGATGAATTTCTATTAATTTGTTCACTTCTCTATTCGTGATGTTCTGTAATGGTTTTTGATACACTTAATTATATAACGCATGCAGATGAACCGGCAATGGATGTACGGCGACCGACGCACCTTCGAGTATATTAAGGGCCTGCATAATTTTCTCGAAGCGGCAGAGGCAAACAAGCCGAATGGTTTTATGCATCGTCCATGTACTGTCTGTGGGAATACGAAGGATTACTCGAACTCTAAAACCCTTCACTTCCACTTGCTTGAGAAGGGTTTTATACCACACTATAATGTTTGGACCAAGCACGGAGAAAGATGGGTTATGATGGAAGACAACAAAGAAGAAGAGGATGATGACAACTACCCGCCCCCTGAATACAGTGATGCTACAATGGGGGAAGTTGAAGATCAAGTGGAACCAGACGATGTGCCCGATGATGATCTTCGCTGGGTCATTGTTGATGCACAGAGAGAATGCGAAAGTTAAAGGGAGAAGTTGAAGTTCGATCGCATGTTAGAGGATCACAAAAAAGGGTTGTACCCAAATTGCAAAGATGACAACACAAAGCTCGGTACCACACTGGAATTGCTGCGATGGAAGGCAGACAATGGTGTATCTGACAAGGGATTTGGTTTGCTACTGAAAATAATAAAGAAGAAGCTTCCAAAGGATAATGAATTACCTAGCAGTATGTACGAAGCGAAGAAGGTTCTATGCCCTCTAGGATTGGAGGTGCAGAAGATACATGCATGCCCTAATGACTGCATCCTCTACCGCAGTGCGTATGAGGATTTGAACGCATGCCCGGTATGCGGTGCATTGCGGTATAAGATCAGACGAGATGACCCTGGTGATGTTGAGGGCTAGCACACCGGAAAGAGGGTTCCTGCCAAGGTGATGTGGTATGCTCCTATAATACCATGGTTGAAACTTCTTTTCAGAAACAAAAAGCATGCCGAGTTGATGCAATGGCACATAAAATATCGTAAGAAAGACGGGAAGTTGAGAGCACCCACTGACGGGACGCGGTGGGGAAATATCGAGAGAAAGTGGAGCGACTTTACACGTGACCCAAGGAATGTATGGTTTGGTTTAAGTGGAGATGACGTTAATACTTTTGGGGAGCAGAGCAGCAAGCATAGCACATGGCATGTGACTCTATGTATGTATAACCTTCCTCCTTGGTTGTGCATGAAGCGGAAGTTCATTATGAGGGCAGTGCTCATCCAAGGCCCTAAGCAACCCGGCAATGACATTGATGTGTACCTAAGGCCATTAGTTGATGAACTTTTACAGCTATGGAATGGAAGAGGTGTACGTGTGTGGGATGAGAACGAACAGCGGGAATTTGACCTACATGCGTTGCTGTTTGTAACCATCAATGATGGGCCTGCTCTCAGTAACCTTTCAGGACAGACAAACAAGGGATACCACGCATGCACGCACTATTTAGATGTCACCAAAAATATATATTTGGACAAATGCAGGAAGAATGTGTACCTGGGGCATCGTCGATTTCTTCCGCCCAACCATCAATGTCGAAAGAAAGGAAAGCATTTCAAAGGTGAGGCAGATCACCGGAAGAAGCCCGCCCTTCGTTCTGGTGATGACATACTTTATATGGTCAATGATTTACAAGTAATCCTTGGAAAGGGTTCTGGCGGACTATCTGTTCTGACTAACGATGAGGGACACGCACCCATGTGGAAGAATAAATCTATATTTTGGGACCTACCCTATTGGAAAGACCTAGAGGTCCACTCTGCAATCAACGTGATGCACATGACAAAGAATCTTTGTGTGAACCTTCTAGGCTTCTTGGGGGTGTATGGGAAGACAAAATATACACCAAAGGCATGGGAGGACCTACAACGTGTCCACGAAAAAGACGACATGCATCCAAAGCAGTATGAAGGTCCTGCCAGCTACGCTCTTACCAAAGAAGAGAAGGAAATCTTCTTTGAATGTCTGCTCAGTATGAAGGTCCCATCTGGCTTCTCGTCGAATATAAAGAGAATAATAAATATGGCAGAGAAAAAGTTCCAGAACCTAAAGTCTTATGACTGCCACGTGATTATGATGCAACTGCTTTCGGTTGCATTGAGGGGGCTTCTACCAGAAAACATTCGATTAGCCATTGTGAAGCTATGTGCATTCCTCAATGCAATCTCTCAGAAGGTAATCTATCCAGAAATCCTACCAAGGTTAAAGAGTGATTTGGTGCAATGTCTTGTCAGTATTGAACTGGTGTTCCCACCATCCTTCTTCAATATCATGACGCACGTCCTAGTTCATCCAGTCGACGAGATTGGCATTCTGGCCCTGCATTTCTACATAATATGTTCCCCTTTGAGAGGTTCATGAGAGTCTTAAATAAATATATTCGTAATTGTGCTAGGATAGAAGGAAGCATCTCCACGAGCCATCAAACAGAGGAGGTCATTGGGTTTTGTGTTGACTTCTTTCCTGACTTGAAGCCGATTGGTCTCCCTCAATCGCTGTATGAGGCTGACTGGAAAAGGCACGCTAGGACCAGACACAATAATATGTAGACGGGCATTCTTGGTCCCAAGCACACTACACGGTTCTACAGAATTCTACCTTACTGACCCCATATGTCAATAAACACAAGAATATTCTGTGCTCCAAACACCCGGAGCAGTGTGACGATTGGATTACATGTGAACACATCAGGACTTTCGGCAGTTGGTTGCAAACACATCTCATGGGTAACACCACTATTGCAGATGAGTTGTACTCGTTGGCCAGGGGACCATCTTTGACTGTATTGACTTACAAAGGGTATGAGATAAATGGGAATACATTTTACACGATCGCCCAAGATCAAAAGAGCACCAACCAAAACAGTGGTGTCCGCTTCGATGCGGCAACCAACAGGGGAAAGGAAACATATTATGGTTACATAGTGGACATATGGGAACTTGACTATGGACATGATTTTAAGGTCCCTTTGTTTCAGTGCAATTGGTTCAATCTGTCAGGAGGCGGGGTACAGGAAGACCCGCAGTACGGAATGACAACAGTGGATCTGAACAATCTTGGGTACACAGACGAACCATTCGTCCTAGCCAATGATGTGGCATAGGTTTTCTATGTGAAGGACATGTCTACCAAAACGAGAAAAAGAAAAGATAAGGAAGCAAATACATCATACGATGAGCCAAAGCGCCACATAGTTCTTTCAGGGAAAAGAGACATCACGGGAGTAGAGGGAAAGACAAACATGTCTGCAGATTATGAAAAGTTTCATGAAATTCCTCCCTTCGAAGTGAAGGCTGACCCAAGCACCATGTTGAACGATGAAGATTATCCATGGTTACGACGCAATAAGGAAGGGACACATGCGAATAAAAAGTGAATACTTTCTCTCCACAACTATTTTGATGATGGATTTGATCTAGAATATGGTTGAAAAGGGATGATGTGGCTTCGAATGGTGCATATTGAATGCGGAAAATTCTTGAGTTCAAATATGTTTAAAAAATTGAAATCCTTTTGTAACAGACGTGTTTTCGACCGAAACCGTGATACTTCGAAAGAGATTGTCCATTTTATACACGAAGTGCATCCAGTTTTTGTCATAACCCTCTCAACTTTTTAGCACATGCTATCTGGGTGAAATGATGGTACCATGCCAAGTTTCAACCATTCCATAGTTCATTTGTAGTGATTTTTCAATTTAGGGTTATCTTAGCTCAAAATAAATGATGAAATGCATGAAAAATAGCAAATGAAGTCAGAAAATGGTTGAAAGGGATGATGTGGCTTCGGATGGTGCATATTGAATGCAGAAAAATTCTTGAGTTCAAATATGTTTAAAAAATTGAAATCCTTTTGTAACAGATGTTTTTCGTCCGAAACCCCCATACTTCAAAAGAGATTCTCCATTTTGTACACGAAGTGCACCCAGTTTTTTTCCGTAACCCTCTCAACTTTTTAGCACATGCTACGTGGGTGAAATGATGGTACCATGCCAAGTTTCAACCATTTCAGAGTTCATTTGTAGTGCTTTTCAATTTAGGGTCATTTTAGCTTAAAATAAATGCTGAAATGCATGAAAAATAGCAAATGAAGTCAGAAAATGGTTGAAAAGGGATGATGTGGCTTAGAATGGTGCATATTGAATGCAGAAAAATTCTTGAGTTCAAATATGTTTAAAAAATTGAAATCCTTTTGTAACAGACGTGTTTTCGTCCGATAAAAGTTATATAACTAAACTTGATATTATATAAAATGTATGCAACTAAAATTATCAATTGTTTTTTTTAAAGCTTTAATAGCAAAAATAATATTCATAAAGTATTTTTTGTTAAGAACTTTTAATATGCAAAAAAATAACATAAAAATGGCAAAAGTGAAAATATATGCGCTTATAGAGGAAATTCAACCTAAATTCAAAGTGCTAGTTAGGGCGCCTAACTAGCATTTTAAATTTAGGTCAAATTTCCTGTATAAGGGCATCTATTTTCAATTTGAGAGGAGCTCAACGTAGCAGCCACGTCGGGGCTTATAAACAAGTTCGGGCAACCTTCGCTTGGCGAGGTGGGACTAAACTTCCACCACACCACTGCACCACCCTTTAGTCCCGGTGGGTGGCACCAACTGGGACTAAAAACCTTAAATAGCAAACAAAAATAACATAAAAAATGCCGCCTGCTAGGCAACCACGGTCTGCATACGACTAGAAACCCATCTAAACATGGGCCAGCACGCAGGCCCACGGGCCCAGCAGGCCCAACATGGCAGAGGTAGAGTTTAGGCATATTCATAGCCTCCTTTGGAGAGGAGCTCGACAAGTGATGCGCAGCGGGGCTTATAAACCGGTGCGATCGCCCCTCAACTAGCGAGGTGGGACTAAAATTTCGACACCGCCACGGCAGGCCTTTGGTCCCGGTTGGTGGCAGCAACCGGGACTAGAGGCCCCCCTTTAGTTCCGGTTGCAGCCACCAACCGGGACCAAAGGCCTCTACTTCCCACCCTTTGGGCTATCGGAATTGACCTTTTAGTCCCGGTTGGTGGATGCAACCGGGACTAATGCAGCCCTTTAGTCCCGGTTGCATCCACCACCCAGGACTAAATGTCTCAGTATATAAGCGGGAGTTAGGAAACTTTGCAGATTTTACCTGCAGTTGCCCCGACGACGCCAAGCACATCGATGCCGCCAGGCTACCCGAGCTCGTCATCGACGCCCTCGTGGCCCTTTGGCCGATGCCCCGACCCAGCGCCGTCGCCCTCGCCGCCGTTGCTGCTATCCCCATCGCGTCGCTCTTCCCCCTCGACCCGATGCTATCACCCTCGCCGCCATCGCCACCCTCGATGCCCTTGTCGTCGCCCTCGACGCCCTCGCCCCGTCGCCGCCCTGACCCGACACCGTCGCCGCTCGTCGCCATCGCCGCTCTCCCCGTCATCGTCGCCGCTCTCCCCGTCACGCCACTCTCCTCTCGTCAAGCTCCGATGAAGACGGTCATTTTAGTTGTTTCATGTGTTGGTTAATTTAGTTTTTTATGTTTTAGTTAATTTAGTTGTTTAATTGTTTTGTGTTTTAGTTGTTTAGTTTTTTAATGATTTATTTGTTTTAGTTAATTAAGTGTTCATATTGTTTTAGTTAGTTTAGTTATTTTATGTTTTAGTTGTTTAGTTGTTTTAGTTGCTTTATCGGTGACGCAATATTGAGGAGTCCCCGATGATCGGCAGTGAGGGAGCAAGAGTCCCTGATGATATTGATGATTTTATATTAGGAAGATATCCACATTTTGTGTTTTAGTTGTTTTATCGGTGACGCGATATCGAGGAGTCCCCGACGATCATCGGTAAGGGAGAGTCCCCGACGATCGACGGTGAGGGAGCGAGAGTCCCCGACGATATCGATGGTTTTATATTAGGAAAATATCGATGTTTTGTATTTTAGTTGTTTTATTGATGATGCGATATCGAGGAGTCCCCGACGATCATCGGTAAGGGAGAGTCCTCGACAATCAACAGTGAGGGTGCAAGAGTCCTCGACGATATCGACGATTTTATAGGTAGATATATGATGTTTACATGTTTAGTTGCATAGCATATCCGTTGCATCGACGATGCCCGGTCAGCATCCTCGTCGTCGACTCGGTGGCAACCACCTTCTTGAGACTATTGATTAATGCCTTGTATTGATTTCCATATCTCATGTTTGTATATTGTCATGTCATAATATTTGCAGAAACTATGGATCACAGAGACATAGAACAAGAAGACTTGTTGGGGGATATAATCCGCGCCGGGTATAATCCCTTGGCATATATCAATGACACCGATGGTCGGGAAGGAGAGGACGGCTCCGTGATCCAACAATGGAGGAGGCAAGAGATAGTGATGGCTCCGGTGACCGAATGGCGGAGGAAGGAGATCATGATCACAGCTCCAGCGACCGAATGGTGGAGGAAAGAGATCATGATCACGACTCCGGTGATCGAACAGAGGAGGGATCCTCAACTATTGCAAAGTCCAGTGAGGTAAGGAGACAAGGCCCGAAGAAAAGGTTGCGCTGGGATGAAAGGTTCACGATCATAGAAGTCGTGAACGATGGTCAATCGATTGCTCCCAAGCGGACCAAGGATGCATTTGTACATTAGTGTGGAATTGTTGTTAGCGACTACGTCTCGATCAGTGATACGTATCCAACGTATCTATAATTTATGAAGTATTCATTCCATGTTTACCATAATTCTATATGATTTTGGTATGATTGTATTAGAACTAACCCGGACTGACGATGTTTTCAGCAGAACTACCATGGTGTCGTTTTTTGGTGCAGAAATAAAAGTTCTCGGAATGGGCTGAAAATTTAGTATGATTTTTTTTGGACCAAAAGAGACCCCCAAAGCATTGGAGTTGGGCCATAAGAGTCACGAGGAGGTCACAAGACTGCCAGGTGCGGCTAACCCCCTGGTCGCGCCTAGCAGGCTTGTCACCGCCTCGTGCCCCCCCGTGTCGCGAGATCGACACAAAAATTCCTATAAATATAGAAACCTCCGAAAAGAAACCTAGATCGTGAGTTCCGCCACCGCAAGCCTCCAGAGCCACAAAAAACTAATCAGGAGCCCGTTCCGGCACCTTGTCGGAGGGGGAAACCATCACCGGAGACCATCTTCATCATCCCGGTGCTCTCCGTGATGAGGAGGGAATAGTTCACCCTCGGGGCTAAGGGTATGTACCAGTAGCTATGTGTTTGATCTCTTTCTCTCGTGTTCTTGAGATGGCATGATATTGATGTACCACGAGCTTTATAGATATAGATAAATCATATGGAGTTTTCCCCTCTCTATCTTCTTGTGATGAATTGAGTTTTCCCTTTGAAGTTTTCTTATTGGATTGAGTCTTTAAGGATTTGAGTCTTCTTGTGATGGAATTGGTGATTAAGGATGGTTGGTGATGACAAATGCGTCGATTTCCCCTCTCCAGAGCCCAAAACGGACTCGAGATCTGGTCTCCCCAGCAAGAACAGGAGGTGGTGGCGGCTCCGTATCGTGAAACGCGATGAACTCTTCTCCTTTATTTTTTTTAGCCCCGAATAGGAATATATATAAGTGGAAACAAGGTCGGAGGAGCATCAGTGGGCCACAAGCCATAGGGGCATGCCCTAGGGGGGTGGGAGCGCCCTCTAGGCTTGTGGCCAGGTGGTGGGCCCCTTGCAGTTGATTCTTTCGCCAATATTTTTTTATTAGTTCCAAAAATATTCTCCGTAAATTTTCAGGTCAATCCGAGAACTTTTATTTCTGCACAAAAATAACACCAAGGCAATTCTGCTAAAAACAACATCAGTCTGGGTTAGTTCCATTCAAATCATGCAAATTAGAGTCCAAAACAAGGGTAAAAGATCCAAAGTAGATATGTTGGATACGTATCATCTCACGAGTTCTTTTCAAGTTTTGTGTGTATGAAGTTTTTGAGAATAGGTGAAACCATGATA
Source organism: Hordeum marinum (assembly GCA_022496015.1). NCBI lineage: Eukaryota > Viridiplantae > Streptophyta > Magnoliopsida > Poales > Poaceae > Hordeum > Hordeum marinum. The sequence continues at coordinate 272,034,244 of CM039672.1, read as the reverse complement.
TGAGAGGATTGAAAGAGATACAAAAGCTCAAGCTTGGGGATGCCCAAGGCACCCCAAGTAAATATTTCAAGAAGTCTCAAGCATCTAAGCTTGGGGATGCTACGCATCCCATCTCTCTTCATCAACAATTATCGGTTAGCCTATGTTGAGCTTAAATTTTAATTCATTCACATTATGCATGCTATTCTTGGAGTACTATTTTTTTTGCTTGCTGTTGAATAAAATACTCAGATCTGAAAGCTTTATTGAGAGAGAGAGAGAGAGAGAGAAAGTCCTTACATAGCTACTTAATTGTTTGACTACTCATTGATCTTCACTTATATGTTTTGGAGTAGTTTTGTAATTTACTCTCGTGCTTCACTTATATCCTCAGGAATGGACTTCTCCATACCCAGCATGTTGTAGTTCATCACAAAGCTCTTATAGCTAGGTGGAAGCGACTGGAGGATTCTGTCAATGACCGAGTCATCCGGGAGATTAACTCCCAGCTGAGTCAAGCGGTTGTGCAACCCAGACATTTTGAGTATGTGCTCATTGACAGAACTATTTTCCTCCATCTTACAACTAAAGAACTTGTCAGAGACATCATATCTCTCGACCCGGGCATGAGCTTGGAAAACCAGTTTCAGCTCTTGGAAAATCTCATATGCTCTGTGTTGCTCAAAACACTTTTGGAGCCCCAGTTCTAAATTGTAAAGCATGTCGCACTGAACAAGGGAGTAATCATCGCAGTGTGACTGCCAAGCGTTCATAACGTCTTGATTTGCTGGGAAAATGGGTGCTTCACCTAGCGGTGCATCAAGGAAATACAATCTTTTGGAAGCTATGAGGATGATCCTCAAGCCACGGACCCAGTCCACATAGTTGCTTCCATCATCTTTCAGCTTGGTTTTCTCTAGGAACGCATTGAAGTTGTGGACGACATTAGTGTTGGCCATTGGATCTACAATATAGATTGTAAAGACAATATTAGACTAAGTTCATGATAATTAAGTTCACATAATCAAATTATTTAATGAACTCCCACTTAGATAGACATCTCTCTAGTCATCCAAGTGATACATGATCCATGTCAACTAGCCCGTGTCCGATCATCATGTGAGACGGACTAGTCATCCATGGTGAACATCTCCATGTTGATCGCATCTACTATACGACTCATGTTCAACCTTTCAGTCTTCTACGTTTTGAGGCCATGTCTATACATGCTAGGCTCGTCAAGTCAACCCAAGTGTTTCGCGTGTGTAAATCTGGCTTACACCCGTTATATGCGAATGTTGGAACCTATCACACCCGATCATCACATGGTGCTTCGGAACAACGATCCTTAGCAACGGTGCATAGTTAGGGTGAACACATTTCTTGAAATTTTATTGAGAGACCATCTTATTTACTACCATCGTTCTAAGGAAATAAGATGTAAACATGATAAATATCACATGCAATCAATATAGTGACATGATATGGCCAATATCATCTTGCTCCTTTGATCTCCATCTTCGGGGCACCATGATCATCATTATCACCAGCACGACAGCATGATCTCCATCATCGTGTATTCATGAAGTTGTCTCGCCAACTATTACTTCTACTACTATGGCTAATGATTAGCAATAAGTTAAAGTAATTACATGGCGTTTATGATTGACACGCAGGTCATACAATAAAATAAGGCAACTCCTACGGCTCCTACCGGTTATCATACTCATCGACATGCAAGTCGTGAATCCTATTACAAGAACATGATCAATCTCATACATCACAATGCATCACATCACATCCTTTGGCAATATCACATCACAAGGCATATGCTGCAAAAACAAGTTAGACGTCCTCTAATTTGAAGTTGCAAGTTTTTAGGTGGCTGCTATAGGTTTCTAACAAGAACGTTTCTTACCTACGCAAAAACCACAACATGATATGCCAATTGCTATTTACCCTTCATAAGGACCCTTTTCATCGAATCCGATCCGACTAAGGTGGGAGAGACAGACACCCGCTAGCCACCTTATGCAACAAGTGCATGTCAGGCGGTGGAACCGGTCTCACGTAAGCATACGTGTAAAGTTGGTCCGGGCCACTTCATCCCACAATAGCGTCGAATCAAGATAAGAATAGTAACTAACAAGATCGACGCCCATAACAACTTGTGTTCTACTGATGCATAGATTCTATGCATAGACCTAGTTCATGATGCCACTGTTGGGAGACGTAGTAGTAAATCAAAAAAATTCCTACGATCATCAAGATCCATCTATGAAGAAACTAGCAACGAGTAAGGGGAGAGTGCATCTTCATACCTTTGAAGATCGCTAAGCGGAAGCGTTACAAGAACGCGGTTGGTGGAGTCGTACTCGCAGCGATTCAGATCGTGGTGGATTCCGATCTAAGCGTCGAACAACGGCGCCTCCACGTTCAACACACGTGCAGCCCGATGACGTCTCCTACACCTTGATCCAGCAAGGAGGAAGGAGAGGTTGAGGGAGAGCACCGGCAGCACGACGGCATGGTGACGGTGGAGCTACGTGGACTCCGGCAGGGCTTCGCCAAGCGCTACGGAGAACAAGGAAGAGGAAGGGTAGGGCTGCGCCGAGAGAGAGAGAGAGAAGTTGTGTCTCAAATCAGCCCCAATACCTCGGGTATATATAGGAGGAGGGAGAGGGAGGGATGCCTTGGCCCCTCCTCCAAGGAGGAGTGGTTCGGTCGAGATAAGGGAGGAGTCCACCTCCCACAAGGGTGGTGGATCTCTTCCTTTTAGATCTCCTTTAGCCTTATCTCTTTATCCCTAGCTGCATGGGCCTTTCCGGAAGGACTTGGCCAGCCCAATAAGGGCTGGTCCACCTCCTCTAACAGCCCACGAAGTCCTTTGGTCGTCACACCCCTCCTTGGGGTCCTCCGGCAGCCTCCCGGCACTCCCGGTACACTATCGATGAGCCCGAAAACTTTCCGGTGACCAAACTGGACTTCCTATATATCAATCTTTACCTCCGGACCATTTTGGAGCTCCCGTGACGTCTGGGATCTCATCCGGGACTCCTAACAACCTTCGGTAACCACGGACAACATTTCCCTATAACCCAAGCGTCATCGAACCTTAAGTGTGTAGACCCTACGGGTTCGGGAGACACGTAGACATGACCGAGGCACCTCTCCGATCAATAACCAATAGAGGGACCTGGATACCCATGTTGGCTCCCACATGCTCCATGATGATCTCATCGGATGAACCATGATGTCGGGGATTCAATCAATCCCGTATACAATTCCCTTTGTCTACCGGTATGACACTTGCGCGAGATTCGATCGTCGGTATCCCTATACCTTGTTCAATCTCGTTACCGGCAAGTATCTTTACTCATTCCATAACACATCATCCCGTGGATAACTCCTTAGTCACATTGAGCTCATTATGATGATGTCTTACCGAGTGGGCCCAAAGATACCTCTCCGTCACACGAAGTGACAAATCCCAGTCTCAATTCGTGCCAACCCAACATACACTTTCGTAGATACCCGTAGTGGACCTTTATAGCCACCCAGTTACGTTGTGATGTTTGACGCACCCAAAGCATTCCTACAGTATCCGGGAGTTGCACAATCTCATGGTCTAAGGAAACGATACTTGACATTAGAAAAGCTTTAGCAGACGAACTACACGATCTTGTGCTATGCTTAGGATTGGGTCTTATCCATCACATCATTCTCCTAATGATGTGATCCCGTTATCAACGACATCCAATGTCCATGGTCATGAAACCGTGACCATCTATTGATCAATGAGCTAGCCAACTAGAGGCTCACTAGGGACACGTTATGGTCTATGTATTCACACGTGCATTACGGTTTCCGATTAACACAATTATAGCATGAACGATGGACAATTATCATGAAGAAGGAAATACAATAATAACCATTTCATTATTGCCTCTAGGGCATATTTCCAACAGTCTCCCACTTGCACTAGAGTTAGTAATCTTGTTACATTGTGATGAATCGAACACCCATAGCATTCTGGTGTTGATCATGTTTTGCTCGTGAGAGAGGTTTAGTTAACGGATCTGCGATATTCAGATCAGTATGTACTTTACAAATATCTATATCTCCTTCCTGAATGTAATCATGTATGGAGTTGAAGCGGAGCTTGATGTATCTTGTCTTCTTGTGAAACCTGGGCTCCTTCGCAAGGGCAATAGCTCCAGTGTTGCCACAAAATAGAGTCATCGGGCCCGACACATTGGGAATCACTCCTAGGTCGGTGATGAACTCCTTCATCCAGACTCCTTCCTTTGCTGCTTATGAAGCAGCTATGTACTCCACTTCACATGTAGATGCCGCCACGATGCTTTGCTTGCTGCTGCACGAGCTGACTGCCCCTCTGTTCAAAATATACACGTATCCGGTTTGCGACTTGGAGTCGTACGGATCTGTGTCGAAGCTAGCATCGACGTAACCCTTTACGACGACCTCTTCGGCACCTCCATATACAAGAAACATGTCCTTGGTCCTTTTTAGGTACTTCAGGATATTCTCGCCAACTATTACTTCTACTACTATGGCTAACGATTAGCAATAAAGTAAAGTAATTACATGGCGTTTATGATTGACACGCAGGTCATACAATAAAATAAGATAACTCCTATGGCTTCTACCGGTTGTCATACTCATCGACATGCAAGTCGTGAATCCTATTAGAAGAACATGATCAATCTCATACATCACAATGCATCACATCACATCCTTTGGCCATATCACATCACAAGGCATATGCTGCAAAAACAAGTTAGACGTCCTCTAATTTGAAGTTTCAAGTTTTTACGTGGCTGCTATAGGTTTCTAGCAAGAACGTTTCTTACCTACGCAAAAATCACAACGTGATATGCCAATTGATGTTTACCCTTCATAAGGACCCTTTTCATCGAATCCGATCCGACTAAGGTGGGAGAGACAGACACCCGCTAGCCACCTTATGCAACAAGTGCATGTCAGGCGGTGGAACCGGTCTCACGTAAGCGTACATGTAAAGTTGGTCCGGGATACTTCATCCCACAATACCATCGAATCAAGATAAGAATAGTAACGGCAAGCATATTAACAAAATCGACACCCACTACAACTTGTGTTCTACTCGTGCATAGATTCTATGCATAGACCTAGGTCATGATGCCACTGTTGGGAGACGTAGTAGTAAATCAAAAAAATTCTTACGATCACCTAGATCCATCTATGGAGAAACCAGAAAGGAGTAAGGGGAGAATGCATCTTCATACCTTTGAAAATCGCTAAGCGGAAGCGTTGCAAGAACGCGGTTGGTGGAGTCGTACTCGCAGCGATTCAAATCGCGCTGGATTCCGATCTAAGTGTCGAACAACGGCGCCTCCACGTTCAACACACGTGTAGCCCGGTGAAGTATCCTATGCCTTGATCCAGCAAGGAGGAAGGAGAGGTTGAGGGAGAGATCCGACATCACGACGGCATGGTGACGATGGAGCTACGTGGACTCCGACAGGGCTTCGCCAAGCGCTACGGAGAACGAGGAAGAGGAAGGGTAGGGCTGCGCTGAGAGAGAGAGAAGTCGTGTCTCAAATAAGCCCCAATACCTTGGGTATATATAGGAGGAGGGAGAGGGATGGCTGCCTTGGCCCCTCCTCCAAGGAGGAGAGGTTCGGCCGAGATAAGGGAGGAGTCTACCTCCCACAAGGGAGGTGGATCTCTTCCTTTTAAATCTCCTTTAGCCTTATCTCTTTATCCCTAGCTGCATGGGCCTTTCCGAAAGGACTTGACCAGCCCAATAAGGGCTGATTCACCTCCTCAAACAGCCCACGAAGTCCTTTGGTCGTCACACCCCTCCCGGGGGTCCCCCGGCACCCTCCCGACACTCTCTGTACACTACCGATGAGCCTGAAAACTTTCCAGTGACCAAAACTAGACTTCCTATATATCAATCTTTACCTCCAGACCATTCTGGAGCTCTTCATGACATTAGGGATCTCATCCGGGACTCCAAAAAACCTTCATTAACCACGTACAACATTTCCCTATAACCCAAGCGTCATCGAACCTTAAGTGTGTGGACCCTACGGGTTCGGGAGACACGTAGACATGACCAAGACACCTCTCCGATCAATAACCAACAGCTGGACCTGGATACCCATGTTGGCTCCCACATGCTCCATGATGATCTCATCGGATGAACTACGATGTCGGGGATTCAATCAATCCCGTATACAATTCCCTTTGTCTACTGGTATGACACTTGCCCGAGATTCGATCGTCGGTATCCCTATACCTTGTTCAATCTCGTTACCGGCAAGTCTCTTTACTCGTTCTGTAACACTTCATCCCGTGGCTAACTCCTTAGTCACATTGAGCTCATTATGATGATGACTTACCGAGTGGGCCCATAGATACCTCTCCGTCACACGGAGTGACAAATCCCAGTCTCAATTCGTGCCAACCCAACAGACACTTTTGGAGATACCCGTAGTGCACCTTTGTAGCCACCCAGTTACGTTGTGACGTTTGGCACACCCAAAGCATTCCTACGGTATCCAGGAGTTGCACAATCTCATGGTCTAAGGAAATGATACTTGACATTAGAAAAGCTTTAGCAGACGAACTACATGATCTTGTGCTATGCTTAGGATTGGGTCTTGTCCATCACATCATTCTCCTAATGATGTGATCCCGTTATCAACGAGCTCCAATGTCCATGGTCATGAAACCATGACCATCTATTGATCAACGAGCTAGCCAACTAGAGGCTCACTAGGGACCCATTGTGGTCTATGTATTCACACATGCATTACGGTTTCCGGTTAACACAATTATAGCATGACAATAGACAATTATCATGAACAAGAAAATACAATAATAACCATTTTATTATTGCCTCTAGGGCATATTTCCAATAGAAGGTTGTGTAGTAGACATCAATCAGCACCCAGCAATGGAATAAGAATAATAAGGACCCCGAAGTTTCTTATGTCCAGGATAGACTGAAAGATGATCTTTGGACCGAGCTGATGAGAAATTTCATCCTACCGCAAGAGGAGGATCCGAATAACCCAGTTATAGAGCAAGAGGTCAAGTCATGGGCTCTTAAGAAGATTGCAGAACTGTTCAGGAACTAGAAGAAAGAGTTGAACACAAAGTTTGTCGAGAAGTATGAGACTCCAGAGTTCACAGGTCGATATGAGAAGATAAGAGATCAATGGCTCAAATTTGTGGCCTACAACAATTCGGAGAAGAGTAAGAAAATGTCACTGACAAACAAGAAAAATGCTACAGCGAAGAAGTATCACCATCACACGGGGTCAGGTGGCTACTACAAAGCCCGACCGTTGTGGGACAAAGCTGAGCAAGACCTACTTGCTAAGAATGTCCACCCAGAGACATTGCACTGGCCATATCGTTCAAGGACTTGGTTCTTTGGGGTTGGGGGAACTTTGGACCCAAAAACAGGGAAGTATGTTTGGACGAAATCTCAACTTGCAATACCCGTCACAAAGCTTCAGGAAGCAATCAAGGTAGCGCAGGAAGGGACGTTCATTCCCGATAGAGATAAGGACGAGATGACAGAGGCCCTCGGGAATCCTGAACACCCTGGACGAACATGAGGTACATCAGGCTCCGTTCAATGGAAGCATGGGTTTCCCAACAATGGTGGTTATAGAAGTCGAGAGAGAAAGAGGAAACTAGAAGCAAGCGAAATGCACAAGCTCAGTGCAATATTAGCAAAACTAGAGGAACTTGAGATCCAGCGAGCTACCGGCCAACCATATGAGCGGCATGAAGATCCTTCCTTCGACGCTCCCCATAAGCTACCCCACCATCTTAGCGGAGAAGCAGCGTGGCTTCCTGATACGTATCCAACGTATCTATAATTTTTGATTGTTCCATGCTATTATATTATCTATTTTGGATGTTTTATATGCATTAATATGCTATTTAATATTATTTTTGGGACTAACCTATTAATCTAGAGCCTAGTCACAGTTTTTGTTTTTTCCTTGTTTTTGAGTTTCGCAGATAAGGAATTTTAAAAGGAGTCCAAACTGAATAAAACCTTCAGAATGAGTTTTCTAGAACAAAAGGAAACTACGAGACTTGAGAACCAATGCAGAGGAGCCACGTGGGGCCACAAGCCCTAGGGGCGCGACCAGGGGGGTAGGCCGCGCCGGGCAGGCTTGTGGGCCCACGACAGCTCCCCTAACCCTAATCTTCGGCCTGTAAATTCCCAAATATTCCATCATTATCAAAACGAGCCATGAAAACACTTTTCCGCCGCCAGAATCCTCCGTTACCGAGAGATCCAATCTTGGAGCCTTTTCCGGTAATCTGCCGGAGGGGACTTCGATCACGGAGGGCATCTACATCAACTCCATTGCCCCTCCGATGATGCGTGAGTAGTTCACCATAGACCTATGGGTCCATAGCTAGTAGCTAGATGGCTTGTTCTTTCTCTTTGCTTCTCAATACCATGTTCTTCATGATCTTCATGGAGATCTATCCGATGTAATACTCTTTTGCGGTGTGTTTGTCGAGATCCAATGAATTGTGGGTTTATGTTCAGATTATCCATGAATATTATTTGAGTCTTTTATGAATTCTTATATGCATGATTTCATATCTTTGCAAGTCTCTTCGAGTTATTGGTTTGGTTTGGCCAACTAGATTGGTAATTCTTGCAATGGGAGAAGTGCTTAGTTTTGGGTTCAATCTTGCGGTGTCCTCACCTAGTGACAAAGTAGGGGTAGCGAGGCACGTATTGTATTGTTGCCATCAAGCATAACAATATGGGGTTTTCATCACATTGCTTGAGTTTATCCCTCTACATCATGTCATCTTACTTAATGCATTACTCTGTTCTTCATGAACTTAATACTCTAGATGCAGGCAGGAGCCGGTCGATGTGTGGAGTAATAGTAGTAGATGCAGAATCATTTCAGTCTACTTGTCACGGACGTGATGCCTATATGCATAATCATTTCCTTGGATATCTTCATAATTATTCGCTTTTCTATCAATTGCTCGACGGTAATTTGTTCACCCATCGTAAAACTTGCCATCATGAGAGAAGCAATCTAGTGAAACCTATGGCCCCGGGGTCTATTTTCCATATTATACTTTCAGATCTAAAACAAAAAATACCAAAAATACTTGCTGCACTATTTTTACTTTTAGTTTTACTTTCCGTTCAAGCATCCTATTATATCTATCTCTATGAGATCTCATCCTTGCAAGTAACCGTGAAGGGATTGACAACCCCTTTATAGCGTTGGGTGCAAGAGTTTGATTCTTTGTGCAGGTACATCTACTGGTGACTTGCTTGTATCTCCTATCGGATTGATACCTTGGTTCTCAAAAACTGAGGGAAATACTTATCTACTTTGCTGCATCAAACCGTTCCTCTTCACGGGAAACCAACGCATGCTCGAGAAGTAGCAAGAAGGATTTCTGGCGCCGTTGCCGGGGAGATACATAGCAAGTCAAGATAAGAACTCTCTTGTCAACTTGCCAATTTCTGGTTTGGTTGCCGGGAGATCTACATCAAGCCTACCAAGTACCCATCACAAACTCATCTCTTACATTTACATTATTTGCCATTTGCCTCTCGTTTTCCTCTCCCCCACTTCTAAAACATTTTTCCAAAAAGATTTGCGTTTTTATTCGCCCTTGTTTCGTTTGCCTTTTGTTTGCTTGTGTTGCCATGTGCCTTCTATTTTCTTGCATATTCGATTGCTAAAAATCTATTGATATGGATCCTCATCCACTTGCTAATCTTTTCAAAAGACCAAATTATGATGAACCAATTGCTAGTGAGTTGAGTGCACTTGATTATCTCTATGAAGTTTTGCTTGAACATCATGAAAATTTTGATGAAGTGTTGAAAGAAGAAAATTATAAATTGATTCATGATATCTCCTTGAATGAAAAACATGATTGCCATGTTGTTTGTATGAATTCTCTGAATATCCATGATGCTAATGATATGCAAAACCACAAGCTTGGGGATGCTATGCTTTATGAAGATGATATTTTTTGTTCCCCAAGTTTTGGTGATGACACGTATGCTATAATTGATCATGAAAAGAATGCTTTGTGTGATAGTTATATTGTGAGATTCCTTCATGATGTTACTAAAAATTACTATGAGAGAGGAACATATGCTTTTACATATTGCAATAATATCAAGTTTCCTCTCTATGTGTTCAAAGTTTGGAAGTTATGCTTGTTTTGCCTTCCTATGGTAGTTGATTTTTGTTCCCATAATTTGTTTGCTCACAAAACCCCTATGCATTGGAAGTGTGTTAGACTTAAATATACTTGCCATGTGATTCATAATGTTCCTATTGTTGCAAATAGGAATTATGTGCCCGTAGATTTCATTGTTCTTGATATATAATGCAATCCTACATGTCTTATTATTCTTGGTAGACCTTTCCTTATAACGATTGGTGCAATTATTGACATGAAAGAAGGAAATATTAGATTAAAATTTCCATTAAGGAAAGGCATGGAACAATTTCCGAGGAAGAAAATAAAATTACCTTATTAATCTATCATGAGAGCTACTTATGGATTGCATACCAAAGATGACAATACCTAGATCTATTGTGTTTTGCCTAGCTAGGGGCATTAAACAATAGCGCTTGTTGGGAGGCAACCAATTTTATTTTGCCTTTTGGTTTTTACGTCAGTTTTGGTGTGTTTTTCACATTATTACTTCTGTAGTAATTGTGTTTTTGTGTTTTAATTAATGTTTGAGCCAATTAAAACCTTTGGGGTGATCTATGGTAGCTGTTGATTTGATCTTGCTGAAAAACAGAAAATTTTGCGCTCAGTCCAGGAATTTTCCAAAACATTTAGAGCGTCGAATTTATCTGAAATGTTTACAAAATATTTATATAAAAATTTACCTGATTTTCCTATTTTTTCAGAACTTTAGAGTTTCATAAGTATTCGAAGTTTACAGATTGCTACAGACTATTCTGTTTTTGACAGATTCTGTTTTCTTTGTGTTGTTTGCTTATTTTGATGCATCTATGGGTCGTATCGGGGGGTATGAGTCATGGAAAAGTTAGAATACAATAGGTATTACACAAATATAAATAAATAATGAGTTAACAACAGTACCTAAAGTGGTGATTTATTTTTCTTATACTAACGGATCTCATGAGTTTTCTGTTGAGTTTTGTGTTGTGAAGTTTTCAAGTTTTGGGTGAAGATTTGATGGACTATGGAATAAAGACTGGCAAGAGCCTAAGCTTGGGGATTCCCAAGGCACCCCAAGTAATATTCAAGGATACCAAAAATCCTAATCTCTGGGATGCCCCATAAGGCATCCCCTCTTTCGTCTTCAATCCATCGGTAAATTTACTTGAGGCTATATTTTTATTTACCACATGATATGATATTTACTTGTAGCGTCTTGTATGATATGAGTCTTTGCTCTTTAGTTTGCCACAATCACCCTTGATGCACACATATATTGAGAGACATGCTGGATCGTGAATTTATTAGAATACTCTATGTGCTTCGCTTATATCTTTTGAGCTAGGCAATGTTGCTCTAGTGCTTCACTTATATCTTTATAGAGCATGGTGGTGTTATATTTTATAGAAATTATTTAACTCTTGTTCCTCACTTATATTATTTTGAGAGTTTCTTAAAACAGCATGGTAATTTTTTTAGGTTATGAATTTAGTCCTAATATAATGGCATCCAAGAGGGATATAATAAAAACTTTCATATTAAGTGCATTAAAAACTATGAGAAGTTTGATTCCTTGCATATAGTTTTGAGATAATAGGGATGGTAATATGAGAGTCATGCTAGTGAGTAGTTGTGAATTGGAAGAGATACGTGTGTTAAAGCTTGTGATTCCCGTAGCATGCATGTATGGTGAACCGTTATGTAACTAAGTCGGAGCATGATTTGTTTAATGATTGTCAACCTTTGTGTGAGGGTCGGGAGCGCGCGATAGTTAACTCCTACCAACCTCTCCCCTAGGAGCATGCATCTAATGCTTTGTTTGAAAACTAATAGACTTTTGCAATAAGTATGTGAGTTCTTTATGACTAATGTTGAGTCCATGGATTATACGCACTCTCACCCTTCCATCTTTGCTAGCCTCTCTAGTACTGCGCAACTTTCGTCGGTACACCAGACCCTCCTTCCTCAAAACAACCATGCTATATTCCTCAAAATAGCCACCATACCTACCTATTATGGCATTTCCATAGCCATTCCGAGATATATTGCCATGCAACTTCCACCATGTAGTTTTTTCTATGACTTGCATCATCACTTCATATTGCATATAGAGTCATATCTTGTCATAGGAATCGAGTTGCAATTTCTTTTTCTTTGAGTTATAAGTAAATAAAAGTGTGATGCTTTTTAATTAATAGAGCATTGTCCCATGAGAGGAAAGGATGATGGAGGCTATGACTCCCTCACAAGTTTGGATGAGTATCCGGACTTTACAAAAAATAAAAGAGGCCAAAGAAGCCCACAAAAAATTAGAGAAAGAGAGAAGGGACAATTGCTACTATCTTTTTCCACACATGTGCTTCAAAGTAGCACCATGATCTTCATGATAGAGAGTCTCCAATTTTGTCACTTTCATATAACTAGTGGATATTCATTATGCACGACCACTTAGTTTTCTTTTTGAGCTTTCATACACTTATAGCTCTAAGTGCATTCGTTGCATGGCAATCTCTACTCACTCACATTGATATCTATTGACGGGAATCTCCATAGCCCATTGATACGCCTAGTTGATGTGAGACTATCTTCTCCTTTTTCCCTTGCACCTCCTCCATATTCTATTCCACCTATAATGCTATATCCATGGCTCACGCTCATGTATTGCGTGAGAGTTGAAAAGGTTTGAGAACACGAAAAGTGTGAAACAATTGCTTGACTTGTTCATCGGGGTTGTGCATGATTTAGATACTTTGTGTGGGGAAGATGGAGCATCACCATACCATATGATTTTGTAGGGATAACTTTCTAAGGCCATGTTATTTCGAAAGGACACGACTACCTTGATGGTGTGCTCGAAGTATTACTGTTTTTACGTCAATATTAGACTATTGTTTTGAATCTTACGGATCTGAATATTTATTCCACAATAAAGAATATTACATTGATAAATATGTTAGGTAGCATTCCACATCAAAAATTCTGTTTTTACTATTTATCTACTCGAGGACAAGTAGGAATTAAGCTTTGGGATGCTGATACGTCTCCAACGTCTCCAACTCACTAGGCTCTGGATTAATAGGTTGGTCCAAAAAATAATATAAAATAGCATATTAATGCATATAAAACATCCAAAACAGATAATATAATAGCATGGAACAATCAAAAATTATAGATACATTGGAGACGTATCAAGCATCCCCAAGCTTAATTACTGCTCTCCCTCGAGTAGGTAAATGGTAAAAACAAATTTTTTGATGTGGAATGCTACCTAACATATTTATCCATGTAATACTCTTTATTGTGGCATGAATATTCATATCCATGAGATTCAAAACAATAGTCTAATATTGACATAAAAACAGTAATATTTCGAGCACACCAACAAGGCAATCATGTCCTTTCAAAATAACATGGCCTTAGAACGTTATCCCTACAAAATCATATGGTCTGGCTATGCTCCATCTTCCCCACACAAAGTATCTAAATCATGCACAACCCCGATGAACAAGTCAAGCAATTGTTTCACACTTTTGGTGTTCTCAAACCTTTTCGACTCTCACGCAATACATGAGCGTGAGCCATGGATATAACACTATATGTGGAATAGAATATGGTGGAGGTTGCAAGGAAAAATGGAGAATATAGTCTCACATCAACTAGGCGTATCAACGGGCTATGGAGATGACCATTAATACATATCAATGTCAGTGAGTAGGGATTGCCATGCAACAGATGCACTAGAGCTAGAAGTGTATGAAATCTCAAAAATAAACTAAGTGGGTGTGCATCCAACTCGCTTTCTCACGAAGACCTAGGGCAATTTGAGGAAGCCCATCATTGGAATATACAAGCCAAGTTCTATAATGAAAAAGTCCCACTAGTATATGAAAGTGACAATATAGGAGACTCTCTATATGAAAAACATGGTGCTACTCTGAAGCACAAGTGTGGTAAAGGATAGTAGCATTTCCCCTTCTATCTTTTCTCTCATCATTTTTTATTTATTTTGCCTTTTTTCATTTTTTGGGGGGGCATCTTTGGCCTCTTTTTTTATTTGGGCTTCTGTGGCCTCTTTTATTTTTCTTGTAAAGTTCGGAGACTCATCCCAACTTGTGAGGGAATCCTAGCTTCCATCATCCTTTCCTCACATGGGACAATGCTCTAATAATGATGATCATCACACTTTTATTTACTTACAACTCAAGAATTACAAGTCGATACTCAAAATATGACTATATGAATGCCTCCGGCGGTGTACCGGGATGTGCAATGATCTAGCATAGCAAATGACATAAAAACGGACAAGCCATGAAAACATCTTGCTAGCTATCTTACGATCATGCAAAGCAATATGACAATGATGATGCGTGTCATAAACGGATAATTCATATACTGGACGCAAAACTTTCTGTTTTTACATAGAATCAAACAAGCAAGTATCAACACTATCCCAAAGGATGTACTTGGCACTTTATTGGAATAAAAGACACAAAACATGATTAATACAGTATCTTAATCATGTGAACACACAAAAACAGAAAGTAAAAGTGTTGGGTTGTCTCCCAACAAGCGCTTTTCTTTAATACCTTTTAGCTAGGCATGATGATTTCAATGATGCTCACATAGGAATAATAATTGAAACATGCAAAAGATCATCATGAATCTCATGACAAGCACATTTAAGTCTAACCCACTTCCTATGCATAGGGATTTTGTGATCAAACAATTCATGGGAACAAGAATCAACTTGCATAGGAAGGCAAAATAAGCACAACTTCAAAACTTTGAACACATAGAGAGGAAACTTGATATTATTGCAATTCCTACAAGCATATATTCCTCCCTCATAAAATTTTCAGTAGCATCATGAAGGATTTCCACAATATAACCAGCACATAAAGCATTCTTTTCATGATCTACAAGCATAGAAACTTATCACTCTTCACATAAGCAAACTTCTTCTCATTCATAATAGTGGGAGCAAACTCAACAAAATAACTATCACGTGACACTTGATTGACATAACCACTTTGAATATTAAAATCATGATAACAAGTTTCATGGTTACTATCACTCTTTATAGCATACATGTCATCATCATAATTATCATAGATAGGAGGCATGCCATCATCATAATAGTTTTGCTCATCAAAACTTGGGGGACTAAAAATATCATCTTCATCAAGCATAGCATCCCCAAGCTTGTGGCTTTGCATATCATTAGCACCATGGATATTCAGAGAATTTATACTAACAACATTGCAATCATGCTCATCACTCAAAGATTTAGTGCCAAATATTTTAATAACTTCTTCTTCTAACACTTGAGCACAATTTTCCTTTCCATCATTTTCACGAAAGACATTAAAAAGATGAAGCATCCTCTAACAACGATGATGTACAAATTGCATGAGTGGTACATGGAAACCTGCAGGTAGTCTGGGAAAGACACTATGTATGTCAGAGTTAAAAAAGAGCACGAATTCATTGGACTCAACGTGATGCCTATTGAATTTGTGGAGTTATTCCAGTTATACAATCAAGAGGCCCTCGACAAACAACTCATGACTTGCTACCGTCTGTAAGTATTACTTCTATAGTTAAGTCTCTCGCTCAGCTCGTTCATTACATATATATATAATTATCCTCACTATATTATGCAGATTGAAGATCGTCGAATGCAAAAAAGCAGGAATCTTTGACGTTGGGCTCATTAGCCCAGATGTCGTAAATGAATGGTCAGTACGAAACATTGTCAAAGAGACCGAGGAGAACTTGTTAAAGTCATTCCTTATACATCAAAACAAAAGGAAAATACTCTTTCCTTACAACTTCAAGTGAGTGTTGCTTTCTTCTGCATATTTGGTTTCGCTTACTCGAGGTTAAGTAATGTAATTGATGAGTTATATATGTGTGCGTAGTTACCACTTTATTCTGCTATCCATTAAGCTTGACGGAGCATTAGTAACTCTCTTAGACTTGAGATGTAAAGATCCTGAGGCTTATGCAGACATGACTACAATGCTCAAGAAGTAAGTTCAATCAATACCGGGACCATATCGTCAACTTTCGTTAATTTCCTAATATCAAGTAATCATTTTCTTTGCCTGGCAGGGTTTGGAAAAAGTTTACTCAAAAGGTTCCCGGTCTAAACAAAGAGTTGCGATTTACACACCCCAAAGTAAGTAGTAGTAGCTAGTCCCGCGCATCTCTAATTGATTCAAATTTTCATCAATATATCATTACCATGCTTGCTTATCAGTTTGATTGAACTCTATTCTCGTAAAGTGCTTGTACCAGGAATCCGGGACTGTTTTATGTGGATACTACGTATGCGAGTTCATTCGCCACTTGACCTCTGAGCGGGGCTTCTCTGGCAAACAATTTGAAGTACGTAAATAATATTCACAATTTTATTTTATATATTGCCATCAGTTGTGTTGAGTTTCATTCATATATATGCATGTATTGACCCCTTCTTTAAATTAGATCTGGCAGATGTGGGATTAATTCCTACACATGATCGTATACGAGCAATTCAAGAGGAATTGGCGGGATTCTTTCTTGACCACGTCATACCTGAAGACGAAGAATACTATGTGGATTTGCGATTGGATCTTAGGTAGATGATGTTAGGGATTGTAAAAGATGTTATATTGTATATATGTAGTAGCGTCGGACAGATATATGAAAACTTGTTGATCGACCAAGCACGAAGAAAGAGATGTCACTTCTCTCTATATATGTTCAGCATGACGATCTTGTGTAATTAATGGTTTCCTTCATTTTCTTATTAGCTAGCGTTGAGTTCTCTCTATATGTATAGTAGCTAGCATCGACCAAGCATGGAGAAAGAGAGGCCACTTCTCTTTCTATATGTATAGTAGCTAGCGTTCTCTCTATCAGCTAGCTAACACAATATGAAACGACTAAATTAACCCTTCAAAACCTCTAAACCCCCTTCCAAAAAAAAAACAGCGCTTGACGCTTGGCTGCCTTTGGGTCCCGATTGGTATTACTTACTGGGACTAAAGGTCCTCCTGCCTGGGCGCCCTGCAGCGGCCAGACGGAGCCCCTTTGGTCCTGTTTCGTTAGCGAACCGGGACTAAAGGTTTTGGGTATTAGTCCCACTTGTTTTGTCCCGGTTCCAAAACCAGAACTAAAGGCCCTCTGAAACCGGGACTGGTTCCGTGTTTTCTACTAGTGACACTAGCTCCCTCTTTCACAACTGCTCGCTTCAAATTCCCAAGAAACCAGAGCCAGCTTTCCTTGGTCTCACCCCTGATGACGGCGCACGCTACAGGAATGAGGCAATTGTTAGCATCCGATGCTAGAGCAGTTAACAACACTCCTTCATACTTCCCGCGCAGCGGCATGCCCTTTATCGAAAGCACGGGGTGGCATCGATGGAAGGCTTGTATGCACAGCGTAAACGCCCAGAAGACATGGTGGACTCAGAAATCTTTACAACCCATGACCTCTGTATCCTTGATGTCTACAAACCCATCAGACACTAGATTCTTGAGTATCCTTGGGACGTAGTTGTATGACTCATAAAAGGTGCCGAATTCCATCTCCAGAGCTTTCTGCCTCGCCCTCGACGCCTCGGGGAGGCTGATGTGCCCGTCGTTGCAGCAGCTGTCAGAAAGATATGCCACGGTTGCGTCCGCTGTGCTGGGAAGCTGCATCGCAAGGCGATACAAGGCAAGAAAGTATTCGGTCATGGAACAGTCCGACAAACATTTCTGCCCTGGCAACACAACCATCGGCAACTGAGTGTAGTCATCGTCATCACGCACGGCCTTGCCCTTGAGTAGGACATTGTGGTGCCTGATTTCGGAGGAGTCCACATACAGGAAGAACATCTACCTCCCTTTGCTCTTCGCGATCTTCCTTGCGAAGGCGCTCTAGCATTTTGGGGTCCTGAAAACAGGGTTGCTCCACCTGCTGTAGTCCCATCTGATGAAGTCTGGACATGAGTCTGAGTCATCGGAGTCGGCGTACATGAAACGACCCTCGTAGGGGTGCTCCTCGCGGAACCCCTTGATTGCGAGGTCCTGCATCTCCGGGTGGAGCCAGAACAGGACCTAGAGCTGCAAATCCAACAACGACATGAGCTGCAGTCGCCGCGGCAGCTCGCCGGTGATGCACGCGCACGCGCGTACGATATCGTCTCCGCTCACGTCATGGATGTCCTTGGCGAGCGCGTAGTACACCTGAACCTGCACCGTTCCTTGGCCCCGCACCGACCAAGCAAACGGTACTAAACCAGCTCAGGCCAATCGAATGACGGAACAAGCAAGCAAGAATCAGGGGGTGGCTGCTGCATGAACGTTCGGCTTGCACGCAGCCCCCGTCGCTGCCGCCCTCGGGGCCTTCCGCTTCCTCCCGCCGCCCTGCAAGCTCGAAAACAGAGGAATATTCGGTTAGCAGCGGGGGTGGACAGATGGAGTGGTACGGGAAGGGGAGGACGGCAAGGAGAAACGTACGGCAGGGTTGGGGGCACCAGAGCGGGACATGACCTCACGCTTCTCCATGGAGGCTGGCTGGCTGGTTCGATAGTGGGGAATAGGGATGGGTTTCCCTCCATTTCTCTTGTCTTTTCCCTCCATTTTCTATTGGCGGGACAGGAGGCAGACCTGGCCAAACGGACCGGTCCAGACACACGCAGCGCGGCACGCTACGGGTCGGTCCGACACGAGCTAATCGGACCGTGTCAGACACGCAGCCCATCTTGGATCGTGTCTGGGCCTAGAGGCTGGGCACGCGGACCGTCACGACACGGTCCCTTTTTTTTAGACATGTATACATATATAGTATAAATGTTTCCTACCACCCGATGATAGTTACCACCACTTGAGTTTTATATGTTTTATGTAGTATTTATCAAATCGGAAAGCATGTACGTGTAGTATGTAGTATATAAGAATGTTTGGGGAGTATATACACTAATTTTTTGGTAGTATGTATCGTATTTTGAGTATGCTAATTTTTAGGTACATATATACATGTATTTCATAAATAAAATAAAAACAATGTGTCAACTTGCAATTTTTTTATGAAATTCACTTTGTAGTATCTTATATATAGTATATCAACATAATTACAATGATAAAGTAGTATATATACTATCACATGATAGTATATGATAAATGTGGGGACAACTACCCCTAGGTGGTAGGATGTGTGTGTGTGTGTGTGTGTATATATATATATATATATATATAGTTACAACCCAATAGGCTTAAAATACAGCCCAATAGACTGAAAAACACCTGACCCAACGTGTTAGACGTGCCACGTGCCGACCCGTTTAATAATCAGGACATGCCTGGACCGAGGAGCCACGCACGTGGGCCGGCACGACACGGCCCGACTATTAAACGTGCCATGGCGGGCCGTGCCGGGCCGGGCCTGCCTGTTTGGCCAGGTCTGTCAGGAGGAGATCAGCAGCAACTTCTATAGTAGATATGATCAACATGATGATGTTCACCATTGCAGCCACCTCAACTCACGTGATGATCGGACTTGAGTTGGTGAATTTGGATCATGTATCACTCGAATGATCGGAGGGATGTCAATTTGAGTGGGAGTTCTTAAGTAATATGATTAATTGAACTCATTATCATGAACATAGTCAAAGTGTCTTTGCAAATTATGTTGTAGATTACTAGCTCGCGCTGTAGCTCCCTTGTATTTTTATATGTTCCTAGAGAAATAGAATTGAAAGATGTTGGTAGCAAAATTGCGGACTGGGTCCGTGATCTGAGGATTGTCCTCATTGCTGCACAGAAGGCTTATGTCCTTAATGCACCGCTCGGTGCGCCACCCCCTCTAGCGTCGTCTATAGATGTTGTGAACATCTAACAGGCACGTTTCGATGACTACTTGATAGTTTAGTGCGTCATGCATTACGGCTTAGAATTGAGGCTCCAAAACGTTTTGAACGTCACAGAACATATGAGATGTTCTAGGAGCAGAGATTGTGATCTCAGGCTCGTGCCTTTGTTGCGAGATATGAGATCTCCAACAAGATTCTTTGCTTGTAAGATGAAGGAGAATAGCTCAATCGTTGAGCATGTACTCAGATTGTCTGGGTACTACAATCGCTTGAATCAAGTGGGAGTTGATCTTCCAGATAAGATAGTGATTGATATAGTTCTCCAAGTCACTGTCACTAAAGCTACTAGAACTTAGTGATGAACTATAATACACCAGGGATAGAAGTATTGATCCCTGAGCTGTTCGCGATGTTTGACACCGCGAAGGTAGAAATCAAGAAGGAGCGTCAAGTGTTGATGGTTAATCAAACCACTAGTTTCGAAAAGGGCAAGAGCAAGGAGGGAAACTTCATGGATAGCAAGTCAGTTGCTGCTCCAGTGAAGCAACCCAAAGTTGAACTCAAACCCGAGACTAAGTGCTTCTATTATGAGGTGAGAGGTCGCTGAAGCGGAACAACCCTAGATACTTGGTAGATAAGAAGGCTGGCAACATCGACAGAAGTATATTTGATATACGAGTTATTGATGTGTACCTTGCTAGTACTCCTAGTAGCACCTGGGTATTGGATACCGGTTCGGTTGCTAAATGTTAGTAACTCGAAATAAAAGCTACGGAATAAACAGAGAACTAGCTAAGGGTGAGGTGACGATGTGTGTTGAAAATGTTTCCAAGGTTGATGTGATCAACATCGCACGCTCTCTCTACGGTTATTCATGACGAACCTAAATAAATGTTATTTGGTGTTTTGCGTTGAGCATGAACATGATTAGATCATGTTTGTTGCAATACGGTTATTCATTTAAGTCAGAGAATAATAGTTATTCTGGTTACATGAATAATACCTTCAATGGTCATGCACCCAGTGAGAATGGTTTGTTGAAATCTTGATCGTAGTAGTACACATGTTCATAACATTGATGTCAAGAGATACAAAGTTAATAATGATAGTACCACATACTTGTGGCACTGCCGCTAAATGTCATATTGGTATAAAGCGCATGTAGAAACTCCATGCTGATGGATATTTGGACTCATCGATTTCGAATCGGTTGAGACATGCGAACCATGCCTCTTGGGCAAGATGACTAAAGGACCCCGTTGGATGGAGCGGGCAAGTGATTCATTAGAAATGATACATGTTGATGTATGCAATCTAGTGAGTCTTGTAGCGTGCAGTGGATATCGTTATTTTCTTACCTTCACTAATGATTTGAGTAGATATAGTGTATATTTACTTAATGAAACACAAGTCTGAATCATTTGAAAGGTTCAAGCAAATTCAGAGTGAAGTTTAAAGATCATCGTGACAAGAAGATAAAAATGACCGCGATATGATCGTGGAGGTGAATATCTGAGTTACGAGTTTGGCATACAACTTAAGACAACGTGAAATTTGTTTCACAACTAACGCCACCTGGAACACCATGGTGTGATGGTGTGTCCGAACATCATAGTCATGCTCTATTGATATAGTGCATACTGTGATGTCTCTTATCGTTTTACTACTATAATTTTTGGGGTTATGCATTAGAGACAACTACATTCACTTTAAATAGGGCATCATCTAAATCCGTTGAGATGACACCGTGTGAATTATGGTTTGATAGAAACCTAAGCTGTCATTTCTTAATGTTTGGGGCTGCGATGCTTGTGTGGAAAATGTTTTCACATAATAAGCTAGAACCCAAAGCGGACAAATGTATCTTCATAGAATACCCTAAGAATAGATGGGTATGCCTTCTATCTCAGATCCGACTGCAAAGTGTTTGTTGCTAGAACTGGGTCCTTTCTCGAGAAAAAGTTTCTCTCGAAAGAATTGAGTGGGAGGAAGATAGAACTTGATGAGGTTGTTAAACCTTTGTTCAACCAGAGAGTAGCGCAGCGCAGAAAGATGTTTCTGTGAAGCCTACGTTAGTTGAAGAGGAAGTTAATGATGATGATCATGAAGCTTCAGGATCAAGTTACTATCGAACTTCGTAGGTCGACAAGGATGTGTACTGCTCCTGAGCGGTACGACAACTCTGTCTTGGAGGTCATGTTGTTGAACAACGATGAACCTACGAGCTATGGAGAAGCGATGATGGGCCCGGATTCCGACAAATGGTTGGAGGCCATGAAATCCGAGATAGGATCCATGTATTAAAACCAAGTGTAGACTTTGGTAGACTTGCTCGTTGGACGGCAGGTCGTTGAGTACAAATGGATCTTTAAAATGAAGACAGACACTGATGGTGAATGTCACTATTTGTAAAGCTCGACTTGTTGCAAAGATGTTTGTGACAAGTTCAAGGAGTTGACTACGATGAGACTTTCTCACTCGTAGTGGTGCTAAAGTCTGTTGGAATTATGTTAGCAGTTGCTGTGTTTTCAATTATGAAATCTGGCAGATGGATGTCAAAACATCGTTTCCTTAACGGTTTACTTGAGGAAAGGTTGTATGTGATACAACCAGAAGGTTTTGTCAGGCCTAAGGATGCTAAAAGGTGTGCAAGCTTCGGTGATCCTTCCATGGACTGAAGCAAGCATCTCGGAGTTGGAATATACGCTTTGATGAGGTGATCAAAGTTTTGATGTTTATACAAAGTTTACGAGAAACTTGTATTTGCAATAAAGTGAGTGGGAGCACTATAGAATTTCTGATAAGTATATGTGGATGACATATTGTTGATCAGAAATAATGTAGAGTTTCTGGAAAGCATAAAACGGTTATTTGGAAAGTGATTTTCAAAGGAAGACCTGGATAAAACTACCTAATTGTTGAGCATCAAAATCTATAGAGATAGATCAAGATGCTTGATGAGACTTTCAATGAGTGCATACCTTCACAAGATTTTGAAAGAGTTCAAAATGGATCAGCCAGAGAAATAGTTCTCGTCTGATTTGTAAGGTGTGAAGTTGAGTGAGACTCAAAGCTCGACAACGGCAGAAGAAAGAGAAAGGACGAACGTCGTCCCCTATGCCTTAGCCATAGGCTCTATATTATGCCATGCTGTGTACCGCACCTATGTGTGCCTTGCCATGAGTTTGTCAAGGGGTACAAGAGTGGTCCAGGAGTGGATCACTGGACAGCGGTCGGAATTATCCTTAGTAACCAGAGGACTAAGGAAATGTTTCTTGATTATGGAGGTGATAAAGAGTTCGTCGTAAAGAGTTACGTCGATGCAAGCTTTAACACCTATCCGGATGACTAGTAGTAGCAATCTGGATACGTATAGTGGAGCAGCCATTTGGAAATAGTACCAAGTGGAGTGTGGTAGCAGTGTTTACGGTTTGACATAGAGATATGCAAAGTACACACGGATCTGACTATCGCAGACCCGTTGACTATAAGACCTCTCTCACATGCAAAGCATGATCGAGCCCCAGAACTCATTGGGTGTTAGATTCATAACAATGCGAATCACATGGTGATGTGAACTAGATTATTGACTCTAGTGCAAGTGGGAGACTGTTGGAAATATGCCCTAGAGGCAATAATAAATTAGTTATTATCATATTTCCTTGTTCATGATAATCGTTTATTATCCATGCTATAATTGTATTGATCGGAGACTTAAATGCATGTGTGGATACATAGACAAAACCATGTCCCTAGTATGCCTCTAATGTACTAGCTCGTTGATCAAAGGATGGTTAAGGTTTCCTAGCCATGGACATGAGATGTCATTTGATAACGGAATCACATCATTAGGAGAATGATGTGATGGATAAGACCCAAACTACAAACATAGCATATGATCGTGTCAGTTTATTGCTACTGTTTTCTGCATGTCAAGTATATGTTCCTATGACCATGAGATCATGCAACTCACAGATATCGGAGGAGTGCCTTGTGTGTATCAAACGTCGCAACGTAACTGGGTGACTATAAAGGTGCTCTACAGGTATCTCCGATGGTGTCTGTTGAGTTGGCTTGGATCGAGACTGGGATTTGTTACTCCGTATGACGGAGAGGTATCTCGGGGCCCACTCGGTAATGCAACATCACAATAAGCCTTGCAAGCAATGTGACTAATTGTTAGTTGCGGGATCTTGTGTTACGGAACGAGTAAAGAGACTTGCCAGTAACGAGGTTGAACTAGGTATGGAGATACCGACGATCGAATCTCGGGCAAGTAACATACCGAAGAACAAAGGGAACGTTATACGGGATTAACTGAATCCTTGACATAGAGGTTCGACCGATAAAGATCTTCGTAGAATATGTAGGAACCAATGTGGACGTCCAGGTCCCGCCATTGGTTATTGACCGTAGAGGTGTCTCGGTCATGTCTACATAGTTCTCGAACCCGCAGGGTCTGCACACTTAAGGTTCGGTGACGTTTCGGTAGTGTAGAGTTATGTATGGTGGTGACTGAAGGTTGTTCGGAGTCTCGGATGAGATCCCGGACGTCACGAGGAGCTCCGGAATGGTCCGGAGGTAAAGATTCATATATAGGAAGTCCCAGTTTGGTTTCCGGAAAAGTTTCGGGCTCATCGGTAGTGTACCGGGAGTATCGGTATTGTACCGGGAGTGCCGGTAGTGTACCGGAGGACCTCCGAGAGGGGTATTTCGACCCCAAGAGGTCCATGGGCTGTGGGAGAATAATAACCAGCCCTTAGTGGGCTGGGAAAACAGCCACAAAGGCCCATGGCGCAGGAGAGAAAGTCCTAAAGCAAAAAGTGGAAAATCAGCCAATAGGAGGCAATCCTACTCCAACTAGGATTGGAGGTGAAGTAGGATTGCTCCCACCTCCTATTTCGGCCGACCCAAAGGCCTTGGCTGCCTCTCCTCTCCTCTCCTCCTATATATACTAGTGGATTGGGTGGTTTTTGGACAGAATTTCTGGCCACGTGCTACCCGTTTCACCGGTGCACAGTTTCTCCTCTAGATCGGTTTTCCGCAGCGCTTAGGCGAAGCCCTGCCGGAATCACTCCACCACCATCACCGGAGCGCCGTCACGCTGCCGGTGAACTCTCTCTCCTCTCCACCTCCTCTCGCTGGATCGAGATGGTGGAGATCGTCATCAAGCTGCACGTGTGCTGAACGCGGAGGTGCCGTCCGTTCGGCGCTAGATCGGAAGGACCGTGATCGAGATCGCGAGACAGTTCGTGATGAGATCGCGGAACGGATCGTGATGAGTTCGCGGGACAGATCGTGATCAAGATCGTGAGACGGATTGTGATGAGATCGCGGGACGGATCGTGATGAGTTCACGGGACGGATCGTGATTGGATCGCGGGACGGATCGTGATGAGATCGCGGGACGCTCGGCGATTTGGATCGCGAAGATGTTCGACTACACCAACCGCGTTTCTTAACGCTTCCCACTTAGCGATCTACAAGGGTATGTAGATCCATTCTCCCTCTCGTAGATGCTCATCACCATGGATAGGTTTGCGTGTGCGTAGGAAATTTTTTGTTTCCCATGCGACGTTCCCCAACAGCAGAAGGGCTCTGCATTTTGGGCCTTCATGAGATGTTACCCAACTTAGACAGATGGGCTACACATGCATACATAACTGTTTTTCAGTCAGATGCATATTCTTTCTTGTACTCAACAAAAGAGTTAATTGCATAGAAGTACCACAACGGGGGCAAAACATGCGGATTGGTACCATGATTGCTAAAAAAATTATGTCAGTACCAACTTTGTGTGAGGTTTTTGCAAATAAGGCTAAAACGCGTATAAATACGTATTGACGGTGTATCTAACAGAAGGGGCCCGCCCGTTAGGTGCTGACGTGGTCGTTTTTTGCAAAAAACTTACTTTATACGTAATCACATAAATGCCCCTTATTTTTCAGGGACAAAAATCATGTAAATATTTTTTTTCTTCGAAATTTTTCAACACGAGACCACCCGTTCGCAGGGGCTGCGCCCTAGCCACCACGCCACACAGTGGCTCGCGTTACAGACGGAGCAGCATATGTGTCTAGCCACCATGCCCTAGCCACCACGCCACAAATCCCTTTCTCCTCCCTCCCCCCAGCTAAGGCTGGTTGTAATGGGAGTATCATAGCTAGTATCATGCATGTCAATAAGGCATTTTTGATGAGGTGGCATAGATTTAAATGAAGAAAGAGGAGGTTGAGTATCATATTATGATATTGTATCATAATAAATGTCATGTTTCTACGTGTCATGCATGACAATAAATAAAGTACTACATTATACAAACATATGGTACTATGCATTAGGAAGGTAGTATCATACACTAGTATCATATGCATGATACTAGTATATGGTACTCCCCATTACGACCAGCCTTATTGTGTCTAGCTTTGCCATCGAGTGACATCATTCAAGTGCCAGAAAGTGGATTAGTGAACTAGTGGGAGTGAGTAAGAAATTAGTGTGAATGAGTAGATTGATGTGTAGCATGGCAATGGAGATATTTATTGTAAACATTGACCACAATACGTAGTGCCATGGAAATCAAGTGATGATTTTGTTTAAGAGATGGAGGGCGGGGGAGAGTGAGAGATTTATAGAAAGATGACAGTGGCTCCCGATCCATGAGACATAAGAAAAAGAGTTATTTAGCGTAAAAAGTCAACAATGTTTTTTTAACAAAAAAATCAACAATGTTGCTTAATATGCAAATCGATCCTAAAGTGATAAGTTAAACAAGGTTAGTGTTCACTCAATACAATATGCATGCCAATCCGTTACAACGCATGGGCAATTAACAATGGGCAACGCTAGGGATCAGACTACTGATCCCTTGCCTCCCATCAGACTAGTCCAAGACCATTGGATTAGAGGCATAGTAGCCGTCCAATTTTCTAGTATGACCCACACATGATTTCTTAGATTGGTTTCTCAATTGATTGCTTCCCTGTAACAGCTTCCGCTAAACACGTCCGCCGCCTCTTCGCTGACTCCGGCCTTTTGCTTCGTTGACTGTTTCCTAGTACGTAACAGCTGCATCGGACTGGTTCTCTGCCATGTGACTAGAGTTCTTTTTTAGGATGTTTTTTTGGGAGCTCTTTATTTTCAGATTTTGTTCTGGTAAGTTGTGATTTACTTTCATAAAAAACAAATACAAGAAAATAATTATTACTAAAGATGCATTTTTGGGCAGCCCAACATATTAGGTGGCATGGAAGCATTATTCTTTATCTATGGAAGCATCCTTCTATTGTGAGAATAGAATGGAATAATATTTCGCGATCGTACAATAGAAATATTTTTAGTTATCAAAGGAAGCATTATTTCTATGCAATGGAAGCATCTTGATGGAAGCATTATTTCCATCTCAACTCTTCTATTTTCATACTCTAGCTTCTTTTGAGGCACTTTATTCAAAACATTTTTTCCTAGACATTATTTATTCTTCAGTACAGAGCGAATTTGTTTATGTGAAAAATGCATCCCATGTAACATTTTGTGTTGTTTTCAATGCAGCCAAACTTTTCTTTCACCAGCGCGATAATTTGCTTCGATCTCAACCAAACTTGTTTGGGTGTAAAAACGAAAATGCATCGAAGCACTTTGCTTTCCTGTAACAAAATCTTGCATCCAAGAATCTGTTAACATACCATAAATTTGGATCACGATATATATTTTATCAATCCAACACAAGGAAGTTTGCTTCCATCCAATACAAAACTATTTCCATGGTAAAATAATTTGCTTCAAACCAAACATAAGTCTGCTTCCTGCTTCGTTCGTCCAGACAATAAGAACCAAACATGATACATATTTATTTTGTTCAAGTCACCAACACTGCATACTATGATTCCTTAAATCAGCATCGTATGTTCCCTATAGACCGTAGACATGCTTTCCTTCACTTGTGGCCATCCTCATTGTAGGACAGATGCAAGTGTCATTGCAATTCTCAGTGCATGCATCAGTCTCCTCAATATGTATTTGCTTCTGCCCATCAGCTCCAAAGCCAGCACACAACTGCTTAAAAGTATGCACCTGTTAGACATGGAGCATAAGTATAAAAGGTTTCAAGCAGAACGGGTATTACATGTATGGTACGATAGTGAAGTAGAGAATCCCACATTCCCATGTAAGGAAGCATGTAGTCTTCATACATGCTATGTCGCCGTCCTTGATTTTTAGATTTTTTTTGGATTTGATGGGAGTATTCAACAAGGAAAAATTAATATTTCCAGCTTGACCATGTGAACATATATATGTATGCAATATAGGAAGCATGATGACATTGTTTAAATACAAAGAATTCTCTCGAGAATGTAATATCAAGTACAATAATAGTGGAAGTGTGTTTCTAATGCCCAAACTATCTAGACCAAAGAAAACGTACAATAAAATTAGAAAGCATATAGATTAAGAAGCATCATTTTGTTGATATCTCAATGTAATTCATACCTAGTGGGAGCATATAATTTTGTTGCAAACATGTGTGTGCATTGATCAATTTTTGATCTACAAAACAATTTCATCCATCGAGGCAAACAAACTGGGATGTCAAACGTTCGCGGTTGCGTCCGCGGGCACTGATCGGGCACGCCTCAAATCCGCTCGTCCACATTCGTCTCCCTCATATCCGAATCCTTATTTCCATACTACCCATGCAACATGGATCAAATTGCAACAACAGTTCCACCAGTTCATACATACGACAGAAAATGTAAAACTAAGCTAATCTAACTAGTACTTGTGGGCCGGACCTTTCCCCTTGCAGTCGCTGAGGGAGTCCTGGATTAGGTGGTCCTCGGATAGCCGACCTATTGTTATGGGCCGGACTATGAGGGCTACTTACCGAACACTGAAGGATTTGAAGGCCCAATCTCCAAGATGGAAGCTCCGGGAAACGCGGCTTGCGCTCCACGTCTGATGTAATAGTTAGGCAAGTTTATCTCTTCGGCATGTAACCGACCATGTGTAAACCCTAGGCATCCTCGACATCTATATAAGGCGGAGGGTTTTAGGGTATAGACATAGAACAACTCATCTAGGGTTAGGCATACGATCTCAAGGTAGATCAACTCTGTAACCCCTTACACCATCAATACAATCAAGCATGACGTAGGGTATTACCTCCATAGGAGGGCCCGAACCTGGGTACTCTCGTGTCCCTTTGTGTCCTGTTACCGTCAATCCTAGTCTCACAGTTCGGGACCCCCTACCCGAGATCCGCCGGTTTTGACACTGACATTGGTGCTTTCATTGAGAGTTCCTATGTGAGCGAGATGGAATCGATGCCTTGCCTCTTCATCAACGAAGAGGTTCGCAACACGGACGTTTTCGTCCCCGAGCAGATCTTCGCCTTCGGCAGAGTTGTGCTGCATGCGGATTCCGCCGACCATCTAGGCCATGATGAGAGCTTCGCCCCTGATCAAGAGGTTAGATTCAGAAACTTAGAGTTCTCCGTCGACTCTCGGGCGACTTGTCGCTAATCGGGCGCACGGCTTTGCCTGTAGCCCCCGAGGACTCTAAGGCTTTAACCTCGAGCCCCTTCTTCGGACATGTCGATGGGGTCACCCATGGTGGCAGTCTGATCTCTCATCCCGGTCTGGCCATCAAGCCATACGACCAGACATATGTTCCTTCCAAACACTCCCGATGGGTGGACTTCATGGGGGTTAACCCCACGAGTTCCGAACAGTTGGATCCGATCGGGCCCTCAACGGTCGACAGGGCCTTGGAGCAATTCTCGTCGATGAGGATCATCGACGATCCAGCCCCGATCTACGCCCTGCCCAGTTATGGTTCGGGCAGGGACGGATTTTTTGACCCACCCACCATCCACTTGATTGCCACCGTCGAAGACTTAACCGATGTGCTAGACTATGCCTCCGAGGAGGCAGAATACATGGATGAAGAGGACCGTGCTCCCACCCCCGTTAACACCGGGAGTTGGGCTGCCACTTCTACATATGAAGTCTATATGGTGGATACTCCTGCCACCAACGACGACAATATGCCTCACAACGACGGTGACAAATTGGGTGATAAGCAATCAAGGCACCAGAAATCACATAAGTTGTCCAAAAGCAAAAAGGGAAGAAGAGCTATTATCACCAAGGGGACGATAATGCCCCCGTCGATCATGACAATCCGAATATCCCCGAGCACCCGTTTGAGGGTCCGAACGAGCCTGAGGACCCAAACGACCCCGATACCGTCAATGACCCGGAAGGCGACGATTACCTTCCCCTCGTCGAGGAGGAAGATATACCGGAAGCCGATGACTTGTACATCCCTGATAACCTCGAGGATCAGGAAGAAATCAGGCAACGACTCATAGCAATGGCTTGCAGCCTAAAGGCCAAAGAACGGCAACTCAAAGCCGAACAGGCCGACCTCAATGATCGATGGACGAATGTCCTCTCAGAGGAGGAAGTATACGGCACTGGTTTGTCAAACCACCCCAAAAGCTACCCTCAGAGAAGGTTGCTGCTGCAATTCGATGACGAACTTACTGATACTCCATCTCCAAACCGTACTTTGTACGACAAGTCGGACCGCCCCCCTCGTTGTCGAGACATGGCGACCGATGATGCCGTTTACATACCGGCAGTACCCCGAAGACGAGGAAATGAGCCATTAGAGCCTAATGACAGGTTCGACCTGCGAGATGACATCATAGAGCAGGCCGCACTAGATCCATCTATGGATCCAGAGAGTACATGCCCGATAGACGCGGCGAATACAGACCATGGTTCTACCAAAACAACAGAGGCCGGGAACGCAACCAGCCCCATACAGACGCCAAATACAGGCGTGACATAGCACGGGTCAGAGGCGCTGCTCACCCTATGTGCTTCATAGATGAGGTAATGCGGCATCAGTTCCCCGAAGGGTTCAAACCCATGAATATAGAACAGTACGACGAGACCACTGACCCAACTGTATGGATCGAGGACTTCCTCCTCCACATCCACATGGCACGAGGAGACGATCTCCACGCCATCAAATACCTACCTCTTAAGCTTAAGGGGCCAGCTCGGCACTGGTTAAACAGCCTCCCCAAAAACACCATTGGATGCTGCGAAGACCTGGAAGATGCGTTCCGCTCTAACTTCCAGGGGACCTATGGCCGCCCGCCGGACTCTTCCGATCTCAGCAACATCGTCCAGAAGCCCGGCGAGTCCACCTGGCAGTTCTGGAATCGGTTCTTGACTAAGAAGAACCAAATCATCGGTTGTCCGGATGCTGAGGCCATAGCCTCCTTCCGGCATAATATTCGAGATGAATGTCTGGCCCGCCAGCTAGGCCAGGACAAGCCTCAAACTTTGATCGCCCTTACCTTCCTCATGACCCGCTTTTGCGCAGGCAAGGATAACTGGTTGGCTAGAGGCACCCACAATTCTGAAGATCCCGTGGCACCTGAAGCCCAGGATGGCAACTCAAAGCCAAAGCACAATAAGAATAAGCATCGGCACAATAATAGTGATGCCGATGACACGACTGTTAATGTCGGATTCCGCAACTCCCGACCTGGGCAGCAGAAGAAGCCCCCTAAAGGCATCTGTGATGGACCCACTCAGCTCAAGAAGATCATGGAAAGGCCTTGCCAAATCCATAGGAATTCGGAAAAGCCCGCCAACCACACACACCGCAACTGCTAGGTGTTTAAACAGACCGGCAAGATACAACCCGAAGACCAAGGAAAAAGCTCGCGCAACGAGGACGAGGATGAGCCTCGGGGTCCAATTGGTGGCGGACAGAAGAAGTTCCCTCCCGAAGTAAAAACGGTGAACATGATATACGCCACCCACATACCGAAGAAGGAGAGGAAGCGCGCCCTCTGGGAAGTCTACACGGTGGAACCCGTAGCCCCAAAGTACAACCCATGGTCGGCATACCCGATCACTTTTGATCGGCGTGATCATCCGACCAGTATCTGCCATGGGGGTTCAGCGGCCCTCATGCTAGATCCCATTATAGATGGGTATCACCTCACAAAGGTCCTAATGGACGAAGGGAGTAGCCTTAACCTGATTTACTCAGATACGGTGAAAAAGATGGGCATTGATCCGTCAAGGATCAAACCCAGCAGCACTACCTTCAAAGGAGAGATCTCGGGCGTTGACGCCCGATGCACGACCTCGGTAACTCTAGAGGTCGTGGTCGGCTCACCCAATAACTTTCGCAGCAAAGACTTGATCTTCGACATCGTGCCCTTCCACAGTGGCTATCATGCGCTACTTGGACGGACAGCGTTCGCTCGTTTCAACGCAGTCCCACACTACACATTCCTCAAGCTCAAGATGTCGGGCCCCAAGGGGGCCATTACTATTAACGGCAACACCGAGCGCTCCCTTAGAACTGAGGAACACACACTGGCCCTAGCGGCCGAATTCAGCTATAAAGAAGATCGGTAAGTTCCGACATCTGCCATAAAGGCACATAAGGCTAGGAAGCGAGTTCGACTTCAGACCGAAAACTCGGATCCTTTCTTCCCCTCTATAGGGACTCGCCCCCCACCGCACAATTTCTGGACCAGCAAAGTATGTGCCGAGAAGGCACAACTTTGCACTTAAAATTCCATGGGACGCGGTGGGGAAATAAAGGTGGGTGTTCGTCTGGCCCGACCTACTTCCACCAATACGTCTTCAAACAATATGCAGGCGCTCTTAAGATAGCCCGCCTCCGGCGTAAAGCTCACCTATAGTTCGGCGGGCTCTCAAGATTTTGTTAGCAAAATCCGCCCGTTGAACACTAAACACCCCATCAAGGTGCATCCAAGAGCAGGAGTCAACTAGCAAGGGGGTATATCGAGGACGTCGGGTCACCAATTGAAGACCCCTGGTACAACAACTCATGCAGGACTTTATTTCTTATTTTTATTTCGCATACCTGTAAACAGTTGCTTCGGAAATCCGAGTTATAAGAGTTTTTGAGGAAATGCAAAATTGCGCGGCGCAAGTACGCCTCATTTCTCCTGTTTTTGGCGCATACTTTCCCCCCCCCCTCTTCTTGTGAACCTGTTCGGTATGACTCGAGGTAACCGACTAATAGGCCAGGGGCTCGATTACAAATGCAAATCGCCTTAATTATCGTGTGATCGGCGTCTCGGCGTTCGCTTTATATGCATTGGTTTCGAACGATGTCTTTGGTCATTAGGTTGGGTTGCCCGGCTCCTGTGCTTGCCCCTTTATGTTCTGCTTGTTCGGCTAAAAGGGCAAAGGGAGCACCCCTGCGATTGTGCTTCCGGATAGTACGGTCAAGAACCTCAGGGGAGAAAGCCGAAAACGGACTGTCATAGTATGCATGATCCAATCTGTGAACCCCAAGCTAGAAGTATTATACTTCAATCGTCGTAAGCGGTTACTCTGTGTTATACAAGGAACTTGCCCTTTGTGCAAACATTATGATGTTGGCTTTGGCCTCGGTTTGTCCGAACATCGCAAATACTCCGGTGGCTAATCGTACGCTTCCCATAGTCCTTTTTGCGCCCCATCGGTTAAGTGAAAGAAATAAAGCACTATAGTCCGATTGCCTAGTCTGCCGCACTACACCGCCTTCGGGTTCCGATAATACGGCTAAGGGACACGGTGCATTGGCATAGACACCCCATGTAGTATCTACATGTTGGAAATATGCCCTAGAGACAATAATAAAATGGTTATTATTGTATTTCCTTGTTCATGATAATTGTCTATTGTTCATGCTATAATTGTATTAACCGCAAACCGTAATGCATGTGTGAATACACAGACCACAACATGTCCCTAGTGAGCCTCTAGTTAGCTACTTCGTTGATCAATAGATGGTCACGATTTCATGACCATGGACATTGGATGTCGTTGATAATGGGATCACATCATTAGGAGAATGATGTGATGGACAAGACCCAATCCTAAGCATAGCACAAGATCGTGTAGTTCGCCTGCTAAAGCTTTTCTAATGTCAAGTATCGTTTCCTTAGACCATGAGATTGTGCAACTCCCGGATACCATAGGAATACTTTGGGTGTGCCAAACGTCACAACGTAACTGGGTGGCTATAAAGGTACACTACAGGTATCTCCGAAAGTTTCTCTTGGGTTGGCATGAATCGAGACTGGGATTTGTCACTCCGTGTGACGGAGAGGTATCTTTGGGCCCACTGGGTAAGACATCATCATAATGAGCTCAATGTGACTAAGGAGTTAGCCACGGGATGATGTGTTACGGAACGAGTAAAGAGACTTACCGGTAACGAGATTGAACAAGGTATAGGGATACCGACGATCGAATCTCGGGCAAGTATCATACCGGTAGACAAAGGGGATTGTATACGGGATTGATTGAATCCCCGACATCGTGGTTCATCCGATGAGATCATCGTGGAGTATGTGGGAGACAACATGGGTATCCAGATCCCTCTGTTGGTTATTGACCGGAGAGGCGTCTCGGTCATGTCTACATTCCTCTCGAACCCGTAGGGTCTACACACTTAAGGTTCAATGACGCTAGGGTTATAGGGAAATAGTGTACGTGGTTACCAAAGGTTGTTCGAAGTCCCGGATGAGATCCCGGACATCATGAGGAGTTCTGGAATGGTCCGGAGGTCAAGATTCATGTATAGGAAGTGAGGTTTTGGTCATCGGAAGTGTTTCGGGCATCACCGGTAACGTACCGGGACCACCGGAAGGGTTTCAGGGATCCACCGTGTGGGGCCACCAGCACCAAAGGGCTACATGGGCCATAGGTGGGAGGGAACCAGCCCCTAGGTGGGCTGGTGCGCCCCCACAAGGGCCCAAGGTGTAGCACAAGGTTGGAGGGGGGCAAACCCTAGGGGCAGATGGGCCCTAGGCCCACCTAGGGCGCCGCCCCTCCCTCTCCCTCTCTGGCCGCCGCACCAGATACCATCTAGGGCTGTCGCCGGCCCCTAGTGTGGGAACCCTAGGGGTTGTGCCCTCCCTCCTCCTCCTCCTATATATAGTGGGGTTTTGGGGGCTGCCATCTACAGAAGTTTCTTCCTCTCTCAGCGCAGCCCTACCCCTTCTCCTCCTCGTCCTCCGTAGTGCTTGGCGAAGCCCTGCCGGAGTACCACGTAGCTCCATTGTCACCATGCCGTCGTGTTGCTGGAGCTCTCCCTCAACCTCTCTTTCCTCCTTGCTGAATCAAGGCATAGGAGACGTCACCGGGTTGCACGTGTGTTGAACGCGGAGGCGCTGTTGTTCGGCGCTTAGATCGGAATCCACCGCGATCTGAATCACTGCGAGTACGACTCCACCAACCATGTTCTAGTAACGCTTCTGCTTTGCGATCTTCAAAGGTATGAAGATGCACTCCCCCTTTGCATGTTGCTGGTTTGTCCATAGATTGATCTTGGTGACACGTAGGAATTTTTTGATTTACTACTATGTCTCCCAACACTACGTGGGGGCTGAAGCCGACGACTCGCATCTTTGAGTATTAAACAACCACACAGGAGTTACAAAGGAATGCAAAACCATATAAGAGCGGATGCTAATATCACTAAAAGTTATCACGAGTCTTCGTACATGTTACAAGCTTATTCAAATATTTTTTCACCCGGACACTGTGACGCTATCACCCGAGCGCTCTCCATCACCCCATTGAAGTATAGCTCAGGGCGTCGGTGCTCCTTCCCGGGTGGTGGTGGGTCGGTGGTGACCTTCATCGGACTGAGCCCCGGCCAGTGCACTTTGGACTTGGCAAGGGCCATCCGGACTCCTTCGATGCAGGAGGAATGCTTGACGGTGTCGAGGTGGGGCATGGTAGCGATCAGTCTCTACAACAGGCCGAAGTAGCTCCTTGGTAGCGGCTCACCGGGCCATAAGCGGATGCAGAGGTCCTTCATGGCGGGCTCTGCCATCTGGTGCAGATCCATTAGCTGTTTCAGCTGCTCCACCGGAAGACGAGGACGCTCGGGGGCTCCGAACTGTGCCCAGAACATCCGAGCTTCATCTTCCTCTCCCCGCGAGGCGAACAACTGATGGGCATCTGCCATGCTCTTCTGGAGATCGGCGGATGCACCTGAGGTCGGCACACCCAGGTCAGCAATTCGAATCTGCTATCCCCGAATACGCACTTTAGGGAGTATGGCTTACCATCTGCTATTTCCTTGGCTTGGCAGACTTGCTCCTCGTAGAACTGTCTGTCCATCCGCTCCTTCTGGAGATCGGATTTCATGGTGAAAAGTTCGGCTGAGCTCGCCTTGTTCTTCTACTCCAAGGCCTCACACTTTTTGCTAGCATCCTTGAGCTCATCATGTATCTCCGCCACACGAGCTTGGTGCTTATCGCTGGTGGCTCGTAGGACGGAGAGTGCGGTGGCCGCTTCTTTGGACGCCGCCTTCTCAACGGTCGCTTCGTCCTTGGCACGTTAAAGCTCGGCCTTGAGCCTTTCCATCTCTTTCGATGAAGCTGCAAAACGATAAAACTTTATATAAAAGGAAACTGCATTGACAGTATTCGGGGGAAAGTATTCGGATTTGGTTCGGACTTACCCCGTGCCTCGTCGAACCTCTTGTTGAGGGTTTCCACCTCATCCTCGGAGCGCTTGAGCTTCCGATGTAGCTCATCCATCTCGACACCATTTTTGGCCGCCGCTGATGATGAAGCCTACATTGCACACACATTTAATACATTACATCGGCGCTCACTTCCTGAATTATAGACAATCCAATTATATATCGATTTATCCTAGCATGTTGAACACTTAATGTGCTTCTAACGCGTTATCGGATTCAGATGTGACCCCTAGGTGAGCTTGTTCACCTCACCTAGGGCTCGGGGGCTGCCATGTATGCAACACGAATAAATAAAATCCTTGCATAAACATTGGGTGACTTACTTGCAAACCTGCAAGGAGACCTTTGAAGGCCTCCTTCAGTCCATTGTCAATAGACTGGACGCTTTGAAGTACCGCACCCATATGGGTGCGGTGATCCTCGGGGATGGAGGCTCTCTATAGAGCCTCCTCCATGGTCGACCACCTATTGGTCGGCGGTGCCAGGGATGATCGGATTTCCCGATCACCCACCAGGGATTGGACCGGTGCCTCCGGAGGCATAGTGTGCTTCGGAGATGTTTTCGGAGGGGACTGATCGCCCGCTCATCCGGCTCCTTGGTGTACGTGCAGGGCATGATTGTAGACGTAGTAGTAAATCAAAAAAATTCCTACGATCACCAAGATCTATCCATGGAGAAACTACCAACGAGTGGGGAGAGATTGCATCTTCATACCTTTGAAGATCGCTAAGCGGAAGCATTACAAGAACGCGGTTGGTGGAGTCGTACTCGCAGCGATTCAGATCGCGGTGGATTCCGATCTCAGCGCCGAACAACGGTGCTTCCGCGTTCAACACACGTGCAGCCCGATTACGTCTCCTACGCCTTGATCCAGCAAGGAGGAAGGAGAGGTTGAGGGAGAGCTCCGGCAGCACGATGGCAGGGCTTTGCCAAGTGCTATGGAGAACTAGTAAGAGGAAGGGTAGGGCTGCGTCGAGAGAGAGAGAAGTCGTGTCTCAAATCAGCCCAAACCCTTGCATATATATAGGAGGAGGGAGAGGGAGGGCTGCCTTGGCCCCTCCTCCAAGGAGGAGAGGTTCGGCCGAAATAGGGATAGAGTCCACCTACCACAAGGGAGGTGGATCTCCTCTTTTAAAACCCTTTTGCCCTTTATCTCTTGATCCCAGCCGCATGGGAAACAAACTTCGGTCACCACCATACATAACTCTATACTACCAAAACGTCACCAAACCTTAAGTGTGCAGACCCTGCGGGTTCGAGAACTATGTAGACATGACCGAGACACCTCTACGGTCAATAACCAATGGCGGGACCTGGATGTCCACATTGTTTCCTACATGTTCTATGAAGATCTTTATCGGTCGAACCTCTATGTCAAGGATTCAGTTAATCCCGTATGATGTTCCCTTTGTTCTTCGGTATGTTACTTGCCCGAGATTCGATCGTCGGTATCTCCATACCTAGTTCAACCTCGTTACTGGCAAGTCTCTTTACTCGTTCTATAATACAAGATCCCGTAACTAACACTTAGTCACATTGCTTGCAAGGCTTATTGTGATGTTGTATTACCGAGTGGGCCCTGAGATACCTCTCCGTCACACGGAGTAACAATGCCCAGTCTTGATCCATGCCAACTCAACAAACACCATCGGAGACACCTGTAGAGCACCTTTATAGTCACCCAGTTACATTGCGACGTTTGATACACACAAGGTACTCCTCCGACATCTATGAATTGCATGATCTCATGGTCATAGGAACATATACTTGACATGCAGAAAACAGTAGCAATAAACTGACACGATCATAAGCTACATTTGTAGTTTGGGTCTTGTCCATCACATCATTGTCCTAATGATGTGATCCCGTTATCAAATGACATCTCATGTCCATGGCTAGGAAACCTTAACCATCTTTCGATCAACGAGCTAGTTCACGAGAGGTATACTAGGGACATTGTGTTTGTCTATGTATCCACACATGTATCCATGTTTCCAATTAATACAATTATAGCATGGATAATAAACGATTATCATGAACAAGGAAATACAATAATAAACACTTTATTTATTGCCTCTAGGACATATTTCCAACAGGGGGTCCTCCGGCACCCTCCCGGCACTCCCGGTACACTACCGATGAGCCCGAAAACTTTCCGGTGACCAAAGCTGGACTTCCTATATATCAATCTTTACCTCCGGACCATTCCGAAGCTCCTCGTGACATCCGGGATCTCATCCAGGACTCCAAACAACCTTTGGTAATCATGTATACCATTTCCCTATAACCCTAGCGTCATCGAACCTTAAGTGTGTAGACCCTACGGGTTCGGGAGACACGTAGACATGACCGAGACACTTCTCCGGTCAATAACCAACAGCGGGATCTGGATACCCATGTTGGCTCCCACATGATCCATGATGATCTCATCGTATGAACCACGATGTCGGGGATTCAATCAATCCCGTATACAATTCCCTTTGTCTATCGGTATGATACTTGCCCGAGATTCGATCGTCGGTATCTCTATACCTTGTTCAATCTCGTTACCGGCAAGTCTCTTTACTCGTTCCATAATACATCATCCCGTGACTAACTCCTTAGTCACAATGAGCTCATTATGATGATGTCTTACCAAGTGGGCCCAGAGATACCTCTCCGTCACACGGAGTGACAAATCCCAGTCTCGATTCGTGCCAACCCAACAGACACTTTCGGAGATACCCGTAGTGCACCTTTATAGCCACCCAGTTACGTTGTCACATTTGGCACACCCAAAGCATTCCTACAGTATCCGGGCGTTACACAATCTCATGGTCTAAGGAAACGATACTTGACATTGAAAAGCTTTAGCAGACGAACTGCACGATCTTGTGCTATGCTTAGGATTGGGTCTTGTCCATCACATCATTCTCCTAATGATGTGATCCCGTTATAAACGAGATCCAATGTCCATGGCCATGAAACCATGACCATCTATTGGTCAACAAGCTAGCCAACTAGAGGCTTACTAGGGACATGTTATGGTCTATGTATTCACACATGTATTACGGTTTCCGGTTAACACAATTATAGCATGAACAATAGACGATTATCATGAACTAGGAAATACAATAATAACCATTTTATTATTGCCTCTAGGCAGTCTCCCACTTGCACTAGAGTCAATAATCTAGTTACATTGTGATGAATCGAACACCCATAGCAGACTGGTGTTGATCATGTTTTGATCGTGAGAGAGGTTTAGTCAACGGATTTGCGACATTCAGATCCGTATGCACTTTACAAATATCTATATCTCCCTCCTGAATGTAATCACGGATGGAGTTGAAGCGGCGCTTGATGTGTCTTGTCTTCTTGTGAAACCTGGGCTCCTTCGCAAGGGCAATAGCCCCAGTGTTGTCACAGAATAGAGTCATCGGGCACGACGCACTTGGAATTACTCCTAGGTCGGTGATGAACTCCTTCATCCAGACTCATTCCTTTGCTGCTTCCGAAGCAGCTATGTACTCCACTTCACATGTAGATGCCGCCACGATGCTTTGCTTCCTGCTGCACCAGCTGACTACCCCTCCATTCAAAAATACAGACGTATCCGGTTTGTGACTTGGAGTCATCCGGATCGGTGTCGAAGCTAGCATCGACGTAACCCTTTACGACGAGCTCTTCGGCACCTCCATATACGAGAAACATGTCCTTTTTCCTTTTGAGGTACTTTAGGATATTCTTGACCGCTGTCCAGTGTTCCGCTCCGGGATCACTTTGGTACCTCCCTACCAAACTTATGGCAAGGTTCACATCAGGTCTGGTACACAGCATGGCATACATAATAGAGCCTATGGCTGAAGTATAGGGGATGGCACTCATCTCTTCTCTATCTTTTGCCATGGTCGGGCATTGAGTCGTACTCAATCTCACACCCTGTAACACAGGCAAGAACCCCTTCTTGGACTGATCCATATTGAACTTCTTCAATATCTTTTCAAGGTATGTGCTTTGTGAAAGACCTATGAGGTGTCTCGATCTATCTCTATAGATATTTATGCCTAATATGTAAGCAGCTTCTCCAAGGTCCTTCATTGAAAAACACTTATTCAAGTAGGCCTTTATACTTTCCAAGAGTTCTATATCATTTCCCATTATCAGTATGTCATCCACATATAATATAAGAAATGGTATAGAGCTGCCACTCACTTTCTTGTAAATACAGGGTTCTCAATATACATGTACAAATCCAAACGCTTTAATCACTTCATTAAAGCGAATGTTCCAACTCCGAGATGCTTGCACCAGCCCATAGATGGAGCACTGGAGCTTGCATACCTTATTAGCATCTTTAGGATCGACAAAACCTTCCGGCTGCATCATATACAGTTCTTCCTTAAGGAAACCATTAAGGAATGCTGTTTTGACGTCCATTTGCCAGATCTCATAATCATAAAATGCGGCAATTGCTAACATGATTCGGACAGACTTCAGCATCGCTACGGGTGAGAAAGTCTCATCGTAGTCAATTCCTTGAACTTGTCGATAACCCTTAGCGACAAGCCGAGCCTTATAGACGGTTACATTACCATCCGCGTCAGTCTTCTTCTTAAAGATCCATTTATTTTCAATGGCTCTCTTATCAATAGGCAAGTCCACCAAAGTGTTGGGGAACGTCGCATGGGAAACAAAAAATTTCCTACGCACACGCAAACCTATCCATGGTGATGAGCATCTACGAGAGGGAGAGTGGATCTACATACCCTTGTAGATCGCTAAGCGGGAAGCGTTAAGAAACGCGGTTGGTGTAGTCGAACATCTTCGCGATCCAAATCGCCGAGCGTCCCGCGATCTCATCACGATCCGTCCCGCGATCCAATCACGATCCGTCCCGTGAACTCATCACGATCCGTCCCGCGATCTCATCACGATCCGTCTCACGATCTTGATCACGATCTATCCCGCGAACTCATCACGATCCGTTCCGCAATCTCATCACGAACTGTCTCGCGATCTCGATCACGGTCCTTCCGATCTAGCACCGAATGGACGTCACCCCCGCGTTCAGCACATGTGCAGCTTGATGACGATCTCCACCGTCTCGATCCAGCGAGAGGAGGTGGAGAGGAGAGAGAGTTCACCGGTAGCATGACGGCGCTCCGGTGATGGTGGTGGAGTGATTCCGGCAGGGCTTCGCCTAAGCGCTGCGGAAAACCGATCTAGAGGAGAAACTGTGCACCGGTGAAACGGGTAGCACGTGGCCGGAAATTCTGTCCAAAAATCACCCAATCCACTAGTATATATAGGAGGAGAGGAGAGGAGAGGCATACAAGGCCTTTGGGTCGGCCTAAATAGGAGGTGGGAGCAATCCTACTTCACCTCCAATCCTAGTTGGAGTAGGATTGCCTCCTATTGGCTGATTTTCCACTTTTTGCTTTAGGACTTTCTCTCCTGCGCCATGGGCCTTTGTGGCTGTTTTCCCAGCCCACTAAGGGCTGGTTATTATTCTCCCACAGCCCATGGACCTCTTGGGGTCGAAATACCCCTCCCGGAGGTCCTCCGGTACACTACCGGCACTCCCGGTACAATACCGATACTCCCGGTACACTACCGATGAGCCCGAAACTTTTCCGGAAACCAAACTGGGACTTCCTATATATGAATCTTTACCTCCGGACCATTCTGGAGCTCCTCGTGACGTCCGGGATCTCATCCGAGACTCCGAACAACCTTCGGTCACCACCATACATAACTCTACACTACCGAAACGTCACCGAACCTTAAGTGTGCAGACCCTGCGGGTTCGAGAACTATGTAGACATGACCGAGACACCTCTACGGTCAATAACCAATGGCGGGACCTGGACGTCCACATTGGTTCCTACATATTCTACGAAGATATTTATCGGTCGAACCTCTATGTCAAGGATTCAGTTAATCCCGTATATCGTTCCCTTTGTTCTTCGGTATGTTACTTGCCCGAGATTCGATTGTCGGTATCTCCATACCTAGTTCAACCTCGTTACCGGCAAGTCTCTTTACTCGTTCCGTAATACAAGATCCCGCAACTAACAATTAGTCACATTGCTTGCAAGGCTTATTGTGATGTTGCATTACCGAGTGGGCCCCGAGATACCTCTCCGTTACACGGAGTAACAAATCCCAGTCTCGATCCATGCCAACTCAACAGACACCATCGGAGATACCTGTAGAGCACCTTTATAGTCACCCAGTTACGTTGCGACGTTTGATACACACAAGGCACTCCTCCCATATCCGTGAGTTGCATGATCTCATGGTCATAGGAACATATACTTGACATGCAGAAAACAGTAGCAATAAACTGACACGATCATATCCTATGTTTGTAGTTTGGGTCTTATCCATCACATCATTCTCCTAATGATGTGATCCCGTTATCAAATGACATCTCATGTCCATGGCTAGGAAACCTTAACCATCCTTTGATCAACGAGCTAGTCCATTAGAGGCATACTAGGGACATGGTTTTGTCTATGTATCCACACATGCATTTAAGTCTCCGATCA
Organism: Hordeum marinum; assembly: GCA_022496015.1. Lineage (NCBI taxonomy): Eukaryota > Viridiplantae > Streptophyta > Magnoliopsida > Poales > Poaceae > Hordeum > Hordeum marinum. The sequence continues at coordinate 271,991,100 of CM039672.1, read as the reverse complement.
ATACAATTATAGCATGGATAATAAACGATTATCATGAACAAGGAAATATGATAATAACTAATTTATTATTGCCTCTAGGGCATATTTCCAACAGTCTCCCACTTGCACTAGAGTCAATAATCTAGTTCACATCACCATGTGATTCGCATTGTTATGAATCTAACACCCAATGAGTTCTGGGGCTCGATCATGCTTTGCATGTGAGAGAGGTCTTATAGTCAATGGGTCTGCGATATTCAGATCCGTGTGTACTTTGCATATCTCTATGTCAAACCGTAAACACTGCTACCACACTCCACTTGGTACTATTTCCAAACGGCTGCTCCACTATACGTATCCAGATTGCTACTACTAGTCATCCGGATAGGTGTTAAAGCTTGCATCGACGTAACTCTTTACGACGAACTCTTTATCACCTCCATAATCAAGAAACATTTCCTTAGTCCTCTGGTTACTAAGGATAATTCCGACCGCTGTCCAGTGATCCACTCCTGGACCACTCTTGTACCCCTTGACAGACTCATGGCAAGGCACACATAGGTGCGGTACACAGCATGGCATAATATAGAGCCTATGGCTAAGGCATAGGGGACAACATTCGTCCTTTCTCTTTCTTCTGCCATTGTCGAGCTTTGAGTCTCACTCAACTTCACACCTTACAAATCAGACGAGAACTATTTCTCTGGCTAATCCATTTTGAACTCTTTCAAAATCTTGTGAAGGTATGCACTCATTGAAAGTCTCATCAAGCATCTTGATCTATCTCTATAGATTTTGATGCTCAACAATTAGGTAGCTTTATCCAGGTCTTCCTTTGAAAATCACTTTCCAAATAACCGTTTTATGCTTTCTAGAAACTCTACATTATTTCTGATCAACAATATGTCATCCACATATACTTATCAGAAATTCTATAGTGCTCCCACTCACTTTATTGCAAATACAAGTTTCTCGTAAACTTTGTATAAACATCAAAACTTTGATCACCTCATCAAAGCGTATATTCCAACTCCGAGATGCTTGCTTCCGTCCATGGAAGGATCACCGAAGCTTGCACACCTTTTAGCATCCTTAGGCCTGACAAAACCTTCTGGTTGTATCACATACAACCTTTCCTCAAGTAAACCGTTAAGGAAACGATGTTTTGACATCCATCTGCCAGATTTCATAATTGAAAACACAACAACTGCTAACATAATTCCAACAGACTTTAGCACCACTACGAGTGAGAAAGTCTCATCGTAGTCAACTCCTTGAACTTGTCACAAACATCTTTGCAACAAGTCGAGCTTTACAAATAGTGACATTCACCATCAGTGTCTGTCTTCATTTTAAAGATCCATTTGTACTCAACGACCTGCCGTCCAACGAGCAAGTCTACCAAAGTCTACACTTGGTTTTCATACATGGATCCTATCTCGGATTTCATGGCCTCCAACCATTTGTCGGAATCCGGGCCCATCATCGCTTCTCCATAGCTCGTAGGTTCATCGTTGTCCAACAACATGACCTCCAAGACAGAGTTGTCGTACCGCTCAGGAGCAATACACATCCTTGTCGACCTACGAAGTTCGATAGTAACTTGATCCTGAAGCTTCATGATCATCATCATTAACTTCCTCTTCAACTAACGTAGGCTTCACAAAAACATCTTTCTGCGCTGCGCTACTCTCTGGTTGAACAAAGGTTTAACAACCTCATCAAGTTCTATCTTCCTCCCACTCAATTCTTTCGAGAGAAACTTTTTCTCGAGAAAGGACCCAGTTCTAGCAACAAACACTTTGCAGTCGGATCTGAGATAGAAGGCATACCCATCTATTCTTAGGGTATTCTATGAAGATACATTTGTCCGCTTTGGGTTCTAGCTTATTATGTGAAAACATTTTCCACACAAGCATCGCAGCCCCAAACATTAAGAAATGACAGCTTAGGTTTCTATCAAACCATAATTCACACGGTGTCATCTCAACGGATTTAGATGATGCCCTATTTAAAGTGAATGTAGTTGTCTCTAATGCATAACCCCAAAAATTATAGTAGTAAAACGATAAGAGACATCACAGTATGCACTATATCAATAGAGCATGACTATGATGTTCGGACACACCATCACACCATGGTGTTCCAGGTGGCGTTAGTTGTGAAACAAATTTCACGTTGTCTTAAGTTGTATGCCAAAATCGTAACTCAGATATTCACCTCCACGATCATATCGCGGTCATTTTTATCTTCTTGTCACGATGATCTTTAAACTTCACTCTGAATTTGCTTGAACCTTTCAAACGATTTAGACTTGTGTTTCATTAAGTAAATATACACTATATCTACTCAAATCATTAGTGAAGGTAAGAAAAATAACGATATCCACTGCACGCTACAAGACTCACTAGATTGCATACATCAACATGTATCATTTCCAATGAATCACTTGCCCGCTCCATCCAACGGGGTCCTTTAGTCATCTTGCCCAAGAGGCATGGTTCGCATGTCTCAACCGATTCGAAATCGATGAGTCCAAATATCCATCAGCATGGAGTTTCTACATGCGCTTTATACCAATATGACATTTAGCGGCAGTGCCACAAGTATGTGGTACTATCATTATTAACTTTGTATCTTTTGACATCAATGTTATGAACATGTGTACTACTACGATCAATATTTCAACAAACCATTCTCACTGAGTGCATGACCATTGAAGGTATTATTCATGTAACCAGAATAACTATTATTCTCTGACTTAAATGAATAACCGTATTGCAACAAACATGATCTAATCATGTTCATGCTCAACGCAAAACACCAAATAACATTTATTTAGGTTTGTCACTAATCCTGAAGGTAGAGAGAGCGTGCGATGTTGATCACATCAACCTTGGAAACATTTCCAACACACATCGTCACCTCACCCTTAGCTAGTTCTCTGTTTATTCCGTAGCTTTTATTTCGAGTTACTAATATTTAGCAACCGAACCGGTATCCAATACCCAGGTGCTACTAGGAGTACTAGCAAGGTACACATCAATAACTCGTATATCAAATATACTTCTGTCGATGTTGCCAGCCTTCTTATCTACCAAGTATCTAGGGTTGTTCCGCTTCAGCGACCTCTCACCTCATAATAGAAGCACTTAGTCTCGGGTTTGAGTTCAACTTTGGGTTGCTTCACTGGAGCAGCAACTGACTTGCTATCCATGAAGTTTCCCTCCTTGCTCTTGCCCTTTTCGAAACTAGTGGTTTGATTAACCATCAACACTTGACGCTCCTTCTTGATTTCTACCTTCGCGGTGTCAAACATCGCGAACAGCTCAGGGATCAATACTTCTATCCCTGGTGTATTATAGTTCATCACTAAGTTCTAGTAGCTTTAGTGACAGTGACTTGGAGAACTATATCAATCACTATCTTATCTGGAAGATCAACTCCCACTTGATTCAAGCGATTGTAGTACCCAGACAATCTGAGTACATGCTCAACGATTGAGCTATTCTCCTTCATCTTACAAGCAAAGAATCTTGTTGGAGATCTCATATCTCACAACAAAGGCACGAGCCTAAGATCACAATCCTTGCTCCTAGAACATCTCATATTTTCCGTGACGTTCAAAACGTTTTGGAGCCTCAATTCTAAGCCGTAATGCATGACGCACTAAACTATCAAGTAGTCATCGAAACGTGCCTGTTAGATGTTCACAACATCTATAGACGACGCTAGAGGGGGTGGCGCACCAAGCGGTGCATTAAGGACATAAGCCTTCTGTGCAGCAATGAGGACAATCCTCAGATCACGGACCCAGTCCGCAATTTTGCTACCAACATCTTTCAATTCTATTTCTCTAGGAACATATAAAAATACAAGGGAGCTACAGCGCGAGCTAGTAATCTACAACATAATTTGCAAAGACACTTTGACTATGTTCATGATAATGAGTTCAATTAATCATATTACTTAAGAACTCCCACTCAAATTGACATCCCTCCAATCATTCGAGTGATACATGATCCAAATTCACCAACTCAAGTCCGATCATCACGTGAGTTGAGGTGGCTGCAATGGTGAACATCATCATGTTGATCATATCTACTATATGACTCATGTTCGACCTTTCGGTCTCTTGTGTTCCGAGGCCATTTCTGTACATGCTAGGCTCATCAAGTTTAACCCGAGTGTTCTGTGCATGCAAATCTGGCTTGCACCCGTTGTATGTGAACGTAGAGTCTATCACACCCGATCATCACGTGGTGTCTCAACACAATGAACTTTCGCAACGGTGCACACTCGGGGAGAACACAATTTATCTTGAAATTAAGTGAGGGATCACCTTATAATGCTACCGTCGTCCTAAGCAAAACAAGGTGCATAAAAGGATTAACATCACATGCAAATCATAAGTGACATGATATGGCCATGATCTTGTGCTTTTGATCTCCATCATCACCGGCATGACACCATGATCTCCATCAACGTGTCGCCATCGGGGTTGTCACGCCCTACATGCTTCTACTACTATTGCTACCATAGCGATAAAGTAAAGCATTACATAGCGCTTAATGATTGACACGCAGGTCATACAATAATTAAAGACAACCCTATGGCTCCTGCCGGTTGCCGTATTCAACGACATGCAAGTCGTGAAATTATATACATCACATGATCATCTCATACATCACATATATCTCATCATGTAATTGGCCATATCACATCACAACATACCCTGCAAAAACAAGTTAGACGTCCTCTAATTGTTGTTGCATGTTTTACGTGGCTGCTACGGGTATCTAGCAAGAACGATTCTCACCTACGCATAAACCACAACAGTGATACATAGATTGCTTTTCAACCTTCTCAAGGACCGCCTTTGTCGGATCCGATCCAACTAAAGTGAGAGAAACTGTCACCCGCAAGCCATCTAAGCAACAAGTTGCGTCGAGGGAACCAGTCTCTCGTAAGTGTACGAGTAATGTTGGTCCGGGCCGCTTCATCTCACAATACCGCTGAACCAAAACACGACCAAGGGAGGAAGCAATCTAAGCATCAACGCCCACAAACCTTTTGTGTTCTACTCGAGATCTCATCTACACATAGACCTAGCTCATGATGCCACTGTTGGGGAACGTCGCATGGGAAACAAAAAATTTCCTACGCACACGCAAACCTATCCATGGTGATGAGCATCTACGAGAGGGAGAGTGGATCTGCATACCCTTGTAGATCGCTAAGCGGGAAGCGTTAAGAAACGCGGTTGGTGTAGTCGAACATCTTCGCGATCCAAATCGCCGAGCGTCCCGCGATCTCATCACGATCCGTCCCGCGATCCAATCACGATCCGTCCCGTGAACTCATCACGATCCGTCCCGCGATCTCATCACGATCCGTCTCACGATCTTGATCACGATCTGTCCCGCGAACTCATCACGATCCGTTCCGCAATCTCAGCACGAACTGTCTCGCGATCTCGATCACGGTCCTTCCGATCTAGCACCGAACGGACGACACCTCCGCGTTCAGCACACGTGCAGCTTGATGACGATCTCCACCGTCTCGATCCAGCGAGAGGAGGTGGAGAGGAGAGAGAGTTCACCGGTAGCATGACGGCGCTCCGGTGATGGTGGTGGAGTGATTCCGGCAGGGCTTCGCCTAAGCGCTGTGGAAAACCGATCTAGAGGAGAAACTGTGCACCGGTGAAACGGGTAGCACGTGGCCGGAAATTCTGTCCAAAAACCACCCAATCCACTAGTATATATAGGAGGAGAGGATAGGAGAGGCAGACAAGGCCTTTGGGTCGGCCGAAATAGGATGTGGGAGCAATCCTACTTCACCTCCAATCCTAGTTGGAGTAGGATTGCCTCCTATTGGCTGATTTTCCACTTTTTGCTTTAGGACTTTCTCTCCTGCGCCATGGGCCTTTGTGGCTGTTTTCCCAGCCCACTAAGGGCTGGTTATTATTCTCCCACAGCCCATGGACCTCTTGGGGTCGAAATACCCCTCCCGGAGGTCCTCCGGTACACTACCGGCACTCCCGGTACAATACCGATACTCCCGGTACACTACCGATGAGCCCGAAACTTTTCCGGAAACCAAACTGGGACTTCCTATATATGAATCTTTACCTCCGGACCATTCCGGAGCTCCTCGTGACGTCCGGGATCTCATCCGAGACTCCGAACAACCTTCGGTCACCACCATACATAACTCTACACTACCGAAACGTCACCGAACCTTAAGTGTGCAGACCCTGCGGGTTCGAGAACTATGTAGACATGACCGAGACACCTCTAAGGTCAATAACCAATGGCGGGACCTGGACGTCCACATTGGTTCCTACATATTCTACGAAGATCTTTATCGGTCGAACCTCTATGTCAAGGATTCAGTTAATCCCGTATATCGTTCCCTTTGTTCTTCGGTATGTTACTTGCCCGAGATTCGATCGTCGGTATCTCCATACCTAGTTCAACCTCGTTACTGGCAAGTCTCTTTACTCGTTCCGTAATACAAGATCCCGCAACTAAAAATTAGTCACATTGCTTGCAAGGCTTATTGTGATGTTGCATTACCGAGTGGGCCCCGAGATACCTCTCCGTTACACGGAGTAACAAATCCCAGTCTCGATCCATGCCAACTCAACAGACACCATCGGAGATACCTGTAGAGCACCTTTATAGTCACCCAGTTACGTTGCGACGTTTGATACACACAAGGCACTCCTCCCATATCCGTGAGTTGCATGATCTCATGGTCATAGGAACATATACTTGACATGCAGAAAACAGTAGCAATAAACTGACACTTTCATATGCTATGTTTGTAGTTTGGGTCTTATCCATCACATCATTCTCCTAATGATGTGATCCCGTTATCAAATGACATCTCATGTCCATGGCTAGGAAACCTTAACCATCCTTTGATCAACGAGCTAGTCCATTAGAGGCATACTAGGGACATGGTTTTGTCTATGTATCCACACATGCATTTAAGTCTCCGATCAATACAATTATAGCATGGATAATAAACGATTATCATGAACAAGGAAATATGATAATAACTAATTTATTATTGCCTCTAGGGCATATTTCCAACACAAAGTCCATACTTTTTTCTCATACATGGATCCTATCTCGGATTTCATGGCCTCAAGCCATTTGTTGGAATCCGGGCCCGCCATTGCTTCCTCATAGTTCGAAGGTTCACCATTGTCCAACAACATGATCTCCAGGACATGGTTGTCATACCACTCTAGTGCGGAACGTGTCCTAGTGGACCTTCGACATTCAACAGTAACTTGATCTGAAGTTTCATGATCATCATCATTAACTTCCTCTCTAGCCGGTGCAGGCTCCAAAGAAACAACTTCCTGTGCTGTGCTACTCTCCGGTTCGAGAGGAGGTACAATTACCTCATCAAGTTCTATTTTCCTCCCACTTACTTCTTTCGAGAGAAACTCTTTCTCGAGAAAGGATACATTCTTGGCAACAAAGACTTTGCCCTCGGATCGTAGGTAGAAGGTATACCCAATAGTCTCTTTGGGATATCCTATGAAGACGCACTTTTCCGCTTTGGGTTCGAGCTTCTCAGGTTGAAGTTTCTTCACATAAGCATCGCATCCCCAAACTTTTAGAAACGACAGCTTAGGTTTCTTTCCAAACCATAATTCATACGGTGTCGTCTCAACGGATTTTGACGGTGCCCTATTTAAAGTGAATGCGGCAGTCTCTAATGCATATCCCCAAAATGATAGCGGTAAGTCGATAAGAGACATCATAGATCATACCATATCTAATAGAGTGCAATTACGATGTTCAGACATACCATTTCGCTGAGGTGTGCCAGGTGGCGTGAGTTGTGAAACAATTCCACATTTCCATAGGTGCGTGCCAAACTCGTGACTTAAATATTCTCTGCCACGATCTGATCGTAGGCACTTTATTTTCCTCTCATGTTGATTCTCTACCTCACTCTGAAATTCCTTGAACCTTTCAAAAGTTTCAGACTTATGTTTCATTAAGTAGACATACCCATATCTACTCAAGTCATCAGTGAGGGTGAGAACATAACGGTAGCCACCACGAGCCTCGACACTCATTGGACCGCATACATCGGTATGTATTATTTCCAACAAGTCAGTTGCTCGCTCCATTGTTTCGGAGAACGGAGTCTTGGTCATCTTGCCCATGAGGCATGGTTTGCACGTGTCAAATGATTCGAAATCAAGAGACTCCAAAAGTCCATCAGTATGGAGCTTCGTCATGCGTTTGACACCAATAGGACCAAGGCGGCAGTGCCACATGTAAGTGGGACTATCGTTATCAACCTTACACTTTTTGGTACTCACACTATGGACATGTGTAACATCACATTCGAGATTCATCAAAAATAAACCATTGACCAGCGGGGCATGACCAAAAAACATTTCTCTCATATAAATAGAACAACCATTATTCTCAGATTTAAATGAGTAGCCATCTCGCATCAAGTGAGATCTAGATACAATGTTCATGCTCAAAGCTGGTACTAAATAACAATTATTAAGGTTTAACACTAATCCCGAAGGTAGATGTAGAGGTAGTGTGCCGACGGCGATCACATCGACCTTGGAACCATTTCCGACGCGCATCGTCACCTCATCCTTTGCCAGCCTCCGCTTATTCCGCAACTGCTGCTTGGAGTTACAAATGTGAGCAACTGCACCGGTATCAAATACCCAGGAGCTACTACGAGCGCTGGTTAGGTACACATCAATAACAAGTATATCACATATACCTGTAATGTTGCCATCCTTCTTATCCTCTAAGTACTTGGGGCAGTTCCGCTTCCAGTGACCGGTACCCTTGCAATAAAAACACTCAGTCTCGGGCTTGGGTCCATTCTTGTTCTTCTTCTTCCCGGCAACTTGCTTACCGGGCACGGCAACAGCTTTGCCGTCCTTCTTGAAGTTCTTCTTACCCTTGCCTTTCTTGAAACTAGTGGTCTTATTCACCATCAACACTTGATGCTCCTTTTAGATCTCGACCTCTGCTGATTTCAGCATCGAGTACAACTCAGGAATGGACTTCTCCATCCCTTGCATGTTGTAGTTCATCACAAAGCTCTTGTAGCTAGGTGGAAGTGACTGGAGGATTCTGTCAATGACCGAGTCATCCGGGAGATCAACTCCTAGCCGAGTCAAGCGGTTGTGTAGCCCAGACATCTTGAGGATGTGCTCACTGACAGAACTATTCTCCTCCATCTTACAGCTGAAGAACTTGTCGGAGACGTCATATCTCTCGACCCGGGCATGAGCTTGGAAAACTAGTTTCAGCTCTTGGAACATCTCATATGCTCCGTGTTGCTCAAAACGCTTTTGGAGCCCCGGTTCTAAACTGTAAAGCATGCCGCCCTGAACAAGGGAGTAATCATCGCAACACGAATGCCAAGCGTTCGCAACATCTTGCTCTGCTGGGAGAAGGGGTGGGTCACCTAGTGGTGCATCAAGGACATACAATTTCTTGGAAGCTATGAGGATGATCCTCAAGCCATGGACCCAGTCCGCATAGTTGCTTCCATCATCTTTCAGCTTGGTTTTCTCTAGGAACGCGTTGAAGTTTAGGGTGACATTCGCGTTGGCCATTGGATCTACAATATAGATTGTAAATACAATTTTAGACTAAGTTCATGATAATTAAGTTCACATAATCAAATTATTTAATGAACTCCCACTTAGATAGACATCTCTCTAGTCATCCAAGTGACACATGATCCATGTCAACTAGCCCGTGTCCGATCATCACGTGAGATGGCCTAGTCATCCATGGTGAACATCTCCATGTTGATCGTATCTTCTATACGACTCATGTTCGACCTTTCGGTCTACCGTGTTCCGAGGCCATGTCTGTACATGCTAGGCTCGTCAAGTCAACCTAAGTGTATCGCGTGTGTAAATCTGGCTTACACCCGTTGTATGCGAACGTTAGAACCTATCACACCCGATCATCACGTGGTGCTTCGGAACAACGATCCTTAGCAACGGTGCACAGTTAGGGTGAATACTTTTCTTGAAATTTGATTGAGAGATCATCTTATTTACTACCGTCATTCTAAGCAAATAAGATGTAAACATGATAAACATCACATGCAATCAATATAGTGACATGATATGGCCAATATCATCTTGCTCCTTTGATCTCCATCTTCGGGGCACCATGATCATCACTGTCACCGGCACGACACCATGATCTCCATCATCATGATCTCCATCATCGTGTCTTCAAAAAGTTGTCTCGCCAACTATTACTTCTACTACTATAGCTAACGTTTAGCAATAAAGTAAAGTAATTACATGTCGTTTATGATTGACACGCAGGTCATACAATAAAATAAGACAACTCCTATGGCTCCTGCCGGTTGTCATACTCATCGACATGCAAGTCGTGAATCCTATTACAAGAACATGATCAATCTCATACATCACAATGCATCACATCACATCCTTTGGCCATATCACATCGCAAGGCATATGCTGCAAAAACAAGTTAGACGTCCTCTAATTTGTAGTTGCAAGTTTTTACGTGGCTGTTATAGGTTTCTAGCAAGAACGTTTCTTACCTACGCCAAAACCACAACGTGATATGCCAATTGCTATTTACCCTTCATAAGGACCCTTTTCATCGAATCCAATCAGACTAAGGTGGGAGAGACAGACACCCGCTAGCCACCTTTTGCAACAAGTGCATGTCAGGCGGTGGAACCAGTCTCACGTAAGCGTACGTGTAAAGTGGGTCCGGGCCGCTTCATCCCACAATACCGCCGAATCAAGATAAGACTAGTAGTGGTAAGCATATTAACAAAATCTACGCCCACAACAACTTGTGTTCTACTCGTGCATAGATTCTGCGCATAGACCTAGCTCATGATGCCAGTGATGGGAGACATAGTAGTAAATCAAAAAAAATCCTACGATCACCAAGATCTATTCATGGAGAAACCAGCAACGAGTGGCGACAGATTGCATCTTCATACCTTTGAAGGTCGCTAAGCGGAAGCATTACAAGAACGCAATTGGTGGAGTCGTACTCGCAGCGATTCAGATCGTGGTGGATTCCGATCTCAGCGCCGAACAACGGCACCTCCGCGTTCAATATACATGCAGCCCGATTAAATCTCCTACGCCTTGATCCAACAAGGAGGAAGGAGAGGTTGAGGGAGAGCTCCGGCAGCACGACGGCGTGGTGACGGTGGAGCTACGTAGACTCCGGCAGGGCTTCGCCAAGTGCTACGGAGAACGAGGAAGAGGAAGGGTAGGGCTATGCCGAGAGAGAGAGAAGTCATGTCTCAAATCAGCCCAAACCCTTGCATATATATAAGAGCAGGGAGAGGGAGGACTGCCTTGGCCCCTCCTCCAAGGAGGAGAGGTTCGGCCGAACTAGGGATAGAGTCCACCTCCCACAAGGGAGGTGGATCTCCTCTTTTAAAACCCTTTTGCCCTTTATCTCTTGATCCCAGCCGCATGGGCCTTTCTAGAAGGTCTTGGCCAGCCCAAAAAGGGCTGGCACACCTCCTCTAAGGGCCCACAAAGTCCTATGGTCGTCACACCCCTCCCGGGGGTCCTCCGGCACCCTCCCGGCACTCCCGGTACACTACCGATGAGCCCGAAAACTTTCCGGTGACCAAAACTGGACTTCCTATATATCAATCTTTACCTCCGGACCATTCCGGAGCTCTTTGTGACGTCCAGGATCTCATCCAAGACTCCGAACAACCTTTGGTAATCACGTATACCATTTCCCTATAACCCTAGCGTCATCGAACCTTAAGTGTGTAGACCCTATGGGTTCGGAAGACACGTAGACATGACCGAGACACTTCTCCGGTCAATAATCAATAGCGGGATCTGGATATCCATGTTGGATCCCACATTCTCCATGATGATCTCATTGGATGAACCACGATGTCGGGGATTCAATCAATCCTGTATACAATTCCCTTTGTCTATCGGTATGATACTTGCCCGAGATTCGATCGTCGGTATCTCTATACCTTGTTCAATCTCGTTACCAGCAAGTCTCTTTACTCATTCCGTAATACATCATCCCGTGACTACTAGTCACATTGAGCTCATTATGATGATGTCTTACCGAGTGGGCCCAGAGATACCTCTCCGTCACACGGAGTGACAAATCCCAGTCTCGATTCGTGCCAACCCAACAGACACTTTCGGAGATACCCGTAGTGCACCTTTATAGCCATCCAGTTACGTTGTGACGTTTGGCACACCCAAAGCATTCCTACGGTCTAAGGAAACGATACTTGAGATTGAAAAGCTTTAGCAGACGAACTGCACGATCTTGTGCTATGCTTAGGATTGGGTCTTGTCCATCACATCATTCTCCTAATGATGTGATCCCATTATCAACGACATCCAATGTCCATGGCCATGAAACCGTGACCATCTATTGATCAACGAGCTAGCCAACTAGAGGCTTACTAGGGACATGTTGTGGTCTATGTATTCACACATGTATTACGGTTTCCGGTTAACACAATTATAGCATGAACAATAGACAATTATCATGAACTAGGAAATACAATAATAACCATTTTATTATTGCCTCTAGGGCATATTTCCAACAGGGTGTTGTCCCTTGGTCTTCGATGGCCAAAGCGAACCATGGTGCGATCTCCCTCGCCCCATGTGTCCGCCTCCATTGGAGTAGGCTGGGACGACACCTCCTCGGCGTCCTTCGTGGCGCCTAGAGTGGTGGGGTGCGAGGCATCCCCTCTCTTCGCCAATTCGGCGGCCGGGGTCTCCCCATCTGATACCACCTCGATGGGGATAACGCGCGGGGGGCTATAGGACCAATAACCTGCGTGTTGGCAAACTCTGAATCTACTTGTGATAGATAGGAGGGTCTCCGGATCCTAACCTGGATGGGGGGGCTTGACCCTTAGTCTCCTTCGTGGAACCTCCTTTGGGTCTTCTCACGTGGAGCTCGAGTCTGAGCTGTCGTCGGACAGAACCACACACGCTTGTCGCGCCCTCTTCGGGGCAGGAGAAGCTACAAGCCCCGGGGTGTCCGTAGACGCCGCTCTCTTCTTGGCGCGGGGGGAATTGCCTCCCCCTCGCTCTCGACCTCCTCCTCTTCTTCTTCCTCCTCTTTGGCCCCCTCCTGATTTGAGGAGGTGGGGTGTCTTCGGATGCGGCATCGGGCTGGTCCCTGATGCGAAGGCCAGCCTGGTCTGGTTTCTTCTTCTTCTCTTTCTTCATGGGAGCCTCGTAAGGCTTCTCCACGAGCATCTTGGCTAACAGCCCGGTCCTCTCGTCTTCGGGCTGAGGATCCGGACTGTTGATGTTGATGGCCTTTTTCTGCCATCTCTGCCAGAACAGATCGGATAAGAGGATTAGGGGATTCTCTATGTAGTAAAGCCAACCAAGCTGGGGAATATCATACCTCGGAATCGGGCTTGGCGGCGTGCAGACCCTTGTCCTCCTCCTCGGATGGCCAGCTCTTCATCGATTTGAAGAGCGCCTTCCACAGCTTCTCCCGCGTAGTGCGAAAGAGATTCTGGACTGTGGGCTCGGCTTCGAGTTCTCGAGCCCACAGAGGAGTGTCCCGACGCTGGCAGGGGAGGATGCATCTTCGAAGCATCACCTGGACCACATCTGCTATCTTGATGCCCCCCTTGACCAGGGAGCGGAGGCGCTTCTGCAGATCGGTCACCTCTTTGCCCGACCCCTAGACGAGGCCCTTTTCGGGCCATGAAGCCAGTCCGGTGGGGGGACCGGATCTGAATGCGGCGGCCGGGAGTTGGCCCTCTTCTCGTGGTTTAGTGACATAGAACCACTCCTTTTGCCATCCCTTGATGGTGTCGATGAAGGTGCCCGACGGCCACCCGACCGGGGCGAGCTTGTCGAGGACTGCCTCGCTGCAGTCCGCGTGCTTGCCACCGATGCACTTGGGCTTGATGCTGAAGACCTGCAGCCAGATCCCGAAGTGTGGCTCGACGCGTAGGAAGGCCTCGCAGACGAGGATGAACATCGAGATGTGCATGATGGAGTTTGGCGGGAGGTCGTGGAAGTCGAGGCCGTAGAAGAACATTGACCTCCTGGCGAAGGGGTGGAGTGGGAAGCTCAACCCTCTGATGAAGTGGGGGATGAACACCACCCTCTCGCCGGGCCTGGGGTGGGGATTACTTGGCCCTCCTCTGCTGCGTGGTGAGGGATGTTGGCGGGGAGGTAACCGGCCTTCTTGAGGTCGAGTATATCCTTGTTGGTCACCGTGGAAGCTTCCCACTATCAATTGGAACCCGCCATTGCCGAGCTCGAAGGTGGGAGCGGAGAGACCTAGATCTGTGCTCTGGAGGCGCAAGGCAATGGGAGGCGAAGAAGTCGAATGGAGAGCGTAAAAAAGCCTTTGGGGTTTTCCTTCTCTTTTTATGAGGCCCGTCGATGTGGATTCCCTTCGCCGCGCCGTGAATCCCTCCACTTACCGAGACGCGTGAGCCGTTGCATGTGCATGGTTAAGTATATCTCGTATAAAACGGGACACAATCGGTATTGATAGATCGTGATGATTAAAACGGCCTTGAACCGCGAATCTAGTCTATGAAACTAGTCTGGCGGTCGTGGTGGGCCGTAACCTTTCGTCATAAAGGTTGTTAGAGGGCCGATGTTTATCCCCTAACGTTTGGGCTTCAAAGCCAATCCATTCACAGTATTCAGACGTACCACTATGTGGGAGACTACTTGTCATCGGAGGCCGAAACTATGGTTCGATAGGAAAGAACTCACCTCGCAAGATGAAGGCTCTATTCGTGAAGCAGTCGGAGCTGAAGACCCTTGGCGTTGGAGGCAAATTCGGGGGCTACTGAGGGAGTCCTAGATTAGGGGGTCCTCGGATAGCCGACCTATTGTTATGGGCCAGACTATGAGGGCTACTTACCGGACACCGAAGGATTTGAAGGCCCAATCTCCAAGATGGAAGCTTCAGGAAACGCGGCTTGCGCTCCACGTCTGATGTAATAGTTAGGCAAGTTTATCTCTTCGGCATGTAACTGACCATGTGTAAACCCTAGGCATCCTCGGCATCTATATAAGCCGGAGGGTTTTAGGGTATAGACATAGAACAACTCATCTAGGGTTAGACATATGATCTCGAGGTAGATCAACTCTGCAACCCATTACACCATTAATACAATCAAGCAGGACTTAGGGTATTACCTTCATAGGAGGGCCTGAACCTGGGTAAACTCGTGTCCCCTTTGTCTCCTATTACCGTCGATCCTAGTCTCACAGTTTGGGACCCCCTACCGAGATCCGCCGGTTTTGACACCGATAGTCGCTGGCGTAGCTGTAGTCGTCGTCGTCGTCAGAGGAGGAGGAGGAGGAGCAGGAGTCGGAGACGGTCACGAGGCCCTTCAGCCGCTCCGCCGCCGGTCCTGCAGGCGCTTGAGCTTGGCCAGCTTGGCCTGCTCCTTCGTCGTAACCGCCGCTAGCCGCTCGGACTCCTCAATGGCGATGCGGAGGCCTTGGCGTTTCTTGCGGCGGAGCCTCCTTGCATCCGACTCCGCCATCGTGAGCGACCGGCGGCAGACCCACACGAGGAGGTGTTCCTCATCCAGATCCGTCAGAGCCCGCGCCCGCTCCTGCGCCGTCTCCACGGCCTCCCTCTCCCTCAACCGCTGCCTCTCGCGACGGGCGGCACGCGCCTCCGACTACGGCGTGCGCGTCCGGGTCGGAGGGGCGGGCACAAGCACCCATCGCTGCCTCGTAGGGGGAGCAGCAGAGGAAGGGCACGGCGGGATGAAGCCCGTCCCGCCGGCGCGGACTGGGCTGGCCGTCGGTCGCCGCTGCCCATGGCACGAGACGGGCTAGCGCCGGCGTTCGAAATCTGTCGACGGGGAGCGGGCGGCTGCGAGGACGCTCTAGATCCGGAGCTGCCTCGGGTCTCCGACTTGGATCGCTCCAAGGCGATGTGGAGAACCATCTTGTACTCCGGATCGGAGTCGCCGGAGGCGCTGCTGGAGCTCGACATGCTCGTCGGCGGGGGAGGGGGGAGAAAGGAGCGGGCGAAGAGGGGAGAGGAGCGAGAGTGAGTAAGGTAGGGTTTCGCTGAACGGAGGTTTCTAGTGCGACAGGGTGGGGTCAGGATGGGCCATCAGGCAGACGCACCCGGCTGTGCACGGGCGCCCCATATCCGTCCCATATTTTGAATGTATATGGGGTGCCGATCAGTTCGGACGTTTGAGACCCGTTTGGATCAACTTTTTTTAACCGGACAACCCGTTCAGACGTATGAACCGTGTTTGAGAAATTCGGTTATAGATGCTATAACTACTTTATTCTAGCTTATGAGACATTGCCATCATAGATTCATGTCGCCTGAATATTGTAAATATTTTCATCCGTTTGTATGACTTTTCAACGTCGAACTAGAAGCCTAGTGCCCATGTATATACAAGCGATGCATACGAAGGACGAAGAAAAATCTATGGAGAAGCTGCCAAGGCGCACTCACACGACTCAAGGAAACGGGCACCGCTGCTGCTGCTGCCGCTGCCGCCTCTCCGTTTAACATATAATCAGAGACTAATCATAGACTTTTAGGAAAGTGTTATTTGGACGGAGGGTACAACTGGGGCGCGCGAGCGGTTGGGCGACGCCTTCGGGCGACGGCATCCCGTCGAGCCAGCAGCACCCGACCACGCCGGCTTCGCAGCTGAACCCATCTACGTCCGCACGAGGCGACCATGGTATGATGACCGACGACGGAGACGACGCGGCCAGCTTGCTCTGACACCGGCACTGGCAGTGCCAAAGCACCGCCTCCGGTTCCTCCTTGTCCTTGCTCGTGTTTTGCTGTCCCAGGGACGATCTCGTCGCCGTCGCCTCCTCGGATTCCTCCTCGGCCGTGTCTCGCTGGATTGCCTGTCGTAGCTCTGAAATTTCTTTCTCTGCTCTCGCGAGGGCTGCTTCGAGCTCCTCCCTCTTCCTCACCTCCGCCAGGTACAGCTCCTCCTGTGCTCTCGCCTACAATGCAAGGTTCGGAATGAAAAATGTTTCCAACTGGAATCGGCTTGTTGATGATGAATTTGGGTTTTTGACAAGGAGTTATACTTTCTGGAGAGATGCGGCCACTTCTTCGTCTGCCTTCTGGCGCCTGCGAGACTCTTTCAGAGCTCTGTTCATCAGGTCCTCGGCTGCTCTGCATGCCTCTTTCAGTTCATCGTAGAACCCCAATTCAACCTCAATGTCACCATCATCATCATCATCCTACAAAAGAGAAATCAGTTATCCTTGCAAGAAGCAGTGTTCGAAAATCAGGAGATGTTACTGAATGATGTGACTCACCTCTTCCTGGTGAGTTGATAAATGAAGGACTTCATGGCCTGGATTAGGGAGCAACGGTGCAGTTACAGCAGATGGTGCAATCTCTGCTTTCGTTTCCCTACAATGGAAATCCGAGTCAGTTTCCTAAGGTAAATTGCTAAAAGTTCCGGCTCAAAGATTTTGGAAACACCGGGTTCGATTAGTCTCACCAGAAGAAAATAATAAATTAGAAAGCTACGACATCAGATTATTGTTGTTTACCTGATGCAGATTAACTGCTCCTTGCAGACGAACCAAATCTTGCACGATGGATCAGCTCTCTGCATTACCGCCGCTGCTGTCCTGCAGATAGGTCTGTCCAGTTTTCTGAAACCAAAAACATGAAACTTGCAATTCTGAGTAATCATCTCTTTATTTAGAACTTATAAAGACGTGCAGAGCATGTCTGAATCTGCAAGAAACAGAGTTCCGTCAGTGTCAGGAGGATCTCATACGTCGAGTACTGCCGGTCCGCGGCAGCCGAAACCACCAGCTCGGTGATCCCGCGCAGGCCAATGAGCTCGACGAGGCCGGACGCGACGTCTTCCTTCTCGACCAGCAGCTTCTCACACCTCACCTGGAGTCCACAGGCATTGCGCAGGTTTTCAAGAAGACGAAACCTTCCAAGAAACAGTGTTGAAGAAATGGAAGACGTTTCAACATTGAACCGGAAGAAAACGAGGTACCTTGGTTTTCCGGCACTGATGGAGGTAGTCGTCCAGCATCCTGTCCGCCTTGTCGCGCTCCATCCTTCTGAACGAGCTCACCTGCTCCGAGCTCAGCTTGCTGGCATGGAACTTGGCTCCCACTGATGAAGATAGATAATCAGAACAGGTCACCGGCGATGCGCTTGCAGGTGCCGGCCGGAAACATGCATGCGAGATGAAGGCGAGCACGTACTGACGGGGATCATCTGCGGCGGGACGTGCACGTGCGTGACGACGACCGTGGTGGGCGTGGCTGTGGCTCCGCCGCAGAGATGGCCGAGAGCCCACGACAGCGTCGACCGCCCGGCCCTCCGCTCCGCCGGCACCACGACGAACACCTTCCTACTGTTCCCCTCCTCCACCGCCACCGCCACCTCCATCGATCGATCGATCGTCGCTAGCTCCTCCTCGCTTCCTGGAGCTCGCACCAGGACCTTGCGGTTGAGGACGCGCGGGTACTACGTAGAGTAGCTTGTATGTAGGCTGTAGAGGAGACTCTGGACCTGGCGGACGGGAGGGAGACGGTGGCGCGTCGCCGTGGCCCGTGGGGAGAGGACCGGAGGAAGCCACGGGCGGGACGCGACAGCGACGTGGGAAATGGAGGAGCCGACCGACCCTTCGGTCAACTTCGAAGCTCAGGTTGTTCTGAACCCGCTTGTCGCGTCACTACAGGACTTTAGCTCGATTTGATGCCGGGTGATTGCCGTGTCATCTGCGTTTGACTGGTTATTTTCTCGTATATAGTTTCCCCTGCACGGCAGGATATAAAGATGCTGCGAATTTTGTGTCATATGCTGAATGCCTCAACCTCAACACCTACGGCCACTTCTTTGAAGCAACTCTTAGCTTAGTTATAAGCCGGCTCAAGTCTAACTTCTAAAAATGGACTTTACTGGAAGGCTTTGAAATTGGGTTTTTGAAAAGAAAATGGACTTCTAAGGGACTTTTTGATTCGCAGGATTCTAAAAATACGGAAATAGAAAAAAAAACGCAAAAATAGGTGTCATCCCCTCTTATATACTTTTCTTTTTCCTTTTTAGGGAAATGTCCTCTCATATCTTACGGGATTCTTATATACTTTTCTTTTTTTTCTTTTTTAGGGGAATGCCTTTTTGTATCTTACGGGATTTGAAAGAGTGTTTGATAGCATAGAAAAAAATCTAACGTGAAGGTTTGAGTACATGGAATTTTTACTTCAAAATATAATACAAATAAATCCTATGAGAAAGTTTTTAAGGATTTCAATCCTATGAATCAACTGACCATCATAGGAAAAGACCCTAAGGATCAAATTCCTTCAAAAATTCTATGAAATTCCTTTGTATCAAAGGAGGCCTTAAGTTTTGTTGGAGCCGCACTACTAGAAATCTCCATATTTTCGACAGTGAAATCTAATAGCCGACAGGCCGTCGGCCTTGACAATAATAACTGATGGTGGTGGTGATGGTTGATGGGTTTTGTCAACTCACATGTATGAATGCTAATAACCACAGTGTAATGCATTTACCAACGAGGAAAGCCCAACTCTCAGATATCCAATTTAATGTCTGGCGGTTCATTGTAATATTCGACGGTTATGGCTATATCCACGGGGATACACGTAATACCCGATGGTCAAATTTAACAACCAAAGGTCAAAATAAAACTCTTGGCTATTATTGACAATGACCGAGGGGGATAGCAATAACCACGGTTGATTTTAACCCTTACTGATATGTTCCAATGCACGACGGCGATAAACATGTGGAACAATCGATGGTTCTATTCCAGATAATTTCTATATAAGTAAATTTCCAACAAATAGGTTCTAGCATTGCTATTGTAAGTGCATCATAATATGATGTTTTGAAAATGACATGCTTGAAAGCCCGCACTCAAAGTATCATGAGGAGAGGGCATGTTGAGAGTCTAGAAGAAATCCTGTGCCCAGCCCGATCCATGTTCTTCAACAAATTCTTGTATGTGCATTGTCTAGGTCTATGTTCGGTCGTCATCATATGGCAATGATACGTCTCCAACGTATCTATAATTTTTTACTATTAAATGCTATTATATTACCACTTTCATATATTTCATATCTCATTTTATATTATTTTATGGAACCTATTAATTAAGTGTCCAGTGTGAGTTCCTGTTTTTTGCATGTTTTTGGTTTCGCGAAAAAACTATACCTACCGAATTCCAAACATGATGAAACTTCACGAGGAATTATTCTAGAAAATATGCAACACTAGAAGCTTCGGGAGGCGGCGAGAAGATCTACTGGCGGCCCACAAGCTCGAGGGGCATCACCTAGGCTTGAGCCCCCGACACTCTGTTTGACCTAATTTCATCTCTATAAATACCCTAATATTCAGAAACTCTTAAGGCGAGTCTCGAAACAGTTTGATCGGTGACGTAAGCTTCTGTTCCGCCATGATCCAATTTGGAGCCTTGTTCTAGCACTATGTCGGAGGGGGCATTCATCGGGAGGCTATCTTCATCAACCCTACTGCCTCCATGACAATGTGTGAGTAGTTTCTACAGGACCCGGGTCCATAACAGTAGCTAGATGGTTTTTTCTATTTCTTTTGATCTTCAATACAATGATCTCCTGTGAGATCTATTTGATGTAATCTTTTTACGGTGTGTTTGTTGGGATCTCATGAATTCTGAGTTTATGATCATAATTATTCATTGAATTATATGAGATCTTCTCTAAAATATTTTGTATGTAATTTCATAGCTATGTATGCTTTCCGATCTATTGATTCTTCTTTGGCCAATTAGATGATTAGATCTCCAGAGAGAGTGGTGCATAGTATTGGATCCAATCTTACGGTGACCCTATCTAGTGACGAAAGAAATAAGGGCACGTATTGTATTGTTGCCACTAAGGGGGAAATGACGGTGTTTGATCATATTGATTGATCTATTCATGTCTATATTGTGTCATCATACTTATTGTGTTATTTTGTTTTATGGACTTAATACTTCAAGATGCATTGCTGGAAGAGGTCTTGGGTGAAGTAATAGTAGTAGACGTCGGTAAGTTTAACGAGCAGTTTTAACATTACCCCTCTTACCCCCTCTTTTAATTTGAGAGGTAAGAATGTAAGAGTTAATCAGACCACTAGTTAATCAAATCAATGACTCAGGTCTATTATGTACTCTTACCTCTCATGTGAAAAAGGGGAGGTAAGAGAGAGCATGCTAAAAATTTCCAAGTTTAACGATATACTTGTCACAGAGGTAATGCTTATATTAGATTATATTATGGATGATCATGATAATTATTCCCTAGTCTATCAATTGCCCAACAATATTTTTTTTATCCATTGTTGTTAGGCTTTCGAGAGATGCCACTAGTGAACCTATGGCCCTCTAGTCTATCTTCTCATTAATACAAACTTGCTACAATTGCTATCCTATTTATTACCTTATTTATTTATTTTGTTCTTTATTACCTTGCAAGCTATTATCGTACCATTATATGCTTTAATCTTGCAACTAAGGTCATCGTGAACGACATCCCCGACAAGAGTTTCATGCACGCCAAGAGACTCAAGCCGGGAGACCCGATCTCAACGTTGTTATTCGTACTTGTTGTGGATGCTCTGACTACGATTATCAGCAAGGCGGCTTCAGAAGGATTCATTAGCTTGTTTCCTAAAATCACAGTGATGCAACACTTATCGGTATATGCATACGATGTGGCCATGTTCATTAGGCCA
Organism: Hordeum marinum; assembly: GCA_022496015.1. Taxonomy (NCBI): domain Eukaryota; kingdom Viridiplantae; phylum Streptophyta; class Magnoliopsida; order Poales; family Poaceae; genus Hordeum; species Hordeum marinum. The sequence continues at coordinate 271,969,339 of CM039672.1, read as the reverse complement.
TCGGTGAGGGATTTGAACTTTGTCCGACATGCCCTAAAGATCTTCGAAGCGGCCCCTGGGCTCCGGGTGAACTATGCCATGTTTTCGGCCATTCTTATCAGAGGGGGTGATTTGGCAATTAGGCAACTTACTAGAGCAGAGTGGCAACCCATGCTTGATCAGGAAAAGCACTTCATTTCGGCCTGGCAAAGAGGACTGATTCAACGGCCTGGGCGACCGGTGCTTGTGAAATCTATTATTGTGGTAAGGCCCATAAATCATTTCATGGTACAATAGGCGTCGGCCTGGTACTTTGAGGAGCTCGACGGCTGCACGAGATCCTTCTTCTGGAAAGGTAAAGAGTCCTTCACCGCCCAAATTCAGCTCATGCAGTTAGGCCATACGGTTTCTTCAGTCTAGAGAAACACAGAGTCCGTAGATGAGTTCTCCTAGCCGAGTGACGCCTCATGAGTGTATACAGCACGACTGGCCTACCAAAGGCTATGCTTTGGGATGGAGAGATCTCCTTTTCCGGACGGTATCTGGAGGAGCTGGGCACCTCTTAGATGCAAAATCTCCGTGTGGCTTGCATCTCATCGACGACTTTGGACTTCAGATCGTCGTGCCAGACACGGGCTGCAGGATCGCCCGTCGGCTTGCTATACTTGTTTGCAAGAGGAAGACAATGTGTATCACATTTTGCTTAAGTGTATTTACGCGAGGGAAGTATGGCACTACGGATTTCTAGAGCTGAACATTTATGTCCACACACCGGATACGCATGATACTCTTCTGGACTTGTGGCTTAGGGAGAGGAGTTTATTCCGAAAAGAGCATCGAGGAATTGATACTTTGGTCATCGTCATGGCATGTGCTTTCTAAAAACGGCAGAATGCTAGGGTGTTCGATCGACCCCATCAATTCAAGTCCCCTAGGCAACTTCTGAGTCAAATCGCTTTGGAGCTTCAAGATTTGAAGAGGAGATGGATAGGTGTAGGAGGCCTCCAGCGATTTTTTGGGAGAGGAGAGGGATAGGTGGTTGCATCTAGTGCATAGGTTAATGGAGGTTAACCTTTCAGATGCACCAGATACAGTACACTAGAAGCTATCAGTGTTAGGTATATTCTCTGTTAAGTCAATGTATACAAACTTGATAAACACAGGTGTCGATGTCAAAACCGACGGATCTCGGGTAGGGGGTCCCGAACTATGAGACTAGAATCGGCGGTAACAGGAGACGAAGGGGACAAAGATTTACCCAGGTTTGGTACCTCCGATGGAGGTAATACCCTACGTCGTGCTTGGTTGTATTGATGATATGGGGGTTACAAAGTTGATCTACCTTGAGATCGAATAGCTAACCCTAGATGAGTTATTCTCTACCTATACCCTAAAACCCTCCGGCTTATATAGGTGCCGAGGATGCTTAGGGTTTACACATGGTTGGTTACATGCCGAAGAGATAAACATGGCTATTTACTACATCAAACATGAAGTGCAAGCCGTGCTTCCCGAAGCTTCCATTCGGGAGACTGGGCCTTCAAATCTTCCGGTGTTCGGTAAGTAGCCCCATAGTCCGACCCATGACAATAGGTCGGCTATCCGAGGACCCCCTAATCCAGGACTCCCTCAGTAGCCCCCGAACTTGCCTCCAACACCAAGGGTCCTCATCTCCAATTACTTCGCGAACAGAGTCTTCAGCTTGCAAGGTGAGTTCCTTCCTGCCGAACAATAGTTCGGCCTCCGATGACAAGTAGTTTCCCACATAGTGGCACGTCCGAACACTGCAAATTAATTGGATTTGAAGGCCAAACGTCAAGGGGGGAACAATGCTCCTCTGACGACCTCTCTGACAAAAGGCTACGACCCACCACGACCGCTAGGCTAGTTACATAGACTCAATTCGTGGTTCGAGGCCGTTTTAATCATCATGATCTATCAATATACCAATTGTGTCCCGTTTTACATGAGATATACTTAATCATGTGAACGCAACGGCTCGCGCGTCTCCGGAAGTGGAGGGATTCACGGCGCAACAAGGGGAGTCCAAATCGATAGGCCTCATAAAACGAGGAGGAAAACCCCAAAGGCTTTTCATGCTCTCCATTCGACTTCTCCGCCTCCCATTCCCTTGCGCCTCCAAAGCAAAGATCTAGATCTCTTCATCCCCACCTCCGAGCTCATCAATGGCAGGTCCAGCGGCCAATGGGAAGCTTCTACGTTCACCGACCGGGACATTCTCGACCTCAAGAAGGCCGGCTACCTCCCCGCCAACATCCCTCACCGTGCAGCGGAGGAGGGATAAGTGATCCCCACCCCCAAGCCAGGCGAAAGGGTGGTGTTCATCCCCCACTTCATCCAGGGGCTGAGCTTTCCTCTCCACCCCTTCGTGAGGGGGCTGATGTTCTTCTACGGCCTCGACTTCCACGACGTCCCGCCAAACTCCATCATGCACATCTCGGCATTCATCCTTGTCTGCGAGGCCTTCCTGCGCATCGAGCCACACTTCAGGCTCTGGCTGCAGGTGTTCAACATCAAGCCCAAGTGCGTCGGCGGCAAGCACGCAGATTGCGGCGGGGTCATCATCGGCAAGCTCACCCGCGTTGGGTGGACGTCGGGCACCCTCATCGATACCATCAAGGGATGGCAAAAGGAGTGGTTCTACGTCACCGAACCACAAGAAGAGGCTCAGCACCCCACCGCCGCATTCAAATCCGGTTCCCTCACCAGACTGGCTTCACGGCTTGAAAAGGGCCTTGTCTAGGGATCGGGCAAGGAGGTGACCGACCTGCAGAACGCATCCGCTCCGTGGTCGAAGAGGGCACCAAGTTGACCGATGTGGTCCAGGTGATGCTCCGAAGACACATCCTCCCCTGCCAGTGCCGAGACACCCCCTGTGGGCTCGAGAACTCGAAGCCGAGCCCACAGTCCGGAATCTCTTCCGCACTACGCTGGAGAAGTTGTGGAAGGCGCTCTTCAAATCAATGAAGAGCTGGCCATCCGAGGAGGAGGACAAGGGTCTGCACGCCGCCAAGCCCGATTCCGAGGTATGATACACCCTAGCTTGGTCGGCTTTATTACATAGAAGATTCATAAACCCTTACCCGATCTGTCTTTCTAGAGATGGCTGAAGAAAGCCATCAACATTAATAGTCCAACGCCTCAACCCGAAGACGAGAGGACCGGGCTGTTAGCCAAAATGCTCGTGATAAAGCCTTATGAGGCTCCCACGAAGAAAGAGAAGAAGAAGAAACCAGGCCAGGCTGGCGTCTGCATCAGGGGCCAGTCTGATGCCGTATCCAAGGATACCCCCGCCTCCTCAAATTAGGAGGAGGCTGAGGAGGAGGAAGAGGAAGAACAGGAGGAGGAGGAGGAGGAGGCCGAGGTCGAGGGAGAGGGGGAGGCAATTCCCCTCGTGCCAGGAAGAGAGCGGCATCGTCGGACACCCCAGAGCAGGTCCCTTCTCCTGCTCACAAGTGGGCACGGTAGACACGGGTGGTTCTGTCCGACGATAGTTCGGACTCGGGCACCGCGTCCGAAGACCTCGAGGAGGTTCCACGAAGGAGCTTACGGGTCAAGCCCCCCATCAAGGTTAGGATCCAAAGACCCTCCTATTCATTACGAATAGATTTAGAGTTTGCTAACATGCAGGTTATTGGCCTTACAGCCTGATGTCTACTACACAACCTTCTTCTTATAGACTCGTGTTGGGCCTCCAAGCGCAGAGTTTTGTAGGACAATGGCAATTTTGTTGGAAATATGCCCTAGAGGCAATAATAAAATGGTTATTATTGTATTTCCTTGTTCATGATAATTGTCTATTGTTCATGCTATAATTGTGTTAACCGGAAACCATAATACATGTGTGAATACATAGACCACAACATGTCCCTAGTGAGCCTCTAGTTGACTAGCTCGTTGATCAATAGATGGTCACGGTTTCATGGCCATGGACATTGGATGTCATTGATAACGGGATCACATCATTAGGAGAATGATGTGATGGACAAGACCCAATTCTAAGCATAGCACAAGATCGTGTAGTTCGTTTGCTAAAGCTTTTCAATGTCAAGTATCGTTTCCTTAGACCATGAGATTGTGCAACTCCCGGATACCGTAGGAATGCTTTGGGTGTGCCAAACGTCACAACGTAACTGGGTGGCTATAAAGGTACGCTACGGGTATCTCCGAAAGTATCTGTTGGGTTGGCACGAATCGAGACTGGGATTTGTCACTCCGTGTGACGGAGAGGTATCTCTGGGCCCACTCGGTAAGACATCATCATAATGAGCTCAATGTGACTAAGGAGTTAGTCACGGGATGATGTATTACGGAACGAGTAAAGAGACTTGCCGGTAACGAGATTGAACAAGGTATGGGGATACCGACGATCGAATCTCGGGCAAGTATCATACCGATAGACAAAGGGAATTGTATACGGGATTGATTGAATCCTTGACATCGTGGTTCATCCGATGAGATCATCGTGGAGTACGTGGGAGCCAACATGGGTATCCAGATCCCGCTGTTGGTTATTGACCGGAGAGGTGTCTCGGTCATGTCTACGTGTCTCCCGAACCCGTAGGGTCTACACACTTAAGGTTCGATGACGCTAGGGTTATAGGGAAAAGGTATACGTGATTACCGAAGGTTGTTCGGAGTCCCGGATGAGATCCCGGACGTCACGAGGAGCTCCGGAATGGTCCGGAGGTAAAGATTGATATATAGGAAGTCCAGTTTTGGTCACCGGAAAGTTTTCGGGCTCATCGGTAGTGTACCGGGAGTGCCGGGAGGGTGCCGGATGACCCCCGGGAGGGGTGTGACGACCAAAGGACCACATGGGCTGTTAGATAAAGTGTGCCAGCCCTTATTGGGCTGGGCAAGACTTTTGCTAAAGGCCCATGTGGCTGGAGATAAGGAGATAAGGCAAAAAGGATTTAAAAGGAGGAGATCCACCTCCCTTGTGGGAGGTGGACTCTCCCTTTAATTCGGCCGGCCATCTCCTCTTTGGAGTAGAGGCCAAGCCAGCCCTCCACGTCCCTCCTCCTATATATACTTGAGGTTTTGGATGTTTTGAGACAGGATTTGATCTCTCTCTCTCACGGCGAAGCCCTACCTCTCTTCTTCCTCCTCCGCAGCGCTTAGGCGAAGCCCTGTCGGAATACCTTGCTACTCCACCACCACCACGCCGTCGTGCTGCTGTTGGAGCCCTTACCCAACCTCTCCTTCCTCCTTGCTGGATCAAGGTGTTGGAGACGTCACCGGGCTGTACGTGTGTTGAACGCGGAGGTGCCGTCCGTTCGGCACTTGATCGGATCTACCGCGATCTGAATCGCTGCGAGTACGACTCCATCAACCGCGTTCTTGTAACGCTTCCGCTTAGCGATCTTCAAAGGTATGAAGATGCAATCTCTCCCCTCTCGTTGCTGGTTTCTCCATAGATAGATCTTGGTGAACGTAGGAAAATTTTGATTTACTACTACGTCTCCCAACAGTGGCATCATGAGCTAGGTCTATGCGTAGAATCTATGCACGAGTAGAACACAAAGCAGTTGTGGGCGTCGAGTTTGTTAATTTGCTTGCCGCTACTAGTCTTATCTTGATTCGGCGGTATTGTGGGATGAAGCGGCCCGGACCAACTTTACACGTACGCTTACGTGAGACCGGTTCCACCGCCTGACATGCACTAGATGCATAAGGTGGCTAGCGGGTGTCTGTCTCTCCTACCTTAGTCGGATCGGATTCGATGAAAAGGGTCCTTATGAAGGGTAAATAGCAATTGGCAAATCACGTTGTGGTGTTGACGTAGGTAAGAAACGTTCTTGCTAGTAACCTATAGCAGCCACGTAAAAACTTGCAACTACAAATTAGAGGACGTCTAACTTGTTTTTGCAGCATGTGCCTTGTGATGTGATATGGCCAAAGGATGTGATGTGATGCATTGTGATGTATGAATTGATCATGTTCTTGTAATAGGATTCACGACTTGCATGTCGATGATTATGACAACCGGCAGGAGCCATAGGAGTTGTCTTATTTATTGTATGACCTGCGTGTCAATCATAAACGCCATGTAATTACTTTACTTTATTGCTAAGCGTTAGCCATAGTAGTAGAAGTAATAGTTGGCGAGACAACTTCATGAAGACACAATGATGGAGATCATGATGATGGAGATCATGGTGTCGTGCCGGTGACAGTGATGATCATGGTGCCCCGAAGATGGAGATCATAGGAGCAAAATGATATTGGCCATATCATGTCACTATATTGATTGCATGTGATGTTTATCATGTTTACATCTTATTTGCATAGAACGACGGTAGTAAATAAGATGATCTCTCAATAAAATTTCAAGAAAGGTGTTCACCCTAACTGTGCACCGTTGCTAAGGATCGTCGTTCCGAAGCACCACGTGATGATCGGGTGTGATAGGTTCTAACGTTCGCATACAACGGGTGTAAGCCAGATTTACACATGCGAAACACTTAGGTTGACTTGACGAGCCTAGCATGTACAGACATGGCCTCGGAACACGGAAGATCGAAAGGTCGAACATGAGTCGTATAGAAGATACGATCAACATAGAGATGTTCACCATGGATGACTAGTCCGTCTCACGTGATGATCGGACACGGGCTAGTTGACATGGATCATGTATCACTTGGAAGACTAGAGAGATGTCTATCTAAGTGGGAGTTCATTAATAATTTGATTAAATGAACTTAATTATCATGAACTTAGTCTAAAAATGTCCTTGCAAATTATGTCGTAGATAGCTCGCGCTGTAGCTCCCCAGTTTTATTGATACAATCCTAGAGAAAAGTAAGTTGAAAGTTGATGGTAGCAATAATGCGGACTGGGTCCGTGATCTGAGGATTGTCCTCATTGCTGCACAGAAAGCTTATGTTTTTGATGTACCGCTAACTGCATCACTCCCTCAAGCGTTGTCTGTAGATGTTGTGAACATATGACAGGCACTTTTTGATGACTACGTGATAGTTCAGTGCGTCATGCATTACGGCTTAGAATTGAGGCTTCAAAATGTTTTGAACGTTACAGAACATATGAGATGTTCTAGGAGCTGAGATTGTGATCTCAAGCTCGTGCCTATGTTGAGAGGTATGAGACCTCCAACAAGATTCTTTGCCTGCAAGATAAAGGAGAATAGCTTAATCGGTGAGCGTGTTCTCAGATTGTCTGGGTGCTACAATCACTTGAATCAAGTGGGAGTTAATCTTCCAGATGAGATAGTGATTAATGCAGTTCTCCAAGTCACTGCCACCAAGCTACTAGAGCTTCGTGATGAACTATAACATGCCAGGGATGGATAAGATGATCCCTGAGTTGTTCGTGATGTTTGACACCACGAAGGTAGAAATCAATAAGGAGCATCAAGTGTTGATGGTTAAGTGAAAACCACTAGTTTCAAAAGGGGCAAGGGCAAGAAGGGAAAAACTTCAGGAATGGCAAGCCAGTTGTTGCTCTAGTGAAGAAACCCAAGGTTGAGCCCGAACCCGAGACTAAGTGCTTCTGTTATGAGGAGAACGTTCGCTGAAGCGGAAAAACCCTAGATGATTGGTAGATAAGAAGGCTGGTAATGTCAATGGAAGTATATTTGATATACGTGTTAGTGATGTGTACCTTGCTGGTACTCCTAGTAGCACCTGGGTATTAGATACCGGTTCGGTTGCTAAGTGTTAGCAACTCGAAATAAAAGCTACGGAGTAAATGGAGACTAGCTAGGTGAAAGGTGACGATGTGTGTTGGAAGTATTTCCAAGATTGATGTGATCACCATCGCACGCTCTCTCTACCTTCAGGATTTGTGATAAACCTAAATAAATGTTATTTGGTGTTTGCGTTGAGCATAAACGTGATTAGATCATGATTAGTGCGATACGGTTATTCATATAAGTTAGAGAATAATGGTTATTCTGTTTACATGGATAATGCCTTCAATGGTCATGCACCCACTCGAAATGGTTTATCGAATCATGATCGTAGTAGTACACATATTCATAACATTGGTACCAAAAGATACAAAGTTAATAATGATAGTACCACATGCTTGTGGCACTGCCACGTAATGTCATATTGGTATAAATCGCATGAAGAAACTCCATGATGATGGATGTTTTTTGACTCACTCGATTTCGAATCGGTTGAGACATGCGAGCCATGCCTCTTGGGCAAGATGACTGAGACCCCGTCATCTAATATGATGGAGCGGGCAAGTGGCTTATTGGAATTAATACATGTTGATGTATGTGGTCCAATGAGTGTTGAAACACACAGTGGATATCATTGTTTTTCTTTACCTTCACTGATGATTTGAGTAAATATGGGGATATTTACTTAATGAAACACGAATCTGAAATGTTTGAAAGGTTCAAGGAGTTTCAGAGTGAAGTTAAAGATCATCGTGACAAGAAGATAAATGTCTATGATATGATCATGGAGGTGAATATCTAAGTTACGAGTTTGGTATGCAATTTTAGACAATGTGGAAATTGTTTCACAGCTCACGCCTCCTGGAACACCATAGTGTGATGGTGTGTTCGAACGTCGTAGTCGTGCTCTATTGGATATAGTGAGTACTATGATGTCTCTTATCGTTTTACCACTATCGTTATGGGGTTATGCATTAAAGACAAATCCATTCACTTTAACAGGGCACCATCTAAGTCTGTTGAGATGACACCGTGAGAATTATGGTTTGATAGAAGCCTAAGCTGTCATTTCTTAATGTTTGGGGCTGCGACGCTTATGTGAAAATGGGTTTTTCACCTAGCGAGCTCGAACCCAAAGCAGACAAATGCATCTTCATAGAATACCCTAATGAGACATTGGGTATACCTTCTATCTCAGATCCAAGCGCAAAAGGTATTTGTAGCTAAGAACGGGTCCTTTCTTGAGAAAGAGTTTCTCTCGAAAGAATTGAGTGGGAGGAAGATAGAACTTGATAAGGTTGTTGAACCTTTGTTTCATCCAGAGAATAGCGCAACACAGAAAGATGTTTCTGTAGAGCCTACTCAGTTGAAAAGGAAGTTAATGATGATGATCATGAAGCTTCGGATCAAGTCACTATCGAACCTCGTAGGTCGACAAGGACGCGTACTGCTCCTGCGTAGTACGACAACCCTGTCTTGGAAATCATGTTGTTGGACAGCGATGAACCTACGAACTATGGAGAAGCGATGGTGGGCCCGGATTCCAACAAATGGCTAGGAGCCATGAAATCCGAGAAAGGATCCATGTATGAAAACCAAGTATGGACTTTGGTAGACTTGCCTGTTGAATGGCGGGTCATTGAGTACAAATGGACCTTTGAGATAAACATAGACGCTAATGGTGAAATGTCACCATTTATAAAGCTCGACTTGTCGCAAAGAAGTTTCCGTCAAGTTCAAGGAGTTGACTGCAATGAGATTGTCTCATCTGTAGCGATGCTAAAAGTCTATTAAAATTTTGTTAGCAGTTGCTGCATTTTTCGATTATGAAATCTGGCAGATGGATGACAAAACAAGGTTTCCGTAATGGTTTCTGTGAGGAAGAGTTGTATGTGATACAACCAGAAGGTTTTGTCAATCCTAAGGATGCTAATAATATGCAAACTCCAGCGATCCTTCTATGGACTGGAGCAAGCATCTCGGAGTTGGAATATATGCTTTGATGAGGTGATCAAAGTGTTTAAGTTTATACAAAGTTTATGAGAAACTTGTATTTGCAAGAAAGTGAGTGGGAGCACTATGGAATTTCTTATAAGAATATGTAGTTGACATATTATTGATCGGAAATGATGTAGAATTTCTGGAAGAGCATGAAGGGTTGTTTGAAAAGTTTTGTTTTTCAAAGGAAGACCCAGATAAAGCTACTATTTTATTGAGCATCAAGATCTATAGGGATAGATCTATTCGCTTGATAAGTTTTTTCGACGAAGACATACCTTGACAAGTTTTTGAAGGAGTTCAAAATAGATGGGTCAAAGAAGGAGTTCTTGACTGTATTGTAAGGTGTGAAATTGAGTAAGACTCAATACCCGACCACGGCAGAAGATAAAGAAGAGATGAGTGTCATCTCCTATGCTTTAGCCATAGGCTCTATATAGTATGCCATGCTGTGTACCGCACCTGTGTGTGCCTTGCCATGAGTCTGTCAAGGGGTACAAGAGTAATCCAAGAGTGGATCACTAGACAGCGGTCAAAGTTAGCCTTAGTAACTTGAGAACTAAGGAAATATTTCTCGATTATGGAGGTGATAAAGAGTTCATCGTAAAGTGTTACGATGATGCAAGCTTTAAAACCAATCCGGATGACTCTTAGTAGAAATCCAGCTACGTATAGTGGAGCAGCCATTTGGACTAGCTCCAAGTGGAGCGTGGGAGCAGTATCTACAAATATGACATGGAAAGTTTGTAAGGTACACACGGATCTGAATGTCGCAGACCCGTTGACTAAAACCTCTTTCACGAGCAGGACATGAACAAACCCCAGAACTTATTGGGTGTTAATCACATGATGATATGATCACATGGTGATGTAAGTGTTAATCACATGGTGATGTGAACTAGATTATTGACTCTAGTGCAAGTGGGAGACTGTTGGAAATATGCCCTAGAGGCAATAATAAAATGGTTATTATTGTATTTCCTTGTTCATGATAATTGTCTATTGTTCATGCTATAATTGTGTTAACCGGAAACCATAATACATGTGTGAATACATAGACCACAACATGTCCCTAGTGAGCCTCTAGTTGACTAGCTCGTTGATCAATAGATGGTCACGGTTTCATGGCCATGGACATTGGATGTCATTGATAACGGGATCACATCATTAGGAGAATGATGTGATGGACAAGACCCAATTCTAAGCATAGCACAAGATCGTGTAGTTCGTTTGCTAAAGCTTTTCAATGTCAAGTATCGTTTCCTTAGACCATGAGATTGTGCAACTCCCGGATACCGTAGGAATGCTTTGGGTGTGCCAAACGTCACAACGTAACTGGGTGGCTATAAAGGTACGCTACGGGTATCTCCGAAAGTATCTGTTGGGTTGGCACGAATCGAGACTGGGATTTGTCACTCCGTGTGACGGAGAGGTATCTCTGGGCCCACTCGGTAAGACATCATCATAATGAGCTCAATGTGACTAAGGAGTTAGTCACGGGATGATGTATTACGGAACGAGTAAAGAGACTTGCTGGTAACGAGATTGAACAAGGTATGGGGATACCGACGATCGAATCTCGGGCAAGTATCATACCGATAGACAAAGGGAATTGTATACGGGATTGATTGAATCCTTGACATCGTGGTTCATCCGATGAGATCATCGTGGAGTACGTGGGAGCCAACATGGGTATCCAGATCCCGCTGTTGGTTATTGACCGGAGAGGTGTCTCGGTCATGTCTACGTGTCTCCCGAACCCGTAGGGTCTACACACTTAAGGTTCGATGACGCTAGGGTTATAGGGAAAAGGTATACGTGATTACCGAAGGTTGTTCGGAGTCTCGGATGAGATCCCGGACGTCACGAGGAGCTCCGGAATGGTCCGGAGGTAAAGATTGATATATAGGAAGTCCAGTTTTGGTCACCGGAAAGTTTTCGGGCTCATCGGTAGTGTACCGGGAGTGCCGGGAGGGTGCCGGATGACCCCCGGGAGGGGTGTGACGACCAAAGGACCACATGGGCTGTTAGATAAAGTGTGCCAGCCCTTATTGGGCTGGGCAAGACTTTTGCTAAAGGCCCATGTGGCTGGAGATAAGGAGATAAGGCAAAAAGGATTTAAAAGGAGGAGATCCACCTCCCTTGTGGGAGGTGGACTCTCCCTTTAATTCGGCCGGCCATCTCCTCTTTGGAGTAGAGGCCAAGCCAGCCCTCCACGTCCCTCCTCCTATATATACTTGAGGTTTTGGATGTTTTGAGACAGGATTTGATCTCTCTCTCTCACGGCGAAGCCCTACCTCTCTTCTTCCTCCTCCGCAGCGCTTAGGCGAAGCCCTGTCGGAATACCTTGCTACTCCACCACCACCACGCCGTCGTGCTGCTGTTGGAGCCCTTCCCCAACCTCTCCTTCCTCCTTGCTGGATCAAGGTGTTGGAGACGTCACCGGGCTGTACGTGTGTTGAACGCGGAGGTGCCGTCCGTTCGGCACTTGATCGGATCTACCGCGATCTGAATCGCTGCGAGTACGACTCCATCAACCGCGTTCTTGTAACGCTTCCGCTTAGCGATCTTCAAAGGTATGAAGATGCAATCTCTCCCCTCTCGTTGCTGGTTTCTCCATAGATAGATCTTGGTGAACGTAGGAAAATTTTGATTTACTACTACGTCTCCCAACAAATTTTCCCTCAAGTGGATGACCTAAGGTTTATCAATCCGCGGGAGGGGTAGGATGAAGATGGTCTCTCTCAAACAACCCGGCAATCAAATAGCAAAGAGTCTCTTGTGTCCCCAACACACCCAATACAATGGTAAATTGTATAGGTGCACTAGTTTGGCGAAGAGATGGTGATACAAGTGCAATATGGATGGTAGATATAGTTTTTTGTAATCTGAAAATATAAAAACAGCAAGGTAAGAAATAGTAAACGGCGAGAAAAACGTTGTATAAATTCTTGGAAACAAGGCCTAGGGTCCATACTTTCACTAGCGCAATTTCTCCCAACAATATTGACATAGCCGAATCATATGTAAGTACCTCTCGTGCGACAAAGAGTTCACTCCAAAGTCACAAATATTGAAGAACTAATGAATAAATTATTGTAGGGTACGAAACCACCTCAAAGTTATCTTTTCTGATCAATCTTATGAGCTATCCCTATAAGTGTCACAAACAGCCCTAGAGTTCGTACTAAAATAACACCTTAAGATACACATCAATCAAAACACTAATGTCACCTAGATACTCCAATGTCACCACAAGTACCCATGGCCTTGATTATACGATATGCATCACATAATTTCAGATTCATCATGTTTAATCCAACACAAAGAACTTCAAAGAGTGCTCCAAAGTTTCTACCGGAAAGTAAAGACAAAAACGTGTGCCAACCCCTATGCATAGATTCCCAAGGTCATGGAACCCGCAAGTTGATCACCAAAACATACATCAAGTGGATCAATAGAACATCCATTCTCACCACGGATATCCCATCGCAAGACATACATCAAGTGTTCTCAAATCCTTAAAGACTCAATCCGATATTAAAACTTCAAAGGGAAAACTCAATTCTCATCATAACAAGATAGAGAGGGGAAAACTCCATATGATTCATCTATATCAATAAAGCTCGCGGTACATCAAGATCGTGTCATCTCAAGAACATGAGAGAGAGAGAGAGATCAAACACATAGCTACTAGTACATACCATCAGCCCCGAGGGTGAACTACTCCCTCCTCGTCATGGAGAGCGCCGGGATGATGAAGATGGCCTCCGGTGATGGTTTCCCCCTCCAGCAGGGTGCCGGAACGGGCTCCTGATTGGTTTTTCGTGGCTCTGGAGGTTTGCGGCGGTGAAACTCCCGATCTTGGTTCTGCGTTGGGGTTTCGGGGATTTATAGGAATTTATGGCGGTGGAAACGAGTCAAGATGGGCCACGAGGGAGTCACAAGCCTGGTGGGTGCGCCGAGGGGGGGGTGCGCCCCTGAGGCTTGTGACTACCTCGTGGGTCTTCTGGCCCAACTCTGATGCTCTGTGGGTCTCTTCTGGTCCATAAAAAATCACCGTAAATTTTTATTCCGTTTGGACTCTGTTTGATATTCCTTTTCTGTAAAACTCGAAAACAAGGAAAAAACAAAAACTGGCACTGGGCTCTGGGTTAATAGGTTAGTCCTAAAAATAATATAAAGTTGTAGTAAAATGATTGTAAAACATCCAAGAATGATAATATAGCAGCATGAAACAAGCAAAAATTATAGATACGTTGGAGACGTATCAGCATCCCCAAGCTTAATTCTTGCTCGTCCCCGAGTAGGTAAATGATAAAAACAAATAATTTTTGATGTGGAATGTTGCCTAACATGTTCATCATATTCTTTTCTTCTATGTATAGCATGGACATTTGGACTTGTAAATGATTCAAAGCAATAGTCTAGTTTTAACATAATGACTTCAATACTCAAGCATGTCAACAAGCAACCATGTCTTTCAAAATATCAACACTAAAGGAAGTTATCCCTAGCCCATCATGCTCAATCCTTGATCCATTCATGAAACACACTCAAATATTAGCTATGCCCAATGCTCAAGTATGATCATAGTGCCCCCTAGTTGGTGCTTATAAGAGAAGATGGAGACTCAAAGCAAACATAAAAATTGCATAAAGTAAATAGATAGGCCCTTCGTAGAGGGAAGTAGGGATTTGTAGAGGTGCCAGAGCTCAAGGTTTATATTGAGAGAGAAAAATATTCCAGTGGCATGCTTTTCCTGTCAACGAAAACGATGAAGTATCTCACAATACTTTCCATGCTAGATACATTGTAGGCGGTTCCCAAACAGAATAGTAAAGTTTTTACTCCCCCACCACCAATCAATCACACTCCATGGCGAGCCGAATCCACGAGTACCGTCCATACCAACAACATTCCTGGGGGTGTTTTGTTTAATTATTTGCATTTTTTCTTTCTTTGATTTCAGGACTGGGAATCCCTATTACCAGCCACTTTCTCGTGAATGATAGTGAATCAACACATATCGTGAGAATAACACACCTAGCATGGAAAAATATTGGATACACCCCACCATTTCATGAGCGGTACGGGCACACAAAAGAGAAAAATTATTCTGAAGATTTAGAGATGGCACATACAAATTTTCTTGGAACAGCATGGAAATACCGCATATAGGTAGGTATGGTGGACTCATGAGGAAAAACTTGGTTTAAGGATTTTGGATGCACAAGTAGTATTTCTACTTAGTACAAATGAAAGCTATCAAAAAGATTGGGAAGCAACCAAACCGAGGAACGAAAAATCACATAAGTGAGCATTGAGTCATAACTAACACCGAATAATACACCACAAGTAGGATAACTTCATTGCATAACTATTGACTTTCGTGCATGCATAGGGAATCACAAGCCTTACCACCAATATTCTTCCTAAGCATAATTACTCACTAACATGACTCACATATTACTATCATCATGTTTCAGACCTATTAAAAAGAATCAAGTTTAATTTTTCAAATGATATTTATGGAGTTTTTATTATATCCTACTTTGATATCTATCACTTTGGGACTAGTTTCATGTATTGCCGTTGTTTTTTCGACAAGCTCAAACAGATTTAAGTAAAGCATATGAGCAAATGACAAGCTACTCTCAGAAGATATAAGTGAAGATTAATGAGTAGTCAAACAATTAAGTAGTTATGTGAAGACTCTCTCTCCCTCAATAAATATTTTCATATCTTAAGTACTTTATTCAAACAGCAAGAAAAAAAGAAAAATATCACTCCAAGGATAGCACGCATCATGTGAATGAATAAAAGTTCAGGCTCAACATAGGCTAACCGATAATTGTTGATGAAGAGAGGTGGGATGCGTAGCATCCCCAAGCTTAGATGCTTGAGACTTCTTGAAATGTTTACTTGTGGTTCCTTGGGAATCCCCAAGCTTGAACTTTTGTATCTCGTTCAATCCTCTCATATCCCGGTTTCACCTATTCTCAAAAACTTCATCCACACAAAACTCAAAAAGAACTCGTGAGATAGGTTGGTACACATAATAATAAATCAACTTTTATGTACTACAAATACAAGTTTCATAATAATTATCAAACATTAGGTACTGTATACTATCATTTCCACAATTTATATCTACCAATATAGGGTATGGAAATTATAGGATAAGTCAATAACGAAACTATGACAACAATCTGTCTAAACAGAATAGTTTGTAGCAATTTATGAAAACAGTGTACCTATTTAACTCAAACAATTATTAATATTTAGGAAATTCTATAAACTTTATATTAAAAGACTGTGTAAAAATTTCAGAAACTTTCCATGTTCCAGTAAAATTTGAAAATTCAAACACTACAACAGAAGTTTCTCTTTTTACACAGCACACATCAAACATGGAATTCAAGCATTCTAAAGGCAATTCTTGGAACTTTTGATTGAAAAACAAGATTATTAATAACACCTAACAGAACTTAACAAAATATAATGATGACCCAAGCAAAGCACATATTGTGTGACGAATAAAAATATAGCACCAAGTAAGATATACCGATAGTGTTGAAGACGAAAGAGGGGATGCCTTCCGGGGCATCCCCAAGCTTAGACGCTTGAGTATTCCTTTAATATTAACTTGGGGGGTCCTTGGGAATCCCCAAGATTAGTTTATTGTCACTCCTTATTCTCCTCATATCGGTATCTCACCCAAAACTTGAAAACTTCAATCACACAAAACTTAACGGAACTTCGTGAGATGGGTTAGTGCAGTAAATATAGATCATTCACTTAGGTACTGTCAAGACAAGATTCATAATTGTTCCCACATTATAACTACTGTAGTCTACCATTCCCGTAATTTATACCACTGAATATAAGTTGTCGGAACACTAAAACAAGCAAACTATGCATGCAAAACAGAATCTGTCAAAAACAGAACAGTCTGTGACGATCTGAATGATCACGAAACTTCCCTGACTCTAAAAGTTCTGAAAATTAGTAAAACTCAAGGAATTTTCATATAAAGTTTTTGTAAAAATTTCAGATTTTTTTGACGCTCCAGTAAAATCAGATAATTCATATACTGGACGCAAAACTTTCTGTTTTTGCACAGAGTCAAACAAGCAAGCATCCACACTATCCCAAAGGATTTACTTGGCACTTTATTGAAATAAAAGACACAAAACATGATTAATACAGTAGCTTAATCATGTTAACACACAAAAGTAGAATGTAAAAGTGTTGGGTTGTCTCTCAACAAGCGCTTTTCATTAATGTCTTTTAGCTAGGCATGATGATTTCAATGATGCTCACATAGGAATAGTAATTGAAACATGCAAAGAGCATCATGAATATCATGAAAAGCACATTTAAGTATAACCCACTTTCTATGGATAGGGATTTTTTGACCAAACAATTTATGGGAGCAAGAATCAACTTGCATAGGAAGGCAAAACAAGAATAACTTCAAAACCTTGAACACATAGAGAGGAAACTTGATATTATTGCAATTCCTACAAGCATATGTTCCTCCCTCATAATAATTTTCAGTAGCATCATGAAGTAATTCCACAATATAACCAGCACATAAAGCATTCTTTTCATGATCTACAAGCATAGAAATGTTACTACTCTCCACACAAGAAAAATTATTCTCATGACTAATAGTGGGAGTATCATAAAAGAGTTGAATACTACAAATTGGTTCCACACTAAAAGAGTAATATTCAGTAAAAGGATATTCATAATTATGACAAGTATCATAATAGTAATCATCACTCTTTTTCATTGCATAAGTATCATCACAATAATCATCATTAGTAGGAGGCATGCAATCATTATAACAAATTTGATCATTCAAAGTAGGGGGAATAAAAAGATCATCTTCATTAAGCATAGCATCCCCAAGCTTGGGACAAACATTAATTGCAGAAAATAAATTCTCAAACATGTCATTTTCATCAAACATAGCATCCCCAAGCTTGTGGCTTTGTATATCATAAACATAATCACTCTCATCAATAATGGTATGAATAGCACCAATAGTATAGCAATTATTATCATCATTATCCAAGTTGGTGCCATAAATATTTTCAAGATTATAAGAAGTATCATTATAATCCCAATCATAATTATCACAACAAGCAATAGGCATAACAAAATCATCCCCAAGTGTATCATCTTCCACAACTATTTTTGATTCATTCTCATGAGGCCTATCAATAATGGGAGCAACATTATTTGGGAGAGATACCTTTTTACCTTTACTTTTCCTTATTTTTGTTCTTCTTCACCACATTATGTGTGGCTTTATTTAATTCCTCAACTTCTTTTTGAAGAGGTTAGTTGAATAAAAAGCTTCTCCTCGTTACTTGATTTATCGTAAGAAAAAATAGGAGGATACTGGGAAACCTCTTCCCCTTCATTAGTATTCTCTTCCTAGTCTATTTGTTTTCTTGTCTTTAAGTAATTGGCAATATAATTATTCTCAATGCAGTTTACCATGCAATACATATAGATTTCATTTAGATCAAAATCAATCATTTTCATGAGAGCCCATGCTGGAACATCCTTAGGTTCACGTTTCATTTCTTCATACCCCAAAAATAGACTAAGTTCATTATGATGCTCAAGGGTAATGAGGTTATCACAATTTTTGGACACAATTCGATCATGAAACAATTCACATTGGAAATTATAATGACCACGTTTATTGCAAGGTTCACAAGGATGGCAAGAAATATTAAGTCTTTCAGCACAAACATATAGCCTCTCTTGCAACCATTTAGTTTCTAAATACATATGCCTCTTACAAAATATATCTTCCCTTTTAGGCATGTGTTGACAAACTCTATGCACTCCACAAAAATTGACATGCTTATAAGAAATATTTTTATCATGACTAGTGCAATCATCATTAGTACTATGGATATTCAAAGAATTCATACTAACATCATTGCAATCATGCTCATCATTCAAAGATTTAGTATCAAACATTTTAATAACTTCTTCTTCTAACACTTGAGCACAATTTTCGTTTCCATCATTTTCACGAAAGACATTAAAAAGATGAAGCATATGAGGCAACCCCAATTCCAATTTTTTTGTAGTTTTCTTTTATAAAACCAAAATAGTGGAAAACAAGAAACTAAAAGATTCAATTGCAAGATCTAAAGATATACCTTCAGGCACTCACCTCCCTGGCAACGGCGCCAAAAAAGAGATTGATGTCTACTACACAACCTTCTTTTTGTAGACTCGTGTTGGGCCTCCAAGCACAGAGTTTTGTAGGACAATGGAAATTTTCACTCAAGTGGATGCCCTAAGGTTTATCAATCCGCGGGAGGTGTAGGATGAAGATGGTCTCTCTCAAACAACCCTGCAATCAAATAGCAAAGAGTCTCTTGTGTCCCCAACACACCCAATACAATAGTAAATTGTATAGGTGCACTAGTTTGGCGAAGAGATGATGATACAAGTGCAATATGGATGGTAGATATAGTTTTTTGTAATATGAAAATATAAAAACAGTAAGGTAAAAAATAGTAAACGGTGAGCAAAACGTTGTATAAATTCTTGGAAACAAGGCCTCGGGTCCATACTTTCACTAGTGCAATTTCTCTCGGTAATATTGACATAGTTGAATCATATGTAAGTACCTCTCGTGCGAGAAAGAGTTCACTCCAAAGTCACAAATATTGGAGAACTAATGAAGAAATTATTGTAGGGTAGGAAACCACCTCAAAGTTATCTTTTCTAATCAATCTTATGAGCTATCCCTATAAGTGTCACAAACAGCCCTAGAGTTCGTACAAAAATAACACCTTAATATACACATCAATCAAAACCCTAATGTCACCTAGATACTCCAATGTCACCACAAGTACCCATGGGCTTGATTATACGATATGCATCACATAATTTTAGATTCATCATGTTCAATCCAAGACAAAGAACTTCAAAGAGTGCCCCAAAGTTTCTACCAGAAAGTCAAGACAAAAACGTGTGTCAATTCCTATGCATAGATTCCCAAGGTCATAGAACCCGCAAGTTGATCACCAAAACATAAATCAAGTGGATCAATAGAACATACCATTGTCACCACGGATATCCCATCGCAAGACATACATCAAGTGTTCTCAAATCCTTAAAGACTCAATCCGATAAGAAAACTTCAAAGGGAAAACTCAATTCATCATAACAAGATAGAGATGGGAAAACTCCATATGATTCATCTATATCAATATAGCTTGCGGTACATCAAGATCGTGTAATCTCAAGAACACGAGAGAGAGAGAGAGAGAGATCAAACACATAGCTATTAGTACATACCCTCAGCCCCCGAGGGTGAACTACTCCCTCCTTGTCATGGAGAGCGTCGGGATGATGAAGATGGCCTCCGGTGATGGTTTCCCCCTTCGGCAGGGTGCCGGAATGGGCTCCCGATTGGGTTTTCGTGGCTCTGGAGGTTTTCGGCGGCGGAACTCCCGATCTAGGTTCTGTGTTGGGGTTTTTGGGATTTATAGGAATTTATGGCGGTGGAAACGAGTCAAGATGGGCCACGAGGGAGTCACAAGCCTGGTGGTCGCACCTAGGGGTTGGACGTGCCCCTGAGGCTTGTGACTGCCTCGTGGGTCTTCTGGCCCAACTCCGATGCTCCGTGGGTCTCTTCTGGTCCATAAAAAATCACCGTAATTTTTTTATTCCGTTTGGACTCCGTTTGATATTCCTTTTCTATAAAACTCAAAAACAAGGAAAAAACAAAAACTGGCACTATGCTCTGGGTTAATAGGTTAGTCCCAAAAATAATATAAAGTTGTAGTAAAATGATTGTAAAACATCCAAGAATGATAATATAGCAGCATGAAACAAGCAAATATTATAGATACGTTGGAGATGTATCACAGCCCCCCACCTGTTATCCCCAGCGAGGTGATATCGGACGGGAAGACCCCTCCCGTCGAACTGGCGGAGAGCGGGGATGCCTCGCATCCCACCACTCCAAGCGCCACGAAGGACGCCATGGAGGTGCCGTCCCAACCCACTCCTATGGAGGCGGACACCGGTGGCGAGGGAGATGACACCATGGCCGAGGCTAATGCCTCGGCCACTAAAGACCGGGGGGTAACACCCTGCCCGGATACCGAGGAGGCTAGACGAGCGGGCGCCCAATCCCCTTCGAGAACATCTCCGGAGCGCACTATGACTCCGAAGGCACCGGTCCACTCCCCGGTGGGTGATCGGGGAATCCGAACATCACCAGCACCACCGGCTGCTACTTCTCGAGAATGCGTTGGTTTCCCGTGAAGAGGAACGATTTGATGCAGCAAAGTAGATAAGTATTTCCCTCAGTTTTTGAGAACCAAAGTATCAAACCAGTAAGAGATACAAGCGAGTCACCAATAGATATACCTGCACAAGGAATCAAACTCTTGCACCCAACGTTATAAAGGGGTTGTCAATCCCTTCACGGTTATTTGCAAGGATGAGATCTAGTAGAGATGCTTAAACGGAAAGTAAAACTAAAAGTAAAAAACAATGCAGCAAGTATTTTTTTGGTGTTTTTTGGTTTTATATCTGAAAATATAATATGGAAAATAGACCCCGGGGCCATAGGTTTCACTAGATGGCTTCTCTCGTGATGGCAAGTATTACAGTGGATGTACAAATTACTGTCGAGAAATTGATAGAAAAGAGAATAATTATGAAGATATCCAAGGCAATGATTATGCATATAGGCATCATGTCCGTGACAAGTAGACCGAAACAATTCTGCATGTACTACTATTACTCCGCAGATCGACCGACTCCTGCCTACATCTAGAGTATTAAGTTCATGAAGAACAGAGTAACACATTAGGTAAGATGACATGACGTAGAGGGATAAAATCAAGCAATATGATGAAAACCCCATATTTTTACCCTTGATGGCAACAATACAATACGTGCCTCGCTATCCCTACTATGTCACTGGGTGAGGACACCACAGGATTGAACCCAAAACTAAGCACTTCTCCTATTGCAAGAATTACCAATCTAGTTGGCCAAACCAAACCAATAATTCGAAGAGACTTGCAAAGATATGAAATCATGCATATAAGAATTCAGGAAAGCACAAATAATATTCATGGATAATCTGAACATAAACCCACAATTCATCGGATCTCAATAAACGCGCCGCAAAAGAGTATTACATCGGATAGATCTCCATGAAGATTATGAAGAACATGGTATTGAGAAGCAAAGAGAGAGAAGAAGCCATCTAGATACTAGCAATGGACCCGTAGGTCTGTGGTGAACTACTCACGCATCATCGGAGGGGCAATGGAGTTTATGTAGATGCCCTCTGTGATCGAATCCCCCTTCGCCAGATTACCGAAAAAGGCTCCAAGATTGGATCTCTCGAGAACAGAGGCTTCTGGCGGCGGAAAAGTGTTTTCGTGGCTCGTTCTGATAATGATGGAATATTTGGGTATTTATAGGACGAAGATTAGGGTTAGGGGAGGTGGTAGGGGCCCACAAGATTGCCCGGCGCAGGTGCCCCCCTAGCTGCGGCATGCGGGCTTGTGGCCCCATGGCAGCTCCTCTACCTTGGTTCTCAAGTCTCGTGGCTTCCATATTTTCCAGAAAAAATCTTTCTGCGGGTTTTATTCCGTTTGGACTCCGTTTAATATTCCTTATCTATGAAACTCAAAACAAGGAAAAAAACATAAACTGGCACTAGGCTCTAGATTAATAGGTTAGTCCCCGAAATAATATAAAATTTCATATTAATGCATATAAAACATCCAACACAGATAATATAATAGAATGGAATAATCAAAAATTATAGATACGTTGGAGACGTATCAGCATCCCCAAGCTTAATTCCTGCTCGTCCTCGAGTAGGTAAATGATAAAAACAGAATTTTTGATGTGGAATGCTACCCAACATATTTATCCATGTAATATTCTTTATTGTGGCAAGAATATTCAGATCTGTTAGATTAAAAACAATAGTCTAATATTGACATAAAAATAGTAATACTTCGAGCACACCAACAAGGTAGTCATGTCCTTTCGAAATAACATGGCCTTAGAAAGTTATCCTACAAAATCATATGGTCAGGCTATGCTCCATCTTCCCCCACACAAAGTATTTAAATCATGCACAACCCCAGTGAACAATTCAAGCAATTGTTTCACACTTTTGGTGTTATCAAACCTTTTCAACTTTCATGCAATACATGAGCGTGATCCATGGATATAGCATTATAGGTGGAATAGAATATGGTGGGGTGCAAGGGAAAAATGAGAAGATAGTCTCACATCGACTAGGTGTATCAACGGGCTATGGAGATGCCCATCAATAGATATCAATGTGAGTGAGTAGGGATTGCCATGCAACAAATGCACTTAGAGCTATAAGTGTATGAAAGCTCAAAAAGAAAACTAAGTGGTCGTGCAAAATGAATATCCAGTAGTTATATGAAAGTGACAAAATAGGAGACTCTCTATCATGAAGATCATGGTGCTACTTTGAAGCACAAGTACGGAAAAATATAGTAGCAATTGTCCCTTCTCTCTTTATCCCTTTTTTTAATATTTTTTATTTTGGTGGGCTTCTTTGGCCTCTATTATTTTTTTGTTTGGGCTTCGCTGGACTCTTTTATCTTTTGTAAAGTCCGGATACTTGTCCCAACTTGTGAGGGAGTCATAGCCTCCATCATACTTTTATCTCATGGGATAATGCTCTATTAATGAAAAATCATCACACTTTTATTTACTTATAACTCAAAAGAAAAATAAATTGCAACTTGATTCCCATGACAAGATAAAACTCTATATGCAATATGAAGTGATGACGCAAGTCATAGAAAAACTATATGGTGGAAGTTGCATGGCAATATTGTTGGAAATATGCCCTAGAGGCAATAATAAATTAGTTATTATCATATTTCCTTGTTCATGATAATCGTTTATTATCCATGTTATAATTGTATTGATCGGAGACTTAAATGCATGTGTGGATACATAGACAAAACCATGTCCCTAGTATGCCTCTAATGGACTAGCTCGTTGATCAAAGGATGGTTAAGGTTTCCTAGCCATGGACATGAGATGTCATTTGATAACGGGATCACATCATTAGGAGAATGATGTGATGGATAAGACCCAAACTACAAACATAGCATATGATCGTGTCAGTTTATTGCTACTGTATTCTGCATGTCAAGTATATGTTCCTATGACCATGAGATCATGCAACTCACGGATATCGGAGGAGTGCCTTGTGTGTATCAAACGTCGCAACGTAACTGGGTGACTATAAAGGTGCTCTACAGGTATCTCCGATGGTGTCTGTTGAGTTGGCAATGGATCGAGACTGGGATTTGTTACTCCGTGTAACGGAGAGGTATCTCGGGGCCCACTCGGTAATGCAACATCACAATAAGCCTTGCAAGCAATGTGACTAATTGCTAGTTGCGGGATCTTGTATTACGGAACGAGTAAAGAGACTTGCCGGTAACGAGGTTGAACTAGGTATGGAGATACCGACGATCGAATCTCGGGCAAGTAACATACCGAAGAACAAAGGGAACGATATACGGGATTAACTGAATCCTTGACATAGAGGTTCGACCGATAAAGATCTTCGTAGAATATGTAGGAATCAATGTGGACGTCTAGGTCCCGCCATTTCTTATTGACCGTAGAGGTGTCTCGGTCATGTCTACATAGTTCTCGAACCCGCAGGGTCTGCACACTTAAGGTTCGGTGACGTTTCGGTAGTGTAGAGTTATGTATGGTGGTGACCGAAGGTTGTTCGGAGTCCCGGATGAGATCCCGGACGTCACGAGGAGCTCCGGAATGGTCCGGAGGTAAAGATTCATATATAGGAAGTCCCAGTTTGGTTTCCGGAAAAGTTTCGGGCTCATCGGTAGTGTACCGGGAGTATCGGTAGTGTACCGGGAGTGCCGGTAGTGTACCGGGGGACCTCCGGGAGGGGTATTTCGACCCCAAGAGGTCCGTGGGCTGTGGGAGAATAATAACCAGCCCTTAGTGGGCTGGGAAAACATCCACAAAGGCCCATGGCGCAGGAGAGAAAGTCCTAAAGCAAAAAGTGGAAAATCAGCCAATAGGAGGCAATCCTACTCCAACTAGGATTGGAGGTGAAGTAGGATTGCTCCCACCTCCTATTTCGGCCGACCCAAAGGCCTTGGCTGCCTCTCCTCTCCTCTCCTCCTATATATACTAGTGGATTGGGTGGTTTTTGGACAGAATTTCCGGCCACGTGCTACCCGTTCCACCGGTGCATAGTTTCTCCTCTAGATCGTAGTTCCGCAGCGCTTAGGCGAAGCCCTGCCGGAATCACTCCACCACCATCACCGGAGCGCCATCACGCTGCCGGTGAACTCTCTCTCCTCTCCACCTCCTCTTGCTGGATCAAGACGGTGGAGATCGTCATCAAGCTGCACGTGTGCTGAACGCGGAGGTGCCGTCCGTTCGGCGCTAGATCGGAAGGACCGTGATCGAGATCGCGAGACGGTTCGTGATGTGATCACGGAACGGATCGTGATGAGTTCGCGAGACAGATCGTGATCAAGATCATGAGACGGATCGTGATGAGTTCACGGGACGGATCATGATGTGTTCGCGGGACGGTTCGTGATTGGATCGCGGGACGCTCGGCGATTTGGATCGCGAAGATGTTCGACTACACCAACCGCGTTTCTTAATGCTTCCCGCTTAGCGATCTACAAGGGTATGTAGATCCACTCTCCCTCTCATAGATGCTCATCACCATGGATAGGTTTGCGTGTGCGTAGGAAATTTTTTGTTTCCCATGCGACGTTCCCCAACAGTGGCATCATGAGCTAGGTTGATGGTTCGATGAGATCTCGAGTAGAACACAAAAGGTTTGTGGGCATTGATGCTTAGATTGCTTCCTCCCTTGGTCGGACTTTGGTTCAGCGGGATTGTGAGATGAAGCGGCCCGGACCAACATTACTCGTACGCTTACGAGAGACCGGTTCCCTCGATGCAACTTGTTGCTTAGATGGCTTGCGGGTGACAGTTTCTCTCACTTTAGTTGGATCGGATCCGACAAAGGCGGTCCTTGAGAAGTTTGAAAAGCAATCTATGTATCACCGTTGTGGTTTATGCGTAGGTGAGAATCGTTCTTGCTAGATACCCGTAGCAGCCACGTAAAACTTGCAACAACAATTAGAGGACGTCTAACTTGTTTTTGCAGGGTATGTTGTGATATGATATGGCCAATTACATGATGTGATATATGTGATGTATGATATGATCATGTGATGTATAGATTATCACGACTTGCATGTCGATGAGTACGGCAACCGGCAGGAGCCATAGGGTTGTCTTTAATTATTGTATGACCTGCGTGTCAATCATTAAGCGCTATGTAATGCTTTACTTTATCGCTATGGTAGCAATAGTAGTAGAAGCATGCAGGGCGTGACAACCCCGATGGCGACACGTTGATGGAGATCATGGTGTCATGCCGGTGACGATGGAGATCATGCCGGTGCTTTCTAGATGGAGATCAAAAGCACAAGTTCATGGCCATATCATGTCACTTATGATTTGCATGTGATGTTAATCCTTTTTATGCACCTTGTTTTGCTTAGGACGACGGTAGCATTATAAGGTGATCCCTCACTTAATTTCAAGATAAATTGTGTTCTCCCCGAGTGTGCACCATTGCGAAAGTTCGTCGTGTTGAGACACCACGTGATGATCGGGTGTGATAGACTCTACGTTCACATACAACGGGTGCAAGCCAGATTTGCACGCGCAGAACACTCGGGTTAAACTTGACGAGCCTAGCATGTACAGACATGGCCTTGGAACACAAGAGACCGAAAGGTCGAGCATGAGTCATATAGTGGATATGATCAACATAATGATGTTCACCATTGAAGCCACCTTAACTCACGTGATGATCGGAGTTGAGTTGGTGAATTTGGATCATGTATCACTCGAATGACCCGAGGGATGTCAATTTGAGTGGGAGTTCTTAAGTAATATGATTAATTGAACTCATTATCATGAACATAGTCAAAGTGTCTTTGCAAATCATGTTGTAGATTACTAGCTCGCGCTGTAGCTCCCTTGTATTTTTATACGTTCCTAGAGAAATAGAGTTGAAAGATGTTGGTAGAAATATTGCGGACTGGGTCCGTGATCTGAGGATTGTCCTCATTGCTGCACAGAAGGCTTATGTCCTTAATGCACCGCTCGGTGCGCCACCCCCTCTAGCGTCGTCTATAGATGTTGTGAACATCTGACAGGCACGTTTCGATGACTACTTGATAGTTTAGTGCGTCATGCATTACGGCTTAGAATTGAGGCTCGGAAACGTTTTGAACGTCACGGAACATATGAGATGTTCTAGGAGCAGAGATTGTGATCTCAGGCTCGTGCCTGTGTTGCGAGATATGAGATCTCCAACAAGATTCTTTGCCTGTAAGATGAAGGAGAATAGCTCAATCGTTGAGCATGTACTCAGATTGTCTGGGTACTACAATCGCTTGAATCAAGTGGGAGTTGATCTTCCAGATAAGATAGTGATTGATATAGTTCTCCAAGTCACTGTCACTAAAGCTACTAGAACTTAGTGATGAACTATAATACACCAGGGATAGAAGTATTGATCCCTGAGCTGTTCGCGATGTTTGACACCGCGAAGGTAGAAATCAAGAAGGAGCGTCAAGTGTTGATGGTTAATCAAACCACTAGTTTCGAAAAGGGCAAGAGCAAGGAGGGAAACTTCATGGATAGCAAGTCAGTTGCTGCTCCAGTGAAGCAACCCAAAGTTGAACTCAAACCCGAGACTAAGTGCTTCTATTATGAGGTGAGAGGTCGCTGAAGCGGAACAACCCTAGATACTTGGTAGATAAGAAGGCTGGCAACATCGACAGAAGTATATTTGATATACGAGTTATTGATGTGTACCTTGCTAGTACTCCTAGTAGCACCTGGGTATTGGATACCGATTCGGTTGCTAAATGTTAGTAACTCGAAATAAAAGCTACGGAATAAACGGAGAACTAGCTAAGGGTGAGGTGACGATATGTGTTGGAAGTGTTTCCAAGGTTGATGTGATCAACATCGCACGCTCTCTCTACCTTCAGGATTAGTGACGAACCTAAATAAATGTTATTATGTGTTTTGCGTTGAGCATGAACATGATTAGATCATGTTTATTGCAATACGGTTATTCATTTAAGTTAGAGAATAATGGTTATTCTGTTTACATGAATAATACCTTCAATGGTCATGCACCCAGTGAGAATGGTTTGTTGAAATCTTGATCGTAGTATTACACATGTTCATAACATTGATGTCAAAAGACACAGTTAAATAATGATAGTACCACATACTTGTGGCACTGCCGCAAAATGTCATATTGGTATAAAGCGCATGAAGAAACTCTATGGTGATGGATATTTGGACTCATTCGATTTCGAATCGGTTGAGACATGCGAACCATGCCTCTTGGGCAAGATGACTAAAGAACCCCGTTGGATGGAGCGGGCAAGTGATTCATTGGAAATGATACATGTTGATGTATGCAATCTA
The DNA here is from genome assembly GCA_022496015.1 of Hordeum marinum. Classification (NCBI taxonomy): domain Eukaryota; kingdom Viridiplantae; phylum Streptophyta; class Magnoliopsida; order Poales; family Poaceae; genus Hordeum; species Hordeum marinum. The sequence goes on along the minus strand of CM039672.1, from coordinate 271,941,090 downwards.
GTGAGTCTTGTAGCGTGTAGTGGATATCGTTATTTTCTTACCTTCACTGATGATTTGAGTAGATATAGTGTATATTTACTTAATGAAACACAAGTCTGAATCGTTTGAAAGGTTCAAGCAAATTCAGAGTGAAGTTTAAAGATCATCGTGACAAGAAGATAAAAATGACTGCGATATGATCGTGGAGGTGAATATCTGAGTCACGAGTTTGGCATACAACTTAAGACAATGTGAAAGTTGTTTCACAACTAAACGCCACCTGGAACACCATAGTGTGATGGTGTGTCCGAACATCATAGTTATGCTCTATTGGACATGGTGCGTAATATGATGTCTCTTGTCGTTTTACTACTATAATTTTGGGGTTATGCATTAGAGACAACTACATTCACTTTAAATAGGGCACCATCTAAATCCGTTGAGATGACACCATGTGAATTATGGTTTGATAGAAACCTAAGCTGTCATTTCTTAATATTTTGGGATGTGACACTTGTGTGGAAAATGTTTTCACCTAATGAGGTCGAACCCAAGGCGGACAAATTGCATCTTCATAGAATACCCTAAGATCAGTTGGGTGAACCTTCAATCTCAGATCCTATTGCAAAATGTTTGTTGCTTAAACGGATCCTTTCTCGAGGAAATGTTTCTCTCGAAAGAATTGAGTGGGAGGAAGATAGAACTTGATGAGGTTGTTGAACCTTTGTTCAACCAGAGAGTAGCGCAGCGCAGAAAGATGTTTCTGTGAAGCCTACGTTAGTTGAAGAGGAAGTTAATGATGATGATCATGAAGCTTCAGGGTCAAGTTACTATCGAACTTCGTAGGTCGACAAGGATGTGTACTGCTCCTAAGTGGTACGACAACTCTGTCTTGGAGATCATGTTGTTGGACAACGATGAACCTACGAGCTATGGAGAAGCGATGATGGGCCCGGATTCCGAAAAATGGTTGGAGGCCATGAAATCCGAGATAGCATCCATGTATGAAAACCAAGTGTAGACTTTGGTAGACTTGCTCGTTGGACGGCAGGTCGTTGAGTACAAATGGATCTTTAAAATGAAGACAGACACTGATGGTGAATGTCACTATTTGTAAAGCTCGACTTGTTGCTAAGATGTTTGTGACAAGTTCAAGGAGTTGACTATGATGAGACTTTCTCACTCGTAGTGGTGCTAAAGTCTGTTGGAATTATGTTAGCAGTTGCTGTGTTTTCAATTATGAAATCTGGCAGATGGATGTCAAAACATCGTTTCCTTAACGGTTTACTTGAGGAAAGGTTGTATGTGATACAACCAGAAGGTTTTGTCAGTCCTAAGGATGCTAAAAGGTGTGCAAGCTTCGGTGATCCTTCCATGGACTGAAGCAAGCATCTCGGAGTTGGAATATACGCTTTGATGAGGTGATCAAAGTTTTGATGTTTATACAAAGTTTATGAGAAACTTGTATTTGCAATAAAGTGAGTGGGAGCACTATAGAATTTCTGATAAGTATATGTGGATGACATATTGTTATTCAGAAATAATGTAGAGTTTCTGGAAAGCATAAAACGGTTATTTGGAAAGTGATTTTCAAAGGAAGACCTGGATGAAGCTACCAAATTGTTGAGCATCAAGATCTATAGAGATAGATCAAGATGACTTGATGAGACTTTCAATGAGTACATACCTTGACAAAGATTTTGAAAGAGTTCAACATGGATCAGTCAGAGAAAGAGTTCTCGCCTAATTTGTAAGGTGTGAAGTTGAGTGAGACTCAAAGCTCGACCACGGCAGAAGGAAGAGAAAGGATGAACGTCGTCCCCTATGCCTTAGCGATAGGCTCTGTATAGTATGCCATGCTGTGTACCGCACCTGTGTGTGCCTTGCCATGAGTCTGTCAAGGGGTACAAGTGTGGTCCAGGAGTGGATCACTGGACAGCGGTCAGAATTATCCTTGGTAACCAGAGGACTAAGGAAATGTTTCTTGATTATGGAGGTGATAAAGAGTTCGTCGTAAAGAGTTACGTCGATGCAAGCTTTAACACCTATCCGGATGACTAGTAGTAGCAATCTGGATACGTATAGTGGAGCAGCCATTTGGAAATAGTACCAAGTGGAGTGTGGTAGCAGTGTTTACGGTTTGACATAGAGATTTGCAAAGTACACACGGATCTGAATATCGCAGACCCGTTGACTATAAGACCTCTCTCACATGCAAAGCATGATCGAGCCCCAGAACTCATTGGGTGTTAGATTCATAACAATGCGAATCACATGGTGATGTGAACTAGATTATTGACTCTAGTGCAAGTGGGAGACTGTTGGAAATATGCCCTAGAGGCAATAATAAATTAGTTATTATCATATTTCCTTGTTCATGATAATCGTTTATTATCCATGTTATAATTGTATTGATCGGAGACTTAAATGCATGTGTGGATACATAGACAAAACCATGTCCCTAGTATGCCTCTAATGGACTAGCTCGTTGATCAAAGGATGGTTAAGGTTTCCTAGCCATGGACATGAGATGTCATTTGATAACGGGATCACATCATTAGGAGAATGATGTGATGGATAAGACCCAAACTACAAACATAGCATATGATCGTGTCAGTTTATTGCTACTGTTTTCTGCATGTCAAGTATATGTTCCTATGACCATGAGATCATGCAACTCACGGATATCGGAGGAGTGCCTTGTGTGTATCAAACGTCGCAACGTAACTGGGTGACTATAAAGGTGCTCTACAGGTATCTCCGATGGTGTCTGTTGAGTTGGCAATGGATCGAGACTGGGATTTGTTACTCCGTGTAACGGAGAGGTATCTCGGGGCCCACTCGGTAATGCAACATCACAATAAGCCTTGCAAGCAATGTGACTAATTGCTAGTTGCGGGATCTTGTATTACAGAATGAGTAAAGAGACTTTCTGATAACGAGGTTGAACTAGGTGTGGAGATACCGACGATCGAATCTCGGGCAAGTAACATACCGAAGAACAAAGGGAACGATATACGGGATTAACTGAATCCTTGACATAGAGGTTCGACCGATAAAGATCTTCGTAGAATATGTAGGAACCAATGTGGACGTCTAGGTCCCGCCATTGGTTATTGACCGTAGAGGTGTCTCGGTCATGTCTACATAGTTCTCGAACCCGCAGGGTCTGCACACTTAAGGTTCGGTGACGTTTCGGTAGTGTAGAGTTATGTATGGTGGTGACCGAAGGTTGTTCGGAGTCCCGGATGAGATCCCGGACGTCACGAGGAGCTCCGTAATGGTCCGGAGGTAAATATTCATATATAGGAAGTCCCAGTTTGGTTTCCGGAAAAGTTTCGGGCTCATCGGTAGTGTACCGGGAGTGCCGGTAGTGTACCGGGGGACCTCCGGGAGGGGTATTTCGACCCCAAGAGGTCCATGGGCTGTGGGAGAATAATAACCAGACCTTAGTGGGCTGGGAAAACAGCCACAAAGGCCCATGGCGCAGGAGAGAAAGTCCTAAAGCAAAAAGTGGAAAATCAGCCAATAGGAGGCAATCCTACTCCAACTAGGATTGGAGGTGAAGTAGGATTGCTCCCACCTCCTATTTCGGCCGACCCAAAGGCCTTGGCTGCCTCTCCTCTCCTCTCCTCCTATATATACTAGTGGATTGGGTGGTTTTTGGACAGAATTTCCGGCCACGTGCTACCCGTTCCACCGGTGCATAGTTTCTCCTCTAGATCGTAGTTCCGCAGCGCTTAGGCGAAGCCCTGCCGGAATCACTCCACCACCATCACCGGAGCGCCGTCACGCTGCCGGTGAACTCTCTCTCCTCTCCACCTCCTCTTGCTGGATCAAGACGGTGGAGATCATCATCAAGCTGCACGTGTGCCGAACGCGGAGGTGCCGTCCGTTCGGCGCTAGATCGGAAGGACCGTGATCGAGATCGCGAGACGGTTCGTGATGTGATCACGGAACGGATCGTGATGAGTTCACGAGACAGATCGTGATCAAGATCATGAGACAGATCGTGATGAGTTCACGGGACGGATCATGATGTGTTCGCGGGACGGTTCGTGATTGGATCGCGGGACGCTCGGCAATTTGGATCGCGAAGATGTTCGACTACACCAACCGCGTTTCTTAACGCTTCCCGCTTAGCGATCTACAAGGGTATGTAGATCCACTCTCCCTCTCGTAGATGCTCATCACCATGGATAGGTTTGCGTGTGCGTAGGAAATTTTTTGTTTCCCATGCGACGTTCCCCAACAAATATATCTCGGAATGGCTATGGAAATGCCATAATATGTAGGTATGGTGGCTGTTTTGAGGAATATATGGCGGCTGTTTTGAGGAAGGAGGGTTTGATGTACCGACGAAAGTTGCGCGGTACTAGAGAGTCTAGCAAAGATGCAAGGGTGAGAGTGCGTATAATCCATGGACTCACATTAGTCATAAAGAACTCACATACTCATTGCAAAAGTCTATTAGTCATCAAAAAAAGCATTAGACGCATGCTCCTAGGGGAGAGGTTGGTAGGAGTTAACCATCGCGCGCTCCCGACCCTCACACAAAGGTCGACAATCATTAGACAAGTCATGCTCCGACTTTGTTACATAGCGGTTCACCGTACGTGCATGCTACGGGAATCACAAGCTTCAACACACGTATCTCTTCATTTCACAACTACACACTAGCATGGCTCTCATATTACCATCCCTATTATCTCAAAACTATATGCAAGAAATCCAACTTCTCATACTTAATATGAAAGTTTTTATTATATCCCTCTTGGATGCCATTTTATTAGGAGTAAATTCATAACCTAAACAAATTACCATGTTGTTTTAAGAAACTCTCAAAATAATATAAGTGAGGAACAATAGTTCAACAATTTCTATAAAATATAACACCACCATGCTCTAAAAAGATATAAGTGAATCACTAGAGCAACATTGCCTATCTCAAAAGATATAAGTGAAGCACACAGAGTATTCTAAGAAATTGACGATTCAGCCTGTCTCTCTCTAAAGATCTGTGCAGAAAATATTATTGTAGCAAACTAACAATCAAAGACTCATATCATACAAGACGCTCCAAGCAAAACACATATCATGTGGTGAATAAAAATATAGCCTCAAGTAAATTTACCGATGGATTGAAGACAAAAGAGGGGATGCCTTATGGGGCATCCCCAAGCTTAGGCTTTTTGGTATCCATGAATATGACTTGGGGTACCATGGGAATCCCCAAGCTTTGGCTCTTGCCACTCTTTATTCCATAGTCCATCAAATCTTCAACCGAAACATGAAAACTTCACAAAACTCAACAGAAAATTCATGAGATCCGTTAGTATAAGAAAAATAAATCACCACTTTAGGTACTATTTTGAAACCATTCTTTATTTATATTTATGTAATACCTATTGTATTCTAATTTTTCCATGACTCATACCCCCCGATACGACCCATAGATATATCAAAATAAGCAAACAACACAGATAAAAAAGAATCAGTCAAAAACAAAATAGTCTGTAGCAATCTGTAAACTTCGAATACTTCTGGAACTATATAAATTCTTAAAAAATATGAAAACCAGGTAAATTTGTATATCAATCCTTTGTAAAACTTTCGGATCAATTTGATGCTCTGAAAATTCAGAAAAATCCTGGACTGAGCGCAAAACTTTCTGTTTTCCAGCAAGATCAAATCAACAACTACCATAGATCACCCCAAAGGTTTTACTTGGCTCAAAAACTAATTTAAACACAAAAACACAATTACTACAGAATGAATAATGTGCCAAACACACCAAAACAGAAGCAAAAAACTAAAAGCAAAATAAAATTGGGTTGCCTCCCAACAAGCGTTATTGTTTAACGCCCCTAGCTAGGCAAAACAAAATAGATCTAGGTATTGTCATCTTTGGTAAACAATCCAAACTTGATCAATCCATCAAAAGATTTCCTAAATATATCCATCCTTTCCTTTATCTCTTTTCTAGTAGAAGAACTTAAATCATGGAAGGGGCGGTGTTTAGTGATTTTAACATTCATAAACCCGTAGTCTAGATCATCACCATAAATATCATCATATAACACATGTATCTTATTTCTAAGAGGTTCTTTGGTCATATTTTCAAGCAAATCATCCTCATACCCTTCCAAATTTCCCCTAGTAATCCAATCAATTTCCTCATAAGTTTCATGATATAGGGTGTGAGTTATTTCCGCGTAGGGAGCTCTCTTCCTAAGATTTTCACTATAAGATTGATAGTCTCTAGATTCTAGGCTACGCAAGGTTTCTTTATCATGGAGGATTTCTTCAATAGGAGGGTTTTCAACATCTTTATTGTAGATGGCAAAAATCTTCCTGGCTTCTTGTATGATGAAATCAAATTCTCGCATAAGGATAATAGTAGAAATCCTGTTAGCTTTAGTATGATTAATATTGGGAAGTTCATAAAACACTTTCTGCAAAGCCAGAGGAATGTGCACAAATTTCCTTTCAAATTTTTCAATGAGCATGACAATAGAATCCTCATAACTATTCGTGCCAAGAAGAATAGATCTCTTACTCATAGGTATTGTTCCCGTACAATCAAAGAATTCTTGAAGAACGCTCTTACCGATAATGTTTCCATCTCCAACTTGAAAAGTTTTAGTTTTAAGAAGAGATTCAATTCCATGATCTAGAGAACAAGATTCAAATTTTTCCTCAAGATTAGTACTAGTGATACCCCCAAAATTTTCAGCGATAACCTCCTTTGTTTCAGACATGATGGCAAAGCGAGCAATCAAGCACACAAGCAAGAAGACGAACGGGAAAAAGCGAAAGGCAAATCTTTTTGAAAATCATTTTAGAAGTGGGGGAGAGGAAAACGAGAGGAAAATGGAAAATAATGTAAATGCAAGAGATGAGTTTGTGATGGTTACTTGGTATTCTTCACTTGCTATGTATCTCCCCGGCAACGGCGCCAGAAATCCTTCTTGCTACTTCTCGAGCATGTGTTGGTTTCCCGTGAAGAGGAACGGTTTGATGCAGCAACGTAGATAAGTATTTCCCTCTGTTTTTGTGAACCAAGGTATCAATCCAGTAGGAGATACAAGCGAGCCACCAATAGATATACCTGCACAAGGAATCAAACTCTTGCACCCAACGTTATAAAGGGGTTGTCAATCCCTTCACGGTTATTTGCAAGGATGAGATCTAGTAGAGATAGATATAATAGGATGCTTGAACAGAAAGTAAAACTAAAAGTAAAAACAATGCAGCAAGTATTATTGGTATTTTTTGGTTTTAGATCTAAAAATATAATATGGAAAATAGACCCGGGGACCATAGGTTTCACTAGATGGCTTCTCTCATGATTGCAAGTATTACGGTGGGTGAACAAATTACTGTCGAGCAATTGATAGAAAAGCGAATAATTATGAAGATATCCAAGGCAATGATTATGCATACAGGCATCACGTCTGTGACAAGTAGACCAAAACGATTCTGCATCTACTTCTATTACTCCACACGTCGACCAACTCCTGCCTGCATCTAGAGTATTAAGTTCACGAAGAACAGAATAACACATTAGGTAAGATGACATGATGTAGAGGGATAAACTCAAGCAATATGATGAAAACCCCATCTTTTTACCCTTGATGGCAACAATACAATACGTGCCTCGCTACCCCTACTATGTCACTGGGTGAGGGCACCGCAAGATTGAAGCCAAAACTAAGCACTTCTCCTATTGCAAGAATTACCAATCTAGTTGGCCAAACAAAACCAATAATTCGAAGAGACTTGCAAAGATATGAAATCATGCATATAAGAATTTAGGAAAGACTCAAATAATATTCATGGATAATCTGAACATAAACCCACAATTCATCGGATCTCGACGAACACACTGCAAAAGAGTATTACATCGGATAGATCTCCATGAAGATCATAAAGAACATGGTATTGAGAAGCAAAGAGAGAGAAGAATCCATCTAGATACTAGCTATGGACCCGTAGGTCTGTGGTGAACTAATCACGCATCATCGAAGGGGCAATGGAGTTGATGTAGATGCCCTCCGTGATCGAATCCCCCTCTGGCAGATTACCGGAAAAGGCTCCAAGATTGGATCTCTGGGGAGCAGAGGCTTCTAGCGGCGGAAAAGTGTTTTTGTGGCTCATTCTGATAATGATGGAATATTTGGGTATTTATAGGACGAAGATTAGGGTTAGAGGAGGTGCCAGGGGCCCACAAGCCTGCCCGACGCGGGTGCCCCCTAGCCGTGGCAAGCGGGCTTGTGGCCCCATGGCAGCTCCTCTTCCTAGGTTCTCAAGTCTCGTGGCTTCCATATTTTCCAGAAAAAACCTTCTGGAGGTTTTATTCCGTTTGGACTCCGTTTAATATCCTTATCTTCGAAACTCAAAAACAAGGAAAAACAGAAACTGGCACTAGGCTCTAGATTAATATGTTAGTCCCAAAAATAATATAAAATAGCATATTAATGCATATAAAACATCCAACAAAGATAATATAGCATGGAACAATCAAAAAGTATAGATACGTTGGAGACGTATCATCGGCCAATAGGTGGTCGGTCATGGAGGAGGCTCTATCGAGCGCCTCCATCACCGAGGATCACCACACCCTTATGAGTGCGGTACTGCAGAGCGTCCAGTCCGTTGACAACGGACTGAAGGAGGCCTTCAAAGGTCTCCTTGCAGGTTTTCAAGTAAGTCACCCGATGTGTTTATTTTGCAAAGATTTTGTTTATTCGCATTATATACATGGCAGCCCCCGAGCCCTAGGCGAGGTGAAAAAGCTCGCCTAGGGGTCACATCTAAATCCGATACCGAACTAGATACTTTAAGTGTCCGACATGTTAGAATAACTCGACATATGATCGGATTGGCTATATTCACGAATTCAGAGCCATGTAATGTATTAACTATGTGTGTAATGCATGCTTCATCATCAGCGGCGGCCATAAGTGGCACCGAGCTAGAAGAGCTAAATCGGAAGCTGAAGCGCTTTAAAGACGAAGCTAAGGCCCTGAACTGAAGGCTCGACAAGGCTCAAGGTATGTCAAAACAGAATTCGAATGCCTTTGTCTGAGTTTTATAGTCCAAATACTGGCAATGCAGCTTCTTCATATTGTATAATGCACGCGCAACCTCGACGAAGGAGGTGGAGAGGCTCAAGGCCGAGCTCCAGCGCGCGAAGGACGAGACGGCCGTCGAGCGGGTGGCTGCTAAGGAAACAGTTATTGCCCTTTTCGCCATGCGGGCCACTAGTGGCAAGCATGAAGCTCGCATGGCTGAGGTCCAGCGGGAGCTCAAGGATGTCTGTGAAAGATGCGAGGCCTTGGAGCAGAAGAATAAGGAGAGCTCGGCCGAACTGTCCACTATGAAAACCGAACTCTAGAAGGAGCGGATGGACAGACGGTTCTATGAGGAGCAAGTGCGCCAGGCCAAGGAAATAGCAGATGGTAAGTCGTACTCACTAAAGTGCGTATTCGGGGATAGCAGATTCGCATTGCTTACCCGGGTGTGGTGATCCTCAGGCGCATCCTCCGATCTCCAGAAGAGCGTACCGGACGCCAATCAGTTGTTCGCCTCGCGGGGAGAAGGAGATGAAGCTCGTCTGTTCTGGGCATAGTTTGGAGCCCCCTAGTGCCCTCCTCTTCTGGTGGAGCAGCTGAAACAGCTGATGGGGCTGCACCAGATGGCGGAGCCAGCCATGAAGGACCTCTGCATCCGCTTATGGCCCGGCGAGCCACTACCAGGAAGCTACTTTGTCCTGGTGCAGAGGTTGATCGCTCCTACGCCCCACCTCGACACCGTCAAGCGCTCCTCCTCCATCGAAGGAGTCCGGATGGCCCTTGCCAAGGCCAAAGTGCACTGGCCGGGGCTTAATCCGATGAAGGTAGCCACCGACCCACCACCACCCGAAAAGGAGCATCGACGCCCCGAGCTTACTTTGATGGAGTGATGGAGAGTGCTCGGGTGATAGCGTCATAGTGTTCGGGTGATAAAATGTTTGAATGAGCTGTAACGCGTCCGAAGACTTGCCCAAACTTTTGATGATATTAATATTTGTTCTTCTATGGTTTTGCATTCCTTTGTAACTCCTATGTGGTTGTTTAATACTGAAAGATGCGAGTCGTCGGCTTCAGCCTCCACATAGATACTACATGGGGTGTCTATGCCAATGCACTATGTCCCTTAGCCGTATTATCGGCACCCGAAGGGGGTACAGTGCGGCAGACTAGGCAATCAGACTATAGTGCTTTATTTCTTTCACTTAGCCATAGGGGCGCGAAAAGGACTACAGGAAGCGTACGATTAGCCACCAAAGTGTTGTGATGTTCGGACGAACCATGGCCAAAGCCGGTATCACAATGTCTGCACAAAGGGCAACTTCCTTGTATAACACGGAATAACCGCTTACAAGGATTAAAGTATAACACTTCCAGCTCGGGGTTCACAGATCGGATCGCGCATACTATGACAGTTCGTTTTCGGCTTTCTCCCCTAAGGTGCTTGACCAGACTATCTGGAAGCACAATCGCACGGGTGCTCCCTTTGCCCTTTTAGCCGAATGAGCAGAATGTAAAGGGGAAAGCACAGGAGCTGGGCAACCCAACTTATTGACCAAAGACATAGTTCGGAACCGATGCATATAAAGTGAACGCCAAGACGCCGAACACATGATAAGGCGATTTGTATTTGAGATCGAGCCCCCGGTCTATTAGCAGGTTACATGGGGTCATACCGAACAGGTTCACGATAAGAGGGATAAAGGAGAAAAAATATGCTCCAAAAAAGGGACAGATGAGGCCAACTTGTGTCACGCAATTTTGCATTTTCTCAACAACTCTTATAACTCGGATTGCCGAAGCAACTGTTTACAGGTATGTGAAAGAAAGTAAACAAAATAAAAATATACAGGAGTTGTTGTACCAGGGGTCTTCAATTGGTAACCTGACGTCCTCGATATGCCCCCTTGCTAGTTGACTCCTGCTCTTAGATGCACCTTGATGGGTGTTAGTGTCTGGCAAGCAGATTTTGCTAACAAAATCTTGAGAGGCCGCCGAATTGTAGGTGAGCTTTACGCTGTAGGCAGGCTCTTTTAGGAGTGCATGCGTTTTGTCCAAAGACATGTTGATGGTAGCAGGTCGGTCCAGCCAAACACCCATCTTTATTTCCCCACCGCTACCCATGGAATCTTAAGTGCGAAGTTGTGCCTCCTCAGCACATACTTTGTTGGTCCTGAGGTTGTGCAATGGGGGGCGAGTCCCTATAGAGGAGAGGAGGAAGGTTCTGAGTTGTCGGTCTGAAGTCGAACTCGCTTCCCAGTCTTTTGTGCCTTTATGGCGGATGTCGGAACTTGCCAATCTTCTTTGTAGCTAAATTCGGCCACTAAGGCCAATGCATGTTCCTCGGTTCTAAGGGAGCGCTCTATATTGCTGTTGACAGTAATGACCCCCTTGGGTCCCGGCATCTTGAGATTAAGGTATGTGTAGTGTGGGACCGCGTTGAAATGAGTGAACGTTGTCCGACCGAGCAACACGTGATAACCACTGCGGAAGGGCACAATGTCGAAGATCAAATATTCGCTGCGAAAGTTATTGGGCGAGCTGAACACAACTTCCAGAGTTATGGAGCTCGTACATCGGGCCTCAAACACATGGGATCACTCCTTTGAAGGTAGTGCTGGTGGGTCTGATCCTTGATGGATCTATGGCCATCTTTTTCATCGTATCTGAGTAAATCAGGTTGAGGCTACTTTCTCCGTCCATTAGGACTTTTGTGAGGTGATACCCATCTGTAATGGGGTCTAGGACGAGGGCCGCCGAAACCCCATGGCGGATAATGGTCGGATGATCATGCCAATCAAAGGTGACCGGGTATGCCGACCATGGGTTGTACTTCGGGGCTACGGGTCCATAGCGTAGACCTCCCGAAGGGCGTGCTTCCTCTCCTTCTTTGGTATATGGGTGGCATATATCATGTTCACCGTTTTGACTTCAGGAGGGAATTTCTTCTATCCGCCACCAATTGGACCCCGAGGTTCATCCTCGTCCTCGCTGCGAGAGCTTTTGCCTTGGTCCTCGGGTGGTATCTTGCCGGCCTGTTTAAACACCCAGCAGTTGCGGTGTGTGTGGTTGGAGGGCTTTTCTGAAGTCCCATGGATTTGGCAAGGCCTTTCCATGATCTTCTCAAGCTGAGTGGGTCCGTCGCAGTGCCTTTAGGAGGATTCTTCCGCTGCCCATGTTGGGAGTTGCGGAATCCGGCATTTACAGCCGTATCATCGGCATCGCTATTATTGTGTCGGCGTTTATTCTTATTGTGCTTTGGTTTTAAGTTGTCATCCCGGGCTTCATGTGCTACAGGATCTTTGGAATTGTGGCCGCGTCTTGCCAGCCAATTGTCTTTGCCCACGCAAAAGTGGGTCATGATGGAGGTAAGGGAGGACATGGTCCGAGGCTTGTCCTGGCCTAGCTGGCGGGCCAGCCATTCATCCCGAATATTGTGCCAAAAGGAGTCTATGGCCTCAGCATCCGGAGAGTCGATGATTTGGTTCTTCTTAGTAAAGAACCGATTCCAGAATTGCCGAGCAGACTCGCCGGGCTTCTGGACGATGTTGCTGAGATCGGAGGAGTCCGGCGGGCGGACATAGGTTCCCTGGAGTTAGAGCGAAACGCATCTTCCAGGTCTTCCAGGCATCCAATGGAGTTTTCAGGGAGGCTGTTTAACCAATGCCGAGCTGGCCCCTTAAGCTTAAGAGGGAGGTATTTGATGGCATGGATATCGTCTCCTCGTGCCATGTGGATATGGAGGAGAAAGTCCTCGATCCATACGGTTGGGTCTGTGGTCCCATCATACTGTTCTATATTCACGGGTTTAAACCCTTCGGGGAACTGATGCCGCATTACATCATCTATGAAGGACAGTGGGTGAGAGACGCGTCTGACCCATGCTATGTCATGCCTGTAATCGGCGTCTGTATGGGGCCAGTTGTGTTCCCGGACTCTGTTGTTTTGGTCGAACCATGGTCTGTATCCGCCCCGTCTATCAGGCGAGTACTCTCTGGATCCATAGATGGATCTCATGCGGCCTGCCTTGTGATCCAGGTCATCTCGCAGGTTGAACCTGTCATTGGGCTCTAATGGATCCTTACCCCGTCTCCGGGGCACTGCTGGTATATAACCGGTGTCGTCAGCCGTCCTGTCCCGACCGTGAGGGGGGCGGTCCGGTTTCTCGTATGCGGTACGGTTTAGAGACAGAGTATCAGTGAGTTCATCATCAAACTGCGGCAGTAGCCTTCTCCGAGGGTAGCTTTTGGGCTGGTTTGACAGGCCGGTGCCATATGCTTCCTTGGCTAAAAGGACATTCGTCCATCGATCATCATCGTCTTGTTTGGCTTTGAGCTGCCGTTCTTTAGCCTTGAGGCTGCAAGCCGTTGCTATGAGCCATTACCTGATTTCTTCCTAATCTTCAAGGTTATCAGGGATGTACAGGTCATCGGCTTCCGGTATATTTTCCTTCTCAACGGGGGGAAGGTAATCATCGCCTTTGGAGTCATTGATGTTATTGGGGTTGTTCTGGTCCTCAGGCCCTTCCGGACCCTACAACGGGTGCTCGGGGATATCGGGATTGCCGTGATCAGCGGGGGTATTACCGCCCCCATTGCTGATAATATCTTTTCTTCCGTTTTTGCTTTTGGACCGCTTATGCGATTTCCGGCGCCTTGATGGCGCATCGCCCGATTTGTCGCCATCGTTGTGAGGCATGTTGTCGCCATTAGTGGCAGGAGTATCTACCATGTTGACGTCGTATGTAGAATGGGCGGTCCAATTCCCAATGTTAACGGGGGTGGGAGCATAGTCCTCTTCATCCATCTATTCTGCTTCCTCGGAGGCATAGTCCAACATGTCGGTTAAATCCTCGATAGTAGCTATCAAGTGGGTGGTGGGTGGGTCGAAAAAATTCTCCTGGCCCGCACCGTAACCGAACCGAGCATAGATCAGAGCTGGATTCTCGATGATCTTCAACGACAAGAATCAATCTAGGGCCTCATCGACTGTTGAGGGCCCGATCGGATCTAGCTGTTCGGAACTCGTGGAGTTAACCTTCAGGGCGCCCATACATGGGAAGTGTTTGATGTCTACTACACAACCTTCTTCTTGTAGACTCGTGTTGGGACTCCAAGCGCGGAGTTTTGTAGGACAATGGCAATTTTCCCTCAAGTGGATGACCTAAGGTTTATCAATCCGCGGGAGGTGTAGGATGAACATGGTCTCTCCCAAACAACCCTGCAATCACATAGCAAAGAGTCTCTTGTGTCCCCAACACACCCAATACAATGGTAAATTGTATAGGTGCACTAGTTCGGCGAAGAGATGGTGATACAAGTGCAATATGGATGGTAGATATAGTTTTTTGTAATCTGAAAATATAAAAAAACAGCAAGGTAACAAATAGTAAAGAGCGAGCAAAATGTTGTATAAATGCTTGGAAACAAGGCCTAGGGTCCATACTTTCACTAGTGCAGTTTCTCTTAACATTATTGGTATAGTTGAATCATAAGTAAATCCCTCATGTGCGACAAACAGTTCACTCCAAAGTTACAAATAGCGGAGAATAAACGTAGAAATTATTGTAGGGTACGAAACCACCTCAAAGTTATCCTTTCTGATCAATCTTATGAGCTATCCCTATAAGTGTCACGAACAGCCCTAGAGTTCATACTAAGATAACACCTTAAGATACACATCAACCAAAACCCTAATCTCGCCTAGATACTCCAATGTCATCATAAGTACATGTGGGCTTTATTATACGATATGCATCACACAATTTCAGATTTATTCATCCAACACAAAGAACTTCAAAGAGTGCCCCAAAGTTTCTATCGGATCGTCAAGATAAGAACGTGTGCCAACCTCTATGCATAGATTACCAAGGTCACGGAACCCGCAAGTTGATCACCTAAACATACATCAAGTGGATCAATAGAACATCCCATTGTCACCACAGATATCCCATCGCAAGACATACATCAAGTGTTCTCAAATCCTTAAAGACTCAATCCGATAAGTAAACTTCAAAGGGAAAACTCTATTCATCACAACTAGATAGAGAGGGGAAACACTCCATATGATTCGATATATATCAACAAAGCTCGCGATACATCAAGATCGTGTCATCTCAAGAACACGAGAGAGACAGAGATCAAACACATAGCTACTGGTACATACCCTCAGCCCCGAGGATGAACTACTCCGTCCTCGTCATGGAGAGCGCCAGGATGATGAGGATGGCCTCCGGTGATGGTTTCCCCCTCCGGCAGGGTGTCGGAACGGGCTCCCGATTGGTTTTTCGTGGCTCTGGAGATTTTCGGTGGCAGAACTCCCGATCTAGGTTCTCCGTTGGGGTTTCTGGAATATTTGACGATTTATAGAGCTGAGAGGGAGATCGATGGACTCCCGAGGGGCCCACAAACCTGGTGGCCGCGGCCAGGGGGGTGACCACGCCCCTAAGGCTTGTGGCCTCCTCGGGAACCTTCTGGCCCAACTCTTCGCTCTAGTATTTTTTATATTTCCAAAAATATTCTCCGTAAATTTTCGGCTCATTTCGAGAACTTTTATTTCTGCACAAAAACACCACCACGGTACTTCTGCTGAAAATAGCGTCAGTCCGAATTAGTTCTAATAAAATCATACTAAAATCATATAGAATTATTGTAAACATGGCATGAATACTTCATAAATTATCGATACGTTGGAGACGTATCAGCATCCCCAAGCTTAATTCCTACTCGTCCTCGAGTAGGTAAATGATAAAATAAATAATTTATGAAGTGTGAATGCTAGCATAGTGCATAAATTTGATCAATGATAATTCCAATCGCTTTTTCTAGCATCATTATGTATCATAAACAGTAGCTCATCTCATAAAACTTCTCATGATAAAGTAACAAGCTATCCAAATGTTAAAGTATAGACTAACAAACTATGCTTTCAGTCACCAAACAATTGCAATTCATCTTATTTTCAGGAAGGTTCTATATAAGAGCTTTGATTTAGCAAATTCCACATACTCAACTATCATATAGTCTTCCATGATTGCTAGCACTCAAAGCATATTTTTGGAACAAATAGCATCCATCGAACATAGAGAAAGATAGGGCTTAATATTTCGCCTCCCAACTTATTTATCATGTAGATAATGGTCAACAATAATAATTCATGATCAAATATATTTGAACGGCCATATATGCTTGGATCTTTTCCCAACACATGACACTTGCCAAGAGAAAAAGGCAAAATATAGGAAGTGGTGAAGATCACCATGACTCTTGCATAAAGGTAAGTACTAGAAAGTAAAAGATAGGCCCTTCACAGAAGGAAGCATTGATTTGCAAAGGTGCCAGAGCTCGAGCTTTTAAAACAAAGATGAATAATAATTTTGGGCGGTATGCTTTCATTGTCACCATAACAACCGAGAGATATCGGTATCTTCCATGCTAGATACATTATAGGTGGTTCCCAAATAGAATGGTAAAGTTTTTACTCCCCCTCCACCAATCAATCACACTACACGGCGAGCCGAATCCACGGGTACCGTCCATACCAACAACATTCCCGGGGGAGTTTTGTTTAATTATTTGCATTTTTTTCTTTGATTTCGGGACTGGGAATCCCTATTACTAGCCACTTTCTCATGAATGATAGTGAATCAACACTTATCGTGAGAATAACCCACCTAGCATGGAAGATACTAACAGCCCCTTGTTACTATATGAGCGATTCTAGCATACAAAACAGAATATTATTTGAAGGTTTAGATTTTGGCACATGCAAATTTACTTGGAACGTCAGGTAAATACCGTATATAGGTAGGTATGGTGGACTCATATAAAACAACTTTGGGTTTAAGGGTGTTTGGATGCACAAGTAGTATTTCTACTTGGTGCGGGAGTTTTGGCTAGTATGAGGTGGAAGCAAGCACCACATGTTAGAGGATCCATAACAATATAACTTCTATACAAATATACCCAAGCATAACTCATTACGTTATCTTCCTTGTCCAACTTCAACTAATTTTCTCAAGTTTGAAAATAATTAATGGGTATTCACAATCATAGAATATGTCCAAGATAGTACATTTATATGTGAAATCCCTCTTCCTTCAAAATTCTGTCATGAATGGTTCAAGTGACCAATGCGGTGTTTGCTAACTTTCAATAAATTTAACCACCAATACTTCTTATATGTGAAGTCATTACTCCCAATGGGATAAGCATATAAAACATGTATAATTTCAGATTTATGATATTCGATTCATTCAACCATTTACTCATAGGATATAAGTGAAGCACGAGTAAATGACAAAACTACTCCAAAACATATAAGTGAAGATCAATGAGTAGTCAAACAATTAAGTAGCTATGTGAGGAATTTATCTCTCTATCTATCTCAACAAAGATTTTTATATATGAGTATTTTATTCAAACAGCAAGCAAAAGAAAAATAGCACTCCAAGAATAGCGTGCATCATGTGAACGAATAAAAATTTAGGCTCAACATAGGTTAACCGATAATTGTTGATGAAGAGAGGTGGGATGTGTAGCATCCCCAATCTCAGATGCTTGAGAGTTCTTAAAATATTTACTTGGGGTGCCTTGGGCATCCCCAATATTGAGCTTTTGTATCTCGTTCAATCCTTTCATACCACGGTTTCACCTATTCTCAAAAACTTCATCCACACAAAACTCAAAAAGAACATGTGAGATAGGTTAGTACACATAATAATAAATCACCTCTTTATGTACTGCAAGACAAGTTGCATAATAATTTTCAAACATTAGTTACTGTATACTATCATTTCCAAAATTTATATCTACCAATTATAGGCTATGGAAACTATAGGATAAGTAGATAACGAAACTATGACAGCAATCTGTCTAAACAAATCAGTCTATAGCAATTTATGAAAACAGTATACTTATATAACTCAAAAAATTATGAAAATTTAGGAAATTCTATAAAGTTTACAAGACCATACTTTGCAAAAATTTCAGAAACTTTGCACGTTCCAGTAAAATATGAAAATTCAAACACTACAGCATAAGTTTTTGTTTTTACCCAGCACATATCAAAACACGCAATGCAATCATCCTAAGGCAATTCTTGGCACTTTTTATTGAAAAACATGATTATAAATAACACCTTAACAGATAAAAAAATTACGCTCAAAGAAAAACACATATTATGTGATGAATAAAAATATAGCTCTAACTAAGATATACCGATAGTGTTGAAGACGAAAGAGGGGATGCCTTCCGGGGCATCCCCAAGCTTACACGCTTGAGTCTTCCTTGAATATTAACTTGGGGGTGCCTTGGTAATCCCCAATGTTAGGTTCTTGCCACTCCTTATTCTCCTCATATCGGTGTCTCACCCAAAACTTGAAAACTTCAATCACACAAAACTTAACGGAACTTCGTGAGATGGGTTAGTGTAGTAAATATAGATCATTCACTTAGGTACTATCAAGACAAGATTAACAATTTTTACCACATGATACCTACTTTATTACGTCATTCCCACATTTTATATTACTCAATATAAGCTATAGGAACACTTGAAACAAGCAAACTATGCATGCAAAACAGAATCTGTCAAAAACAGAACAGTCTGTAAAGATCTGAATGATCACCAAACTTCCCTGACTCAAAAAATTCTGAAAACTTAAGAAAACTCCAGGAATTTCCATATAAAGTTTTTATAAAAAAATTAGAATTGTGTGACGCTCCAGTAAAATCAGATAATTCATATACTGGACGCAAAACTTTCTGTTTTTGCACAGAATCAAACAAGCAAGTATCTACACTATCCCAAAGGCTTTACTTGGCACTTTATTGAAATAAAAGACACAAAACATGATTAATACAGTATATTAATCATGTCAACACATCAAAACAGAAAGTAAAATTGTTGGTTTCTCTTCCAACAAGCGCTTTTCTTTAATGCCTTTTAGCTAGGCATGATGATTTCAATGATGCTCGTATAGGAATAATAATTGAAACATGCAAAAGAGCATCATAAATCTCATGACAAGCACATTTAAGTCTAACCCACTTCCTATGAATAGGGATTTTATTAGAGAACAATTTATGGGAGCAATAATAAACTAGCATAGGAAGGAAAAACAAGCATATCTTCAAGAATTTGAACACATAGAGAGGAAACTTGATATTATTGCAATTCCTATAAGCATATGTTCCTCCCTCATAATAATTTTCAGTAGCATCATGAAGGAATTCCACAATATAACCAGCACATAAAGCATTCTTTTCATGATCTACAAGCATAGAAATTTTACTACTCTCCTCATAAGCAAATTTCTTCTCATGACTAATAGTGGGAGTATCATAAAAGACTTGAATACTACAAATTGGTTCCACACCAAAAGAGTAATATTTAGTAAAAGCATATTCATAATTATGACAAGTATTATAATAGTAATCATCACTATTTTTCATTGCATAAGTATCATCACAATAATCATCATAAGTAGGAGGCATGCAATCATTATAATAAATTTGATCATTCAAAGTAGGGGGAATAAAAAGATCATCTTCATTAAGCATAGCATCCCCAAGCTTGGGACAAACATTGATTGCAGAAAATAAATTCTCAAACATTTCATTTTCATCAAACATAGCATCCCCAAGATTGTGGCTTTGTATATCATAAACGTAATCACTCTCATCATTAATGGTATGAATAGCACCAATAGTATAGCAATTATTATCATCATCATCCAAGTTGCTGCCATAAATATTTTCAAGATTATAAGAAGTATCATTATCCTCCCAATCATAATTATCACAACAAGCTATAGGCATACAAAATCATCCTCAAGTGTATCATATTCCACAACTATTTTTGATTCATTCTCACGAGGCCTATCAATAATGGGAGCAACATTATTTGGGAGAGATACCTCTTTACCTTTAATATCCTTCTTTTCTTCTTCTTCACCACATTATGTGTGCCTTTATTTAATTCCTCCAAACTTATTATTGAAGAGGTTGGTTGAATAAAAAGCTTCTCCTCGTTGCCTGATTTATCATAAGAAAAAATAGGAGGATATTGGGAAACCTCTTCCCCTTCATTAGTATTCTCTTCCTCTTATAATTGTTTTCTTATATTTAAGTAATTGGCAATATAAGGATTCTCAATGCAATTTACCACGCAATACTTATAGATTTCATTTATATCAAAATCAAATATTTTCATGAGAGCCCAAGCTGGAACATCCTTAATTTCAAGTTTCATTTCTTCATACCCCAAAAATAGACTAAGTTCATTATGATGCTCAAGGGTAATGAGGTTATAATAATTTTTCGAAACAATTCGATCATGAAATAATTCACATTGGAAATTATAATGACCACGTTCATTGCAAAGTCCACAAGGACGGCGAGAAATATGAAGTCTTTCAGCACAAACATATAGCCTCTCTTGCAACCATTTAGTTTCTAAATACATATGCCTCTTACAAAATCTATCTTCCCTTTTAGGCATGTCTTGACAAACTCTATGCACTCCACAAAAATTGGCATGCTTATAAGAAATATTTTTATCATGACTAGTGCAATCATCATTAGTACTATGGGTATTCAAAGAATTCATACTAACAACATTGCAACCATGCTCATCACTCAAATATTTAGTGCCAAACATTTTAATAACTTCTTCTTCTAACACTTGAGCACTATTTTCCTTCCCATCATTTTCACGAAAGACATTAAAAAGATGAATCATATGAGGCAACCTCAATTCCATTTTTTTGTAGTTTTCTTTTATAAAACCAAACTGGTGAAAAACAAGAAACTGAAATATTCAATTCAAATATCTAAAGATATACCTTCAAGCACTCACCTCCCTGGTAACGGCGCTAGAAAAGAACTTGATGTCTACAACACAACCTTCTTCTTGTAGACTCGTCTTGGGCCTCCAAGCGCAAAGTTTTGTAGGACAATAGCAATTTTCCCTGAAGTGGATGACCTAAGGTTTATCAATACACGGGAGGTGTAGGATGAAGATGGTATCTCTCAAACAACCCTGCAATCAAATAGCAAAGAGTCTCTTGTGTCCCCAACACACCCAATACAATGGTAATTTGTATAGGCGCACTAGTTCGGCGAACAGATAGTGATACAAGTGCAATATGGATGGTAGATATTGTTTTTTGTTCTGAAAATATAAAAACAGCAAGGTAACAAATAGTAAACAGCGAGCAAAATGTTGTATAAATGCTTGGAAACAAGGCCTAGGGTCCATACTTTCACTAGTGCAATTTCTCTCAACATTATTGGCATAGTTGAATCATAAGTAAATCCCTCATGTGTGACAAAGAGTTCACTCCAAAGTTAAAAATAGCGTAGAACAAATGTAGAAATTATTGTAGGGTGTGAAACCATCTTAAAGTTATCTTTTCTGATCAATCTTATGAGCTATCCCTATAAGTGTCACGAACAGCCCTAGAGTTCGTACTAAGATAACACCTTAAGATACACATCAACCAAAACCCTAATGTCACCTAGATACTCTAATGTCACCACAAGTACCCGTGGGCTTGATTATACGATATGCATCACACAATTTCAGATTTATTCATCGAACACAAAGAACTTCAAAGAGTGCCCCAAAGTTTCTACCGGAACATCAAGATAAGAACGTGTGCCAACCCCTATGCATAGATTTCCAAGGTCACGAAACCCACAAGTTGATCACCTAAACATACATCAAGTGGATCAATAGAACATCCCATTGTCACCACAGATATCCCATCGCAAGACATACATCAAGTGTTCTCAAATCATTAAAGACTCAATCCGATAAGTAAACTTCAAAGGGAAAACTCTATTCATCACAACTAGATAGAGAGGGGAAACACTCCATATGATTCAATCTATATCAACAAAGCTCGCGGTACATCAAGATCATGTCATCTCAAGAACACAAGAGAGAGAGAGATCAAACACATAGCTAATGGTACATACCCTCAGCCCTGAGGGTGAACTACTCCCTCCTCGTCATGGAGAGCGCCGGGATGATGAAGATGGCCTCCGGTGATGGTTTCCCCCTCCCGCAGGGTGCCGGAACGGGCTCCCAATTGATTTTTCGTGGCTCTAGAGGTTTGCGGCGGCGAAACTCCCGATCTAGGTTCTCCGTTGGGGTTTCTGGAATATTTGACGATTTATAGAGCTGAGAGGGAGGTCGGTGGACTCCCGAGGGGCCCACAAGCCTGGTGGCCGCAGCCAGGGGGTGGACGCACCCCTGAGGCTTATGGCCTCCTCGGGAACCTTCTAGCCCAGCTCTTTGGTCCAGTATTTTATATATTTTCCAAAAAAAATCTTCATAAATTTTCAGCTCATTCCGAGAACTTTTATTTCTGCACAAAAACAACACCGCGGTAGTTCTGTTGGAAACAACGTTAGTCCGGGTTAGTTCTAATAAAATCATACCAAAATCATATAGAATTATTGTAAACATGGCATGAATACTTCATAAATTATAGATACGTTGGAGACGTATCAGTGTTCGGCAAGGACACATGTTCGATCATATGGCTTAATGGCCGGACCGGGATAAGAGATCGGCTCATCGCCATGGGTGACCCCATCGGCATGTACGAAGAAGGGGCTCGAGGTTAAAGCCTCAGAGTCCTCGGGGGCTACAAGCGAAGCTATGAGCCCAATTAATGACAAGTCACCCCGAGATTCGATGGAGAACTCTAAGTTTCCAAATCTAACCTCTCGATCAGGGGCGAAGTTCTCAACGCGGCCTAGATGGCCAGCGGAATCAGCATGCAGCACAACGCTGTCGAAGGCGAAGATCTGTCCGGGGACAAAAACATCCATGTTGCGGACCTCTTCGTTGATGACAAGGCGAGGTGTCGATTCCATCTTGCTCATAGAGGAACTCTCAATGAAAGCACCGATGTCGGTGTCAAAATGGACGGATCTCGGGTAGGGGGTCCTAAACTGTGAGACTAGAATCGGTGGTAACAGGAGACGAAGGGGACAAGGATTTACCTAGGTTTGGGCCCTCCGATGGACGTAATACCCTACGTACTGCTTTGTTGTATTGATGATATGGGGGTTACAGAGTTGATCTACCTCAAGATTAAATAGCTAACCCTAGATGAGTTGTTCTCTACCTATACCCTAAAACCCTCCAGCTTATATAGGTGTCGGGGATGCTTAGGGTTTACACATGGTCGGATACATGCCGAAGAGATAAACATGCCTACTTACTACATCAAACGTGAAACGCAAGCCGTGCTTCCCGAAGCTTCCATCCGGGAGACTGGGCCTTCAAATCTTCTAGTGTTCGGTAAGTAGCCCTCATAGTCCGGCCCATAACAATAGGTCGGCTATCCAAGGACCCCCTAATCTAGGACTCCCTCAACAGGGCATATTCCAAAATCGAGGCACATTTGGAAAATTAAAGTACCGTTAAAAATCAAAGTCTTCATGTGGTTCGTGCATAAGGGTGTAGTTCTCACTAAGAATAATTTGTCAAAGTGTAGGTGGCAAGGTAGTGAGAGATGTTGTTTTTGTAATCAAGACGAAACAATACAACACCTATTTTTACATAGTCCACTTTCTAGGCTATTGTGGCGGACTATTCGAGCCGCTTTTAATGTGCCGCCTCCCGTATCGATTTCACATCTATTTGGGACATGGTTAGAGACTATATATCCAAAGACTGCGGTGCATATTCAAATTGGAGTGTGTGCATTACTTTGGGCCATATGGAATTGTCGAAATGACGTTGCATTTAACAGACAAAACATTACCAACTTTTTGCAGGTTATCTTCAGGGCGTCTGTTTGGATTTGTACGTGGTCGTTACTCACCCATACGAACCACATTGGGCTTATGGATATTGAGTGCAACCTATGAGAGATGGTTGCATGGGATACTTACAATCGGTTTGGATGGCGGTCCAGTAATAGGATAGGTGTTTCGACATCTTACCCTATTTTTGCCGGTTGTGGCACCTTTTTTATGAGAATTTTATTTTTGTTCGAGACTTTTCTGTGAACCTGATCTTTTTTAATAATATGGCTCCGTGCATCAAGAGATGCAGAGGCCGGAGGCTATCCTCCTTTTCGACAAAAATGTAGTTCTTAATGGTGTTTACTTGCGTGAATGTTTCCATTCACACCTCCTTTGGTTCATAGGATAGGATTATCATAGGAATAGAAAATTGTAGGAAATGGGATGACATGCATCTCAAATCCTATGAATAGGATTAGAAAAAGAGATGTCATTTGGTTCACACCATAAGAATTTTTTTCATTGAGTCTAGGCTCTTTTTTATTTTCCATTAAAATGTGGAGGATGGGAAACAATCCTAGGTAGGAATAGGAATGCATTCCTACAAACCAAAGAGATCTAAAGGGAAAATTCCTACAAGAATCCTATCATATAGAATATATTTTTGCGGGGAAAAGTGAGATTCTATTAAATTAAGGAGGCAAATCAGCCAGTGCCATTACAACAATGTTGCTCAAACCAGAGCCCAACCAAACTGCAGTACGAGGAGTACTTTGACCATATGCAGCGACTTCATGACTAACTTTATTTTGCGAGCGACTAATATCAGTAATAGAAATCTCCCTAGGACCGTGAGTACCACGCCCAAGATGCGATCCTATCCTTATTTTGGCATGAGGGCCTCGACAGGGATAGAAGCGCATCTCATCGTGTTGCAAGAATGGATATCATTACAAGTACATTTACAAAAGAGAAGAGTATATGGAATTGGCTTACACTCGCCACATGCTACATCAATATCACATCAATACAACAAGATATTCAAACATCATACAGAAGAGCAGGGTCTGGCTACGGATGAAATCAAACGATAAAATGACATCCATCCTTGCTATCCCAGGCTGCCGCCTGGAACCCATCCTAGATTGATGATGATGAAGAAGAAGAACTCCAAATCAAACAAGTATCGCTCTCACGTCAAAGCATCGCTTTACCTATACCTGCAACTGTTGTTGTAGTAATCTGTGAGCCACAAGGACTCAGCAATCTCATCTCCAAGGGTATCAAGACTATTAAAGTTTAATGGGTGAGGTATGGTTAAGTGGTGAGGCTGCAACAAGCGACTAAGCATTTATTTGAGTGGCTAACTTACGAATACAAAAAGTAAGGTGGTCTACACATAACGGACATGAACTAGTAATGATCACTAATTGATCCCGAACACATACTTATGTTAAACATAACCCCACCGTGTTCTCTCTCGGATAAGGACTCACGAGAAGAAACAGTCACGGTTACGCACACAGTTGGTGTATTTTATTTGAGTTTACTTCAAGTTTACTATGACCGGGTGTTAAATAAAGTTCCAAGTTTGCCACATAACCGCGGGCATGGCTTTTCGAAAGATTTAACCCTGCAGGGGTGCTCCAACTAATCCATCATAAATTAACCACACGCCGTGGGAATAACCTCGACCACGGATCTCGTGATCATCCTAGGCAATCCAAAGGAAATCCGACACCTCGAGATAGCCTGAAGAAGATCAGAGTTCCTCACGCAAGACATTCGAGAAAGGTAAAACAAGTCTAGCAAGACCACCCGACAGGCCAGATCCCAATAGGAGCCACGCGTATCTCTGTCTCGGGGCACTACCAGATGGGTCTAGCTATGGGGGGGGAATCCCCTAGTTTCCTCGAGGCGGCCCTACAGGCAGTCCGATTTGGACCAACACTCATGAGGAGCACTAGCCCGGGGGTTGATTAAATTATCCACGGGGTTTGAAAGTCCCTATGCAAGTTTATTAGTTATTAGGAAAATGTAGTACCAATGTTGGGCCTTGCCAGACAAGCTTTATCCTAAAAAGAAAATCAAGGGGTCCCCATAACAACCCCAAGCATGTTCGGAGCGCTCAATTATAGAACATAACACCGGTTCACAAGTAACTAGTGTTGGGAGACGTAGTAGTAAATCAAAATTTTCCTACGTGTCACCAAGATATATCTATGGAGAAACCAGCAACGAGTGGGGAGATTGCATCTTCATACCTTTGAAGATCGCTAAGCGGAAGTGTTACAAGAACGCGGTTGATGGAGTCGTACTCGCAGCGATTTAGATCGCGGTGGATTCCGATCTAAGCGTCGAACAACGGCGCCTCCGCGTTCAACATACGTACAGCCCAGTGACGTCTCCTACGCCTTGATCCAACAAGTAGGAAGGAGAGGTTAGGGAAGGGCTCCAACAGCAGCATGACGGCGTGGTGGTGGTGGAGTAGCAAGGTATTCCGGCAGGGCTTCGCCTAAGCGTTGCGGAGGAGGAAGAAGAGAGGTAGGGCTTTGCCGTGAGAGAGAGAGTTCAGAACTGTTCTCAAAAGGCCAAAACCTCAAGTATATATAGGAGGAGGGAGAGGGAGGGCTGGCTTGGACTCTCCTCCAAGGAGGAGAGCTTCGGCCGAATCAAAGGGAGAGTCCACCTCCCACAAGGGAGGTGGATCTCCTCCTTTTCAAACTCCTTTGCCCTTATCTCTACTCCTCCAGCCGCATGGGCATTTCTAGAAGGTCTTGGCCAGCCCAATAAGGGCTGGAACACCTCCTCTAAGGGACCACAAAGTCCTATGGTCGTCACACCCCTCCCTGGGGTCCTCCGGCACCCTCCCGGCACTCCCGGTACAATACCGATGAGCCCGAAAACTTTCCGGTGACCAAACCTAGACTTCCTATATATAAATCTTTACCTCCGGACCATTCCGGAGCTCCTCGTGACGTCCGGGATCTCATCCGGGACTCCGAACAACTTTCGGTAATCACGTATACCATTTCCCTATAACCCTAGCGTCATCGAACCTTAAGTGTGTAGACCCTACGGGTTCGGGAGACACGTGGACAAGATCGAGACACTTATCCGACTAATAACCAACAGCGGGATCTGGATACCCATGTTGGCTCCCACATGCTCCACGATGATCTCATCGGATGAACCACGATGTCGGGGATTCAATCAATCCCGTATACAATTCCCTTTGTCTATCGGTATGATACTTGCCCGAGATTCGATCGTCGGTATCTCTATACTTGTTCTATCTCGTTACCGGCAAGTCTCTTTACTCGTTCCATAATACATCATCCCGTGGCTAACTCCTTAGTCACATTGAGCTCATTATGATGATGTCTTACCGAGTGGGCCCAGAGATACCTCTCCGTCACACGGAGTGACAAATCCCAGTCTCGATTCGTGCCAACCCAACAGACACTTGCGGAGATACCCGTAGTGCACCTTTATAGCCACCCAGTTACGTTGTGACATTTGTCACACCCAAAGCATTCCTACGGTATCCGGGAGTTGCACAATCTCATGGTCTAAGGAAACGATACTTGACATTGA
Organism: Hordeum marinum; assembly: GCA_022496015.1. Lineage (NCBI taxonomy): Eukaryota > Viridiplantae > Streptophyta > Magnoliopsida > Poales > Poaceae > Hordeum > Hordeum marinum. The sequence goes on along the minus strand of CM039672.1, from coordinate 271,913,672 downwards.
AAAGCTTTAGCAAACGAACTACACGATCTTGTGCTACGCTTAGGATTGGGTCTTGTCCATCACATCATTCTCCTAATGATGTGATCCCGTTATCAACGACATCCAATGTCCATGGTCATGAAACCGTGACCATCCATTGATCAACGAGCTAGTCAACTAGAGGCTCACTAGGGACATGTTGTGGTCTATGTATTCACACATGTATTATGGCTTCCGGTTAACACAATTATAGCATGAAAAATAGACAATTATCATGAACAAGGAAATACAATAATAACCATTTTATTATTGCCTCTAGGGCATATTTCCAACAACTAGGACGGCAAGAGTGGAACAAAACACCGAGCAAAAGGCCAAGCCTTCCACCCTTTACCAAGTATATATGCATTGAATTAAATAACAATAATATTGTGATAACAAAAGAATGTCCATGTTGACACATGGAAGCAATTGCACCTGCAGCTAGAAACACTATAAGAAGGGCTGAGAAAGCGGTAACATAGCCAAACAAAGGTTTGTTGGGATGTGGAGGGGTTAGAGGCTTTCATGGCAATGTTGGGAGGCTTGTCAAACAAGTGGTAGGTTGTGTGACATAGCGATAGAAAACGAGACATCTAGCATGGCAATGATAGTAGTGGTATCCAGGGAAATGTGTCATCTTGCCTGATATCCCGCTTGGAAGAAGAACGAGTCCATGAAAAAGACGAGCCAACGTAGTCAAATGAATCCTCACACTCCGAACGCTTTCGGAACTCTATCGAGAAGGAGCAATCCGAAAATAACAATCAACACACGGTACACCACAACATATGCATGACATGATGCACAAACAAATATGATGCATGTCCGGTTTAAATATGCAAGGCATGGCAATTCACATCAAACAACTACTACACATTAAAGTGAAGCTCAATATGCTACGAGTTGCATATTGACGAAACTCCACGATCGATTATTTAGTTCACTCTCGTTTAGGAACATGACAATATTAAATGTTGTTAAACATGGCAAGAGGTGAAGCATAAGTAAACTATGTATCTAGGCATCTTAAATGAGGCCGGAAACAACTTATAGCATTTCCGAAATGACCCCACATGCATATTATGAATTTGGTCCAGATCTGTCCTAAACATGTTTTATATTTATTAAACATGAAAATAAAGTATGGCATGTGATTCTACTCGTTTTTCTAGTCAAGTTACATATGTTGGTCATTTTTATCGGAGCTGTGGTTTTGTAGTTATGAAATAGATCATTTTAGCATGGCATTTACGCAAATCAATGCAAACAGCAAGTTTAAACATTTTTATCATGCATGAAAGTTGGTTATTGTGAAACTACACAAAATTATGAACATCTTTCATATATTAAGTTTTTACATGCGATGCACGGTTTGAGAGTTATTAAATGCATGCATCAGGGGGGGTTTATGCAAATCTGTTTTTGTGTGGATAATTAGCAAATTCGCAGAATCTGAAAAAACCCAGGTTGCGGGCCTAATCTGGCATACGGGATGAAACCGTGCAAGGCGCAGGATACTAAAACGTGCACGGGGCGGGCATTGCAGGGCTGGCGCTCACCTTGCTAGGCCTTGGCCCGACTCAGTGAGGAGGCGGTTGCAGCTGGGCCAAGGCGGCGTGGCCGGCCCAGCTGGCGCGCGCGGTGGCCCAGGAGCAGGGCGCCGTCCTCCTCCTCGCTCCCGCGGTTGAGCAGGAGGTAGGGGCGAGGCCATGGCAAGGGACGACGGCGGCGAAGCTCTAGAAGGCGAGGAGGGCCGGAGCCGGACGGAACCGGTAGATCCGGGCATGAGTACCCCGGATCCGGCAGCGGTGGTCAACGGCGGCGTGCGAGGACGGAGATCTGGCGAGGGATCTCGGGAAGGCGACCATGGTGGTCTCTGGGCAACGATTAGAGAGAGACAGGGAGGTTACAGAGAGGAGAAGAAGAACGCGATGAGTGGGCCTTCGGCGGGCGACCTGCAATGGCGACGGGGCTCCGATGAGCAGCAGGGTTGCCAGCGGGAGGGGGTGGCGGGAAGATGCAGCGGGAGGAGCTCGGGCAGGGGGCGCTGCTCGGCCAGATGGGCTTGGCGGGCTTGGTTTCAGGCCCGGGCGGGTCTGGCGGCGCTGGGAGGGAGACAGGAGGCGGTGGCCAATGATTGGGGGCGCGGAATTTGAGCGGAGGCTAGGGTTTGACCATATTAGGCAGGGGACTGTTTAAATAGGCACGAGGGGCTAGGATTAGGGATTTTCATCTGTTTTCGGACCATTCGATTTCAATCGGACGGCCCGGAAGCGGAGGAGTTAGCTAGGTGGTAGAGGGCCATGTAGAGGGGGTTGGGCCAAGAAGAGATGAAGAATTGTGGCCCGTGACACGAGTTTTTAAAACATCGAAACGACCGCTACTAAACCGATGACGGTGCCACTACGGCCGACCGTTCGGGTATCAAACGACCTCTGATTGCGACGAAACTTGGCAGGCGGTCTACCTACAATAAAACAAGACCGCACGCCAACTTTCGACCCAATCTGAGAATATTTTATGCGCACTTTAAAAATAATATTTTATAGATGTCGCGGCCACGTGCATGTGTGGTTGGTCTCGAAACGGTCGACGACACGAGCGGAGAGAACCGGCAGCTACGAACAGATACAAGTTTTCAAAAACGAGTGACGATGCTATGCAGATGATGCGAATGATGTGATGATAAATGCAACAACCAAACGAACCACGTGACGAGAATGAAAATAAAAGGGGATTCTCTGGAGCATCGGTCTCGGGCTGTTACAGTGAGCGACCATCCTCTTGATCTCCTCAACAAGCACATGAAATCTCGACCTATCCACTAACATGGCTTATCATCTTGACAGTTTCGGCGTTGTCCATCTCAACCGCAATGGGCAGCATAGTGCGGTGCAACGCGAGCTCAAGTCCCTCCTTGCAAGCAGCAAGCTCAGCATGGAGGCTACTATCGCATGTGTGAATCTCTCTACAAGCTGTGAATATAATTTCACCTCGGTCAAAACGGAGCACCATACATCCTCCCGCAGCTTCGGTAACGGGAACATGACTTCCATCAACATTTAGTTTCGTCCAACCAGAAGGAGGCAACACCCAACGCTGGTCCATCTTGCATGGTGTTACTTGCGGGCTTCTCGGGGCCTCTAATTGCACAACCATCTTACCCTTCTCCATGCCCCCCTTGTGGCCATTGGTGTACACACAACAGAGAATTAATATATCCATGAAGGATTCTGCGAGATGCTTCAGTCTATCCTATAGAATTCCTGTGAAATTCTTTCAAACCAAAGATGGTCTCATTGTTAACTTCTTGTAAATCATTTTTCTATCTTCTACTTCCTCAGTTTCTAAATATTTGTTTTTTTCGAGATTCAACTACAGACTACATATGAAACAAAATGAGTGAATTTATACTCTAAATTATGTCTATATACATATGTACGTAGTTCGTAGTAAAATTTTCAAAAGGACAAATATTAAGGAAGAGTATAGAAATATGGTAAAGGCGTACACTCGAGAAAATAAAGTGTTAGGACACCCCCAATTGCATGACTATTGAGTCGATGCTGTACTGGTACCGAAATGAGCAGCGACAACAATTTTTGGTACATCACACGCGATACCGCCTCTGCCGCCTTCCAATCACAAGGAAACAGAGCACTGCCGCCGCCTCGTCGTGTAATCTCGGATAACAGCACGGGGCGCAAAATTCAGAGCTCGCTCGCCGTGCGCGAGCCAACGCCTGCCCGCATCGGCGCCCCAGGCGAACCCCGTCCTCATCGGGCACCTTCCCGAGTCCTCTTGCGGAGCAGTGCCTCCAGCTCTCTTCCACCATTACAGCATTGCAATAACACCTCACCGGCGAAGAAAAGGCTCAGCCGGTTTGCCCCGCCGCTGCTCTGAAATCGCCCGGCGGCGGCCCTGAAGTTGGGTTTCGTCGCGTCGTCGCCCGTGCGGACGATGTGCTGCTCAAGCATCGACCTCGTCGCCGCGGGATGACGCCTCTCTGGCTGCGTTTCTCTGGATTGCTTGCCTTAGCCGCGCTATCTCCCTGTCTGCTCTCGCCAGAGCCGCCTCAAGCTCTTCCCTCTTCTTCACCTCCTCCAGGTACAGCTCCTCGTGTTCTCTCGCCTGCAAGGTCCAAAGTTCCGATCAAACTCTGAAGAAAAATACTGTACACTGTAAGCTTAATTTTGCCCTGTCTTGCACTGAAGTTCTTATCAGATTTCCGGTCAGGATGTACTTTGTGGAGAGATGCAGCCATTTCTTCTTCTGCCTTTTCGCGCCTGTGGGATTCCTTCAGAGCTCTTCTCATCAGCTCCTCGACCGCTTTCCGTGCCTCTTCGAGCTCGTCGTCGAAACCCAGTTCCATCTCGATGCCATCCTACAAAGGTTAGAAGAAATAAATAATTAAAAATCACAACCATGAATCCCGTCGTTTTTCCACAAAAAAAAGTTTAAGTAGTGTTGGAAATTAGAAGATGTGGTTGCATGATCTGACGCACCTCTTCCTGGGGAGACTGCAAGTGCTGAACTTCATGGCCAAGAACGGGGAGCAAAGGTGCGGCAACAGCTAACGGTGCGATTTGTACTTCCTTGTCCCTGCAATGGATAACAGAGTCAATTTACTGATATAAAATTCGTAATAGAGTCTGAGATTTTGGGGACTCTGCCATCCATGATCCATTAGCCACGAGAAACCGGAAAGCTACTGGTAATAAACCAGATAAAAAAAGTTTACCTGGTACAGACTAACTGCTCCCTGCAGACGAACCAAATCTTGCACGATGGATCGGCTCTCTGCATTATTTCTGTCGCTGTCTTGGACACAGGCTTGTCGAGCTTTCTGAAACCGGAAATGAAAAAATCATAAACGTGGAAATTTACATGTTTCAGAGCTCCCTGCCCTTACCCAAAGAAGAAGTGAAGAAGAAGAAGAAGAGAAAATACAGAGCATGTCTGTATATCTGCAAGAAACAGAGTTCTGTTGTGACAGATATCATCATACTTCATACCTGGAGTAGTGTCTGTCTGCGGCGGCTGCAATCACCAGCTTGGTGATCCGATGGAGCCGAACGAGCTCGACGAGACCGGACGCGGCGTCCTCCTTCTCGATCACCAGCTTCTCGCATTTCACCTGGAATTCGCAGGCGTTGCGTGAATTGTTGAGAAGAAGGGAAGTTTTTTATGTCGAGAAGGGGACGAAGAGGTTCAGCGAAATGGCACCTTGATTTCAGAGCACTGGTGGACGTAGTCGTCCAGCATCTCGTCGGCCCTCTCGCGCTCCGCCCTTCTGAACACGCGCACCGACTCCGGGCTCAGCTTGCTGGCGTGGAACTTGACCCCCACTGAGATTCAGGACATGATCAAACATGTGATGAACTAATTTCACATCGCCACGGAGAAAGGAGAGCAGGGTTCAACGATGTACGAACGCACGTACTGATGGGGATGGTCTGCGACGGGACGTGCACGTGCGCGACGACGACCGTGGTGCCGGCGCCGCCGTAGAGATGGCGGAGAGCCCACGACAGCGTCGACTGCCCCGCCCTGGGCTCCGCAGGCACCGCCACGAACACCTTCTCCTCCGCCGCCGCCGCCTCCATCGACCGATCGTCTCTACTACCCGAGCTGGCCAGCTGATCCTCCTCGATCGCCCCGTGCGTACGTGGAGCTCGATGTCTCGCGCGGCTGAGAGGGCGGGCGGCAACCGCTATGTGCTTGTGGTATGAGGAGGCGACTTCGGGGACGCACGGTGGCGCGTCGCCGTGGGAGGAGAAAGCCAGACGGGGCGCGACAGCGACGTGGTGCAAGTAGGCCATGGAGCCATTGGTCAACCCCGATGCAGGCCTCGGTTCTCAAGAGCTCGGCCTCGCTCCTTCCGCGATCACGTAAACTAATGCGTTCCACGGAGTAGTCGCCGGGTATCCAATTCCGATCCTACACGGCGGAGTTAAAAGATGCCCGGAATCTAAACATCGTACACTGAACCTGAACTTCCTGCCTGGTCTCTCCTTTTTCTAGTGATGATGAAGAAACGGCAAAGGCTGTTTGTTCAAAGGATTTTATAAAAGGTATAATAGCTTATCTGGAGTTTTCAATTCGGTTAAACTGAAATCCAATGAAGAACTCGTGCGAAAAGGACAGACTTGTTAATCCTAGACTTACGGCCAATTTTGTGACTGAATAAATTTATAGTACTCAGTAGCTAACCCTGTAAAATCAAACCATATGATTATCCATACCTATAGCTTTTGCTCATTATTTAAGAACGATGATAACTACCACACGTGTGGCATATAGGACATGCGCCCACACACCATGTGTGCCATACGCAGAAGACAGTCCACACGGATCGTGTGTGGCAAACAAATAAAACTGCCCACACGTGTGGGCGTGTGGCACGTCTACTTCGTACCACACGCCCAGCAAGTATTAGTCATTCCCACACGCGTGTGTGGCACGAAGCAAATCTGCCCACACGTTCTCGCGCAACTACGTTAGTTACCTGCGGGGATAGCAACTCTAGTTATCCCGAAGATGACAACTCTAGTTATCCCGGATGGCAACTGTAATTGTAAAAGCATGGCAACTCTCTTCGTTTTGGTTAACTATAGTTATTAAGGAGTAGTTGCCATATGCGTTTACCTAGTTACCGTATGTGGTTTAACCATAGTTACCATGTATGGTTAATCGTAGTTGTCATGTGTGTTTACCTGGTTGCCATGTACGCGCAACTGCAGTTGCCATGTAGCAACGAATCGTAATTGCCATGAGTGTTTACGTAGTTGCCACGTACGCGCACTGTAGTTGCCATCTAGCAACATACGAGCGATGTGTAGGCGAACAGCAGTTCGCCCACACACGGTGGACTAGGTGATGGATGTGTGGGCAAAAACCGGTTCGCCCACACAGCGCAGCTGGCAACCGCACGATGTGGGTCGTGTGGGCGAATTCTCTAACGCCCCCACACGCCATGATGCCTACGTGGCACAAAAAATCTGTCAAGATTTGTCAAGATTCGTACAAATACGAATGGACGATCATCCATGCGTATGGGTGAGTTGCAAACGCCCACACGTGTGGGCGTTAGTGTTTCCGTTATTTAAAGAGCTCATGTTTAATTGAGATCTCTAATTAAAATTAAGTCATCCACTTTTAACAGGGTTAACAATTTTTAAAACTCTCTCATTTAATTCTTTTATAGCCCTTCTGTCCCAAAACAAGTGATTTAACTTTGTATTAACTCTGTATAAATTTTAGTACAAAGTTAAGTCACTTATTTTGGGACAGAGAATACTGTACACCACTTTTTCTAACTTTTAATGCCTCACGATTAATTGAGATCTTTAATAAAATTAGGTCACCCGGTTTTGATCGGATCAATAGTTTCACAAGGAGCTCTACCACTCATTTTTATAATTTCCTATGTTTCCTAGTTTCAAAGCTTTTTCGTTCAATTAAGATATTTAATTTTGGATTTGATTTATAATTTTGACTGGGCCAATGATTTTTTTAAATCAATAATTAGCAGCAACCGCCCTGCACGCTCCCACCACCTAGAAAAAAAGCGCCAGCATGTCATACTATAGCATCAATATAGCACAAGCAACCATCGACATATAATTCCCCACATAAATATATGTTGGTTAGTGGATAACACGAAACCATACCACAAAAGACACATCAAATCATCACATTATAAATAAAAATAATACACACTCATCCCTGGATCAGCTCAAACCCTATTAGTAAGTGATCAAGCAAGGTCAAAAAGAAGAGTAAGCCCACGGCTAGGCATAAGTATCAAGAGATTGGAAAAAAAGATGTACATTTGAATGAAAAAAGGCATGTCGGAGAGGACATAAAGAATATTCATTTGCGGAGCGAAAGCAGTCGCACGTTAGCGCATCTGTAAGATGGGGTCTTCAACTGGGATGAAGTCATAACAAGGTAGTCATAGGGGCTAAAGGGTATCATACCCTGGGAATTATGAAATAACAAAAAAAAGTGATCGAGATGCGAGGGAAAAACTTTTGTTTCACATTTCCGAAAAGACCACTTATTTGGTCATTTACCAGGTTCAACAGGAAATCATAAATAAGCTTGGCCAAGGGTTTAATTAAGTTTAACTTAAACCTTACAGAAATTTTGCACACAAAAAACTCTTCCGTTGAAGTTTTTTTTTTAATTTTAGGCTAGTTGGATAGTTTTGATTAAGGTTTCATTAGGACTCCATCATCTCCCCCACACGGCAAACTAAATATTCCATCACTTTCAAAATATATGGGTATTAGTTTTTTGGAAAATGAATTTTCTTTAAGTTTGATCAAGTCCAAACCAAACAATATCGACATCATAATATTAAACAAAAAAATGAAAATTCATTTCATGATGAATTTAATCATACTGATTTGATATTATAAATTTTGATATATTTATCAACAAATTTGATAAAATTTAAAAGGCTTGACTCTTAGAAATAATAATACACCTTTTATTTTGAAACAGAGTGAGTTTATTTTATGAAACTCGACAATACTAATGACGCAACAAAGCACGTCCAACCCTTCTAGTCTAAAGCTATGCTTTCTAATTTTAGAGCTCCATCACTAAAACGAGTCTCCAGTATGTAATTAGGCCACCTGATTTTGACTGGATCAATGATTTCTCAAGGAGTTATTTCATTTAGTTCTTTTAGTTCACTATGCATCCTTATTTGGGAGATCTCCCATTCTTTTGAGGAAGCTTTCAATTTATTCATCTTTAATCGTGACAGTACAATGAACACTAAAAAATCAAAATTACATATAGATACGTAGAGCACCTAGCAAAGACTACAAACACTGAAATGAGCCGAAGGCGCGCGACAGTCATCACCCCACCCTTGCCGGAGTCGGGCAAAATTTGTTGTAATAGACAGGCGAAAAGTTATCATCCTAAGACCCCATAGAACCAGCACCAGAACAACACGAATCGCCGATTAAGAGACACTTAGATCGAAGGACCTAACCTGGAGACACACGAACTTATACGAACGAAGACCGAATCCGATCAGGTCCACCAAAGACAATCACCGAGCGAATCCTGCAGGATACGCTAGAGACACACCTTCATACACCCTCGCGCATTCGATTGAGGTATTCAATTTTGAATTAGTTCACATTTTGATCGAATCAACAATTTCTCAAATTAGTTGGCAGCAACCAGCCTATAAGACCATATAAATCCCACACACCTCTCACCACCTATAAAAAAGAAGCACCAACATATGTCAATATAGTACATCTAGCCACAGACACAACGCATTTCTCACATAAATATGACTTAATTACCAGATAACATGTAATCACACCGCGAAAGGCCCACCAAATTATCATAAATAAAAACAAAACACACTTCATTATCTCCCCCACTCTTCAAACCAAATATCCCCTCAGTTCCAAATATAAGGTGTATTAGTTTTAAAAAAAATCAAGTTTCTTAAACTTTGACCCGGTTTAGAACCAAAATATGTCAACCCACAATACTAATTAAATAAAAATACAAATTTTCATTTTCAGTATGAATCTAATGATAACGATTTGTTAGTATGGATATTGATATATTTCTTTACAAATTTGGTCAAATTTAAAGAGGTTTGACTTAAAAAACTAATCACGGTAAAATTTGAAACAGGGGAGATTCTTTTTATAAAAACCCAACAACACCAACGACGCAACAAATCACGCCCAACCCTTATGGTAAAAGGAGATGAATCAATGAATACTCAGGGCGGGTCGAAAGTTTGACACACCGGATTTCTCTCACATCATATGTCAGTTTGAGCTACAATTTAATCATAATCATCACCGAATTATTACCGATTTACGACATTTTTTGCGCAGGTTGAATTTTGAACCAAAAAATGAACTCCAAACAAAAACACCAAGTTTCTCTCAACCATATGTCTTTTTTTGCGGGTGCTCAACCATATGTTTATTTTAGAAATCTCACCATGTTTGATAGAAATATGGTCGATGGAGGAAGCATGAGGAGAAGCGAAAAGACAAATTATGTGTGTGACTTAACCCTGTTTGATTGCCTTTTCTCAAGAAACAAAAAACAAAAACCTTCTACCCAATTTGAATCTATGCTGAATGTCAGGGGGATGACCCCCGGGTACCCCAAAGACGACGAGTCGGACGAGGTGCCCGCCCGCCAGGGCCGGCCGCTCCGACTCACGCCCGTGGCCGGCTGCTCTAGCCAACCGGCTGCGCCCGCCAGCCGGTGGCCCGGAGCCAACTATGACGTCCTATCGGACACGCACAGACCATACAGACGTATCCCATGGCAACGCACTAGTGGCGAGCAGTAGCGCACTGCACGGGTGTCACACAGTACTATCTACAATGTAACATGTCCCCTGGACACTGACTTATAAAGAGCACCAGGGACAGGCATAGCTTAGTCCACAAGTTACATATGGCTTGACATGTAAGCTACCCATGGTAGCTTACACCTCAAGCTGCTTGGGATGTAAGCTACCCACTCATGCCTATATAAAGGCCTCATGCCGACCACATATGGAGGTTGGACTCCCACTCTCACGTGCTCTCACACACACATGAGGCAAGAAGCCTCATGGCTCTCCTCTCCCATACAGCTCCAGGAGCAACTCTGTACCAGAGATACCACGTTTATACAGACATGCAGGAGTAGGGGGTATTATCTCTCCGGAGAGCCCGAACCTGGGTAAACCACTGCGTGCTATTCGCATACCCGTCCCGGATCATCCACGACAGCCTTGCCATCACCTTGATAAGCCATCCCATGGCATTTGCCGTCTCGCGCGACCCCCCGTGAGAAAACGACAACAGTTGGCGCCCACCGTGGGGCCAGCTGTTGCTGGAACCGCGGTCCGGTCGGAGCCATCTTCGTCATCACCGGTGCGGCGTCGCCGCCGTCTCTCTGGTAGCGCCCGGGGCTCGACTTCGACGCGCCCCTGGGGCGACCGCACGGGGCGGTGCGTCCTCGTCATCGCCCTCGCCCTCTTCGTCGTCACCAGCGCGGCGTCGCCGCCGTCGCCCCTCGGGGGCTCGCATCAACACGCCCCCAGGGCGAGTGCGCGCGGCGCCGCGTCCTCGCCGTCCGCCCTCTTCGCCATCGTCACCGCGACGTAGTCGCCGTCTCTCCGGCGGCGCTCGGGGGTTCAACGTCAACACGCCCCCGAGGCGAGGGCGCGCGACGCCACATCCTTGCTGCTAGTTTCGTCATCACCACCACGACGTCGGTCGCCCGTCGCCGCTCCAGCGTTCATTCGCACGCCTCCGTCCTCGGCGCGCTCGCCTCGCCGACCACTTCACCAACACCGCGCGCCGCCGCTGGCGGCTCCCGGCCATGACGGGCCGACGCTGCACGTCATCCTCGTGTTGGCGTCGCTCCTGGGCGTCTCACTCACCCTGCGTACACATGTGCTTCGCCGGCTCCCCGACAGCATCATCATGCACTCCCCGGCGTCAGTGTCCTCGGGCCAGCTCAGCTTCGTCCCGCCACCCGGCCGGCTGTGCCTGCCCGGCTCCTGCGCGAGTCCAGCCGACCGGCTGCGCCGGCCTTCTCCACGCCATGCTAGCTGCTCAACGCGTGCACCAACATCCATACATGCATCAGATAATGATCATACACACGCCAGACAATGGCCAAATATATCTCATATGTTGTTCATAAACTAGCTAGTCAGATGAAAGACGGGTGCTACCCACACCATGCTCAGACGATGGTGTAGCTGCAAGGCCGGCTGCACGGGCTGCATGTTGGCCGCATCCATGGCGATATGTGTGCGCGCTTGGCCGGTTTTTTGACCGCGTTGGCCGGCTGCTCCGCTCGCGTCGCTCGCCCTCCTCCGCCCGCCTCTCGTCGGCTCCCGGGCTGGCTGGTTTCCACTCGACCGCTGGTTTGTCCTTGCCGCGTCTGGTCGGCTCGTGCATGCCGGTTCCTGCTGCGTGCCGGATGCATCGTCCCCGGTCGCGCGCCCTCCGGCTCCCGTGCGGGCTGGTTCGTCCGTGCCACCTTGCGCTGTCCCCATGGCCGTGCGCCTCGCCTCTACCCCGCCTCCGGCTCTGTCCGCGCGAGGGCCGGCTCCGGGCGTTCGCCGCTGTGGTCGCCCGCTAAGACCGGGTCCGCCCCCGCCGTGCATTGGTGCCGGCCGCCGGCTCCAGGAGCACACATTGTTCCGTGCCTGCGCTCGTCTCGATGGCGCTCGGCTCCCGCTCCTTCTCCGTGCGCGCGCGCCCGCCTGCCGGCCGCCGCTTCGTCCGGCTCTGCCACGCGCCACTCGCCGGTCCGCGTCGCCCACGCGCCCTGTGCCGTATGCTCGCGGCCGGTCCGTGCCATCGCCGGCTCCGCCGCCGGCTACCGTCCCCGCCGGCCCGCCGGCTCGTGCCCCCATTGCGCTGGCCGGATCCGTCGCACTCCTTCCCTGGCCCTGCTCCTTCTCGTGCACCCAGAGCCGGGTCCGGCTCTGCTCCTCCTCGCGCGCCCCGGCCCTCGCACGAACGCTGGTCCCTACGCGTACGTACGTGCATGTCCAAGCCACATGCATAGCTATACGCATGGACAGTCTGCTTGGTCTAGCCATCTGCACGCACGACCGGCTGCCTTGGCCGACTGCACTCCTACAGCTCAGCCCGCCGCTCGTAAGTACGGCCAGCCGTCAGGCTATCTTTGCCGGCTGCCCGGCTGTAGCTTAACCGGCCCGGCAGCCGCGATTGTAGCCTGCAACCGCCTTGCAACATCACTCCCCGGTCTCTTGCGCTGCCTCGCCTTCGCGCTCGTCCGTCGAGCTCCTCCTTCACGACCACGCCTCCGCATGTCCCCGGCTCCGCCCCGCCCCACTGTGCGCCGCACACGCACGCGCCCCGGCGCTGCTGCTCCTCTGCTTCGAGCCCAACCATGCCGGCTCCGCACATTCCTTCGTCGTCGCGAAGCTCTTTCGGCGGATCGTCTCCCGCGCGTCTCCTCGGCCCCGCGCTCCGACGGTGCTCGGCAGAACAAGCCGCCTCGCCTCTGGCCTGGCCAGCCGACAGCTCCGTCTCCCTACGCCCGCACGCCGGCCAGGTCCCGCTGCTCTCCCCCACCAAGAAGAAAATACAAAGGAAAATTAATACATACATGCATGCATGCGAGCGTATGTGGCCTCAATAGTACATACATGCATGCGAGGGTACGTGGCCTCATGCGTGCATGGCCAGAGACTGCCTGCATATGTACATGCCTGGCAGGCTGGATGCACTGGACACGTGCGTGCCTAGCCAGCTGCATGGCCCGGCCGCACTGCATGCATACGCATCTGGCCGGCTGCCTGCCTAACCGGCCACATGGCAGGCCGGCCTGGCAAGCTCCCCACCTCGCTCGTCGCCCGTTCGCCTATGATCTTGCCGGCTGAGGCTCCGCGCTGCGCAACCACTATGGTCGGCTCCCCAAAAGGGGATAGAAGGCAAGTGTGGGTCGGCTGATAAAAGAAAAAGAAAAAAGAAAGGGAGAAAGACTGCTGCGTTCGTCTACCCACGTTTTCACTCGGAGGGTCGACCTGCGTTGCCGGCTGGCCTGCCCGTCTACTTCGACATCGGACTGGTTCTGGCTGTCCACTCGTTTCGGCGTCCAGCCGGTTGTCGCATCCGCCGACCACCAAGGGCTCGACGACTACACCCAACGGGTGTGCCGACACGTCCCGCTGGCAAAAAGCCGCGCCGCCTATCTTCAACAACAACCGCCTCCCCTACGTGAAAATCAATGCTCGAAGGCTACTCCCGATAGTGCCCCACGCTTATCAGCCGGCGGACCCCGCGTCCGCCCTTGGTAGCGTCCCGCGCTCATCAGCCAGCGGACCTCGCGTCCGCTCTTGGCAGCGCCTCATGCTCAACAGCAGGCGGACCACGCGTCTGCTCCCGGTAGGGCTCCGGGCCCACCAGCTGGCGGGCCCCGCGTCTGCCTTCAACAGCGCCTCGCGCCCATCAGCCGGCGGACTCCGCGTCCGCGCTCGGTGGCGCCTTGCGCTCATCGGCCGACGGACCCCAAGTCCGCGCTCGTCAGCGCCTCGCGCGCGTCAACCGGACCACGTCGGCTACAAACCACGCTGACCATCTTCAACAACAACCGCCTCGCCAGCACCCAAAAGCAATGTGAGATCTTCACCCGCATACCCTCGCACCGTACACACAAAACAAATTACCCCGAGCAACCCTCGGGGGCCATCTCCGCATTTATTCGGCAACTTTACTATTTGATGGGGAACGTTGCATGGGAAACAAAAAAAATCCTATGCACACGCAGATCTATCCATGGTGATGAGCATCTACGAGAGGGAGTGTGTATACGTACCCTTGTAAATCGCTAAGCGGGAAGCGTTAAGAAACGCGGTTAGTGTAGTCGAACGTCTTCGCGATCCAAATCGCCGTGTGTCCCATGATCCAATCACGATCCGTCCCGCGATCCTATCACGATCCGTCCCACGAACTTGATCACGATCCGTCCCACGAACTTGATCACGATCCTTCCGATCTAGCGCCGAACGGACGACACCTCCGCATTCAGCACGTGTACAGCTTGATGACGATCTCTGCCGTCTTGATCCAACAAGAAGGAGCGGAGAGGTAGAAGAGTTCTCCGGCAGCGTGACGGTGCTCCAGTGATGGTGGTGGAGCTATTCCGGCAGGGCTTCGCCTAAGCACTGTAGAAAACCGATCTAGAGGAGAAATTATGCACTGGAGGAACGGGCAACACGTGGCTGAAAATTCTATGTAAAAACCCTAAAACCTCTAGTATATATAAGAGAAAGAGAGGAGTAGGCTTGGCACAAGGGCCAAGCCTCCAAGGAGTCGGCCGAACCAGGTGGAGGAGGTGGACTCCACCTCCAATCCTAGTAGGACTAGGATTCACCCTATTTTTGCCTTTTTCCACTTTTTCTCTTTAGGCTTTTTTTCCCAAACCGCATGGGCCTTGTGTGGGACTTCCACCAGCCCACTAAGGGCTGGTAAACACTCTATCATAGCCCATGGAGCCTCTTGGGTCGAAATACCCCTCCCGATGGTCTCCAGGTACACTACCGGCACTCCCGGTACACTACCGATGAGCCCGAAACTTTTCCGGTGACCAAAACAGGACTTCCTATATATGAATATTTACCTCTGGACCATTCCGGAGCTACTCGTGGCGTCAGGGATCTCATCCGGGACTATGAACAACATTCGTTCACCACCATGCATAACTCTATACTACCGAAACGTCACCAAACCTTAAGTGTGCAGACCCTGCGGGTTCGAGAACTATGTAGACATGACCAAGACAACTCTACAGCCAATAACCAACAGCGGGACCTGGATGCCCATATTGGTTCCTACATATTCTACGAAGATCTTTATCGATCGAACCTCTATGTCAAGGATTCGGTTAATCCAGTATGATGTTCCCTTTGTCCTTCGGTATGTTATTTGCCCGAGATTCGATCATCGGTATCTCCATACCTAGTTCAACCTCGTTATCGGCAAGTCTCTTTACTCGTTCCGTAATACAAGATCCCGCAACTAACACTTAGTCACATTGCTTGCAAGGCTTATCGTGATGTTGTATTACCGAGTGGGCCCTGAGATACCTCTCCGTCACACGGAGTAACAAATTCTAGTCTTGATCCATGCCAACTCAACAGACACCCTCGAAGATACCTTTAGAGCACCTTTATAGTCACCCAGTTATGTTGTGACGTTTGATACACACAAAGCACTCCTTCGGTATCCGTGAGTTGCATGATTTCATGGTCATAGGAACATATACTTGACATGCAGAAAACAATAGCAATAAACTGACACGATCATATGCTATGTTTGTAGTTTGGGTCTTGTCCATCACATCATTCTCCTAATGATGTGATCCCGTTATCAAATGACATCTCATGTCAATGGCTAGGAAACCTTGACCATCTTTGATCAACGAGCTAGTTCACTAGAGGCATACTAGGGACAAAGTGTTGTCTATTTACCCACACATGTCATGTGTTTCCAATTAATACAATTATAGCATGGATAATAAACGATTATCATGAACAAGGAAATATAATAATAAACACTTCATTTATTGCCTCTAGGGCATATTTCCCACACTATTCGTCCCGGCGCCAGCTAGTCTCGGCCCGGGGCTAGCCACTTGGCCCGATATGTTCGTTCCCACGGGACAGCTTAGTAGCGTGTACGGGACTGAAGGCCCACTCTTTGTCTCAGCTACAGACCGCACTGTGGCTGTCCGGCTAGCGAGAGCAAAAGCTGGAGGTCACCACACGTGAAAAGTGTCCAAGGAAAAAATGGCTTGGGCAACCCGGCCATTTCATTTATGTGTATCTGCTCGGTCGAGTCTGCTCCCAGAGTCTGAGTACTGTACGCTCCATTCCATGGTCCACTCTTCGTCTCAGCTACAGACCGGCTCCTGGCTGTCTGGCTAGCAAGATTAAAAGCCAAAGAGCGGAAAGAACACGAAAAAGACTTAGGGGGTTCGAACGAAACCGAGTCGGCACCCTCTGCTCCAACTTGCACTGCCAAAATCAAATATTTGATATATTTGTGCCGACCTAACCTTGTCTTTTGCACGATCATTTCCATGAGGAACCTCCTCGCTCGGAGGCTACTCCTCGCAAGGCACCGCGCTCGACAGCCGGCGGACCCCGTGTCCGCCTTCGACAGGGCTCCGCGCCCACCAGCCGACAGACTCTCCGTCCGTGCCCGGCAGCGCCTTGCGCTCGACAGCCGGTGGACCCCGCGTCCGTCTTCGGCAGGGCCCCATGCCCATCAGCTGGCAGACTCTCCGTCTGCGCCCGGCAGCGCCTGGCGCTCGATAGCCGGCGGACCCCGCGTTCGCCTTCGGCAGGGCCCCGCGCCCATCAGACGGCGGACTCTCCGTCTGCGCCCGGTAACGCCTCGCGCTTGACAGCCGGCGGACCCCGTGTCTGCCTTTGGAAGGGCTCCGTGCCCATCAGTCGACAGACTCTCCGTCCGTGCCCGGCAGCGCCTCGCGCTCGACAGCCAGCGGACCCCGCGTCCGCCTTCGGCAGGGCCCCATGCCCATTAGCCGGCGGGCTCTCCGTCTGCGCCCGGCAGCGCCTCGCGCTCGACAGCCGACGGACCCTGCGTCTGCCTTCGGCAGGGCCATGTGCCCATCAGCCAACGGACTCTCCGTCCGCGTCCGGTAGCGCCTCGCCCTTGATAGCCGGTGGACCCCGTGTCCGCCTTCGACAGGGCTCCACACCCATCAGCCGGCGGACTCTTCGTCCGAGCCCGGCAGTGCCTCGCGCTCGACGGCCGGCGGCCCCCGCATCCGCCTTCGGCAGGGCTCCGCATCCATCAGCCGGCGGACTCTCCGTCCGCGCCCGGCAGCGCCTCGCGCTCGACGGCCGACGGACCCCGCGTCCGCCTTCGGCAGGGCTCCTTGCCCATCAGCCGACAGACTCTCCGTCCGCGCCCGGCAGCGCCCCGTGCTCGACAACCGACGGACCCCACGCCCCCCTCCGGTAGGGCTCCACGCCCACCAGCCGGCGAACCTTCCGTCCGCGCCCAGCAGCGTCTCGCACCCACCAGCCAGCGGACCCTCCGTCCGTGCCCGAGAGTGTCTCGCGCTCACCAGTCGGCGGACCCTTCGTCCGTGCGCGACAGCATCTCACGCTCATCTGCCAGCGGAAATATGCCCTAGAGGCAATAATAAATTAGTTATTATCATATTTCCTTGTTCATGATGATCGTTTATTATCCATGCTATAATTGTATTGATCGGAGACTTAAATGCATGTGTGGATACATAGACAAAACCATGTCCCTAGTATGCCTCTAATGGACTAGCTCATTGATCAAAGGATGGTTAAGGTTTCCTAGCCATGGACATGAGATGTCATTTGATAACGGGATCACATCATTAGGAGAATGATGTGATGGATAAGACCCAAACTACAAACATAGCATATGATCGTGTCAGTTTATTGCTACTGTTTTCTGCATGTCAAGTATATGTTCCTATGACCATGAGATCATGCAACTCACGGATATCGTAGGAGTGCCTTGTGTGTATCAAACGTCGCAACGTAACTGGGTGACTATAAAGGTGCTCTACAGGTATCTCCGATGGTGTCTGTTGAGTTGGCATGGATCGAGACTGGGATTTGTTACTCCGTGTGACGGAGAGGTATCTCGGGGCCCACTCGGTAATGCAACATCACAATAAGCCTTGCAAGCAATGTGACTAATTGTTAGTTACGGGATCTTGTATTACGGAACGAGTAAAGAGACTCGCCAGTAACGAGGTTGAACTAGGTATGGAGATACCGACGATCGAATCTCGGGCAAGTAACATACCGAAGAACGAAGGGAACGTTATACGGGATTAACTGAATCCTTGACATAGAGGTTCGACCGATAAAGATCTTCGTAGAATATGTAGGAACCAATGTGGACGTCCAGGTCCCGCCATTGGTTATTGACCTTAGAGGTGTCTCGGTCATGTCTACATAGTTCTTGAACCCGCAGGGTCTGCACACTTAAGGTTCGGTGACGTTTCGGTAGTGTAGAGTTATGTATGGTGGTGACCGAAGTTTGTTCGGAGTCCCGGATGAGATCCCGGACATCACGAGGAGCTCCGGAATGGTCTGGAGGTAAAGATTCATATATAGGAAGTCCCAGTTTGGTTTCCGGAAAAGTTTCGGGCTCATCGGTAGTGTACCGGGAGTGCCGGTAGTGTACCGGGAGGCCTCCGGGAGGGGTATTTCGACCCCAAGAGGTCCATGGGATGTGGGAGAATAATAACCAGCCCTTAATGGGCTGGGAAAACAGCCACAAAGTCCCATGGCGCAGGAGAGAAAGTCCTAAAGCAAAAAGTGGAAAATCAGCCAATAGGAGGCAATCCTACTCCAACTAGGATTGGAGGTGAAGTAGGATTGCTTCCCACCTCCTATTTCGGCTGACCCAAAGGCCTTGGCTGCCTCTCCTATCCTCTCCTCCTATATATACTAGTGGATTGGGTGGTTTTTGGACAGAATTTCCGGCCACGTGCTACCCGTTCCACCGGTGCATAGTTTCTCCTCTAGATCGGTTTTCTGCAGCGCTTAGGCGAAGCCCTGCCGGAATTGCTCCACCACCATCACCGGAGCGCCGTCACGCTGCCGGTGAACTTTCTCTCCTCTCCACCTCCTCTTGCTGGATCAAGACGGTGGAGATCGTCATCAAGCTGCACGTGTGCTGAACGCGGAGGTGCCGTCCGTTCGGCGCTAGATCGGAAGGACCGTGATCGAGATCGCGAGACGGTTCGTGATGTGATCACGGAATGGATCGTGATGAGTTTGCGGGATAGATCGTGATCAAGATCGTGAGATGGATCGTGATGAGTTCGCGGGACGGATCATGATGTGTTCGCGGGACGGTTCGTGATTGGATCGCGGGACGCTCGGCGATTTGGATCGCGAAGATGTTCAACTACACCAACCGCATTTCTCAACGCTTCCTGCTTAGCGATCTACAAGGGTACGTAGATCCACTCTCCCTCTCGTAGATTCTCATCACCATGGATAGGTTTGCGTGTGCATAGGAAATTTTTTGTTTCCCATGCGACGTTCCCCAACAGTGGCATCATGAGCTAGGTTGATGGTTCGATGAGATCTCGAGTAGAACACAAAAGGTTTGTGGGCGTTGATGCTTAGATTGCTTCCTCCCTTGGTCGGATTTTGGTTCAGCGGGATTGTGAGATGAAGCGGCCCGGACCAACATTACTCGTACGCTTACGAGAGACCGGTTCCCTCGACGCAACTTGTTGCTTAGATGGCTTGCGGGTGACAGTTTCTCTCACTTTAGTTGGATCGGATCCGACAAAGGCGGTCCTTGAGAAGGTTGAAAAGCAATCTATGTATCACCGTTGTGGTTTATGCGTAGGTGAGAATCGTTCTTGCTAGATACCCGTAGCAGCCACGTAAAACATGCAACAACAATTAGAGGACGTCTAACTTGTTTTTGCAGGGTATGTTGTGATGTGATATGGCCAATTACATGATGAGATATATGTGATGTATGAGATGATCATGTGATGTATAGAATTTCACGACTTGCATGTCGTTGAGTACGGCAACCGGCAGGAGCCATAGGGTTGTCTTTAATTATTGTATGACCTGCGTGTCAATCATTAAGCGCTATGTAATGCTTTACTTTATCGCTAAGCGGTAGCAATAGAAGTAGAAGCAGGGCTGGCGCCACAACCCCAATGGCAACACATTGATGGAGATCATGGTGTTGTGCCGGTGACGATGGAGATCATGCCGGTGTTTCGAAGATGGAGATCTTAAACACAAGTTCATGGCCATATCATGTCACTTATGAATTGCATGAGATGTTAATCCTTTTATGCACCTTGTTTTGCTTAGTACGACGGTAGCATTATAAGGTGATCCCTCACTTGAATTTCAAGATGAACTGTGTTCTCCCCGAGTGTGCACCGTTGTGAAAGTTCGTCGTGTTGAGACACCACGTGATGATCGGGTGTGATAGACTCTACGTTCACATACAACGGGTGCAAGCCAGATTTGCACGCGCAGAACACTCGGGTTAAACTTGACGAGCCTAGCATGTACAGACATGGCCTCGGAACACAAGAGACTGAAAGGTCGAGCATGAGTCATATAGTGGATATGATCAACATAATGATGTTCACCATTGAAGCCACCTTAACTCACGTGATGATCGGACTTGAGTTGGTGAATTTGGATCATGTATCACTCGAATGACCCGAGGGATGTCAATTTGAGTGGGAGTTCTTAAGTAATATGATTAATTGAACTCATTATCATGAACATAGTCAAAGTGTCTTTGCAAATTATGTTGTAGATTACTAGCTCGCGCTGTAGCTCCCTTGTATTTTTATATGTTCCTAGAGAAATAGAATTGAAAGATGTTGGTAGCAAAATTGCGGACTGGGTCCGTGATCTGAGGATTGTCCTCATTGCTGCACAGAAGGCTTATGTCCTTAATGCACCGCTCGGTGCGCCACCCCATCTAGCGTTGTCTGTAGATGTTGTGAACATCTGACAGGCACGTTTCGATGACTACTTGATAGTTTAGTGCGTCATGCATTACGGCTTAGAATTGAGGCTCCGAAAAGTTTTGAACGTCACGGAACATATGAGATGTTCTAAGAGCTGAGATTATGATCTCAGGCTCGTGCCCCAGTTGCGAGATATAGGATCTCCAACGAGATTCTTTGCCTGCAAGATGAAAGAGAATAGCTCAATCGTTGAGCATGTGCTCAGACTGTCTGGGTACTACAATCGCTTGAATCGAGTGGGAGTTGATCTTCCAGATAAGATAGTGATTGATGTAGTTCTCTAAGTCACTGTCACTGAGCTACTAGAACTTGGTGATGAACTATAAAATGCCAGGGAAAGAAATGTTGATCCCTGAGCTATTCGCGATGTTTGACACCGCGAAGGTAGAAATCAAGAAGGAGCGTCAAGTGTTGATGGTTAATCAAACCACTAGTTTCGAGAAGGGCAAGAGCAAGGAGGGAAACTTCATGGATAGCAAGTCAATTGCTGCTCCAGTGAAGCAACCCAAAGTTGAACTCAAACCCGAGACTAAGTGCTTCTGTTATGAGGTGAGCGGTCGCTGAAGAGGAACAACCCTAGATACTTGGTAGATAAGAAGGCTGGCAACATTGATAGAAGTATATTTGATATACGAGTTACTAATGTGTACCTTGCTAAGTACTCTTAGTAGCACTTGGGTATTGGATACCGGTTCGGTTGCTAAATATTAGTAACTCGAAATAAAAGCTACGGAATAAATGGAGAACTAGCTAAGGGTGAGGTGACGATATGTGTTGGAAGTGTTTCCAAGGTTGATGTGATCAACATCGCACGCTCTCTCTATCTTCAGGATTAGTGACGAACCTAAATAAATGTTATTTGGTGTTTTGCGTTGAGCATGAACATGATTAGATCATGTTTATTGCAATACGGTTATTCATTTAAGTTAGAGAATAATGGTTATTCTGTTTACATGAATAATACCTTCAATGGTCATGCACCCAGTGAGAATGGTTTGTTGAAATCTTGATCGTAGTATTACACATGTTCATAACATTGATGTCAAAAGATACAAAGTTAATAATGATAGTACCACATACTTGTGGCACTGCCGCTAAATGTCATGTTGGTATAAAGCGCATGTAGAAACTCCATGCCGATGGATATTTGGACTCATTCGATTTCGAGTCGGTTGAGACATGCGAACCATGCCTCTTGGGCAAGATGACTAAAGGACCCCGTTGGATGGAGCGGGCAAGTGATTCATTGGAAATGATACATGTTGATGTATGCAATCTAGTGAGTCTTGTAGCGTGCAGTGGATATCGTTATTTTCTTACCTTCACTGATGATTTGAGTAGATATAGTGTATATTTACTTAATGAAACACAAGTTTGAATCGTTTGAAAGGTTCAAGCAAATTCAGAGTGAAGTTTAAAGATCATCGTGACAAGAAGATAAAAATGACTGCGATATGATCGTGGAGGTGAATATCTGAGTCACGAGTTTGGCATACAACTTAAGACAATGTGAAAGTTGTTTCAGAACTAAACGCCACCTGGAACACCATAGTGTGATGGTGTGTACGAACATCATAGTTATGCTCTATTGGACATGGTGCGTAATATGATGTCTCTTGTCGTTTTACTACTATAATTTTGGGGTTATGCATTAGAGACAACTACATTCACTTTAAATAGGGAACCATCTAAATCCGTTGAGATGACACCATGTGAATTATGGTTTGATAGAAACCTAAGCTATCATTTCTTAATATTTTGGGATGTGACACTTGTGTGGAAAATGTTTTCACCTGATGAGGTCGAACCCAAGGCGGACAAATTGCATCTTCATAGAATACCCTAAGATCAGTTGGGTGAACCTTCAATCTCAGATCCTAGTGCAAAATGTTTGTTGCTTAAACGGATCCTTTCTCGAGGAAATGTTTCTCTCGAAAGAATTGAGTGGGAGGAAGATAGAACTTGATGAGGTTGTTAAACCTTTGTTCAATCAGAGAGTAGCGCAGCGCAGAAAGATGTTTCTGTGAAGCCTACGTTAGTTGAAAAGGAAGTTAATGATGATGATCATGAAGCTTCAGGATCAAGTTACTATCGAACTTCGTAGGTCGACAAGGATGTGTACTGCTCCTAAGTGGTACGACAACTCTGTCTTGGAGATCATGTTGTTGGACAACGATGAACCTACGAGCTATGGAGAGGCGATGATGGGCCCGGATTCCGACAAATGGTTAGAGGCCATGAAATCCGAGATAGGATCCATGTATGAAAACCAAGTGTAGACTTTGGTAGACTTGCTCGTTGGACGGCAGGTCGTTGAGTACAAATGGATCTTTAAAATGAAGACAGACACTGATGGTGAATGTCACTATTTGTAAAGCTCGACTTGTTGCAAAGATGTTTGTGACAAGTTCAAGGAGTTGACTACGATGAGACTTTCTCACTCGTGGTGGTGCTAAAGTCTGTTGGAATTATGTTAGCAGTTGCTGTGTTTTCAATTATGAAATCTGGCAGATGGATGTCAAAACATCGTTTCCTTAACGGTTTGCTTAAGGAAAGGTTGTATGTGATACAACCAGAAGGTTTTGTCAGGCCTAAGGATGCTAAAAGGTGTGCAAGCTTCGGTGATCCTTCCATGGACTGAAGCAAGCATCTCGGAGTTGGAATATACGCTTTGATGAGGTGATCAAAGTTTTGATGTTTATACAAAGTTTATGAGAAACTTGTATTTGCAATAAAGTGAGTGGGAGCACTATAGAATTTCTGATAAGTATATGTGGATGACATATTGTTGATCAGAAATAATGTAGAGTTTCCGGAAAGCATAAAACGGTCATTTGGAAAGTGATTTTCAAAGGAAGACCTGGATGAAGCTACCTAATTGTTGAGCATCAAAATCTATGGAGATAGATCAAGATGCTCGATGAGACTTTCAATGAGTGCATACCTTGACAAGATTTTGAAAGAGTTCAAAATGGATCAGTCAGAGAAAGAGTTCTCGCCTTATTTGTAAGGTGTGAAAGTTGAGTGAGACTCAAAGCTCGACAATGGCAGAAGAAAGAGAAAGGACGAACGTCGTCCCCTATGCCTTAGCCATAGGCTCTATATTATGTCATGTTGTGTACCGCACCTGTGTGTGCCTTGCCATGAGTCCGTCAGGGGGTACAAGAGTGAACTAGGAGTGGATCACTTGACAGCGGTCAAGATTATCCTCAGTAACTAAGAGACTGAGGAGATGTTTCTCGATTATGGAGGTGATAAAGAGTTCGTCGTAAGGAGTTACGTCGATACAAGCTTTAACACTAATCCGGATGACTCGTAGTAGCAATCTGGATACGTATAGTGGAGCAGCCATTTGGAAATAGTACCAAGTGGAGTGTGGTAGTAGTGTTTACGGTTTGACATAGAGATTTGCAAAGTACACACAGATCTGAATATCGCAGACCCGTTGACTATAAGACCTCTCTCACATGCAAAGCATGATCGAGCCCCAGAACTCATTGGGTGTTAGATTCATAACAATGCGAATCACATGGTGATGTGAACTAGATTATTGACTCTAGTGCAAGTGGGAGACTGTTGGAAATATGCCCTAGAGGCAATAATAAATTAGTTATTATCATATTTCCTTGTTCATGATAATCGTTTATTATCCATGCTATAATTGTATTGATCGGAGACTTAAATGCATGAGTGGATACATAGACAAAACCATGTCCCTAGTATGCCTCTAATGGACTAGCTCGTTGATCAAAGGATGGTTAAGGTTTCCTAGCCATGGACATGAGATGTCATTTGATAACGGGATCACATCATTAGGAGAATGATGTGATGGATAAGACCCAAACTACAAACATAGCATATGATCGTGTCAGTTTATTGCTACTGTTTTCTGCATGTCAAGTATATGTTCCTATGACCATGAGATCATGCAACTCACGGATATCGTAGGAGTGCCTCGTGTGTATCAAACGTCGCAACGTAACTGGGTGACTATAAAGGTGCTCTACAGGTATCTCCGATGGTGTCTGTTGAGTTGGCATGGATCGAGACTGGGATTTGTTACTCCGTGTGACGGAGAGGTATCTCGGGGCCCACTCGGTAATGCAACATCACAATAAGCCTTGCAAGCAATGTGACTAATTGTTAGTTACGGGATCTTGTATTACGGAACGAGTAAAGAGACTTGCCAGTAACGAGGTTGAACTAGGTATGGAGATACCGACGATCGAATCTCGGGCAAGTAACATACCGAAGAACGAAGGGAACGTTATACGGGATTAACTGAATCCTTGACATAGAGGTTCGACCGATAAAGATCTTCGTAGAATATGTAGGAACCAATGTGGACGTCCAGGTCCCGCCATTGGTTATTGACCGTAGAGGTGTCTCGGTCATGTCTACATAGTTCTTGAACCCGCAGGGTCTGCACACTTAAGGTTCAGTGACGTTTCGGTAGTGTAGAGTTATGTATGGTG
The DNA here is from genome assembly GCA_022496015.1 of Hordeum marinum. Classification (NCBI taxonomy): domain Eukaryota; kingdom Viridiplantae; phylum Streptophyta; class Magnoliopsida; order Poales; family Poaceae; genus Hordeum; species Hordeum marinum. Next base: position 271,888,083 of record CM039672.1, on the reverse strand, counting down.
GTGACCGAAGTTTGTTCGGAGTCCCGGATGAGATCCCGGACATCACGAGGAGCTCCGGAATGGTCTGGAGGTAAAGATTCATATATAGGAAGTCCCAGTTTTGTTTCCGGAAAAGTTTCGGGCTCATCGGTAGTGTACCGGGAGTGCCGGTAGTGTACCGGGAGGCCTCCGGGAGGGGTATTTCGACCCCAAGAGGTCCATGGGCTGTGGGAGAATAATAACCAGCCCTTAGTGGGCTGGGAAAACAGCCACAAAGTCCCATGGCGCAGGAGAGAAAGTCCTAAAGCAAAAAGTGGAAAATCAGCCAATAGGAGGCAATCCTACTCCAACTAGGATTGGAGGTGAAGTAGGATTGCTTCCCACCTCCTATTTCGGCCGACCCAAAGGCCTTGGCTGCCTCTGCTCTCCTCTCCTCCTATATATACTAGTGGATTGGGTGGTTTTTGGACAGAATTTCCGGCCACGTGCTACCCGTTCCACCGGTGCATAGTTTCTCCTCTAGATCGGTTTTCTGCAGCGCTTAGGCGAAGCCCTGCCGGAATTGCTCCACCACCATCACCGGAGTGCCGTCACGCTGCCGGTGAACTCTCTCTCCTCTCCACCTCCTCTTGCTGGATCAAGACGGTGGAGATCGTCATCAAGCTGCACGTGTGCTGAACGCGGAGGTGCCGTCCGTTCGGCGCTAGATCAGAAGGACCGTGATCGAGATCGCGAGACGGTTCGTGATGTGATCACAGAACGGATCGTGATGAGTTCGCGGGACAGATCGTGATCAAGATCGTGAGATGGATCGTGATGAGTTCGCGGGACGGTTCGTGATTGGATCGCGGGACGCTCGGCGATTTGGATCGCGAAGATGTTGGACTACACCAACCGCATTTCTCAACGCTTTTCGCTTAGCGATCTACAAGGGCACGTAGATCCACTCTCCCTCTCGTAGATTCTCATCACCATGGATAGGTTTGCGTGTGCGTATGATTTTTTTTGTTTCCCATGCGACGTTCCCCAACAAGCTACCCACTGTAGCTTACATCCCAAGCTACCCAGTCATGCCTATATAAAAGGCCTCATGCCCATCACATATGGAGGTTGGACTCCCACTCTCACGTGCTCACACACACACATGAGGCAAGAAGCCTCATGGCTCTCCTCTCCCATACAACTCCAGGAGCAACTCTGTACCAGATATACCACGTTTATACAGACATGCAGGAGTAGGGGTATTATCTCTCCGAAGAGCCCCGAACCTGGATAAACCACTACGTGCTATTCGCATACCCGTCCCGGATCATCCACGACAGCCTTGCCCTCACCTCGATAAGCTATCCCATGGCATCTGCCGTCTCGCGCGCCCCCCCGTGAGAAAACGACGACACTGAATGTGGTAGTTAATTTATTGGGTGTATATCGATGATATTTATATTGTTATTTTCCATACACATTATGATGCATATGCATATAACTATGCCATCAATTGAACATGAACAAATCTGTATGGCTTAGTTTATTGCATGCTCTAAAAAACCATAACGATTATCATTTGGTCATTAATTTGTCTGTGTAGTGTTGGTCTTGTCCCACATTGGCATCGAGGAACTTTGAATTTTGGTAGCCCTATGTACGGTACAAAAGATTACCAGCGATGGCTTATGTTTGCTGGTTTTGATGGAAGATCACTATTGTGAGAAATTTAGAGAATGAAATGGTTTCAGATCATATAAAGATAAAAAGTGTGGTCTTAGCATACATACAAGGCCTCCTCTTTCTTCTTACTTTGCATTTTTTGCTTCCTCCCGCAAGGTACTTACGAACTTTGGTGTTTATCGTGTTTTCATTCGCTCTTCTTTTTCCTTTTCATCAAATTTTGACTTGTTGGGTTAGCATATATTTTTCTCGATATTTAACTTTTGATGGCTAGAGATGCCGTAAGTTGTTACATCAACCTTGAGAAAATGCTACGGCGAGCAAAGTAGACCTCTCTCAAATAATTACTCTATTTTTTTTCTTGAGCTAATAATTACTCTATTCATACATCACTTTTTTTAGGGTTACATCATTTCCATTTAAGAGCTCTATCCATACATCTAAACCTGGGCATACACCGGGCCAGACCGGGCTTTAGAAAACCTGAACCAAAAAAATCAATGGTCCGATCCGAATGGACTAAAAAGATGATTTTCAGGCCGGGGCGGGCCGGGCCTCCGTATAAATTGGTGTTTTTGTAAGCCCAAGCCTGGCCCGAACTGTTCACCAGGCCTATTTTCCAAGCCCGAACCCGAAGCCCGGCCTGGCCCTGATTTTTGGGGCCGGGTCATCGGGCCGGGCTGCCATGCTCAGGTTTACAGTTTTACACACATCGCATGCCCACCCGGGCCATCGTTGGGTCGATCTGGGCCTAAAGTTCCTGGCCCAAGTTCCAACATCGCTTTTACTTTCCCTCGTCTCCTCCTCGACGGGGCCATCCATCTAACCCTCTCCGCTCTTCACCGGAGCACCACCGCTCCGAAGAAACCCCTTCCTCAGGCTCCTCCTCCTCCTCCCCCGCTCCACTGTACCGGCGTAGAGCGGGTGCACCGAGATCTATCCAGTCCGCCGCTGATTCGTCTGCTGCTCGGCGGAGCACCAGTAGCACCGCAGCACTAGATTCCGAGGGTTCAGCTCCGCCCCCATGTCCGCCCCCGCGGCGAAGCAGGGCGCGGAGGAGGAGGCCGAGCGCCTCCTCGCGGCCGCCAAGCTGAACCCCAACGACGGCGGCCCCTTCCGCTCCCTCGGCCACCACTACGCCCGCGCCGGCGACGCGCAGCGCGCAGCCAGGTGCTATCAGCGGGCCGTGGCCCTCGACCCCGACGACGCCGAGGCCGGGGTGGGTGTGATTAAATGCGGATACATTCATACATACACATGCGTGTGTGCATTGAAGTCGTTTGTTGGTTGGTTTGCTCGCGGTGGTGTTTTGATGCGGCTTGTTTCTGTCTGCTGGCTGGTGGGTGCAGGAGGCGCTCTGCGACTTGCTTGACGCGGAGGGGAAGGAGAGTCTGGAGCTCGCCGTGTGCAAGGAGTCCGCCGGCAAATCACCGCGCGCATTTTGGGCCTTCCGGAGACTCGGCTACTTGCAGGTGTGTACTTGGGTGGCAGCTGCTTTTACTCGCTTTATATTGCTTGGAGTGATTATGTCAACATCATTTGCAAATCTCAAGGGTTCATTTTGATTGAGCGAATGCATTTGAATTGGGTCGGAACCTCCTAATTTTGAACCTCTGGAAACGAAGCATATAGGAATTAGTTAGAGAGAACTTGTGGTTACAATGATTATTTAGATTGCGGAAAGAATTGAAATCAGACTCAATTTAGGCCATTGAAGGCTCAAAACTATTTAGATCCACTCTGAACTCATCCAGAGTTAATCCGTGGCAGTCCATTCACATTTCATCCACCCATGGTATTCACCACCCCCTATCTCCTTTATGCTAATCTGAGCAGATAGGACTGGCACAATTCTTTCATGATCTTTTGAATTACCAGAGTGAGGAAACTTGGAGGGCTGCATGAAACATGTCCCAATCGAATAGTTGTCACTCCCTTACCAGCACCAAGTTAACATCTGGATAATACAATTTTTATGCCATTTTAAGAACGTCAATGATCTTGAAGTTTTGATGGAAGACATTAAGTTACAGGTCTTACAGATCACAAGATAGAAGCACTGGGATTAGATTGTGGAAGTGGTTTTGACTTCAGGCCTTTGTCCTGTAGAGATTAGATAGGGAAGCAGGAATTTTCAATATCTTCTTCTCCGTTAATACTTCTACAAACCAGCGATAGGTTTGTAAGTGTGATAGCATAACGAAATTATCTGATAATAACAGAAGATGTTTAGCAGGAACTACATCAGTAGGAACCATCACAATGACCTTGTTGCAGTAGTTTCTTAGGTATGCTGTATAGGTTTAGTTAAGGTATAATCAGCCTGGTCATCAAACTGCTCAAGGTCTTGCTTCAATGAACAACCTGTTCGACCAGGGATCACTCCTCAGTACTGCTGGTTTAAATTTGAAAGGCTGCTAGACCCTAGTATGTCCTTTTATGGTACAGATTTTCATCTCAAGTACAGTGAGGGATAATCGAATACGGATATTGCCGATAAGCAAAATCCACCAGCAATAGGTCATTCAGGATTAAGTTAGGTACTTATAGCTAAATATTTGATGTAAAAATCTACAAGTAATGTTTGTTATTACTTGTTGCTGTGCGTGTTATATTCCTCTATTATATTATACGACAAAATACACGTGACTTCACGTACTCCCTCCATTCCCTTATACAAGGCCACTTCATATTTTTATGTCTAACTTTGACCATTAATTTAACCAACAAAAAGTGAGTCATATGCCACAAAAAGTATTACATTGGATGCAACTTTCAAAGAACTTTTTGATGATATATTTTTGATAACATATAATCCATATTTTGTTGACCAAAATTGGAAGTCAATGTTTGACATGAAAAACGAAGTGGCCTTGTATAAGGAAATGGAGGGAGTAGTGTTTTCTTGAATCGAAGGTTAAGCTTGTGTGTATAATTTGTTAATAGTTTTCTTGTGATTATCTTTTCTGTAAATTGCGTAACGGAACATATCCATAGTAAGTATTGACATGATATGGCAAATTTAGGTTCATCAAAATAAGTGGTCAGATGCTATACAGAGCCTTCAACACTCAATACGAGGTTACCCAACATGTGCAGATTTATGGGAGGTGCGTGTTTTATTTCCTTATACTTCCTTGTCTAAGTTGATGAAACTCTCAAGTCATACGTTCATTCTGTCTTTACAATGTATGGTTTAACATTCCATATTTGGTATTAGGCACTTGGTCTGGCTTACCACCGTTTGGGCATGTTTACTGCAGCAGTAAAGGTGTGCTGTTTTCACTTTCAAGCATCATAAACAATTTAGTGTTGTAGCGAGTCTTCTGAATATGCTTACTTCAGTTTTGGTTGGCAGTCATATGGGCGAGCTATTGAACTTGATACTTCCAGGGTCTTTGCTTTGATTGAAAGTGGAAACATCCAGCTAATGCTTGGTTATTTCAGAAAGGTAGGAAGTGTTTTCAGCTAATAATAAACCTTCAGTTGTGTTGGATACCTACGGTTTTTATTATCAAAGACCAATTTAAGCATCTATGCGAACTCTACTGCTGCTACCGGTAATAACTTCTGTGATATTGTACTTTACACAATATCAGGGAGTCGAACAGTTTCGTTCTGCCGTGGAGATGGCTCCTCATAATCATTCTGCATACTTTGGGCTTGCTTCAGCATTGCTTGCGTGGTCAAAGCATTGTGTAACTACTGGGGCCTTTACCTGGGCAGCTAATCTGTTGAAGGTATTTTGGTATATGATACTTTGTTCTGTATCAATAGCATTTCATGTCCATATATCACCTGAGTGTTGTTTCATGCAGGAAGCATCAGAAACTGCTAAAGTTTGCACTTCCTTGGCTGGAAACCTTTCCTGTGTTTGGAAATTGCATGCAGATACTCAGGTACCTCTATTACCATTAATTGAACACTTAAATTTACTTGGCACCTTATAACTTGCAGTATTCTATTCGATCATATGTCTCACACTTTATGTCAGCTCGCACTTGCAAGGTGTTTTCCTTGGGAGGATAGGCATATCAAGATGGGAATGGATGAACAAAAATTCAAAGCTTCCGTCCTTCAGTGGAGAAATACATGTTTGTCAGCTGCAAATAGTGCAAAACTCTCATATCAACGAGCTTTGCACCTCACTCCCTGGGAAGCTAATATTCACGTTGATACTGCTATTTGTCTTGATCTCATTTGTACCATGGAGGAGAATAACTCTGTAGACCCCATTGTTTGGTAAACTTCTTTGTTCATCAGATGCTAGCTTCGTTTGGGAGATTGCTGATGACACTCTTATGTTTTCTGTACGACAGGGAGCTTCCAGAAAAAATGTCATTGGGTGGTTTGATGCTGGAACCAGTTAATAAGGATTTCTGGGTTACATTGGGTTCAGTCTCAAGTAATCAGGCTTTAAAGCAGCATTCTCTTATCAGGGCACTGCAGTTGGATACGTCTCTCTCTGAAGCTTGGGCATACCTTGGAAAGGTACTGCTATTTATGCTGTAGTTGGTTGCCTGGTTGGCTCTTTTTACTAGCAGGAAGGTAACTAATAGTTGGACCTTCAGATTTACAGACAATCAGGTCACAAGCAATTGGCAAGACAAGCATTTGATCGAGCTCGAAGCATTGACCCATCATTGGCCTTGCCATGGGCTGGAATGTCGGCAGAAAACGATCACCAATCTAGGTAACCACCCCCTACATCTTTCGCTGAAAGCCAAAAAGGCCCCTATACTGCTGCACTCAATTTTTGCTTGCGCTGATGTAATCTTTGGCATGATCTTAAAGGGCTGGTGCAGTTAATGAGTCTTATGAAAGCTGCTTGAGAGCTGTGCAGATACTACCTGTAAGTACATTTTACTGAGTTGTCTGTTTCTATTAATGTAATTTAGTACTTTGCTTAGTTATTCGCTTACTTTAGTTTTATGACTTTATCTCATTCTCATGTCATATTTGAATAGCTGCCAGAGTTCCAGATTGGCCTTGGAACAATTGCGGCTCGTTCTGGTGAACTTATGTCACCTCAGGTATGTTCAATTTCATTTTTCTGGTGTCGTTGAAAATTAATTTCGAAGTAAATATTGGCCACTTCATGCTCAAAATGAAGTGCTGTTTTTTTTAAAGCAGCCCGTTTTACCTGGTGGCAGTTATTATATGGTCTCATCTTTACATCATAGTGTTGTTGAATTGTTGGCATTGTCACTAAGTTAGTGCTACAGATGGTTTCACTAGGCACATGTTTATACCCATGCCTATATAAGTTAGTGCTTGGGTTTGGGTATTTGTTATGTATATGTAATCTTTCTTAAGCAATGCTTATGTTGTTCAGACTTATTACATGCTTCTTTTCCTTCTTTGACATGTCATTCTCTGTGTATGTGGTGCTTTATGTTGTGTAGGTATTGATGGCTGTAAGACAGGCTGTTCAGCGAGCACCTCATTACCCAGAATCACACAATATAAATGGCTTGGTCTCTGAAGTGCGATCAGATTTTCAATCTGCAATCGCGTCTTACCAACAGGCGAAATTTGCTGTAGACATGATGCGCAGGTCCAAGTTAGACAATAGATATCCTTTTGTTGATGTTTCAGTGAATCTTGCCCGGTCACTATGTAAGGTAAGGATACTATCATATGGTTTGATAAAATTATTTATTTCAGAGCAAGAAGCTTTCATGCTGTTTACTGTAAATCTGAAAAAATGGTGTTTACTGTGACTTCTCTATCTGTAATAAGCTTGCTGTTCCTAGTGTGGTACTTATGAATCTTATAGTTAGGTGGTTATCCTTTTAATTCCCCATAAACACTTGCACTTTAATTAAAATCGTTGCATTGACTGCAGGCTGGTCTTGCAACTGATGCTGTGCGCGAGTGTGAAGAGTTGAAAACACAAGGTCTGTTTTGTTTCCAGTTCAAGCAACAGAATGCTTATATTTCATATTTTTCTCACGAATTGAACAAACATGGATGGCAAGCATATTATATTATCATTATCAATTTATTTTGCACATGCTATATACAACATACACACTAACAGATCATCTCAAATTTGTAGGACTGCTGAACGTTGATGGATTGCAAATATATGCTCTTGCATTGTGGAAACTTGGACGGCATGATGAAGCTCTTTCCATATCACGAAACTTGGCTGAAAACTTATCTAATATGAAGCAGGAGAGTGCAGCTGGGGCATTGGGATTCATATGCACCTTAGCATACAACATAGCTGGGAAGGATTCTGCAGCTTCGGTCATTCACACACTCCCTGGTCAACCCAGTTATAACAGAGAGTTGAAATTCATCATCTCTGCATTAGATGCTTTGCAGCCAAGCAAGCGTTTTCAGTTACCTCACTTGAGTATGCCTCCTAGACTTACATCCTATGACGTGATGAGTGAAGTCCACTCAAATATTGCTCTGGGGAAGGCAGTAAGTACCCTAATTTCTTTTTTTTTGGGTACTTGGTGGATTTTCCTGTTTTACATTTTTTGGTGTATGCTAGTTGTAATAATATATATTAAATTTCACTTGTAGATTGGTGGGGAAGTAAACAACTGTTTAGGGGTCGAGGGTGGCTTGTCTTACCTGAAAAAGGTTCTACACATGTATCCTGACTGTAGTTTAGTAAGGTAATGATCTTCCCTGGAACAATAAACCTTGACTATATTAGTCATAATGTTGCCTTTGTTGCATGCTGCAGGAACCATCTTGGATCTCTGTTGCTGTCGAGTGGAGATTGGACTGCTTCTCACAAAGCAGTAAGGGTTACTTCATTGTCCCATGGGCACACATCCAGTAGGGGCCTAAGGTCTCCGCATCAAATTCAAGCATGTGCAACAATGTCTTGCTATTCTACCTGCACTTCTTATCCAAAGTTCTCATTCCCAACATGTGAAGACCAGTACCTAAGTCAACACAATGCAATATGCAACCTGCAAAGGTATGTTTTTTCCAACCTACGGCATTGACAATATCATACTTATTTGACTTTGGTCGGTGAACTAAGCATGGAACTTTATTTGAAGGTTGGTCCATCAAGAACCATGGAACCAAGATGCACGCTACTTGCTTGTGCTTGCTATTTTCCAAAAAGCACGTGAAGAAAAGTACCCCAAACATATTTGTACCACTTTGAAGAGGCTGGTTTTACAAATTATGTCTAGCAGTAGCAATTCACAAGAGCATGAACTCATCCTTTATGAGAAGTACTTGCTACTTCTTTTGTCTTCAGAGGTTAGTTTGCAATCTGATGATTACGAAAATGGCATTGCTCAAGTTACAGATGCTCTAAGAGTTGCTCCTCCGAGTGTGGATGCTTTCTTTGCACACTTGCAACTGTGTCGGGCTTATGTGGTGCAAGGCGATCTTTCGAACTCCAGGAAGGAATACATGAAATGCTTGCAGAACCACACGAATACTGAGGTTGGCTGGGTAATGCTCAAGCAACTTGAATCTCTATGTTCAGTGAACCGTGGCTCTGATGAAATAGAGATAAATTTGAAAGAATGCATTGAAAGGAATGGTAGCAACCCATCAAAATGGGCATCTCTTTTTAATCTAGCATGTGCTCAGTGTTTTATGCGGGATGAGGACTTTGCAAGTGCTGAAAAGGCTCTTGCACAGGCATGTGCTGAAAAGGATGCTGATAGCTGCATCTTATTCCTCAATGGTAAGCCAGTTTGTTGTTTTTTCTGTTTGTTGGTTAGCTTATTTTAATTGTCAGTTTTCCCTGAAACTTTTTCGTTACTTCTTATATGGAGTTGCATTTTATACTCGATTGTTCTGTTGCGTCCAGTAAACGCCATGAGTACAGTATCCCGGAATTCGCTTAAGAAACTTAAAAAGAAGAATCTTCTTTGTCTGAGTGACTTCTTTATCACCTGGTTTACTGGTCATGAGCATTCACAGTAGCATTGCGGTCTTACCTTAACATTGTCCATAACATAACTCTAGCTGATGGGTTCTGCTTCACATCTATTGTACTACAGTGACCAAGTAGATGCTTAGACATCACATTTCTTTTTAAGTTAGTCCGGGAGGTAGATTTCATGCTGTTCAACCCTTCAGTTTTTACCTCTGTCCACCGCCTGCAAATTTTATGTTATTTTTCACATCGAAGGGGCGATAGCAAGCGCGACTAACATTAGTTAGATGAGTTTGCTTCTTTCTATGCTCTCACCATATATACTTAACCAAAATCATCCTGGCAGGAGCTATGCATATGGAGATTGCCCGGAGGTATGCGGCTCCTCAGTATATAACCCGCGCAGCTTCAAGCCTCAGAAAGGCACAGCAGAAGTCTCAAGCTGCCGTACCCATCATGTCACTCCTGCTGGCCCAAGCAGAAGGCAGCCTCGGCTCTAAAGCCAAGTGGGAGAAGAACCTTCGCCTCGAGTGGTTCTCATGGCCCCCAGGTCCGAAACTGAAGCTCGGAGCTCCAAAGAGCACCACTCACATAAAACGTTTCATTTCATTTCATCTGATGCGTTTCCTGGTTTCGATTCGTGCAGAACTGCGGCCTGCCGAGCTCTACTTCCAAATGCACCTGCTGGCAAGCCAGTCGACTGCGGCGGCGGCAGGTCCTCAGCAGAAGAAGCAGCAGCAGATGGTGGAGACGATGCAGAGTCCTGGGGCGTGGCTTCTCAGGGCGATACACCAGAACCCGTCTTGCTCCCGGTACTGGAAGGCCTTGCTGCAGCTTGTGTGCGTGTAGCCAGCCTCCCTTGACCCGGCCGGAAGTCGGTCACCGGTATTGTAGCTGGGACGGACGTAGCAGAATCCGTCTAACGCGGTTGTAGCGTAAATTGTGTCTGGCCTAGCAAGTAGACTTGTTTTGGATGAACCGGCGTGAGCCGCCCTCGCGAATTGTATCTGTTGATGTGATCATTGTTCCTGTTTTAACGTTTCCCTCCCTGGGAGTTCATACTGCATGCAAACCTTCCAAATCGTAACCTGCAACGCGTGATGTTTCCATCATGGTTAGAGCATCTCCACTTGCCCCCCAGGCCCTTCATTATCGGGGGCGTCAGGGGAAATGTTTACAGATGGGCTTGTCGAGTCAGCGACCGAGAGGCGCTTTGTCGTCCCATCGTCTCGGTTTTCTGTGGGAAATCAATGCAAGGCAGTCAGGCGGGGCGACGCGCTCCACACCTTTCCCATCATGTCACAACACGATGTCGTCCGCTCGTCGTTATAAAAGCCGACCACCTTGCCGGTAGCCGTCACTCCTCGCCACAGGTCCTTCCCCCTCTCTTGCCGCCACCGTCCTCAGCCTCCTCCTCCTCGACGATCTCCTTTTCTTCTCCCGCACCCCCCGATGGCATCGCGCTACCTAGGCGACGGAGCGGCCACCAACGGCTTCGACCGTCGCCACCTTCACGAGGATGAGGCCCGTCTCCTATACGAGGCGGACTACCCGACGTCGCCGGACATGCGGGTGCCGTGCGCGTGGAGGCTCAGCGTCGGCGGAGTCCTGGTGCCGCCAGTGCCAACCGGAGCCGAGCGGCGCGCTGAAATCGCAAGGATTCAGTAGTCGTTGACCGAGGTGATGCGCCAGCAGCCAAGGTACGTCGCCGACAACAACATGCTGTGGACGGAGTACTTCGAGCGCCGTCACAAGGATCAACTCGCCTCCACCAATGGCGGCCCGACACGTGGACGCCACAACTCCGAGGGGCACCGCCTGTGGTGGGGCGTCCCCGGGCGCACCCTCAACAACGTCCTCGAGCACATTGAGGGCAGTGACTTGCCGCGCCTCGAGTACCCGAAGCCAGCCTCCACCCCGCGCTGTAGGGGCTCCTCCTCATGGCAGCCACGACCGATGACTATGCCGTCATCCTCATCGTCTGGGTCGCACTCCTCCGACGAGCGCACGCCTCTCGTCGCCGTGAAGCCCGAGCCCGGCGAGACGCCTCTCCGTCGCAGCGGGCGCATCGGTGGCGGCGGCATCACCATCAACGAGGGACGCCGCCGTCAGCCCTCCCCCTTGTTGGAAATATGCCCTAGAGGCAATAATAAATTAGTTATTATCATATTTTCTTGTTCATGATAATCGTTTATCATCCATGCTATAATTGTGTTGATCGGAAACTCAGATACATGTGTGGATACATAGACAACACCATGTCCCTAGTATGCCTCTAATAGACTAGCTCGTTGATCAAAGATGGCTATGGTTTCCTAGTCATGGACATAAGATGTCATTTGGTAACGGGATCACATCATTAGGAGAATGATGTTGATGGACAAGACCCAAACTACAAACATAGCATATGATCGTGTCAGTTTATTGCTACTGTTTTCTGCATGTCAAGTATATGTTCCTATGACCATGAGATCATGCAACTCACTGACACCGGAGGAGTACCTTGTGTGTATCAAACGTCGCAACGTAACTGGTTGACTATAAAGGTGCTCTACAGGTATCTCCGAGGGTGTCTATTGGGTTGGCATGGATCAAGACTGGGATTTCTTACTCCGTGTGATGGAGAGGTATCTCAGGGCCCACTCGGTAATACAACATCACAATAAGCCTTGCAAGCAATGTGACTAAGTGTTAGTCACGGGATCTTGTATTATGGAACGAGTAAAGAGACTTGCCAGTAACGAGGTTAAACTAGGTATGGAGATACCGACAATCGAATCTCGGGCAAGTAACATACCGAAGAACAAAGGGAACATCATACGGGATTAACTGAATCCTTGACATAAAGGTTCGACCGATAAAGACCTTCGTATAATATGTAGGAACCAATATGGGCATCCAGGTCTCGCTATTGGTTATTGACCGTAGAAGTGTCTCAGTCATGTCTACATAGTTCTCGAACCCGCAGGGTCTGCACACTTAAGGTTCAGTGACGTTTCGGTAGTATAGAGTTATGTATGATGGTGACCGAAGGTTGTTCGGAGTCCCGGATGAGATCCCGAACATCACGAGGAGCTCCGGAATGGTCCGGAGGTAAAGATTGATATATAGAAAGTCCTGTTTTGGTCGCCGGAAAGGTTTCGGGCTCATCGATAGTGTAACGGGAGTGCCGGTAGTGTACCGGGAGACCATCGGGAGAGGTATTTCGACCCAAGAGGCTGCATGGGCTGTGGGAGAGTAAATATCAGCCCTTAGTGGGCTGGTGGAAGTCCTACACAAGGACCATGCGGTTGGGAAGAAAATCTCAAAGAGAAAAAAGGTGAAAAAAGGCAAAAATAAGGAGGAGTCCTAGTACTACTAGGATTGGAGGAGGAATCCTCGAATCCTCCTTGGTTTGGCCAACCCAAGGGCTGGCTCCTTGGGAGCCAAGCCTCCTTCTCTCTTCCTCCTATATATACTAGAGGTTTTAGGGTTTTTGGAACAAGATTTTCAGCCATGTGCTATCCTATTCTCTAGTGCAGAGTTTCTCCTCTAGATCAGTTTTCTGCAGTGCTTAGGCGAAGCCCTGCCGGAATTACTTCACCACCATCGCCGCGGCGCCGTCACGCTGCTAGAGAACTCTTCTAACTCTCCACTCCCTCTTGCTGGATCAAGAAAGCGGAGATCGTCATCAAGCTGTACATGTGTTGAACGCGGAGGTGTCGTCCGATCGGCGCTAGATCGGAAGGACCGTGATGAGATCGCGGGACGGATCGTGATGAGTTCGCGGGACGGATCGTGATGAGATCGCGGGACGGATCATGATGAGTTCGTGGGACGGATCGTGATTGGATCGCGGGACGGATCGTGATGAGATCGCGGGATGCTCAGCGATTGGATTGCGAAGACGTTCGACTACACCAACCGCGTTTCTTAACGCTTTCCGCTTAGCGATCTACAAGGATATGTAGATCCACTCTCTCTCTCGTAGATGCTCATCACCGTGGATAGATCTTGCGTGTGCGTAGGAATTTTTTTGTTTCCCATGCAACGTTCCCCAACACCCTTCCCGGCGGCCACCTTCGTCTCGTCAGGCCCAAGATAGAGCCTGACACGTCGACGGCGGCGACCATAAAACAGGAGCATCTCGCCATGGTCGCTGCCGACGAGACCACCCTCAAATGGGCGTGTGACGGTTATGTCCGCGAGAAGATGGAACGCCAGCGGCGCGCCCTCGAGGAGATCGCTGCGTGTCGCCGCGACCGCAAGGTGGGCAGCGTCGTCGTCCTCGACAACGACGATGAGGAGGCGCCGGGACCCTCCAACCCCGAGCTGTATCGTCACGACGACCCAGGATAGGGGTGTAGCAGGGACGACGACGATGTGCAGGACGACGACGACGGTTGCGACGACAATGACGATGACGACAACGACTACACGACCTTCTACAGGCTGCTCGACATGTAAAAGACGGTGCGGCGACGACGACGGGACCGGACGACCTAGTTTTTTTTTTCTGTTTTTGTATTTTTTTTTTGAATTTAGTCATAATTTGGCCGAAATTTGCCATGTTTTCGTCGACCCCACGGCAATTTTTCCGCCGGATGATCCCAAGACGACGCTATTTTCGCCCCTGGGCACGTACACGTAACGGCTGGAGATGCTTTTAGCTATGTTTTGAAACATGATGATGGCTTTTTGGATGGAAAAACAGCATTGAGACGAACGAGCGTCAGTGCAACATTTGGAAACGGTGAAATGAAGCGTTTCCGCTCAAGCAGGCCACAGGAGGATTTGGGGCCTGTTTGGTTCCTTTGCCAGTTGACCTCGCTGGACAAGATTTTCCTTGCCGTCGGAGGCTAGCCAAATCGGCTCGCAACGAAAAGCTAGAAACTATGAGCAATAAGATGGGATTGCTTAAGAACCAAATCACGGGTTTCCTTGCTTGGCTAGGCAAGGCAAGCGTTTGCCAATGAACCAAACGTTCCCTTGGTTCCAAACAAGCGCCATCCATCGCTAGAGCTATAGCATCATTTTTAATAATAATCTAGTCTCTTCATCTTAAAATAAGCGTTTTAGTTTTGTACTAACATTAATATAAAATTAAATTAAGATGAAGACATTTATTTTAAAACGAAGGGAGTACTTTTCTTTTCTTCATCCGAATCATCTATCATCATCTGCTCCAGCACAAGTGGAGTGTACTTATTTGATCGTAATAAACTTCGAATCACCTTTGTTTCGAGAAACTTCCTTGCACCGAGCACGCACTTTACGCTCGTCCAAGCAAGGAGAGAGCAACAAGTCCGTGAACGACACGCCCGGGAACACGTAGCCTGGCCCGAGCCACGCTGTTCCTCGCAGGCTCCGAGGCCAGTAAGATAATCCATGAGCCTCCACACGCGGCGCGCCATGGCGAGCCGAGCACCAGCGCGCGCCACGCACCCCATCCACCCGTCGCCTTAAGCTTTCCCCCGCCTCCTGCACCGGGGACACCTCACTTCACTCTCTCGCCAACGCTGCCGCCCGGCCGCCACCTCGTACCGCAAGCTCGCAACCTACCTACCGACCGACCGACCGACGCCGCGACAGCTCTCCGGTCACGGCCGACCGATGTCCGGCGGCGTGGGGCCGACGGCGGGGGGCGGCATCGCGCTGCCGTCGATGGGGCAGCCGCCGCCGCCGCTGCACCCTACGCCCACCTCGCCCACGGCGCGCCCGCACCACCACTACTACCTCTTCTCCATCAAGCAGCTCAACACGCTGGGCGCAGCCGCCGTACTGGCCTTCTCCACCACCGTGCCGCTCTCGGAGATCGCCTTCGCCGTCCTGCTCCTCCCCTACCTCCTCCTCCTCGCGTCGCTCGCCTTCCCGCAGCGCCCCGGGAAGCCCGACCCGTCGGCCCCCGTCTTCCTCGGCCCCGCGCGCCTCCTCCTCGCCGCGCACACCGCGGGCGGCTTCCTCGTCGGCGCCGCGCTCCCGGCGCTCTACATCCTCGACGGCCTCCGGTCCGGGGACACCACGGGCATCGCCGCCGCCACCCCGCACGCCTTCCTCCTCTCCGCGCAGGTCTTCACCGAGGGCCTCGCCGCCGCGTTCCCGTGGCGGTTCTCGCTCCCCGTCAGGGCCGCCGTCCCCGTCATGTACAGCGTCCGCAGGATGTTCGCGGCCGGGGAGTGGCTCCGGCAGGAGATGGAGGAGAAGCGCGGCGGCCCCGGCGTCGCGCAGCGGCGCGTGGTGGCCGGCAGGGTGCTCGCGGTGGCCAACATGGCCTTCTGGGGCGCCAACCTCTTCGCCTTCCTGCTGCCCTTCTACCTGCCCAGGGCGCTCCGGAGGTACTACTGCGACGACGGCGTCGACCGCACGGCGCGCGCCCACCGCGACGCCGACGACGGCGAAGATAAGAAGGATTCTTAGATGACATGCCGTCTCACAGTGTTCCTCCTGTGATGGCTGCGTACGCCGCGTTGCTTGTTTTACTCCAGTAGTTTGTTTGTTGCTTTTCTCCCTTGCCCGAATCCGAATATTTTGGCCATGTAATGTAAAATTTCTCACTAGATGTCAGCGAATGCAGATGCAACTGGTACCCTGTAGCCTGTACTGTATGCTCATTTACTTGGGGACGTACGACCCTGAGTTTGAATGTTCAGCTGAAAATTTCTGCCAGAAGAAGGAAAAAATAAATAGAACATGACACTGCTGAACTCGCATGCATCTCGTCTTCATGTCCATACCATATTACAACGTCGGAGTCGAATCATTAGCCCATCCCGAACCTGTTGCGCTGCTGCTGCTGCCTGCTGAGACTGCTGATCGACTGATGCGGTGGTTCTACCGCACGGGGCCCTCGGGCTTCGCCGGCGCCTCCACGGCCGAGGAGGTCACCGCCGGCATCGACGGCCGCGGCTTAGTCGCCGTCATCACAGGTACTCTACCTACTTCCACTTTCCGCTTACACGGTGAGCTGTCACCATGCCGTCCTCGTCGAATCTTGGAAGCGGCCGCAGCCATGGCAACCTCGTGAGCTGACACCGGTGAGCTCGCTCGCTCGCTCTGGGAGCGCGCGCTGCTGGCCCCCCTGCAGGTGCGTCGAGAGGGATCGGGCGGGAGACGGCGCGCGTCCTGGCGCTGCGGGGCGTGCGCGTCGTCATGGCCGTCCGCGACGTCTCCGCGGGGGTCAGGGCCAAGGAGGCCATCCAGGCCGAGATCCGCGGCGGCGCGGAGCTGGACGTGCTGCAGCTGGACCTTAGCTCCATGGCCTCCGTCAGGGTATTCGCCGCAGAGTTCGCCTCCATGAACCTGCCCCTCAACATCCTCATGTAAGAAGGAACACCTCCATAACCTGAACATGCCATCCCATCCACCTCTGCAATTATTTACATCAAGAACAAGATTGCTCTAGAGCAGAGAACTCGCCAATGGTTGCACACACTGACACCGGGAGCTTGATTTCTTGCATTTTTCTCCACAGCAACAACGCTGGAGTCCTGGCGAGGGGCTGCGCCCGTTCTTCCGACGGCCTGGAGCTGCACTTCGCCACGAACCACATCGGTACTCAAAATCAGCTCGAGCTGTCCACTCGCTGCTCATGTACATTTGTTCTTTGAGAGAAGTCTATATTTCAACCATCTTAAACATTTGTGACAGTTCAGGTTGTAATATGGACTTCTCTCATTTGAAAATACAAGCAAAATACATATTCAACCCATTTTTAGTCAAATTTTGATTGAAAAAAAATGAAGAGACCTGAAATTTTGAAAAAAATCCTGTAAAATCAACATTACCATGGCGATCAATCTCGGGAGGTTCCAAACCTTTTGCCAAAGAGATTACAAAATTCATATTCAACCCATTTTTTAGTCAAATTGATTGAGAAAATGGAAGTGTCTAGGAAAGTTTGAAAAAATCCTGTAAAATCAACACTACCATGGTGATAAATATGGAGAAGTTCCAAACCTTTTGCCGAACAGTTTAAAAGATTCAACGAAAATTCATGTTCAGCCCTTTCTTTTGTCAAAATTTGACCCCAAAAAATGAAAGTGTACAATTTGTTTTTGATTTTTTACTAAAATGAATACTGCCCTGATGATCATTCTTGGAAAGTTTGAAACATTTTGTTCAAACTGATTAAAAGTAAAAGCAAAAAGAAAAATACATATCCAACCCCCTTTTGTCAAGCTTTAACCAAAAAATGGAAGCGTTCAGAAAAGATTGAAAACATTCTCTAAAATCAACGCTACCATGGTGACTAGTCTGGGAAAGTTTCAAACTTCTATGCCAAACATATCAAAAATACATAACAGCAAAATATAGGGTGATGTGGCAGCTACCTAGGTGGCTGACTGGGCGGTCAGCCGTTCAAAACCACTTCAACTCATAAAAAACCGGTATTAGGAGAGGGCGGGGTTGAAACTTGACCGGTTTCGACAGTTCAGGTTGTATTTACACGGTTTCAAAGTTTAGGTTAATTCTTAGACATTTGTGATAGTTCGAGGCTTCGAGCGGTCTGTGAATTACGTGGTCGATGCTCACATTGGAGCAACTTGGTTACTCAAATGGCAGGGCATTTCCTTCTGACAAACCTGTTGCTGGAGAACATGAAGAGCGCGTGCCGGGACAGCGGCATTGAAGGAAGGATCGTTAACGTATCATCGGCAGGGCATATCATGACCTACCCTGAAGGGATATGTTTCGACAAAGTGCATGATCCTTCAGGGTAATCTGTTGTCAGTTATAGCTGAATGAATGAACCAATCTCTGACTCTTCACAAAATTGGGGAAGTAACAGGTTTGCTCTGTTCTGAACTTTACAGCTTCAACAGCTTCATTGCTTATGGCCAGTCCAAGCTTGCAAACATTTTGCACACAAATGAACTGTCCCGGATTCTCAAGGTACATACGGCGATTCCTTGCCACCTGAATGACTGGTTGAAGAACAATTGAAAATAATTTTGTGAACAGGATGAGGGGGTGAACATTTCAGCCAACACAGTCCATCCCGGTGTCATCGCAACAAGCCTTTTCAGGAACAGGACTATTGTGAGCGGTAACTCTCGAATCACTGGAAAATTTTGGCCTTCTGAGAAATCCAGAGCCGCCCAACTTGAACTTATATAACCTGACTGCATGAAATAAAAAGTGCAAGTCGCTCTGGATCTAAAATTCTGCAGGTAGTTCTGTTTGTAACGATTTTAACGGTTTCGGTCTATTGCAGCTTTGATGAACACCATTGGAAAAATCATAAGCAGGAGCATCGAACAGGTGAATAATCTCTCACGGTTTCATATTTCGTCGTTGCTTTTGCCTTCTTGGCAGATAATATTATGCATTTCAATGGCCGAAAAAAACATCATATACTATGTTCATTCAGGGTGCTGCAACGACATGTTATGTGGCGATGCACCCTCAAGTGCAGGGGAGGACTGGTAAGTACTTCGGCAATTGCAATATAGCAAACCCAAGCTCACAAGCTGTAGATGCAGAGTTGGCCAAGAAGCTGTGGAACTTCAGCTTGCAGATAGTGTCTTCTTGATGTGCCGGTTTCAGATTAAAAGATTGTTCCGTGTCCGTACACGCTCTCGTTTCTGCTACGTCTACGTTTTGATTACTTAGACCAAGACGACAGAAGCGCACCACTTCCAAGTGTTGGTTGGTGTACCAGAGTGTGGCTGCGTCGTGCCATCGTGGAGCTTAAAAAGTCGCACCTAACTAGTGAAGATTAGATCATGAGAGTTGGTGTTTAGCTTCACTCTGAGAAATATATGAAAAGGTTTGCCTTATTTGTGGGGGTACGGCTATTGCCGGTTGTAATTATCAATTTCTCTTGGTATTATTTTTGGTCTAGAAGTCTTTAACCAACTGTCTCTACTTCTACTGCAACGTCGGCAACACCACTGGAAGTGCCGTAAGAAACAACGGCCCTCGTAGATCTCGCGTTCTTTCTCTGAAGAAAGGCAAATGACCAAGAAGCGCGTGAGCCACCATGGACAATAGCGTTTTGTAGGACAGCGGAACATCTAAGTTCAGTACCATTGTCGAGCACTTTCCCGGTACCTTCCATTCCCGAGTTGTCCTCTAACTTTCCTTAGTGCACTCATGTCGAGGCTCCAGTGAGTGCCCCTGACATGGACTTACACCTTGCTCCAGAACAATGGTGTAGGTGTAGTTATGGTGTCGATCTTTTTGGTGCGAGTGGCCGAGAAGGAAAAACAGTGTTAACTGCTATGGTTCTGTACAATGAAAAATAAAATGAAGGTGAAGCGGTGGAGAAGGGACAAGGGGAGAAGAAAGCTGGTGTTTATGCGTAGGAGGAGATGGATCATCGACGAGTGTGGTGTGCTATATATATGCTCCCGAACTGAACAAACCATCTAGGGAGCAGTAGAAAATCAAGGACTCTTAAATGTTCATATTGGCTGATGGTTGTTGCCAGCCTCTCGGTCTACTCACGACTACTATTATAGCTAGTAGAGGAGATTGTTGCTTGAGGAAACTAACAATAAATGTTGTTCATGCACAGTAATGGCATCTTCAATGTGATACCTCAACAAAAATGGATGTACCTCAAAGCACCCCTATATATCATTGCCTATGGTCAGTCTAAGCTTGCAAACATTCTGCACACAAAAAGGCCTACACTAAAATGAGCTGTCCCGGATTCTCAAGGTACGCCAATTCCTTGACACATAGTTGAATGACTGTGAGGGAGTCTGGGATTAAGGGGTCCTCGAGCCGTTGGCTTATCTTATGTGGACCAGCCCGGTGGGCCGCCTTGGGACATCTTCGGGAAGGCCGGACTACAGGATGACCCCATGCTTAGGGGGGAAGGTTCCAAAGACTTGGTGTGTCCTCCAAGTAAGAATTGGCGTATCTATGCCTGGATGGAAACCGGCCATGTGTAACCCTAGGGACCCCTGGTGTATATATAAACCAGGGGGCGTAGTTCGTAGAGGGACAAGTCAACTAATCTAGGGTTTATCTTTTTTGATCTCGAGGTAGATCAACTCTGTAACCATCTCATTCATCAATACAATCAAGAAGGACGTAGGGTTTTACCTTCTTACGAGGGCCCGGACCTAGGTAAACATAGTCTCCTTCGTCCTCTGTTACCATCGTTCCTAGATTCATAGTTCGAGACCTCCTACGCGATATCCGCCGGTTTCGACGCCGACATTGGTGCTTTCATTGAGAGTTCTGCTGTGAGATCACTTGTGGACTGATAGCTCGCCTAATCATCATCGAACAGGCCCGAAACGAGGACATCTTCGGCCCCGGATAGGTCTTCACGCTCGACAGCGTCGTGCTGCATGCTAACTCGATTGGCCACCTAGGCCGGATCAAAAATTTCTCCCATGGCCAGAAGATCAGCTTCGGGAACCTAGAGTTCACCGCCGATTCCCGTGGCGATCTGTTCCTTGCCGAACCCTCGATTTTCGTCCGACGGGCCTGGAGATCCCGAAGCTTCAACTTCGGGCCCACTATCTGGCTCGACCCTCAGATCTATCTTCACCGGAGGTCCGGCCTCGAGCCCGGACTCGATGATGGTACCTGAATATCAAGGTCGGCCTTCGGCAAACATGCCCATCCCGAAGACGCCTTGGAGCCCAACTCCAAGGGCCCTTAGGAAACCGATCTGGTCGTCCTCTCATGGCTGAACGAAGCTCTAGACCGGATCCAGTCGATGACAATCGAGGACATCTTACCTCGAGCCACATTTCGGTCGAACTAGAGGCCGGTTACGGGGAATTTTACGGCCCACTTGCCGCCCATTTGGACTATGCCTCCAAATAAGCAGAACACATGGATGAAGAGATCGGCGACCCTGCCCCCGTGACCACCGGGCCGTGGACAGCCACCTCGGCCTATGATGTTTATATGGTGGACACCCCTAACGACAGGGACAACCACACCCCCAGGAAGAACAGCGAAAAATCCGGCGAAGCATCAAAACGCCGAAAATAACGCAAGGGATCCAAGGACAACAAGGGAAGGGAAGTCGTTGCAGGCATCGGGGAAATGGACACCCTAGAGGACCTTGGCGCCCCTAAAGCCCCCACGGAGCCGTTGGAGGACCCGCAAGAAGCCAGTGATCTTAATGATTCCGAGGATGATAACTACCTCCCACACGCTGGGGAGGAAGAAAGCCTTGAAGCCGAAGACTTCACCGTCCCTGAAAACCCCGAGGACCAAGAACGATTTAGGAAACGGCTCATAGCCACTGCTCGAAGCTTAAAGGCAAAGCAGGAGCAGCTCAAAGCTGAACAAGACACCATCAACAATAGATGGACAAAAGTTCTGGTGGCCAAAGAAAGGTTTAACACTTAGTGAGCAGTTACCCTCGCGGGCGCATGCTGCCACAATTCGACAACGAGGCCCTTGAGACCGAATCTCCCAGGCGCACTCAGTATGACTAGCCGGACCGCCACCCCCCTCGAGGATGGGACAGGGTGCTTAAGACGTTGACGACTAGCCCACGTCACCCCGCAGGAGAGGAAAGGGGCCAGCATAGCCTGAAGATCGATACGATCTTCGGCAGGACCGGGACTACATGTCAGGTCACACCAGATCCATTTATAGATCTGTGGGATGCTCCCCCGCTAGACGGGATGGCTACCGATCGTGGCTCGACCGCAACCACATAAACCGGGAAGAATACCGGGCTCAACCAACAACCGACTTCCAGCGCGACGTAGCCCGAATCAGAGGCATCGCACAACCACTGTGTTTCATAGACGAGGTCATGCAGCACCAGTTCCCCGAAGGGTTAAATCCTTTAACATAGAATCATAGACAGAACGACGGACCCACTCGTATGGATTGAGGACTTCCCCCTTCACATCCATATGGCCAGAGGAGACGATCTCCATGCCATCAAATACCTACCACTCAAACTGAAGGGACCAGCTCGACACTGGCTAAACAGTCTTCCCAAGAACTCCATTGTGAGTTGGGAGGATCTCGAAGATGCCTTCAGTCTAACTTCCAAGGCACTTACGTCTGGCCCCCGGACTCTTCCGACCTAAGCAACATTATCCAGAAGATTGGCGAATCGGCCAGACAGTTCTGGAATCAGTTCTTGACTAAGAAGAACCGGATCATTGACTGTCCGGACGCCAAGGCGATAGCCTCATTCAGACACAACATCGAGGACGAATGGCTAGCTCGCCAACTTGGCCAGGATAAGCTGAGAACGATGTCTCCCCTCACTGTTGGAAATATGCCCTAGAGGCAATAATAAATTAGTTATTATCATATTTCCTTGTTCATGATAATTGTTTATTATCCATGCTATAATTGTATTGATCGGAGACTTAGATGCATGTGTGGATACATAGACAAAACCATGTCCCTAGTATGCCTCTAATAGACTAGCTCGTTGATCAAAGATGGTTAAGGTTTCCTAGCCATGGACATGAGATGTCATTTGATAACGGGATCACATCATTGGGAGAATGGTGTGATGGACAAGACCCAAACTACAAACGTAGCATATGATCGTGTCAGATTAATGCTACTATTTTTCTACATGTCAAGTATCTGTTCCTATGACCATGAGATCATGCAACTCACTGACACCAGAGGAGTGCCTCTCGGTCTACTCACGACTTCTATTATAGCTAGTAGAGGAGATTGTTGCTTGAGGAAACTAACAATAAATGTTGTTCATGCACAGTAATGGCATCTTCAATGTGATACCTCAACAAAAATGGATGTACCTCAAAGCACCCCTATATATCATTGCCTATGGTCAGTCTAAGCTTGCAAACATTCTGCACACAAAAAGGCCTACACTAAAATGAGCTGTCCCGGATTCTCAAGGTACGCCAATTCCTTGACACATAGTTGAATGACTGTGAGGGAGTCTGGGATTAAGGGGTCCTCGAGCCGTTGGCTTATCTTATGTGGACCAGCCCGGTGGGCCGCCTTGGGACATCTTCGGGAAGGCCGGACTACAGGATGACCCCATGCTTAGGGGGGAAGGTTCCAAAGACTTGGTGTGTCCTCCAAGTAAGAATTGGCATATCTATGCCTGGATGGAAACCGACCATGTGTAACCCTAGGGACCCCTGGTGTATATATAAACCAGGGGGCATAGTTCGTAGAGGGACAAGTCAACTAATCTAGGGTTTATCTTTTTTGATCTCGAGGTAGATCAACTCTGTAACCATCTCATTCATCAATACAATCAAGAAGGACGTAGGGTTTTACCTTCTTACGAGGGCCCGGACCTAGGTAAACATAGTCTCCTTCGTCCTCTGTTACCATCGTTCCTAGATTCATAGTTCGAGACCTCCTACGCGATATCCGCCGGTTTCGACGCCGACATTGGTGCTTTCATTGAGAGTTCTGCTGTGAGATCACTTGTGGACTGATAGCTCGCCTAATCATCATCGAACAGGCCCGAAACGAGGACATCTTCGGCCCCGGATAGGTCTTCACGCTCGACAGCGTCGTGCTGCATGCTAACTCGATTGGCCACCTAGGCCGGATCAAAAATTTCTCCCATGGCCAGAAGATCAGCTTCGGGAACCTAGAGTTCACCGCCGATTCCCGTGGCGATCTGTTCCTTGCCGAACCCTCGATTTTCGTCCGACGGGCCTGGAGATCCCGAAGCTTCAACTTCGGGCCCACTATCTGGCTCGACCCTCAGATCTATCTTCACCGGAGGTCCGGCCTCGAGCCCGGACTCGATGATGGTACCTGAATATCAAGGTCGGCCTTTGGCAAACATGCCCATCCCGAAGACGCCTTGGAGCCCAACTCCAAGGGCCCTTAGGAAACCGATCTGGTCGTCCTCTCATGGCTGAACGAAGCTCTAGACCGGATCCAGTCGATGGCAATCGAGGACATCTTACCTCGAGCCACATTTCGGTCGAACTAGAGGCCGGTTACGGGGAATTTTATGGCCCACTTGCCGCCCATTTGGACTATGCCTCCAAATAAGCAGAACACATGGATGAAGAGATCGGCGACCCTGCCCCCGTGACCACCGGGCCGTGGACAGCCACCTCGGCCTATGATGTTTATATGGTGGACACCCCTAACGACAGGAACAACCACACCCCCAGGAAGAACAGCGAAAAATCCGGCAAAGCATCAAAACGCCGAAAATAACGCAAGGGATCCAAGGACAACAAGGGAAGGGAAGTCATTGCAGGCATCGGGGAAATGGACACCCTAGAGGACCTTGGCACCCCTAAAGCCCCCACGGAGCCGTTGGAGGACCCGCAAGAAGCCAATGATCTTAATGATTCCGAGGATGATAACTACCTCCCACACGCTGGGGAGGAAGAAAGCCTTGAAGCCGAAGACTTCACCGTCCCTGAAAACCCCGAGGACCAAGAACGATTTAGGAAACGGCTCATAGCCACTGCTCGAAGCTTAAAGGCAAAGCAGGAGCAGCTCAAAGCTGAACAAGACACCATCAACAATAGATGGACAAAAGTTCTGGCGGCCAAAGAAAGGTTTAACACTTAGTGAGCAGTTACCCTCGCGGGCGCATGCTGCCACAATTCGACAACGAGGCCCTTGAGACCGAATCTCCCAGGCGCACTCAGTATGACTAGCCGGACCGCCACCCCCCTCGAGGATGGGACAGGGTGCTTAAGACGTTGACGACTAGCCCACGTCACCCCGCAGGAGAGGAAAGGGGCCAGCATAGCCTGAAGATCGATACGATCTTCGGCAGGACCGGGACTACATGTCAGGTCACACCAGATCCATTTATAGATCTGTGGGATGCTCCCCCTCTAGACGGGATGGCTACCGATCGTGGCTCGACCGCAACCACATAAACCGGGAAGAATACCGGGCTCAACCAACAACCGACTTCCAGCGCGACGTAGCCCGAATCAGAGGCATCGCATAACCACTGTGTTTCATAGACGAGGTCATGCAGCACCAGTTCCCCGAAGGGTTAAATCCTTTAACATAGAATCATAGACAGAACGACGGACCCACTCGTATGGATTGAGGACTTCCCCCTTCACATCCATATGGCCAGAGGAGACGATCTCCATGCCATCAAATACCTACCACTCAAACTGAAGGGACCAGCTCGACACTGGCTAAACAGTCTTCCCAAGAACTCCATTGTGAGTTGGGAGGATCTCGAAGATGCCTTCAGTCTAACTTCCAAGGCACTTACGTCTGGCCCCCGGACTCTTCCGACCTAAGCAACATTATCCAGAAGATTGGCGAATCGGCCAGACAGTTCTGGAATCGGTTCTTGACTAAGAAGAACCGGATCATTGACTGTTCGGACGCCAAGGCGATAGCCTCATTCAGACACAACATCGAGGACGAATGGCTAGCTCGCCAACTTGGCCAGGATAAGCTGAGAACGATGTCTCCCCTCACTGTTGGAAATATGCCCTAGAGGCAATAATAAATTAGTTATTATCATATTTCCTTGTTCATGATAATTGTTTATTATCCATGCTATAGTTGTATTGATTGGAGACTTAGATGCATGTGTGGATACATAGACAAAACCATGTCCCTAGTATGCCTCTAATAGACTAGCTCGTTGATCAAAGATGGTTAAGGTTTCCTAGCCATGGACATGAGATGTCATTTGATAACGGGATCACATCATTGGGAGAATGGTGTGATGGACAAGACCCAAACTACAAACGTAGCATATGATCGTGTCAGATTAATGCTACTATTTTTCTACATGTCAAGTATCTGTTCCTATGACCATGAGATCATGCAACTCACTGACACCAGAGGAGTGCCTTGTGTGTATCAAACGTCACAACATAACTGGATGACTATAAAGGTACTCTACAGGTATCTCCGAGGGTGTCTGTTGGGTTGGCATGGATCAAGACTGGGATTGTTACTCCGTGTGACAGAGAGGTATCTCAGGGCCCACTCGGTAATACAACATCACAACAGGCCTTGCAAGCAATGTGACTAAGTGTTAGTCACGGGATCTTGAATTACGGAACGAGTAAAGAGACTTGCCGGTAATGAGGTTGTACTAGGTATGGAGATACCGACGATCGAATCTCGGGCAAGTAACATACCGAAGAACAAAGGGAACATCATACGGGATTAACTGAATCCTTGACACAGAGGTTTGACCGATAAAGATCTTCATAGAATATGTAGGAACCAATATGGGCATCCAGGTCCCGCTATTGGTTATTGACCGTAGAGGTGTCTTGGTCATGTTTACATAGTTCTCGAACCCGCAGGGTCTGCACACTTAAGGTTTGGTGATGTTTCAGTAGTATAGAGTTATGTATGGTGGTGGCCGAAGGTTGTTCGGAGTCCCGGATGAGATCCTGGACGTCACTAGGATCTCCGGAATGGTCCGTAGGTAAATATTCATATATAGGAAGTCCTATTTTGGTCGTCGGAAAAGTTTCGGGCTAATCGGTAGTGTACCGGGAGTGCCGGGAGTGTACCGGGAGACCGTCGGGAAGGGTATTTCGACCCAAGAGGCTACATGGGATGTGGGAGAGTGAATACCACCCCTTATTGGGCTGGTGGAAGTCCCACACAAGGCCCATGCGGATGGGAGAGAAAACCCAAAGAGATAAGGTGAAAAAAAGGCAAAATAGGGAGGAATCGTAGTCCTACTAGGATTGGAGGAGGATTCCTCCTCTCCCACTTGGTTCGGCCGAACCAAGGGCTGGCCCCTTGAGGGCCAAGACTCCTCCTCTCTTCCTCCTATATATACTGGAGGTTTTAGGGTTTTTGGCACCAGAATTTTCAGCCACGTGCTCCCCGTTCCTCCAGTGCATAGTTTCTCCTCTAGATCGGATTTCTGCAGTGCTTAGGCGAAGCCCTGCCGGAATAGCTCCACCACCATCGCCGGAGCGCCATCACGCTGCTGGAGAACTCTTCTTCCTCTCCGCTCCCTCTTGCTGGATCATGACGGCGGAGATCGTCATCAAGCCGTACGTGTGTTGAACACGGAGATGCCGTCCGTTCGGCGCTAGATCGGAAGGACCGTGATCAAGATCGCAAGACGGATCGTGATGAGATTGCGGGAGGATCGTGATGAGTTCGCGGGACGGATCGTGATTGGATCGTGGGACAGATCATGATGAGATTGCGGGACGCTCGGCGATTTGGATCGCGAAGACGTTCGACTACACCAACCGCATTTCTTAACGCTTCCCGCTTAGCGATCTACAAGGGTATGTAGATCCACTCTCCCTCTCGTAGATGCTCATCACCATGGATAGGTCTTGCGTGAACGTAGGAATTTTTTTGTTTCCCATGTGATGTTCCCCAACACTCACCTCCTTATGACCCACTTTTGCGCGGGCGAAGACAATGGGCTAGCTCGCCGAAGCCACAATCACGAACACCCCGGCACCTCTGAAGTGTGGGATGGTAACGGAAAGCCAAGGCGGAACAAAAATAAACGCCGCCATAGCAATGGCGACTCGGAAGACACGGCCATAAACGCCGGTTTCCGTAACTCAAAACCCGGACACCGAAAGAAGCCCTCTAAAGGGAATAGGGATGTACCTACCACTTGGGAAAAATTATGGATAGGCCCTGCCAGATGCACGACACACAAGACAAGCCGGCCACCCACACCAACAAAAACTGTTGGGTGTTCAAACAAGCTGACAACTCGCAGCCAAGGAACAGAGCAAGAGCCCATGTAGCGAGGACGATGAAGAACCTCGCGGGCCGAACAATGGTGGGCATAAGCAATTCCCTCCCGAGGTCAAAACTATGAACATGATATATGTCACACATATACCCAAAAAGGAGAGGAAACGCGTGATACGTCTCCAACGTATCTACTTTTGCTCACTCTTTTGCCCTCGTTTTGGACTCTAATTTACATGATTTGAATGAAACTAATACGGACTAACGCTGTTTTTAGCAGAATTACCATGGTGTTATTTTTGTGCAGAAATAAAAGTTCTCGAAATGGAACGAAACTTTTTGGAGAATTATTTCAAAATATATAAGAATTATTGGAGCCAAAATCTACCCAAGAGGGGGGCCAAGGTGGCCATCACCCACCAGGGCGCGCCAGGCCCCCTAGGCATGCCCTGGTGGGTTGTGCCCACCTCGTGGCCCCACTGATCCTAATTCCGCCACTGCAAATTCCTATTTCGAGAGAAAAAAATCAGAGAGAAAGTTTTATCACGTTTTACGATACGGAGCCACCGTCACCTCCTGTTCTTCATCGGGAGGCCAGATCTGGAGCCCATTTGGGGCTTCAGAGAGGAGAATCTTCGGTCTTCATCATCACCAACCCTTCTCCATCGCCAATTCCATGATGCTCCCCACCGGGAGTGAGTAATTTCTTCGTAGGCCTGGTGGTCGCTGAGGGGTTGGATGGGATTCATCATGTAATTGAGTTAGTTTTGTTAGGGCTTGATCCCTAGTATCCACTATGTTCTGAGATTAATGTTGCTATGACTTTGCTATGCTTAATGCTTGTCACTAGGGCCTGAGTGCCATGATTTCAGATATGAACCGTTTATGTTATCATCTTTATATCCATGTTCTTGATCCGATCTTTCCTAGTCATATGCACCTATTGCGTGTTATGATTCGTCAACCCCATAGTGACAATATTTGGGATACTTCACGGTGATGACCGTAGTTATAGGAGTTCATGTATTCACCATGTGTTAATACTTTGTTCCGGTTCTCTATTAAAAGGAGGCCTTAATATCCCTTAGTTTCCTTATGGACCCCGCTGCCACAGGAGGGTAGGACAAAAGATGTCATGCAAGTTCTTTTCCATAAGCACGCATGACTATTTACGGAATACATGCCTTACATTGACGAACTGGAGCTAGTTCTGTGTCGCCCTAGGTTATGACTGTTATATGATGATATCATCCAACGAGTTCACCGATCCAGTGCCTACGAGTTTTCCACTTATTGTTCTTGCTAAGTTACTATTGCTGTTTCTACTGTTCCAACTGCTACAAAACTATTGCTACTATTGTTACCTCTACTGTTACTGTTGCTACTGCTATCAAAACTATCATACTACCGTGCTACTGATCACTCTGCTGCAGATATTTAATCTCCAGGTGTGGTTGAATTGACAACTTAGCTGCTAATACTCACAAATATTCTTTGGCTCCCCTTGTGTTGAATACTCTACCCTCGAAAACGGTTTTGATCCCCTATACTTGTGGGTTATAAACACACACTTCGGGAGGTCTACGCCGTAGAGCCCATAACACCGAAGTTTAAGCCGTGGTCGGCTTGCCCGATCACCTTCGATTGTAGGGATCACCCGACCAACATCCGTCATGGAGGCTTGGCCGCCCTCGTCTTGGACCCCATCATCGATGGGTACCACCTCACTAGAGTCCTCATGGACGGAGGAAGCATCCTTAATATGATTTACTCAGACACAGTAAAAAAGATGGGTGTCGACCCATCAAGAAGTAAACCTAGCAGCACCACTTTCAAGGGAGTCATGCCCGGTGTCAAAGCACGCTGCTCGGGTACTGTGACACTGCAAGTAGTGTTCGGCTCGCCCAATAACTTTCGTAGCGAAGACTTGATCTTCGATATAGTGCCTTTCCGCAGTGGCTATCTTGCACTGCTCGGCCGTACAACGTTCGCTCGCTTTAACGCCGTTGCCCACTATGCATACCTGAAGCTCAAGATACCTGGGCCAAAGGGGGTCATCATCGTCAATGGCAATACAGAATGCTCACTCCGGACTAAGGAACACACAGCGGCTCTAGCGGCCGAATTCTAGTCTGGCATCGAGGCACCAAGACCCCAACCAGGCGACAAGCTGCGACAGGCGAGCAAGCGGTTCCGAGCATGACCCGATCTCCTGGAGCAATCTCCTGTTCATCACAAATAGGGACGCGCCCCCCATAGCACGACCCCGCTACCCATCAGGTACGTACCAAGAAAGCACAATTTCGCACTTAAAATACCAAGGGCAGCTGCGGGAGGACACCTCATCACGACGGAGTGGTCGGTTCGACCGAATTACTCTCAACATAGCAGGCGTCAAACTCATGCATGTCTTGGAGATTTAAACATGTACCTCTCTCAAAGGTCCGTTCATCAATTATAACCACCTTTAAAGGAGCATACTACTCTTCAAGTGCAAAGGAATGGAGGCGCATAGGGATACGCCAAGGACATCAAGCCGCCGATCAAGAGCCCTGATCGAACCTCCCCTTTATAAACATTTGTTTCTAAAAATACCTGTAACAGTTATGCCCGCAGTATGAATTGTAAAAATTCATAATAGATAAAGATCAACTATTACAGTTTGGTTATGGCATTCTATAAAGTGTTTTCCAGCTCCCCACCTCCGGAAGCAAAACTGTTCGGTACATATTTGATGCAACCAGCTAATAGACTGGGGGGCTTAGCTATAAAGCTCGTCCCAAGCATCATCCCGACATTGTCCTTTATATGTCCGGCGTGTCGAATTTCTGCATTATATGCATCGGTTCCGAATTATGTCATAGGTCAAAGGTTGGGTTACCCGGCTTCGATGCTTACACTCTTACGTTCCGCCCGTTCAGCTAAAAGGGTAAAGGAAGAACCACTACAATTGTATTTCCAGCTCACCTAGTCAAGTACCTCAGTGGAGAAAGCCGAAAATCGGCCGTCATAATAAGCGCGAACCGGTCTGCATTCCATGCAAAAGTGTCAAACTAAAAATTGTTAGAGATTATTCCGTGTCATACGAGGGGTTTGCATTCTCGCAAGCCACGTGGTAATGGTTTTTACCTCGGTTCACCCGAATACCACACAACACTGGGGGCTAGTAACTAGCCCCCACAATCAAGCTCCACCGACTAAGTGAAAGCATTAAAGCCGCATAGTCTGATTGCCTCATTCCCATCTATCACACCATCGTCTCTGGGTTTCGATAATTCGGCTAAGGATAATACTGCGGCTGATGGAACACCTCTTGTAATAATTACATGGGGGCTAAAGCCGACGACTGGGAACTTTCATTTCCAAAAAGAGCCACATAGGAGCTAAAATAATCAAAACACCAAAGCATGATAAACCATGCATACACATTATCTAATAAAATATTCATCGGACATACAATAACATGTTCACTCAAAAATTACATCCTTAGGGAACTGGGTCTCTACCGACCGAGCACCCTCCGTTGCAGTGGCAAAATACAGTTCGGGGAACCTATGCTCCTTCCCGGGCGGCGGGGGCGTTGTAGTCATCTCGAGCGGCTTCATCCCTGGCCAGTGCATCATAGTCCTCGCAAAGGCCATTCGCGCTCCCTCAATACATACAGAGCGCTTCAGGACTTCAATGCAGGAGGAGGCATCGCAAAGCTTCTGCACCAGACCGAAATAACTGCCCGGTAGTGGTTCTGAAGGCCACAACCGAATGCATAGGTCCTTGAAGGTCGGCTACGCCATCCGATGAAGCTCCATCAACTGCTTCATCTGATAACTGAGAACGGGACTGGGCTCAGGTGTCTAAAATTGTGCCCAGAACAGCCTCTATTACACATCCCCTTGCCTAGCCGCAAAGTGCTTGGCCGCATACACCGCACTCTTCGAAAGATCCACAAAGGCGCCTAAGGAACGCCATAACCGTGTAAGATGAGCAAACCTGTTACCATCAAACACACATTGTAGTAAGTACGTCTTACCGTCCGCGATCATCCTAACTTGGCGGAGTTCTTCCTCAAAGGACCGCCTATCTACACGCTCCGATTTAAGATCGGTGGACAACGTGGATAGCTCGGTCGCCTCGTCCTTAGTCTTCTGCTCAAGAGCCTCACACTTAGTGCTAGCATCTTGGAGATCTTGCCACACCTCGACTACTCGAGCTTCGTGTTTTTCACTGACAACCTTCAGGGAGCTCAGTTCGGCCGCCGCCTGGTCGGCAGCCATCTTATGATCGGCAACCTCTCGCTTGGCCTTCTCCAGCTTAGCTTTTAGGTTCCCGAACTTGGAAGAAATGGTTGCAAATACAATGGAAGACCAAAATTCAGGATGTCAAAACTCAAGTACCTCAATCAATGAGGATTAGACAGGGTCTTCGAGATAAAATTCCAACTCACCTTGCATTTTGTCAAACCGCTTGTTCAGATGGTCAAGCTCCTTGTCGGAGCTCTTGAGCTTCCGGTTGAGCTCAGCCAGCTCCACGTCATGAACATCCGCTGCCGATGACGAGGCCTACAAAGCAAAAATTCTGTGAGACACACATCAGAACTGTTGGTCCTAGACCCTCCTTTTCCAAATCATCTCCGAAAACAGTCAAACATATCGATTATACTCAAAACGCGAGGTCCTCTGATCCCCGAGTAAGTTTCTTAAACTCACCCAGGGCTCGGGGGATACTATACCTATCCGGAATATATACCTCACGAACAAATTCCGCTTAGAGAGAGGAGCATTACATGGCTTACCTTACAACCCGTTAAGAGACCACCGAAGGCCTCCTTCGGTCCACTATCAACGGACTGAATGCCTTTTAGAACCGCACCCATAAAGATGCGGTGGCCTTCGACAATGACGGAGCTACACAAGGCTTCCTCCATCGCGGTTGGACACTCGGTTGTGGCCTGCCTCATCGCGGGCGGCACCGGTGGCGGCACCAGAACTCCTCCTTCTTGAAAAGCAAGAGTCGCCAATATCGAAGACTTGGCAGTCTCTTGAGCCATCTTTGGAAGGAGCTCTGATGACTCGCGGCCTCCCTCTTTGTCTACCAGAAGGGGCTCGGCCTCCTGGTCTCCAGCCACCGAGGTCTGGGCCTAGGTCATAACCTCCTCACCCTCAGTATTCGGCCGAGGAGGGCCCCGCTGGGTTATCGCCTCCATAGCCTCTCTAGCGGCCTGGGGAAGGGAAGTGCGGGACATGGTTCCGCTTTCCGCTAGCTCGGCTGGAGGGGGATCTCCCTCTGAGTCATGTTCGGTCGGAGGATCACGGGTCGGGCTGCAACATGGGAGGCATTAGTCCGGCCAACAACAGAAATATTGCATAAGCAATGTATTCAGAATCAGTTCCTCTGGGCCACGGGCTTGGCCCTGGGGACCCTCCGTGGGACCCTTTTGAACGCCTCGGATTACCCGTCGGAATTTGAGATGACATCGAGCAAGGTCACCTTGACCCTGCAGGGCCCCTTCGGAGAAGGGGGAGCTGAGTCCTCCTCGACATCCATGGATTTCGCCCTTTTCCTTGGCTGGGGGGAATCGATTTCCCCCTTCCTCCATCCGCTCCTCCTCATGAGCGAAGGAGGCCTGGGTCTCCCATGACTTAGCGTCCTGGGGGCCTCTTGGGCAGAGATCAACTCGAGTCTCCTTGTTCTTGCCTTTCTTGTGCTTGTCCTTCTTCTTTGGCGCCGAATACGACGCCTCGACCAGCATCACCGTCAAGAGGGTCGACCTAGGGGCTTCGGGCAGCGAGGCAGGTATGTTGATCCGCATGGCTTTAGCTAGCCAGCCCTAGGGAAACTAGGAAAGGAGAGGTTAGAGTCCTTGATAAAAGACCGAACCTAAAGATAAAAGATTGAATATTGAAGCTGTACCTTAAGCGGAGGGTGTTTGGCGTCCAGGCCGGTGTCTTCCTCTTTGGCCAGTCACTGCTCCTAAGGCTTGAACAACGCCTTCCATAGCTTCTCCCGAGTAGTGCGGTAGAGCTTGCACATGGTAGGATGATCGTCGGACTTATAGGCCCACATCGGTGTGGCCCGGAGCTGGCAGGGGAGGAGGCGGCGATGAAGCATGACCTGAACCACATTGCTCAGGCTGATGTTTGCTTCGAGCATCTTTCCGATGCATTCTTGCAGCACCTTTACATGAGTGGCCGACCCTGAGTCCATCTCTTTCTTGATCTATGAGGTCAGCCTCGCGGGAGGTCTAGATCTGAATTTGGAGGGGCGCCCAATCTACAACACGTGGTTTGGTAATATAGAACAATTCCTTTCGCCAGGTCTTGATGGTGTCGATGAAAGTGCCATCCAGCCATCGGACCCGAGGGAGCTTGCTTATCACCGCTCCCCCACAGTCCATGTGCTGGCTACTTATGGTCTTCGTCTTGACGTTGAAAACCTTCAGCCATAAGCCGTAGACCTGCAGAAAGGCCTCGCAAATGATAATGAAGGACGATATGTGCATGATGGAGTTTGGGGGAAGGTCGTGGAAGTCCAACCCATAGAAGAACATCAGGCCCCTTACAAAGGGGTACAGCAGGAAGCTCAGTCCCCAGATGAAATGGGGAATGAACACCACCTGCTCCCCGGGCTGTGGCGTAGGGATTGCTACTTCTTGAGCTTGCGTTGGTTTTTGCTTGAAGAGGAAAGGGTGATGCAGAAAAGTAGATAAGTATTTCCCTCAGTTGTTGATAACCAAGGTATCAATCTAGTAGGAGATACAAGCAAGTCCCCAATATTTGCACCTACACAAACAATCAAACACTTGCACCCAACGCTATAAAGGGGTTGTCAATCCTTTCACGGTTACTTGCAAGGATGAGATCTGACAGAGATAAATATAAAAGATTACTAAAACGAAAAGTAAAAAAGATTGAACCAAAGTATTTTTGGAATTTTTGGTTTATAGATCTGAAAATATAATATGGAAAATAGACCCGGGGGCCATAGGTTTCACTAGAGGCTTCTCTCTTGAAGGAAAATAATACGGTGGGTGAAAAAATTACTGTCGAGGAATTGATAGAAAAGCGCATAGTTATGACGATATCCAAGGCAATGATTATGCATATAAGCATCATGTCTGTGTCAAGTAGACCGACACGATTCTACATCTACTACTATTACTCCACACATCGACCAACTCCTTCCTGCATCTAGAGTATTGAGTTCATGAAGAACAGAGTAGCGCATTAGGTAAGATGACATGATGTAGAGGGATAAACTCAAGCAATATGATGAAAACCCCATCTTTTTATCCTTGATGGCAACAATACAAATACGTGCCTCTCTACCCCTACTTTGTCACTAGGTGAGGACACCGCAAGATTGAACCCAAAACTAAGCACTTCTCCCATTGCAAGAATTACCAATCTAGTTGGCCAAACCAAACGAATATCTCGAAGAGACTTGCAAAGATATGAAATCATGCATATAAGAGTTCAGAGAAGATTCAAATAATACTCATAGATAATCTGATCATAAACCCACAATTCATCGGATCTCGACAAACACACCCGAAAAGAGTACTACATCAGATAGATCTCCATGAAGATCATGGAGAACATGGTATTGAAGAACATAGAGAGAGAAGAAGCCATCTAGATACTATCTATGGACCCGAAGGTCTAAGGTGAACTACTCACGCGTCATTGGAGGGGCAATGGAGTTGATGTAGATGCCCTCCGTGATCGAATCCCCCTCCGGTAGATTACCAAAAAAGGCTCCAAGATGGGATCTCACGAGAATAGAGGCTTCCGACGGCGGAAAAGTATTATCGTGGCTCTTTTTGGTATTGGGGGAATATTTTGGAATTTATAGGCAGAAGATTAGGGTTGGATGGCCTGCTGGGGGGCTACAAGCCAGGGGTGCGCCCCACTAGGGGTGCGCCCAGGTGGCTTGTCGCCTCCTGGCAGGTCTCCTAGCCTTCTCTTCAAGTCTGGTAGGTTTCTTCTGGTCCAAGAAAAATCATTGCGAATATTTTATTCTGTTTGGACTTCGTTTAATAATCCTTATCTACAATATTAAAAAGCAAGGAAAAACAGAAACTGGCACTAGCCACTAGGTTAATAGGTTACTCCCAAAAATAATATAAAATGGCATATTAATGCATATAAAACATCCAAAACAGATAATATAATAGCATGGAACAATCAAAAATTATAGATACGTTGGAGGCGTATCAAGCATCCCCAAGCTTAATTCCTGCTCGTCCTCGAGTACGTAAATGATAAAAACAGAATTTTTGATGTGGAATGCTACCTAACATATTTATCCATGTAATATTCTTTATTGTGGCATGAATGTTCAGATCCGTAAGATTCAAAACAAAAGCTTATTATTGACATAATAACAATAATACTTCAAGCATAATAAGAAGGCAATTGTGTCCTTTCAAAATAACATGGTCTAAGAAAGTTATCCCTGCAAAATCATATGGTCTGGCTATGCTCCATCTTCCCCACACAAAGTATTTAAATCATGCACAACCCCGATGACAAGTCAAGCAATTGTTTCACACCATTGATGTTCTCAAACCTTTTCAACTTTCATGCAATACATGAGCATGAGCCATGGATATAGCACTATAGGTGGAATAGAATATGGTGGAGGTTGTGATGAAAAGGAGAAGATAGTCTCACATCAACTAGGCGTATCAACGGGCTATGGAGATGCTCATCAGTAGATATCAATGTGAGTGAGTAGGGATTGCCATGTAATAGATGCACTAGAGCTATAAGTGTATGAAAGCTCAAAAAGAAACTAAGTGGGTGTGCACAATGAAATATTCCACTAGTTATATGAAAGTGACAAAATATGAGACTATCTATCATGAAGATCATGATGCTACTTTGAATCACAAGTGTGGAAAAAGATAGTAGCATTGTCCCTTCTCTCTTTTCTCTCATTTTCTTTATTTTGGTGGGCATCTTTGGCCTTTTTTTATTTGGGCTTCATTAGCCTCTTTATTTATTTGTAAAGTCCGGAGACTCATCCCAACTTGTGAGGGAATCATAGCTTCCATCATCCTTTTCTCTCATGGGACAATGCTCTAACAATGATGATCATCACACTTTATTTACTTACAAGTCATGAATTACAACTCGATACCTAGAAAAAATATTACTCTATATGAATGCTTCCGGTGGTGTAATGGGATGTGCAACGATCTTGCCTAGCAAATGACATCAAAAAATGGACTAGCCATGAAAACATCATGCTAGCTATCTTACGATCATGCAAAGCAATATGAAAATGATGGTGCGTGTCACAATAAACGGAACGGTGGAAGTTGCATAGCAGTATATCTCGGAATGACTATGGAAATGCCATAATAGGTAGGTATGTGGCTGTTATGAAGAAGGGTATATGGTGTGTTTAATGCACTGGCGAAAGGTGGATGGGTGAGAGTGTGTATAATCCATGGACTCACATTAGTCATAAAGAACTCACATACTTATTGCGAAAGTCTATTAGTTATCGAAGCAAGGTATTAGACGCATGCTCCTAGGGGAGAGGTTGGTAGGATTTAACCATCGCGCGCTCCTGACCCTCACACAAAGGATGACAATAAATAAACAAATCATGCTCTGACTTCGTTACATAACGGTTCACCATACATGCATGCTACAGGAATCACAAACTTTAACACAATAATTTCTACCAATCCACAATTACTCACTAGCATGACTCTAATATCAGCATCTTTATATCTCAAAACTATATGCAAGGAATCAAACTTCTGATAGTATTCAATGGACTTTATATGAAAGTTCTTATTATATCCCTCTTGTATGCCCATTATATTAGGAATAAATTCATAACCTAAACCAATTACCATGCTGTTTAAAGACTCTCAAAATAATATAAGTGAGGTACGAGAGTTCAATTATTTCTATAAAATAAAACACCACCGTGCTCTAAAAAGGTATAAGTGAAGCACTAGAGCAACATTGCCTAGCTCAAAAGATATAAGTGAAGCACATAGAGTATTCTAATAAATTCACGATTAATGTGTGTCCCCCTCAAAACATGTGTGCATCTAGGGTGATTGTGGTAAACTAAAAGGCAAAGACTCATATCATACAAGACGCTCCAAGAAAAACACATATCATGTGGTGAATAAAAATATAGCCTCAAGTAAATTCAGCAATGGATTGAAGACGAAAGAGGGGATGCTAGAATATTGCTTTGGGGTGCCTTGGGAATCCCCAAGGTTAGGCTCTTGCAAATCCTTATTCCATAGTCCATCAAATCTTTACCCAAAACTTGAAAACTTCACAACACAAAACTCAACAGAAAACTCGTGAGATCAGTTAATATAAGAAAAATAAATCACCACTTTAGGTACTGTTGTGAACTCATTATTTATTTATATTCGTGTAATATCTACTGTATTCCAACTTCTCCATGGTTCATGGACCCCGATACAACCCATAGATACATCAAAATAAGCAAACAACACAAAGGAAACAGAATCTGTCAAAAACAGAACAGTCTGTAGCAATCTGTAAACTTCGAATAATTATGAACTCCAAAATTTCTGAAAAATTAGGGAAGTCTGTGAAATCTGTATATCCATCTTGTGTAGAAATTTCAGTCTCATTTGCCTCTCTGGTAAATTTATAAAATTCCTAGACTGAGCGCAAAAGTTTCTGTTTTCAGCAAAATCAAATCAACAATCACCGTAGACCATCCCAAAGGTCTTACTTGGCTCAAACACTAATTAAAACAATAAAACACAATTACTACATAGGTAATAATGTGTACATCACACAAAAACAGAATTAAAAACATAAAATAAAATTGGGTTGCCTCCCAACAAGCGTTATTGTTTAACGCCCCTAGCTAGGCATAACGCAATAGATTTAGGTATTGTCGTCTTTGGTATGCAATCCATAAGTAGCTATCATAATATATTCATAAGGTAATTTAATTTTATTTCTAGGAAAGTGGTCCATGCCTTTCCTCAATGGAAATTGGAATCTAATAATTCCTCCTTTCATATCAATAATTGCACCGATTGTTCTAAGGAAAGGTCTACCAAGAATAATAGGACATGTAGGATTGCAATCTATATCAAGAAAAATGAAATCTACAGGCACATAATTCCTATTTGAAACAATAAGAACATCATTAATCCTTCCCATAGGTTTTTCAATGGTGGAATCCGCTAGATGCAAATTTAAAGAGCACTCATCAAATTCATGGAAACCTAGTGCATCACATAAAGTTTTCGGAATCGTGGAAATGCTAGCAACCAAATCACACAAATCATGACACTCATAATCTTTAATTTTAATCTTAATAGTAGGTTCCCACTCATCATAAATCTTTCTAGGTATAGAAACTTCCAACTCAAGTTTTTCTTCAAAAGATTTCATCATAGCATCCACGACATGTTTAGTAAAACCTTTATTTTGATTATAAGCATGCAGAGAATTCAACATGGATTGCAACAAGGAAATACAATCAATCAAAGAACAAATATCATAATTAAAGTCCTTGAAATCCAAAATAGCGGGTTCATTGCTATTTAAAGTTTTGACCTCTTCAATCCCACTTTTATCAATCTTAGCATTAAGATCTATAAACTTCGAATCATTGGGACGCCTTTTAACTAAAGTTGACTTATATCGAGTCACATCTTTATCAAGATTTGTAATAGAAAACAAAGATTCAATAGGATTCACATGAATCACTTTAATATCTTCATCATTATTATCACGAGAACACACTTTTCAAGCCATTCACGCTTTGCATGCATTCTAGCGGTTCTTTCCTTACACTCATCAATAGAAGTTCTCATAGATTTTAAAGACTCATTAATATCATGCTTGGATGGAGTAGATCTAATTTTCAAAGAATCCATCTCAAGTGAAATTCTATCAATGTTCCTAACCAAATCATCAATCTTGAGCAATTTTTCTTCAATCGAAGCATTGAAAACCTTTTGCGAACTAATAAATTGTTTAATATTATTCTCAAGATCATAGGGCATCTTATTATAATTTCCGTAAGGATTGTTGTACAAATTACCATAATTATTAGAGGAATTACTAGGAAACGACCTAGGGTTGAAATTACCTCTATACGCGTTATTACCAAAACTATTCCTACCAACAAAATTCACATCCATAGATTCATTATTATTTCCAATAAAAGAAGACAAAGGCATATCATTAGGATCAATAGGTTCACTCTTACTAGCAAACAATTTCATTAGTTCATCTATCTTTTCACTCAAAGTATTTATTTGTTCAATAGCATGCACCTTTTTACTAGTAGGGGTACTTTCAGTATGATCATCCATAAACTCAAACCATGTGCGCGGCAATTTCTAATCATTAATTTCATCCTCTCCCAAGATTGTGCAACATGCTCATGATCAAGTTGCTTAAATTCATTATATCGTTCCTAAGGGAGATAATCTTAGCGCGCGGAAAGTACTTGGAAATAAAAGCATCTTTACACTTATTCCATGAATGAATTCTATTTTTAGGCAAAGATGAAAACCAAATTTTAGCATGATCACGTAATGAGAACGTGAATAGCTTCAATTTAACAATATCATTATCCACATCTTTCTTGTCTTGCATATGGCACAACTCAAGGAAAGTATTTAGATGGGATGCGTCATCTTCACTAGGAAGACCAGAATTTTTTTCTTTCATAACAAGATTAAGCAAAGCGGCACTAATTTCATAAGATTCTGCACTAGTGACGGGAGCAATCGTAGTACTAATAAAATCATGATTATTAGTATTGGAGAAGTCACACAACTTGGTATTCTCTTGTGTCATCGTGACAAAGGAAGCAATCTAGCACACAATCAAACAAAAAGCAAACGAAAAGACAAATGTAAGAAGGGCGAATATAAAGGCAAATATTTTTGGTTTTTGTGAAAATCATTTTAGAAGGGGGGGGGAGAGGAAAACGAGAGGCAAATGGCAAATAATGTAAATTCAAGAGATGGGTTTGAGATTGTGTACTTGGTAGGCTTGATGTAGATCTCCCCGGCAACGGCGCCAGAAATCCTTCTTGCTACTTCTTGAGCTTGCGTTGGTTTTCCCTTGAAGAGGAAAGGGTGATGCAGCAAAGTAGATAAGTATTTCCCTCAATTGTTGACAACCAAGGTATCAATCCAGTAGGAGATACAAGCAAGTCCCCAATATTTGCACCTACACAAACAATCAAACACTTGCACCCAACGCTATAAAAGGGTTGTCATCCTTTCACGGTTGCTTGCAAGGATGAGATGTGATGGAGATAGATATAAAAGATTACTAAAACGAAAAGTAAAATAAAAGTAAAAAGATTGCAACAAAGTAGTTTTTGGTATTTCTGGTTTATATATCTGAAAATATAATATGGAGAATAGACCCGGGGGCCATAGGTGTCACTAGAGGTTTCTCTCTTGAAGGAAAATAATACGATGGGTGAACAAATTACTGTCGAGCAATTGATAGAAAAGTGCATAGTTACGAAGATATCCAAGGCAATGATTATGCATATAGGAATCACGTCCGTGTCAAGTAGACCGAAACGATTCTGCATCTACTACTATTACTCTACACGTCGACCGAATCCTGCCTGCATCTAGAGTATTAGGTTCTTGAAGAACAGAGTAACACACTAGGTAAGATGACATGACGTAGAGGGCAATATGATGAAAACCCCATCTTGTTACCCTTGATGGCAACAATAAAATACGTGCCTCGCTACCCCTACTTTGTCACTGGGTGAGGACACCGCAAGATTGAACCAAAAACCAAGCACTTCTCCCATTGCAAGAATGACCAATATAGTTGGCCAAACCAAACCAATAACTCAAAGAGACTTGCAAAGATATGAAATCATGCATATAAGAATTCAGAAAAGACTCAAATAATATTCATGGATAATGTGAACATAAACCCACAATTCATCGGATCTTGACAAACACACCGCAAAAGAGTATTACATCGGATAGATCTCCATGAAGATCATGAAGAACATGGTATTGAAGATCAAAGAGAGAGAAGAATCCATCTAGATACTAGCTATGGACCCGTAGGTCCATGGTGGACTACTCACGCATCATCAGAGGGGCAATGGAGTGGATGTAGATGCCCTCCGTGATTGGCTCCCCCTTTGGCAGATTACCGGAAAAGGCTCTAAGATTGGATCTGTCGGGAACGGAGGCCTC
Organism: Hordeum marinum; assembly: GCA_022496015.1. Taxonomy (NCBI): domain Eukaryota; kingdom Viridiplantae; phylum Streptophyta; class Magnoliopsida; order Poales; family Poaceae; genus Hordeum; species Hordeum marinum. The sequence continues at coordinate 271,845,793 of CM039672.1, read as the reverse complement.
TGTCGGAGGAAAAGTATTTGTGTGGCTCTTTTTGGTGTCGCGGGAATATTTGGGTATTTATAGGACGAAGAACAGGGTTAGGAGACCTGCCAGGAGGTGGCAAGCCTGCCAGGCGCGACCAGGGGGGGTGGCCGTGCCTGCCTGGCTTGTGACCTCCTAGCAGAGTCCCTGGCATGTACTCCAAGTCTGGTAGATCTCTTTCGTTGCAGGAAAAATCACTCCGAAGATTTTATTCCATCTGGACTCCGTTTAATATTACATATCTGCAAATACTCAAAAACAAGGAAAAACAGAAACTGGCACTAGGCTCTAGATTAATAAGTTAGTCCCAAGAATAATATAAAATAGCATATTAGTGCATATAAAACATCCAAAACAGATAATATAATAGCATGATATCATAAAAAATTATAGATACGTTGGAGACGTATCAGCATCCCGAAGCTTAATTCCTGCTCGTCCTCGAGTAGGTAAATGATAAAAACAGAATTTTTGATGTGGAGTGCTACCTAACATATTTATCCGTCTAATATTATCTATTGTGGCATGAATATTCAGATCCATAAGACTCAGAACAAAAGCTCAATATTGACATAAAAACAATAACATTTCAATCATACTAGCAAAGCGATTGTACCTCTTGAAAATATAATGGCAAAAGAAATTTATCCCTACAATATAATATGGTGTGGCTATGCTCCATCTTTGCCACACAAAGTATTTATATCATGCACAACCCCAATGAGAAGTCAAGAATTTTTTTCACACTTATTATGTTCACAAACCTTTTCAACTCTCACGCAATACATGAGCGTGAGCCATGGATATAGCACTACAGGTGGAATAGAATATGGTGGAGGTTGTCAAGGAAAAGGAGACGATAGTCTTACATCAACTAGGCATATCAATGGGCTATGGAGATGCCCATTAATAGATATCAATTTGAGTGAGTAGGGATTGCCATGCAATAGATTCACTAGAGGTATAAGTGTATGAAGGCTCAAAAAGAAACTAAGTGGATGTGCATCATGAAGAAAAATTCCACTAGTTATATGAAAGTGACAAAATAGGAGACTCTCTATCATGAAGATCATGGTGCTACTTTGAAGCACAAGTGTGTAAAAATATAGTAGCAATGTCCCTTCTCTATTTTCTCTCATTTTTTTGTGGTGGGCATCTAAGGCCTCTGTTATTTTTGTATTTGGGCTTCGCTGGCCTCTTTTATTTTCATAAAGTCCGCAATCTCATCCCCACTTGCGAGGGAATCAAAGCTTCCATCATCCCTTCCTCACATGGGACATGCTCTATTAATGATAGTCATCACACTTTTATTTAATTACAACTCAAAATAAAAATACAACTCGATACCTATAACAAAATATGAATCTATATGCAATATGAAAGTGATGGTGCATGTCATGATAAAAGGAAACAGTGGAAGTTGCATGGCAATATATCTCGGAATGACTATGTAAATGACATAATAGGTAGGTATGGTGGCTGTTTTGAGGAAAGATATTTGGTGACTGTTTTGAGGAAGGTGTTTGGTGGCTATTTTGATGAAGGTGGGTTTATTGTACCGGCGAAAGTTGCGCGGTAATAGAGAGTCTAGCAAAGGTGGAAGGGTGAGAGTGCGTATAATCCATGGATTCAACATTAGTGATGAAGAACTCACATACTTATTGCAAAAGTCTATTAGTTATCGAAACAAAGTACTAGACACATGCTCCTAGGGGAGATGTTGGTAGGAGTTAACCATCGCACGCTCCCGACCCTCACACAAAGGTCGACAATCTATACACAAATCATGCTCCGACTTCCTTACATAATAGTTCACCATACATGCATGCTACGGGAATCACAAACCTTTACACAAGTATTTTTACAAAATCACAATTACTTACTAACATGACTCTTAACATTACCATATTTACGTCTCAAAACTTTATGCAAGGAATCAAACTTCTCAAAAATACTGAATGCACTTAATATTATATCCTTCTTGGATGCCTATCATATTAGGACTAAATTCATAACCTAGACCAATTACCATGCTGTTTAAAGACTCTCAAAATAATATAATTGAGGTACTAGAGTTCAATTATTTCTATAAAACACAAATATCACCGTGATCTAAAAAATATATGTGAAGCATATAGAGCAAAATTGCCCATCTCAAAAGATATAAGTGAAGCACATAGAGCATTCTAATAAATCCACGTTTAATGCGTGTCTCTCTCAAAATATTTATGCAGCAATAATGATTGTGGCAAACTAAAAATCAAAGACTCATATCATACAAGACGCTCCAAGCAAAACACGTATCATGTGGTGAATGAAAATATAGCTTCAATAAATTTACCGATGGATTGAAGATGAAAGAGGGGATGCCTTCCGGGGCATCCCCAAGCTTAGGCTCTTTGGAATCCTTGAATATGACTTGGGGTGCCTTGGGAATACCAAATCTTAGGCTGTTGCCACTTCTTATTCCATACTCCATCAAATCTTTACCCAAAACTTGAAAACTTCGCAACACAAAACTCAACAGAAAACTTGTGAGATCCGTTAGTATAAGAAAATAAATCACCACTTTAGGTACCATTGTGAACTCATTATTTATTTAAATTGGTGTATTACCTACTGTATTCTAGCTTATCCATGGTTCATACCCAATGATATAACCCATAGATTCATCAAAATAGGTAAACAACTCAAAGAAAACAGAATCTGTCAAAAACAGAACAGTCTGTAGCAATCTGAAAACTTCGTATACTTTTATAACTAAAAATATTATGAAAAATTAGGAAAACCTGGGAAATTTATATATCAATCTTTTCTAAAAATTTCAGACTCATTCGGTGTTCTGAACAATTTAGAACATTTCTGGACTGAGCGTAAAAGTTTCTGTTTTTCGGCAAGATCAAATCAACAACCACCATAGATCACCCCAAAGGTTTTACTTGGATCAAACACTAATTGAAACACAAAAAAAGAATTACTATATAATTAATAATGTGGGAAACACTCAAAAACATAATCAAAAATCAGAACAGAAAAATAAAATTGGGTTGCCTCCCAACAAGTGCTATTGTTTAATGCACCTAGCTAGGCAAAACACAATAGATCTAGGTATTGTAATCTTTGGTATGCAACCAAAAAGTAGCTATCATAATAGATTAGTAAGGAAATCTTATGTTCTTTCTAGGAAAGTTTTCCATGCCTTTTGTTAATGGAAATTGAAATCTAGTGTTTCCCTCTTTCATGTCAATAATTGCACCAATCGTTCTAAGGAAAGGTCTACCAAGAATAATAGGACATGTAGGATTGCAATCTATATAAAGAACAATAAATCTACGGGCACATAATTCCTATTTGCAACAATAGTAACATCATTAATCCTTCCCATAGGTTTCTTAATAGTGGAATCCGCAAGATGCAAATTTAAAGAGCAATCATCAAGATCATGGAATCCCAGCACATCACATAAATTTTTCGGAATTGTGGAAACAGTAGCACCCAAATCACACAAAGCATGACACTCATAATCTTTAATTTTAATCTTAATAGTAGGTTCCCACTCATCATGGAGCTTCCTAGGTATAGAAACTTCATCATAGCATCAACGATATGTTTAGTAAAAGCTTTATTTTGACTATAAGCATGTGGAGAATTCATCATGGATTGTAACAAGGAAATAAAATCAATAAAAGAGCAACTATCATAATTAAAGTCCTTGAAATCCAAAAGAGTGGGTTCACTGCTATTTAAAGTTTTGACCTCTTCCACCCCACTTTTATCAATCTGAGCATTAAGATCTATAGACTCCGAATCATTGGGACGCCTTTTAACTAAAGTTCACTTATCTCCAGTCCCATCCTTATCAAGATTTATTTTGTAAAACAAAGAATCAATAGGAGTCAAATCAATCACTTTAAGATCTTCATCATTATTATCACGAGAACACACTTTGTCAAGCCACTCACGCTTAGCACGAATTCTAGCGGTTTTTTCCTTACTTTCATCAATAGAAATTATCATAGCTTTTAAAGATTCATTAATATCATGCTTTTGTGGAGTAGATCTAATTTTCAAAGAATCAATCTCAAGCGAAATTCTATCAACTCTCCTAGCCAAATCATCAACCTTGAGCACCTTTTCTTCAATCATAGCATTAAAAGCCTTTTGTGAACCAATAAATTCTTTAACAATATTCTCAAGATTAGAGGGCATCTTATTATAATATCCATAACAATTGTTGTAGGAATTACCATAATTATTAGTGGAATTACTAGGAAACGTCCTAGGGTTGAAATTACCTCTACACACGTTATTACCAAAATTGTTCCTACCAACAAAATTCACATCCATAGATTCATAATTATTTCAAATCAAAGAATACAAAGTAATATCGTTGTAAAAAATAGGAGCATTCTTACTAGCAAACAATTTCATCAATTCATCTAGCTTTTCACTCAAAGTATTTATTTCTTCGATAGCATACACTTTTTACTAGTAGGCGATCTTTCGGTATACCATTGAGAGTAATATGCCATAATATTATCTAGGAGTTTAGTAGCTTATCCTAATGTGATTTCCATAAAAGTACCACCCACTGCGGAATCTAAAAGATTCCTAGATGCAAAATTCAATCCCGCATAAAAAATTTGTATAATCATCCATAAACTCAAACCATGCGCGGGACAATTTCTAATCATTCATTTCATCCTCTCCCAAGATTGTGCAACATGGACATGATCAAGTTGCTTAAAATTTATTCTATTGTTCCTAAGGGAGATGATCTTAGCGGGCAAAAAATAAGCATCTTTACACTTATTCCATGAATCAATACTATTTTTAGGCAAAGATGAAAACCAAGTTTTAGCACGATCTCGTAGTGAGAACGGAAATAGCTTCAATTTAACAATATCATTGTCCACATCTTTCTTCTTTTGCATACCACACAACTCAATAAAAGTATTTAGATGGGAAGCGACATCTTCACTAGGAAGGCCAGAAAATTGTTCTTTCATAACAAGATTAAGCAAGGCAACATTAATTTCATAAGATTCCGCACTAGTGGCGGGAGCAATCGGAGTACTAATAAAATCATTATTATTAGTATTGGAAAAGTCACACAACTTGGTATTCTCAGACATCGTGACAAACAAGCAATCAAGCACACGAGCAATCAAAAGGCAAACAAAAAGGCGAACAGAAGAAGGGAGAATAAAAAGGCAAATCTTTTTGGTATTTTTTGAAAATCGTTTTAGAAGTGGGGGAGAGGAAAACGAGAGGCAAATGGAAAATAATGTATATGCAAGAGATGAGTTTGTGATGGGTACTTGGTAGGTTTGATGTGTATCCTGCCCGAAAACGGCACCAGAAATCCTTCTTGCTACATCTTGAGCTTGCGTTGGTTTTCCCTTGAAGAGTAAAGGGTGATGCAACTAATTAGACAAGTATTTACCTCAGTTGATGAGAAACGAGGTATCGATGCAGTAGGATGAACAAGAAAGTCACCAATAGATGCACCTACACAAACAATCAAACTCTTGCACGCAACACTATAAAGGGGTTGTCAATCCCTTCACGGTTATTTGCAAGGATTATATCTGATAGAGATAGATGTCAACGAGTACGGAAAGTAAAAGATAAATAAATTGCAGCAAGGTATTTTGGGTATTTTTGGTTTATAGATCTGATACTATATTATAGAAAGTAGACCCGGGGGCCATATATTTTACTAGAGGCTTCTCTCTTGAAGGAAAGTATCACGATGGGTAAACAAATTAATGTCAAGCACCTGATATAAAAGTGAATAATCATGTAGACATCCAAGGCAATGATTATGCATGTAGGCATCACGTATGTGTCAAGTAGACCAAAACGATTCTGCATCTAACACTATTACTCCACACATTGACCGACTACTACCTGCATCTAGAGTATTAAGTTCATAAAGAACAAAGTAAAGCATTTGGTAAGATGACATGATGTAGAGGGATAAACTCAGGTAATATGATGGAAAATCCCATCTTGTTACCCTTGAGGGAAACGATACAATACGTGCCTCGCTACCCCTACTTTGTCGCTGGGTGAGGACACCACAAGATTGAACCCAAAACCAAGCACTTCTCCCATTGCAAGAATTACCGATCTAGTTGGCCAAACCAAACCAATAACTCGAAGAGACTTGAAAAGATATGAAATCATGCATATAAGAATTCAGAAAAGGCCTAAATAATATTCATGGATAATTTGAACATAAACCCACAATTCATCGGATCTTGACAAAGACACCGCAAAAGGGTATTACATCAGATAGATCTCCATGAAGATCATGAAGAACATGGTATTGAAGATCAAAGAGAGAGAAGAAGCCATCTAGATACTAGCTATGGACCCGTAGGTCTATGGTGAACTACTGACGCATCATCGGAGGGGGAATGGAGTTGATGTAGATGCCCTCCGTGATGGGATCTCCCTCCGATAGATTATCGGAAAAGGCTCCAAGATTGGATCTCTCGGGAACGGAGGCTTCTGTCAGCGAAAAAGTATTTGTGTGGCTCTTTTTGGTGTTGGGGGAATATTTGGGTATTTATAGGACGAAGAATAGGGTTAGGAGATCTGCCAGGAGGTGGCAAGCCTGCCAGGCACGAACAGGGGTGTGGTCGCGCCTCCCTAGCTTGTGACCTCCTGGTAGAGGCCTTGGCATGCACTCCAAGTCTGGTAGATCTCTTTCCTTCCAGAAAAAATCATTCTGGAGATTTTATTCCGTTTGGACTCCGTTTAATATTCCATATCATCAATACTCGAAAACAAGGAAAAAACAGAAATTGGCACTAGGCTCTAGATTAATTAGTTAGTCCCCAAAATAATATAAAATAGCATATTAATGCATATAAGACATCCAAAATAGTTAATATAATAACACGACATCATCAAAAATTATAGATACGTTGGAGACGTATCATTCCCTTACTGCGTCGTGAGCTGCGCGAGTTCCCGAAGCGACTGCCTCGTTATACGTGCGTGTGATAGCCAAAATAATTGATCATATCCCGTAAAAAATGGAGCACGAACTTCATGTCAATTGAACGTGCCAATAAAAAGGTGGCCTCGAACCGTGAATCAAATTTTTTTAACTAGTTAAGTGGCCACGACCCGTCTAAGTCTTTCGTCAGAAAAGTTGTCAGGAAGGGTACTACTCACACTCGGGCGTTTGGCCTTCAAGGTTAAGCAAGGTATGTTCGGAAGGCAGGATGTCATTGGTGGCCGAGCTAAGGATGGCCGAATCATGGAAGAAAGGAACTCACCCCACAAGCCAAATACTATGGAGGTGGGCAACAGCTAGATGTCCTGAAGACCGTCATTGGAGGGTAGTTCGGGGGCTACTGAGGGAGTTCAGGATTAAGGAGTCCTCGGGCTGTTGGCTTATCTTATGTGGACCAAGCCGGTGGAACGCCTTGGGACATCTTCGGAAAGGCCAGACTACAGCATGACCCCATGCTTAGGGGGAAGGTTCCGAAGACTTTGTGTGCCCTCCAAGTAAGAATGGGCGTATCTATGCCCGGATGGAAACCGACCATGTGTAACCCTAGGGACCCCTGGTGTCTATATAAACTAGGGGGTTTAGTTCGTAGAGGGACAAGTCAACTAATCTATGGTTTAGCTCTTTTGATCTTGAGGTAGATCAACTCTGTAACCATCCCATTCATCAATACAATCAAGCAAGACATAGGATTTTACCTCCTTACGAGGGCCCGAACTTGGGTAAACACTGTATCCTTCATCCTCTGTTACCATCGTTCCTAGATTCACAGTTCGGGACCCCCTACCCGAGATCCGCCTATTTCGACACTGACAGACTGACTGAAGAGCAATTCAAAATAAATTTGTAAACAGATGAAGGGGTGAACATTTCAGCTAATACTGTCCTTCCGGCATCATCGCGACAAGCCTTTTCAGGAGCATGACTATTGTGAGTGGTAACTCTCAGATCACTGGAATTTTTTGGTCTTCTGAGAAATCTAGAGCCAACCATCTTGAACTGATATAACCTCACTGCATAAAATGGAAGCACAAGTACCTATGGATCGAAAATTGTGCTAGTAGTTTTGCTTGTAACAATTTTTGAACTGTTTTTGTATTGCACCTCTCATGAACACCGTTGGAAGAGTTATAAGCAAAAGCGTCCAACAAGTAAATAAACCCTCACAGTTTCACATTTCATTGTTGTTTTTGCCTTTTTGGTAGAACATATTTTGTATTTCAATGGCCGAAGAAAACATTATGCTATGTTCATTTAGGGTGATGCAACAAATGTGGCAATGCACCCTCAAGTCCAGGGGATAACTGGTAAATACTTTGGCAATAGTAATATAGCAAACCCAAGGTTGCAAGCTTTAGATGCAGAGTTGGCTAAGAAGTTGTGGAACTTCAGCTTGCAGACAGTGTCTTCTTGATGTGTCGGTTTCGGATTAAAAGATTGTTCCGTGTCGGTACACGCTTTCATTTTTGCTACGTCTACCATTCGACTACTTAGACGAAGACGATAGAAGTGCAAAAATTCAAAGTGTCGGTTGGTATATCAGGGGGTGATTGCGTCGTGCCACCGTGGAGCTTAAAACAGTCACGCGTAACTAGTGAAGATCGGATCATGAGAGTTGGTGTTTGGCTTCACTATTAATAAATAATACCTCTGTTTCAAAATAAGTGTCTTAAGCTTAATACAACTTTGTATTATAGATAGTACTCTCTCCATCCCAAAATAAGTGACTCAAAATGATTCAATTTTGTATTAACTTTAGTACAAGTTAAGTCATTTTTAAGTCACTGATTTTGGGACGTAGGGACTATAAAATTAAGGCAGTTATTTTGGGACTGAGGGAGTGTATGAAAAACTTTGGCCTTGTTTGTGGGTGGCACGACTAGTGACGGTTGTAATTATCAATTTCTCTCGGTGTTATTTTTGGTCTAGAAATCTTTAACCAATGACCGTTTGTACTTGTACTTCAACATCGGCAGCATCACTGGAAGTGCCGTGAGAAGCACCGGTCCACTTCAATGCGGATCGTCGATATCGCGGTCTTTCTCTGAAGAAAGTCAAATGACCTAGCAGCGTGTAAGCCACAATGGACAACATAGTTTTGTATCACATGGGAGCTTCTAAGTCCAGTGCCATTGTCAAGCACTTTCTTCCCGATACCTTCCATTTATGAATCCCAAGTTGTCCTCACTTTCCCAAGTGCACTAATGTCAAGGCTCAAGTGAGAGCCCCTGGCATATGGACCTAGTGGCACCTCCCCCAGAACAATGGCGTAATTGTAGTTCTGGTGCCGATCTTTTTGGTCTGAATGACCAAGAAGGAAAAGCAATGCTATACCTAAGGAATAAAAATGAAGGTGGATCGGTGTGGAGAAGGGAGGAGGGGAGAAGAAAGATGGTGTTTATGCGTAGGAGAAGATGGATGAGAGTGTGGTGTGCTTTTATATATGCCCCCGAACTGAACAAACCATCGAGGGAGTAGTAGAAATCAAGGACTCTTAAATGTTCATGTTGATTGATAGTTGTCCAAGCCATCACGTGCTAGCCTCTCAGTCTATTCACTACTAGTAGAGTAGAGTACATCTATTCACTTCAATGCGGTACCTCAAAACGTACCTATATGTTCGAATCGCATGGTTCGGACACCTTTTGGGGATTCCGGACCCGCACGCATGTACGCGTGTCCCATCCATTAGTCTCTACACTCTTTTGCAAGACTCACAGAAGAGAAAGATACACGTCGCACCTTGCCCTTCATATGGCATTGCCTGAGCCGGTCGGATGCTGCCAACGAACAACACTATCGCGCTGCCAAACTCTCCCATGTCTCCTCCCTCTTCTTTCGTATCCCTCATTCTTTACTGGTGCACAACACCGTTGTCGGCCTTCTCTTCTCCCTCGCTTCCTCCTTTCCATTGACACTAGTGGCCTACCCGAGCCCACTCTTCCTGGTGGAGCGCGACATGGCCGACCTTCATCGCTGCCTCCTTGCCGTCGAGTCCCTCAGTCACCGTCGTGAACACACCTGCCCTACCTCCCTCCTAGGCAGGCATAGAGGATGCCATGGTACTCTGACAGAGGGGCGACAAGTTGATATGACTATAGCCAATGCACTTCCTCTCACGACACTCGACCCATAGGTGGTGCCCTCTAGGCGTGACCATGGCCTTGGCCTAGCTTCACACGGAACCACCAACATAGAGCGGCGGAGATCACACGACGAAGCAATGGCATGGCTACCAGGGCACACTGTCATGGGCGCCACACTCCAACATGGCTGGGACGCCCCCAACTCCATTCCGAATATTTTCAGAACCATCTAAAACTCTTCTCCTCCACCTTTCTCCTTATCCTTTGATTTCCCTGTTCTCTAACAAATCGATAGTCGTTAAGCGTGTGAGCCTACAAGTTTGACAATATCACATGTTTTTTCACGTCTTCAAGTAACCACACTTTCCCCAAATATGCTTGACACTCTCACGTTGGAATGAAGTATGTTTTATATCTTCACATTATATGTTGTAGCTCGGACAAGTACTACTACATGACCCAGAACATATTCCGGCAATATTTAACAAAGGAATCTGGACACCCATGTTATATCCTACATATATGTTAAATCCTACATATGCGCGAAGATTTTTTATTCGATGAACCATTCATGCACGCGTACTCTTCCCTATGCTTCACAAATACTTCTACAAAACCCGAGGTGGGACAGTATTCTCGTGATCGTTACCGACTTTTTCTCTCTCCTTTTATTTATGTATTCAGGTATCCCCGTGATGAATATCATTGTGTCTCCAGACGATAATGGACCAAGTACCCGACATCATCAAACGAGTAAATCCTAGTCTCAAGTCATCAAAAACCTTGGCATACATTTTAGGTGTACCCGTCAGCTACCTGTATGATCTTCCTATTACGGAAAACATTTGACAACCCCAAAGCAACCAGCCAGTATGCAGGTGATACGATATCCTCATGGCTTAAGAACATATGTAAATATTAACTATTTATATGATATTATCGACAACTAAGTGACGATGTGATCGCATAGTATACATAATTATTGTGTCTATCCAACACCATTGTTCCACTAACAAAGTTTAGCATTATCGTCAGTATCTTTGTTCTTTTAACAACACTCATGACTAGGAAAATAGGATCATCAATAATACACGAGCTAGTCTGATACTAAGGATATATTTCAGGTGCTTATATTTTCACAGATGCAACTGAGTTTTCCTTTGAATCTCATATTCAAATATCATTTCAATTATAGCACAAAATATACACATTAATTGCAAACATGAAGAAATAATACTGTATTATTGAATCTAGGACATACTTCCAACAAAACTGTTATGCTCAATTTTCTTGGGTATTGACGGCCGCCATATCATAACCATTCCTCTCAGTAGTCATGGGATGGAAGATTTTGTGTCTTGGAGATTTAACAACAATTGTATGTTTACTTGTTTGATCGGCATATCACATGGAATGGGAATGTCAGTTTGCTAAGACCACACACTGCTTGGACGAGCCAGGATCATCATCAATGAGCAAACTGTGGAATGCTCACGCAGACATGTTTTTTTGGCATTCTTCATAGATAATGATAGCTGGCGAATGCCATCTAGGAGGGGATGGCAAGCATATGTTTTTTGTTGCAACTTTACTTGGTACGAGATCGCAAATCCTGCCCTTTTTGCTGCAAATGTTTTCTTCTTTTTAGAAACTGCCATCCCCAATGACTAAGCTTGTCATCTAAAATGTCCCCCACCCAACAAACATTCGATGGCTATTAGGGTCCTTCTTCATTGCTTAACAGTCTTAGCTAATTGTCACTTGATAAATATAGGACTTGTCTGAGCTACAACATATAATGTGAAGATATAAAACATACTTCATTCCAACGTGAGAGTGCCAAGCATATTTGGGGAAAGTGTGGTTACTTGAAGATGTGAAAAAACATGTGATCTATACCTGGCAGGGAGTATAGTGTTTGATTCTTGATTGTTGGAGATCTTGGATCAGGTGCAACAAATCAGATGGCTAATCAAAGAGACCTGGTCCTTTTTTTGGAAAAGGGGGATAATCCCGACCTCTGCATCTGAGTGATGCATGCCATATTATTAATCAAGGGCTGAAAAAATCTCTGGGTTCCAGTACATGCTCTGTCAGAGCTCAAACTATGTTGGTGGAAAAGACAAATATATAGTACATGGTGAGCCAATTAAGGAGGTTTCAGTTATGACAATGTCCATGCAAATCATGGTAGCAAACTACGTGTGAGCAACAAACAAATGTGCTACAGAGAAGAAGATTAAATGGTTTAAGCCACCTGGAAATTTCACTGCGCTTAGTGTGGACGCTAGTTTCGATCCCAACTCAAGTAGTGGAGATAAGGGTGTTGTCATCCACGCCAACAAAGGACATTTCCTATCTGTAAGTAATCATGTACTGGACAAAGTTCTGGATGCCCCAACAACACAAGCAAAAGTTGTTCTCCATGGATCATACATCGCAAACCAACTAGGATGCCGAAGAATTATTATGCAGTCAGACCGTAAGGATATTTTCTATTCATTAGGTTATGGAGGATTCTCAAAGACTGCAGCCGCAACTATTCTGGAAGATTTCAGTTAGGTGTTCTTCAATGGACGGTTTCAACAATAAAGCGGCATTGCATATGACACATCGACGATGTGGAGTCTCGGTAGCATGACATGGTAGGGTCTCGGTGACGGTTGCATGATGATGGACAAGCATAGGTAAGTGGCATTGTCTGGCTTCATGGCGGTATTGACGACAGACCTATCAAGGTCAAGATTAGCGACATATGTTTCTGAGAAGAAGATGGCTTCAGACTTACTAATGTATTACTTTGTAGGACTTTGTTGAATAATTAATAATAAATGATTGTGTGCATCGATGCAGAGGTGGGTGGTTTCAACCTCCTTTTTGGAAACAAACCTATTATAAAAGATATTTGCATCCAAGCTTTGAGTTCCAATAGAGTTATTACTTATGCATTTTTCCAAGGTAAGCTAATTATGTTGTGGATATTTTGGCTAAAGAGTGTGGAACATAGCCTAATGTTTGGGTTGATAACCCACCAAACATTATGGGGTTGTTAATTGACGAGGTAATAGTCTACAATGAAATAAAGTGATTCAAGATGGCATTTGCAAAGCAAACACAGGAGGCGAGGATGACTAGGTATGCAAGAGGACGACGTACTCTCATCTCACGGACATTCACAGACTCATCTGCTTGCATAACTAAGCATGAGGAGCATTACTAGTGGAGGGCACAAACTAACCAGCTCCAGGAATCACCTTTTCCGTTATTGACTTGGAGGCCAGCTTCAATATTCTCGTATCAGGGATATGCTTACATGTAGCTCGTGTCCCTGGGCCTTTGCTTTCCATGCCTCTACTAGATGGGTTCCCGATGTCTCACAAGCCTAATTAGGCCGACACATTTCAATCTTCTTAAGCATGTGACCCCTAACAGTGCTCGGTAGGATGTTGCTATTCAAACTCTATAGTACCTGTAGAGGATCTGCCGGTAAGCCACGACTAGTGTTTATATAGCTGAAGCACCAATGCGTGAGCTGATCACTACTGAACTCGTGCCAATTTCTCCCTTCTAAAAACAAGTGGACCAATCAGAACTTTGTGTGCTTTGCATTGTTAAAGCTACGGTACGAGTATAATGACTGGAAGTACATACCTCACCAAACCCAATAGATAAGCGCTTTCATTCATCTATATATGATTCCTACTGTTTCAAATAAAAACACCAGACCTCCAAAAGGTAGATCTCCAAAAAAAACATCATGAAGATGGAGAGACTACTTAGCACAAGGGTAATCAAGACCATATACCTCGACAGGAAATATTTTTGGATCGCCAACTGCTAAGACACTTCTCAAAGAGCCGACACAGAGGTAGGTTGTTGGATAACACATTGAGCGGGTTGGAGAGCAAGACATGAGGTGGGGATGGTATTAAAGGCTAAAATTATAGCTTGCCAAGCAAGATTGAACAAACAACAAAAAGTAGATGTCTAATGTTTTCTTATTTATAACGAAGCACAAGGAATGCCCCCTAACACGTTCGTTTAATCAAATTATCTTATTTGGAATAACTTTTCATGGAGGAACTGTTGGAGAACTTTCATCATTAAATTTAATTTTAAGCGCCACAATATTTTAGACCTAAACTTGACTCACATATGCATTAGTGTTGAATAAGCTCATAAAAAGATCCATGAATTGTGAAGATTCCATTTAAATAAATCATTGCTCATCACAACATTCACAATTTTTTGGACAATCTGATTCTAGTCTGCTAAACGCTGACCAATGAGAGCCCTACAAAAGTGCACATGCGGGTTATGCACTTCAATAATTACTAAAATAGTGGCACCTCTATGATGAACAATTATAAGTAACTTGAGGTACATGACCAAAAGTGGCTTTTCCTGATCCACTTATCCTCTTAGGATCTAATTGTTTCGCCATTTCGCGCACTAAACTATCCAAATTGAACAAAATTTTATCAAACCTTCATGAGACCTTTTCAACAGTGGGAGTCTATTGGTTTTACTTTACCCGTAGTGAGTGGGGTCCCCCATCACCCGACTACTTATTACCCAAGAGAGATTGCCACACTCAATCCTTAGTTAGCAGATTAAACAACCATATATTGAGAAGGCCCATATTTTCTAAATTCTAGACCATGAATACCTGAGTCGACCCTAGACTTATGGGGGACATAACATCTCCCACCATGATAAGTACTAATTTCTCTTATTCCAATACGATTGTGAAAAAATTGGGCACGAGAGTAACGTAACTTCTTCAGGACTCCCTTGGGGATCTCTAAAAAATGATGTCATAAATATGGGGAGAATACTGAAAACCATGTTAATCAAGACCAGCTACCCATGAAAATATATTTTTGGATCACAGGAGAATTAGTTGTGGATTGCCAACTGCTAAGGAGATTCACGAAGTGATGGGACAGAGGGAGGATATGGGACGACATGTTGAGCCTGGTGGGGAGCGAGACTAGGGAGGATAAGGAGGGTTGGGTGTTGGTGACGGAGCAGTGACTAACTAGTTTGGGTGGATGCTGGTACTGGAGAGGTGCATGACGACTAGGGTTGGGTACGGGTGTTCACGTTGTTTCCTGTCATGTTATGACCATGAGACTTCCAATCTTATAGTTCAAGATTTGACCGATCTAATATTTTCCTGTACTAGAATTATTGGGTATGAATCAGAGGTGGCATCAACAGCGAGAAAACAAGCGAAATGGAACATGCAAACCTACACAATACTTTATTTCTATGCAACATATATAGGTAGTAGATTGGGAATTCTTTGACATGGTTCCAGAAGACACACATGTGTGGCATCTAACTTGTGTAGCAGAGCAAGAGGATAGACACCGTTGGGCCACCCCATTACCGTTGGCAGATGAAGAGGGAGGTGTGGGATGTAATGTGTACTTATATTGTGTAACTAAACTATTAGAGCGACATTGAAAACCGTGGCATGTAATGTGTACTTATAGAGCTATAGTGTGTTATATTTTCTTGTTTGTTGTGGTAGGTTACTATAAGAGTCTCTATTGTTCCTTGATTAAATTCAAAAGAGATCCATTCTATAAATATACTTACAGAAACGGATGCAATAAGAAATTTAACTACCCGGTGTTAAAGTTGGGGAGAGAACTGGAGCTTATGCTAATTTATATCGATGCAATTGCATATATGCCTAATAAATCAATAAGACTTTCTTGAGAAGTGGTTGAATTCATTGGTCCAAATTTGCACGCTTTCATCATGGTATTGTTTCAAACTTTCATTTGGCCTTTGAGAACCTTCCATTAATATAACAAGCATTCTTTTTTGTCCTAACATCTATACTTTTATTGGAGGAAAAATTGCAAAATGACATAAATATATAGCAACTCAATGCTACATATGTATTTTTTTCAGGGACCCGCAGGAGATTTGCGTGTCATTACTAAGATAGGAGGGATACAATGTACATTAAAGATCTGGTTAGGGGGCAACAGAGTACATGCGCCCATTGTACCACCATGCAAAGGGCTACATGTCAATAGTATCGACTTATACCAGACACCATCTTCTAGCCCAGAATTAATCATGGATCAGGACGACGAATACCACAACAGACATCATTTTAGTTTTGATGACCCCTCTATTCCTCTCCATCCACAACACTCGAAGTGAGTGAAGGGCAACCAAATTGTGGCCTTTCTTCTAGGGACCGAGGATGCTATCATTAAACTAGGACCACTATGGAAGCAACTGATCAGTCGTTCCTGGTGGTATTTCATAATAACATGGACATCCAATCAATTAACTCATAATTTACGTGTCCAAGTCATTACAAAATCTAGGAAGAATATATGTAAGAAAAAATATAGAATAGGAGCACATCTGTTTATTTCTAGAGAACCAAAGTTGATTTCCCAATGAGTAGAGGAATGCTATGGTTATTTCATACTTTTCAAAACTTGTTAATTCAAAAGTAATTCGTCGAAATTATGCCTTTTTATCCAAACATATTTCTATTTTTTTGTTTAGATATAAAGCCATTGAACATGACTTTATAGATAAGCCCAGACATGGCAGAGTAAGCCATACGAAAGATATTCTACAACTTTTTTAGAGAAAAATCCTTAGAGCGGACTTTATAAATATAACAAAATATAGCAAAGCGAGACATACTCCAGAAAAAAATTAGTCCAAAGATATGTCCAAGGATGTGTTGGCGTGTTGGGAAACACATGCATGATAGGTAAGCATATTAAGACTAGGCCAAAGATACCAAGGTGGAGCAAAAAAAGACCCAAAGACACACTTAGATTGAGCAGGGAAGATTGATAGATAGGCAAAGAGTAGAGCAAAGTTTTTGAGATTCCATTGAACAAAAGCCAACAATGAATACAACTTCAAGGGTACTTAGCCAAAACACATTTAAGTGTGATGTGCTCGATATTTTCATCCTCATATTGTAGAAGATAAGTGTGTCTTTGTCAATTTCTGGTTTGCTTTCTCGTACTTCTTTGTGTGCCCCACTTGTCAGGGTTAAGAGGTGGAAATGAACAAACACCACCAACCAGAAATTTCAAAAGTAGGAACGGTATTGGGTCATAAGAAGCCTTTCTAGGCTAGTATGACCTCTCATTTCTACCTGTTATGGTGTCAGCATGTCTCATCGGCTATATGATCCCCGCGATAAGTGGAGAAACCATATCAAGTTCAGAACTATTGAGTGATGTCTACTACACAACCTTCTTCTTGTAGACTCTTGTTGGGCCTCCAAGCATAGAGTTTTGTAGGACAACGACAATTTTCCCTCAAGTGGATGACCTAAGGTTTATCAATCCGTGGGAGGTGTCATGAAGATGGTCTCTCTCAAGCAACCCTGCAACCAAATAACAAAGAGTCTCTTGTATCCCCAACACACCCAATACAATGGTAAATTGTATAGGTGCACTAGTTCTGCGAAGAGATGGTGATACAAGTGCAATATGGATGGTAGGTATAGTTTTTTGTAATCTGAAAATATAAAAACAGCAAGGTAAAAAATAGTAAACAACGAGCAAAACGTTGTATAAATGCTTGGAAACAAGGCCAGGGTCCATACTTTCACTAGTGCAATTTCTCTCAACAATATTGACATAGTTGAATCATATGTAAGTACCCCTCATGCGACAAAGAGTTCACTCCAAAGTCACAAATAGCGGATAACTAATGAAGAAATTATTGTAGGGTACGAAACCACCTCAAAGTTATCTTTTCTGATCAATCATATGAGCTATCCCTATAAGTGTCACGAACAACCTAGAGTTCGTACTAAAATAACACCTTAAGATACACATCAACAAAAACCCTAATGTCACCTAGATACTCCAATGTCACCACAAGTACCCATGGGCTTGATTATACGATATGCATCACATAATTTCAGATTCATCATGTTCAATCCAACACAAAGAACTTCAAAGAGTGCCCCAAAGTTTCTACCGGAAAGTCAAGACAAAAACGTGTGCCAACCCCTATGCATAGATTCCCAAGTCATGGAACCTGCAAGTTGATCACCAAAACATACATCAAATGAATCAATAGAACATCCCATTGTCACCACAGATATCCCATCGCAAGACATATATCAAGTGTTCTCAAATCCTTAAAGACTCAATCCGATAAGAAAACTTCAAAGGGAAAACTCAATTCATCACAACAAGATAGAGAGGAGGAAACTCCATATGATTCGATCTATATCAACAAAGCTCGCGGTACATCAAGATCGTGCCATCTCAAGAACACGAGATAGAGATAGAGATAGATAGAGAGATCAAACACATAGATATTGGTACATACCCTCAACCCCGAGGGTGAACTACTCCCTCCTCGTCATGGAGGGTGTCGGGATGATGAAGATGGCCTTCGGTGATGGTTTCTCCCTCCGGCAGGGTGCCGGAACGTGCCCCCGATTGGTTTTTCGTGGCTCTCGAGGTTTACGGCGGCGGAACTCCCGATCTAGGTTCTACGTTGGGGTTTTTGGTATTTATAGGAATTTATGGCGGTGGAAATAAGTCAGGATGGGCCACGAGGGAGTCACAAGCCTGTAGGGCGTGCTCAGGGGGGTGGCCGCGCCCCTGAGGCTTGTGACTGCCTCGTGGGTCTTCGGGCCCAACTCGAATGCTCCGTGGGTCTCTTCTGGTCCAAAAAAATCACCGTAAATTTTTATTCCGTTTGGACTCCGTTTGATATTCCTTTCCTGTAAAACCCCAAAACACGGAAAAAATAGGAACTGACACTAGGCTCTAGGTTAATAGGTTAGTCCCAAAAATAATATAAAGTTTGTGGTAAAATGATTGTAAAACATCCAAGAATGATAATATAGCAGCATGAAACAAGCAAAAATTATAGATACGTTGGAGACGTATCAGTGAGCAAGTCCCATGGTCATTTTTTCTGGATCTGGACACAATTTCAAACAATGTCCACTCTTTCATCATGAAAGCACTATGTTTTTTTGTTGTCAGTTGAATCCCTGATATCTCTCAAGCCAAATGACATTGGTAGTGATCACCGAAGCATTTGATGGATGCATAGTGCAACTCGATGCTAACAACTAGTAAATCAGGAACTAGAGTGTTATATGGAGTATCGAGGTGTGTGTTCTAGTGCAAAACAATTGGAGTTTCTTGAGAACACTATGTTGCGTGGTTGCATAGTTATGGCTCTGGTACGAGTTAGGCACATAAAAACACAAGAATGTGCTCTATCGTACAAGTGTTCACTTATCACATCCACATGGCGACATGTGAATTAGGTTCGGTGTACATAGGACATAGAGACCTCGGGCACTCATTGAATCTTAAGTGGTTTAGTGTGCAACATGGAAAAATCATGCATGGTGAAAAGTATGACCTACTCTTTGTTTATTGCAACAGAACTTGGACAAAACAAAGTAACCAAAAGTTAACTTCAAAAAATACCTGCCTTTTTATGCACCTAAGCATCAAACAAAAATATCCGCATTGCTCAAATAGGAAACTTCCTATCAAAGGACCGATTGCAAGCAACAGAACTACCCTTCCTTCAAAATTTCAAGTCATGTGATTGAGAAAAGGTGTTGACGAAATACCATTGGACCTTAGTGCAAGCGAGGAATATAGCCATATTTAAATTTGCACATTTTGATTTATTGATGGAAATTTACTATGTATTGCATAAATCAGGAGTAGTAGGAATTTTCATGAGAGGGTATATATGCATATTGTTCTTATGCAAAAAGAGAACTAAGTTACCTAAATGTCAAAATAATGTCCGCAATACAAGGTCAGGGAGAGCATATTTCAGCGTATTTTTGTTTGTGCTCATGTTTATGAATATATTAAATTTCGAACGTGCGCATACCTATTTATTTTTGCACTGCAGGTACATATATAGGGAAAACAAATCTCGCAAGTGTGTTTCTCCTCACTGAATACTACTACTCGTGAGTTGATTACTAAGAGGTAAATTCAAACAAGGCATGTTGATTCTAAGTGAAAATGAAAACCTAAATCTAGTACGGTGACAACACATAAATGTATAGAACTTTATCTATTACTTCATCTCTGCCAGACACTAGCATGCTGGGGTCAACCCGGACTACACCGTGGTGCCTCTATAGCATGTCAAGCCCAAGAAAGCTTTTCTCCATTCTGACTCAGCACAATGAGAAGCAGGAAGAGTACCTTGCATCTATGCAACCCTTGAACATGTCACACCAGTATCACCCAATGAGCGGTGAGCCAACACAAAGGCGAGCATTAGGCCCTTATTGATGGCGCAAACATGAGGACTATTAGGTATCAGCTTTTTCATAAGTATATTCAGAGCAAGTTGAAGTCTTCTCATTTCCCGTTTCTGGGAGATGCTAACAGGAAGGCTCGCGAAAAGATATGACTACCGCTATACGTGCCTTCCATAGCCCTGACTGAACTGACAAGGTTGCTTAGCCATCGCATTTCGTCACCAAAGTAACTCATGTCCCATGGCCTTAGCGCTTCGTTCACCTGTTGAGTGGGTTCTCAATGCCTCACAAGCCTGATTGGCTTATATGTTCTAATCTTCTAAGGTACATGTCCTCTTGGAGTGCTCTCTGGGAAGTTTAGTGGTCTAAAATATACTAAGGTATGCATTTGGGGGCTATTCCAGTAAGCCTTGGTTGGCGTTATATATCTGAAGTGCCAATTCCGCACGAGATCAGAACTGAGCTCATCTTAATTTCTCCCTTCTAAAACAGCTGGACCGATCAGGATCTTGCATCAATGTGTGCTTCACATTGTTAGACCTGTGGTACGAGTATAATGACTCAAAGTACATACCTCACCAAACCTAATAGATAAGTGATTTCACTCATCTATATATGTTTCCTACCATTTTTGAATAAAAACACATGGGGTATGGATTGGATAAGACATTGCAGCTCGCTCTATACATAATTATAGCTCCCGATTTGTTTTAAAAAAAATCAAGGAGGCTCTCCTCCGTCTCTATACATAACTGTAGATCTGGATATATTGGCTGCCGCAAATTTATTTTCTCATTCATATATCATATATTCTAATGAGAAATCTTATGGTCATGCACATGTCTGCCAAAGTGAGGGTGTAGGATCAGACTAACAAGGAGTCGACTATGTCGACCATTCCTTGGTCTCGTTTTTGCTTCCATATAGAATGTACCTACATATGCGGCTGACACTACACCTCGAGAGCGCCTAAGCACTACACCTATCACTTGCATATAATATTTTAAACCTAGACTTGAACACAATTTTTATTAAAGATGAGTAAATCGCCCCAGTAGTCTGAAGATCTCATTTAAACAAGCCATGAGTCATAGTTAGCTACACATTCACAAATATTTAGGACCATCTCTTTCCAGTTTGCTAAATTCTAACCAATGAGAGCCCTACAAAATTCCACATGTGGTTTTGTACTTCAATAATTGTACCCCAACATTTTTTACCAAAGCAGTGATCCATCTCTATAACCATAATTGGGATACATAATCTAAACAAGTCTAATCCCGATCCATGTATCCTCGTTTAATCTAATTGATTCACCATTCCCCATACTAAATGATCCATATTGAACAAAATTATTGGTAACATTCACAAGACCCTTCGAAAAGTTGTACTTCATTGGTTTGGCTTTAATCAATGTGAGTGATTTTTGCACCGAAATACTTATTATGCAAGAGAGATTGTCACACTCATAGGGCATATATTATTAACTTCTAGACCATGGACTGCGAGGCCACCCTAGTATATAAGATTTCCCTGCATTATAAGTGGTAATTTCTCTTATGTTGATCTGTCCACCAGAAGAATTGTGTGCGATAATAATCTATCTTCCTCTCATCCCCCTTGGAGATCTCCAAAAAGAACATAAAAATATGGACATAATACTCATAACTGAGTTAATCAAGACCAGTCACCAACATATGAAATAGTTTTTGTTCTCCGACTGCTAATATACTTCTCATAGTGCTGAGATGGACGGAGGTCATGGGATGACATATTGAGGGGGTGGAGAGCAAGGCCGGGGGTGAAGGAGGAGGTTCGGGTGTTGATGTCAGAGCGGCGGCTAACAAGTTTGGGTGAAACTTTGATAGAGAAGTGGCTCATGATGTCTTGCAAGTGCACATGGCTAGTGCTCCTTTCGATGACATTGCCTCTTGTAGAGTTTTGTTTTGCTGTAAATAGAAGTTATTTCTTGATTGCAAATGAGAATGGTTGTGATAGTGAAATGTTGCAAGAGTGTTTGTGAGCGAAAGAACTAGAGTGCACAATTATCATAACAAAATAAGAAGAGGGAGTGGAAATTTCAACAAGGATGATTGTGTTCTGGACGCTTACAGATTCTCCACTAGTGTATAATGATAGTGAATGTTAAATATTCATCATTGTGATATATGATTATGTCAGAGCAGAGCCAATAACAAGGGTCTCCCATGGATGTAGAATAAATCATATGATTCACCGTTATCCATTTAACAAAGGTCCGCTAAGGAGAGAGGAAGCTCATGTCACCATATACTCTAACCCCACTATGGGATGACACTAATATACTTTAGGACCTCATAGGAAAATATTGTGTACTCAAAGTTTGCACAACATTATAAAGAAGATCATCATGACCATATCACATAGATCTATTGCATTGAAATCATATAACACTTTCTCGAAAATATAACTAGTATTTTACTCCATATCCCTGAGAACTAGGGAATTTACTTATACATTGGAGCACGAGACATAAATGAAATGTCCATATCAATTACGTCTAAAAATAGTCTGCATACGAAGTCACAACGAGTCCATAGATTACAAGAAAGGATGGATGTGAGAGTCCATGGTGATTGCGTGAATAAAAATGGAGGTCGAGTATCTTGATGGCATGGCCTCCTTGCCCAAGTTATTGGTGCATTTGATGCCCTCTTGTCAATTCCCCCTCTTGGATCAATCCCGGAGGCAAGGTTTTCGTTACTACTTTGTGTAGCCTCTCCATTCGCCA
This sequence comes from Hordeum marinum, assembly GCA_022496015.1. Classification (NCBI taxonomy): domain Eukaryota; kingdom Viridiplantae; phylum Streptophyta; class Magnoliopsida; order Poales; family Poaceae; genus Hordeum; species Hordeum marinum. The sequence continues at coordinate 271,822,613 of CM039672.1, read as the reverse complement.
GATCAATGAAGTGCTGATGACGGTGCACGATACGATCGGTCGTTGCGGCGGTTGTCTTGCCTTCTTGAAAGTCATAGTTTGTGCAAGGATTTTCCTTAGATTTATTATGATACATTGTACTATCTATAGTGATGGGTAGTATTTTGGTTGATCCAATGGCCATTATTGATCATCAATTTTTTGCTCTAGCACATATTGGTCATTTCCAATTGGATATAAATTTATTCTATGTTAGTTCTAATCACAATTGATGATCTAATTAATTAAATTAACCCATCCAAACAGGCGCGAAGGCATGAGCGAGTGCGTCCACGACCTGGTCGCGACTGCTCGTTCAGGTTGCCGGAGCGGCCCCGTGGGTGAGGCGCAGGTAGGCCAAGAGCCTCATGTCAAAGAAGATCATCGCGCCGGGAGATATCCTTGCCGGAAGAGCAAAAATGCGACAGAAATATCGACGAGGAAGGCCTACTATATTCCTTGCCCATCTTAGATATGCCCTCAGCTCTGCTTGCCACCTTGGGCCTTGTAATCACAAACTGAGTTGAGGCAATAAAGAAAAAACACCAGAGGCGATACGTGCCAGTGGCCAGCAACAAGCGTCTCTTCTCTCGCAGGTGTGTTACAAGAGAAAGTAGCGGCCTGATTGTTGCGTGCTTCCGAACATGTGACATGCTTGTGTATCTGGCTGGCGGCGAGTTTAATAGCATACACTAAGGGACTGGCCATTGATGCCTACGGCCGGACTCTACGCCGACGACCAAATGTCGGGGCCGTCGGCATAGGTGCCCCAGCTTGGCAGCCCAGCCAGCGGGCCGTCGGCATCCGGGGACCGTCGGCATAGGCCCATTTACGCCGAGGGCTGCCGTCGGCGTAAAAAGGACGTAGGGGTAGGCCCACCTTATGCCGAGGGCCGCCTTCGGCGTAACTGGAGCCGTCGGCGTAGACCTGACAAGTGGCCAGCTGGTCGACGCGCCGTGACGGTGTCAGCCCAGCTAGAGCCTACGCCGACGACCCCGACTTTTGGCCGTCGGCGTATGTCCTTTTTTTGTTTTCTTTTTAATTTCCTCCTCTAATACATAAAATAGTATACATTATTTTATATTACTAATACATAAAATAATATATTGGAAAATGGGATTGTAATCTATATCGTTTCATTTCATTTCAACCCTTGATATAAGTACAGCTCTTTTGTGTGCCTACTAATACTTAAAATAATATATTACTAAATTATAATATGTATGGTACTAAATTAAAATATATTATCCTACTATTACTATATTAATAATATGTATGCTGCAACTTTAACCTCGTACGGTGAAAGCCATAAGAGTAGACCCCCCCCTGCGCGCGCCCGGACTAGGGTTTCGGTGAAGAAAGACCGCCGGAGAGCCGTAGTCCCGCATTAACTTGGATGTGGTTCTAGGGTATGTGTCCAAGTGTGGTGTAACATCCATATATAGATGCAATGTCTAGCTCCTTGGTGTGACCATTTTCACATTCATGCGATAACACTCTCCAAAGTCATGGACATGTAGGTGGAATACACCCGTTTGCGGGTATACCGGGGGCTACGAAAGGTTAAAGGTTCCAACCTTGTTTTTCATGTAGTTATGTCCTAAAAAACATCAAAAAACAAAAAAGTACATTGTTGAAACATCGTGCGGAGAAAGCTATAGGGGTAGACCGCCAGGCCCCCCTCCGGAGCAGGATGTCGCAGGTGAATAATGTGGTGAAATGTGTCCAACCTTGGTTTTCCATGTACATATGTGCTAAACAAACATAGTTAGAGAAAAAAAGTCCATTGGTCAACACTCGTACGGAGAAATTTATAGGGGTAGATCTGCGGGTCCCCTCGATCTAGGGTTTCGAAGGTGAATGACCACCGGAGCGTCGGGATCCCACAAAAACTTGCATATGGACCTAGGTTATGTGTAGAAGTGTGATGTAATGTTGGTAGATGGCATATCCAGGTCATGTGTCTGACGTTGTTCACAGACATGGGCTAACACTTAGTAAAATCCTGAATCTGCATGTGGAAACTCCTGGTACGGGTCAACCGGTGTGAATAAGGTGGTGAAATGTGTCCAACCTTGGTTTTCCATGTACATATGTGCTAAGCAAACATAGATAGAGAAAAAAAGTCCACTGGTCAACACTCGTACGGAGAAATTTATAGGGGTAGATCGGCGGGTCCCCCCGATCTAGGGTTTCAGAGGTGAATGACCATCGGAGCGTCGGAATCACTCGAAAACCTGCATGTGGACCTAGGTTATGTGTAGAAGTGTGATGTAACGTTGGTAGATGGCATATCTAGGTCATGTGTCTGACGTTGTTCACGAACATGGGCTAACACTTAGTAAAATCCTGGATCTCTATGTGGAAACTCCCGGTACGGGTCAACCGGTGTGAATAATGTGGTAAAATGTGTCCAACCTTGGTTTTCCATGTACATATGTGCTAAACAAACATAGATAGAGAAAAAAACTTCATTAGTCAACACTCGTACGGAGAAATTTATAGGGGTAGATCTGTGGGTCCCCCCGATCTAGGGTTTCGGAGGTGAATGACCACCGGAGCGTCGAAATCACTCGAAAACCTGCATGTGGACCTAGGTTATGTGTAGAAGTGTGATGTAATGTTGGTACATGGCATATCTAGGTCATGTGTCTGACGTTGTTCACGGACATGGGCTAACACTTAGTAAAATCCTGGATCTCTATGTGGAAACTCCCGGTACGGGTCAACCGGTGTGAATAATGTGGTGAAATATGTCCAACCTTGGTTTTCCATGTACATATGTGCTAATCAAACATATATAGGGAAAAAAAGTCCACTGGTCAACCCTCGTACGGAGAAATTTATAGGGGTAGATCTACGGGTCCCCCCGATCTAGGGTTTCGGAGGTGAATGACCGCCGGAGCATCGGAATCACTCGAAAACCTGCATGTGGACCTAACATATGTGTAGAAGTGTGATGTAATGTTGGTAGATGGCATATCCAGGTCATGTGTCTGACGTTGTTCACAGACATGGGCTAACACTTAGTAAAATCCTGGATCTGTATGTCGAAACTCCCGGTACGGGTCAACCGGTGTGAATAATTTGGTGAAATGTGTCCAACCTTGGTTCTCCATGTACATATGTGCTAAACAAACATAGATAGAGAAAAAAAGTCCACTGGTCAACCGTCGTACGGAGAAATTTATAGGGGTAGATCAGGGGGTCCCCCCGATCTAGGGTTTCGGAGGTGAATGACCGCCGGAGTGTCCGAATCGCTCGAAAACCTACATGTGTCCCTAACATATGTGTAGAAGTGTGATGTAATGTTGGTAGATGGCATATCCAGGTCATGTGTCTGACGTTGTTCACAGACATGGGCTAACACTTAGTAAAATCCTGGATCTGTATGTCGAAACTCCCGATACGGGTCAACCGGTGTGAATAATTTGGTGAAATGTGTCCAACCTTGGTTCTCCATGTACATATGTGCTAAACAAACATAGATAGAGAAAAAAAAGTCCACTGGTCAACCGTCGTACGGAGAAATTTATAGGGGTAGATCTGCGGGTCCCCCCGAGCTAGGGTTTCGGAGGTGAATGACCGCCGGAGCGTCGGAATCACTCGAAAACCTGCATGTGTCCCTAACATATGTTTGGTTAGGCCATAGGTTCATTACAAACCATGTTTGAGCCCAAGATGACACAAGATCCTACCCCGTTCCGCCAAAAATGGGGAGTTTCCCCCTAATAATTAAACACCGGAACCTCCGTAGCTAGGTGACAGAGGATGTGTGCGAAGGGGTATAGACCTAAGCTTGAAAAAAATTAAAAAATGGTGTGAAAAAGTAAAAAAGATTTTATATGCTTGAAAAAAAATAAAAGAATAAGGAAATAAAAAAAAATAAAAAAATGAAAATGGACCTAAGCCGACGGCCAGGCCGTCGGCGTATGCGAATTAAAAATAATTAAATAGACCTACGCCGACGGCCAGGCCTTCGGCGTAGGTCGTCGTACCGTAGATCGGACCCCCACTCCCCCCACTTCGCCCGACCCCGACCCACACGTTCCTCCACCACCGCCGCCAGCCGCCCCTCCTGCCTATCCCTCTCGCCTCCCGCCCCCGTCGCCGCCCGCCCCTACCGCCGCTGCCTGCCCGCCCCTCCGGCGAGGTCCCTCTCGCCCCTGCCGCCGGCCCGCCCCCACCTGCCGCCACCAGAGCCGGACACCAACTCCAGCCTGACCCCGACGCCGGCCCGACGCCAAGCCGACCCCTCCATCGTTGTCGTCTTAGAGCCCCCTCCGTCGCCTCGGAGCTGCCGTCGTCTCGGAGCCCCCTCCGTCGCCTTGCACCCCCCGTCGTCGATCACGCTTCAAGGGTGAGAATTCCTTCACCCCTCTCGTGTACCTAGGTTTATTTTTGTCTCTAGATCACCAAGTCAAGTCGCGTCACCTAGGCGTCATCCCGACTGTAAGCATTACACGGATAAATATGCATTAGTGGTCTTGCATATTTTGAACCGTAACGCTTACGGCTTTTATCGGGCAGTCGGTGGATTCTTAGTTGGGTATGGTTCTCGCTGGCTCTTCCTCGATCCGAGACAGGATTTTGGCGGCGCCTCCTCGTTGTTCTCCGGATGCACATTCTCTCGGCTTTTTGTTGAGACGTGTATCGGGAGAGCAGCGGGGAGGTGCTGCCAAAATTCTGCTCAGATCGGGGTAGAGCGAGGGAGAACTTACCCAATCTACGGTTTCGGCGGCTGGTTAGGACCCACTTTCCTATTAGACATGTAGGTTAATTTTTTCGTAAAAAATGAAGCATTTTAATCTCCTGCTTGATATGAAATGCTATGTTTGTTGTTTGGCTCTCAATAAAGTAGAAGAGGGTGACTGATAATGGGTGGATGTATAGTGGCCGTACTAATGCTGTTGACAGAACAGATGAGTGGGCATGGAAGACCGAAATGGTAGTGCAGGAGATAGCCCGTGGTCGAAAGACACTTGATCCCCGTTGCCCTTGCGTCCGTTGTAGGAACCGTCCGCGCGCTAAAAAGGAGATTATGAAACAACACCTTTGGGCTTCTGGGTATATGCCGGGCTTCGTCACGACGGTCGACTTTACTTAGAACGAACATGACAGAGGTGACGTGATGCGACAGCGGATCGATGGCATAGAGTACGATGGCATGCGAAACTTGCTGGAGGATTTCCGTGATGCCATGCCGGAGTCTCCACCTTCTGCTGAACTAGAGGGACCGCCGAAAACGGTGCAACCGCCTAAACCACAGGATCTCGAGCCATCCGCTAAGGCGTTCTATGATATGATGGAATCGGCTAAGAGGCCTCTGTACCCGGGTGCAAATGTTTCTCAGCTCGATACCATCTCGCAAGCACTAGCCACAAAGCTCCAGTTCAACATGACCCATTAATGCTTTGAAGCCAATCTGGTAAAACATGGTAACACGTTGCCCGAAGGGCATTGTCTGCCTAAAACCTTGTACGAATGCAAGAAAATCATGCGAGCGCTCAGCATGGACTACACAAAGATAGATTGTTGTCCAAAAGGTTGCCTTCTGTTATGGAAACAGTTTGTGGATGACAAGTACGGTAGCTTGTGTGGGGCCTCTAGGTATCTTGAGTCCAAGGGAGCCGATGGTGAGCCCAAGGTGCAGACAAAGATCCCCCCTTTGATTCTTCGATATCTCCCATTCATAAAAAGAATCCAACGGCTTTACATGACCTTGGAGTCTGCCAAACAGATGACGTGGCACAAGGACGGGAAGAGATACCCTGACGAGCACGGACGGGAAACAATGGGACATCCATCTGATGGCAGGGCATGGAAGAAGTTCGATGAAGACCACCCCGATCTGGTGGCAGAGGCCCAGCACTGCAGAATTGCCATATCTTTGGATGGATTCAATCCATATGGCATGTCGAGTTCCTCGTACATCTGTTGGCCGGTGTTTGTTATTCTGCTCAATCTCCCTCCCCCAGCCCTAATGCAAAGGAATACCATATTCTTGACGCTCATCATTCCAGGGCCTGACTACCCAAGGAAGAATTTGAGTGTCTACATGCAACCGCTTGTGGATGATCTAAACCACTCTTGGCACCACCCAACGTTGACATACGACCGTGCATCGAAGACAAACTTCTTCATGAAAGTTTGGCACCAATATTCCATGCACGACATGCCTGGGTACGCCCTATTCTACGGCCACTGTACAGCTGGTAAGTGGCCATGCCCAGTGTGCATGCAACTACTTGAGTTCGTTTGGCTAAAAGCGGGTAAAAAATATTCCGCCTTTGACACACATCGGCCGTTCCTGAAAAGAGATCATCCGTTCAGACAGGACATAAGGAACTTCAAGAAGGGCAAAGTTGTGCTTGAAGAAAGACAGATACCAACGTTCGATGGTGCAGCTGTTAAGGCCGAGCTAGCTGCTCTCGTGCGTACTGAATCCGGTGTCCCAGTATTTGACGGATATGGTAAGGAGCACAACTGGACTCACGAGGCAGGCATAACGAAGCTCGACTATTACCACGAATTAGCACTTCCCCATAACATCGATGTGATGCACACCAAAAAGAATGTCGCAGAGTCCCTCTTTAACACAAGCCTGAACATTCCTGAGAAGACAAAAGATAATGTCAAGGCTAGAGTCGATGTTAAGGAGCTATGTGATAGGCCGAGACAACACATGCAGCCTCCTCAAGGCAAACAAAAAGGGTGGTTGAAGACGCATTGGCAGTTTGTGCTTGATAAGGACCAAAAGAAGGAGTCATTCACGTGGCTGAAAAACGTCGTGATGTTTCCTGATGGTTATTGTTCGAATATAAGCAAGGGTGTCAATATTGAGAAGGAAAAGTCACTGGGATGAAGAGTCACGACTATCATATATGGATTGAGCGGTTGATGCCGGTGATGCTTCGAGGTTATCTCCCTGAGCATATCTGGCGAGTGCTAGCGGAGTTGAGCCATTTCTTCCGCACGGTCTGTGCTAAGCAGATATGTCCCCTGATGATTGAGAAGCTGCATGATCTAGTGCCGGAGTTGCTATGAAAGTTATAGAAGATATTTCCGCCATGCTTCTTTACTCCAATGCTACATCTCATTGTGCATCTCGCGAACGAGGCACTCTTGGGTGGACCGGTGCAGTTTCGTTGGCAGTTTTGTATTGAGAGAGAGTTCAAGTATATTTGGCTCAAATGTGGAAACAAAAATAAGATTGAAGCATGCATAGCTGAGGCAACTATCCTCTAGGAGATAGCAAATGCCACGACAGCATACTATGTCGATGAAGTTCCCACTATGCATAACCAGGTACCTCGGTACAATGTCGACGAGCCCAAGCGTGACCCCAAGATCCTCCTCTTCAAGTTTCCCGGTGGCAAGGCCGATGGTGCAAAACCTCATACCTTGTCCAACCAAGATAAGGAGTGCATAATTCTCTATGTGCTTATGAATATGGGTGAAGTGGTGGACGACCAGAAGAAAGAGAGCGGGGAGGAGGAGGAGGCGGAGGAGGTGGTGCCCAGTTTCCTTAGGTAAAATGGCGACTTAATTACTTTGCAACTAGTAACTCGGTTTCGTTCTAATACGTATTTTCTCCTTCTAGCCAATTTGTGGATGAGGTGTGGCCGGGATCAACAGATCTCAATGCTGCGCAGTTGGATGCTCTTCTGAAAGGGGGTGCCTCGGGAAGAAGTTTCACGTAATGGTTCAGGGAAAAGGTAATTCGTAACCTATCCCTCTTAATTACTTGGCAACTTGGCCCTCTTATTACACGTAACTAATGCACGATTCATACTAAACTTGTAGGGAGCTGATCCCACAGTGATGATGTCAGATGAGTTGAGATGTGTCTCCCAGGGTTTTAACAGTAAAGTCAACATGTATGAGAAGTATGATGTGAATGGGTATCACTTCCATACATAGGGCCACCAAAATAGTCGTCCGGGTGCAAAAACTATAAATACCGGGGTCTTCACCAAGGGACAAGATGACTTTGATTATTACGGAAGGTTGCAGAACATATACGAGATGACGTTCAACAATGGGCCTGTAGAACTCAAGCTCGTTGTGTTCAGATGCCACTGGTTCGATCCACGCGATGGACAGAGAAATACCCCTTCCATTGGGTTAGTTGAAGTTAGGCCTTCAACCACCTATAGCGGATCCGATGTCTTTGTTGTGGCTCACCAAGCCAAGCAAGTTTATTACTTGCCCTACCCATGCCAAAAAGAATACCTCCAGGGCTGGGAAGTCGTGTACCAGGTATCGCCACATGGTAAGCTAGCCATGCCCTCCGAGGACGATTACAACAACATTAACCCTCAAACATATGAGGGAATTTTCTATCAAGAGCAAGAGAACTTTGGGGACTTTGGCTTAGAAGGTCTTGAGGACCTCGAGAATGATGCACACACCCGTGGTGAGATAGTCACGGATCTAAGTGACATAGAGATGCTCACCAAGGCACATGACAATGATGAGCCTCCACCGTGCGAGGATCCTGACGCTTTATAGGCATGTGATAGTGATACTGATGATGGCGATGAGAATGAGCCTGAGAGTGATGATGATGAGATTAGTATTTATGGTGAAGAACAGATGATGGTGAGGGTCTTTTATGTCTTTATTATGGCTTACTTACCCAATCACTTGGTGGTTGCTAACTACTACTCAAACGTGTAGGGAATGGGAGGCTCCAGGACTAGACGTGTAGAATGATATTACTATGTATCTCGATACTATATGTATGTTATTTTGGATGATGATGATGATGATTGTATGCGGATGTGCTATGATGAATTGATGATGATGTTATTTTGTATCTTGTCGATGTGCACGTGCTATTTAAATTGCCTGTTCCATGACAATGATGAGCCTCCATCGTGCGAGGATCCCGAGGCTTAGAGTGATGATGAGTATTTGTATTTATTTTTCATCTTAATTGCATTGCGTCTTTATGCTTAATTGTTTTCTTTTTCTCAATGCAGGTGATTGGCCAATATGAGCAATGGCAAGGCATCACCGCAGTCCTTGCTTCAGGGGATAAAGAAGACGAAGAGTGTAAGAGCAACAACCTCAAGGTATGCCGCCGAGGAGGTAGGAGGAGGAGATGCAGGACGAGGAGGAGGAGTCGGGGGAGGACGTCCCCCGAGGTCAGGACGAGGAGGTACATTGCATCTTCATTATGTCTTCATTATGCTTGGTATTTATTTTTCAACATGCTTCTTAATTGTTTACCTTTTCACATTGCAGGAGGTTGAGGATGAGGGCGAGGACGAGGGCGAGCTACCCTCCTTTTGAGTGATGTACCCTCCGCTTCCGGCGACGTGGCTTCATAGACTGCATTCTCAGAGTCTCGAGACGAGGAGATGGACTCTCGAGACTTGGACGTGGACTCTCGAGACGAGGAGGGGGGGGGGGGTCTCGAGCCTCGGAGATGATGACGTCGGGGCCATCGAGGGCGTCGACGAAGAAGGTAAAGGTTCATGGGGAAATAGAAGTCCCTAAGGAGGAACCTGCCCTGGAGGCTCGGTCCTCATTGAACCTAGCAAATCTGAGTAAGTGGCTATAGTAACTTTGAACATGTAGTTTCATTTTGTTGATAACAACTTGGCATGTACTAATGTTTGATTATTGTGCAGCATTTGGATGCATCCTCCAGGGACTCGAGTCCCTAGCTGCATGCTTGGAGCTATCATCAGGAAGTTTTGCCTGGGCTTCTATAATGCTGAAAATGGCGAGAGGAAGCTAGCCACGACTTGGAGACACAATGAGCTCGTAGATTGCCCCCCCTTATGGGAAAGCTTCTGACACCCTGATCAACAAGTTTTGGGTAAGGCAAACTCATGACTCTCACACTTTTTTGTTCATAGTTCATGACCCCGCCATGCTAACTCATGAATCTCACACTTTTTTTATGCATGATTGAAGAGATTCTATAGGGTGGTTCCGGAGCAGCAGGAGGTGGCAGACAAGACTTTGCAGAATCATTGTAAGAGGTTGACTAATCAGTAGTTCTATAACCAGGGTCATACCATGAGGAGTCAATATAGCATGGCGATATCGGGCAAATCGTCACCGAAGTATGAGAATGTCAAGTCACCAACGATGATGAGCGCGGCAGAGTACAACGAGGTAAGTAAATTGTCGATGAGATTCTATGTTGATGCTAATTTGCAATTGCATCATCTGTTCTTCACATGAGTATTGATTTTTCAGGTTAGGCCCGATTGGGCCTATGGCAAGGAGGATGCATGGAGGGCGTTGACTGCGAGGTGGCGCGGGGAAGACGAGGAGTGGAACGCCTTGAGCGAGCGGAACAAGGCAAACTGTGGCAGCGGGGGGACACATCGGGCGGGAAACCTCGGCAGTGAGCGCTACAAGTCCAGGCTGGTATACACATACATGGAACAACCTTTATTTATTTCCCCTCATGCATGTTCCTACTTGGTACTCATAACATCTCTTTGGCGGTGCAGGAGGAGAAACTAGGGAGGCATGTCAGCGATTATGAGTCATGGGACTCGATGAGGATGAAGGCGCCCGCTCTCTCCCAGCCTCAGCCTCAGCTTCCCGAGTACTTCGGCACTTCCCAGGAGGATGGTGCTAAGTACCTCGAGACGCTGGTCGCTCTTAATCCGGAGGTGGATGACCCTAGAAGTGCGGATCCCGACGAGAGATCGTTGGTCGTGTCTGGGGGAGGCCTTCAGCACGGTCATCTGCGCGTTATGGATAAGATGACCCCATGCACTCCCACTTTGAGCCTCACGCGGATCAAGGCTACCCTCAGCGCCGATGACCCCGTACCGCCTCCTCAAGGACGACCTTCCTAGCCTGGCTACGATGTAAGTTTCTCTCATTTCCATCCTTTCTCTGACAATACTACTTCCTAAGTGGCTTAGTTGATGAGATGGTTCAATTTTGTAATTGTAGGCTGCTTTCGAGGCGGCCTACAAGGCCCACAACGACGCCTATTTGGTGGACCTTGCGCAGTGGAGGCAGAGAGCAGAAGTACAGGAGGCGTGGAAAGAGGCAAAAGAAGATGTAAGTTCCAACCTTTCTTTTTGCAAAAGATGACAAGTCTCACTTTTCATACTTTTGTGCAATCCCTGACATGTTAACTATCTTGCAGGCTCAAGAGAGGGCTCGGCTTACGGTAGTGTCGGTCGATATACCGCCATGACCTCCTCGAGCCGGGCTTAAGCCAGAGTTTGTATCGAAAGAAGAGTTCGCCCAGAACTTCTACTACACCAGCTTAACCCCGGTAATTTACTTGCCCAATCACTTGTTACCGCTTTCATGTGCCTTGGTGGTTGCTAACTATTGCTCAAACATGTAGGGAATGGGAGCCTCTGGGACTGGACCCTTTGGTCGTGCTGCTGCCTCGCCGTTGTCGTCCCGCGTGGTCACACCGGTGCAACCTGGCCCCGATGGTAGTGGTGCCTCACGCGAGAGCACACATGGTGGCGCAGGATCACCTGCTTCTGGTGCTGATTCGACGGCGCCTCCACGCCGTTAGTCGCCTATCTTCACGCGCGGAGACCTGGGTTTCTCCGTCTCGACTCCCTCTCCGGATGCGATGAGTTGATGTTGATGCTACCCCGGACGTGTAGAGGTCTCGTTTGTACCGATACGATGTTTGGGATGTTGTTATACTTTGCATCCATACTATGTCTCTTATTTTGCATGTTTGGAACTTGTTATGCTATGTATGTATAAGATGTTTGGTTATTATGGTCTTTGTCAATGTGCATGTGCTATATAAATGCCTATAATGACTGCCTCTGATCTGGGTATGAATACTATAATGCCTATATGCTTATGAGAATTTTAAATATGCAGGAAATGAACCAGAAATGAAAAATAATAAAATCTGTCAGGGCCTGCGCCGACGGCCTGGCCGTCGGCGTAGGCCTTGTCCTGTGCCAAATGGCACAGCCTACGCCGACGGCCTGGCCGTTGGCGTAGGTTCGACATCGAGATGGGCTTACGAGCTGCCACGTGGCCTACCTGGATGGAAGCCTACGCCGACGGCCAGGCCGTCGGCGTAGGCCCGAAGCACAGATGCCTTCAGGGTCTGCCGCATGGCGTCCCTGGTGGTAGGCTAGGCCGACGGCCCGGCCATCAGCGTAGCAGACAACCAGGCCTAACAGACGTTATGCCTTGCGCGAGGCCCACATAGATATGCCGACGGCCTCTACGCCGACAGCCACGATGAGCCGTCGCTTTATCCCTCTACGCCGACGGTCATGGGTACGCCGACGGCTACTGGGACAAGCCCGAGGGAAATCTTCGCCGACGGCTATACGCCGACGGCGGCCGTCGGTGTAGACCTAAGCCGACGGCTTTGGGGCCTACGCCGACAGTGGCCGGCCGTCGGCGTATAAGCTCAGTCCCGTAGTGATAGATTTTCTAGGTCGTTGTGTACGTGTGGTACACTTGGAGCACAAACCAAGACCGTCAGCTTCGTTTCATCATTTTTGTCATGCGTCGTCTGCCTAAAAGTACTAGACGACATGGACTGCGCCATTGCAGGGAAGGAACCTGCGTGAGTGATTGATAAACATTAGAGTACCCAAAACGCCCCTAATTAGTCAACATACTACCAAAAATATGTTGTAGTGTTAGCTCATTTGGACCCTCCAAGCCATAGAAATGAACAACGCAAATTGATTATCCCTTCTATGGGTTCCTCTCTTTATATGAAAGGTTCCTGGCACGTCCAATTTTCAGTAAATAGTCTGATACTCTTGATTCTGGTGATTCCAGTGAAATTGAGCAAAACAAACAGGCAATTAACCACGATAAAAATACAGAAAATACTATCTCTATTGTTCAAAAATATATTTTTCTTGAATATGCACGAGCGTACAATCCTATATTATAGAAGAAAGGGGATAAGAACCCCAACACCCAAACAGGTTTTACATTTCATGCCTACACCTAGGATCATGCCAACTCTCCCTCAAGGAAACATAGATGAATGATACGTCTCCAATGTTTCTATAATTTATGAAGTATTCATGCCATGTTTACAATAATTTTATATGATTTTGGTATGATTTTATTAGAACTAACCCGGCTTGACGTTGTTTTCAGCAGAACTACCATGGAGTCGTTTTTTGTGCAGAAATAAAAGTTCTCGAAATGGGCTGAAAATTTACGGTGATTTTTTATGGACCAAAAGAGACCCCCGAAGCACCAGAGCTGATCCACGAAGTGATCGAGGAGGTCACAAGCCTGGGGGATCGCCCCCTAGGGCGCCCCCTGGCTTGTGGACTCCTCAAGCACCCCATTGACGTGAGACCGGCGCCAAAAAATCATATAAATACCAAAACCCTAGAAACAAACCTATATAGGGTGTTCCGCCACCGTAGGCCTCTATAGCCAAGAAAAACCAATCGGGAGCCCATTCCGGCACCCTGCCGGAGGGGGAAACCATCACCGAAGGCCATCTTCATCATCCCGTCGGTCTCCATGACGAGGAGGGAGTAGTTCACCCTTAGGGATGAGGGTATGTACCACTAGCTATGTGTTTGATCTCTCTCTCTCTCTCTCGTGTTCTTGAGATGGCACAATCTTGATGTATTCTGAGCTTTATGGATATAGATGAATCATATGGAGTTTTCCCCTTTCTATCTTCTTGTGATGAATTGAGTTTTCCCTTTGAAGTTTTCTTATCGGATTGAGTCTTTAAAGGATTTGAGAACACTTGATGTATGTATTGCGATGGGATATCCATCGCGACAATGGGATGTTCTATTGATCCACTTGATGTATGTTTTGGTGATCAACTTGCGGGTTCCGTGACCTTGGGAATCTATGCATTGGGGTTGGCACATGTTTTCGTCTTGACTCTACGATAGAAACTTTGGGGCAATCTTTGAAGTTCTTTGTGTTGGATTGAACATGATGAATCTGAAATTGTGTGATGCATATCGTATAATCTTACCCATGGGTACGCGTGGTGACATTGGAGTATCTAGGTGATATTAGGGTTTTGGTTGATCTATATCTTAAGGTGATATTTTAGTACGAACTCTAGTGCTGTTCATGACACTTATAGGGATGGCTCATAAGACTGGTCGGAAAAAATAACTTTGAGGTGGTTTCGTACCCTACAATAATTTCTTTGTTTGTTCTTTGTTATTTGTGACTTTGGAGTGAACTCTTTGTCACATGTGAGGGATTTACATATGATTCAACTATGTTAGTATTGTTGAGAGAAATTGCACTAGTGAAATTATGAACCCTAGGCCTTGTTTTCGAGCATTGCAATACCGTTTTTACTCAATTTTGTTACTGGCTACCTTGCTATTTTTATATTTTCAGATTACAAAAACCTATATCTACCATCCATATTACACTTGTATCACCATCCCTTCACCGATCTAGTGCACCTATACAATTTACCATTGTATTGGGTGTGTTGGGGACACAAGAGACTTTTTGTTATTTGGTTGCAGGGTTGTTTCAGAGAGACCATCTTCATCCTACGCCTCATACAGATTGATAAACCTTAAGTCATCCACTCTAGGGAAATTTGCTACTGTCCTACAAAACACTGCGCTTGGTGGCCCAACACGAGTCTACAAGAAGACACTACTGGAATTCAGTTATTTGCCGTCTGCCAACTCTTTGCCGTCGGCTGGCGGATGGCAAAGAGGGTCTTTGCCATGAGCTGCCAGATGGCAGACGACAAAGAGATCGCTGATGCCACACATATTCTTTGCCGTCAGCCAGTTCTTTGCCGCCGGCAAGCAGACGGCAAAGAGGCGCACAGCAGACGGGAAAAACCCAGTTGGGCCCCACTTGATCGCATGGTGCCTAGGTTAAACTTGGCATCTTCTTTGTCGTCTGCTAGCAGACGGCAAAGCGTCCTAAAGGAGACGGCAAAGAGGCTAGCCTCTTTGCCGTCCGCTAGCAGACGAGAATGCTCTAACGGGTACTAACGGCCGTCCCCACCCCCACCCCGACCCCGACCCCTCTCTCTCACTCTCACCCACTCCCACTCCCCTCTCCTCTCTCTCCAAGACGCCCACCGCCGGCCGCCTCCGTCATCTCCCCACTTCCTCGGCCACCTCCTCTCCTCACCGCCGGCCGCCTCTATCATCTCCCCACCTCCCCGGCCGCCTCCTCTCCTCACCGTCGTCTGCCTCTGCTCCGCCCCCGCCACCGTACATCATGCCCCCGCCGCCCCCAGCGCCCCCGCCCCCCTCCGCCCCTGCCCCTGCCACCTCCACTACCACCTCCGCTGTTGGGGAACATTACATGGGAAACAAAATTTTTCCTACGCACACGCATATCTATCCATGGTGATGAGCATCTACAAGAGGGAGAGTGGATCTATGTACCCTTGTAGATCGCTAAGTGGGAAGCGTTAAGAAACACGGTAGGTGTAGTCGAACGTCTTCGCGATCCAAATCGCCGAGCATCCCGCGATCCAATCACGATCCGTCCTGCGATCTAACCACGATCCGTCCCACGAACTTGATCATGATCTGTCCCACGAACTTGATCATGATCCTTCCGATCTAGCACCGAACGGACGGCACCTCCGGGTTCAGCACCCGTACGGCTTGATGACGGTCTCTGCCATCTTGATCCAGCAAGAGGGAGCGGAGAGGAGGAAGAGTTCTCTGGCAGCGTGATGGCACTCCCGCGATGGTGGTGGAGCTATTCCGGCAGGACTTCGCCTAAGCGCTGCAGAAAACCGATCTAGAGGAGAAACTATGCACCGGAGGAACGGGTAGCACGTGGCTGAAAAACTAGTGCAAAAACCCTAAAACCACCAGTATATATAAGAGGAGAGGAGGAGAGGAGGCAGCCTTGGCTTCCTAAGCTGAGGGCTTCGGCCGAACCTACTAGGAGAGGAGGAATCCTCCTCCAATCCTAGTAGGACTAGGATTGCTCCCTTTTCCCCCCTTTTTCCACCTTTTTCTTATTGGGTTTTCTTCTCCAGCCACATGGGCCTTGTGTGGGAGTTTCCACCAGCCTACTAAGGGCTGATATTCACTCTCCCACAGCCCATGAAGTCTCTTGGGTCGAAATACCCCTCCCGGAGGCCTCCCAGTACACTACCGGCACTCCCGGTACATTACCGATGAGCCCGAAACTTTTCCGACGGCCAAAACAAGACTTCCTATATATTAATCTTTACCTCCAGACCATTCCGGAGCTCCTTGTGACTTCCTGGATCTCATCCGGGACTCCGAACAACCTTCGGTCACCACCATACATAACTCTATACTACCGAAATGTCACCAAACCTTAAGTGTGCAGACCCTGCGGGTTCGAGAACTATGTAGACATGAACGAGACACCTCTACGGTCAATAACCAATAGCAGGACCTGGATGCCCATATTGGTTCCTACATATTCTATGAAGATCTTTATCGGTCAAACCTCTATGTCAAGGATTCAGTTAATCCCGTATGATGTTCCCATTGTTCTTCGGTATGTTACTTGCCCGAGATTCGATCGTCGGTATCTCCATACCTAGTTCAACCTTGTTACCGGCAAGTCTCTTTACTCATTCCATAATACAAGATCCCATGACTAACACTTAGTCACATTGCTGGCAAGGCTTATTGTGATGCTGTATTACCGAGTGGGCCCTGAGATACCTCTCCGTCACACGGCATAACAAATCCCAGTCTTGATCCATGCCAACTCAACAGACACACTTGGAGATACCAGTAGAGCACCTTTATAGTCACCCAGTTATGTTGCGACGTTTGATACACACAAGGAACTCCTCCGATGTCCGTGAGTTGCATGATCTCATGGTCATAGGAACATATACTTGACATGGAGAAAACAATAGTAATAAACTGACATGATCATATGCTACGTTTGTAGTTTTGGGTCTTGTCCATCACATCATTCTTCTAATGATGTGATCCTGTTATCAAATGACATCACATGTCAATGGCTAGGAAACCTTGAGAATCTTTGATTAATGAGCTAGTTCACTAGAGGCATACTAGGGAAAATGTGTTGTCTATTTACCCACACATGTAATGTGTTTCCAATCAATACAATTATAGCATGGATAATAAACGATTATCATGAACAAGGAAATATAATAATAAACACTTTATTTATTGCCTCTAGGGCATATTTCCAACAGTCTCCCACTTGCACTAGAGTCAATAATCTAGTTCACATCACTATGTGATTTACATTGTAATGAATCGAACATCGATGCAGTTCCGGTGTTGATCATGTTTAGCCCTTGGAAGAGGTTTAGTCAACGGGCCTGCAACATTCAGATCCGTGTGCACTTTGCAAATATTTATGTCCTTCTCCTCGATATAATTGTGGATGGAGTTGAAGCGTCGCTTTATGTGTCTGGTCCTCTTGTGAAACCTTGGTTCCTTGGCCAGAGCAATGGCACCAGTCTTATCACAGAACAGGTTCATTGGATTCAGTGCACTAGGCACTACTCCAAGATCTGTCATGAACTGCTTCATCTAGACACCTTCCTTCGCTACCTCCGAGGCTGCGATGTACTCCGCTTCGCATGTAGAATTAGCTACCACGCTTTGCTTGGAACTGCACCAGCTTACTGCTGCCCCATTGAGAATAAATACGTATCCGGTTTGTGACTTAGAGTCGTTCAAATCAGTGTCAAAGCTTGCATCAACGTAACCCTTTACGACGAGCTCTTCATCACCTCCATAAACGAGAAACATCTCCTTAGTCCTGTTAAGGTACTTAAGGATATTCTTGACCGCTGTCCAGTGCTCCATTCCAGGATCACTTTGAAACCTTCCGGCCATACTTATGGCAAGGCTGACATCCGGTCTTGTGCACAACGTTGCATACATGATAGAGCCTATGGCTGAAGCATAGGGGATGACGCTCATCTTTTCTCTATCTTCTACAATTACTGGGCATTGAGTCTTACTCAACTTCACACCTTGTAATACAGGCAAGAACCCCTTCTTGGCATGAGCCATTTTGAACTTCTTCAAAACTTTATCAAGGTTTGTGCTCGGTGAAAGTGCTATCAAGCGTCTCGATCTATCTCTATAGATCTTAATGCCTAATATGAAAGCAGCTTCTCCTAGGTCCTTCATTGAAAAACTCTTGTTCAAATATTCCTTCATGCTTTCCAGCATTTCTATATTGTTTCCAATTAGCAATATGTCATCCATATATAACACTAGAAACGCTATAGAGCTCCCACTCACCTTTTTGTAAATACAAGCTTCGCCATAAACTTGTATAAACTCAAACGCTTTGATCACCTCATCAAAACGCTTATTCCAACTCCGAGATGCTTGCACCAGCCCATAAATGGATCGCTGGAGTTTGCAAACTTTGTCAGCATTCTTTGGATCGACAAAACCTTTCGGATGCATCATATACAACTCTTCCTCAAGGAAACCATTGAGGAACGCTGTTTTGACATCCATCTGCCAAATTTCATAGTCGAAATATGCAGCTATTGTTAACATGTTTCTGATGGACTTAAGCATCGCTACGGGTGAGAAGGTCTCATCATAGTCAACTCCTTGAACTTGTGAAAAACCCTTTGCCACAAGTCAAGCTTTATAGACGGTGACATTACCGTCCGCGTCTGTCTTCTTCTTAAAGATCCATTTGTTCTGAATGGCATTTCACCCTTCAGGTAATACTTCCAAATTCCATACTTTGTTTTCATACATGGATCCCATCTCGGATTTCATGGCCTCTAACAATTTCTCGGAATCCGGGCCATCACTGCTCCTCCATAGCTCGTAGGTTCATTGTTGTCCAACAACATGACCTCCAAGACAGGGTTGCCGTACCACTCAGGAGTAGTATGTGCCCTTGTCGACCTACGAGGTTTAATAGTAGCTTGATCCGAAGCTTCATGATCATCATCATTAACTTCCTCTCTACCGTTGTGGGTTCCACAGAAACATCTTTCTGCGCTGTGCTACTTTCTGGTTGAAGTAAAGGTTCAATAACCTCATCAAGCTCTATTTCCCTCCCACTCAATTCTTTCGACAGAAACTCTTTCTCAAGAAATGTTCCGTTCTTAGCGACAAACACTTTGCCTTCGGATCTGAGATAGAAGGTATACCCGACTGTCTCTTTTGGGTATCCTATGAAGACGCATTTTTCTGCTTTGGGTTCCAGCTTTTCAGGCTGAAGCTTTTTGACATAAGCATCACATCCCCAAACTTTAAGAAACGACAACTTTGGCCTCTTGCCAAACCACAGTTCATATGGCGTCGTCTCAACGGATTTTGATGGTGCCCTATTTAAAGTGAATGCAGCTATCTCTAATGCATGACCCCAACACGATAGTGGCAAATTAGCAAGAGACATCAGAGAACACACCATATCTAATAAGGTTCGATTACGACGTTCGGACACACCATTACGCTGTGGTGTTCCGGGCGGTGTCAACTGTGAAACAATTCCACACTGTCTTAAGTGACTGCCAAACTCATAACTCAGATATTCACCTCCTCGATCAGATCGCATGAATTTAATCTTCTTGTTACGATGATTCTCAACTTCACTCTGAAATTGCTTGAACTTTTCAAACATTTCAGACTTGTGTATCATTAAGTAAACATACCCATATCTACTTAAGTCATCAGTGAAGGTGAGAAAATAACGATATCCACCACGTGCTGTAACATTCATTGGACCGCACACAGTAGTATGTATAATTTCCAGTAAGTCGCTCGCCCGTTCCATTGTTCCAGAGAACGGCGTTGTACTCATCTTGCCGATGAGGCATGGTTCACATGTGTACAGTGATTCAAAATCAAGTGACTCCAAAAGTCCATCAGCATGGAGCTTCCTCATGCGTTTTACACCAATATGACCTAAACGCCAGTGCCACAAGAAAGTGGTACCATCACTATCAACTCTTCATCTTTTGGCATCAATGTTATGAACATGTGTGTCATCACTATCAAGATTCAATATGAATAAACCCCTCACATTGGGTGCATGACCATAAAAGAAATTACTCATATAAATAGAACAACCTTTATTCTCAGATTTAAATTAGTAACCGTCTCGCAATAAATAAGATCTAGATATAATGTTCATGCTTAACGCAAGCACTAAATAACAATTATTCAGGTTCATCACTAATCCCGATCGTAATCGAAGTGAGAGCGTGCCAACGACAATCACATCAACCTTGGAACCATTTCCCACGCGCATCGTCACTTCATCCTTTGCCAGCCTTCGTCTATTCCGTAGGTCCTATTTTGAGTTGCAAATGTGAGCAACCGAACCGGTATCAAATACCCAGGCACTACAACGAGAGCTAGTAAGGTACACATCAATAACATGTATATCATATAGACCTTGTTTGTCGTTGGCCGCCTTCTTGTCAGCCAGGTACTTGGGGCAGTTCCGCTTCCAGTGACCAGTTCCCTTGTAATTTAAGCACTCAGTTTTTGGCTTAGGTCCATGCTTGGGCTTCTTTACAAGAGTAGCAACTACTTTGCCATCCTTCTTGGTTTTACCCTTCTTGCCCTTGCCCTTGACCTTGCCATTTTTCTTGAAACTTGTGGTTTTATTGAGCATCAACACTTGATGTTCTTTCTGGATTTTAGACTCAGCGACTTTCAGCATCACAAACAGCTCGGCGACTGACTTGTTCATCCCATGCATGTTATAGTTCATCACAAAGCTCTTGTAACTAGGTGGCAGTGATTGAAGAACTCTGTCAGTGATCGCCTCTGGCAGAAGGGCAATTCCCAACTCTGCTAGACGATTCGCATACCCAGACATTCTGAGTATATGTTCACTGACAGACCCGTTCTCCTCCATCTTGCAAGCATAGAACTTGTCGGAGGTCTCATACCTCTTGATCCGGGCATTCTTCTGAAAGATAAACTTCAACTCCTGGAACATCTCATATCCTGCATGACGTTCAAAACGTTTTTGAAGTCCCGGTTCTAAGCCATACAGTATCGCACACTGAACTATTGAGTAATCTCCAGAATGTGCCTCCCAAGTGTTCTTAACGTCTTCGGAGGTCATGTCTTCTGGTTGGTCACCAAGCGGTGCATCAAGGACATATGATTTCTGGTAAGCCGTGAGGATAATCCTCAGATTACGGGCCCCGTCAACAAAGTTACTTCCATCATCTTTCAACTTCGCTTTCTCTAGGAACGCATTAAAATTTAGGGGTGCTACTGCGCGAGCCATTGATCTACAACGTAAATATGCAAAGGTTACTTAGACTATTGTTGAGGATAATGAGTTTAGTTAATCAAATTTACTAAAGCTCCCACTCAAATTGACATCCCTCAGGTCATCTGAGTGTCACATGATCCAAATTCACCAACTCAAGTCCGATCATCACGTGAGTTGAGGTGGCTTCAATGGTGAACATCTCATGTTGATCATATCTACTATATGACTCATGTTCTACCTTTCGGTCTCTTGTGATCCGAGTCCATGCCTGTACATGCTAGGCTCGTCAAGTTTAACCCGAGTGTTCTGCATGTGCAACACTGGCTTGCACCCGTTGTATGCGAACGTAGAGTCTATCACACCCGATCAACACGTGGTGTCTCGACATGACGAACTTTCGCAACGGTGCACACTCGGGGGGGAACACAATTTATCTTGAAATTAAGTGAGGGATCACCTTATAATGCTACTGCCATCCTAAGCAAAACAAGGTGCATAAAAGGATTAACATCACATGCAAATCATAAGTGACATGATATGGCCATGAACTTGTGCTTTTGATCTCCATCATGAAAGCACCGGCATGATCTCCATCATCACCGGCACGACACCATGATATCCATCATCTTGATCTCCATCAACGTGTCGCCATCGGGGTTGTCGCGCCCAACATGCTTCTACTACTATTGCTACCGTAGCGATAAAGTAAAGCATTACATAGCGCTTAATGATTGACACGCAGGTCATACAATAATTAAAGACAACCCTATGGCTCCTGCCGGTTGCCATACTCATCGACATGCAAGTCGTGATAATCTATACATCACATGATTATCTCATACATCACACATATCACATCATGTAATTGGCCATATCATATCACAACATACCCTGCAAAAACAAGTTAGACGTCCTCTAATTTTTGTTGCATGTTTTACGTGGCTGCTATGGGTATCTAGCAAGAACAATTCTCATCTACGCAAAAACCACAACGGTGATACAATAGTTGCTTTTCAACTTCTCAAGGACCGCCTTTGTCGAATCCGATCCAACTAAAGTGAGAGAAACTGGCACCCGCAAGCCATCTATGCAACAAGTTGCGGTCGAGGGAACCGTCTCTCGTAAGCGTACGAGTAATGTTGGTCCGGGCCGCTTCATCTCACAATACCGCTGAACCAAAATCCAACCAAGGGAGGAAGCAATCTAAGCATCAACGCCCACAAACCTTTTGTGTTCTACTCAAGATCTCATCTACACATAGACCTAGCTCATGATGCCACTGTTGGGAAACGTTGCATGGGAAACAAAAAATTTCCTACGCACACGCAGATCTATCCATGGTGATGAGCATCTACGAGAGGGAGAGTGGATCTACCTACCCTTGTAGATCGCTAAGCGGGAAGCGTTAAGAAACGCGGTTGGTGTAGTCGGACGTCTTTGCGATCCAAATCGCCAAGCGTCCCGCGATACAATCACGATCCATCCCGTGATCTAATCACGATCCGTCCCATGAACTTGATAACGATCCATCCCACAAACTTGATCACGATCCGTCCCATGAACTTGATCACGATCCTTCCGATCTAGCACCGAACGGACGACACCTCCGCGTTAAGCACACGTACGGCTTGATGACGATCTCCGTTATCTTGATCCAGCAAGAGGGAGCGGAGAGGAGGAAGAGTTCTCCGGCAGCGTGACGGTGCTCCGGCGATGGTGGTGGAGCTATTCTGGCAGGGCTTCGCCTAAGCGCTGTAGAAAACCGATCTACAGGAGAAACTATGCACCGGAGGAACGGGTAGCACGTGGCTGAAAAACTAGTGCAAAAACCCTAAAACCACCAGTATATATAGGAGGAGAGGAGGAGAGGAGGCAGCCTTGGCTTCCCAAGCCAAGGTCTTCGGCCGAACCTATTAGGAGAGGAGGAATCCTCCTCCAATCCTAGTAGGACTAGGATTGCTTCTTTTTTTTCCTTTTTCCACCGTTTTCTTATTGGGTTTTCTTCTCCAGCCACATGGGCCTTGTGTGGGAGTTTCCACAAGCCCACTAAGGGTTAATATTCACTCTCCCACAGCCCATGAAGCCTCTTGGGTCGAAATACCCCTCCCGGAGGCCTCCCGGTACACTACCGGCACTCCCGGTACACTACCAATGAGCCCGAAATTTTCCGGCGGCCAAAACAGGACTTCCTATATATGAATCTTTACCTCTGGACCATTCCGGAGCTCCTCATGACGTCCGGGATCTCATCCGGCATTCCGAACAACCTTCAGTCACCACCATACATAACTCTATACTACCGAAACGTCACCAAACCTTAAGTAGGCAGACCCTACATGTTCGAGAACTATGTAGACATGACCGAGACACCTCTACGGTCAATAACCAATAGCGGGACCTGGATGCCCATATTGGTTCCTACATATTCTACGAAGATCTTTATCGGTCGAACCTCTATGTCAATGATTCAACTAATCCCGTATGATGTTCCCTTTGTTCTTCGGTATGTTACTTGCCCAAGAATCGATCGTCGGTATCTCCATACCTAGTTCAACCTCGTTACCGGAAATTCTCTTTACTCATTCCGTAATACAAGATCCCGTGACTAACACTTAGTCACATTGCTTGCAAGGCTTATTGTGATGCTGTATTACCGAGTGGGCCCTAAGATACCTCTCTGTCACACGGAGTAACAAATCCCAGTCTTGATCCATGCCAACTCAACAGACACCCTTGGAGATACCTGTAGAGCACCTTTATAGTGACCAAGTTACGTTGCGACGTTTGATACACACAAGGCACTGCTCCGATGTTCGTGAGTTGCATGATCTCATGGTCATAGGAACATATACTTGACATGCAGAAAACAGTAGCAATAAACTGACACGATCATATGCTACGTTTGTAGTTTTGGGTCTTGTCCATCACATCATTCTTCTAATGATGTGATCCCGTTATCAAATGACATCACATGTAAATGGCTAGGAAACCTTGACCATCTTTGATTAACGAGCTAGTTCACTAGAGGCATACTAGGGACAATGTGTTGTCTATTTACCCACACATGTAATGTGTTTCCAATCAATACAATTATAGCATGGATAATAAATGATTATCATGAACAAGGAAATATAATAATAAACACTTTATTTATTGCCTATAGGGCATATTTCCAACATCCGCCCCGTCCGGTCGCCTCCTCTCGTCGCCACTGTCCGCCTCTGCCTCCGCCTCCGCCATCGGACGCCACGCCCCGTCGTCCCCCGTGGCCCAGCTGTCCTCGCTGCCCCGTCCTCCCCCGATGCAACGCCGCCACCTCCACCCCATCCGGCCGCCCCCTCTCTTCGCCGTCGGCCGCCCCCGCCCCCGAACGGCATGCCCCCAACGCCCCCGACACTCCGACCGCCCCGCCATCTCTGGCGAGCCCCCCATCTCCGATCACCACATTTTTTTGTTTTTTATTCTGTTAAATTAGTTAATTAGTTTATTAGGTAGAAAAACTTAGATAGAACAGAAAAAACTTAGAACACAAAGATGAAAATAAAAACCTAGAAAAAAGAAGAAAATAAGAAGGAAAAGAAGAAGGAAAATAATAATAATAATAATAATAATAATAATAATAAGAAGAAGAAGAAGAAGAAGAAGAAGGAGAAGAAGAAGAAGAAGAAGAAGAATGAGGAGAAGAATAAGAAGAAGAAGAAGGAGAAGGAGAGAAGAAGAAGAAGAAGGAGAAGAAGAAGAAGGAGAAGAAAGAGGAGAGGAGGAGAAGAAAAACCTAGTAGAACTTAGATAGAAAATATTTGTGTTGATCGAGTTTCATTTCAATGTGTAGTTCTTTCGTCGCTGCGAGGGTCTCGTGTTCGACGACCTCCCCGTACGTTTGACGAGCACCCCTGCTGTGTTTTTTGGTGAGCACAAATGACATCTCCTCCCCCGCCCCCCTTAATTTGCGGTCTTCGTGCCGATAAAACATGCTCGCTATAGTTGTCTTCAATCATTAGTATGCGTGACCAGTATGCATCTCCCGTTTGAAAGGGCGATATCTATAAATATGCATGTATTTGGATATTTATAACCTCCATCCTTTCGAATTGTCCAAAATTATCCATGGATAGCCCGAGTATGTGTAGATTGGGTTCATTTTCCCGTATGCTCTGGTCCAGATCCGATGCGGAATTTTGTCAGTGCCTCCCTATTATTCTTTGGGTACACATCCTCTCTACTTATTGCCGAGACATGTATCAGGAGAAAAGTGGGGTGGTGCTACCGAAATTCTGCGTCGGATTCAGAGCAGAGCATGGGAAAATGAACCCAATCTACACCTGCTCGGGTGGGATTAGGACCTATCTGTACCTATTAGCGTGTAGGTTGCATGGACGTAATAAAACAGACAAATTTTGATTAACGGATGAATATAGATGATGAATTATATATATATATATATTTCTTGTGTGTTTACCAGTTAAGCAAGATGAGTGATCGTGCTTGGATGTACACCGGTCACCCTAGTCAGAGAGAAATGACCATTGAATGTTTAACAAAAACCAAGGGATTTCTGAGCGCCGCATTTGCAAATGGCCAGGAAATAATCCGGTGCCCCTATGTCCAGTGCGACAACCATAGAAAGTGGACACAAGATGAAATTGGTAAACACTTGTAGAAGTGGGGTTTAACGCCTGATTACGGTGTGGAGATTTCATGGTGAGTCTGCCCAATGTGCCAGAGGTGAGGTTGTTCATCGTCGCACCGACGAGCATGCTACCGGGATCAAAGACATGGTGCAAGACTTTGATGATGCTCAGGATTCGGACGATGAGATGGGGGAATCTGCAAAGGCCTTCTATGAAATGTTGGAGTCTTCAAAACGTCCTCTCCACGAGCACACTAAGCTTTGTCAGCTGGATGCCATCGCGCAAGTAATGGCTCTGAAGGCTCAGTTCAACCTAGGCAGAGAATGCTACGATGTGATGATGATGATATTTGGACGCTTTCTACCCAAAGTCCATGTGTTGCCAGCAAAACTATACTAGTGTGACAAAATCCTACATGTGCTTAGGATGCCCTATGAGAAGACAAATGCCTATGAGCATGGATGTGCCTTATTTAGGCTTGAGTATGCGGGCTTGAACTATTGTCCCATTTGCAAGTCTTCCAGGTATGTTGTGGTAGACAACGGTATGGGTGAGAAGAGTCAGACCAAAATCCCAATTAATGTTCTTCGATATCTACCAATCATACCAAGACTTCAACGTCTTTTCATGGTCGAAGAGATAGACAGACAGATGACATGGCATAAATTGGGCAAAAGAATCAAACTAGATGCAGATGGGAATCCATTGTTGGGACACACTTCAGAGTCTTTCGCGTGGAAGCACTTCGAGGCATTACATAAGGATAAAGCATCATATCCAAGGCATCCTCGAGTCGCCATCAGCACGGATGGGTTCCAAGTGTTTGGTATGACGACAACCCAATACAGCTGCTGGTCTGTATTTTTCATTCCACTCAATCTCCCCCGGAGAGATTACGAAAATAAAGAATATTTTATTGACGTTGATAATTCCAGGGCCCAACTATCCGGGGAAGAATATGAATGTGTACATGGATCCGCTTAAGGATGAATTGCAAGACGCTTGGGATAATGGGATCAAGACATATGACGCCGCTTCCAAAAAAACTTCAAAATGCATGTGCGGTACATGTACTCGACGCATGACTTGCCGGCGTATGCGTTATTCATTGGTTGGTGTGTGCATGGAAGGTTCCCATGCCCCACATGCAAGGCAGATCTTGAGTTCCGTTGGCTGCAGGCGGGTCTTAAGTATTCTTGCTTCGACTTGCATAGATAGTTCCTGGATCCTCGCCATAAGTTCAGAAAAGACAAGAAGAATTTCATGAAAGGTAGAGTTGTCAAAAACTATGCACCACCTGCATTGACAGGCGAACAGACCCTAGATCAGATAAACGTTCTCGAGCCGGATCCAATACGTCCAGGGTATTTCAAAGGGTATAATACGAATCATGCCTGGACTCACAAGATATGCTTGTGGGATCTGCCTTACTTTAAAGACCACCTTTTCCCACACAACATGGATGTGACGCACACTAAAAAGAATATCGATGAGGCCCTTTTTGGTAATTTTTTCGGCATAGAGGGAAAGACAAAGGATAATCCTAAGTCTAGAGTCGATCAGGAGGCTCTATGTGATAGGCCATTAAAAATCATGCGACAACCATTGGGAAAGAAGAACTGAAGGAAGCCAAAGGCATGGTTCAATCTTGGAAGGCTGGCTATGAGGGAAATGCTCTTGTGGGTGAAAATGCAGTTGATGTTCCCCGATGGGTATGCAGAAAATCTAAAGAGGGGAGCGAGTCTTGACAAATTGAAAGTATTTGGTCTCAAGAGTCATGATTGGCACATATGTCTTGAGCGGGTAATGCCAGTGATGTTGCGTGGCTTTATCCCTTAGGATGAATGGCCAGTACTGGCAGATTTGAGCTATTTCTTATGCATTCTTTGTGCAAAAGAACTATCGCCTGACATGCTAGATGAACTGGAAGAGTTGATGCCAGAGTTGATCTGCAAGTTAGAAAAGATCTCTCCAACGGGCTTCTTTAATCCAATGCAACATTTGATTTTGCATCTCCCGACCGAGGCAAGATTGGGGGGGGGCATGCAAAATCATTGGTGCTTTTGAACTGAGAGGATGCAGAAGACGCTTCGAGAAAAATGTAAAAATAAACATAGAATTGAAGCATCGATGGCCGAGGCATTCATTACTGAGGAGGCGGCAAACTTTGTGACAGCACACTACGAAGCCAAGAATTGTCATTTGCATAATCAAAAGCCTCGATACAATGATGGCGACCGTGAAAAAATTCGATCCAACCTCAGCCTATTCCAAGGGAAGCTCGCACCAGCCGGTGCTTCGAAAGCAATAACGTTGGACGTTGAAGAATGGCGGGCAATTTCGTTGTATATCTTCAACAACCTAACAGAAGTGCGGTCGTACATCGAGTAAGTTCTCGGTACATTGTTTTGCAACTTCTAATTCCTTTGAACTGCTCTTATTCCCTAATATATGATACATTCGATACGTCGCCAAATTCTAGGATGGAGCGGTGATCCAAAACGATTCCATCAAAGAGTATGAGCTTCTGGCAAAGCATGGAGGCGGCTATCCCGGTTTCATCTCCTGGTTCAAACAAACGGTAATTTCCATTGGACATTTTCATTTCTTCATCTAGTTTGTGGCTAATGCAACAATCCTTTCGTATCAAACTTGTAGGCTAATTCAGAGTCTATGGATGCTGAATTGAGACAAGTCGCTAATGGTTCTCACTATAAGGTCCGTTCATTTGACAAATACGACATCAACGGGTATCACTTTCGTACTTTTGGCAAATAGCTATCTATGGCCGACCGAAAGTCTACAAATATTTGTGTCTCCGCTGTCCGGGAAGGAGGTGTTGAGTATTATGGAAGAGTTGAAGCAATTTATGAACTTACATTCTTTGGTGATAACAGACCAAATGTCGTAGTCTTCGAAAGTTATTGGTTCCAGCCGAAGGAGACTAGAAGGAGTCATGAACATATAGGGCTAGTCGAAATCAAACAAAGCAGCCATTTAGATGTTCCCGATGTCTATATTATGGCTCAATAGGCGACCCATGTTTTCTATCTACCGTGGGCTTGCCAAACTGATCCAAATCTTAAAGGTTGGGATGTCATTTATGATGTGCCGCCACATTTTAGACCGCCTCCCCTCAGTGAAGATGATTATGAACCTCACATTAACCCAGACACATATGAAGGAGAATTCTTCCAAGAAACACGTCTTTCCAAAAAACGTTTCAAGAACCGCTCTACTTCACCCCAGAACATTGAGGTAGACAGTTATAGTGAATCTGAATTCACCCCTGAGCCGGAACAAGAAGAGACGGAAGAATAAGAGGTTACTGCTATGGACGACCTCTCAATGCTTGACCGATTACATAAAGGAGGCCTTCCACATGTTGCTCGCGATAGTGATGGTGATGCATTTATTAATGATAGTGATGATGATGATGATGCATTTATTAATCCCGGAGCATATATAGACGATGAAGATTATTATTAGTTCATGTTAGGTATTCATGATGATGATACACTCAAATTATATATATATACATATTACTATTCATGTCGGTATTCAATTTTTTTGTGTTGTACTAATTTCGTTTACTCTTTGTCATGGTAGGTGTTGAAATATGGTGGGCGCGGTTCGAGAGTGATCCGAGGATCCTTCGTCGGCGTGTGGTGGGAGGGGTACTTCCATTCCACCCCAAACTCTCCGGAGAGTGTTGTGCGACAACATTGGGTCTCCTGAGGGCATTTCTTCGTCGGTGAAGTTTCCCACAGGGAGAGGAGGTCAGGGGAAGAAGAGAGCTCCTAAAGCTACACGTGGTGGCCGTGGGAGAAGTACGAAGGCTGCTACACCTTCCTTGCCGCCACCCCTAGCTAATTCACCAGAGCATAGGACTACTATGGTGGACTCGTCTGAGGTGGAGGCTATAAGGACTCCTATCCACGAGACTCGGGTTAACGATCCTTCTGTCCTAGACGCTTTGACCCGCGAGACTCCTATGCGAGATGCCTTGTCCCGCGAGACTCCACATGCTTCCACTAGATGGGATACCTGGCCAGATCTGCATCAGCCGGAGCCGAGTGTCCATGCTGATGGTGGCGGGGATCGGCTTTCTAATAGCGGGGATGAGGTGGTTGAGGGCACCGTCTACGAGCGTGGGTGTACACGGCTCCCGCCCGTGCCGGCGACACGCGAGCAGAGGTGGCTGATTAAGCCCGAGTCGCTGATGTAAGTGCATTTACTCTTTTTAAACATTTTGCCTTCATGTTTCTTCACATATCTAATGTGTTGGCTTTGTCATACTGCAGGGATGGATTCATGCTAAGGATGTCCGTGGGCCCAACTTTGTCCTTGGTGTGATTTTACGACATAACTTCCCAGGGTTTGTCACGTTTCCCGGCAAGGGTCGGCAAGAAGAGGTAGAATTGAAATGGGAGCACTACTTGGCTGCCCCGACCACGCCATAGGAGATGATCTACGGTGTGTTGTGCCACATGAGGGCCGACATGGTCATCAAGAAGTTCTGGGTAATTTCTCCTTTACACAATTAAAAATCAATAATAGCTAGTTATTGTGCCAATCAGTGTTGTCTCTTTTGATTACAGACCTTCTACAGGTGCGAGGAGGGATACGAGCAGGCCGCGACAAAGCTTATCGATTACAAGTGCAAGCGCCTACTACAGAACTTACGACACGAGGCTCGGGTACAGGCTGTTCGAGACTACTACGCCTCGCAACATATTAAGAAGGCGAAGTCGTCTTCTCGTCGAAAGTTTCTGGACAAGGAGCAGTAAATGAAGGTAATTACCTATTCTTAAGGCCTTGTACTTAGTTTCCTTTGCTTTGATTCGTAGGCGTAGCTCTCAAATTTTTCTTTACTAACTTAGGTGCCCCCGAGATGGTGTGCGCATAAGATGGCTTGTTGGGAGACGTTGGTGAATGAATAGTGCTCTAACCAATGGCGAGTCGTCCATAATGATGCCAAGGCACGACGTGCCCAAATGGAAGGTGTGCCACACCATCAAGGTAGCGCCAACATTTATCTATTCGGGCAGAACTGGGTATGTGGTTTGCTTCATGATTCTTGCAATTCATTCTTGTAGTGCTAGGTTTACCCATTATTAATACTTTGTTCCTCTCTTGTAGGCTCATCACAATAAGATGGTGGTGCCAGAGGTGTACGACCTCTATGCCATGGCCCATACTGCCTCATGAAAGAAGGTCAAGGCATTCTCTGAGTTTGACCTCGATAATCCCGAGAACTTCACCAATATCTCCTCCCACCACAAGCTCGTGAGGTAAAGAGATGTGGGGAAGGCGGTGAATGGGGGGACTTCAACCCGAGCTAGCAACCACTTGATCCAGACCTGGTGATGTTATCTGGCCACGGGAGGCCCCATGGCTCGATAGCCATTGGATATGGACATATAAGGTCTTCGAGCACTTTTCGGCAAATCAAGGCACGCCAAACGAGCTCGTGTCCTAAGATGCCACCTCGTCCACGTCTAGTCCATCTCGCCATCGAGGTTAGTCATACGGACTCAGATAGCTTTCCTTCATTACATTGTCTGTGCGAACAAAGATGATTACAATGCCAATGAGGAGGTGTGTTGCAGGATGCTCTGCAGAAAGAGAGAGACACCCCAGGCGCTTCTGGCGGAATAGGCCCAAAAGGCGGCGGAGGAGAAGAGGGATCTGGACGAGAGGATGACTAATTTGTTGGAGGAGGAGAGGGCATGGAACGATGCATCTCACCGGGCTATGTACGAGCTCATCGTGGTAAGTTTCTTCTTCATATTAGCCAAATCATGCACTACACCTTATATTCATTAATAACCAATATGATTGACTTGGCAAAACCAAATGTGCAGACTTTGTGCGAGAAGACCGACGAGACCCCTCCGCCGATGCGAGTCATTACCACGGCTGGAACGGTGAGTTTCATTTTCAATGTTCATTAGTTACTAGTCTTAACATTTCAGCATCATCATGCTAACGCAAATGATCTTTGGTACATCATAACTCCCAAGCCGCATCGCACGACCCGAGCAACCCTAGTTGTTGGGGATATAACCCCGTGGTGAGACCTGCCCCGGAGGCTCCGGTTCACACCTGGCGGCTCATAGACCAGCCCAAGGATGGGCTTTGAAGACTCAAGCCCAAGACGTTGGGCGGCTTGCCAAGACGGGCTAAGATGAAGCCCGGACGGAGAAGGTATGAAGACCCGAGCGGGTGAGCTGCACAGAGACAGCTTGTTTAGGAAGGCAAGACAAGATAGAGATAGACTCGGAAACGTTATGAGAGTCGGTTACGACTTGTATGACCCGTGGTCTTGATCTCCTATATAAAGGCGAGACCCAGGGCGACTTAGATAGAGACCAACTAATCGAGAGCTAGGTCAAGCGATTCCGCTCCCTTGTAATCGAGATTCCAAGCAATACAAGCACAAGCAGGACATAGGCTTTTCCCTCTACTTGAGGGGCCGAACCTGGGTAAACCTGTGTCCTTCGTCCTGATCAGCCCCTTTGAGTCCATCACCTTAGCGATGGCCTCGAATCTAAGTCCTCGGACATCTGCCATGACAAATCCACGACAATTGGTGCCCACCATGGGGCTCGTGCTCGGTGGTGTTGAGTTCTCAAAGGGATCTCTCCTAGGATTCGAGGGATATGTGGTCGGAAGGATGAGCAAAAGTCGTCGCGGCCGGCTCTACATCGACGATGCCGGCTGGGCCCCTGAGGCCGACTCTGTCGAATATGGATTTTGGGTTCCCTTCGGCGGAATCCACGTCTTCATCGGTAAGGTTGATGGATCTACGCCCGGGCCGGACGTCTGCACCAACATCATTGAGCCGGCTCGGCACGTGCAACCCGCCCAACACGTGCGACCCGCCCATGCTAACCTGGGCCGGAAGCATGTCTTCGTGGGCTTCACTCAAGGGATGGATCTTGAGGCTTCTATGTCGTAGGAGACTCTCGTCTATTCAGAGGACAAATCTTCGAGCGGAGTGGCAGAATCAATCTACCAGCTTCACAACAGAGGGCTCGGGGGCTACGACGATCTTTACTCCGAGTCGGAGCGTTCTGAGCAAGAGGATCACGGGCTGCCAATCCACGCATCCGTGTTCATAGCAGGGTCAGCACCGGGCA
This sequence comes from Hordeum marinum, assembly GCA_022496015.1. Classification (NCBI taxonomy): domain Eukaryota; kingdom Viridiplantae; phylum Streptophyta; class Magnoliopsida; order Poales; family Poaceae; genus Hordeum; species Hordeum marinum. Next base: position 271,789,657 of record CM039672.1, on the reverse strand, counting down.
TGATTAGCACAGCCGCCGGAGCCGCAAACGCAGGGGCTGACCTGCCGCCGCCGGCTTAGGTTCTTCTAGATCTGATGAACGAGCTTGCAACCCTGATGGCGACTGAAGTCACGCCAGATAATCAAGCGGCCCGGAACTTGGAGATCACAAGACTTAAGGACCGGATGGCGGAAGTCCAATAGGGGATTGGTGAGTTAAAGGCTTAGATGCATGCGGAGGCAGATCGCCTTAGGACAGATGCTTTCCGCCTTGAGCTAGAGCAACAGTTAGCGGCTGCGGTGCAGTGGATGAGACATCAATCCCAGTTACTAGAAAAATACGAGGCCAGGAATCTTTTTAATATGCCAGGAACGGGATGGACAGCGGACGCGCCTGGAAGTCGGCCGGCGGCTCGACAACAGCTTAACCCGCCCCGACGAAACCAGGCCTCACCAGCAACTTTTCCAATGCCGGTGGGTCACTACTCAAACCCAGCGAAGAACATGGTGGCGGCAGCAACCCAGCTTGAAACCATTCCTATTCCTGACGAGGCGCCCTTTGCAGAGGAGGTGCGGAACACCCTTGGATACCTTCAAACGGCGATGGCCCAGCAAGAGAAATATACTAACAGCCGGAGCCGCGTGCCTTCAACCCCCCTCCCCAGCCGTAGCTACAGCTGGCACTATGAGTCGCCAGCGGGTTCTAGGAGTGGTCGGCGCCAGGGGTTACTGCGATATAATCAAATGTCTCTAGATGCGCAGGCGCTCGCAGACCGGGTGAGACTACATCGAGAGGCAGCGGCTCTGGCAGGGGCGGCTCATCAAGAGCCCGCACATTCCATCTCAGTTGGAGCGGGAGTAACCACGAGGGCCGTGGGAGTCCCGTGCTTGGTTTTGGTTCCACGAAACGAGCGTCTACTGAAGGATTTCAATGGCCCTCATAAGGTCCCGAATTACACTGCAGACTTGCCCCCAGAGGCCTCGATTGAAAGTTATGAGCTGGCTATGGAAATGTTGGATGTCAGTGATGCGGTTTGCGCCAAATATTTTATCATGATGTTGGAAGGTCCGGCTCGCACGTGGTTGAAGGGTTTGCCACCCAATACCATCAACTCATGGGCTAAGCTAAAAGCAAGGTTCATTAAAAAAATTCAAGGAACTTGCAAGCAGCCTATGACAATTGTGGATATGGATCACTGTGTTCAACAGGAGAGTGAGTCGGCTCATCATTGGGTCCGGCGGGTGTCGACCATCATCCACTCTTCTGAACGGATCACGGCGGCTCAAGCAGCGTTGGTCCTGGAAAAGAACTGTCACTTCGTCCCTCAGAAGTAGAAGCTCGGCCGGCTCAAACGCACAAAGTATGCCGATTATGATAACACGAAGGATCCGGGCTCTGATGTGGAGAAAACTGGTCAGCATAAAAAGAATAACCATGGCAAGGGTGTGGCAAGCACTGGTAACCAAAGCAAGAGGAAGAACCTGGATGGCGGGTCAGAATTGGCGGCCAACGCCAACACCGGCCACAATCGTCCTAAGGGCAATGGGAAGTTTAGACCACCTTTTAACAAGGGTAAGACTCCTTTCAACTTAGAGGAGATGCTCAACAAACCTTGTCCGGAGCACAGCCGACCCGACAGACCGGCGGGTCACATGTGGGGCAATTGCCACATCATGCAGAAGTTCAAGGACTACAGCATGCGACAGCATAACAACGATGGTGGTGGCCCACCCAGCGGATCAGGAGCCGGGTTTGGGTCTGGCGGCTCAGGTTCTGGTCATCATGGCCAGGGCAACCAAGGAGGACATCAGCAACACTCTGGTGGCCATCATCAGCAACAGAATAATCAGTCTGGGTATCAGAGTAATCCAAAGCAGCTCAGTTCGGGCCAGTATCATGTTGTTACAACTAGCCTTAACAAGCGGGATTAGAAGGTGCACAAACGGGCGGTTAACGCAATCGCGCCGGCTCTACCGCAATACTTGAAGTGGTCTGAGTATGACATCACATGGAGCCGGGAGGATCACCCGCCGCATGTTGATGACCCGGGGCGGCTGGCCCTTGTAGTTGCCCCCAAGTGGGAGGATATATGTTGAATAAGGTACTTATGGATGGTGGCAGTAGCATCAATATCCTGTACTATGACACCTTTCGGCGGATGAAGCTGCTTGATAAAGACCTTAGGCCCTCCTCGACAGTCTTTCACGGTGTGGTGCTTGGCAAGTCATCTTACCCCGTGGGTAGGATATCCTTGGAAGTTGCCTTGGGTGATGAGTACAACTACAAGGTAGAGTCCTTGTGGTTTGAAGTAGTCAAAATCAAGAGCCCCTATCATGCCTTGTTTGGGCGGCCAGCTTACGCCAGGTTCATGGCTAGGACCTGCTATGTCTATCTACAGCTCAAGATGCCCGGGTTAAAAGCTACGATTACTGTTCATGGTGATCAGAATACGGCTATTGAGTGTGAGGAAGGAGACGCGGCTTACGCGGAATCAAGTTGTGCTGAGGCTGAGCTCAAGTTCTATAAGGAAAATGTTGACCCAGAGGACATGACTCCGCTGAAAAAGCCTACCACAGAGGTTTAGCCGCCCCTAAAAATTTTGGCGGATGATACCAAGTTGGTGGATTTCACTCCGGGCAACTCATCTCAGCAGTTCACTATTGGGGCCAATATGGATGCCAAATAGGAAAGCGCACTCATCGAATTCATCCATGAGAATCAGGACATCTTCACACGGAAACCTCCCGACATACCGGGTGTACCGAGAGAGTTTGCTGAGCACCACCTTAATGTGGATCCTAAGTTTAAACCTGTCAAGCAATTTTTACGGTGGTTCAATGAGGAGCCATCGAGGAAGAGGTTGCCCGGCTCTTGGCGGCGGGCTTCATCGTCGAGGTCTTTCACCCGGAGTGGTTTGCTAACCCAGTGCTCATGCTCAAGAAGAACGGCACATGGCGTATTGCATGGATTACACGGATCTTAACAAAGCATGTCCGGCTAATCCCTTTGCTCTCCCTCGTATTGATCAGATCATCGATGCTACGGCGGGTTGTGAGTGTTTATGCTTCCTGGATGCGTATTCTGGATATCATCAGATCAAGATGGCAGTCAAGGACCAAGAGAAAACAGCTTTCGTCACACCTTTTGGTGCTTTCTGCTATGTATCTATGCCTTTCGGGCTCAAGAGTGCCCAAGTGACTTATCAGCGATGTGTGCAGGATTGTCTTCACAGCCAAATTGGGCGCAACATTCATGCATATGTGGATGACATTGTGATCAAGTCAAGGAAGAAGGAGACTCTGCTTGACGACCTGAGGGAGACCTTCGACAATCTGCGGGTCTATAAGATGATGCTTAACCCAGTGAAGTGTGTCTTTGGTGTTCCGGCAGGCAAACTCTTGGGATTTCTGGTCTCTGAGCATGGCATTGAAGCTAACCCGGATAAGATCAAGGCTATCACCTCCTTGGCTGAGCTGGCGAGCATCAATGATGTTCAATTGGTAGGACGGATCACCATGTTGAGCCGGTTTATAAGACGCCTTGGTGAGAAAGCCATCCCTTTATATCAAATGATGAAAAAGACAGACAATATTGTCTGGAGTACGGCGGCGGGTGAAGCGTTTGAGGCACTCAAGAAGCAGTTCATTGAGCCGCCGGCCTTAGCCGCTCCAGTTGAGAAAGGACCCTTGGTCTTGTACGTGGCAGCTAACAACAGGGCTGTCAGCACTGCAATCATTGTGGAGCGCAAGGAGGCAGGAAAGGAATATCCGGTTCAGAGGTCGGTTTATTATATCAGTGAGGTCCTGACAGAGTCCAAGCAGAGATATCGACATTGGCAGAAGCTAGTATATGGGGTGTTCATGGCAAACCACAAGCTGAAGCACTATTTCTTAGGGCATCAGATCACCGTGGTCAGCTCCGCCCCGTTGGGAGACATAATTCAAAACAGAGAAGCCACTGGCAGGATTGCTAAGTGGGCATTGGAGCTTGGACCTCTCAATCTGAAATACGTACCTCGTACGGCTGTCAAGTCCCAAGCCCTTGTGGATTTCATAAACGACTAGACAGAGTGTCAGGTGCCCGAAGAAAAGCCGGATAACACATACTGGACAATACACTTTGATGGGTCCAGGCAGCTGGAAGGATTAGGGGTAGGAGTTGTCTTAACCTCCACCAAGGGTGACAAGTTCTGTTATGTGCTACGACTGATGTTCCCTTGTACTAACAATGCAACTGAGTATGAAGCCCTGCTTCATGGCCTCAGGGTGGCTAGGGAGATGAACTTATGCCGGGTTAGGTGCTTCAGCAACTCAGATCTTGTGGCTCAGCAAGTTTCAGGCACTTGGGACTCCAAGGATCCGCGAATGACGGCTTATCGTCAGGCGGTGGATGTCATTGCTGGTCACTTCAAGGGTTATCAGGTGGATCATATTGATCGTCGCAGGAACAAGATGGCTGATGCCCTATCAAGGTTAGGCTCTCAACAAAAGCCGGTGCCGCCTAACGTCTTTTTGGATGTTTTACATCACCCGTTAGTTAAGTTACCTTCAGAGGAAGACTTAGCCATTCCTGACCCAGAGGGACAGCTGGTGGTGGCTCTGCATGCTATTCCAGATTGGACTATGCCTTACTTGGCGTACTTGACTCGTGGCGAGTTACCTGTTGTGAAAATCTGGCCAGATAGATATCCAGATGGTCTAAGTCTATGACGATAGTCAATGGCGAGTTACATAAGTGCAGCGTCACCAGCGTGTTTTAGCGTTGTGTCTCACCTGAGGAGGGCAAGGAAATCTTGAAGTAAATCCATGCTGGTGATTGTGGACATCATGCCGGCTGAAATCTCTGGTGGCCAAGGATTTTAGGCATGGTTTCTTCTGGCTGATGGCTCACAAAGATGTAGAGGATCTGGTCCGCAAGTGTGATGGTTGTCAAAAGTTTGGCTGGAATGCTCATGTTTCGGCTCAAGAATTGCGCATGATTCCAATCACTTGGCCGTTTGCAGTCTGGGGGCTCGATATGGTCGGGCCTTTCAAGAAATCCAAGGACAAAAAGACCCACCTCTTGGTGGCGGTTGACAAGTTTACCAAATGGGTAGAAGCTGAGTTGTTCAGCACGTGTGATGCGGCTGCGGCGGTTCAGTTTATTAAAAAGATGATCTACCATTTTGGTTACCCTCACAGTATCATCATGAACAATGGTACGAACCTGTCCAAGGGGGCTATGAAAACATTCTGCGACATTGAGCACATCCGGCTTGATGTTTCTGCGGTTGCTCATCCACAGTCCAACGGTCAGGCGGAGCGTGCTAACAAAGAAATCCTAAGAGGTATCAAGCCCCGGCTTATGGTTCCTTTACAGCGAACGCCGGGTTTTTGGGTGGAGGAGTTGCCGTCCATCTTATGGAGCATCAGAACTATCCCCAACAGATCAACGAGTTATACACCTTTCTTCATGGTTTATGGTGCAGAGGTCGTGTTACCAAGTGACATCCGTCATGACTCACCATGAGTGGCGGCTTACATTGAGACGGACAATGAGACGGCGCATCAAGACGCGTTGGATGCCCTGGAGGAGGAACGTGATCTGGCGGCGGCTCGTTCTACGATTTATCAGCAAGACCTGCACCACTATCATAGTCGTAGAGTCAAGACCCGGATGTTTCAAGAAGGCGACTTAGTGTTGCGGATGATCCAAGACCAGGCAAATATGCATAAGTTGTCTCCTCCATGGGAAGGACCTTTCGTGGTCATCAGAAATCTCAACAATGGGTCATATTACCTCTTGACATCCGAGATGACTCAGATACCTCAGGACAGGAGACCCGCCGGCCGTGGAACATAGCGCATCTACGGCCTTACTATACCTAAGTTGTTGAGACTCGACATCGTACACTATCATTGTACATATCATATTTATATATGAATAAAAGTTGGCATCCCTGCAAGCCGGGGCCTCTGCCGTTTTGCATATTTCAATCTGTGCAAAAACATGACTGTCCAGGGGGCTTCCCACCCACCGGGTGTAGCTTATCAAACCCTATCGGTCGGCTCTCAAGCCAAAAACTTGACTCCATCAACATGATTGTCCAGGGGGCTTCCCACCCATCGGGTGTAGCTTATCAAACCCTATCGGTCGGCTCTCAAGCCAAAAAGTTGACTCCGTCAACATGATCGTCCAGGGGGCTTCCCACCCACCGGGTGTAGCTTATCAAACCCTATCGGTCGGCTCTTAAGCCAAACAGTTGATTCCATCAACAAAGGTCACTTGGGGCTTCCCACCCACCGGGTGTAGCTTACACACCCTCTTGATCGGCTCTTAAGCCAAACAGGGTTAAACCTGCTTGTAAGCTGACACTACTCTGTTAGGTGACCCGCCGAACTCTTACCATTAATCTCGCCTAGAGACCCTGAGTCGGTTCAAAGAAATTGCCGGCCAATCTCCATAGAGACCCTATACTAGTTAAGGTTAAAATGGCGGCTCTTGTCACGTGAGGGCCGACTTACAGAAAGAAAGGATATACTCTCCCATCTAATGCCGACTCTCCGCTATGTGGCCCATTCGTACTCTTAGACAGTTAATTCTTGAGGACCCTGTACTATTTAAGGTTAAAACGACGGATTTATGTCACGTGAGAGGCAGTTTTTGGGCTATCAGGGTACTCATGCCCTGCTGTGTCTCTTCTGGGACGTCACACTTCCTTTCAGTTAATCTCCCTTAGAGACCCTGAGCCGGTTCAAAACCTTAACGGCCAATCTCCATAGAAACCCTATATTGTTAACAAGTTTTAAGTGGCGAGTCAACCCAGTAGAACCGACACATGAGCTATTTTGAAAAACAAGTTAGTAAAGATACAACATCTTTGGGTTATGCTATTTTAAGACACCCTGCTAACAAATGTGAAGATACATCTATTCTTGTAGGTTGATTAAACCGCCAAGAGCCGACAAAATATCCAGTATGAAAGTGCAAGGAAGATGACATATATTAAGCCGGACAATTTAACATGTGCACGATGGTACAGTTCAGGCAAAGGCACAGTTTACTACAAGCCTATTACAGAGGCTCTTTATGGAGCTCAAAAGTGATTCAAAGTTTTTTACACCGCTCATAGCAGGTCACAAAGGCGGCTTATCCACGGCGTCACCAAATTCATCAGCTGTCTGGCGGGTCACCCTGCTCTGAGTCTTCGGCCTCCATGATCTGAAGATTGTCCATGTCCCAGTTGAAGTGGGCTAAAGCTGCAAAGTTTCCCTCTTCAAAGAAGGGGGACAGGTCAAGTTTAGAAGCAAAGAGGTGCTTACTGCGGGCATGCATCAGGTCCTTGGCTTCAAAGAGGGGCCCGCGGATTCTCTTCTGATCGGCATTGTAAGTCGCCTGGTATGTTGACAAGTGTACTTCCTCTGCTAACACGGAAGCAAGGACTTTGGAAGCCTTCACACACCGTGCATAGTCAGCCTTCATAAACTCTGAGATGTCATCGTTCTTGGAGGGAAACCCGTCCATCATGTCTTCAGGAGTCAACTCCGGAGCAAAGGCCAACGCCCAGCTTATGGCTGCAATGGCTCCCTGTCGGGAGGCTGATTTCTTCAGCTCTCGGATCTTTTTTGGCAGGGTGGACAGCAATTCTATGACCCCCTTATAAAGCACCGCCTTGATCATTCAGAGAGCTCCGCAGTATAGCTGTTCTGTCAAAGTATAGATAGCCTTCAGAGGCAGCAGACGGTCAAAAGCAAGTTGACGGCTCCTTGGTCCTGTATAAGCCGGATTTTTGGTCATAAGTCGTCAGTATAAGTATTCATACTAAGATTTTGTTAAGTATTTAAATGCTTACCAAATATGGCGGCTGGCATCTTCCCGATATGGCGCTTCAAGGACTGCAGCTCATCTGATACAATCACGAGCTGCTGGTCAGCATCGTCTCCTCGTTGAGCCAGGCGGCTTGTTCCATCTCAGCCAATTTTTTGAAGGCGTCAAATTCAGCTGTAATCTTTGTCAGTTCTTTAGCAAGGAGCGGGCATTTCTCACCGGCTTCGCTTCGGACGGCTTGTTGAGTGGCTAGCTGGCTTTTCAGACCAGTTTGTTTAGAGCCGGCCTCAGTTAAAGCTTCCTGTGACATATTGAAAGAAAAATGAGGTTAAGTCGCCATAATGATATATCACAAGTCGAGGAAGATTAAGACAATGTCATACAAGTCTCAAGCAGATTGCAAGCAATATGTTTGACACTTGAAGGCTAATGTCTATTTGTTCTCCAACACTACAATGCAATCTCGGTTCATCTTCGTCAAAGTTAATCTGGAACTTGGGGGCTACACAAGGCTCTTGAAGTTGTCTACATTGAAGTTCCGACTCAACTTTATCAAAGATTGAGCCGTCCCTCAGGAGCTACATATGGATTTTCAAACATCTTTATTGAAGATCCGGCTCAATTTTGAAAGATTGAGCCGGCCCTTGGGAGCTACATATGGATTTTCAAACATCTTTATTGAAGATCCGACTCAATTTCATCAAAATTGAGCCGGCCCTTGGGGGCTGCACTTTGGCCTTTAAGGTTATCTACATCTGAAGCTCCGACTCAATTTCATCAAAACTGAGCCGGTCCTTGTGGGCTAAGGATGACTCTTTGATATAGGCCTACAGGCTAGCTATTTCTACTACTAAACAAGATTTGAAGACCCGGCTTATCATTATCCAATACTAAGCCGGCCCTTGGGGGCTAAGTAAGGATAGAAGGTAGTAGAGTATGAGTACCTCATATTTCTTCTTCATTAAGTTAACGAACTTGAGTTCCATGTCCCGGTTGATGGAGAGGCAATTTAAATAGCCGGCGTGCAGCTCGTCATCTATTAACTTCTCTAGCGCGGTGAATTCAAAGTCCATCTTCTCTAAAGTCTCGGTCTTCTCAGTATGTTTTGTCAAAACACGAGCCGGAGGAGTTTGGAAGCCGGTGCCGGTAACAAAGACATCCGGAATAGTTGATTCATCAGCAGCCTTTGAAGGGGTCGGCGTCTTGGAATGGGCCCTTGGAGTGCTCTCAAGAATCATACGTCGGCCGCCGGTTCGGCAGAATGATGAGCCTCTTCAGGTGCCTCCTTGGAAGCCGCCGAGGGGTCAACATGCGGCACGGGAGAATCCGGCTTGGCAGGCTCCGACTCTTGAGCTTTGTGGCCAAGGGTAGACCTGCTGGTCTTCCTTCGTTTTGCTTGGGCCCTGGAAAATGCAGGAGGTCATGGTTCGAGCTTCATACATAACACAAGTTTGAACATAAGCATAAAAGACACAGACTCTGGATTAATCTTCAAAGGCGGCAGAGCGGTTCCAGTAGAGTCACCAGACGAAGGGGTTGACTCCTGAAAAACATTTAAGACAATATAACACAATGTCGAATTGCAAAAGACAAGATGGACAAGCAAAGTCAGGTTGAACAGGAACCTCAGCCGGCCGCTTCCGTTGAGTCGAAGATAATCCAGCCATGAAATAGTTAGACGGTGCTCTGGGTCTGGCGTCGGGAGATTTTCTGTTGCTTTTTCAAAAGAAAGTGGGGGCCTAAGTAAGCAAGAGGATGAGAAAGTGGGACTTTCCGGATGACCCGTCGTATCTTCTGTGGTACAAGATGTTCTGAGTCGGATGAAACGTAAGTTACCTCAGGAACGTTGGCGTGGCTCGTTTCTGTTTCGTCTTGTGAATAATTATTGTCAATAAGGTGCATAAAGAGATGACCAAAAGAATCAGGCACTACCTCTGAGTCGTCAGTTTCCGGCTGTTCCTCGGGCTGTTCTTGGGGTGCAGGTTTCTTCTTCCAGCTGTTAGATTTCTTCTTTGACTTCTTCTTCGGAGGAACGTACTTCTTTTTCCAGAAGCCGAAATTTGCCTGAAAGTATAAGCCAACAAAAGGTTGAGAGTTTACAAAGTATAAGTTAATACATAGATAAAGATAGCAAGAGTCGCCCTTACATCTGGGGCCGGGTTTGCGGCACAGAAAGGTGCTAGCCCAATGGCACTGCAAGCTCCTGAAGATTCGTGCACAAGGCTCTTGATGGCAGCCACAATATCATCCTCTGATAATGTTGTCTGGTTAAAGTAGAGGGGGTCATCAGACTGACCTGTATATTCGCACATGAGGCGGCTGCGCCGGCTCAAGGGCATGACCCTCCACGAAATCCAGCAGCGGATCAAATCCAGGCCCGTCAGTCCATTGGCCATTAGGGCTTTAATTTTTGCGTGAGACGGAGTGTGCTTCACCCGCTCAGTGGTTGACAGCCGGCCAGGAAGCTCACAGGTTGTCTTGAGTCAGGATGGACGATAACCCGGCAAGGGATGCTCTCCTTCTGGGGAGGTGTCTTTGCAGTAAAACCAAGTCTTATTCCAGTCTTTAGGATGACTCGGCATCTAAACAGCCGGAAAGGTTATGTCCCGTCCCCTCTAAATGGAAATCCTGCCAAGCTCTAAGCTTGGACCCGCCTTCACCTCTGTCTAGCGGTTCGCATAAAAAAATTCACGAAATAGACCAACGGATGGCTCTGCTTGCAAGTAAACTTCACTAAGTACTTGGAAGTTGCATATGTTGGAGATGGAATTGGGAGCGAGGTCTTGAGGGTGCAGTTTGAAGATGAAGAACGACCCAGAAGAATTTTGAGCCGGGGGGGACAAACCCACGCTCGAGATGATCTAAAAATACAACTACCTCACCCTCTTGAGGAACGGGATTTAGCTCATTACCCGGAACCCGCCAATTGATGACATCTTTGGCGGGTAAGGTACCCGCATTTACAAAGTCCATCAGGAACTCCTCTATGATGGCCGAGCCGACCCAATTGCATGAATTGGATGCACGAGACATGGTGGCGACTCGAAACTGCGCAAAGCAACAACGTACAGCGAGTCAGGAGATGCTAGGCGACTAAGGGCAGCTAAAAAGTTCAAGATTCTATAAATTTAAGCCACCACGAGCTGTTTGGCGAAAGCCGGACTTTCGCTGGTGGGTCAAGTCTACGAGAAGACGAAGTAAAATTTCACTAACTGTGAAAAACAAGTTTTACAAACTACCTATGCAGTTATAGATCTACAAACAAAGGAAAATCAAGTTTAACCTAGACTCAAGGATGAACAGTCGAACCAGTGACCTCTGTGAAGACAGCGAACGGAGCAACTAGAGATCTGCGTGATGCTATTGTCACCCTCCTACGGTGGGACGCAATGGAAAAGAAGGAAATATCTTGTTCACTGATGTAGGCATTATCTACCATTACGGAGAAGCTCGTATTCTATGCGGGCAGAGGACTCCATGAAACCCTACCGAAAACTTCGGATCTATGGGAGGAGAAGAACTCACCAGAAGGGATGCGATGGACGCGGGAGAATCTCTGGTACGATCAGGTCGATGCAGCAGCCCGACGCGACATCGGTGTGGAAGTTTCACCGGAGCAAGATACGCTTGAGCGGCGGCGACGGCAGGAAGAAGAAGAAGTGCGAAGCGGAGAAGGAAATGAAATCCGCTCCTTGCGGTCCTATTTAATAGGCAAAAGGTGGAACCGGGCACGAGAATCCAGGCGACATATATTGATTGACCGAGGCGGACACCTTGATTCTCGGGCCATCCATTTAATAATGGAAAGATCTGTTGCGGTCATCAGAGGATCTTTTTAACATATTTGATGTGACGTCACGGCGGGTCATTTTGTCTTACTTTTAGGTGACATAAGGGAGACTCACCACCAATTAAGAAGGAGGTTGAAATGAGCAAGCTCAAATCAACCCAGGGCCTAATGTTGGGGATATAACCCCGTGGTGAGACCCGCCCCGGAGGCTCCGGGTCACACCTGGCGGCTCATAGACCAGCCCAAGGATGGACTTTGAAGACTCAAGCCCAAGACATTGGGCGGCTTGTCAAGACGGGCTAAGCTGAGGCTCGGGACAGAGAAGGTATGAAGACTAGGGCGGATGAGCCACCCGGAGACAGCTTGTTCAGGAAGGCAAGACAACATAGAGATAGACTCGGACACGTTGTGAGAGTCGGTTATGACTTGTATGAACCGTGGTCTTGACCTCCTATATAAAGGCGAGATCCGGGGTGACTTAGACAAAGACTAACTAATCGAGAGCTAGGTCAAGCAATTCCGCTCCCTTGTAATCGAGATTCCAAGCAATACAAGCACAAGCAGGACGTAGGCTTTTCCCTCTACTTGAGGGGCCGAACCTGGGGAAACCTGTGTCCTTCGTCCTGATCAACCCCTTTGAGTCCATCACCTTAGCGATGGCCTCGAATCTAAGTCCTCTGACATCTGACGGGACAAATCTACGACACCAGTGCTTCACCTCTGTGATGATTAGAAGGGTTAGCCCTAATTTGCCACTTACTTTGCTCATGTTCTCAAACAAAGACAAACATAGCACTTAGACAAATGTCATATTTTACGTAAGTTAGCTTTGTTTCATCTAAAATGACATAGTAAGCTTACTTACCTCCAAAATGACATATTGTACCTAAGTTAGCTCTAAAATGACCTATACTTAGCATTGTTTCCTCCACACTGACATATTAAGCTTAGTTAACTCAACAATGACATAATAGACTTGGTAACCTCATAGATGCCATGGACTTAGCTTATTTTCTTGCAAAATGACACAATAAGCTTAGTTAGGTAAAAATATGATAATTACCTAGGTTAGATCTAAAATGACACAAATAAGCAATAAGAAGAAGAAAAACAAGAGGAGAAAGAGAAAGAGAAGAAAAAAAAGCCTCTTCTTCTTCTTCTTCTTCTTCTTCTAGATCTTCTTCTTCTTCTTGGTAACCTCATTAATGCCATAGACTTACCTTATCTTCTTGCAACATGACACAATAAGCTTAGTTAGGTCAAAAAAGGCATAAATACCTAGGTTAGCTCTAAAATGGCACAAATAAGCAATAATAAGAAGAAAAATAGGAGGATAAAGAGAAAGACAAGAAAAACGCTTCTTCTTCCTCCTCTTCTTATTCTTCTAGATCTTCTTCTTCTTATTATTATTATTATTCTTATTCTTCTAGTATTATTCTTCTAACTTTCTTATTTCCCATTTTTCAGATTTCATTCACTTCACGGAAGCATGCATTGATGGAGTTCTTGTGTTTAACTTCAGTTTTGATTTTGTGTCGATGAACAATGTGAAACTTGCTACCTATGGATGAAACTATGCATGGATGGATGAAACTTGCACTTTTCATTTAGTATGTTTGTTAGATGATCATATATATGTGCTTGTGATATGGCATAGATATAGTTTCTGTGAATTATATATATATATATATCATATATGTGCTTGTGAAAATGTGTGGATATAACAAAGAACAAAATAAAAAGAGACAATACAAGCTCTTTACCGTCTGCCACCGACGGCAAAGGGCCCTTTGCCGTATGCCCTAGATGACAAAGGTGCCACATGGCGGCCACCTGCGCAACATGGAAAGACACGGGCTGGGGACATTTTCTCTCTTTGCCGTCTGCAGAACATGGCAAATGGGACGGGAGGCAGACGACAAAGGAGGCGGGGAGGCAGATGGCAAAGGAGGCGGGAAGGTAGACGACAAAGGAGGCCGGAAGGCAGACGGCAAAGGGGGCGGTGAGTAAGACGACAAAGGGGGCGGGGAGGTAGACGAAAAAGAGGTGGGGTCCATTAGCTACCTCTAACGGCGACGCCGTCAGTAGTTGTCGTCCATGCCCTTTGCCGTCTGCAAGCTGATGGCAACGATTCTTTGCCGTCCGCTGGGCGGAAGAAGACAGCAATGTACCCCTTTGTTGGAGCTAGCTAGGCCCAAATTTGTGTCGTCTGCTAGCGGACGGCAAAGTTCTTTGCCGTTCGCCTTTGTGCCTATGCCGTCTGCCTTGGCAAACAACAAAGTGTGTGATTCCTGTAGTGAGAAGGTTGCATAGTAGACATCAAGCTCTTTTCTGGCGCCGTTGCCGGGGAGGTGAGTGCTTGAAGGTATATATTTAGATCTTTCAATTAAATATTTTAGTTTATTGTTTTTCACTAGTTTAGTTTTATAAAATAAAACTACAAAAAATGGGAATTGAGGTTGCCTCATATACTTCATCCTTTTAATTTCTTTCGTGAAAATGATGGTTTGGAAAATTATGCTTAGTTGGTAGAGGAAGAATTTATGAAAATACTTAATGAGAATTCCTTGAATGATGAGCATGATTGCAATATTGCTAGTATGATTCTCTGAATATCCATGATGCTAATTATATGCAAACCCACAAGCTTGGGGATGCTATGTTTGATGAAGATGATATTTTTAGTCCCCCAAGTTTTGATGAGAAAATTTGTTATGATAATGACATGCATACTATCTATGATCATTATGATGATGACATGTATGCTATAAAGAGTGATAGTAATCATGAAACTTGTCATCACGATTTTAATATTCAAAGTGGTTATGTTAATAAAATATCTCATGATAGTTATTTTGTTGAGTTTGCTCCCGCTATTATGAATGAGAACAAAATTGCTTATGTGGAGAGTGAAATTTTTTCTATGCTTGTGGATCATGAAGATAATACTTTATTAGATAGTTATGTTGTAAAATTACTTCATGATGCTACTGAAAATTATTATGAGGGAGGGACATATGCTCGTAGGAATTGCAATAATATCAAGTTTCCTCCCTATGTGTTCAATGTTTTGAAGTTATGCTTGTTTTGCCTTCCTATGCTAGTTGATTCTTGCTCCCATAAGTTGTTTGCTCACAAAATCCCTATGCATAGGAAGTGGGTTAGACTTAAATGTGCTTTTCATGAGATTCATGATGCTCTTCTGCATGTTTCAGTTCTTTACTTTTATGCGAGCATCATTGAAATCATCATGGCTAGCAAAAAGGCATTAAAGAAAAGCGCTTGTTGGGAGATAACCAACACTTTTACTTTCTATTTTTGAGTGTTCACATGATTAAGCTACTATATTAATCATGTTTTGTGACTTTTATTTCAATAAAGTGCCAAGTTAAAACTTTGGGATGACTAACAAGATGAGTAGAATTGATGTTGAACCAAAACAGAAACTTTTGCCTCCAGTACAAGAATTTTCATTTTTTACTGGAGTGTGATAATGATTTGAAATTTTTACAGTCTTTATATACAAATTATTCAGGGTTTTTTATTTTTCAGAATTTCTAGAGACATTGAAGTATGGCTATACTATAGATCTTCACAGACTGTTCTGTTTTTGACAGATTCTGTTTTGCATGCATAGCTTGCCATTTTTAGTGTTCCCATAGCTTATATTCAGTGATATAAATTATGGGAATGATAAAATATAGTAGGAATCATGTGGGAATAATTATGAATCTTGTCTTGACAGTACCTAAGTGAATAATTTATCTTTCTTACACAAACCCTTCTCACAAAATTCCGTTAAGTTTTGTGTGATTAAAGTTTTCAATTTTTGGGTGGGACCCCGATATGAGGAGAATAAGGAGTGAAAAGAACCTAAGCTCGCGGATGCCCAAGGCACCCCAAGGTAATATCCAAGGAATACTCAAGCACCTAAGCTTGGGGATGCCCCGGAAGGCATCCCCTCTTTCGTCTTCAACACTATCGGTATATCTTACTTGGAGCTATATTTTTATTCGTCACATAATATGAGTTTCGCTTGGAGAGTCATTTTATTTTATTTTTCTGTGTTAGTTGTTATTTATAATCTTGTTTTTCAATAGAAAGTTCCAAGAATTGCCTTAAGATGCTTGCATTCCATGTTTGATGTGTGTTGTGTAAACATAGAAACTTTTGTTGTAGTGTTTGAATTTTCATATTTTACTAGAACGTGGAAACTTTCTGAAATTTTTACACCCATAATTTTTTGAGTTACATAAGTACACTGATTTAATAGATTTATACAGACTGTTCTGTTTGGACAGATTGATGTCATAGTTTTGTTATCTACTTATCCTATAGTTTCCATAACCTATATCGGTAGATATAAATTGTGGAAATGATAGTACACAGTATATGATGTTTGGAAATTATTTTGCAACATGTCTTGGCAGTATATGAAGTGTTGATTTATTCTTATGTGTACTAACCTATCTCACGAGTTCTTTTCGAGTTTTGTGTGGACGAACTTTTTTGAGAATAGGTGAAACCATGATATGAGAGGATTGAACAAGATACAAAAGCTCAAGCTTGGGGATGCCCAAGTCACCCCAAGTAAATATTTAAAGAAGTCCCAAGCATGTAAGCTTGGGGATGCTACGCATCCCACCTCTCTTCATCAACAATAATCGGTTAACCTATGTTGAGCCTAAATTTTTATTTGTTCACATGATGCGTGCTATTCTTGAAGTGCTATTTTTCTTTCGCTTGTTGTTGAATAAAATACTTAAGATCTGAATAAGATCTGAAATTCTTAGATGAGAGAGTCTTCACATAGCTACTTAATTGTTGGCTACTCATTGATCTTCACTTATATCTTTTTGTAGTAGTTTGTCATTCACTCTCGTGCTTGACTTATATCCTGCGAGTAAATGGTTGAATGAATTGAATATCATAAATCTGAAATTAAATATGATTCATACACTTATGCCATGGGGAGTAATGACTTCACACGTAATAAGTATAGAATTTATTGAAAGTTAGCAAACACCGCATTGGTCACTTGAACAATTCATGAAACAATATTAAAGGAAGAGAGATTCCACATATAAATATACTATCTTGGACATCTTCTATGATTATGAGATCATTAATTATTTTCAAACTCAAAAAATTTAGTTAAAATTGGACAAGGAAGAGAACTTAATGAGTTATGTTTGGATGTATTTGTATAGAAGTTATATTGTTATGGATCCTCCAACATGTGGTGCTTGCTTACACCTCATACTAGCCAAAACTTCCGCACCAAGTAGAAATACTACTTGTGCATCCAAACACCCTTAAACCCAAAGTTGTTCCATATGGGTCCACCATACTTACCAAGATGCGGTATTTACCTGCCGTTCCAAGTAAATATGCATGTGCCAAACTCTAAACCTTCAAATAATATTCTTTTTTGTATGCCCGAATCGCTCATATAGTGACTAGGGGTTGTTAGTATCTTCCATGCTAGGTGGGTTATTCTCATGATATGTGTTGATTCACAATCATTCACGAGAAAGTGGCTGGTATTCGGGATGCCGAGTTCCATGCTCAAAAATGAAAACAAAACACAATGAAACAAAACTCAGAGGGGATTGTTGTTTGTATGGACGGGACCCATGTATTCGGCTCGTCGTGGAGTGTGATTGATTGGTGGAGGGGGAGTAAAAACTTTACCATTCTGTTTGGGAACCACCTATAATATATCTAGCATGGAAGATACCGAGATCTCTTGGTTGTTATGTTGGCAATGAAAGCATACCGCTCAAAATTATTATTCATCTCCGTTTTAAAAGCTCGAGCTCTGGCACTTTTGCAAATCAATGCTTCCCTATGTGAAGGGCCTATCTTTTACTTTCTAGTACTTACCTTTATGCAACAATCCTGGTGATCTTCACCACTTCCTATATTCCACCTTTTTCTCTTGCCAAGTGTCATGTGTTAGGGAATGATCTAGACATATATATCCAAACAAATATATTTGATCATGAATTATTATTGTTGAAAATTATCTATATGATAAATATGTTGGGAGGCAAAACTTTAAGCCCCTATCTTTCTCTTTGTTCGATGGATGCTATTTGTTCTAAAAATATGCTTTGAGTGCCAATAATCACGAAAGACTATATGATAGTTGAGTATGCGGAATTTTCTAAATCAAAGCTCTTACATAGAGCCTTCCCGAAAATAAGATGAATTGCAATTGTTCGATGACTAGGAATATGGTTTGTTAGTTTTCAAGAAACTTCCTGGTCTATACTTTAACATGTGAATAGCTTGTTACTTGATCATGAGAAGTTTTATGAGATGAGCTACTGTTTGTGGTTTATATTGATGCTAGAAAAAGTGACTGGAATTATCATTCATCTAACTTGTGCACTTGCGAGCATTCACGATTCTTAAATTATTTCTTTTATCATTTACCTACTCGAGGACGAGCAGGAATTAAGCTTGGGGATGCTGATACGTCTCCAACGTATCTATAATTTATGAAGTATTCATGCCATGTTTACAATAGTTTTATATGATTTTGGTATGATTTTATGACAACTAACCGAGACTGACGCTTTTTTCAGCAGAACTACCATGGTGTCGTTTTTGTGCAGAAATAAAAGTTCTCGGAATGGGCTGAAAATTTATGGTGATTTTTTATGGACCAAAAGATACCCCCGAAGCACCGGAGCTGGTCCAGGAAGTGATCGAGGAGGTCACAATCCTGGGGGCGCCCCCCTAGGGCACGCCCTTGGCTTGTGGACTCCTCGAGCACCCCCTTGACGTGGGACCAACGCCAAAAATTCCTATATATACAAAAACCCCAGAAACAAACCTAGATAGGGATTTTCGCCTCCACAAGCCTCTGTAGCCATGATAAACCAATCAGTAGCCTATTCCGACACCCTGCCGAACGGGGAAACCATCATCGGAGGCCATCTTCATCATCCCGGTGGTCTCCATGACGAGGAGGGACTAGTTCACCCTCGGTGCTAAGGGTATGTACCAGTAGCTATGTGTTTGATCCCTCTCTCTCGTGTTCTTGAGACGGCAAGATCTTGTTGTATCGCGAGCTTTATGGACATAGATGAATCATCTGGAGTATTCCCCTCTCTATCTTCTTGTGATGAATTGAGTTTTCCCTTTGAAGTTTTCTTATCGGATTGAGTCTTTAAAGGATTTGAGAACACTTGATGTATGTCTTGTGATGGGATATCCGTGGTGACAATGGGATGTTCTATTGATCCACTTGATGTATGTTTTGGTGATCAACTTGCGGGTTCCGTGACCTTGGGAATCTATGCATAGGGGTTGGCACATGTTTTCGTCTTGACTCTCCGTTAGAAACTTCGGGGTACTCTTTGAAGTTCTTTGTGTTGGATTGAACATGATGAATCTGAAATTGTGTGATGCATATCGTATAATCAAGCCCATGGGTACTCGTGGTGACATTGGAGTATCTAGGTGACATTAGGGTTTTGGTTTATGTGTATATTAAGGTGTTATTTTAGTACGAACTCTAGGGATGTTCGTGACCCTTACAGGGATAGCTCATAAGATTGATCAGAAAAAATAACTTTGAGGTGGTTTCGTACCCTACAATAATTTCTTCGTTTGTTCTCCGCTATTTATGACTTTGGAGTCAACTCTTTGTCACACGTGAGGGATTTACATATGATTCAACTATGTTAGTATTGTTGAGAGAACTTCCACTAGTGAAAGTATGAACCCTAGGCCTTGTTTTCGAGCATTGCAATACCATTTTTGCTCACTTTTGTTACATGCTACCTTGATGTATTTATATTTCCAGATTACAAAAACCTATATCTACCATCCATATTATACTTGTATCACCATCTCTTCGCCGAACTAGTGCATCTATTCAGTTTACCATTATATTGGGTGTGTTGGGGACACAAGAGACTTTTTCTTATTTGGTTGCACTGTTGTTTGAGAGAGACCATCTTCATCCTACGCCTCCCACGGATTGATAAACCTTAGGTCATCCACTTGAGAGAAATTTGCTATTGTCCTACAAATCCCTGCGTTTGGAAACCCAACACGAGTCTACAAGAAGAAGGTTGTGTGGTAGACATCAATGAATTACTCGCCAGTCTCCCACTGGATGATACTCGACACTCTTCCACTGGATGACACGACAAAGAAATCGTCTAAAATCCCACTCACTAAACCTCTTCACTCCAAATCCTACTCTCACTCAGAAAATGACGGGGGACTCGCTACGGGACCTCACGATGTGCAAAAATGTTAATAAAATAATATTATGCAAAAAAGTATTAAAAAATATGGTGCAACACTCAGGAATGCGTGATTATTAGGGTCGGGGGAGGACCTTCACATTGTTTCCGCTCTCATGGTACGGACATCTACTTTAAAATTCAAGTTTAACTGATCTAATATGTTTATGTACTACATACGTTGGATACTTATAGGATTTTATAGGCGTGATTGCAGTAGAAAAGGAACTAGACGTACTAGGCAGCCACAACCCCTACTAAACTGAACTGAGTTGTTCAAGCAAAACATTATGACAGAGGTGGGTCCATCCAGCAATGGGAAAAGAAGCAAAATGTAATTTGCAATTCTCCACAATACTCTAGTTATTGCATCATAGAGAGAGCTGCAATTCTCCACAATGCTCTTTAGGTTATGTGTCAAAGGTAATCCATCCACAACTTCATTGGCAATCCTATTAATTTTTGAAATTTGAAACCCGGGAACTGCTTCAATAGTTGAATTGTATCCTTGGCAATTCCTGCTAGCCGGTGGCAAAGCGACAGTTACAAGGTTGGGTGTGCCAGGATCGAACAAGAGCAGAAAAAAGAATAGGGCCAGGTTGGTTTGGCAGGCTTGTTCGTTTTACTTTCCTACTGGGATGGACCGACCATATCCCATGCTTTTGCACCAAGGTAGCTCCACTACTGCTGCTAGCGCAGACTTCGACTTCTCACATGTGTCTAGATCCTTCGTTATCCAGCCTTTCACTAAACAAAACACAATGAATATTAAACCAAAAGTGTCCACATTGCCCAAATTAAAAATATGTTGTCACATGGCCATTGTAAACGAAACGAGATCATCTCAAATAAGAATTCATGCCATGTAACTGAAATTGGTGGTGTTCAAACACCGTTATACCTAAGTGCAAGAGGAGAACAAGAGACAAAAAGGAAATAATTAAGCATATAGATTACAAGAAATGATATAATTAAGCATATCGGTTACGGTTAGCTTTGTTTTACATTACATTTTTTATTAATCATGTTCTTTTCCTTCAAAGTTGCACCTGTTACTACTTATAGGGCATGTGTTGCAAGATATTCTCTTTCTTTCTCATCAATTCTACTTACAAGGCATGCTAATATCAACATGAGCTCGGTCCTTACCCCCCCCCCCCCCGCGTCGCCCTCCTCTAGCGACACGAGGGAACCCTACCCACTCTGTCGATCCTACTCCAACCCTCCCCCTCGCACCGCCATCAGAGGGGCGCCAGCGAAGCCGCGCATGCCCTGGGAGGGTGGCAGCGGGGCGTTTTTTACTTTGGATGTCATGGTGGCCTGTAATGGACTTCGCGGTGGATGGTGGTCCCGGTGGAGCATGGCGTTCTGGCGTCGGACGGCTCTTGCGGCTAACGGGGCAGCGCCCCTCTCGGCTGCAGGGCTGGCCCTGGGGGGCGCTGGGTGATGGCCACACAACAACGTGGAGAGGGTCAGATCTGGGCCATTAGTTTTGGCTTCTGGTCAGGGCACGGGCGCGTCGGGGCTGCCCTTGGCCGTGGAGGCACGATGCCTGGCTAGTCTTGTGCCGGTAGAGCACTGTCACACCCAAGATGCGATCTATCCTTATTTTTGGCATGGGGGCCCCGAAAAGATTTAACCCTGCAGGGGTGCTCCAACTCATCCATCACAAATTAACCACACGCAGCGGGAATAACCTCGACCACGGATCTCGTGATCTTCCTAGGCAATTCCACAGGAAATCCGCCACCTCAAGATAACCCGAAGTATTTTCGGAATTCCTCACTCAATACGTTCGAGAAAAGGTAAAACAAATCCAGCAAGGCCTCCTAGTGAGCCAGATCCGTGTCTAGAGCCGTGCGCTCTCTATCCACGGGCACCATCCGTCTATGCAAAGTGGACGGTAGCTTGAAAATGCCTCGAGTTACCCCGAGGTGGCACCGCCGACTACTACATAGGTGGACCAACACTCATGAGGAGCACTGGCTTGGGTTGTTGATTAAAGATCCGTGGGTGCCAACGGGTCCCTATGAATTTTTTATTAGTTATTAGGCAAATGGAGTACCAATATTGGGCCTTGCCAGACGAGTTGTATCCCAAAATAAAAATCAAGGGGGTCCCCATAACAACCCTGATCATGTTAGGAGCGCTCAATTATGGAACATAACACCAGTTCACAAGTAACTAGGGACTGCAAAAGTGGAACAAGACACCGAGCAAAAGGCCAAGCCTTCCACCTTTACCAACTATATATGTGCATTAAATTAAATAACAATAATATTGTGATAACAACAGAATGTCCATGTTGACACATGGAAGCAATTGCACCTACAGCTAGAAACGCCATAAGAAGGCTGAGCAAGCGGTAACATGGCCAAACAAGGTTTGCTGGGATGTGGAGGGGTTAGAGGCTTTCATGGCAATGTTGGGAGGTTGGACAAACAAGTGATAGGTAGCGAGACATAGCGATAGAAAACGAGACATCTAGCATGGCAATGACAGTAGTGGTTGTTAGGGAATGTTGCATGGGAAACAAAAAAATTCCTACGCACACGCAAGATCTATCCATGGTGATGAGCATCTACGAGAGGGAGAGTGGATCTACGTACCCTTGTAGATCGCTAAGCGGGAAGCGTTAAGAAACGCGGTTGGTGTAGTTGAACGTCTTCGCGATCCACATCGCCGAGCGTCCTGTGATCTCATCACGATTTGTCCTGCGATCCAACCACGATCCATCCCTCGAACTCATCACGATCCATCTCGCGATCTCATGACGATCCGTCTCGTGATTTTGATCATGGTCCTTCCGATCTAGCGCCGAACGGATGGCACCTCCGCGTTCAGCACACGTATAGCTCGATGATGATCTCCGCCTTCTTGATCTAGCAAGAGCGAGCGGAGAGGTAGAAGAGTTATCCGGCAGCGTGACGGCACTGCGATGATGGTGGTGGAGCTATTCCGACGGGGCTTCGCCTAAGCACTGCAGAAAACTGATCTAGAGGAGAAACTATGCACTAGAGGAGAGGGTAACACGTGGCAGAAAATCTAGTGCAAAAACCCTAAAACCTGTAGTATATATAAGAGGAAGAGAGGAGGAGGCTTGGCCCTCAAGGGGCCAGCCCTAGGCTTTGTCAGAACCAAGGAGGAGAGGAGGAATCCTCCTCCAATCCTAGTAGGACTAGGACACCTTCTTTTTTTGCCTTTTTCCACCTTTTCTCTTTGGGCTTTTCTCTCCCAGCCGCATGGACCTTGTGTGGGACTTCCACCAGCCCACTAAGGGCTGGTATTCACTCTCCCACAATCCATGTAGCCTCTTGGGTCGAAATACCCCTCCCGATGGTCTTCCGGTACACTACCGACACTCCCGGTACACTACCGATGAGCCCAAAACTTTTCCGGCGACCAAAATAGGACTTCCTATATATCAATATTTACCTACGAACCATTCCGGAGCTCCTCATGACGTCCGGGATCTCATCCGGGACTCCGAAAAACCTTCGGTAACCACCATACATAACTCTATACTACCGAAAGGTCACCGAACCTTAAGTGTGCAGACCCTACGGGTTCGAGAACAATGTAGACATAACCGAGACACCTCTATGGTTAATAACCAATAGAGGGACCTAGATTCCCATATTGGTTCCTACATATTCGACGAAGATCTTTATCGGTCGAACCTCTATGTCAAGGATTCCGTTAATCCTGTATGATGTACCTTTTGTTCTTCAGTATGTTACTTGCCCGAGATTCGATCGTCGGTATCTCCATACCTAGTTCAATCTCGTTACCGGCAAGTCTCTTTACTCATTTCATAATACAAGATCCCATGACTAACACTTAGTCACATTGCTTGCAAGGCTTGTTGTGATGTTGTATTACCAAGTGGGCCCTGAGATACCTCTCCGTCACACGGAGTAACAAATCCCAGTCTTGATCCATGCCAACCCAACAGACACCCTCGGAGATACCTGTAGAGTACCTTTATAGTCACCCAGTTACGTTGTGACGTCTGATACACACAAGGCACTCCTCCGGTGTCAGTGAGTTGCATGATCTCATGGTCATAGGAACAGATACTTGACATGCAGAAAACAGTAGCAATAAACTGACACAATCATATGCTATGTTTGTAGTTTGGGTCTTGTCCATCCCATCATTCTCCTAATGATGTGATCCCATTATCAAATTACATCTCACGTCAATGGCTGGGAAACCTTAGCCATCTTTGATCAACGAGCTAGTCTATTAGAGGCATACTAGGGACATGGTGTTGTCTATGTATCCACACATGTATCTGAGTTTCCGATAATACAATTATAGCATGGATAATAAAAGATTATCATGAATAAGGAAATATGATAATAACTAATTTATTATTGCGTCTAGGACATATTTCCAATAGTCTTCCACTTGCACTAGAGTTAATAATCTAGTTCAGATCACCATGTGATTCGCATTGTTATGAATCTAACACCCAATGAGTTTTGGGGCTCGATCATGCTTTGCATGTGAGAGAGGTCTTATAGTCAACGGTTCTGCGACATTCCGATCCGTGTGTACTTTGCAAATCTCTATGTCAAACTGTAAACACTGCTATGACATTCCACTTGGTACTGTTCCAAATGGCTGCTGCACTATCCGTATCCGGATTGCTACTAAGAGTCATCCGGATTAGTGTTAAAGCTTGCATCGAGGTAACTCTTTACGATGAACCATTTATCACCTCCATAATTGAGAAAAATTTCCTTAGTCTTTTAGTCACTAAGAATAATATTGACCGCTGTCCAATGATCCACTCTTGGATCACTCTTGTACCCCTTGACGGACTCATGGCAAGGCACACCCAGGTGCGGTACACAGCATGGCATACTATACAGAGCCTATGGCTAAGGCATAGGGGATGACATTCGTCCTTTCTCTTTCTTCTACCATTGCCGAGCTTTTAGTATCACTCAACTTCACATCTTACAAATCAGGCGAGAACTCTTTCTCTGACTGATCCATTTTGAACTCTTTCAAAATCTTGTCAAGGTATGTACTCATTGAAAGTATCATCAAGCATTTTGATCTATCTCTATAGATCTTGATGCTCAACAATTAGGTAGCTTTATCCAGGTCTTCCTTTGAAAAACACTTTTCAAACAACCGTTCATGCTTTCCATATATTCAACATTATTTCCGATAAACAATATGTCATCCTCATATACTTATCAGAAATTCTATAGTGCTCCCACTCACTTTATTGTAAATACAAGTTTCTCGTAAACTTTGTGTAAACTACAAAACTTTGATCACCTCATCAAAGTGTGTATTCCAACTACGAGATGCTTGCTCCATCCGTTAGATGGATTGCTGGAGCTCGTACACCTTTTAGCATCCTTAGGACTGACAAAACCTTCTGGTTGTATCACATACAACCTTTCCTCAAGTAAACTGTTAAGGAAACAATCTTTTGTCATCCATCTGCCAGATTTCATAATTGAAAAATGCAGCAACTTCTAACATAATTCCAACAGACTTTAGCATCGCTACGTGTGAGAAAGTCTCATCATAGTCAACTCTTTGAACTTGTTGGAAACTTCTTTGTGACAAGTCGAGCTTTAGAAATGGTAACATTTACCATCAGCGTCTATCTTCATCTCAAAGGTCCATTTGTACTCGACGACCTGTCGTCCAACGAGCAAGTCTACCAAAGTCTATACTTGATTTTCATACATGGATCCTATCTCGGATTTCATGGCCTATAACCATTTGTCGGCATCCGGGCCCATCATCGCTTCTCCATAGTTCGTAGGTTCATCGTTGTCCAACAACATGACCTCTAAGACAGGGTTGCCGTACCACTCAGGAGCAGTACACGTCCTTGTCGACCTACGAGGTTCGATAGTAACTTGATCCGAAGCTTCATGATGATCATCATTAACTTCCTCTTAACTAACGTAGGCTTCACAGAAACATCTTCCTATGCTGCGCTACTCTCTCGTTGAAACAAAGGTTAAACAACCTCATCAAGTTCTATCTTCCTCCCACTCAATTCTTTCGAGAGAAACTCTTTATCGAGAAAGGACCCGGTTTTAGCAACAAACACTTTATGCTTGGATCTGAGATAGAAGGTTTATCCAACTGTTCTTAGGGTATTCTATGAAGATGCATTTGTCCGCTTTGGGTTCGAGCTCATTAGGTGAAAACCTTTTTCACATAAGTGTTGCAGCCCCAAACATTAAGAAATGACATCTTAGGTTTCTAACAAACCATATGTATCATCTCAACAGATTTAGATGGTGCCCTATTTAAAGTGAATGTAGTTGTCTCTAATGCATAACCCCAAAATTATAGTAGCAAAACGATAAGAGACATCATAGAACGCACCATATCCAATATAGAACGACTATGACGTTCGGACACACCATCACACTATGGTGTTCTAGGTGGCGTGAGTTGTGAAACAACTTTCACATTGTCTAAAGTTGTATGCCAAACTCGTAACTAAGATATTCACCTCCATGATCATATCACGGACATTTTTATCTTCTTGTCATGATGATCTTTAAACTTCACTCGGAATTTGCTTGAACCTTTCAAACGATTCAGACTTGTGTTTCATTAAGTAAATATACACTATATCTACTCAAATCATCAGTGAAGGTAAGAAAATAACGATCTCCACCGCATGCTACAAGACTCCTTGGATTGCATACATCAACATGTATCATTTCCAATAAATCACTTTCCCGCTCCATCAATCCGGAAAACGGGGTGCTTAGTCATCTTGCCTAAGAGGCATGGTTCGCATGTTTCAACCGACTCGAAATCGAATGAGTCCAAAGATCCATCAGCATGGAGTTTCTTCATGCGCTTTATACTAATATGACATTTAGCGGCAGTGCCACAAGTATGTGGTACTATCATTATTAACTTTGTATCTTTTGGCATCAATGTTATGAACATGTGTATTTCTACGATCAAGATTCAACAAACCATTCTCACTGGTTGCATGACCATTGAAGGTATTATTCATGTAAACAGAATAACCATTATTCTCTAACTTAAATGAATAACCGTGTTGTAATAAACACGATCTAATCACGTTCATGCTCAACCCAAAACACCAAATAACATTTATTTAGGTTCGTCACTAATCCCGAAGGTAGAGAGAGCATGCGATGTTGATCACATCAACCTTGGAAACATTTCCAACACACATCGTCACCTCACCCTTAGCTAGTTCTCCGTTTATTCTGTAGCTTTTATTTCGCGTTACTAGCATTTAGCAACCGAACCGGTATCCACTACCCAGGTGCTAATAGGAGTACTAGCAAGGTACACATCAATAACACATATATCAAATATACTTTTGTCGATGTTGCCAACCTTCTTATCTACCAAGTATCTAGGGTTATTCCGCTTCAGCGTCCGCTCTCCTCATAATCGAAGCACTTAGTCTCGGGTTTGGGTTCAACTTTGGGTTGCTTCACTGGAGCAGCAACTGACTTGCCATCCATGAAGTTTCCCTCCTTGCCCTTGCCCTTCTTGATACTAGTGGTTTTACTAACCATCAGCACTTGACGCTCCTTCTTGATTTCTACCTTCGCGGTGTCAAATATCGCGAACAGTTCAGAGATAATTATTTCTATCCCTGGCATTTTATAGTTCATCACCAAGTTCTAGTATCTTAGTGACAGTGACTTGGAGAACTATATCAATCACTATCTTATCTGGAAGATCAACTCCCACTCGATTCAAGCGATTGTAGCACCCAGACAATCTGAGCACATGCTTAACGATTGAGGTATTCTCTTTCATCTTGCAGGCAAAGAATCTTGTTGGAGATATCATATCTCGCAACACAGACATGAACCTGAGATCCTAATTTCAGCTCTTAGAACATCTCATATGTTCCGTGATGTTAAAAAAATCCGGAGCCTCAATTCTAAGCCGTAATGCATGACACACTAAACTATCAACTAGTCATTAGAACGTGCCTGTCAGATGTTCACAACATCTACAGACGACGCTAGAGGGGTTGGCGCACCGAGGCATTAAGGCCATAAGCCTTCTCTACAGCAATGAGGTCAATCCTCAGATCATGGACCCAGTCCGCAATATTGCTACCATCATCTTTCAACTCTATTTCTCTAGGAACATATAAAAATTCAAGGGAGCTACAACGCGAGCAAGTAATCTACAACTTAATTTGCAAACACACTACTGACTATGTTCATGATAATGAGTTCAATTAATCATATTACTGAAGAACTCCCACTCAAATTGACATCCCTCCGGTCATTCGAGTGATACATGATCCGGATTCACCAACTCAAGTCCGATCATCACGTGAGTTGAGGTGGTTTGAATGGTGAACATCATCATGTTGATCATATCTACTATATGACTCATGTTTGACCTTTTGGTCTCTTTTGTTCCGAGGCCATGTCTGTACATGCTAGGCTCGTCAAGTTTAACCCGAGTGTTCTGCATGTGCAACACTGGCTTGCACCCATTGTACGTGAACGTAGAGTCTATCACACCCGATCATCACGTGGTGTCTCGACACGACGAACTTTCGCAATGGTGCACACTAGGGAAGAACACAATTTATCTTGAAATTAAGTGAGGGATCACCTTATAATGCTACCGTCGTCCTAAGCAAAACAAGGTGCATAAAAGGATTAACATCATATGCAAATCATAAGTGACATGATATGGCCATGAACTTGTGCTTTTGATCTCCATCTTGAAAGCACTGGCATGATCTCCATCGCCACCAGCACGACACCATGATCTCCATCAACGTGTCGCCATCGGGGTTGTCGCGCCCATCATGCTTCTATTACTATTGCTACCGTTTAGCGATAAAGTAAAGCATTACATAGCGCTTAATGATTGACACACAGGTCATATAATAATTAAAGACAACCCTATGGCTCCTGCCGGTTGTCGTACTCATCGACATGCAAGTCATGATATTCTATACAACACATGATCATCTCATACATCACATATATCACATCATGTAATTGGCCATATCACATCACAACATACCCTGCAAAAACAAGTTAGACGTCCTCTAATTGTTGTTGCATGTTTTATGTGGCTGCTATGGGTATCTAGCAGGAACAGCTCTCACCTACGCATAAACCACAACGGTGATACATAAGTTGCTTTTTAACCTTCTCAAGGACCGCCTTTGTCGAATCCGATCCAACTAAAGTAAGAAAAACAGGCACCCGCCAGCCATCTTTGTGCAACGAGGTTACACGTCATTTGATGGAACCGGTCTCTCGTAAGCGTACGGGTAAGGTTTTTCTGGGCTGCTTCATCCCACAATACCGCTGAACAAAAACACGGCCAAGGGTGGAAGCAATCTAAGCATCAATGCCCACAAACTCTTTGTGTTCTACTCGAGATGTCATCTACACATAGACCTAGCTCTGATACCACCGTTAGGGAACGTTGCATGGGAAACAAAAAATTTCCTATGCACATGCAAGATCTATCCATGGTGATGAGCATCTACAAGAGGGAGAGTGGATCTACATACTCTTGTAGATCGCTAAGCGGGAAGCGTTAAGAAACGCGGTTGGTGTAGTTGAACGTCTTCGTGATCCAAATCGCCGAGCCTCCCGCGATCTCATAACGATCCGTCCTGCAATCCAATCATGATCCGTCCCGCGAACTCATCATGATCCATCCCGCATTCTCATTACGATCCGTCTCGCGATCTTGATCACGGTCCTTCCGATCTGGCGTCGAACGGACGGCACCTCCGCGTTCAGCACACATACAGCTCGATGACGATCTCTGCCTTCTTGATCCACCAAGAGGGAGCGGAGAGGTAGAAGAGTTCTCCGGCAGCGTGATGGCGCTGCGGCGATGGTGGTGGAGCTATTCCGACAAGGCTTTGCCTAAGCACTACAGAAAATCGATCTAGAGGAGAAACTATGCACTAGAGGAGAGGGTAGCATGTGGCAGAAAATCTAGTGCAAAAACCCTAAAACCTCTAGTATATATAAGAGGAAGAGAGGAGGAGGCTTTGCCCTCAAGGGGCCAGCCCTAGGCTTCGGCCGAACAAAGGAGGAGAGGCGGAATCCTCCTCCAATCCTAGTAGGACTAGGACTCCTTTTTTTTGCCTTTTTTTGCCTTTTTCCACCTTTACTCTTTGGGCTTTTCTCTCCCAGCCGCATGGGCCTTGTGTGGGACTTCCACCAGCCCACTAAGGGCTGGTATTAACTCTCCCACAGCCCATGTAGCCTCTTGGGTCGAAATATCCCTCCCGATGGTCTCCCGGTACACAACCGATGAGCCCGAAACATTTCCGGTGACCAAAATAGGACTTCCTATATATCAATATTTACCTATGGACCATTTCGGAGCTCCTCGTGATGTCCGGGATCTCATTCGGGACTCCGAACAACCTTCGGTAACCACCATACATAACTCTATACTACCGAAACGTCACTGAACCTTAAGTGTGCAGACCCTGCGGGTTCGAGAACTATGTAGACATGACCGAGACACCTCTACGGTCAATAACCAATAGAAGGACCTGGCTGCCCATATTGGTTCCACTGTCAAGGATTCAGTTAATCCCGTATGATGTTCCTTTTGTTCTTTGGTATGTTACTTGCCCGAGATTCGATCGTCGGTATCTCCATACCTAGTTCAACCACGTTACCGACAAGTCTCTTTACTCGTTCCGTAAAACAATATCCCGTGACTAACACTTAGTCACATTGCTTGCAAGGCTTGTTGTGATGTTGTATTACCGAGTGGGCCCTCAGATACCTCTCCGTCACACGGAGTAACAAATCCCAGTCTTGATCCATGCCAACCCAAGAGACACCCTCGGAGATACCTGTAGAGTACCTTTATAGTCACCCAGTTACGTTGCGACGTTTGTTTACACACAAGGCACTACTCCGGTGTCAGTGAGTTGCATGATTTCATGGTCAAAGGAACAGATACTTGACATGCAGAAAACAGTAGCAATAAACTGACACGATCATATGCTACATTTGTAGTTTGGGTCTTGTCCATCCCATCATTCTCCTAATGATGTGATCCCATTATCAAATGACATCTCATGTCAATGGCTAGGAAACCTTAGCCATCTTTGATCAACGAGATAGTCTATTAGAGGCGTACTAGGGACATGGTGTTGTCTATGTATCCACACATGTATCTGAGTTTCCGATAATACAATTATAGCATGGATAATAAACGATTATCATGAACAAGGAAATATGATAATAACTAATTTATTATTGCCTCTAGGGCATATTTCCATTAGTGGTATCCAGGGAAATGTGTCATCTTGCCTGAGATCCCGCTCGGAAGAAGAACGAGTCCATGAAGAAGACTATCCAACATAGTCGAACGAATCCTCACACTCCGAACGCTTTCAAAACTCTATCGAGAAGAAGCAATCCAGAAAAACAATCAACACACGAGAAGCACCACAATAAATGCATGACATGATGTGCAAACAAATATGATGCATGTCCGATTTAATATGCAACACAAGGCATGGCATGGCAAGCACAACAAACAACTACTACATATTAAGTGAAGTTCAATATGCAATGAGTTGCATATTGACGAAACTCCACGTTCGAATTATTTAGTTCACTCTCGTTTAGGTACTCATCGAAATTAAATGTTGTTAAACATGGCAAGAGATGAAGCATAAGTAAACTATCTATCTAAGCATTTTAAATGAGACCGGAAACCACTTATATCAATTCCGGAACAACCTCACATGCAAATTATGAAATTGGTCCAGATTTGTACTAAACATGTTTTATATTTATTAAACATGAAAATGAAGTGCGGCTTGTGATTCTACTCATTTTTCTAGTCAAGTTACATATGTAAAACCTTTGTATCGGAGTTACGGTTAAGTAGTTATGAATAAAACCGTTTTAACATGGCATTGACGCAAATTGACGCAAACAGCAAGTTTAACTATTTTTACCGTGTGTGAAAGTTGCATATTATGAAACTACACGAAATTCTAGTCACTTTTCATATATAAAGTTTTTACATATGATGCACGGTTAATTAGATATTAGCAATTTAAAAACACGGGTTTTGTGTAATTCTGAAATTTCTCGAAATTAGACAAAATCACATATCTGAAAAAAAACCGCTAGCGGGCCAAATCTACAATAGGCCCGAACAGAACATGGGCACAAGGTACCTAGATGACGCACGGGGCGAGCGATCGGGCTGAGAGGGGGCGCACCATGGGCCTTGGCCCACATGCAGAGCTGGGCCGGTTTGGAGGCGCTGGGCTGGGCCTGGGCGGAGTGCGGCCCATGCGCGGGGGGAGGCGGCCCAGACGGGCGCTCACTTTCCCGGTCAATGCTGGACGAGCGCTGGCTCGATCCAGAGCGCATCGCCGGCGGGAGCTACAAGGGCGGCGGCGGCTTCGAACTCCGGCGATCGGAACGACAAGGTGGTGAGGAAATCGGGTGGATCCGGGCATGGCTTGACCGGATCCACCACCAGTAGCGGCGGACGGGACTCGCCGGCGGGGCCATGGAGGGGACGACCTGCGAGAGAAAAGAGAGAGACTGGGAGGGAGGAGGAGGAGAGAGCACGACGGGGTCGAGTAGGTGGTCGCCGGCGGCGGGGCTCCGGTGGCTGCCGGAGTGGGGAAGGCCATCGGGCGGTGGGACGCGGGATGGGTACCGCTGGCGGCGCTGGATCGAGGGGCTCCTCCCCTCTATCTGGCTCGGGCGCAGGGGAACTCCCTCCCTGGAGCGGCAGCGGGATCCGGGCCCAGATGGGCTTAGTGCGGGCTGGGGCGGGCCTGGCGGCTAAGGAGACGGCTAGGAGGTGGAGTGGCAGCGGCTGGGGTTGGGTGCGCACGCAAAATGAGGAAGGGGGATAGGGTTAGCCAAATTATGAAGGGGCTTGTTTAAATAGGCAAGGGGGGCTAGGTTTAGTAGTTTTGTCCGTCTTCGGACCGTTCGATCTCAATCGGACGACCCGGAAGCGGAGGGGGCTAGGTTAGGCTGCGGTGGTTGTGTAGATGGGCTATGAGGAGAACAGAGGGAGGTTTGCGTCCCGTGACACGAGGTTTTAAAACACTGAAAAACGTTTGACGAATAAACCAATGACCGCACTGCTACGACTGACCGTTCGGGTATCAAACGACCTCGGAATGCGACGAAATTTGGCAGGCGGCCTACCTACACTATAATAAGACCGCACATCGGGTTTCGACCCAATCTGGGAATACTTTATACCCACTTTTAAAAACAACAGTTTATTGATGCCTCGGGCGCGTGCATGTGTGGTTGGTCTCAAAATGGTCGACGAAACGAACGGAGAGAACTGGCAGCTACTCGCGAATGCAAGTTTTCGAAAATGAGTGACGATGCTATGCAGATGATGCGAATGATGCAATGATGAATGCAACAACCAGATGAAACACAAATGAGAACGGAAATAAAAGGGGAATCTTATGGAGCATTAGTCCCGGCTGTGACAACTCTCCTCCACTACACGAGGATCTCGTCCCGAGATCTAAGAACGAGATTGGGAAGAGAAAGAGCACGAGGAAAGGAAGAGGTAAAACTTAGTTGATTCTTGGGAAAATGAGTAAAAACAGTGAATCTTGAAGGATGCAAAGAGATGAAGAATGACATGAGGAACAAGCAAGAATTCACAAGAAATTTTGGCAGCACTTCGGTTGGATAGAGGAGCAAAATTGATATGACGGAAAGAAATTGAAAGAGAGACACCAAACTTCGGTTGGATTAGAATCAAAACTTCATAAGATGGAAGGATCATGAAAAGATTTCACAGCACTCCGGTTAATGGACAAGTTAGGGAAGAACATGATCTTAATAAAACAAGATGTGAGTTGAAAGGAGCAACACCACAATGCCTGCAGAACAAAAGAAAAGAAGCTAGAACTTTTGAGAGAAGAGAACGGAGAAGAAAATGACAACTTCTACCCCCATTGAATTGAAAAACACCCTTGGAAGGAAGGATAGAATGAGCTGATGGAGAATCAACAACGAAAAGAATAGCTTGTTATGGGCTTATGGAAAACATCTCAAAATTATGAGGTGACAACCTGGCACAATAGAAATAATTGATTGCT
Organism: Hordeum marinum; assembly: GCA_022496015.1. NCBI lineage: Eukaryota > Viridiplantae > Streptophyta > Magnoliopsida > Poales > Poaceae > Hordeum > Hordeum marinum. Next base: position 271,755,696 of record CM039672.1, on the reverse strand, counting down.
TGAGAGCAACAAGATATGCAGAACTTCTTTCACCAAGAGCTGGAGGAGACACTTGAATCATTTATGAGGCCATGATAGCAACAATCCTTAGGAAATGCTTTAGGTGAAATCCAACCCAAGATAACTCCGAGAAGACATGATGGGTTTACTTATACCATTTTTGACAATTTTCCTTCGGGACTCCTCATAATCAAGAATTTAATAACACCATCTCAAAACATAATGGATAAGGAATTGAACTTAGAAATCCAAGATAAAGAACACTTGAGCACCTCCAATAAGAATACTAAAGAACAATTCGAGAAGAATTACATCCTTAACAAACCACCATGAAGAATCATCGGGATGAACTCCTGAATAAAAGAATGAAGCTTGACATTGAAGGTAGAAAAAGAACAAGATTGAGGCCTTGCTATAAATTAGATGAAGCTTAGCAACAAGATACTTGAGAAATTAGGAACTCCGGAAAAGAAAAGCTGAACAACTAGAATAGAGAATTTAATATCATGAACAACTCCCGAAGAAGGGTTGAGATCACCTTGACCAACAAGAATAAGAACTATGTTATGATTATCCTTCATCAAGTTAAATTGATGACAAGAAATGGATTTAGCATACCACTTATTCTTCTTGCAAACAATTGAAGAGAAAGCCAGAGATAGATCACAAACTTGAAGAAGTCTTGCACGAGAACACTGGTAAGAATTTGAAATGAAAGAGGATACTACGATTGAACGAAGATACATTGGAACGAAGAGATCACGATCCATCTAATGGAAAACTTCACAAGGCACCGGAGTAATTGAGATATGAACAAAGGGACAACAATTGAGAAGAATTTGAGAACGAAAGCTGAAAGCTGAGAAGGAAGAATCTTCTGAAATGATGGCCTTTCGGAGGATCGAGAAATGAAAACAACTCTGAATGCACCAGATAGATATGGGAGAAATTTCTCATGAATGGAAACAATTTGAGAGGAAAGCATCAAGATGACATGACAAATCTTCAAAAGAATGGACCAAGATTAAGAGGAACTCTTCTTTAGTCTTGAATAATGAGAATAATGACAAGAATATACACCATGAATTATTGAGACACTCCAAAATAATGAATAAAGAAGGTTGAGCCAACGATGAAAGAAGCGATCTTGGACAAGGAATATGACAGATGAAATTCATTCTTATGTCATATTAGAAGAGAACTTGAGAACATCTCCAGAAAGATTAGAAGAGCCACGTAAGATCCTGGGGAAAACCTGTGGGTTATCAGCCCACTGAAGAGAAACCACCGATAACAAGATTGCTTGGAAGGAGATATTGCACCAGAAAAATTAATAACTTGATGAGGTGAGAACCTCGAAATAATTTAAGAGGATATGAATGGAAATGAAATTCTTCTGAGATATCGTTAGCACTCCGGATAGAATAGAGAGATATGAAAACCAAGAGAGGCTTGATAAAGAATTCCAGCACTTGAAGGCATTTAATGAATGAAAAGGATAAGATGAACATGGAGACGTTGAATAGAATCCACCGGGGAAGAATAACAACAAGAACAAAGAATATGAGGATAGATCTTGAAATTGAAACTCATGAGAATCTCCACAAGGAATCACCGAAAACAAAACAAAAGAAAAGATAGCAGAAGCATTACATGAATAGAGAAGGCAGTTGAATGAGAATTTAATCATTGAAGAAAAAGGGCGAGAGGGTGGGTAAAAAAGAAAACTTGGAACAGATGAGACAACTCCGGAATGAAATATGAGGATTGATCTTGCAAATATTGGGGATGATAGAATTCACTTGAAGAGAAGTGCACCGGTTGAAAAAGAATTGATATGACAACTTGATTGATCAGAAGAATTAGCATTCCCACAGAAATACGAGAACACTTCTTAGGAAAGATATGAGATCACCACTTGACATCGAAGCAACTCGAATTCCCATATTGAAAAACAAAACCAAGGATGAGAAGCCAGAACAAATACATGACAGAGATTCCGCTCGATATTTTCGTGGTAAGGTTCGCACGGACTTTATCTTATAGTAGCCATCATGTGCAAGGTAGTGCACACGACATACGATGCATCCCCGAGTCATATCAAGCTACAAGGACTCTTTAAGACACAATAAGAACCGCTGTAAGAAAGACCATGAACAAACGAATCCACTAGATGTCGAACCCCAACCTCACATCATGATCTGTTGGAAGACAGCCTAGGTAACTACTTGAATTCCCACCTAAGAACTCCCGAAACTTTCTTGGTTATGCAATTGGATGTTGGGGATACAAGGAGGGAAATATCTCACACAACTAATAAGACCTATATCCGAAGTGTATCCATCCTTCAACAGATAACCAGAGGCTTCAGAACTCTATCTATCTCGGACCCTCGAAAACACAACGATACTAAGAATGGCAGTACATCCGAACTCTCTCCACTAGTACTGGGATGCCGGACTCCTCTCGCCACTACTAGTATTGAAGCAATTTCGAACATCCTCCGTCCTGAGATACTAAGGAAACTAAACGATAACGATGTGCCAAGAATCCCTCAGAGCTCTACTCCTCGATAACAAGAGGCACCAAGTACAGAACTCCGTCACATCGGCATCATATAGATTCCAAAATACCCGCATGATCCTAAAACAATTTGAGTGAGAAGAGGGTAGAATCAAAATTCAAAAGACGTAATTCCTCACCAGAGCATAGAAGAGAAGTAAAAAGAATTCTACTCTCCAATATAACTGGACACAAAATAGTTTTTCACTAGACTCGACTCGGCCAAATTCGATCAAAAAAGGGGCTCCTAGGTTGGTATAGGCTGTGATACCAACTTGTCACGCCCAAGATGCGATCCTATCCTTATTTTTGGCATGGGGGCCTCGACAGGGATAGAAGTATATCTCGTCGTGTTGCAAGAATGGATATCATTACAAGTACATGTACAGAAGAGATGAGTATATGGAATTGGCTTACACTCACCACAAGCTACATCAATATCACATCAATACATCAACATATTCAAACATCATATAGAAGAGCAGGGTCCGACTACGGAAGAAATCAAACGATAAAATGACATCCATCCTTGCTATCCTAGGCTGCCGCCTGGAACCCATCCTTGTTTGAAGAAGAAGAAGAACTCCAAACAAACAAGCATCGCTCTCATGTCAAATCATTGCATTACCTGTACTAGCAACTGTTGTTGTAGTAATCTGTGAGCCATGGGGACTCAGCAATCTCATTTCCAAGGGTATCAAGACTAGCAAAGCTTAATAGGTGAGGTATGGTTAAGTGGTGAGGTTGCACCAAGCAACTAAGCATTTATTTGAGTGACTAACTTACGAATACATAAAGTAAAGTATGGTCGTCTACGCATAACGGACGTGGACTATAAATGATCACTAACTGATCCTGAACACCTACTTATGTCAAACATAACCCCTCTGTGTTCTCTCTCGGATAAGAACTCACGAGAAGAGACAATCATGGTTACGCACGCAGTTGGTGTATTTTATTAGAGTTTACGTCAAGTTTTCTATGACCGGGTGTTAAACAAAGTTTCCAAGTTGCCACATAACCGCGGGCATGGCTTTCCCAAAAGATTTAACCCTGCAAGGGTGCTCCAACTCATCCATCACAAATTAACCACACGCAACGGGAATAACCTCGACCATGGATCTCGTGATCTTCCTAGGCAATTCCATAGGAAATCCGCCACCTCGAGATAGCCCGAAGTATTTTTGGAATTCCTCACTCAAGACGTTTTAGAAAAGGTAAAACAAATCCAGCAAGGCCTCCTAGTGATCCAGATCTGTGTCTAGAGCCGTGTGCTCTCTATCCACGGGCACCATCCGTCTATGCGAAGTGAACGGTAGCTTGAAAATGCCTCGAGTTACCCCAAGGTGGCACCGCCGACTACTACATAGGTGGACCAACACTCATGAGGAGCACTGGCTTGGGTTGTTGATTAAAGATCTGTGGGTGCCAACGGGTCCCTATGAAATTTTTATTAGTTATTAGGCAAATGGAGTACCAATGTTGGGCCTTGCCAGACGAGTTTTATCCCAAAATGAAAATCAAGGGGGTCCCCATAACAACCCCGATCATCTTAGGAGCGCTCAATTATGGAACATAACACCGGTTCACAAGTAACTATGGACTGCAAAAGTGGAACAAGACACCGAGCAAAAGGCCAAGCCTTCCACATTTACCAACTATATATGTGCATTAAATTAAATAGCAATAATATTGTGATAACAAAAGAATGTCGATGTTGACACATGGAAGCAATTGCACCTACAGCTAGAAACACCATAAGAAGGCTGAGCAAGCGGTAACATAGCCAAACAAGGTTTCCTGGGATATGGAGGGGTTAGAGGCTTTCATGGCAATGTTGGGAGGTTGGACAAATAAGTGGTAGGTAGCGAGACATAGCGATAGAAAACGAGACATCTAGCATGGCAATGATAGTAGTGGTATCCAGGGAAATGTGTCATCTTGCCTGAGATCTCGCTCGTAAGAAGAACGAGTCCTTGAAGAAGACGATCCAAAGTAGTCGAACGAATCCTCACACTCTGAACGCTTTTAGAACTCTATCGAGAAGAAGCAATGTGGACAAACAATCAACACACAAGACACACCACAACATATGCATGACATGATGCGCAAACAAATATGATGCATGTCCGGTTTAATATGCAATGCGTGGCACGGCATGGCAAGCACAACAAACAACTACTACCTATTAAGTGAAGTTCAATATGCAACGAGTTGCATATTGACAAAACTCCACGTTCGAATTATTTAGTTCACTCTTGTTTAGGTACTCATCAATATTAAATGTTGTTAAACATGGCAATAGGTGAAGCATAAGTAAAATATCTATCTAAGCATTTTAAATGAGGCCAGAAACCACTTATATCAATTCTGGAACAACCTCACATGCAAATTATGAGATTGGTCCAGATCTGTACTAAACATGTTTTATATTTATTAAAAATGAAAATAAAGTGTGGCATGTGATTCTACTCGTTTTTCTAGTCAAGTTACGTATGTAAAACATTTGAATCGGAGTTACAATTAAGTACTTATGACAAAAACCGTTTTAACATGGCATTGACGCAAATTAATGCAAACAACACGTTTAAGTATTTTTTACCATGTGTGAAAGTTGGATATTATGAAACTACACAAAGTTCTAGTCACTTTTCATATATAAAGTTTTTACATATGATGCACGGTAGATATTAGCAATTTAAAAACACGGTTTTTTCTGTAATTCTGAAATTCCTGGAAATTAGACAAAATTGCAGATCTGAAAAAAATGCTAGCAGGCCAAATCTACAATAGGCCCGAACAGAACATCGATACAAGGTACCAATATGACGCACGGAGCGAGCGATCGGGCTGATAGGGGGCTCACCATGGGCCTTGGCCCAGATGCGGAGTTGGGACGGTTCGGAGGCGCTGGGCTGGACCTGGGCAGAGCGTGGCCCATGCGCGGGGGCGAGGCGGCCCTGATGGGCGCTTTCTCGCCCGGTCAATGCTGGACAAGCGTTGGCTCGATCCAGAGTGCATCACCGGCGGGAGCTGCAAGGGTGGTGGTGGCTTCGAACTCCGGCGACTGGAACGGCGAGGCGGCGAAGAAAACAGGCAGATCCGGGCACAGCTTGACCGGATCCACCAGCAGCAGCAGCGGACGGGACTCGCCGGCGTGTCCATGGAGGGGAGGACCTGCGGGAGAAGAGAGAGAGACTAGGAGGGAGGAGGAGAGAGCACGGCAGGGCCGGGCAGGTGGTCGCCGGTGGCGGGGCTCTGTTGGCCGCCGGCTTGGGGAAGGCCAACGGGCGGCGAGACGCAGGCCGGCGACGCTTTGCGGTGCTGGATCGAGGGGCTCCTCCCCTTGATATGGTTTGGGCGCAAGGGAACTCCCTCCCTGGAGCGGCAGCGCGATCCGAGCCCAGACGGGCTTCGCACGGGCTCGGGCGCGCCCGGCGGCTGAGGAGACGTCTAGGAGATGGAGTGGCGGCGGCTGGGGTTGGGTGCGCACACAAAATGAGGAAGTGGGGCTAGGGTTAACCAAATTAGGAAGGGGGTTGTTTAAATAGGCAAGGGGGGCTATGTTTAGCAGTTTTGTCCCGTTTTCAGACCGTTCGATCTCGATCGGACGACCCGGAAGCAGAGGGGGGCTAGGTTAGGCTGCGGTGGTTGTGTAGATGGGCTATGAGGAGAATAGAGGGAGGTTTGTGGCCCGTGACACGAGGTTTTAAAACACCGAAAAATGTCTGACGAATAAACCGATGACCACACTGCTATGACTGATCGTTCGGGTATCAAACGACCTCGGAATGCGACGAAATTTGGCAGGCGGCCTACCTACACTATAATAAGACCGCACGCCAGGTTTCGACCCAATCGAGGATTATTTTATACCCACTTTTACAACATTTTATCGATGCCTCGGACGCATGCATGTGTGGTTGGTCTCAAAATGGTCGATGACATGAACGAAGAGAACCGGCAGCTACTCACGAATGCAAGTTTTAAAAAACGAGTGATGATGCTATGCATATGATGCGAATGATGCAATGATGAATGCAACGACAAGACGAAACACAAACGAGAACGGAAATAAAAGGGGAATCTTCTGGAGCGTCGGTCCTAGGCTGTTACAAGCACGCTGGTGGTGCCTTGCCCCTTCACGAGCATCCTATCTTGGTCTGATAAGTAAGGTAGTGGGGTGGTTGGTTGTGGGGGACGTAGTTGGAGGTTGATGTGGCCTGGCGTGGATGGCAGGGGCTGGGCACCATCAGGTCTCGCGTGTTTCGGGGCATGCCTGGTGAGTTGTCTTCGTCCTCCAGTGGCGTGGAGGTGTTGTGCTCGATCTTATCTAGACGGATCAGGTGCGTAATGATACCCTTCCTGTTGCGGTGGTTGGCTGTCTCAAACAACTCCGGTAGATACTGGGTTCTACAATTTCTGCCCGGAGAAATCCCTTTTTCGATTGAGGCTGATAGCGGCGACCCCAGTGTGCGCCGTTACCTTCCCAAGGCGTTGTCTTGGCCCTGATCTTAGTCCCTTCCTTGAGCTTAAGGTAAACCCGTGGTCCGACCATGAACCAAGCAGCGGTGGCAGCATGGCGGCGTTTCCTTCTTGAAGGCATCGCCTTATTGCTCGAGGAGTCCGGATGCTAGGACTTGAGTCTAGGTGGGTTGTTGCTTCGGACACGGGCATCCTACGCGCAATGTACGCCATCACCGATGTTCTCTTGTCGGCACCTTCCCTAGGTCCGTCCAGGCCCTGTCAATCACTTGTCGACTTTCTCTTGGTGCAATGGGTGGCGGTACGTTGGCACGTATTGGTTGGCATTGTTGTAGAGATCTCGGCATTGGTTGTGACGTGGCTAGGTTGCTCTGTGGCTAGCCTCATCACCATTGGCATGAGGTTGGACTAGGTTACACTAGTAGAAAACAGGCCTTCTGTTTCAACTTTTAGTCCCGCTTTGGCTTTGGACCGGGACTAATGTGTCCATTAGTCCCACTTCCAACGGCTAGGAGCGGTCGGGGTGTATGGCCCTCATTAGTCCCGGTTCATTCGATACCTATAGTCCCGCTTTGTATCACAAACCGGGACTAAAGGGGTGGTGGCAGGCTTGTGTCAGCCTGGGGTCCTTTAGTCCTGGTTTGTGATCCAAACTGGGACTATAGGTGGACGTCTAGTCCCAGTTTGTATAACAAACCGGGACTAAAGCTTTCCCTATATAAACCCTTCATCCATCCCGAATCCATTTCTCTGTTTTCTCCATTCGAATTCCCGTCTCTGTTCTTCCCCTAGCTCGAGATCCTCCCTCAATTTTTGCCAAGATTTGTCAAGATTTGAGGCACCCCAATCCATCCAAGTGTCCACAAAGCTTAGCAACTTTGTCCTTTCATCTCTTATTGCTAAATCAGCTCGTGCAATGCTTTATAAGTACAGTGATTTGTGGATTTTAGTTTGGGCATAATTATGTGGTAGTTTTTTTGATTTATATGCAATTTGATCTCAAATTAACTCCTTAGTTTGCATATGTGTAGGTGTGGTTTACTTAGTGTGCCTTCCCGTCCCCGTCCTAACCACCGTCGATCGCCCACACCGTCCCATCGCCGGCACCACCTTGGTGAGACTCTTCTTGTGTTCTTATCATTTTTATTAGAAAATCATATTTGTATGATTTAGATAGTTACTTGCATAATTTTCTTACTTGTATGATTGTTGTTATATATAGTGCCATGGTTATGATATCTGTGCCCATCGGCCCTCGTCCGGTTTACAATTCGGATGTGGTATATTCTGCCCATCAAGTTGACATAGATATTTTTATCTAGGAGGTAGTTGAACAGGAAATGCCAACCGACCCTATTGGAGTTGCACATTGCCGATGTCGTCAATGATCACAAGATCAAGATGGATGCAATGCACTTGAATATTAGAAAGATTAGAAAATATGTCATTAATAAAGAGGCTTGATATTATTATGATGTTGGATCAATTGCTACCTTAGTTGTGATTTTGATCGCATTTGTTGTTGCATTTAAATGCTTTATCTAGATAGTTGTATGTTGTTTTATGAGAACATAAGTGTGTATGAACTTTATGTATGAATTTGTATTAATTTGGTGTTTTTGGTGTTGTGTAATGAAGATGAACCGACAATGGATGTACGATGAACGGCACTCTCCCAGTTCATTAATGGCGTGCAGAGTTTTTTGTGTGCGGTTGAGGCAAATAAGCGGGATGGTTTTATGTGTTGTCCATATGGTGTGTGTAAGGATGATAAGACTTACTCTAGCTCAAAACAGATTCACGTCCACCTGTTTACGTCCAGTTTCATTGCCGGCTACAATTGTTGGACCAAGCACGGAGAAAGAGGGGTTCTAATGGAAGAGAATGAAGAAGAAGAGGATGATGACAACTATCTTGGGTGTCCTGAATATGATGGTACTTCAATGGGAGAAGCGAACGAAGAAGAAAAAGTTGAGGCATCATATGTGCCCACTGATGATCTTGGTCGGGCCATTGCTGATGCAAAGAGAAACTGCGAAAGTGAAAAGGAGAAGTTGAAGTTGCAGTGCATGTTAAAGGACCACAAAAAAGGGTTGTACCCAAATTGCGAAGATGACAACACAAAGCTCGGTACCACACTAGAAATTGCTGCAATGGAAGGCAGAGAATGGTGTATCTGACAAGGGATTTGAAAAGTTGCTGAAAATAATGAAGAATAAGCTTCCAAAGGACGACGAATTGCCCGGCGGTACATACAAAGCAAAGAAGGTTGTCTTCCCTCTAGGATTGGAGGTGCAGAAGATACATGCATGCCCTAATGACTACATCCTCTATCGCGGTGAGTACGAGAATTTGAATGCATGGCCGGTATGCAATGCATTGCGATATAAGATCGGTCACGATGACCCTGGTGATGACGTTCAGGGCGAGCGCCCCAGGAAGAGGATTCCTGCCAAGGTGATGTGGTATGCTCTTATAATACCATGGTTGAAATGTCTGTTCCAAAACAAAGAGCATGACATGTCGTTGTGATGGCACAAAAAAGACTGTAAGAAAGACGGGAAGTTGAGAGTACCCGCTGATTGGTCGCAGTGGAGAAAAATCAAGAGAAAGTGGCCGGACTTTGCAAATGACCCAAGGAACTTATGGTCTAGTTTAAGTGCAGATGGCATTAATCCATTTGGGGAGTAGAGGAGCAAGCATAGCACATAATCTGTGACTCTATGTATCCATAACCTTCCTCCTTGGTTGTGCATGAAGCGGAAGTTCATTATGATGCCAGTGCTCATCCAAGGCCCTAAGCAACCCGACAACAACATTGATGTGTACCTAAGGCCATTAGTTGATGAACTTTTATAGTTGTGGAATATAAAAGGTGTATGTGTGTGGGATGAGCACAAACAGTAGGAATTTGACCTGCGAGCGTGGCTATTTGTAACCATCAATGATTGGCCTGCTCTTAGTAACCTTTTGGGACAGACAAACAAGGGATACCATGCATGCATGCACTGCTTAAATGAGACTAAAAGTATTTATTTGGACAAATGCAAGAAGAATGTGTACCTGGGACATCGTCGATTTCTTCCGACCAAGCATGCCTTAAGAAAGAAAGGCAAGCATTTCAAAGGTGAGGCAGATCTACTGAAGAGGCCTGTCCTACGTACTGGTGATGACATACTTGATATGGTCAAGGATTTGCATGTAATATTTGAAAAGGGTTCTGGCAAACAATCTGTTCTGACTCACGCTGAGGGATGCGCACCCATGTGGAAGAAGGAATCTATATTTTGGAAGCTAGAATATTGGAAAGTCCTAGAGGTCCACTCTGCAATCAACGTGATGCACGTGACGAAGAATCTTTGCATGAACCTGCTGGGCTTCCTGGGCATGTATGGGAATACAAAAGATACACAAGAGGCACGAGAGGACCAACAACGTGTGCACAAAAATGACGACATGCATCCAAAGCAGTATAAAAGTCCTACCAGCTACGCTCTTACCAAAGCAGAGAAGGAAATCTTCTTTGAATGTGTGCTTAGTATGAAGGTCCCATCTGGCTTCTCGTCGAATATAAAGGCAATAATAAATATGGCAGAGAAAAAAATTCGAGAACCTAAAGTCTCATGACTGTCACGTGATCATGGCGCAATTGCTTCCAGTTGCGTTGAGGCGGCTTCTACCAGAAAATGTTCCATTAGCCATTGTGAAGTTATGTTCATTCCTCAATGCAATTTCTCAGAAGGTAATCGATCCAAAAATCCTACCAGGCTTACAGAATGATTTGGTCCATTATCTTGTCAGTTTCGAGTTGGTGTTCCCACCATCCTTCTTCAATATTATGACGCACGTCCTAGTTCACCTAGTCGAAGAGATTGCCATTATGGGTCCTGTATTTCTACACAATATGTTCCCCTTTGAGAGGTTCATGGGAGACTTAAAGAAATATGTTCGGAACCATGCTAGGCCAGAAGGAAGCATCTCCAAGGGCCATGAAACAGAGGAGGTTATTGAATTTTGTGTTGATTTTATTTGTGACATTATGCCGATTGGTGTTCCTCAATCGCGGCATGAGGGGAGACTGCGTGGAAAAGCACGCTTGTACCAAAATCAATAATATGTAGTGACGGGCATTCTTGGGCGCAAGCACACTACGCAGTTCTACAGAATTCTATCTTGGTGACCCCATATATCGAGAAACACATGGATATTATACGCATGAAGAACCCGGAGAAGTTCGACCCCTGTATTCAACATACACACATTGAGGCTTTCGGCGGTTGGTTGCGAAAACATCTCATGAATGATGACAATGTTGAAGATGACTTGTACTTGTTGGACAAGAAACCATATTTGACGATATTGAGTTTCCAATGGTACGAGATAAATGGGAATACATTTTACACGATCGCCCAAGATAAAAAGAGCACCAACCAAAACAGTGGTGTCCGCTTTGACGATGCGGCAAACACCAAGGAAAAGGATACATACTATGGTTACATAGAGGAGATATGGTAACTTGACTATGGAGGTGATCTCAAGGTCTCTTTGTTCCAGTGCAAATGGGCCAATCTGACTGGAGGAGGGGTAATGGTAGACCCGTAGTACGGAATGACAACAATGGATCTCAACAATCTTGGGCACACAGACGAACCATTCGTTCTAGCCAATGATGTGGCACAAGTTTTCTATGTGAAGGACACAGACGAACCAAACCAAGAAAAAGGAAAGATAAGAAAGCGGATACATCATACGATGAGCCAAAGCACCACATAGTTCTTTCTGGGAAAAGAAACATCGTGGGAGTGGAGGACAAGACACACATGTCAAAAGATTATGAAAAGTTTGATGAAATTCCTCCCTTTGCAATGAAAACTGACCCAAGCATTCTGATAAATGATGAAGATTGTGCATGGTTATGACATAATAATCAAGGGACACACGCAAAGAAAAAAATTATACGCCAAGATCCCACTCTGGGATGTGATTGGCTACACCGTCATAACTTTTCTTCTCTAGTGAGTAGCCGGGATGGTCCAGTTTACACGAACTGGATCTAGTTTTTTTGTAACCCTCTCAAGTTTTTAGCACATGCTATGTGGGTGAAATGATGATACCATGCCAAGTTGAACCTTTTCAGAGTTCATTTTTAGTGCTTTTTAATTTTAGGGTCATTTAACTCACAAAAATTCATTAAATGGATGAAAAATAGCAAATGAAGTTAGAAAGGGTTGAAGTTTGAGGATGTGGCTTAGAATGGGGCACATTGTATGCAAAAAAATTGTGGAGTCGAAATAAGTTAAAAAATGAAATGCCTTTGTAAAAGATTAGTTTTCGTGTGAAACCCTCATACTTCCAAGGAGATGGTCCAGTTTGTACACGAAGTGCGTCCGTTTTTTTCGTAACCCTCTCAACTTTTTAGCACATGCTATGTGGGTGAAATGATGATACCATGCCACGTTTCAACCTTTTCAGAGTTCATTTCTGGTGCTTTTTAATTTCAGGGCCATTTAGCTCAAAACAATTCATTAAATGGATGAAAAATAGCAAATGAAATTAGTAAGGGTTGAAATTTGAGATGTGGCTTAGAATGGTTCATATTGAATGCACAAAAAGTCTGGAGTTGAACCAAGTTAAAAAATGAAATGCCTTTGTAACATATGAGTTCTCTTCTGAAACCCTCATACTTCGAAGGAGATGGTCCAGTTTGTACACGTAGTGCACCGAGTTTTTGCCATAACCCTCTCAACTTTTTACCACTTGCTATGTGGATGAAATGATGATACCATGCCAAGTTTCAACCTTTTCAGAGTTCATTAATAGTGATTTTGATTAAAACAAATGAAGATATAAAACTAAACAGAGTTAAACAGAATCTGGTTTTGATTGAAACACCTATTTAAAATATCCTAAAATTTCCAAAACTTAACATAACGATAAAACATACTAATATTAAACAACATCAAAAACAATCACTCAAAAATCTATTTCTAAACTAAAGTTATTCACAAACTAGTGATTCACAAAAATTTCAAAAGAATTCAAGTTTGTAATTGTCTTGACCTAAAGCAAAAAAGATTCATTAAAAACTATAAATATTCTAAAAGTTATTCCAAATATAAAAACAGTTATTCCAAATATAAAAAAAGATAAAATAGACCATTAGTCCCGGTTGGTATCACCAACCGGGACTAAAGGTCCCTTCTCGCGTGAATTTGGGACGCCGAAAAGGCCTATTTAGGCCCGGTTGGTATCACCAACCTGGACTAAAGGGTCTTTAGTCCCGGTTGGAGACAAGAAATGGGACTAAAGGTACCGGGTTATTTAAGACCCCATTCTCTCTCCTCATTTTCTCCCCCGACGCCGAATCCCTCCACTACGCCGCTAGGCTGCCGAATCATCCCATCGCCCTCACCTCCGCTGATGAACGCTGTCGCCAATCATCCCAGCCGACCATGCGTGAAATCCCTGATCCCCTTTCCCTCCACACGTGAGCCCACCTTGATTCCCGACCGCTCCTCCAAAACCATCGCGGCCCGAGCCCGAGCACCGGTGATACGTCTCCGACGTATCTATAATTTTTGATTGTTCCATGCTATTATATTATCTGTTTTGGATGTTTTATATGCATTAATATGCTATTTTATATTATTTTTGGGACTAACCTATTAATCTAGAGCCTAGTGCGAGTTTCCTGTTTTTTCCTTGTTTTTGAGAATTGTAGATAAGGAATATTAAACGGAGTCCAAACGGAATAAAAACTTCGAAATGTTTTTTTCTAGAACGAAAGGAAACTATGAGACTTGAGAACAAAGGTAGAGGAGCTACCATGGGGCCACAAGCCCTAGGGCCATGCCCAGGGGATAGGGCATGCTCGGCAGGCTTGTGGGCCCATGGCAGCTCCCCTAACCCTAATATTCGGCCTATAAATTCCCAAATATTCCATCATTATAAGAACAAGCCACGAAAACACTTTTCCGCCGCCAGAAGCCTCCGTTCCCGAGAGATCCAATCTTGGAGCCTTTTCCGATAATCTGCTGGAGGGGGATTCGATCACGGAGGGCATCTACATCAACTCCATTGCCCCTCCGATGATGCGTGAGTAGTTCACCACAAACCTTCGGGTCCATAGCTAGTATCTAGATGGATTCTTCCCTCTCTTTGCTCTTCAAAACCATGTTCTTTTGTGGTAATACTCTTTTGTGGTGTGTTTGTCGAGATCCGATGAATTGTGGGTTTATGTTCAGATTATCTATGAATATGATTTGAGTCTTTCCTGAATTCTTATATGCATGATTTCATATCTTTTCAAGTCTCTTCGAGTTATTGGTTTGGTTGGTCAACTAGATTGGTAATTCTTGCAATGGGAGAAGTGCTTAGTTTTGGGTTCAATCTTGTCGTGTCCTCACCAAGTGACAAAGTAGGGGTAGTGAGGCACGTATTGTACTATTTCCATCAAGGATAACAAGATGGGGTTTTCATCATATTGCTTGAGTTTATCCCTCTACATCATGTCATCTTACCTAATGCGTTACTCTGTTCTTTATGAACTTAATACTCTAGATGCAGGTAGGAGTCGATCGATGTGTGGAGTAATACTAGTAGATGCAGAATCGTTTCGATCTACTTGACACGGACGTGATGCCTATATGCATAATCATTGCCTTGGATATCTTCATAATTATTTGCTTTTCTATCAATTGCTCGACAGTAATTTGTTTACCCACCGTAATACTTGCTATCATGAGAGAAGCCTCTAGTAAAACCTATGGCCCCCGGGTCTAGTTTCCATCTTATACTTTCATATCTAAAACCAAAAATAACAAAAATACTTTGTTGCATTACTTTTACCTATTGTTTTACTTTCCGTTTAAGCAATCTATCTCTATCAGATCTCATCCTTGCAAGTAACCTTAAAGGGATTAACAACACCTTTATAGCATTGGGTGCACGAGATTGATTCTTTGTGTAGGTACACCTATTGGGGTCTTGCTTGTATCTCCTACTGGATTGATAACTTGGTTCTCAATAACTGAGGGAAATACTTATCTACTTTCTGCATCAACCGTTCCTCTTCACGGAAACCAACGCATGCTCGAGAAGTAGCAAGAAGGATTTCTGGCACCGTTGCCGGGGAGATCTACATCAAGCCTACCAAGTACCCATCACAAACTCATGTCTTTCATTTACATTATTTGCCATTTTCCTCTCGTTTTCCTCTCCCTCACTTCTAAAATTATTTTCAGAAAATACCAAAAAGATTTGCCCTTTTATTCGCCCTTTTTTGGCTCGTCTTTTCGTTTACTTGCTTGTGTGTTAGACCACTCAAACTTATGGCTAGCCCTTCTACTGTCGCTATTACTCCTGAGAACGAAGTTCTTAATTTTAAGGAAAGGGAGGGAGAAAACTTAAAGGATGCTTGGTATAGAATTTGCAATGCTCAAAATAGATCTATTCGTAAGCAATCTACTACCGTTCTCCTTCGCAATTTTTATGTGGGTGTTTCTCATTGTAATAGATATGTTTTGGATACAATTATGGGAGGAAATTTCTTGGGAAGCAATACCTTTTATTCCTATAATGCTATGATAAATTTGGTAGGTCCACCCCCACTCATGGTTAATGAAACAATCTTAACTTTGGAACATGTTACGCGAAGGCTAGATATCATTGAAAATAAAGTTGCTATTATAGAGATCATTGAAAAATTGGATAAAAAGATCCATAATCATATCACTCAATATGGATCTAAGGTAGGAGTTACCCTAAAAACCCTAAGGGAAAAGGAACCTATAGTTAATGAAGAATTGGACCAAGATTCCTCTGGAATAGGAAAGCTAGAGGACATTATTACCAACTTGGGTTCCGCTTTTGCCGCTGTTAAAACCACTCCTAAATTTCCACTTTCTAAGGATGCCAAGTTTGTTTACATTCCCATGAATAAGGGTGAATCCTTCAGTAAAGGGGACGAAGAACTTAAGATGATAAGTGTTCACCCTAACTTTATCAATATTGTTCGGGAACCGATTGCTACAAAAGAACTTATTTACTTTTTTCCTAGAAGTATGGTTATTGATATAACTAAGGAACCTCCTGGATTCGAGGAAGTCTTCACAAAAGTTGCCAATACCAAATATGACAATACCTAGACCTATAGCGTTTTGCCTAGCTAGGGGCGTTAAACAATAGCGATTGTTGGGAGGCAACCCAATTTTATTTTGCTTTCTGCTTTTTGCTTCATTTTTGGTGTGTTTGGAACATTATTACTTCTATCCTAATTGTATTTTTGTGTTTTAATTAGTGTTTGAGCGATTAAAACCTTTGGGGTGATCTATCATAGTTGTTGATTTGATCTTGCTGAAAAACAGAAACTTTTGCGCTCAGTGCAGGAATTTTTTAAATGTTTTAGAGCGTCGAATTGATCTGAAATTTTTACACAGGATTTATATACAAATTTACCTTATTTTACTAATTGTTCAGAATTTTTAGAGTTCCATAAGTATTCGAAATTTACAGATTGCTACAGATTGTTCTGTTTTTGACAGATTCTGTTTTCTTTGTGTTGTTTGCTTATTTTGATGTATCTATGGGTCGTATCGGGGGGTATGAGTCATGGAAAAGTTAGAATACAGTAGGTATTACACAAATAAAACTAAATAAGGAGTTCACAAAAGTACCTAAAGTGGTGATTTATCTTTTTATACTAACGGATCTCATGAGTTTTCTGTTGTGAAGTTTTCAAGTTTTGGGTGAAGATTTGATGGACTATGGAATAAAGAGAGTTAAACACAGGGTTTAGGGTTTTGCATGGGTGACTGACATCCAGACTCATGTCTCAATATATAGATGATCACAATACAGTTACATACGTATACAAATACGTGTACAAGTACAATATACTACACCCTATATTTTACAAAGAGTAGCAAGACACTAAGCTTGGGAATGCCCAAGGCACCCCAAGCCGTATTCAAGGATACCAAAAAGCCGAAGCTTGGGGATGCCCCGGAAGGCATCCCCTCTTTCTTCTTCAATCCATCGGTAAATTTACTTGAGGCTATATTTTTATTCACCACATGATATGTGTTTTGCTTGGAGCGTCTTGTATGATATGAGTCTTTGATTTTTAGTTTGCCACAATCATCCTTGATGCACACATCTTTTGAGAGAGCCACGCTGAATCATGAATTTATTAGAATACTCTATGTGCTTCACTTATATCTTTTGAGCTAGGCAATGTTGCTCTAGTGCTTCACTTATATCTTTTTAGAGCATGGTGGTGTTATATTTTATAGAAATTATTGAACTCTCATTCCTCACTTATATTATTTTGAGAGTTTCTTAAAACAGCATGGTAATTTGTTTAGCTTTTGAATTTAGTCCTAATATAATGGCATCCAAGAGGGACATAATAAAAACTTTCATATTAAGTGCATTAAAAACTATGAGAAGTTTGATTCCTTGCATATAGTTTTGAGATAATAGAGATGGTAATATGTGAGTCATTCTAGTGATTAGTTGTGAATTGGAAGAGATACTTGTGTTCAAGCTTGTGATTCCCGTAGCATGCACGTATGGTGAACCGTTATGTAACGAAGTCAGAGCATGATTTGTTTAATGATTGACAACCTTTGTGTGAGGGTCGGGAGTGCGCGATGGTTAACTCCTACCAACCTCTCCCCTAGGAGCATGCGTCTAATGATTTGTTTGATGACTAATAGACTTTTGCAATAAGGATTTGAGTTCTTTATAACTAATGTTGAGTCCATGGATTATACGCACTCTCACCCTTCCATCTTTGCTAGCCTCTCTAGTATAGCGCAACTTTCACCGGTACATCAAACCCTCCTTCCTCAAAACATCCACCATATATTCCTGAAAACAGCCACCATACCTACCTATTATGGCATTTCCATAGCCATTCCGATATATATTGCCATGCAACATCCACCATGTAGTTTTTTTATGACTTGCATCATCACTTCATATTGCACATAGAGTCATATTTTGTCATAGGAATCGAGTTGTAATTTACTTTTCTTTGAGTTATAAGTAAATAAAAGTGTGATGATTTTTCATTAATAGAGCATTGTCCCATGAGAGAAAAGGATGATGTAAGCCATGACTCCCTCAGAAGTTGGGATGAGTATCCGGACTTTACAAATAATAAAAGAGGCCAATGAAGCCCAAACAAAAAAATAAAAGAGGCCAAAGAAGCCTTCCAAAAATAAAAATAAAAATAAAAATAAAAAAAATAAAAAAATAAAAAATGAGAGAAAGAGAGAAGAGACAATTTCTACTACCTTTTCCACACTTGTGCTTCAAAGTAGCACCATGATCTTCATGATAGAGAGTCTCCTATTTTGTCACTTTCATATAACTAGTGGATATTCGTTATGCACGAACACTTAGTTTTCTTTTCGAGCTTTCATACACTTATAGCTCTAAGTGCATTTGTTGCATGGAAATCCCTACTCACTCACATTGATATCTATTCATGGGCATCTCCATAGCCCGTTGATACACCTAGTTGATGTGAGACTATCTTCTCCTTTTTCCCTTGCACCTCCTCCATATTCTATTCCACCTATAATGCTATATACATGGCTCACGCTCATGTATTGCGTCAGAGTTGAAAAGGTTTGAGAACACCAAAAGTGTGAAAATTTTGCTTGACTTGTTCATCGAGGTTGTGCATGATTTAGATAATTTGTGTGGGGAAGATGGAGCATAGCCAGACCATATGATTTTGTAGGGATAACTTTCTAAGGCCATGTTATTTTGAAAGTACGCGACTATATTGTTGGTGTGCTCGAAGTATTACAGTTTCTATGTCAATATTAGACTATTGTTTTGAATCTTACGGATCTGAATATTCATGCCACAATAAACAATATTACCTGGATAAATATGTTAGGTAGCATTCCACATCAAAAATTCTATTTTTATCATTTACCTACTCGAGGACGAGCAGGAATTAAGCTTGGGGATGCTGATACGTCTCCAATGTATCTACAATTTTTGATTGTTCCATGCTATTATATTATCTGCTTTGGATGTTTTGTATGTATTAATATGCTATTTTATATTATTTTGGGGACTAACCTATTAGTCTAGAGTCTAGTGCTAGTTTCTATTTTTTTCCTTGTTTTTGAGAATTGAAGAGAAGGAATATTAAATGGAGTCCAAACGGAATAAAACCTTCGGAATGATTTTTTTGGAACGGAAGGAAACTACGAGACTTGAGACCAAGGCAGAGGAGCCACCATAGGGCCACAAGCCCTAGGGCCGCGCACAGGCAAGTAGGGCGTGCCGAGTAGGCTTGTGGGCCCACGGTAGCTACCCTAACCCTAATCTTCGGCCTATAAATTCGCAAATATTCCATCATTATCAGAACAAGCCACGAAAACACTTTTCCGCCGCCAGAAGCCTCCGTTCTCGAGAGGTCCAATCTTGGAGCCTTTTCCAGTAATCTGTCGGAGGGGGATTCGATCATGGAGGGCATCTACATCAACTCCATTTCCCCTCCGATGATGCGTGAGTAGTTCACCACAGACCTTTGGGTCCATAGCTAGTAGCTAGATGGTTTCTTCTCTCTCTTTGCTCTTCAATACCATGTTCTTCATGATCTTCATGGAGATCTATCCGATGTAATACTCTTTTGCAGTGTGTTTGTCAAGATCCGATGAATTGTGGGTGTATGTTCAGATTATCCATGAATATTATTTGAGTCTTTCCTAAATTCTTATATGCATGATTTCATATCTTTGCAAGTCTCTTCGAGTTATTGGTTTGGTTTGGCCAACTAGATTGGCAATTCTTGCAATGGGAGAAGTGCTTAGTTTTGGGTTCAATCTTGCGGTGTCCTCACCCAGTGACAAATTAGGGGTAGCGAGTCACGTATTGTATTGTTGTCATCAAGGATAACAAGATGGGGTTTTCATCATATTGCTTGAGTTTATCCCTCTACATCATGTCATCTTACCTAATGTGTTACTCTGTTCTTTATGAACTTAATACTCTAGATGCATGCAGGAGTCGGTCGATGTGTGGAGTAATAGCAGTAGATGCACAATCATTTCGGTCTACTTGACACGGACGTGATGCCTATATGCATAATCATTGCCTTGGATATCTTCATAATTATTCACTTTCTATCAATTGCTCAACAGTAATTTGTTTACCCACCATAATACTTGCTATCATGAGAGAAGCCTCTAGTGAAACCTATGGCCCTCGGGTCTATTTTCCATCTTATACTTTAAGATCTAAAACCAAAAATACCAAAAATACTTTGTTGTGTTACTTTTACCTATTGTTTTACTTTCCGTTTAAGCAATCTATCTCTGTCAGATCTCATCCTTGCAAGTAACCTTAAAGGGATTGGCAACCCCTTTATAGCGTTGCGTGCAAGAGTTTGATTCTTTGTGTAGGTACACCTATTGGGGACTTGCTTGTATCTCCTACTGGATTGATACCTTGGTTCTCAACAACTGAGGCAAATACTTATCTACTTTGCTGCATCAACCGTTCCTCTTCACGGAAACTAACGCATGCTCGAGAAGTAGCAAGAAGGATTTCTGGCGCCGTTGCTGGGGAGATCTACATCAAGCCTACCAATTACCCATCACAAACTCATCTCTTGCATTTACCTTATTTGCCATTTGCCTCTCATTTTCCTCTCCCCCACATCTAAAATGATTTTCATAAAATACCACAAATATTTGCCTTTTTATTCGCCCTTTTTCGTTCTTCTTTTCGTTTGCTTGCTTGTGTGTTAGATCGCTCAAACTTATGGCTAGCCTTTCTACTATCGCTATTGCTCCCGAGAACGAAGTTCTTAATTTTAAGCAAAGGGAGGGAGAAAACTTAAAGGATGCTTGGTATAGAATTTGCAATGCTCAAAATAGATCTATTCGTAAGCAATCTAATACCGTTCTCCTTCGCAATTTTTGTGTGGGTGTTTCTTATTGGAATAGATATGTTTTGGATACCATTATGGGAGGAAATTTCTTGGGAAGCAATACCTTTGATTCCTATAATGCTATGATAAATTTGGTAGGTCCACCCCCTCTCATGGTTAATGAAACAATCTTAACTTTGGAACACGTTATGCGAAGGCTAGATATCATTGAAAATAAAGTTGCTACTATAGAGCTCATTTAAAACTTGGATAAAAAGATCCATAATCATATCGCTCAATATGGATCTAAGGTAGGAGTTACCCTAAAAACCCTAAGGGAAAAGGAACCTATAGTTAATGAAAAATTGGACCAAGGTTCCTCTAGAATAGGAAAGCTATAGGACATTATTACCTACTTGGGTTCCACTTTTGCCGCTGTTCAAACCACTCCTAAATTTCCACTTTATAAGGCTGCCAAGTTTGTTTGTGTTCCCAAGAATAAGGGTGAATCCTCTAGTAAAGGGGACGAAGAACTTAAGATGATAAGTGTTCACCCTAACTTTATCAATATTGTTCGGGAACCGATTGCTACAAAAGAATTTCTTGACTTTTTGCCTATAAGTATGGTTATTGATATAACTAAGGAACCTCCTGGATTTGAGGAAGTCTTCACAAAATATGTGAATACCAAAGATGACAATACCTAGATCTGTTGCGTTTTGCCTAGCTAGGGGCGTTAAACAATTGCGCTTGTTGGGAGGCAACCCAATTTTATTTTGTTGTCTTGTTTTTTGCTTCTGTTTTGGTGTGTTCGGAACATTATTACTTCTGTAGTAATTGTGTTTTTGTGTTTTAATTAGTGTTGGAGCCAATTAAAACCTTTGGGGTGACCTATCGTAGTTGTTGATTTGATCTTGCTGAAAAACAAAAACTTTTGCGCTCAGTCTAGGAATTTTCTAAATATTTCAGAGAGTCGAATTAATCTGATATTTTTACACAATATTGATATACAAATTGCCCTAACTTTAATAATGTTTTAGAATTTTTATAGTCCAGAAGTATTCGAAGTTTACACATTTCTACACACGGTTCTGTTTTTGACAGATTCTATTTTCTTTGTGTTGTTTGCTTATTTTGATGTATCTAGGGGTCATATCGAGGGCTATGAGTCATGGAAAAGTTATAATACAGTAGGTATTACACAAATACAACCAAATAAGGAGTTCACAACAGTACCTAAAGTGGTCATTCATCTTTTTATACTAACGGATCTCATGAGTTTTCTGTTGAGTTTTGTGTTGTGAAGTTTTCAAGGTTTGGATGAAGATTTGATGGACTATGGAATAAAGAGTGGCAAGATCCTAATCTTGGGGATTCCCAAGTCACCCCAAGCCATATTCAAGGATACCAAAAAGCCTAAGCTTGGGGATGCCCCGGAAGGCATCCCCTCTTATCGATGTACATTTGTATTGTTGTATTTGTATGTTTTATGTTGATGTGTATGTGTCCTTGTGTTCAAAAAGAGGTCGGACACTATGTAAAAAAAAAGGCCACACGTCTTTGTTTTTTATTTATGTATGCTAATTGAACAAATTTCCATGTTCACCAGAGAAAAGAAACATATGTTTTATATTGATGTATGTTTGATGTTGATGTGTATGTGTATGTTAGATAAAATGCATGTTATATTGTTGCATTGATGTATTTTTTATATTAGATAAAATGCCTATCCTCCTCAAATTTTGTTCATTTTTTAGATGTTTAGATGCATGTTGAAATTTATGTTTTAAATGTCTAGATGTTGCTGATTTGCTAATTTACATATTGCATATAAAGCATCTTTCCTAACCGTCCAATCGATTGCATAGCATAGCTGTCGAGTCGACCATGACCATCCGGCATCCTCGTCGTCAACTCGGTGGCAACCACCTGCTTGAGAGGTGCCATGTCCGGGACTGGGCTTCGCCAGGCTGGCACTGGGAGGTGCTGCCTTTTGGGGCACGTAGCTTGCTGAGGAATGAGGGTCTCGTCGTCAACCCGGAGGTTATTTGGGGCGGTCGCGTGGACCACTGTCGGTGCAGAGGGAGCCAGGCCCCACGAAGGTGGCACGTCGCCGAGTCAGCGAGGAGGACGAGCACACCTATGCTACATGGTTGCGTTGGACACTAGGTTCTCCAATACCTGGCAGGTTCTTCACGATCACACCCGAGCTATGTTCCTGTCATAGTTCCTTATCTTTGGATGTCCACCGCCTGCACCGCTAGACATCAACTAGATCTATATTAGTGATACTATTCGATGATGTATTAGTGATATTATATGATCGTATTGTTGCATTGCCTTGTATTGATTTGCATATCTCCGGTTCTGCTTATTGAATGCATTCTAATTGTTTTATATTTGTTATGGATTAGTTAAGCTATGTACTGTAGAGAGAGAGACCATGATCAAGAGAATGCCATGTACGACCTAATACACTCCAAAAACAAAGAGAATGAAGTAGATGATGGCTCATAATACCTTAACCCATCCGGTGAGGGAATTGATGAAGAACAACCAAGAGACGAAGGCGAACCAGCTGGCAATGAAAATGGCGAAGAAATTTTTGTCCATTTAACAAAGTCTGGCGAGGTATTAATTTGCCCTTTGGTGATCACTAGATGTATTGATTGATTTGTATATATTAATGAATCTTTCTTTATTTTAGCCCTCCGGATCGAGCAAATCTTCTACAAGTGTTAAACGTGGCCCGACAAAAAAGTTAAAAGAAGGCATAAAGTTTAACATCGATCAAATACGAGCAGATGGTGAACCGATTGCTCCTAAAGAGAACGCGGACAAATTTATACGTCAATGCGGAGTTATTGTTAGGGACCAAATCCTGATCACTGTTCAAGAATGGAATCAACCAAAAGATACCCAAGCAGTTTCTTTTGTCAGTGAAAGAGCAAAAAATCTGCTTTGGGAGACGCTCATGAAACATTTCACCCTACCAGAGGGTCTCACAGATGTCCAACAGGAGAAAGTCAACAAGTGTGCTCTTAAGAATATGGCCACACAATTACATTCTTGGAAGAAAAGATTATGGAAAAGCTACGTGAAAGACGGAAGGAAGACTCCAGAATTCAAAGGAGAATATGTGAAGTTAGCAGATGACTGGGACGAATTTGTGAAGTTCACGGAATCACAAGTAGCTAAGGAACAGTCGAGAATAAAAAAGATAAATGCTGACAAAAAAATGTGGCACCATCGTCTGGGGCGAGGGGCTACAAGTCTGGGTTGCCTAAGTGGGATGATTCTGAGAGAAACATGCAGGCTGTAGGGGTCACTCCAGTAATAGAGACTTGGCCCGAGAGGTGCAGGACTTGGTTTTATGCACATGGGGGAAAGTTGGACCCAAAGACGCGGGAGGTAATTGACCAGGCATGTCTTAAAGAAGCCACGGACGATTTACTTAAAGCAATAGCAGAAGCTCGATCGGGCGTGTACGAGCCCGAGAGAGAGAAGGACAAGCTTTTGCGCGCCCTCAAGAATCATGAACACCCGGGACGAACACGAGGCAAAGGCATGGTTCCGTGGCTTCTGGGGTTTGCGGATTGGAACAACAATTACATAAGTTGGGATAGAAAGAAGAAGCATGAAGTAGATCGCATTCAGGACTTGGAACGCAAATATAACATGCAGCAGGAGCAAATCAACAAACTTAGCCAACAAGGCGCGTCTCAGCAGCAGCAGCAACCAGATCCAGCATTGGATGGTACCATTCCATCATCTATGCTGAAAAGCAGCCTGGGTTCCACGAGGGTCCCGGCCAATGATGCACTGTTGGCTCGCTACCCCGTGGATGATATCCTAGAGTCGACACCTTGTGATCTACACATGAAACTCACGAACATATGCATGAAGGTGGTGCGCGACTTTGCTTTACCGAATGCACCTGAAGCACTCCTCCACGACAATCCGATTCCACCTGGCTATGCTCGTGTCGGGGTGGATCAAATTCTGTCGGGATATGATACACTAGATATTGATCACACTCGAGGTCAAAGGGAGCTCACACTAGGAGAATCCATGCGTGGAATCATTGTGTGGAAAAAGGAATGCATCGTGTTTCCAAACTCGGTGCAAAGGCCACCGACTCCTTCTCCAAGTCTGCCATGTCAGCAGACTCCAACCCACCCCAAGTCGGAGCATAGGGTGAGTCCGCCATATCCATCTCCATCACGCCAGCTGAATCCATCCCACCCCGAGACGGAGCGCATGGCGAGTCCGCGATATCAAGCTTCGCCACGTCAGCATGGTCCATCCCACCCCGAGACAGATCCTAGCACGAGTCGTCTATGATATCGATATCCGCCATCTCCAAAGCGGAAGAGAACACAAAGAAGAAACCCGAGCCTCTTGTAACAAAGAAGTTATATTATGAGAAGACTGACGAGCAACTTGATGAATCAGTCAATCTCGCTTTGCTGGCCCATTTTGGACCGAAACCGCCCCCACCGCCAAAGGAGAATGTACTCGACGAGGTCGTACAACACTTTATTGATGCAGCTAACCCGGTAGAGAAAAGGCCGGTATCAGACAATGAACATTGTATTACCATGTCCTATGAACCCGACAAAGGACAGAAGTCGAGCGGTAGGAGTAAATGCGGGAAAACTATTCCCCGGCTCGAAGAACAGGCAGTCCAATCGACCAGCCCGCTCAAGGTGAGTGCCAATAACGTGGTAATAACCAACGCTGATAGAGAGAATGCTAGATTGTTCGGTATCACCATTGAATAACTGCTAGAGATCGAGGAATTTTCACCGTAGAATCCGAAGGAAATAGCATGGCAATATGTCCCTGAGAAACCTTTGGTCAGTCCTGACGACGAGAAGCTTCTAACAACGCAAATGTACAACTTGCATGACTAGTACAAGAGAGAGGTAAAGGACGGGCAAGAGAGCCTCATGGTGAAAGTCAAGAAAGAGCATTACATCCATGAAAAAGATTTGTGGATTGAAAATGAAGAATTTTTCTAGTTATTCAATCAAAAAGCACTCAACAAATCTATCGTCAGTTGCTATTGTCTATAAGTGATTTGTTTCTGTAATTTAAGTCTCTATCTTAGTTTGTTCATTGCCTCTTATTATACTCACTATATTCTTTTGTGTGGTATTATGCAGAATGAAGATTTTTGAATTGAAAAGAGCTGGAGTCTATGGCATTGGGTTCATTGACCCAAATACCGTTAATGATGAAGTGTTGAGAAGGAACCCTAAAGACAGGGAGAAAATGCTTCTAAGGTTTTTGAAGGCCCTAAAGTACAAACTAGAAATACTTTTACCTTGGAACTTCTAGTGAGTGTTACTGTCTTGTACTACAAAATTTATTTTCCTTATATATACTCGATGTTAAGTGTAGTTGATGAGTTATGCATGCCCGCTTACACAAATTGTGTGCGCATCTACCACTAGATCCTTCTAATCATTAGAGTTGACAATGGAACTGTTGAAGTACTCGACTCGCTAACTAAAGATCCTGAAGATTACATAAGCTTGCATTCGTTGTTCGAAGGTAATTTCAATCATTGACGCACTATGTCGACTTCTTTATTAGTTCATTTCCTGATATCAATTAATTAATAACTCCTTTATTCATTTTGTTTGCCAAGCAGGGTTTGGAAACGTTTCATCAAAGAGGTCACCGATGAATGGAAACCGGAGTTGAGATGGCGAATGCCCAAGGTAATTAAGTAGTACTAGCTACGTCCGCGCACCTCTTTAATTATAGTTTCAATACCATTGCCATGCTTCATTATTATCTGATTGAATTCTATTCTCGTAAAGTGCATGAGGTAGGCATAGGGGACTAATCTATGTGCATATTACGTTTGCGAGAACATTCGCTTTATGACCGAAAGTAGCAAGAGTGCAAGAGACCTTTGGGTATGTAAACACCATTCATATTTTTTTATCATGATCTAATAAATATACACACAACTAACATGCATATTCATATTGATCTCCTTCTTTATATATAGATGACGCAGATGCAGGATCAGCTCCTACCAATGGACCGCATACGAGCAATTCAAGAGAAAATTGCGTGATTTTTTGCTTCAGCAGGTCATATCTCCCGATGGAGAATACCATTACACGATCCACAAATGATCTCCAAATTGTACGAGAAATTGTATGTACCAAATTGTATAGATATATATGTGTATGCATGTGGTCGTACGAGAAATTCTATGATATATGATTGCTTGTACGAGCAATTTTATGATATGTGATCGGTTCTACGAGAAATTCTATTATATATGCATAACGTGTACAATATGTAGTAGCATAAAATATGTTTGAAATGAAAAAGAATTAAATGGAAAACAAAAAATGAAAAGGAAATATAAACAATAAACCCTAAAGCCCTAAACCCCTAAATGTTTAGTCCTGGTTGGTGTTACCAATCGGGACCAAAGGACCCCATGCCCTGGCGCGCGCTGCCAACCACATGGCTAGGGTTTAGTCCCGGTTCGTAGCCAACCGGGACTAAAGTCTTGGACCCTTTAGTCTCTATACTTTAGTCCCGGTTGGGGAACCAGGACTAAAGGCCCTTCCCAACTAGGACTAATGGCCTATTTTCTACTAGTGTTAGCGTGTACCATAGTTTGCTGGGTGGGTGCATGTAGTGGTTGTGGTGGCTAATTATCATGATTAGCATTGTAATGGCCGAAAGGCTTTGCATCCGGCTTCTTTTTTGCTTCTTCTTTACTGTGATGATATGCATGCTTGTGCGTATTCAAGAAAAATGTTAATATCAACATTGATGAGTTGTACATCTTCTTGTGAAAGGAGATTTTAAACTACTTCATTATAAATTGTTGGCCTTGAGAGTGGCCACAAAGGTCATATATGTACTAGTACTCATAAAGTGCCAAGTTAAGGTAGCAATGAACTGCAATTGGAGTGAAGGTAGTAAGTGACGCACTATTTTACCACTAGCCATAAATAATTGTCCCCTTTGCACCATTTCTTTAGTGCTACCTAGAATATATGTATCCTAATTTTTAGACTATATGGAGTACTGCAAAGTAGGTATACTCATTTAGTTCTTTGCTCACATGGTTTCGGTGTAGTGTAGAGCAATGCCATAGATTCCTATACATACCCATTTCGGAACACTACAACCTTGTTTACTAGCATGACCTATCTATTGCTAAATATGTGGAGGTTAAGAGCTAGATAGTGAGACAGGAAGAGGAAGAAAGAATCTCTAAGAGTAGTGGGAATAGGACCATGGAGGAAAGCTTAGATCTCAATTTCTCCTCTTGTGTGAGATCTGAGGTGGAGATTTGCTTTGTGTTTTCCTGATGCCTCCTATTCCTATCGATCTCAGGTACTCCTTCCTCTTCCTCTGGCTTTCCAAATATTTGAGTGGAGAATATAGAAATTACAAACACATAGACTGTTACGGATGATAAAGGGGTGATAATGAGTCAGGAAGAGGAATAAGAGAGGTCCTGATAGTGGTGGTCATAGTCTCACGGAAACATGGAGGAAAGCCAAAACACTTCTTGCCTCCAGAAATAGGGGCTGAGATTTGTTTCACATATTTTCCGATGCTTTTCATGTTTATCATATGCTCCTTCCTCTTCCATTGGAGTTGCACGACATTAGTGTCAGAGATAAAAAAAATATATACAATCATATGTTCAGATAAATATGGCTACGTGCGTGAGTCAAAAGAGATTTTTTTGGAACAAAGGAAACTATACATTTTTTCCTTCTAAATTAGATGGATATTTTATTTTAATTTTCTATTTTCTCAATGCTTCATGTGCCTATTGTTCTTTCCTTCTTAGACAGCTAGTGTACATAGTAGAGATTGGATGGCATCTTTGAACGTTGTGGCTAGCACATCTTCTGATGCAAGTGATTAAAGCGAGCATTACTTAACAAAAGTCTAAACATCCATCTCCCAAGTGGCAAAATTGTTGTCACAAGGCAATTACAGAAGAAATAATATCATCCAAAAAATGAATCCATGTCATGTCATTGATGATAGAGGCAAAGTTGTCCCGGTCTTTCAATGAGATGGTGGTTATCGTTTTTGGTGGAGTAGACTTTGACGATCCGAGTACGAACATGCGAGGACGTCGCGCCTTAGAAGGTGCTAAACCAACTCTGAGAGGTTATTGACCATGCCGGAGCACGATCAACCTGACCACGAGGGTCTGTTTCCTGCATGCAAACAAAAAACAAGCAAGAAACTAAAATTGCAATATGGATATTGAGAATATAATAGGAAAGCTTTATTGATGAAAGTGGGATTCTGTGACGTCTTGGTCTGGTCGTGGAACACAAACGAAGAAGGAGAAGTTCCATATATGGCGAACTTGTAATCCAAACAAAACCCTAGTCTAAAAAGACGCACTAAGGGTTGTATATATGGGGGAATAGAGGGGGATTTGGTGGCCCCTTGGAGGAGGGGTCTGAAACCAGCGCTAACTCAGTTTCCCCACACACACGGACTCTAAAAATAGCCTATAATATGGTATTTCAAAATTACATGGGCTTGGCCTAAAAATAAGGTGACACGTCACCTATAATAGCATACATACGGAATTTATTAAGTGGCATGTTGTATATTTTGTCCAAGCCTCCAAACACTCCTTATGGTGGCTTCAAAGTGTGAAAATCACCATTGGAAAGTCCATTGTTCCTTCCCGCATGCACACCTTCTTCTCCATGCTTGATCCTGCTCCAATGGCCATCCTTCTTGTCCATGATAGGTCCTTCATTCATAAGTAAAACAAAAGTAGCTAATTTAGACAGCATCATATGTTCATGAACAATAGAAGGATTTTCAAGAAACGAAAGTACCTGATAATTTAGTTGGCGTATGCGGGCTCTAGTAACTGGTACAATATGTGTAGCTGGTGGGGATGTGGGTGTAACATTAGTACAAATGTCCTCATTATCCTCCCCTTCTTGAACTGAAGTCGTCCTCGACGGAAGCTCATCATCCTCACCCAAATAAGGCTTCAAATCTACAATGTTAAAAGTGGGACTAACCCCAAAATCTACAGGCAGCTCAAGTTTATATGCATTATTATTTATTTTCTCTAACACCTTACAAGGACCATCAAGACATGGCATTAGCTTTGACTTGCGCAATTCAGGAAACCTATCATTATGCAAATGTAACCAAACAAGATCTTTATGTGCAAAGACAACATGTTTTCTACCCTTATCTCTAGCAAGTTTATATTTAGCATTCATACGCTGAATGTTCTCCTTAGTTAACTCATGCAACTTTAATATCAATTTAGCACATTCTTTAGAATCAAGATTAACCTTCTCTGAAGATGGAAGAGGTAACGAGTCAATAGGTGCGCGAGGTAAGAAACCATACACTACTTCAAAAGGGAACATCTTAGTAGTGGAATGCAGCGAATGGTTATAAGCAAATTCAATATGAGGCAAGCATTCTTCCCAAATTTTTAGGTTATTCCTCAAAACAGCCCTAAGCATAGTAGACAATGATCTATTCACTACTTCAGTTTGTCCATCAGTTTGGGGGTGACATGTAGTACTAAAAACCAGTTTAGTCCCAACTTACCCCATAAACATCTCCAAAAGTGGCTAAGAAATTTATCATCACGATCTGAAACGATTGTATTTGTCACACCATGTAGGCAAATAATTTCACGAAAGAACAAATCAGCAACATTAGCAGCAGCATCACTTTTATAACATGGTATAAAGTGTGCCATTTTCGAAAATCTGTCCATGACAACAAATATGCTATCGCCCCTTCTTTGTTCGAGCTAAACCTAAAACAAAGTCCATAGATATATCCTTCCAAGGAACACCAGGTATATGCAAAGGCATATATAAACCATGATGATTGAGTCGTGACTTAGCTTTTTGACTTGTAGTGCAGTGAGCAACAAAATGCTCAACATCTTGTCTCATCTCTGGCCAAAAGAAATGTGTAGCAAGTACGTCCTCCATCTTCTTCATGCCAAAGTGTCCCATCAATCCTCCTCCACGCGCCTCCTGTAACAACAAAAGATGAACAGAGCTAGCAAGAATGCATAGCGCACGGAACACAAATCCATCATTAATGATGACATCGTTCCATGTTCTCCCTTCTTTACAATTCTCCAACACATCTTTAAATTTAGCATCATGCATATATTGATGTTTGATGGTCTCCAAACTAAATATTTCAAATTCAAGTTGTGAAAGCATACTATAACGACGAGACAATGCATCAATAATAACATTTTCTTTACCCTTCTTGTGTTTAATGACATGAGGGAAAGTCTCAATGAATTCAACCCATTTAGCATGTCTATGGTTCAGTTTTTTTCTTGACTTTTAATATGTTTCAAAGATTCATGATCAGAATATATAACAAATTATTTGGGACATAAATAATGTTGCCATGTTTTCAAAGTCCGAACAAGAGCATATAATTCCTTATCATAAGTAGAATATTTCAGACTAGGCCCACTCAATTTTTTAGAAAAGTATGCAACAGGTTTACCAACTTGTAATAACACAACTCCTAATCCAATTCCACTAGCATCACATTAAAAATCAAAAGTCTTACTAAAATCAGGAAGTTCGAGTAATGGAGCATGTGCTAACTTATCTTTCAATACCGTGAAGGCTTCTTCCTGTGTGGTACCCCCAAAAAAGGCACATCCTTCTTTGTAAGCTCATTTAGAGGTGCAGCAATGGTCCCAAAATCACTCACAAAATGCTTATAGAAACCAGCGAGTCCAAGAAAACTCCTCACTTGTGTGACTGTTTTGGGCTGCGGCACACTCTCAATAGCTTCAATCTTGGTTTTATCAACTTCAATTCCTTGTGGAGTAACAACATAGTCAAGGAAATATAGTCGGTCCGTGCAAAAGGTGCACTTCCCAAGGTTACCAAACAAACATGCATCACGTAGAGCAACAAAAACAACATGCAAATGATCCAAGTGTTCCTCCAAAGATCTACTATAATTCAGTATATCATCAAAGTAGGCTACCACAAATCGTCTAATGAAAGCACGTAAGACCTCGTGCATTAATCTTATGAAAGTGCTAGGTGCATTAGTTAACCCAAAAAGCATGATTAACCACACATATAATCCAAACATAGTTTTAAATGTTGTTTTCCATTCATCTCCCAATTTCATACGAATTTGATGGTATCCACTACGAAAATCAACTTTGGAGAAAATTGTAGAGCCACTTAATTCATCAATCATATCATCTAGCCTAGCAATAGGATGACGATAACGAATAGTAATATTATTAATGCCTCTACAATCAACACACATACGAGATGTACCATCCTTTTTGGGTACTAGAATAATAGGAACAACACAAGGACTAAGAGATTCGCGTACATAACCTTTGTCAAGCAGATCATGTACTTGACGCATAATCTCCTTCGTCTCCTATAGATTGGTACGGTATGGCGCATGGTTGGGTAGCGATGCACCGGGAATTAAGTCAATATGATGCTCAATCCCTCGAATAGGTGGCAATCTCGGTGGCATGTCTTGTGGAAAGACATCAGCGAACTCCTGCAAAATTTTAGCGACAGCAAGAGGCAAAGAGGGAGGCATGTCCTCAAAGGAAAATAATACCTCTTTGCATACAAAAGCATAGCAAACAGATCCAGTGACATCGAAATTAGTAATATCAGATTTAGTGGCAAGTAAACAACCACTCTTTAGTTTTATTTCAGATGTAAACACTAGATGATTGTTTATTAGGCTTATTATGTTGCTCAAATTCCTTTGCCACAATCTGATTTTCAGTCTCACTTTGCTTATGTTTTGCTTTACTAGCTCTATCAATCTCATCTTTCATAATATATTCGGGAGACATAGGAAGCAAAGTTATATTTTTATCCTTATGAACAAGAGTATCCTGATTTTTTCTACCATGATGTACATATTTTTTATCAAATTGACATGGTCTACCAAGTAAAACGGAGCATGCTTGCATGGGTACCACATCACAATCAACATAATCATAATATGTAGAGATGCTAAAGTGCACACGAATAGTATGTGTTACCTTAACCTTACCACTGTTGTTGAATCATTGGATGTTATAAGGATGAGGATGTGGTCTGGTGGTTAGAGACATCTTCTCCACCATCTCCATGCTAGAAAAGTTGTTGCAACTCCCTCCGTCGATGATGACGCGAACAGAACGCTCCTTCACAACTCCATTTGTATGGACCAAGTTGTGCCTCTGATTTTTCTTAGCCTGTGTAACCTGCACACTCAGAACACGTTGAGCGACTAAACTTTCATAGATGTCAGCATAGTCAGCAGCCATGTAGTGCATCTCTTGTTCAGTATCCTCAGCATCTTGTTCTTCACTTGCAATAAGAGCCAAAGTATCCTCATCATAATCACTAGCGGATGCATATCCACCATCCCCAGTAACAATCATAACACGCTTGGAAGTTCATTCTCTCGCATAGTGACCTCCAGCCTTACAACGGCGACAAATAACCTCATGTGTTTTCCCTGTAGATGCCATGGATGAAGAAGAGCTCTGTGCAGGCCCCGAATGTGTGCCCTTGCTGGTGGCTGGTGGTGGTGCTTGTTTCCTTGTATCTATGTTGGAGTTGGCGGCTAAAGTAAGTGGTGTTGTAGGAGGACGTGTGGAAGTAGATGTCGTATGTGGTGTCCATGATGAAGCTCGGCCTGTAGAAAAATTAGTTCTCGCCATTGCCTGTCATTCCTGCACTTCACGTTCAGCTTTGCAAGCAAAATGGAATAAACGAGTGATAGTGTTATACTCCTTATACTCTAGAATAATCTGAATCTCTCTATTCAATCCACCCATAAAACGTGCAAGCATAGCTTCATTCTCCTCAACAATACCATATCTAATTATGCCAGTTTGTAATTACTAATAATATTTCTCCACATAAATTTCTCCTTGTCTTAAACGCTGTAAATTTTGAAGTAATTCATGTTGATAACATGGTGGAATCCAACGATTACATATAGCAGTTTTCAAAGCAGCCCAAGTTGTAGGGGTATTATCATGATGTATTCTACAATGTTCAGACCATCAAACACAAGCAAAACTAGTGAATGCACAAACAGCATCAGCAACACGTCTATCCTTAGGAAATTGTAAGCATGTAATACGTTGTTCAGTTTCTAACTCCCAATTAAGATATATATCAGGAACATATCTATCCTCAAATGTCAGAATATTTAATTTAAGTTTAGGGAGATGGTCATGATGCCATACCTAAGGGGTTGGTGCGGCCCTACCATTGCGAATGTAGCCATGTGCACGACCTGGTGCATGCGGTGGTGGTTGCCCCTAGGGATGATTTGGAGCAACCTCTCCCTCATCATCGTAATCACCATCATAATCTGCATCCCGATAAACAGTAGCAACAGCAGCCATAGAAGTCTCCGAAGTAGCAACGACACCAAAATTCTGGTCTTGATCAAGAGGCACACGTCGCGCTCGTCCCGCGAAATTCGGCCGTTGTTGTTGTTGTTGTTGTTGTTGTTGTTGCTATCGAGGTATGACACATACAGTTGGTGGAGATAGACGTGCAAGCACCTCATTGAATTTTGCATCAAGCTTGGCGTCGATCATCTTCTCCAAACCATCTAGCTTCTCCATAGCCTCTCCAAGGCTCGTCACCAAGTCGTGCACCTGTTCACCCATCATTTGTTGAGACTTGTCGTGGAGTTCCTTGTTTGTCATGCCGTCCTAGTAGATCTCGTCGGCTTGTGATCCTATCATGGTTAGCAGCAATAGGAACACCTAAGAATATGAACCTACAGACTACTAGGAAGTGGTGGTGGTGATGGTGTGTCACAAATCCATGAAGCAAATGTCAAATTCTTATCAGTTCTTACCTAGCAGCAGACGGTGATCGACAACCGTTGTAGTTAAAAACACTCAAAGCTTGGATAGAGCGATTGCCAGGTGCTGTCAACACACGACATAGATGTATTGTAGCTAGGATGGCTTATAATATGGTAGCAAAGGGGGCCAATAATAATCAATTCAGAGATACAAAGTTGAATAAACGCTCAACTATGGTACTCTGCTGGTCCTAGGCTAAACCGTCTTAGAGACGCGAGCCTAAAACACCAATAAAATCATGACGCTACGCGTAATCAAGGAAAGAGCACACTCTGAAATTTATTTATTTTCGTTTTTTTGGCGCCTCTTTTTTGCACTCTTTTTTTTTGCTCAGAGAATCACTATAATGACGAGTGTCTCAAAACTCTTCCCAAGACATATAAATAGGATATGCACAAAATAATTGACAAAAAAATTTGGAAGCGATTCGGGACTGCGACGATCAAAAGTCACTATGCTCACGAGTGTCTCAAAACGCTCCGAAAAGTCTAAAAGTAGGATAGAGAAAAAAATATTTTCACCCGCTGAAATTTTGGCCTAAAAACTGCTCTGAAAACTGTGCCAAACTTTTTTCCCGAAACCTACTCAGGCAAGGAAACAGGAAGCTGAAAACAAAGGGATCTCAATCAAAACTAATATGGGATGGAGTCAGATTGGTGATGGATATGTGGTGGTATATATGTATATGGATTGATGGCAGATATATGGTGGTGGTATATGGACTCGGATTGCTCGCGAATATGTGGTGGTATATATGGCAGCGGCGATGATGGTAGCGTGGTGGTGGTATATGGCAGCCACGATGAAGATGACATGTCCCCGACGTGACAACTTGTGAATATAACTCGAAACTTTAAAAGACTAGACTCTAAGTCCAGCAACTTGACACGCTGATACAACTGCAAATTCAACAAAGCAAACACTGAACAGAAAATTGCAAAGGCTCAGATTGGTTTTGATATGACAATCTAACCCTTTTTTTGTTGGCTTTTTTGTAGACTATAGGTATGAAGAACAGATATGATCTAACTATGGAACTGGTACAATCTCACCGAGCAACCTGAAAATCTGATGCCACTTGATAGAGGCGAAGTTGTCCCTGTCTTTCGATGAGATGATGGCTATCGTTTTTGGTGGAGTAGACTTTGACGGT
Organism: Hordeum marinum; assembly: GCA_022496015.1. Taxonomy (NCBI): domain Eukaryota; kingdom Viridiplantae; phylum Streptophyta; class Magnoliopsida; order Poales; family Poaceae; genus Hordeum; species Hordeum marinum. The sequence continues at coordinate 271,719,684 of CM039672.1, read as the reverse complement.
CCGACTAGGAACGTACGAGGACGTCGTGCCTTAGCAATCGCTAGGTCAACTCCGAGAGATTATTGACCACGCCAGAGCACAATCAACCTGAACATGAGGGTCTGTTTCCTGCACGCAAACAAAGAACAAGCAAGAAACTAAAATTGCAATCTGGAATTGCGAATATAAGAGGAAAGCTTTATTTATGAAAGTGGAGTTCTGTGATGTCTTGGTCTGGTCGCGGAACACAAACGAAGAACGCAAAGTTGCATCTATGGCAAACTTGTAATCTAAACAAAACCCAAGTCTAAAATAGTGCCCTAAGGGCTTTATATATGGGGGAATAGAGGGGGATTTCGTGACCCCTTGGAGGAGGGGTCAGAAACCAGCCCTAACTCAGTTTTCCCACACATCCGGACTCTAAAAACAGCGTATAATATGGTATTTTGAAATTACATGGGCTTGGTCCAAAAACAAGGCGACGCAACATCTATAATAACCTATGGACGAAATTTATGAAGTGGCATGTTGTATCTTTCATCCAAGCCTTCAACCACTCCTTGTGGTGGCTTCATAGTGCGAAAATCACCACTAGAAAGTTCATTGTTCCTTACCGCGCGCGCACCTTCTTCTCCATGCTGGATCCTACTCCAATGATCATCTTTCTTGTCCATGCTAGGTCCTTCATTCATAAGTAAAACAAAAGTATCTAATTAAGTAGCATCATATGTTCATGAACATTAGAAGAATTTTCAAGAAACGAAAGTAGCTGGTAATTTAGTTGGCGTGTGCGGGCTCTAGTAACTGGTCCAATATGTGTAGCCAAGGGATGTGGGTGTAACAATAATAGGGATGTCCTCATCAATTGAAACTGATGTTTTTCGAATGTCATCAGACTTAAAAAAGTAAAATGCACAGAACCACCACATTAACGTCATGGCTTTGAAAAAGTGACCACCGTACAAAATGTGACACTTTGCACAGGAGCAAAGAATTGAAAGTGGCAAAAAAAACCGACGATAGGTGCTAAGTGATTTGATGATGTCATTAATCAGCTGGGCCCGCCCATCAGGCTGAGTTGACATGAAAAAACGCCACGTAGACAAATTGACTTGGACTTCTTCTTTCTCTGCCTCTTTCTTTGAAGCATTTTATCAAGCACCTTCGGGACGCTATGGGGTGGAGCACTGCTCCTCACCGCGGAGGCACTGATCAAGGCGGGGAACACGAGCGGGCCGGCGTGGTCGCCTGCTGGCGCGGATCGCGAGCGCGGCCATCCCCTCCGCCTGCAGCGGCCATCGCCACATCGCCGCGGGTAGCACGAAGTAGAGCTGTGTGCAGCCCTCCTACCGTGAACAGGCGACGTGGGTGAGGAAGCTCCAGCTGTGGCCGACGATGCATGCGTCCATGCGGTGCGCTCCACACACGCTGTACACCAGACTGGGAACATCGATATGGTGGAGATTCGGTCCAAGCGGTCCTGCTCGACGACGGCGACCATGGGGAGCGCAATGCCCATGCCGACGAGAGCTCAGGGGACGGACTTGAGCGCCTCCGCGGGGCACCTGCGTGCGGGCGTCCCTGCACCGGGTGCTCAAGCTCGGACTTGGGTGTTGCGATGCCGACGTCTCCTTTGTGGCTGGTTCGCAGGAAACGGAGTAAGGCACTCGCTTTGTGTCTATGACATGTGGGTTCAATAGTTGGCTGGTTTACATGTCAATGACCCAAAGGCAGGTGCCTTTACGGCACTGAAGCAGCGTCAACTATAAAGTTAATTGTAAAAACCATCATATTTATTGCTAGATTTGTAAAAAAACTATCAAGTCGTCAATTCGTTGCAGAAAACATCAGAAAATCTTTTAAGTCGTTGTAAAAAACACGGATCGGCCGTTTAGGCTCATTTGACCTCCTTTCCGATAGATGGGACTGGCAATCGTTGACGTGGCCTAACGGCTGGCTTAATGGCACTGTTAGGACAAACCGGGTCAAGACCCCGCGCCTGTCGCGCCAGGTCCGACAGTTTTTCCCCGTGCCCCCGTCTCTCTCCCCCGCACCCCTCTCCTCTCTCGCCCTGCTCGCCGCCGGTGATGTCCATGTCGAGTGGCGGTGACGATGGCGACGACGTTGGTGCTGGTGATGCATCCTGTGGCGGCGGTGCTGGTGATGCATCCTGTGGCGGCGGTGCTCGTGTAGATCCAGCGGAGTCTCCGGTAGTTCGAACCCATCTCAGTCTCCTCCTCTACATCCGCCGTCCCCACCGTACTGTCTTGAATACGCGGCGGCGAGGGTGTTCGCCATGGCCGTGAAGAAAGATCCAGAGGGGAGCCAACACTATGCATCGTCCTTGGGCTGTGTCTCGTAAGTCTTTTCTTTCCCTACCCCGATTTGGCTTCTAGGGTTAGTGTTCTAGGGTTAGAGTTCTAAGTATATGTAATTATAGCGTTCTAGGATTATTTTTCTAGGTTGTTTATGTGGTCAGATGAAACTGAAGTGTTAGTAGGCAGATGAAACTGAACTGTTATACTGAAACTTTGAACCAAAACTTTATACTGAAAATTTATACTCAAACTTTGAACTGAAACTTAATACTCAAACTTTATACTGGAACTTTTGACCGAAACTTTATACTGAAACTTTTAACTAAAATTTTAACTTAAAACTTTTACTGAATTGTTAAATGAAACTTTTTACAGAATTATTAAATGAACTTTTACTATTTTATTTACTTGTTTACTGAAACTTTTTACTGAATTATTTACAGAAACTTTGTAATGATTTTTAATGACTTTTTCACTGAATATTTTAACTGAACTTTTACTGTTGTATTTACTTGTTTACTGAAACTTTGTACTGTTTAATTTACTTGTTTATTGAAACATTTTCGTACCTGACATTTGGTCCCAGTGGTCACATTTATCAGTAAATGTTTTATTTATTTTTGCTAAATATTTAAAATGAATAATACGACGATGTCTTTGCCGAGAGCAACTCTCGGCAATGCCCTCGACACAAGGTGATCCAGGGTTTGCTCTTTACCGAGGGCAACCCTCGGTACAAGGTGAACCCTAGATCTAGGGTTTGATCTTTATCGAGAGGGACCCTTGACACATGGTGAACCCTAGATATAGGGTTTTACCTTTATCGAGAGCCGCACCGACGGACTCTCAGGAAATGTTTGTGGGACACTTAAGTTTCTTCTGCGTCGGGCTTTTCTCTTTTAGTTCCACTTTCCATCGACCGGCCTCCCCTCCTCAACCGGCGCCCCCTTCCCCGCCCGACACCCTTCCCTCCCCACCGGCGCCCTCACCCCCCTCCGGACGGCGCCTTCATTTTTTTGGGTGATCTTGGATGAATGCTAGATATATGTTAGATGAATGCTAGATGGTTACATGTTTGCTAGATGTTATGAATGCTACATGTTGAATGAAATGTTAGATGAATGATAGATGGTTAGATGCTTGCTAGATGCATGTTAGATGAATGCTGCATGTTGGATGAAATGCTAGATGTTAGATGAATGCTAGATCTTTGCTTGCATGAATGCTATATGGATGAGAGCTATGGAAAAAACATAAGAAACTTGACTCTGTTTGAACATGTGAATAAATGAAACTATTCAACATGGGTTGACTTTCAGTCTGTCAGAGCTCCTTGTGTGACTTTCAGTATGTTCTTGATGAAGGAATACCGACTGTTGGCATGGGGGTCCCGTCCTCTTCTTCTCTTCCTGTGATATATACCTCGGTATAATGCGCAAGGAGAGAAGAAGAGGTGTGACCATCGTCGACGGTCGAAATATTAGTGTGAGGGAGTGTCCACCAACATACACCATCATACCAGTGTGCACCATATACACCATCACCAGACAAAGTGTTGATGAGACTTGTTGTTGGAGGAAGAAAATCGACTTTTGCTGATGGCAATCAATCTGCGCAAGTTCGTCCTATGATATACATGTATCACGCACGATGGACTTGCCCAGCTTGACCATCACCGAAGGGCGAAATACCTGTGAGTGAGTTTCCACTATATATACCATCACCACACAGAGTGTCGATGAGAGTTGTTATTGGAGGAATAAAATCGACTTTTGCCGATGGCGGTCGATCTGCGCAAGTTCATCATGTGATATACATTTGTCACGCACGATAGACTTTCCCAGCTTGACCATCACCGAAAGTCAAAATACCTGTGAGAGGGTGTCCTTTAAAACATCGCAATGTCAATACAAAAAGTTTTAAATTTTCCATAGTCATGATTTTACCCTTCTCACATGTATGCATGTTTGTAGGATTTCTTTACATGCGTAAATGGTGAGAAGGATCCCGCCAATGTGGTGGTTGAGAATATTGCCAAGAAACTAGTCCATGACATGCACTATAAGGAGCGTGCCCGGTTAGTGGTCAAGTATCAGGCGGGCTATCTCAACTAGAAGATTTCCGAACAGGAGGCTCGACGGAAGCATCTTACATGGGACATGTACTTCAAGGCAAGTGATGATGGATGCTTGTTATTCCCTACATTACAGCAAATTAGATTCCTTACTAAGATGCATTTGTTTATTTATTACAGGTGATTCCTTGGTGGTGCGCCGACAAACGTCTGTGCTCGGAGAAGATCCTCGAACAGTGGACAGATCCGGGGTGGCAGGATGAGCACAAGGCAATATGGAAACAACATAAGTTGATGGGTTGTCGAGGACACGATCAAGGAAACCTCACCATCCGAGGTGTCGTCTCCAAACATGTAGGCAACAACATCCTTTTCTTTTCATCATGTTCTCTTTCATTTGTGAGCATTTCCTTGATTGTTTGGATCGCTTTCTTTTGCAAAAACAAGACACTTGCAAGGATATCTCTTACTTCGAGGCATGGACCACCAAACGTACAAAAGATGACAAGGACAAGGACCCTCTCCCCTCGGAGAGGGACTGGATCAACTCTAAATCCCGGTCAAAGGGGGGGCAAGAGGTTGATCCTTACGTGGCGCCGTTTGACCCTCTTGTGGCCATTGCTTCGGCAGGTGGTAGACCGAAGGGATGGATGGCGGTTCACCTCGATTCTGTCATAACCTCCTCCCTTCTGAGAGTCAACTTGCTCCATGCTATGAGTATTGGCTCTACTCCTACCATAGAGTGTCACGTACCACATACCGTGACTATTATTGAGGAAATTTAGGTTAGTGCTTATTCATTGATCCTTCATGGTCCTGCATGTTTGCATTCCAACATGAATGACATTTGCATTTCCATATTGTAGACTCGACTGAATGACACCCAGAAAGAACGAGATGAAGATCGGGCTAAGTTGAAGGCACAAGATGATCTAGTGAATTATTTACAACATATGGTGGTCAATCTTTATTCTATGCAAGGCAAACCAGTGCCAGAGATGCCACCGACGCCAGAGTGGAACATTGTGACTTTAGTTCGAACTATTTCTATCACCATTTTTTGGCATTACCATATACATTCATCTTATTGGTTCAATCCATCACAGCTCAATCCATCACAAGGGTTGAACAATGTTCCGGTAGTTTCACCTCAAGTTGGTGGAGTTGGGGAAGCAAACGGAATCTTGCCTTCTGATATTAATGTTACCACTCCGATCACCAAAACAGTGTGAACTTCATGTTATGTTGCGTTTGAAACTGTTCCTTGTATGTGCTTGAGAACTATTGCATCTTGTGTGATCTTGAGACTTGTAAACTTGTGGTAGTCGAGTGTGCTTGACAACTATTGCACCTTTTATGCACTATTTCTTTTATGTGGATGTTTTGGATAATCATTTTTATTTTTGTTCAATGATTCCTATATGTGAGATGTTCTATGTGTGATGCACTATATGTTGCTGTTGTATATGTTTAGCTGCAGGAAAGAAACAAAAACGCAAAAATGGATGCTGGGCAAAACATTGCCGAGAGTGGCTCTCGGTAAAGCTTGTGAAACTGGACCAACATACAACCTTTACCGAGAGGTCTCTCACAAAAGGATACCAACCAGTAGTGTCGTCTGACATCTTTACCGAGGGCACCTCTCGGCAAACACGGCGCTCGACATATTCTGCGGACCCATATCAGGCGCTGCACACGTGGCGCTTTCCTACTGGGTATCTTTACGGAGGGCACCTGTCGGCACAGACGGCGGTAAGCATATTCTGTGAACCCACATGTCAGGCGCAGGACACGTGGCGCTTTCCTACTGAGTATCGTTGACAAGGGTGACTCTCGCAAACGTGGCGCCAGGCATAGTCTATGGACCCACATGTCAAGCGATGGACACGTGGCGCTTTCCTAATGGGTATTGTTGCCGAGGGCGACTCTCGACAAACATGGAGCTCGACATACTCTGTGGACCCATATGCCAGGCGTTGGACACGAGGCACTTTCATCTTGGCTATATTTGCCGAGGGCCCCTCTCTACAAAGAGTGCGCTCGGCATATTATGCGGGACCCACATATCAGGCAACGGACACATGGCGATTTCCTACTAGCTATCTTTGCCGAGTGCCACTCTCGGCCAACTCTTCGGGACCCACATGTCAGGTTGTGGACACGTGATAACGGCCAGCCCCGTCTGTCGTCCGTTAGCTACTTTATTTTGCCGAGAGCCGTATTTGGTTCTCGGCAAATTCCTGTTTGCCCGAGAGGTGTAGGCCGGGTGCCCTTTGCCGAGTGCACCACTCGGCAAAGGCTTTGCCGACGGTTATTGGCCCTTTGCCGAGTGTCCGTGGCACTCGGTGTATATGTCGATTCCAGTAGTGTATGTTTATGAATATATATTCAGTTTCCAATGTGTGCATGCATGTTTATTTTTGCACTGCGGGTATATATATGAGTCAGACAATTCTCGTCAATATATTTTTCCGCACTGAATGCTACTGGTGAGTTTATTACTAAGAGGTAAATTCAAACATGGCATGTTGATTGTACAGAAAATGAAAAAAATACTTAATCTAGTACGGTGACAACACATAAATGTACAAAACTTTATCAATTACTTCATTTCTCCTGGACACTCACCTGCGAGGGTAAACCTAACCTGCACCATCATGCCTCTGTAGAATGTCAAGACTGAGAAAGCTTTTCCTCATTCCCAGACAGTGGGATCAGAGGCAGGAAGAGTACTTGCACCTACTCAACCCTTGCACAAGTCATACCAAAGTATTGCCCTATGAGTCGTGAGTCAACACAAAGGCGAGCACTAGGCCCTTGTCGAGGTGCAAACATGTCGACAATCAGGAATCATTCTTCTCGTTGGTACATTCTGATCCAATTACTATATTTTGGTTTCCCGTTTTTGAGAGATGCTAACAGGTAGGCGTGCGGAAGCATCAAACTACTTGTACACATGCCTTCGATAGCCCTAATCTGGATCACAAGCTTGCTAAGCCATCACATCTTATCACCAATGTAACTCATGTTCCCGCGCCTTTGCATTTCATGCCTGTGTTGAGTGGGTTCCTGATGTCTCGCAAGCCTATTTAGGATCAGACGGCTTAATCTCCTCAAGTACATGTCCTCTAGGAGTGCTCATGAGGAAGTTTGTCGATATGACATGTACTATGATACGCATCTCGAGGCTGTGTCAGCAAGCCATGGTTGGTGTTATATAGATGAAGCACCAATGCTCACCTAATTAGTATGAAGTTGGTGTTGATTTCTCCCTTCCAAAGCAGTAGGTCCAATCAGAACCTTGTGTCGTACTTTGCATAGTTAGAGCTATGGTACCAATATAATGACTCAAAGTACGACACCTCGCCAAGCCCAATAGATAAGTGCTTTTTTGCATGATCAATAGATAAGTGCTTTCATTCATCTATATGTGCTTCCTAACTTTTCATATTAAGACACAAGGTGTATGAATCAGATCACGCATTGCCGCCTCAGCTAGCTTTATGCATAACCGTATCTCCTGATTTTTCTTCTATAAAATCAGGACAGCTCTCCTCGAACTCTATACATCTTAATATATTGGCTACGGCCAATATACTGTCTTATTCAAACATCAAATGTTCCGACGAGCAATCCTATGATAATGCGTATGTACTTGAGTGATGCACATATTTTCGTGAGTATGCCTAAATGGAATCAAACTGATAACTAAAAGTATGGGTGTAGGATTGTACTGTATATATGTTCATCCTAGCTGAACCCAACACATAGTCAAGAGTTGTTGTTCATTCCTTAGCCTCCTTAAATTGCTTCCACCTAAAATGTGCCTATACGCGGCCGAGCTGCATGTGGAGAGCGCCTGAATACTGCACCAATCGCGTATGTACAATATTTTTGACCTAAATTTTGTTGATGTATATCTATTAAAGCCAAATAAATCACCCCATAAGTGTGAAATCACATTTAAACAAGTCATATGGTTTGTGGTTAGCTCCACATTCTCAAACATTTAGGACCATCTCATTCCACCTCTAAATGTTGATCAATGAGAGCCCTACAAAAGTCGACATGTGAGTTCTCTACTTCAATAATTACTAAAAAATGACATCCATCTCTATAACCGAAATTGTCCATCAACATGTTAATCATGAACAAATTTCTTCTAATGAAGTGGCGGCGGAAAATTTGTTGTCCTAGCTATCTGTAGTACCGTTGGGGGCAGCTGCTCGTGGAAAAATATTTTCCTGATGGAAAACCTTTATTCTCTTCCCTATGGAATATCTCCCAATTTTGGAAATCCCTGCTTAATATTCGTGAAGAATTCCATACTCATGTTAAGTCTATTATAGGATCTCACACCTCGATGAAATTTTGGATGGATTGGTGGTCAAAAGTCCCCCCTCACACCTCGATTAAAATTTGGATGGATTGGTGGTCAAAAGTCCCCCCCCCCCCAAGGATCCATTTCATGTTCTTTTCTCCTACTATGGTAATCCCGAGGCCCGCATCTCTAAACTTCAAGCTAGTAATTGGGACTGTGGGCAGTGGTCCTCGTTTCTTAGCCAAATGGAACACTAGCAATACCTTATTTCCTTGTTTCCTACCTTATCTGCTGCCAAGGATCTAGTGACTTGGACCCATACCACTTTTAGAAACATTTCTATGAAATCCCTCTTTAATAGGTTGCAAACAGTGAATCATTCTAACAGATCCAAAGATGACTAGAAAGCCCGCATTCCTCTTAAAATCAGTTTTTTTGTAGCAAGCTATTAGGGGTTCGCTACCTTCCAGCGATCAAATCATCAAACGACACGGACATGCTAATGTAGCTTTGCTCTTTGTGGATAGGCTGGGAATTGGTACCATATCCTCTTTAACTGTGTGTTGGCCAAGTTTGTCTGAATTTGTGTGCAGTTGTGGCTAAACGCCACTTGGGACCCCAAAGACTTTTCTCAACTTTGTGATTGTCTTGCTCCACTTCTAGCACATTCTACACACCTTTGTTGGGTTGCTTTTGATGTGTTTGCCTAATCCCTTTGATAACCCGTAATAAGTTTACCATTAGACACATTTTTCTAGCCAAACCTATTGATTTGTTGTTTAAATTGATCTCTATCTTAGAACAATCGTGGCCACTTGAGCCCTAGATATCGACAATATAGACATGCTATCTAAGATCTAAGACTCTGTGTGAGCCTTATCTCCACCTGTCGACTCCTGCCCTAGCTACTTAGTTTTTGCTAGGTTGTGGCCTATGTGCCCCTTGCCATGTTGGTTGTTATTCGTAGTTTAGGCATGTTGACTATTATTCGTACTTTATACCATGGTCTATGGAATGTTTGGAACTGCTGGATGATGATGTATATGGCTTTCCTTTGCATGTCCAGCTTCATTTCTGAAGCCATGTGACCGTCTTTTGTTTAAAAAAAAGAGGTTTAACCCCTATCCAGTCATCCTCTTAGAATCTAATTGATCCACCATTCCCCACACTAAACAATCCAAATTGAACAAAATTACTTGTAACCTTCACCAGACCCTACCAAAAGTGTGAGTCCATTGGCTTGGACTTAATTACCGTGGATGGGTTTTGCACCCAAATACATATTAAGTAAGACACGCAGAAGGCACATATTTTTAACGTCTAGACTAGACCACTAATCTCTAGGCCACCCTTGTATTATGAGTTAAATATGATCTCCTAGCACATGGCTGGTTCTAGATACATTGAATTAAGAGTATCGATCTCACGAAGACTTGAGTAAATGGTCGTTTTCCTCTTATACATGTCTGTTGTGTTGTGACAATAAGTTATTCCTCAAGTCCAAGGGAGAGTGTTGTGATAGTGAAATTTTGCGGGAGTGTTTGTGAGAGAAAGAACTAGAGAACGATGTAATCGTAACACACACACACTTCGCGACGAACCACATGGGTTCACCAAAACAGCTAGAGTTGTCTAGTCGCTGCTCTTGTGGTCTGTGAGTTTTGAGGTGGATGCTCAACTTTATTGACTCTGTTAAACATGTATGTACGTATGTAGGTCCGGGTTTGTACGTCGTACCTGTAGTGTCTATCTTTCTCTTGTATTTACCTATTTCTTGGAAGAAAAGAAACCGGTCGCACCCCTTGTGCCTATATATGTGCACTTGCACGATCAATGAGAATTATTGATGCAAACAATCTCTTCTAACATGGTATCATTCACCTCTCGATCCTAACCTAAAACATCTTCCGCAACCCTAGCCGCCGCCCTGGGCCGTCGCCGCCCCGCACAGCCGCTTGCACCTCCTCGCGCCGCTGCCCATCCCACGCAACCGCGCCACTCTCCAGCCACCGCGCCATCTACCCAGCCGCGCCACCGCTTCCCCGCGCCACCGCGCCACCCACCTGCCGCCGCGCCGCCACTCTCCCCGTGCTGCCACCATGTCTAGCCCCTCGTCCTGCACCAACCCCTTCGCCAGTCCCGATCCAGACACCATCCATGACATATCCATCCAAGACCGCGTCCCCGTGATCCTCGATGCCACCAACTCCACGTACTACACATGGAAAACCTACTTCTCGCTGCTCTTCCGCGAGGAGAATCTCGTGGATCACATCGACGACACCGTCGACTCGCGTGCCATGGGGGCCGACCCTGAGTGGGCCGCCATTGAGGCTACGCTCATCCGGTGGTTTTCACCACCATCTCAAAGGACCTGTTCCACACAGCCGTGCGAGATGGCGATGATGCACGTACCGTGTGGGTCAACCTCAACGGCCTCTTCACCGACAACAAACTTCAACGCCACGTCTTTCTGCAGCAGGAGTTCTTCGCCTGTCATCAGGACGACCAGTCCATCGATGATTACTGCCGCCGCCTCAAGTAGCTGTCGGATGAGCTCTGCGACATCGGCGCCGCGATTGATGACGATATTCTCTTCAGCACGCTCACCTCCGGCCTCAAGGAGGACTTCGGCAACGCCGCTGGCAACCTCTCCCTGATGTCGGACCCCTCCTTCCCCAAGTTTGTGGCATACTTGAAGTTGGAGGAGCGCCGGATGAAGGGGGTGAAGAAGCGCATGCAACACCAGGCCCTCGCCACCGGCACTTCTCGTGGTGCCCCACCACAATCCGCCTCGCCTGCACCTCGGCAGCAGCCGCTGCCGCCTCCGCCTCCGGGGTTCCACCCCTTCCCGCCCGCAGCACCCGCCCCTCCCACTGCTCCTCAACAATAGAAGCAGGGCGGCGGCCACCGCGGCAAACGGCGTGGGGGCGGCCGCAGGCAGCGGCAGCAGCAACCGCACAGGGGCGGCCATGCGCCCGGGGGGGGGGGGGGCGCCTCGACCGCACCAGCCCTCCCCACCATGGACTTTCAACTCCAACCCGTGGACGGGCGTCGTCCACGCCTACTCCATGTCGGTGCCTCGGGCCCCGGTCCCGAGCCTTTTTGGGCCTCACCCGACGAGCCACCAAGCATATCTTGCTCGGCACGACGCTGCATCTCCTGCTGCACCCTACCCGGCTCTCCCTGCGTTACCGGCTTCGGGTGGCTATGGCGCCGCCACCGCGCCCCCTCATGGCGGGTTCTACCCGCCCAAGGTGCCGCCTCCGTGGGATCCTTCCCTTCTCGCCGCCTTGCACTCGGCACCGATACCAAACAACTACGGTAGCGGTGGTGACTGGTACATGGAGTCGGGCGCCACGGCTCATATGACATCTCATCCTGGTAACCTCACCTCTTCCACTCCAGTCAATACCCCCACTCGCATCACCGTTGGTAACGGTTCCTCCTTGCCCATTACACATGTCGGTCATACGTCGTTTCCTTCCACCTCTACTCCTATTAAGATGTCTAATGTTCTTGTTTCTCCTAACTTAGTCTCGAACCTAGTTTCCGTTCGTTGTCTTGCTCGTGAGAATCCTCTTACTGTCGAATTTGACGTTGTTGGTTTTTCTGTGAAGGACGCCCGTACACGGATGGTTCTCCACCAATGTGATAGCCCCGAAGACTTCTACCCGGTGCATCCCTCCTCCACCACCACCACCCGTCCACCTGTCCTCGCCCCTAGCGTCGACCTTTGGCATGCTCGTCTCGGTCACCCCAACTCCACAGTTTTGCATCAGATTCTTCAGAGTTTTTCCTTTTCATGTAATAAGGTTGACAACCATACTTGTGAGGCATGCCATCTCGGCAAGCACGTTCGTCTTCCCTTTAGCGAGTCTACACATATTTCCACTTTCCCATTTCACTTATTACATAGTGATGTTTGGACGTCCCCGGTTGCAAGCAACACGAGCTACCTATACTATTTGGTGATACTAGATGATTTTTCTCATTATGTGTGGACATTCCCTCTACGTCGCAAGTACGACGCCCTAGACACACTCAACACCTTTTATTCTTATGTCACCACATAGTTTGGTCGTCCCATCCTTGCATTACAAACTGATAGTGGCAAAGAGTTTGACAACGCCGCCGTCCGACACCTCCTTGCATCTCATGGCATCGTCTTTCGTCTCACTTGTCCCTACACGTCACAGCAAAATGGCCGCGCCGAGCGTGTCATTCGCACCCTTAATGACTGTGTGCACACGTTACTCTTTCACTCCAACGTGCCCCCTCGGTTCTGGCCGGATGCTCTCGCCACCGCTAGCCTTCTCATTAACATTCTTCCATGTCGCCCTCGCTGGAACTATACCCCTCATCAACTTCTCTTCGGTGCGGTCCCATCTTATGATGGCCTTCACATTTTTAGGTGTCTCTATTATCCTAGCACTGCGTCCACCACCCCTCATAAACTCGCTCCCCGGTCGGTTCCTTGCATCTTTCTAGGCTACCCTCCCAACACCAAAGGTTACCGGTGCTATGATCCAGTGTCCCACCGTGTCTATACATCGTGGCACGTTTACTTTTATGAGTTTGTGTTCCCGTTTCAGCAGGTACCGTCACCACCCATGCCATCTCCGGCGCCCTCTGCGGCACGGCTCGCCCTGCACCCACCCTTGGTGGACCGCCCGCTTCGTCGCCGAGCACCATGGCTCCGACTGTGCCTACGCCCTCAGCGCCCTTCACCGCGGTTGCTTCCTCCCGCGGCCCTTCGGGTGTGGCTGTCCTCTCGGACGCCCCCGCTGCCGCCGTGTCGGGCGCCCCCTTAGGCGCCCCCTTGGGTGCCCCCGTCATTGAGGTCTCCGGCTCGGGCACACCTGGTGCCACCACGGTTCCGTTGGAGCCCGGCTCGACATCACACTCGCCGGTCTCCCCCTCAGATCCACCAGCCGCGGCTGCACCTCTCGCCGGTGTGGTCACTCGGGCTCGGACTGGGACGTTCCGTCCTAGCACGCGCTACCCTGCCGATGCGTATGCCTATGTCGCGACTACTTCAGTCCCGTCGCCACTGCCTACCTCCGTTCGGGCAGCTCTTCGGGATCCGAACGGGCTCGCCGCCATGCGTGAGGAGTTCGATGCTCTTCAGCGCAACCGCACGTGGCAGCTTGTCCCGCGACCTCCCCATGCCAATGTTATCACTGGCAAGTGTGTTTTTTGCCACAAGACTCGCCCTAACGGTTCCCTCGAGCGCTATAAGGCGCGTTGGGTGGTGCGCGGTTTCCGCCAGCGTGTCAGCGTGGACTTCACCGACAACTTTGCACCGATTGTCAAACCAGGGACGATTCGCGCAGTTCTCCAGCTCGCTGCCTCTCGTGCCTGGCCAGTTCACTAGCTTGATGTGTCCAATGCTTTCTTGGATGGCCATCTCGACGAGTAGGTGTTTTGTCAGCAGCCAACTGGTTTCGTCGACACTGCCTCTCCGGACCACGTGTGCTTGCTCTCCCGTTCTCTTTACGGGTTGAAGAAGGCTCCTCAGGCCTGATACCAACGGATTGTGGCCTTCCTTCAGCAACAGGGGTTCCGGTCTACACGGTCCGACGCCTCCCTGTTTGTCTATCATCAGGGCACCGCCACCGCGTACCTTCTCATGTACGTTGACGACATCATCCTGACTGCGTCCTCACCAGCGCTATTGTAGCAGATCACCACTCGTCTTGGCATGGAGTTTGCTCTGAAGGACATGGGAGCTCTCCATTACTTCCTTGGCATCGAGGTCGTCCCCCGTGCTCTTTAGTACCTTACACTGACGTGTCCGGATCTTCAGTATGATGTTTAGCAGGTGTGCCTCCACATGCATGCCCCTCGTGACACCCATTGGGCTCTGGTGAGACGTATCCTACGGTACATCCGAGGCACCACGGCTACGGGTCTCACCCTGACGGCCTCCTCGGACACTAGCCCCGTCGCCTACTCCGACGCTGACTGGGCTGGGTGTCCCGACACCAGACGCTCCACCTCTGGCTACTGTGTCTACCTCGGCCCCTCTCTGATCTCATGGTCGTCTAAGCGACAACGCACGGTTTCATGATCGAGTGCTGAGGCCGAGTACCGTGCTGTGGCCAACGCCGTTGCAGAGTATTCCTGGCTTCAACAGCTGCTCTAGGAGTTGCTATGTGAGGTTCCCACAGCCACGATTGTCTACGGTGACAACGTCCCTGCGGTGTACCTTTTTGCCAACCCTATTCATCATCGCCGGACGAAGCATATTAAGCTCGACATCCACTTCGTTCGGGAGCACGTTGCCCTTGGTCGTGTTCGAGTCTTGCATGTGCCCACTGATCAGCAGTTCGCCGATGTGATGACGAAGGGACTTCCTACCTCGACTTTCGAGGGCTTTTGGTCCAGCCTTTGCGTCACTGGCGACGCTTCGACCGCGGGGGATGTTAAACATGTATGTACGTATGTAGGTTCGGGTTTGTACGTCGTACCTATAGTGTCTATCTCCTTCTTGTATTTACCTGTTTCATGGGAGACAAGACACCGGTCGCACCCCTTGTACCTATATATGTGCACTTGCACGATCAATGAGAATTATCGATGCAAACAATCTCTTCTAACAGACTCCAATGGCAGGGCCTTTCCTTCTGACAAATCTGTTGCTGGAGAACTTGAAGAGCGCATGCCAGGACAGCGCCGTCGAAGGAAGGATCGTCAACATATCATCAGCAGGGCATATCATGACGTACGCCGAAGAGATATGCTTCCACAAAGTGCTTGATCCTACAGGGTAATCTTCTTGCCAGCTAGACCAAGCTGAATGAATGGACTATCTCAAGCCCTCACAAAATTGGGGAAGTAACATGTTCGCCGTGTTATGAACTTTACAGCTTAGACAGCTTCAGTGCTTATGGTCAGTCCAATCTAGCAAACATTCTCCACACAAACGAGCTGTCCCGGATTCTCAAGGTATGTTGATTCTATGGCACCTGAATGAATGGCTGGAGAACAATTCAAAATAATTTTGTGAACAGGATGAAGGGGTGAACATTTCAGCTAACACGGTCCATCCCGGCGTCATCGCGACAAGCCTTTTCAGGAACAAGACTATTGTGACCGGTAACTCTAAAATCACTGGATGGTTTTGGCCTTCCGAGAAATCCAGAGCCGACCATCTTGAACTTGTATAACCTGACTGCATACAATAATAAGTGCAAGTAGCTCTGGATCTAGAATTCTGCAGGCAGTTCTGGTTGTAAGATTTTAACGGTTATCTGTCCATTGCAGCTTTGATGAACACCGTTGGAAAAATCATAAGCAGGAGCATCGAACAGGTGAATAATCTCTCACGGTTTCATATTTCGTCGCTGCCTTTGCCTTCTTGGCAGAACATATTATGCACATTTCAATGGCCGAAGAAAAATTCATATGCTATGTTCATTCAGGGTGCTGCAACGACATGTTATGTGGCGATGCACCCTCAAGTCCAGGGAATAACTGGTAAATACTTCCGCAATTGCAATATAGCAAACCCAAGCTCGCAAGCTGTAGATGCAGAATTGGCCAAGAAGTTGTGGAACTTCAGCTTGCAGATAGTGTCTTCTTGATATGCCGGTTTCAGATTAAAAGAAATTGCTCCGTATCCATACATGTACACGCTCTCATTTCTGCTACTTCTACGTTCGACTACTTAGACCACGACGACAAAAGCACAAGACTTCAAAGTGTGTTGGTTTATATCAGAGTGCGGCTGCATCGTGCCACCGTGGAGCTTAAAACAGTCACACCTAACCTGTGAAGATTAGATTATGAGGGTTGGTGTTTTGCTTCACTCGAAGAAATATATGAAAAAGTTTGCCTTGTTTGTGGAGGGCACGGTTACTGCCGGTTGTAATTATCAATTTCCCTCGGTATTATTTTTGGTCTAGAAATCTTTAACCAATTGTCTCTACTTCTACTGCAACATCAGCAACACCATTGGAAGTACCGTAAGAAACAACGGTCCGCTTCAACCCGTATCGTCGATCTCGTGTTCTTTCTCTGAAGAAAGGCAAATGACCAAGAAGCGCGCGAGCCACCATGGACAATACCGTTTTGCAGGACATCGGAACTTCTAAGTTCAGTGCCATTGTCAAGCACTTTCCCGGTACCTTCCATTCCCGAGTTGTCCTCTAAGTTTCCCTAGTGCACTCATGTCGAGGCTATGGTGAGCGCCCCTGGTATGGACTTAGTGACACCTTCCTCCAGAACAATGGTGTAGGTGTAGTTGTGGTGTCGATCTTTTTGGTCCGAGTGGCCGAGATGGAAAAGCAATGCTAGCTGCTATGGTTCTGTCCAAGGAAAAATAAAATGAAGGTGGATCGGTGGAGAAGGGAGAAGGAGCTGGTGTTTATGCGTAGGAGGAGATGGATCATCAAGGAGTGTGGTGCGCTATATATATAAGAGCATCTCAAGCCGCGCCACCAACAGGCCCCAGGGCGTGTTTTTATCGCCGGCGCCAAAAAATCGGCCCAGCCGCGGCCCCCATACCCCTTTTTTGCCGGTTGGACCCCTTTTTTGGTCCGGCGAACCCAGGCTGAACCCAACGCGCTGGGGAACTTGGGGCTCCGGCGGTAACAAAACGACGTGTGGGACACCACTGTCAGGCGAATCTCGCCTTTTTCCTCACCCGACCAGCCCCCTCGCGTCTCTCCATCAAGTCGATTCCGGCGCCGGCGCCTCCCGCCTCCTGTTCACGCCCATTGCGCCGCCACTAGAAGGCCATTTTCACCGTCGATTCATCCCCCTCCCACCGGATTTCGCTTCTCCATTCCCGCCCCCCCTTGTCGCCGTTCTCAAACGTCCACGCCGGCAGGACCGCCATGCCCACAAGGTCTCCGCGCCCACAAGGTGTTCGGTGTTTTGCCTGGACACTACCTCGCCGGCCATGGACTCGGACGACGAGGAGGCATTCGCTGCTCTGTTGGAGGAAGAAGCCAAGGCCGACACCGCCGACGAGGAACACCTCATGATACTCTCCTCGCTGGCCGCCCTGTTCATGAACAACGACAAGCCCCGACGAGGTGGCTCGGCGTCGGGCCGACGCAAGAGCAAGCAGAGGCATTGGATGGAGGGCTATTGCATGCTCTATGCCGACTACTTCGCCGACGCTCCTCTACACGGTGAGAAAGTATTTCTGTGCCGTTATCGGATGGACCGGAAGCTCTTCCTCAGGATTGTGAATGCCATCCGGGAGTTCGACATCTATTTCATTTGCAAGAAGGATTGCACCGGCACAGTTGGATTCTCCTCACTCCAAAAATGCACCCAAGCTATGAGGATGCTTGCATACGGAGCTCCGCTGACATACAAGAAGACTATGGACGAATGGCCGAGTCCACCACTATTGAGTGTCTATACAAGTTCTACAGGGCGGTGGTGGCAGTGTTTGGACCACGATATTTGCGATTACCCAATGCCGAAGACACTGCCCAGATCCTAGCACATAATGCAGCAAGAGGATTTCCTGGGATGCTTGGAAGCATCGACTGCATGCATTGGTCATGGAAAAACTGCCCATTTGCTTGGCAGGGGAAGTACAAAGGCACCAAAGGAGGTTGCAGCGTGGTACTTGAGGCAGTAGCCACACATGACCTATGGATTTGGCACTCCTTCTTTGGTATGCCAGGAACTCACAATGACATCAACATATTGTTGAAGGTCATGCTCCTCCGGTGCTCAAATGTCTTCGCCAAGCTTGTTGAAGGTCATGCTCCTCCGGTGAACTTTGACAAGAGATACTATCTAGCAGATAGTATCTACCCGAAATGGTTCACATTTATGAAGACTATCTCAAAACCTGTGGTGCCAAAGAAGGCACACTTTGCTAAGTGTCAGGAGGCTTGTAGGAAAGATGTCGAGTGCGCATTTGGTGTGCTTCAATCTTGATTTGCCGTTGTCCGGTACCCCGCTCTGACCTAGTCAAAATCGCAGATGTGATCATGAATTGTCATGTCTGCTTGCACAACATGATCATTAAGAGTGAGCAGGAAGAGCCAGTGTTTGATACTAAACCATATCACAGGATGGGACCTCTAGCAGTCGTTGATCATCAGGTACCAGCAACATGGGTTGCCTACCTCAATATGCGCCAGGAGATTCGAGACCCACATATGCATTAAGAACTACAGGACGATCTGATGGAGCACCTATGGAGGCTCAAGGGCAACGCCTAGTACGATTTGTTTTAATTTATGTTGAAATTATGAGCTTGCGTCGTTGAACTATTTGATTTGGTATTTATTTTTGTGATGAATTTTGGTATGAACATTTAGTTTTTGTTGAATTTATGCCGAAAGAACGCCGAAATTGTTGAATTTATGCCAAAAGAGCGCCGAAATTGTTGAATTTTAGCCGAAAGAGCGCCGAATTTGGGCCATTTTAGGACCGAATCTGCGCCCATACTGGGTTGAAATCGCCGCTTGGGGGGCGCCAGATGGGAACCCGAGCCCCCCCCCCCCCCCCAGCCGGATTATAGCGCCGGTTGGCCCCCAGACGGCGCTATTTGGGCCCCTAGGGGCCGAATGGCTGGAGATGCTCTAATGCTCCCGAACTGAATAAACAATCTAGGGAGCAGTAGAAAATCAAGGACTCTTAAATGTTCATATTGGCTGATGGTTGTTGCCAGCCTCCCGGTCTATTCACGACTACAGTACTAGTACAGCTAGTAGAGGTGATTGTTGCTTGAGGAAACTAACAATAAATGTTGTTCATGCACAATAAGAACATCTTCAATGTGGTACCTCAACAAAAATGGATGTATCTCAAAGCGTCCCTAGTATATATCATTGCCTATGGTCAGTCCAAGTTTGCAAACATTCTGCACACAGAGAGGCCTACACACAAATGAGCTGTCCCGGATTCTAAAGGTACGCCGATTCCTTGACACATATCTGAATGACTGGCTGAAGAACAATTCAAAATAAATATGTAAACAGGATGAAGGGGTGAACATTTCAGCTAATACGGCCCATCCCGGCATCATCGTGACAAGCCTTTTTAGGAACATGACTATTGTGAGCGGTAACTCTCATATCACTGGAATTTTTTGGTCTTCCGAGAAATCCAGAGCCGACCATCTTGAACTGATATAGCCTCGCTGCATGGAACCGAAGCACAAGTACCTCTGGATCGAAAATTGTGCTGGTAGTTTTGCTTGTAACATTTTTTTAACTGTTTATGTGTTGCAGGTCTCATGAACACCGTTGGAAGAATTATAAGAAGCGGCCAACAAGTAAAGAAACCATCACAGTTTCACATTTCATTGTTGTTTTTGCCTTTTTGGCAGAACATATTATGTATTTCAATGGCTGAAGAAAACATCATACCATGTTCATTCAGGGTGCTGCAACAACATGTTATGTGGCGATACACCCTCAAGTCCAGGGGATAACTGGTAAATACTTCGGCAATTGTAATATAGCCAACCCTCTCGTGTGTGTACACACTCTCGTTTCTGCTACTTCTACGTTTCGACTACTTAGACCAAGACGACAAAAGCGCAACACTTCAAAGTGTTGGTTGGTATATCAGAGTGTGGCTGCGTCGTGCCACCATGGAGCTTAAAACAGGCACGCCTAACTAGTGAAGATCAGATCATGAGAGTTGGTGTTTGGCTTCACTTTTAAGAAATACTCCCCTCGTTTCAAAATAAGTGTCTCAAGCTTAGTACAACTTTGTATTAGGGCTAGTATAAAATTAAGACAGTTATTTTGGGACCGAGGGAGTATATGGAAAAGTTTGGCCTTGTTTGTGGGTGGCATGGCTAGTGACGGTTGTAATTACCAATTTCTCTCGGTGTTATTTTTGGTCTAGAAATCTTTAACCAACCATAGTATGTACTTGTACTTCAACATTGGCAGCATCACTGGAAGTGCCGTAAGAAGCACCGGTCCACTTCAACGTGGACCGTCGATCTCGCGGTCTTTCTGTGAAGAAAGGCAAATGACCTAGCAGCGTCTGAGCCACCAGACAATACAGTTTTGTATCGCATGGGAGCTTCTAAGTCCAGTGTCATTGTCAAGCACTTTCTTTCCGATACCTTCCATTTCTGAATCCCGAGTTGTCCTCACTTTCCCAAGTGAACTAATGTCGAGGCTCCAGTTAGCGCCCCTGGCATGGACCTAGCTGCTAGACCCAAGAAAAAATAAAATGAAGGTGGATCGGTGTGGAGAAGGGAGGAGGGGAGAAGAAAGGAGGAGATGGTGTTTATGCGTAGGAGGAGATGGATGAGAGTGTGGTGTGCTTTATATATGTTCCCGAACTGAACAAACCATCAAGGGAGTAGTAGAAAATCAAGGACTCTTAAATGTTCATGTTTTTTTTTGAAAGATCCAGCCTTGCTGGCATTCAATTGATTTAGCAGAGTGAGATTACAAAAAGATTTTGCCTGTGTAAGTGCCCAGCGCAAAACAGAGATGACCCAAACATTGGGACGGGAAGAGGGGCAACGATCAGCTAAGCTGTCATCCCACCAAAAAATACTACGTCATGGTAATTTCTCACGCTAGATCCCCAAACGGGGGCGCCAAAAACGTTGCTCCGGCTAGTCGCCATTGCTCCAGATCGCTTCTGATTTCGGTTATCACCTCTCTCTCTCTCGTTTGGGGTCTTTCCTCTGAAAGTGCACCCATTCCTCTGCAGCCAAATGCGCCAAAGGGTCAAAATCATCATTGATTTTGTGCCCTTTGATTCTCCCGTCGCCGCCCTTGATACTATCTGGGCTATGATTTGAGTCGTCGATCTTCCTACGGCGCGCAATGTCGGCGCCAAAGCCTTGCAACCCTTCCACTCCGCTACTCTAGCCCAAATTTTGGTAGAGAAAGGGCACTCCCAAAAAAGGTGTACTGAGGTCTCGAGGTTTCTTCTACAACGGGCGAAAAAATATCCGTTTTCCCATCCACGACGTTGCAGTCAGTCATTGCACCATAGCCGGTTGTAGTGCAGCAGCCAATAAAACATCTTCAAGTTTCTCGGCGCCCAGGTCTTCCATATGATCTCTTTGTGCCTCGTGCGTGGTTGATCGGCGAATTGCACGATGTAGGCTAATCGCGCGGAATACTCAGGCCCTCCCCCGCCGTCCACCTGATCTCATCTGTGACCCCAGCCTGCAAGGCGATGCCGGCCGCCCTGATCCGGCGCAACAAGCCGAAGAACTGTTGCATGATAGAGGCGATGTCGCCATGCCTGAGGTCCCTAATCCATCTATCTTGGAGTAATGTCGCTGCCATGGTTCTATTCTTCCTGATGGAGCACGCGAAGAGGGCCGGAAAGTCGTGGCGAAGTGCTTGCTCTCCCAACCAGTGGCGGTTCCAGAACTGTGCCTGCTCGCCGCTACGAATGGTGACCGTTGTCGCCGAGTGGAAAAGTGCCCGATCCTTCTCGTCACACGGCGTTCAGTGTGCACCCGTGGCCTATCCGGCTACCTCCAGGTCGCCCGAAGCCACCGCAGCCGAAGTGCGTGGGCGAAACGCCGTAGGTCCGGCACGCCGAGGCTGGCGCAGTCCACCGACGACGTGACCACACACCAGCTGACCTTGCATTTGCCGCCTGTCATCCTGTGCCCACAGGAACCTTCTCCTAACTTTGTCTATGCCCTTAAAAACTTTACCGGTGCCCGCAGCATAGTGATCGCGAACGCCAGGAGCGTCAAGAGCACACAGCGGACTAGCACGCGCCGGCCAGCCAGAGGCATGAGCCTGCCCTTCCAACCAACAAGTCTAGCCCTAATCCTATCTAGGATATACTGTAGATGCACTAATCTAATCCTACCCAAGACGATCGGGATGCCGAGGTAGCGAATGGGGAAGCTAACTATTTTCCCTCCGAAATTCTGCAGTACATGCTCCAGCTCGGCCTCGGTGTAGTGGATCGGTGCCACCGAGGATTTCTTGTGGTTCAGGTGCAGCCCCGAAGCGTTGCCGAATCCCTGCAAAATCTCCATGATCGTGTCCACCTCCTGTCTTTGTGGGTTGACGAACAACACATCATCATCCGCATAGAAGGCTGACACACAGTCGACCCGCGCCCACCGACGGTGGCCCGATCATTCCCGTGCTTGTGGCCTCCTCAATTAATCTATGGAGTGGATCAATAGCAAGGATGAACATCATAGGGGACAATGGGTCTTCCTACCGTAGCCCTCTCCTATGCTGTACTTTCACGCCCTCCACTCTGTTTAACATGCAGGACGATGATGATGTTGCTAGCAGCATTGCTATCCAGTCTCTCCACCTTGCCGGAAAGCCCATACTTTGCATCAGCTCCAATAGGTATTCCCATGAGACACTGTCAAATGCCCTTACAATGTCCAGCTTCATGAGCAGGGCCAGCTTCTTCTTCTTATGTAATAGTTTTACCGTGTTTTGAACTAGCAGAAAGCTATCATGTATTCCCTTGAGCTTCTGGAACGCGCTCTGTGCCGGCGAAATAATCTGATCGATGGCCGCAACCGTCCTGGTAGAGAGCACCTTGGCGATGAGCTTTGCCACGGAGTGAATCGGACTGATGGGCTGGAAGTCTCCCAACTGACTGGCCCCATTCTTTTTTGGCAGCAGGACAATCATCGCCTTGTTGATGGAGTTGAAATCCCCACCTGACAGATTATGAAAACTATTGAACACTGTCATGATATCATCTTTTATCGTGTGCCAGCATGCTTTGAAGAAAGTGTCGTTGAATCCATCCGGGTCTGGCGCCCTCTTAGCTTGGCGACGCACAAACAGCCGTCCACACCTCTGCCTCCGAGAAAGGGTTATAGAGGCCGCACTTTTCTAGAATTGGGATAGTCAACTCCGGCCAGTTGATCATTCTCGTCCGCGGCCTTTTCTTCCCCAGCATCTGCTCAAAATGCTCACGCACCAGTCCCTCTTTCTCAACATGTGATGTCGCCTGAACATCCCCATTTATCAAGCATTAAATGTTCATGTTGATTGACAGTTGTCCAAGCCATCATGTGCCAGCCTCTCAGTCTATTCACTACTACTAGTACATCTATTCACTTCAACGCGGTACCTCGAAACATCCCTATATGTTCGAATCGCATGGTCCAGATACCTTTTTAGGATTTCGGACCCGCACGCATGTCCGCATGTCCTATCCATTAGTCTCTACACTCTTTTGCAAGACCCACAGATGAGAAAGATATACGTCGCACCTTCCCTTCATATGGCGTTGCCTGAGCCGGCCGGCTGCTGCCAACGCACAACACTGTCGCACCGCCAAACTCTCCCGTGTCTCCTCCCTCTTCTTTCCTATCCCTCATTCTTTGCTGGTGCACGACACCACTGTCGGCCTTCTCTTCTCCCTCGCGTCCTCCTTTCCATCACCACCAGTGGCCCACCCGAGCTCACTCTTCCTAGTGGAGCATGATATGGCCGACCTTCGTCGCTGCCTCCTTGCCATCGAGTCCCTCAGCCGCCGTCATGAACACACTAGCCCTACCTCCCTCCGAGGCAGGCATAGAGGATGCCATGGTACTCTGAAAGAGCGGCTGCAAGTTGAGATGACTATAGCCAATGCACTTCCCCTCACGACACTCGGCCCACAGGTGGTGCCCTCTGGGGCGTGACCATGGCCTTGGGCTAGCTCCTCACAGAACCACGAAAATAGAGCGGCAGAGATCACACAACGACGCGATGGCGTGGCTACCAGGACGCACTGTCGTGGCGCGCCACGCTCTAGCATGGCTGTGACGCCCCCCGAGTCCATTCAGAATATTGTTAGAACCATCTAAAACTCTTTTGGTCCACTTTTCTCCTTATCCTTTGATTTCCTTGTTCTCTAACAAATCGATAGTCATTAAGCGTGTGAGCCTACAGGTTTGACAATATCACAAGTTTTTTTTTCACGTCTTCAAGTAACCACACTTTTCCCAAATATGCCTGACACTCTCACATTAGAATGAAGTATGTTTTATATCTTCATATTATATGTTGTAGCTCGGACAAGTACTACTACATGACCCAGAACATATTCCGGCAATATTTAACAAAGGAATCTGGACACCCATGTTATATCCTACATATATGTTAACTCCTACATATGCGCGAAGATTTTTTTATCCGATGAACCATTCATGCACGCGTACACTTTCCTTTGCTTCACAAATACTTCTACAAAACCCGAGGCGGGACAGTATTCTCGTGATCGTTACTGACTTTTGCTATGTCCTTTTATTTATGTATTCAGGTATCCCTGTGATAAATATCATTGTGTCTCCAGACGATAATGGACCAAGTGTCCGACATCATCAAAGGAGTAAATCCCAGTCTCAAGTCACCGAAAACCTTGACATACATTTTCGATGTACCCGTAAGCTACCTGTATGATCTTCCTATTACAGATAACATTTGACAACCCCAAAGCAACCAGTCGGTACAACCAGCCGGTATGAAGGTGATACGATATCCTCATGGTTTAAGCGCATATGTAAATATTAACTCTTTATATGATATTATCGACAACTAAGTGACGATGTGATCGCGTAGTATACATAAGTATTGTGTCTATCCAACACCATTGTTCCACTAACAAAGTTTAGCATTATCGTTAGCATCTTTGTTCATTTAACAACGCTCATGACTAGGAATCAACAATACACGAGCTAGGCTTAGAGGCAATACTAAGGATATATTTCAGGTGTTTATATTTTCACATATGCAACTGAGTTCTTCTGAATCTCATATTCAAATATCATTTCAATTATAGCACAAAATATACACATTAATTGCAAACATGAAGAAATAATACTATATTATTGCATCTAGTGCATACTTCCAACAAAACTGTTATGCTCAATTTTCTTGGGTTGAAGTCCAACATATCATCGTTATTCCTCTCAGTAGTCATGGGATGGAAGATTTTGTGTCTTGGAGATTTAACAAAAATTGTATGTTTACTTGTTTGATCGGAATATCACATGGAATGGGAATGTCAGTTTGCTAACATCACGCAGTGCTCAGACGAGCCAGGATCATCATCAATGAGCAAAGTGTGGAATGTTCACGTGGAAATGTTTGTTGCCATTCTTCATCGATAATGATAACTTGCAGATGCCATCTCGGAGGGGATGGCAATCATATGTTTTTTGTTGCAACTTTACTTGGTACGAGATGGCAAATCCAGCCCTTTTTTGCCGCAAATGTTTTCTTCTTTTCAGAAACTGCCATCCCCAATGACTAAGCTTGTCATCTAAAATGTCCCCCTCCCAACAAACGTTCGATGGCTATTAGGGTCCTTCTTCACTGCTTAACAGTCTTAGCTAATTGTCACTTGATAAATAGTAGGACTTGTCTGAGCTACAACATATATATAATGTGAAGATATAAAACATACTTCATTCCAACGTGAGAGTGCCAAGCATATTTGGGGAAAGTGTGGTTACTTGAAGACGTGAACAAACATGTGATCTCGACCTGGAAGGGAGTATAGTGTTTGATTCTTGATTATTGGAGAGCTTGGATCGGGTGCAACAAATCAGATGGCTAATCAAAGAGACCTGGTCCTTGTTTTGGAAAAGGAGGATAACTCCGACCTCTGCATCTGAGTGATGCATGTTGTCACGCCCAAGATGCGTGCCTATCCATTTAAGACATGAGGGTCTCGCAAGGGATAGAGGCGCATCTTGCCGTTAGCAAGTATAGTAACATTGCATCATACATTACAGAAGAGATGAGTATACAAGTTGGCTTACATTTGCCACATGCTAAATTACAATTCCACTCAGAGTTCAATCATCAAGATGAAAACAGGGTCCGGCTACGTACGAAATCAAACGGTAAAACAGATGCAAACGAAACTATCTCGCTGTCCCAAAGATCACGACCAGGTCCTCTACTCATCCGGATACGTCACGTACATCCTGTCTCTTTCCTCATCATACTCCCACTGAAGCTGGGTAAGATCATCTTGCACGTACTCATCTGAACCTGTACTTGGAGTGTTGTAGTAAACTGTGAGCCACAGAGGACTCAGCTATCATGTGCCCGGGTACCAAGACTATTCAAGCTTAATGGTTGGGATGGGGTAAGTGTTTAGTTTGCAGCAACACTAAGCATATATGGTGGCTAGTTTACGCAACATGAAATAAATATGAGTGGCCTACGAAGAACGATCGAATCTAGTATGACCTCTATGAGATCCTGAACACTTACTTACGTCAATCATAAACCCACTGTGTTCTCTCTCGGATCATGTTTCACGAGCAGAGACGATCACGGTTACTCACACAGTTGGTGTATTTTAATTAGATTTTACTTCAAGTTAACTATAACCGGGTGTTAAACAAATATCCAAGTTGCCACATAACCGCGGGCACGGCTTTCCAAAAGATTTAACCCTGTAGGGATGCTCCAACTAATCCATTACAAATTAACCACACTCCGTGGGAATTCCTCGACCGCGGATCTCGCAATCATCATAGGTGATTCCAAAGGAATTCCAACACCTCGAGTAAACCCGAACAAAGTCAGACTTCACACACAAGACATTCGATAAAGGTAAAACAAATCCAGCAAGACCTCCCGACGTGTCGACGAACCCGATAAGAGCCGCGTATCTCATTCTCAGGACACGACGGATGAGCGATGGTTACCACGCCAATCACCGAGTTACCCCGGGCGGCGTTAATAAGCTGCTCTAGGTTGGACCAACACTCATGAGGAGCACTGGCCCGGGGGTTGATTAAATTATCCATGGGTTTGCAAGACCCTATGCAATTTATTAAGTTGTTAAGCAAATGTAGTATCAATGTTGGGTCTTGCCAGACAAGTTTTAATCTCAACCGAATAAACAAGGGGGTCCCCATAACAACCCCGAGCATGTTAGGAGCGCAAAATATGGAAAACATAACACCGGTAACAAGAAACTAATGGCGGTAACAACGGAACAAATCACTTAGCAAAAGGCCAAGCCTTCCACCAATACCAAGATATATATGTGCATTAAATTAAATAACAGAATATTGTGATATCCAAATCCATGTTATCACATGGAACAACCTGCACCTGCAACTAAGAACGCTATAAGAGGGGTTGAGCAGCGGTAACTTAGCCAATCAAAGGTGTGCTAGGATGTGGAGGTTAGAGGCTGTCATGGCACTTTGGGAGGCTGATGTTCAAGTGGTAGGTAGCGCAAATTGTAACGATAAGATCGAGAAACTAGCAAGCCAAAATAGTATCGGGATCCGGATACGATCATCTTGCCTGTTGGTCCTTCAGTGGAACAAGTAGCGGGATCGTCATAGTGGTACTCTCCTGGTTCCTCATACTCAGTATCGACACTCACGTCTACCCAAGAGAAACAACAACAATAAACATCCAACCAAGGTTCAGTGCACAATCAAAATGATGCATGATTCATTTATGAAGAATTCTAACATGGCAATCCAAAACTAGTCATGTTTCACGTGCAAAGTTGTTTATTAATGAATCAGGACAGAACCTCATGTTAAGTTAATTAGACATGCATGAGCATGGCAAATATGGATGCAGCATGCAAAATCAATAGAAATGCATATAAAGAACGCAAGAAACGGAGTTACGGTTCTCACGATACGCTTACGACAAGGTACGAAGGCAAAATCACAAGACCACCAAGCCATGGGTTAATTCTTGGCATTTCAAGGCATCCACTGGATAGGTGATGAAAAATCAATCACAATAGACTCAAGAATCAATCAATTACAAGGAGCATAGCTCCCACAATCCACAAAACAATAAAACACTAAATCTGCCACTAAACAGCAATATAGCAATTTCTAAAGCTCACAAGTTGAGCTACAGGAACCCTACAGCCACAAACAAGATATGGACAGAATCTACTCAACATACACATCAATTCGTCCAATTACACCACCAGCAAAGGAGCCACACATCAATATGCATGAAGCAATCAAGTTGGCATGATGAATCAGTTTTTCTGGGACTTAGTGAAAATTCCAGTTTTCTGGAATCTGAGTTAATAAAGTAGCAAGTTGACAGCATTGGATATGCTAGAGAGCTCCCATTGACATGAAAATTAACAGGATAGTATATGAATATAACTACTACAAATAACTAACACTGAGCATGAGCAAAATCCAAACATATCACTAGATACAACCCACCCTTCATGGCATAACAGTAACTACAGATTCCCAGACTTAGCCATATTCCAGGTTGGCAGAAAACAACATCATCATAGCAACTTAACAGCAAGGTAGCCACTGACCTGTTGCCTTAGCATAAATAACAAAAATACTGGGACATTCCCAGCAACTTTAATACCACTTCCATGTTGGCAAGAACTTAAACCCATTCATAGATTAAATCATAATAAATGGACAAAAGGGCATCACAGCATAAAAATGCAGTTTTTTGAAGTTGCCCGAAAGTCAAATCTGACTTCACAGATGCATTCCTGGGTTGATTCTACCTAAAAATCATTACTCATACCCCTATACTTGCTTGGAGCAAGTAGGAGCAACCCTAGGTCGAAATTTGACCTCCTAAGGCATGGATGACTTATGACACTAATGTGCATTAATGAAAATGGCCCAAAAGGGCATGTACCCTATTGATACTTGTTGGAAATGGTTAAATAGCAGCTTAGGAACATGATATCATGGCATAGCATCATTGCAAGGATGAAACTAACTAGAAGAGAAACTATGCTTACTATGCACATAAAAGAGAACACCTACACATGGAGCTACTCATGCACATGTGTGTGTGTATGTATAACATACACACACCTCTCATTACACCTACACACCACACACACAAGCACACCACACTCAAGCATATGTGTATATAGGCACACATGTACTTTCATACATGTATGCCCACATACACATACACACACCTACACACTACACACACTAGCAACACACATGCATACAAACACCCTCATCTACATACACATAATAACACTAGCACACATGCATGTGCATGCACCACCTAGGTGACACATACACACACAAACATACATATACACTCACCTACACACAAGGCACACCCACATACATATGTATGTATGCATAGCATACACACACCCACAACTCACAACCATATGCACACAACACTCACATGAGCAACATAAAAGAAACACACACACACTCATGTGTTACACATGTGCACCCATGCATATGTGCATACACACATATGCCCTACCCTGCCTACACACACAACAGAAAAAAAAGGAGACACCACCATACACTCAAACATTTGCACCCACACACATATGTAGCAAGAGAGAAATAAAACAAAGAAAGAAAAGAAAAACACAAAAAAAGGAAGGGGAGGGGCTCGGGATCGAACCCGGGACCTCCAGGTCATCCCCACCGAGCGCTACCACTGCGCTGCGCTGCCGATTCTTAACAGAAGGGGGGATCGGCCTGTTTTGTACACGCGCTCACAGCTATAACTGACGAAACTGAACCCGAAACAGAGCAACGGCGGCGGGGAATTATGGCGATACACGGCAGATCCGACGACCCCAACTACTCACACGCACGTGGGAACAACCAACGGTTCCATTCCCCTGCTCACCTTGCGGTGCGGAGGAAGGAGGCGAGCAGCGGGTGCTCGACTTGCTCTCGGCGGCGACAGATAACGACGGCGAGCAACTACGAGCTACGCACGGAGGAGAAGGCCTGCGGGGACCGGCGGCTCACCTTTGGGAAGGCGATGATGGGCCGGACGCGATGTAGTCGACGACGGGGAAGAGGATGGCTAGAGACGAAGCACGGGAAGAAGACGCGGAGCGGGGCTTGGGCCGGAGGGGAGGAAGAAGAAGAAGGCGCGACCTTGGCGTCCCTCAAGGATGCAGAGGACGTCGAGGAGGAAGATGGCGACGACGGCACGACCCCGACGACCTCCTGCTCGAGTGGCTCGCCGGAGAAGCTCCCGCGGCGGCGAGCACTCCTCTGAACCTCACCGCACACGCGCTCTGGAACCTCTGAATCTTAGCTTTCCGGGGACAGGAGAGAAGAAGAGAAGGGGGGCGGCGGCGCGAGGAGGGAGAGGAACCCTAGGGGAAACGACACGGACGCCGAGGGGAGGCTTTATAGCCTCAGGCTGACGGCGACGGTTGACGGAAAAGGCGACGGCGGAGCTCTGTCTCTCTCACTGAACTGACGGAGGGGGAAACGGGAGCAGGTAGACGTCCTGTTCACCTGGGCTGGGCCGCGAGCCCACTATCCTCTCTCTCTCTCTCTCTCTCTCTTAATTTAAAACATGAAGGGTTTTCTAAATAAAAACCATAGCCACACTTAGTTAAATCCCCTGAGAAAAAAAAGGTTTTTTAGAGAAAAGTAAAATATTTTTGTGGATGAAATAAGGAGCCCTATTTAATAAAAATATTAAGTTGACTTATAGAGCAAGTAATTTATTTAATATATAAAATGGCAGCTCCTGTTATTTTAAAACTCAAGGCAAACTAACTTCAAACACCAAAACCATCATACTCACAATTCATAAAACACATGGGGCCACCTCTTGAACATTTTTAAACAATTTTAAAAACAACTTAAATCTGATGATAAATAACAATAGGAAGAAAGGGGTTTTGGAAGGGGATGTTGCAAAGGAAAAGAGAGGGGAAGAAAAGAAGAGATGCACACATGGATCCAACCACACACAACCACACACACATCACATATAAAGCACACACCACCATCACATCATAGCAAGAAACATGAAAACAATCATGGCAAGAAGAATGAAAAGGATGCATGATGAAATGATGCATGAATGCAAGCCACACATGCATGACAAGGTGCAATACATCTCATAAGCTCATGACACAAGGTTCATACATGAGGTCATGCCAAATAAGGTAGGGACAACACTTGGGCTGTCACACATTCACACATATTATTAATTAAGGGTTAAAAAAATCTCGGGGTTCCTGTACATGCTCTGTCAGAGCTCAAAGTATGTTGGTGAAAAAGACAAATATATAGTACCTGGTGAGCCGATTAAGGATGTTTCAGTTATGACATTGCCCATGCAAATCCTGGTAGCAAATTACATGCGAGCATCAAACAAATGTGCTACAGAGAAGAAGATTAAATGGTTGAAGCCACCTAGGAATTTCATTGCACTCAGTGTGGACGCTAGTTTCGATCCCAGCTCAGTTAGTGGAGCTAAGTATGTTTTGATCAATGATGACAAAGGACATTTCCTAGCTGCAAGTAATCATGTACTGAATAGAGTCCTGGATGCCCCAACAACACAAGCAAAAGTTGTTCTCCATCAATCATACATCGCAGACCAACTGGGATGCCGAAGAATTATTGTGCAATCAGAAAGTAAGGATATTTTCTATGCATAAGGTAATGGAGGATTCACAACGACTACGGCCGCACCTATTCTGGAAGATTTCAGTTAGGTGTTCTTTAATGGATGGTTTCAACAATAAATGGCGTTGCATATGACACATCGACGATGTGAAGTCTCGGCAGCGTGATGCAGCAGGGTCTCGGCGACGGTTGCGTGATGATGGATGAGTGTAGGTAAGTGGCGTTGTCTGGCTTCATGGCGGCATCGATGGAAGACCTGTCAAGGTCAAGATTAGCGACATACTCCCTCCATTCCTTTATGTAAGGTGTAGTATTTTTGGTAGGTGACCAAGACACATAATTATAGACATGTTAAGACTAAATTACCCATGGTAAATTTGTTGGTTAGTGGAAAGTGAATCAATTAGTCTAGAAAACTATGAGATACATGCAATGGACAAAGAGATAGCTTCCTTTTTTTACTATACGGAGAGGTACACACAATCAGAAAAGAGATATTTTCCTTTTTTAGGAGGGCTAACAAACGAATTATGAGGAATTAGAAGAAATGCACCTTACATTTTGGAATTTTATAAAAAAACAAATACACTTTATATAGAGGAACGGATGGAGTATGTTTCTGAGAAGAAGATGACTTCAGACTTACTAATGTATTATTTTGTAAGACTTTACTGAATAATTAATAAAAAAATGATTGTGTGCCTCGATGGAGAGGTGGGTGGTTTCAATCTCCTTTCTCGAAACAAACCTATTATATAAGATATTTGCATCCAAGCTTTGAGTTTGAATAGAGTTATTACTTATGCATTTTTTTCCAAGGTAAGCTAATTATGTTGTGGATATTTAGCTAAAGAGTGTGGAACATAGCCTAATGTTTGGGTTGATGACCCACCTAACATTATGGGGTTGTTAATTGACGAGGTATTTGTGTATGATGAAATACAGTGACTCAAGATGGCATTTCCAAAGCAAACGCCGGAGACGAACATGACTAGGTATGCAAGAGGATGACGTGCTCTCATCTCAAGGACGTTCACAGACTCATCCGCTTGCATAACTAAGCATGAGGAGCATTACTAGTTGAGGGCGCAAACCTACCAGCCGCCATGAATCACCTTTTCCGTTATTGACTTGGAGGCCGGTTTCAATATTTTCGCATTAGGGAGATGCTTACATGTGGCTCGTGTCCCTAAGCCTTTGCTTTCCATGCCTCTATTGGATGGGTTCCCGATGTCTCACAAGCCTAATTATGCTGACACGTTTCAATCTTCTTAAGCATGTGACCCCTAGCAGTGCTCGGTAGGATGTTGTTGTTCAACCTCTATAGCACATGTAGAGGCTCTGTCGATAAGCCACGACTAGTGTTTATATAGCTGAAGCGCCAATGTGTGAGCTGATCAGTACTGAACTTGTGTCAATTTCTCCCTTCTGAAACAACTGGACCAATCAGAACTTCATGTGCTTTGCATTGTTAAAGCTGCGGTACGAGTATAATGACTCGAAGTACATACCTCACCAAACCCAATAGATAATCCCTTGCATTCATCCATATATGATTCCTACTGTTTCCAATAAAAACACCAGACCTCCAAAAAGGTAGATGTCCAAAAACAACACCATAAAGATGGAGAGACTACTTAGCACCGAGGTAATGAAGACCATATACCTCGACATGAAATATTTTTGGATCGCCAACTGCTAAGACACTTATCAAAGCGCCGAGACAGAGGTAGGTTGTTGGATGACATATTGAGCAGGTTGGAGAGCAAGACATGAGGTGGGGATGTTATTAAAGGCTAAACTTATAGCTCGCCATGCAAGATGGAACAAACAACAAAAAGTAGATCTTGAATGTTTTCTTGTACATAACAGAAGAACAAGGAATGCCCCCTAACACTTCGTTTAATCAAATTATCTTATTTGGAATAAATTTTCACGGAGGAACGGTAGGAGAACTTTCATCTTTAAATTTAATTTTAAGCGCCACAATATTTTAGACCTAAACTTGGCTCACATCTGCACTAGCGTTGAATAAGATCATAAAAAGATCCATGAAGTGTGAAGATTCCATTTAAACAAATCATGGTTCATCACAACATTCACAATTTTTTGGACAATCTGATTCTAGTCCGCCAAATGCTGACCAATGAGAGCCCTACGAAAGTCCACATGCGGGTTATGCACTTCAATAATTACTAAAATAATGGCATCTCTATGATGAACAATTATAAATAACTTGAGGTACATGACAAAAGTGACTTTTCCTAATCCACTTATCCTCCTAGGTTCTAACTGTTTCGCCATTTCCCGCACTAAACTATCCAAATTGAACATAGTTATATTTAACCTTCATGAGACCTTTTCAACAATGGGAGTCTATTGGTTTTACTTTACCCGTAGTGAGTGGGGTCCCCCACCCCCGACTACTTATTACCCAAGAGAGATTGCCACCCTCAATCCTTAGTTAGCAGATTAAACAACCATATATTGAGAAGGCCCATATTTTCTGAATTCTAGACCATGAATACTTGAGTCGATCCTAGACTTATGGGGGACATAACATCTCCCACCATGATACGTACTAATTTCTCATTTTCTCTTATGCTAATACGATTGTGAAAAAATTGGGTGTCAAAATAATGTAACTTCTTCAGGACTCCCTTGGAGATCTCTAAAAAATAATGTCATAAATATGGGGAGAATACTGAAAACCATGTTAATCAAGACCAGCTACCCACAAAAAAAATATTTTTGGATCACAGGAGAATTATTTGTGGATTGCCAACTACTAAGGCGATTCAAAAAGCGACGGGACAGTGTGAGGATATGGGACGACATGTTGAGCCGGGTGGGGAGCGAGACTAGGGAGAAGAAGGAGGGTTGGGTGTTGGTGACAGAGATGTGACTAACAAGTTTGGGTGGATGCTGGTACTGGACAGGTGCATGACGACTAGGGTTGGGTAGGGGTGTTCACATTGTTTCCTCTCATGGTGTGACCATGAGACTTCTGATCTTATAGTTCAAGATTTGACCGGTCTAATATTTTCCTGTACTAGAATTATTGGGTATGAATCAGAGGTGGCATCAACAGCGAGAAAACAAGCGAAATGGAACATGCAAGCCTACACACACTTTATTTCTAAGCAGCATATATAGGAAGTAGATTGAAAATTCTTTGACATGGTTCCAGAAGGCACACATGCGTGCACTACTAGGAAAAACCCTAGCAGTAGCGCGGGTATTTGATGTATCACTAGCGCGGGTAACCGCACTACTGATACGGCGCTACAGCTAAAGTTTATCAGTAGCGCGTTTGACACGCGCTGCTGCTAGACCTACTTAGCAGTAGCGCTTTCTATACCGGCGCTACTGCTAAGTGTATCAGTAGCATGTTTTGACACGCACTACTGTTATACCTACTTAGCAGCAACGCTTTCCTGTTCAGCGCTAAAGAGCACTACTACTATATTTTCTCATATTTTTTTTTGCTACGTATTTGTGATGTTTCTAACATGCAATATGCTCATCATATCATACACATAATAGTCTCATCATATCATCCAACACAAATCATGTTGTCACGTCATAATCACGATATAGCTATACAAGTTACATGACATGTCTCATCATACATAATGTAGTACTTCTTGAGGCGCCGGTTCGTATCCCTCTCTCGCACTAGCGTGAACCTAAACTAACTACTGGCTGTCGCTTGGAAACCGGAAACCGGCACACCTAGGCCTGACACTCCGGCCACTCGTCGTATACTCCTGGCGTAGCACTCTTCGCCATCGATGATCTATGCACCTGCATCGTCACATGAGTTGATGATATGCAACATATATAGTTGGGCAACAGAAAGAGACAGACTTGGCAAAAATAGAAGCAACATATCATAAGCATACAAAGTTCATTGTACCCAAAATGCCCTAACTAGAGTGATCTTCGCTAGTTGAGGAGGACGGTTTAATTACATCACAAATAAACTTTCGTCGTGCATAACTCAAAGTTTCGTCATAGAGAAAGTATGGACTAAACAGACACATTGTCATATATCGTCAATCACTCCAACATGTCGTGCCATCCATGCAAGTCAGGGAGATAGTCCCCGAGCGCAGTGAAAGGATTCAGGTCGAGACGCTGAGCGGCTACGCGTGTTCGGACGTCTTCTCGCGACATTTGCCCTTCTTCGTAGAACATTCCTGTTTTTTCGAGGACCTCCTTCATGATGATTTGGGTAAGTTCACGCTGGATGTGATAGAACTCATCTCGGAGTCGATGATCTGGGATATCTCCTAGGTTCTTTGCCCATTGCAGAATATGGGCATCGCCGGATCTAGGTGACATGCGAAGGTTCTACTGATCCCGTCTGAACTCATGCATCTGGTGGAGGACATAGAATCCATCACTGATAGTACCACTCGGTTGCTGGATGCAGTAGAAGTCAGTCTTATGACCGAAGCCGGGCGTGCGGTTCCTTGTCTTCCTGAGCGAGATCTCTCCACCCCGTACGTCGTACGTAAAGATAAAACTGTCGAGAACATACTTGATGTGGGTGTAATCCTTTTTCTTCATGTTCTTCGATGAGTCCAAGTAAAGAGCGTGGGAGACTCGGGAGTAAAGGGTGATAATGAGACTCGGGTGCAATCCTTGTAGGAATGTTGATTCATTCCCATTGTGGCAAATCCCGGGCACTCTATATGTCCTAGTTTGTAGCACAAGTCATGCCGCAATTCACGAAATTTTTTGGCATGACCTTTGCTACAAACTGGACAAATAGAGCGTCTGAAATTTGTCGGAATGGAAATGAATCAACATTCCGACAAAACATAGGCCACTCGGAATCATTCCCTGCAAACAATTTTCAAATATCCATGTTCGACACAACACATGTCCAAATATACATGAGCAACCACATGTCCAAATATACACGAGCAAAAAAAATCAGTACTGCCCTAGAATAATATTTCTGTCCTAATTTGATATGTAGCTAAATTCATATATATCAAAATAGCTACCTAGGGTTTATACCAAAACCTAGCTACCTAGGGTTCATACCAAAACCTAGGGTTCATACTTAAACCTAGGGTTTATACCTAAATTCACCTAAGTAGATTAACCTACTGCCCTCTTGCAAAGTATTCACCTACTGTACCACTACTGCTCTGCTTAAACCTAGCTAGGGTTCATAACTAAATTCACCTAAGTAAATTAACCTAAAGAGGAGGGGTGGGGTCTTACAGAGAGGGTGCTCGGGGGAGACGGTGGCGAGGAGGGCGTCGAGGGTGGCAGGGCCGTGGAGGGAGGCAGAGCGGCCCCGTGACGGGGTGGGAGGAAGGGCGGCGAGGAGGGACAAAGATGGCTCCCGGGGGCGTCGAGGGTGCGTGGCTCCGATGGAGGCGACGGCGCGCGGCTCCGGTGGCGGCCCCGGTGACGGCGACGGAGGCAGGGGCAATGAGGGATTAGGGGCGGCGAGAGGAAGCAGGGGCGGCGAGGGGAGAGGGACGCGAGAAGAATGTGGAATTGGGGAAGGAGGGATAATCGCGAAGGGGCAAGTCAAACTTAGCGATAACGCTTGTAAGGGAAATGCGCTACTGCTATTTTCTTAGCAGTAGCGCTTGTTAAAATAGGGCGCTACTATTATACCTAGCCTGTTGGCAACGGTGTGGCAGTTATAGTAGTAGCGTTTTTTTCTCGGACGCGCTACTGCTATTTTTTGAGCACTAGCGCTTGTCAAAATAGGGCGCTACTACTATACCTAGCCTGTTGGCAACGGTGTGGCAGTTATAGTAGTAGCACTTTTTTTCTCAGACGTGCTACTGCTATTTTCATAGCAGTAGCGATCTTTGTCTCCCCGCGCTACTGTTAGATAGTAGTAGCGTCCTATTTTGACCAGCATTACTGATAATCCTCTCTGTATAATGTTTTCCCTAGTAGGGGTGGCATCTAATGTGTGTAGCAGAGCAAGAGGATAGACATCGTTGGGCCACCCAATTACCGTTGGCAGATCAAGAGGGAGGTGTGGGATGTAATGTGTACTTATATTGTGTAACTAAACTATTAGAGCGACATTGAAAACCGTGGGATGTAATGTGTACTTATAGAGTTATAGTGTGTTATATTTTCTTGTTTGTTGTGGTAGGTTACTATAAGAGTCTCTATTATTGTTCGTTAATTAAATTCAAAAGAGATCCATTCTATAAATATACTTACAGAAATAGGTGTAATAAGAAATATCACTACCCGGTGCTAAAATTGTGGAGAGAACTGCAGCTTACGCTAATTTATATAGATGCAATTGTATATATATGCTTAATAAATCAATAGGGCTTTCTTGAGAAGTATTTAAATTCATTGGTCAAAATTCGCACCTTTCATCATGGTATTGTTTCAAACTTCCATTTGGCCTTTGAGAACCTTCTATTAATCCAGCAAGCATTCTTTTTGGTCCTAACATCTATACTTTTATTGAAGGAAAACATGCAAAATGGACATAAAATATATAGCAACTCAATGCTACATATGTATTTTTGTTTCGAGGACCCGCACGAGATCTGCGTGTCAATACTAAGATAGGAGGGATACAATATACATGAAAGATCTGGTTAGGGGGCAACAGAGTACATGTCACTGCTAGGAAAAGGGCTATAGATAATATGGACATTAATGGCGCACCACACATGTGGTGCGCCACTACTATATAGCAGTGGCACATCATGTGTTGGTGCGCCATTAGTGTGATAGACACTAATGGTGCACCACACCCACGGTGCGCCACTACTAACAATCTTTCTTTTTTATTATTTTTCCAAAACTAGTAATGGCGCACCAGGGCACAGTGCGCCATTACTAGTTATAACTAGTAATGACGCACCGCACACGCGATGCGCCACTACTAACAAAAAAAATTTACTTTTTTTTCATAACTAGTAATGGCGCACCAGTGTATAGTGTGTCATTACTACTTCAAACTAGTAATGGCGCAGCACACACACGAGGTGCGCCATTACTAACATTTTTTCTATTTTTTTTTGCAAAACTAGTAATGGCGCACCACCTAAGTTGTGCGCCATTAGTAACCAGGGTTACTAATGGCGCATTTGTAGGTGGTGCGCCATTAGTAACCTGGGACCAGCTAGATATTTTGGACAGCCACTTACCACACTCACTTTCCCCACTTCATTCTCTGCACCTCCTCCTCCAAGCTTGTCTCGGCTGCCTCCTCCTCCTCACCTCATTTGCACCATAGATTCATCCAAATTAAGTGGTTAAATTACCTTTTTTGATAGGTAAGTAAGGGGAAAGCTTTCATTATGTTGTAGATCTACTTTTTTCTCCCTCCAACAACGTGCACATGCACTTTTTATGGCCTAGCTAGATCTATGTATGTTTGTGGTGTTGCATATGTTTGTGGTGTTGCATATATGTTTGTGTTTGCAGGTACCGGTATTTGAAATGCGATAGTTGCCAATATTTTGCCGGAATGTTGATTCATTTCCGTTTCGGCGAGAATTTAGCACTATGCATTCTTTTTGGTCCTATTTTTAGGCAAAGTCATGCCAAATTTTTTCTTGGTTCTAAAATATCGTTTTGCTCTACCCCGCAGGCGACCATGGTCCGCACGATGACCGAAGGCATCGTGAATAGGTTTTTGAGCTCCGCGAAGGCCGAGATGCTTCAAAAGAACAAGACGGAGATAAGATGTCCGTGTCGAAGATGCAAGCTGAGGAGCCTTATGGACCCAGATTCCGTACAGGTGCGGGACCACCTGCTCTTGCGTGGTTTCATGGATGGCTATCGGTGGCAAGGTGATGAAGATGATTATGAAGTCGTCCATGGGGGCCGGGCAAAAAATGAGGAAGGGCATGAGCAAGACAACCATGGTGAGGGCGAGCGAGAAGACGAAGAATCTCCAGGACATGATCACGAACTAGATGCAGTACATAGTCATCATGTAGAGGATGTCGGACATGATGATGAGGAAGATGCCGGAGCAGACGAAGGGCATGATCATGAAGATGAAGATGCCGGAGCAGACGACGATGGACCATCGATGGGCTGGGTGCAGAACACTCATATTCAAGAGCTGCTTCTCAAGAAGACGGATAACGCAAGAGCTGCCGCCCGAGAGAAAGCCAACCTGGATCAACTGGAGATAGATGCGGTTACTCCATTGTATGAAGGATGCAGCCCCAAGGATACCCGCCTGAAAGTAACGCTCATGGCTCTGGAGATGAAGGTAAAACACAAAATGACCGACGCATGCTTCTACGAGAACATGTCATTCTGGCACGAACGTCTTCCCAAGGGGAACAAGTGCCCGACCAGTTTCGAGGAGGCGAAGAAAATCGTGTGTCCTCTGGATTTACCGCACGTGAAATACCATGTGTGCATGAACAATTGCATCATTTATCGGGACGAGCACGCGGAGTCTACCATATGTCCGGTGTGCGGCGTCACTCGATACAAGAAGAGGAAGAAAACTCCTCGAAAAGTGGTGTGGTACTTTCCGATCACTCCTCGTCTGCAGCGGTATTTCGCGGACCCTAAGGTAGCAAAGCTCCTGCGTTGGCACGCGGATAGGGAGGAGAAGAAGCGAGAAGATGACGCAAATGATCCGGAGATAAATAAAAAAACAAGATGCTGAGTCACTCTAAGGATGCGAGCCAGTGGCAAGCGTTGAACTTCGAACACCCAGAATTTGGGAACGATCCAAGGAACATCATGCTAGGCGCGAGCACCGATGGAGTCGATCCGTTTGGCAGCCAGAGAAGCACACATAGCACCTGGCCTATGTTTGTGTGGATGTACAACCTTCCTCCTGGTTGTGCATGAAGAGGAAGTACATTCACATGAGTATGCTCTAATTGAAGGGCCGAAACAACCAGGGAACAACATCAATCTGTATCTGGGGCTGCTGAAAGAGGAGCTAGACACGCTATGGAAAACGCCAGCCAATACGTGGGACGTCATAGAGAAAGAATATTTCCCTATGAGAGTCGCACTGCTCATGACGGTGCACGACTATCTCGCTTACGGATATGTCGCGGGGCAGGTGGTCCACGGATTTTCTGGATGCGTCAGGTGCATGGATGACACAACGTATCGCTAGCTAGATAGAGATCCCGGGTCTTCGAAAACCGCATTCATGGGACATCGAAGGTGGCTTCGCGACGATGACTCATGGAGAAAACGCAAGGATCTGTTCAGTGGTGAAACCGAACCCCGAAGATGCCCGTGTACAAGGAGCGGCGAGGAAATAGACAAGCTGTTGAAAAATTGGAAAGAGTGCCCACTATCGGGAAAGGCGCCAGAGCTGGGAAAGAAGCGAAAGGCGCCAGAGCCGCTGCTGAAGGTATGGAAAACGAGGTCTGTTTTCTGGGACTTGTCATACTGGAAGATCCTCCGTGTGCCTCACAGCCTTGATGTCATGCATATCACGAAGAATGTGTGTGAGAGTCTGCTTGGTACCCTGCTCAACATGCCAGAGAGGACCAAAGATGGGACGAAAGCAAGGGCAGACTTGAAATCATTGGGCATCAGGGAGGAGCTTCACGCTAATAATGATGATGATGAGGCGAAGCAGGACACGAAAAGTCGTTGCAAAGGCAAAAAGGCCAAGAAGACCGGAAATGACTTCCCTCCCGCGTGCTTCACTCTAAGTCAGGAGGAGATCGATCAGTTTTTCACCTGCCTCGTAGGAGTAAAACTTCCTTACGGTTGCGCGGGGAAGATAAGCAGATACCTAGACTCAGTGAAGCAGAAGTTCAGCGGGATGAAGTCTCACGACTGTCACATGCTGATGATGCAGATACTTCCAGTTGCAATCCGTGGGATCATGGACATGCACGTCCGTGAAACGCTATTTGGCCTATGCAACTTCTTCAACGTCATCTCTCGGAAGTCGGTTGGCGTGAGGCAACTCAGAAGGCTACAGGAAGAGATCGTGGTGATACTATGAGAGCTTGAGATGTACTTCTCGCCCGCATTCTTCGACGTTATGGTGCATCTGCTGGTCCATATCATGGAGGATATCATCCAACTCGGGCCGACATTCCTGCACAGCATGATGCCGTTCGAAAGGATGAATGGTGTCATCAAAGGATACGTTCGCAACATGTCACGTCCAGAGGGAAGCATAGCCAGGGGCTTTCTGACCGAAGAGTGCATCTCCTACTACACGAATTATCTAGGCATCGAGAACCCCGTTGGTCTGCCCGTCAACAGGCACCTCCGCAGGCTCGCTGGATGGGGTCACTGTGAGGGTCGCCGCGAAATGCATGTCGACCTCGAGGGTCGACTCGCCGACTTTAAAAGAGCAAACCTAGTCGTGCTACAACACATAGACGTGGTCGATCCTTGGGTGGTAGAGCACAAAACCTTTATTGAGAAGACGTACAATGACCGAGGCCAACAGAGGACGGACGGAGATATAATCAAAGAGCACAACTCATGTTTCACGCGTTGGTTCAAGAAGAAGCTTCTATCGTACCCTTTACATGAGGATTCTTCCGCGGAAGAACAACTCATATTCGCCTTGTCACAGGGCGCCGAGCACAACTTGATGACGTATGAGGCGTACGATATCAACGGCTACACATTCTACACCGAGGGAAAGGACATGAAGAGCGATGGTTATCAGAACTCCAGGGTAACGATGGAATCCTACACCGGCAACGACAAGGACAGATACTACGGAAGGATCGAGGAGATCTGGGAGCTGAGCTACGCTGGAGAGAAGGTCCCGATGTTCCGTGTCAGATGGGTCAAGAGCGTCCTAAAAGAAGACCGGTATTTCATCACCATGGTTATACCCGAAGCCAAATCCAAGACCGCGGGCGCAAACGCCACTGCAAAAAATGAGCCATGGGTACTGGCTTCCCAGGTGGACCAATGCTTCTTCATTACTGACCCGTCAAAGCCCAGTCGTGTTGTCGTGAGGAGAGGCAAAAGGAAAATCATCGGAATGGATGGAGTCGCCAATGAGCAAGACTTCAACAAGTACGGCGACCCGAAGATGGAACATGATGACGACGATGAAGTACCAGCATACACCACAAGAAGAAGCAGGACCACCCTACCTAAAGGACGTCCGTTCAAAAGAAGAACTCCATTTGCGAAAAATAAGGGCAAGAAGATTGTGAACAGATAGCTAGCTAAGATCGATTGTATTTAAATTGTAGCCTTCATTTCTCGATTGTATTCATAAATGTTTTCATATTCATAAATGTTTTATCAATTCACAAATGAATGCAACTAAAAATCCAAAAAAATATTGAAGGTGCACCCCTAGGAGGTGCGCCGGCCATTGGTATACCAATTTTTATGAATTTTTTTCAAATATTTTCAAATAACAAATTTGATGATATTTTCAAATAACAAATTTGATGATATTTTTTCATCTTCATAAATTTTTTCATATTCATAAATTTTTTTAAATAACAAATAAAAAATTATTAGACGCAACTAAAAAAAAGTTACTTATGGCGCACCCCTCAGTGGTGAGTCATTGCTATCGATATACTTATGGCGCACCCCTCAGTGGTGCGCCATTGCTATCTATATACTTATGGCGCACCTCACAGTGGTGCGCCATTGCTATCGATATACTTATGGCGCACCCCT
Organism: Hordeum marinum; assembly: GCA_022496015.1. Taxonomy (NCBI): domain Eukaryota; kingdom Viridiplantae; phylum Streptophyta; class Magnoliopsida; order Poales; family Poaceae; genus Hordeum; species Hordeum marinum. Next base: position 271,676,065 of record CM039672.1, on the reverse strand, counting down.
GGGAGGTGCGCCATTTCTATCTTCGGTCTGCTTCGCTTCACCCCTGGGATCGAGAGGGCTTCTCTCAGGCGGCACCAACCAGATCGACGGCTTCCCCCTCCTCTTCTGTCGATTCCCCCCTCCACCGCCGCCGATTCCCCCCTCCTACGCGCCCCCACCCACCGGAAACTGCCACCCCATTCGTCTCTTCCCCGTCGTCGCGCCGTCCGTCTCTTCCCCGTCGCCGTCCGTCGCCGCGCGGGGGGTCTCCGTGCCGTCCATCTCTTCCCCGTCGCCGTCGCTTGTCACCGTGCGCTGGAGCCACCGTATGTGTTCTCTTCTCTTCTCCATGGTTCTATTAACAACCACAATCTAACTTTTAACAACCCCATAGAGTGTCGTCAAAATCTGCTTCTCTTGTAGTGGCTTGTCGTCAAAAACTTTCCGATTTCAGTTTCGTTTCAGTTTCTTTACTGGAGATGGGTGTGGTGTGCGGTTCCTATGTCGAGCAGCTTAATTGTTCTAGTGTGTCAACTTGCATAGTACCCTTCGAACATCTGAATACCTTCCATGACTGGCTTCAGTTATAGTATCAGTTAACATACAGTGTATATGACCACAATTTTGCTTGGAGTTTCACCGATTTAATTCGAATAACCATAGTTCTGCTGTGAGATATTAGATATGATGCATGGTTATGTCGTCTGATGCATGCTTATGATATGGTCTGATGCATGCTAATTTTATGGTCTGATGCATGGTTAAATGGTCTAATGTTGTGGACATGATGCTTTCTATGCACCGGAATGTCGATTAACTTACATTCCGGCAAATTCGGGTACTCCATATGTCCTATTTTCAGCAAAGGTCATGCTGAAATTTTTCGTGAATTTTAGCATGACTTTGCTAAAAATAGGACATATGGGGTACTTGCGACTAATGCATGGGCCGGCTGCTTGAAAGTTGGCTGCATGCGGAGGTGCTTCTTTCGGAACATGCATGCACTGCTGCAACTGTGAGTTTTCCATCTTGTTTCATGTACTTATGTTGGATGCCAGCCATTACTATCACTGTGTTGCTGCCACACTGACTAGCAAGGTGAGAGACATATGAATGGCTGGAATCGGATCCAGTTCTGTTTGCAACTGGATATAGATTAATTACAATATATGTGCTTGATAAAATAAAACATGGGAAAGTATATAGTGCTGCCCCCCGGGAATGAGATGGAGATACATGTCTTACAAGCCCCTGAGTTGATGATCTGTTTGACCTGTGGCATCTTATTGTCAACAGGTTACTGATTAGTTTCTGTTCTTCCTGGAGTATATTTGCATATAGCTGGTGATCATTATGAGATGAGTAGATGCCTCTACTGAACCACATCTACTACCTCTGTAACTAAAACATTTGTAGCTGGAGGAAACTAGTACAAGTTCCCCCAACTACAAGTATTTCGGTACAGAGGGAGTAGTTACCTTACATAGAACTGCCACTAAGACGTGTTCTCTAACTATGTTCAAGTTCAGATGCATCTGCTTCCGCTTCGAAATGATATGCCTAGTATACTGTACAAGATATATTTGGTTTGGTAATGGTTCTAGACTTCTAGTCAAGATATGTACTCCTGTCAGCACGTGAGATGCCGAATATCAAACACATCATGTGCTAGGCTTTTCAACACCAACGATATGGAAGCAAATGATGCACCAAACTAAACTTTTTTCCTATTTAGATCGAAACATGGCCCATAACGATGAGGCCGGCGGTTCGGGCAAGGCATTCTGGGAGCTGTCCCAGGAGATGGAGGACGAACCTCACCGCTATGAGGACGCTGCGGAAGACACCAATCCCGACTACACAACCCCTAGTGGCGCCGGGGATGACACCACTGATGGTGCCGCCGAGGATGCCACCACTGATGATGGTAGTGCACGCATAGATGGCAGCCAATCGAAGAGGCAACGGAAGCACCGGCGCCCAAACGTGCTCGGCACCGTCAAGGAGGAATTTACTGAAGTGTCCTCCGAGGGGTATCCAACGGCGCCCAAAGAATTAGTCAAGGGGTACTCGGTTCAGCTCGGGTGCATTCTTCGGAGCACCGTCTCGATCAACACCGAGAACCTAAGGCATCGTGACCGAGGGAATTTGCGCAGCCTCCTCTTCACGAAGCTGCACGAACGATACAAGTTCCCCGGTGACATCGCAAACACACGCCTCTGAGGGAATAAAGTGAACAGTGCCGCCCTCACGAAGATGAGCACGGCCCTATCTACTTGGAGAAGCGCGGTGAAGAAAATGATTGACAAAGGTGATAGTTATGAGAAGATCAAGGCAAAAAATCCTTCCATCTCGAAGATGACTACAAGGAGTTCAGGATCAAGTGCGAGAGCAGCGCAACCGTGGAATCAAGTCAGTGGGGGAAAGATATGCGGGACTTGAACTTAGGGGTCCACCAACTCGGTCCCGGCGATTACATATTGGCGTAACCTATATGGGACAAGGAGACGCGGAGCGTGCCGAGCAAGGCCTACCGCCCTGCTTCGAGAAATACCATGACAAGCAGACCAGGAACTATGTCAGGGCCCGGTACAAGGTGGACCCGGTAACAAAGGAGCTTACCACGGATGCGAAGACCAAGGCGCTTGAGCATATTCTGGTAAGGAATACACCCCCGCGTAATTAGCTCCATATGGTTGCATTCTAATTAATGAAGCCAAATTTCTAAATGGTTCACATTCCTTCCGCAGGAGACTGAAAGCAGTAGCGCGGGGTCGTCTCAGAGCTCCCCTTGGGACAACAATTTAAATAGGGCGTTGAACGTAATGAAAAACAAGGATAAGTTCAGTAAGCCGTCACCAGCTGGTCGTGTGGCCGGCAAAGGCTTGTCCACAAAATGGTCGTCATACTATAACGCTGGTGTGCGAAAGGAGAGAAAGACCAGCTCGGAAAGCCAGGCGCGCGAGGTTCAAGAACTCAAGGCACAAGTGGCGCGGATTCCAGAGATGGTCCAAGAGCAAGTGCAACAACAACTGGGAACGACGATCACCGCCATTATGCCTTCCTTGCTTGAGGGGCTGCGGGGGTGGATTGTGGGCGGCCAACAGGGGCCGCCCCCGGTTCCCAGTTTCATGGCCAACAACTCGCACAACGCGCAGGCGGCGCCATTGGTGTCTTTGGCGGAGGCGGTATTGGTGTCTCCGACGCCGGCACGGGCATTGGAGCTTAATGCACCCGGGTGTACGCTGGCCGGCACCTCGGCAGCAAGCGGCCCCTCCGTCAGTTGCACGCCCGCCGTTGGCGGTGCCTCGACATTAGCCGAGCTCGACGCCATCACGGTAACTAAGCCTCTCGGCCGATGACTTCATCTCCTTGCCTTTGACTGGGCATCCCTGACGCCCTACATGTTTTCGCGGGGCGTCGCCGACGTTCCATGCACTCTCCTGCACTTCGTGGGCGGCGAGTTGATCGATGTCGCCAAGGGCAGAATCGTTCAACCGGGCAACCCCGTGTTCCACGGTAATCCGATGCCACCCACCGTGTATAGGGTTGAACTGGTTCGGGTGCTGCCAGGCTGCGACGACTTGTTACCTCCGATTCGACCTGCTGGGGCCGACGAAGATGATGTGATGACCCTGAGCGCCTGCATAAGCTGGCCCCTGCTTTGGCCGGAGAGCCATATTCGTTTGGGGGTGGGGGACACCACCCCAAAGACAACACCGCCAGTCGTGCCGGCGCCAAGCCATGGCAAGAACGCCGCAACGCTACCGGACATGCCGGACATGCATATGGCACAGGATCCGGACATGCATATGGCACAGGATCCGGACGACGACTACGACGACGACGATACATTTACCAACGTCGATAAGTACTTTGCCGAACATGGGTACGGTGACGAATTCTTCGGGCCTCCTTCTCAAGAACCCAACCCTGCAAAAGACGACCGCGATCTAGCTGGTACCGCGGAGAAACCCAATTGCAACAGGCGTCGTCTGGCGTTCATTTCTCAAGAGACGCCTCCAGCTGCCGCCTTCACTGAGCCTCAGATAGCCGAGGTGCGAAATATTATCAGCCCCAACACACTCAAGAAGGTGGTCTGTTAGCAGAACTCGATCCCATTGCAACAGAAGAAGAAGGGACGGAAAAGAAAGAATAACAAGGGCGGTGCGAGCCAGCCGGCACCGAGTATGATCCGTGCTCAGGACGGGCCACCTTCACCTAAGGATATCTCGAGGAGGGTGCATGTGGCAGGTAGGCTGATGCTACCGACTAATCTGCTCAATGCTGCAACCGGTGCTATGCGGAGTTTGCATGACAGTGTTCTTTCTTTGGAGAAGCGGCGTCTCTTCGAGAATGATGTGCCATACCCGGTTTTTGTGGCCAAGGTGCCAGAGGGCAAGGGCTTTGTGGATAGCACCATCGGGGGTACGATCGTCCTGTGGTTTGATGACATCTTCGCTATGTTTAACCTTCATCCGCTGCACTACACCTTCGTTCGGCTATTTTCGCTGAGTATGGAGATGCGAATCATTAGAGACAAGACCCCGGACATCATGATAGTCGACCCCTTCTACATGCGTGCCAAGATCTTGGGCAGTGCTGGGGACCGGCAAGTCGCGAGTTCACACCTCGAAGGCGTCATTCTGGCAAACCCAGATAAGGATAACTTCCTCGTGCCTTACTTTCCCGAGTAAGTCATCCCCTCACCGCCCCGTCACATATGATTTCTTAGATTTCGATCGTTCTTTTTTTCTAACATTCTGTATTTTGTGCAGTGACACACATTGCACACTCATCCTCTTAAGCCCGAAATATTCCATGGTCACGTATTTCGACTCGGACCGTCAGTCGAAGAAAGACTACACAAATATCACGAAAGGTCTTGATGATGTTCTCCCCGGCTACGCCATATCTGGAGGCACCTTCAGCAGGACAATTCGTAGGTACGGCAAGCACATGTTCACCCACAATACGATGTTCCCCTGCGTCAAGCAGCCGCCTGGCAGTCAGAAGGATGCCTACTACGCCCTTCATCACATGCGGGCGATCGTACAGGACCAGCATCACCTTCTGCTACCAAATAATCTCAAAGATTGGGTCACACGCTTGTCGGCAATCCAGGACGCGTACATCAGACAAGAATTCTATCGCATCCAGTCGGAGTTTGCGGAAATCATCCATAAAGATGTCCTTCGTACCTCGGGGCAGTTCTACCTCAGATATCAATCGTCCAACAGTGAGATAGAAACAACGCTACAAATGCAGGCTGACAACGCCTGCGATTTCATGACCATCACGAAAGACAGTGGCTTCATCCACGCTCCGGTCCCTGAGTCGAGTCGAAAGTAGTGATGCTATGTAGTTCTGAAATGTCGATTGGCTCATGTTGTAATATTAAACTTTAATGAACTTGTATGTCTCTTTGGTTTGGACAGTCGTTCAACTTATATGTAATCGATGCTATTTATTAGTAGGACCATGAATCGTGCTATTAATGTGTTGCTTTTCTCTTCTGATCCTTTTGTTGCATACTTATATATTGCTTATGTATTGTCTGTGAATTGCTACTAACGTTTTGTTTGGCTAGTGCATAGAGATGCCGTCGTATGTCGTGTACAAGGGTAAGGTTCCTGGAGTCTACGACGACTGGGAGGAGTGTCGGAGACAGGTTCACCGTTTCAGCGGTAACAGTTACAAAGGGTACACCACTAGGACGGAGGCAGAAGCTAGATACGCGCGCTATCTAGCGGGAGAGAGGAGGGAGCGTTGGAGGAATCGGATGAAGACCAGTTTCATCGCGATGATGCTCATCGTGATGACCGCAGCTCTCTTATATGTGATGGTAGTTTAGATGATCAATATCGACTTGTAATGTGAACACAAACTCGCTAGTCGCGGTCTCGAGACTTGTAATGTTCTAACTTTGTTCGGTATTTTAAATTCGGAGACTAATATGATGAATTGTATTCGGAGACTAATCTTCTATTGTATTCGATAAATCTGCTGTTTATATGTTGTGTTGTCTATATTCTATGCAGTAATATGTTTTGTAACCTGTGCAAATATCAGAAAAGAAAAAATAATAATCCCTAATATTCATACTAGTGGCGCACCACTCTGCACTTTAGTGACGCACTGCAGTAACCACACTAGTGGCGCATCATCCACAAGTGCGTCATTAGTAAGCCAGAGCACAAGGTAAATATGGCCCCCTGAGAGGCATACTAATGGCGCACCGTGTGATATACTAATGGCGCACTCCCTGGTGCGTCATTAGTATCTGGTATACTAATGGCGCACCAGGGGTGCACCATTATTATTAATTACTAGTGGCGTGATGCTAGTGGCGCACCTGTAGTGGGTCATTAGTAGCCAAAATCGGTGCGCCACTAGTAGACCTTTTCCTAGTAGTGTGCGCACACTGTACCACCATGCAAAGGGCTACATGTCAATAATATCGACTTATATCAGCCACCATCCTCCAGCCCCAAAATTAATCATAGATCTGGACGACGACGACTACCAAAATGGATATCGTTTTAGTTTTGATGACCCCTCTATTCCTCTCCATCCACAACGCTCGAAGTGAGTGAAGGGCAACCGAATTGTGGCCTTTCTTCTAGGGACAAGGGATGCTAGCATTAAACTAGGACCACTATGGAAGCAACTGATCAGTCGGCCCTGGTGGTATTTCATAACAATATGGACATCCAATCAATTAACTCGTAATTTACGTTTCCAAGTCATCACAAAATCCAAGAAGAATATATGTAATAAAAAATATAGAATAGGAGCACATCTGTTTATTTCTAGAGAACCAAAGTTGATTTCCCAATGAGTAGAGAAATGCTATGGTTAATTCATACTTTTTTAAACTTGTTAAGTCAAAAGTAATTCATCAAAATCATGCTTTTTTATCCAAACAGATTTCTATTTTTTTTGTTTAGATAAAAAGCCATTGAACATGGCTTTATAGATAAGCCCAAACCGGTAGAGTGAGCCATACGAAATACATTCTACAACTTATTTTTAGAGAAAAAGTCTTAGAGCGGACTTTATAAATAACACAAAATATGGAAAAGTGAGACATACCCCGGAAGAAAAAAAATCCAAAGATATGTCCAACAATGTGTTGGCGGGTTGGCAAACACATGCATGATAGGTAAGCATATTACGACTAGGCCCAAGAGACCAAGCTGGAGTAGAAAAAGACCCAAAGACACACTTAGATTGAGCAGGGAAGATTGATAGATAGGCAAAGAGTAGAGCAAAGTTTTTGAGATTCCATTGAACAAAAGCCAACAATGAATGCAACTTCAAAGGTACTTAGCCGAAACACATTTAAGTGTGATGTGCTCGACATTTTCATCCTCATACTGTAGCAGATAAGTGTGTCTCGATCTATTTCTGGCTTGTTGTCTCGTACAGGTTTGTGTGACCCACTTGTCAGGGCTAAGACGTGGAAATGGACAGACACCATCAACTAGAAATTTCAAAAGTAGGAACGATATTGGGTCATAATAAGCCTTGATACAGAGGCTAGTATGACCTCTCATTTCTACCGGTTATGGTGCCAGCATGTCTCATTGACTATTTGATCCCCGCGATAAGTGGAGAAACCATATCAAGTTTAGAACTGATGAGCATGTCCCATGGTCATTTTTTCTGGATCTGGACACAATTTAAAAAATTGTCCACTCTTTCATCACCAAAGCCCTATGTTTTTTGTTGTTAGTTGAATCCCTGATGTCTCGCAAGCAAAATGACATTGGTAGTGATCACCGAAGCATTTGATGGATGCATAGTGCAAGTCGATGCTTATGACTAGTAAATCAGGAACTAGAGTTCTATATAGAGTATCGAGGTGTGTGTTCTAGTGCAAAGAAATTGGAGTCTCTTGAGAACACTATGGTGCGTGGATGCATAGTTATGGCTCCGGTACGAGTTACACGCATAAAAACACTGGCATGTGCTCTATCATACAAGTGTTCACTTTTCACATCCACATGACAACAAGTGAATCAGGTTTGGTGTACACAAGACATAGAGACCTGGGGTACTCACTGAACCTCAAGTGGTTTGCTGTGCAACAAGGAAAAATCATTCATGGTGAAAAGTATGACCTACTCTTTGTTTATTGCAACAGAACTTGGACAAAAGAAAGTAACCAAAAGTTAAGTGTTAACAAGCGACGCGAGCCGAATAATTTCGTCGAGGTGACACATAGTTAGCACAACCTAACTGCTTATCCACACTTCAAAAAATACCTGCCTTTTTATGCACCTAAGCATCCAACAAAAATATCCACATTGCCCAAATAGGAAACTTCTTGTCAAAGGACACATTGCAAGCAATGACACTACCCTTTCTTCAAAATTTCAAGTCATGTGATTGAGAAAAGGTGTTGATGCAATACCATTGGACCTTAGTGCAAGCCAGGAATATACCCATATTTAAGTTTGCACATTTTGATTTATTCATGGAAATTTACTATGTATTGCATAAATCGGGAGTAGTAGGAATTTTCATGAGAGGGTATATATGCATATTGTTGTTATGCAAAAACAGAACTAAGTTACCTAAATGTCGAAATAATGTCCGCAATACAAGGTCAGGGAGAGAAGTTTTCAGCGTATTTTTGTTTGTGCTCATGTTTATGAATACATTAAATTTATTTCCATCGTGCACATACCTATTTGTTTTTGCACTGCGGGTACATATATGGGGAAAACAAATCTCGCCGGTGTATTTCTCCTCACTGAATACTACTACTCGTGAGTTGATTACTAAGAGATAATTCAAACAAGGCATGTTGATTCTAAGTGAAAATGAAAACCTAAATCTAGTACGGTGACAACACATAAATGTATAGAACTTTATCTATTACTTCATCTCTGCCAGCCACTAGCCTGACCAGGGTCAACCCGGACTACACCGTGGTGCCTCTATAGCATGTCAAGCCCAAGAAAGCTTTTCCCCATTCTGACTCAACACGATGAGAAGCAGGAAGGGTACCTTGCATCTACGCAACCCTTGCACATGTCAGACCAAAGTATCACCCAATGAGCGGTGAGCCAACACAAAGACGAGCATCAGGCCCTTATTGATGGCGCAAACATCTGGACTATCAGGAATTAGTTTTTTCGTAAGTATATTCAGAGCAAGTTGAAGTCTTCTCATTTCCCGTTTCTTGGAGATGCTAACAGGAAGACTCGCGAAAACATATGACTACCGCTACATGTGCCTTCCATAGCCCTGACAGAACTCACACGGTTGCTTAGCCATCACACTTCGTCACCAAAGTAACTCATGTACCATGGCCTTAGCGCTTCATGAATCTATTGAGTGTGTTCTCGATATCTCACAAGCCTAATTGGGATTATATATTCTAATATTATCAGGTACATGTCCACTTGGAGTGCTCACTAGGAAGTTTAGCGGTCTAAAATATACTATGGTATGCATTTGGGGGCTCTGCCAGTAACCCATGGTTGGTGTTATATAGCTTAAGTGCCAATTCCGCATTTGATCAGAACTGAGATCATCTTAATTTCTCCCTTCTCAAACAGCTGGAGCAATCAGGATCTTGCGTCATTGCGTGCTAGCTTCACATAGTTGGACCTGTGGTACAAGTATATAATGACTCAAAGTACATACCTCACCAAACCTAATAGATAAGTGATTTCACTCATCTATATATGCTTCCTACCATTTTTGAATAAAAACACATGGGGTATGGATTGGATCAGACATTGCCGCTCGCTCTATACATAGTTATAGCTCCTAATTTATATTTTAAAAAATCAAGGAGGCTCTCCCTGGCTCTATACATAATTGTAGATCTCGATATATAGGCTGCCACCAATGTATTTTCTTATTCATATATCATATATTCTGATGAGAAATCTTATGGTCATTCACATGTCCGCCAAAAGTGTGGGCGTAGGATCAGACTAACAAGGATTCGACGATGTCGACCATTCCTTGGCCTCGTTTTTTGCTTCCATATAGAGTGTACCTACTTGTGCGGCTGACACTACGCATCGAAAGGGCCTAAACACTGCACTATCGCTTGCATATAATATTTTAAACCTAGACTTGACACACATTTTTTTATCAAAGCCGACTAAATTTCCTCAGAAGTGTGAAGATCTCATTTAAACAAGTCATGATTCATAGTTAGCTGCACATCCACAAACATTTAAGACCATCTCTTTCCAGTTTGCTAAATTCTGACCAATGAGAGCCCTACAAAATTCCACATGTGGGTTTGCTACTTCAATAATTATACCTCAACATTTTTTACCAAAACAATGATCCATCTCTATAACGGTAATTGGGATACATAATCTAAAGAAGTCTAATCCCGATCCATGTACCCTCGTTTAACATAATTGATTCACCATTCCCCATAATAAATGATCCATATTCAACAAAATTATTTGTAACATTCACAAGACCATTCCAAAAGTTGTAGTTCATTGGTTTGGCTTTAATCAATGTGAGTGATTTTTGCACTGAAATACTTATTATGTAAGAGAGATTGTCACACTCATAGGGCATATATTATTATCTTCTAGACCATGGACCGTGAGGCCACCCTAGTACATAAGATTTCCCTGCATGATAAGTGGTAATTTCTCTTATGTTGATTTGTGTGCCAGAAGAATCGTGTGCGATAATAATCTAGAGTCCTCTCACCCCCCTTCAAGATCTCCAAAAGGAACATAAAAATATGGACATAATACTCATAACCGAGTTAATCAAGACCAGTTAGCATCATATGAAATAGTTTTTGTTCGCCGACTGCTAATATACTTCTCATAGTGTTGAGATGGACGGAGGTCATGGGATGACATATTGAGGGGGTGGAGAGCAAGGCCGGGGGTGAAGGAGGAGGTTCGGGTGTTGATGTTAGAGCGGCGGCTAACAAGTTTGGGTGAAACTTTGACACCGAAGTAGTGCATGATGTCTTGCTAGTGCACATGGCTAGTTGTTGCTCCTTTCGAAGTAAGAGTATCAATCCCACAAAGAACTAAGGAAGGGGCATTGCCTCTTGTAGAGGTTTGTTTTGTTGTACCTAGAAGTTATTTCTTGATTCCAAACGAGAATGGTTGTGATAGTGAAATGTTGCCAGAGTGTTTGTGAGCGAAAGAACTAGAGTGCACAATTATCGTAACAAAATAAGAAGAGTGAGTGTATTAAGGAAATTGCAACAAGGATGAATGTGTTCTCGATGCTTACAGATTATCCACTAGTGTATAATGATATTTAATGTTAAATATTCATCATTGTGTTATATGATTATGTCAGAGAGGAGCCAATAACAAGGGTCTCCCATGGATGTAGAATAAAGCATATGATTCACCGTTATTCATTTACCAAAGGTCCGCTAAGGAGAGAGGAAGCTTATGTCACTGTTGTACTCTAACCCCGCTATGCGATGACACTAATATACTTTAGGACCTCATAGAAAAAATAGTGTGTACTCAAAGTTTGCACAACATTATAAAGAAGATTATCATGACCATATCACATAGATATATTGCATTCAAATCATATAACACTTTCTCGAAAATATAACAAGTATTTTCCTCCATATCCATGAGAACTAGGGAATTTACTTATACATTGGAGCACGAGACATAAATGAGATGTCCATATGAATTACGTCTAAAAGTAGTCTGCATACGAATCCACAACGAGTTCATAGATTACAACAAGATGGATGGGAGAGTCGATGGTGATTGCGTGAATAAAAATGTAGGTCAAGGATCTTGATGGCATGGCCTCCTCGCTCAATTTATTGGTATGGTTGATGCCCTCTTGTCAATTCCCCTTCTAGATCACTCCCGGAGGCAAGGTTTCCGTTACTACTTTGTGTAGCCTCTCCATTCGTCAGATCGATGAAGTGCTGATGTCGGTGCACAATACGATCGGTTATTGTGACGGTTGTCTTGCCTTCTAAAAAGTCATTAGTTTGCGCAAGGCTTTCCCTTAGATTTATTACGATACATCGTACCACCCATTATGATGGGCAGTATTTTAGTTTATCCAATGGCCATTATAGATCATCAAATTTTGGTCTAGGACATACTGGTAATTTCCAATTAGAGATATATTTATTCTTTGTTAGTTCTAATCCCAATTAATGATCTAATTAATTAAATTAGGGTCTCTCAATATTCACCACACGTGTGACATATTATACATCCGCCCACACACCGTGTGTGGCATATGCAGGAGGCAGCCCACACGGTCATGTATGGACGAACAATAGAACTGGCCACACGTATGGGTGCGGCTACTTCGTGCCACACCCTCAACAAGTACTACTCACCCCCATCCGCGAGATGACACTTTAGTTACCCTCGGGGATGGCAACTCTAGTTACTCGGATTGGCAAATGTAGTTGTAAAAGCATGGCAACTCTCTTTGTTTTGATTGACTATAGTTATCCGCGGGATGATACTTTAGTTACCCAGGGATAGTTGCCATGTGTGTGTACCTAGTTGTCACGTTTGGTCCAACCATAATTGACATGTATGGTTAATCATAGTTGCCATGTGTGTTTATCTAGTTGCCACGTACGTGCAACTGTAGTTGCCATCTAGCAACAAATCATAGTTGTCGTTTGTGTTTACGTAGTTGCCTTGTACGCACAACTGCAGTTGCCATCTAGCAATGTACGAGCGTCGTATGGGCGAAGAGAAGTTCACCCACACGCCCGTGGAGTAAATGGTGATTGTGTGAGCAGAAACCGGTTCGCCCACACGGCGCATCTGGCAACCACGCGTTGTGTGTCGTGTGGGCGAACTCTTCAATGTCCCCACACACGATAATGCCTAGGTGACGCTAAAATCCCAACATATTCCTTTAGGATTCATGGAGAACACAATCAACGTGGACAAACGCGTGTGGATGAAGTGCAAACTTACCACACGTGTGGACGTTATCATTTGGGTTAAATTAACCCATCCGACCCGACGTGGAGGCACGAGCGAGTGCGTCTACGACCTGGTCGCGACTACTCCTTTGGGTTGCCGGAGTGGCCACACGGGTGAGGCGCAAGGTGCAGATCCGACGCAGGTAGGGCAAGAGCCTCCTGGCAAAGAAGCTCATCGCCCCAAGAGGCGTCCCAGTCGGAGGAGCAGAAATGTGCCAAAAAGATCGACGAGGAAGGCCTATTGTATTGCGTGCTCATCATCGATCCGCCCTCATAGAGCTCTGCTCGCCAACTTCGGTCTTTTAAGCACAAACTGATTTGAGTCAATAAAGAAAAACATCGAAGACAATACGTGCCCGTGGCCATCAGCAAGCTAATCGTCTCTCGAAGGTGTGTTACAAGAAAAAGAAGCGTCCTGATTGCTGCGTACTTTCTTAAGTGTACGTGCTTGTGTATCGGGCTGGCGGCGAGCCTACTAGCGTAGCTTTTGTACTTTCTCTGTTTCTAAATATAAGTTTTTTAAAGATTTCACTAAAAAATTAAAAGTGCATTATATCAATTTGAGAGGGATGAACAGGCGATTTTTACAAATTCGTCACTTAGAAATTACTAGATGAGGAATTTGCTAAGTGACGAAATACTAGCAGCAGAATAAGTACTGATGTGCATGTGAAACATAACAGTAGCATAGTCATCATGATGAATTGAAACATACAGAGAGCATGAGTAGCGTGAATAGGATAAGCAGGCAGAAGATAAAGTGTGTGAGGAATTTGAGATGAGGAAATTGAGAAAGTCTTCAGTCAAATTCTTTAAACAGTAACTATCAGTTTCATCAACAAGTACTTCGAGGAACTGTAGCGATTGAGGAAATGGAACCAGGAGCTCGATGAAGAGAATGGTTTGATGACCCAGTTTCAACTGCTGTGACAGTCGTACGTCTGGTTTGGAGCGGTTTGGTATTTAAACTAAAAGACACACAGTCCTTACCGTATTCTCCTTGAGATAAGGTCACACGGACCTCACCCAACACTCGTGGTAAGTCTTCAGGGTAGACTTCCAAACCCTCACAAACTCGGTCACCTGGCGATCCACAATTGACTGCTGGATACTCTAGACCATGACGCCTAAGCGTCTAGAAGATACAGGGTCTTCAAAGGTAAAAAGCGTCATTTCCATACAGGAACAATTTCTTTAGTGATGCTCAATCACTTTGGATTTTGGTGGTTTGGGTTTTGGATTTTTCCTCACTGATGATTTTCTCTCAAAGTCCTCGAGGAATGAGTTGCTCTTAAATGACAAGTGTCAATCTCTCTCTGAGCAGCCAACCAACTATTGGTTATGGGGGCAGCTATTTATAGCTAGGATGCAACCCGACATGATAAGACATAAATGCCCCCCAATAATATGACCGTTGTGTGGATAATATATCTATACAGGTGGCACAAGGCACAACAACAATCGGAATTTGAACTGTCAAATTCCTCAGGGCTTATCATATTCCTCACGATAGGCAATTCGCACTGGCGAAATTCTAACTCCTCAGTCAGACTAATTTCCTCAGAGACACGATGAACATCGTCTCTGTCACTCAAGAACTTGCCTGAATTGCAAGATATTTTCGGAAGGCTTCACTCGAAGGATTGGGTTGTGTTGGGGCTTTTGAGTTGAGCATCAATTGGAAATTTTTCTTTAGTATTACCTCGGGCCCCTTTAACAGTACGATGTTTCCTATGACTTCAAGAAAGGAAATGAAACTACGAAAAAAAGACTTCACACTTCATAGTCCTCGTTAATATCTTCAATGTCACACCGAATTCTTCAGCTTCAAAGTCTTCAGGAAAGTACCAAAGTCTTCACCAAAGTCTTTAGCTGAAGGCATTCATTTTTTGGAGTCGACATTCTTCGTATATATCAAACTCCTCGATGACTTATAGAGCATGTCTACATTCACACACATATTAGTCCATTAATCTACAAGTCTTCAATACACTAAAATCACTAAGGGGCACTGGATGCACTTACAAAATTACATACAGATGTATATAGATATATTTTAAAGTGTAGATTCACTTATTTTGCTATGTATATAGTATGTAATAGAATCTTTAAAATGACTTATATTTATGAACGGAGGGACTAGATCATTGTGTACGTGTGGTGAATGCCAACTTGGAGCACGAACTAAGGCCGTCAGCTTTGTTTCATCGTTTCATCATGCGTCATCGTCTGCTAAAAAGTGCTGGACGGCGTGGACTGCGCCATTGTGGGGAAGGAACCTACCTGCGTGATTGATAAACATTAGAGTACCCAAAATGCCCCTAATTAGTCAACATGCTACCAAAAATATATTGTAGTATTGGCTCATTTTGGCCCTTCAAGCCATAGAAATGAACGGCTCAAATTGATTATCCCTTCTATGGGTTCCTCTCTTTATATATGGAAGGATCCTGGAAAGTCCAATCTTCAAATTTCCTAGCAAATACGGACGATTTCCAATAAATAGTCTGATGCTTTTGATTCTGATGATTCCAGTGAAATTGAGCAAAACAAACAGGCAAGTAACCACAATAAAAATACAGAAAATACTATCTCTGTTGTGCAAAAAAACTCAAATACGCATAAGCGTACATATCACATATTATAGAGGAAAGGGGATAAGAACCACAACACCCAAACATGTTTTACATGTCATGCCTACCCCTAGGATCATGCCAGTTCCACTTCAAGGAAACGTAGATGAATTAATTACTCGCCACTCTCCCATTGGATGACACGGCAAAGAAATCGTCTAACATCCCACTCACTAAACCTCTTGCACTTCAAACCCTACTTTCGCTCAAAATAATACGGAGGACTTGCTACAGTCCCTCACGTTGTGCAAAAATATTAATAAAATAATATTAACAAAATATGATGCAACACCCATCAATGCACGATTATTAGGGTTGGGGAAGGGCCTTCGCGATTGTTGCCTCTCTCATGGTATGAACATCTACTTTAAAATTCAAGTTTGACTGATCTAATATTTTTCATGTACTACATACGTTGGATACTTATAGGATCCGGTAGGCGCAATTGTAGTAGAAAAGGAACTAGAGGTACTAGGCAGGCCCAACCCCTACTAAACTGAACCGAGTTGTTCAAGCAAAACATTATGACAGAGGTGGGTCTAGCCAGCATTGGGAAAAGAAGAAAAATATGATTTGCAATTCTCCACAATACTCTATTTATTGCATCATAGAGAGAGTTACAATTCTCCACAATGCTCTTCAGGTTCCGTGTCAAAGGTAATCCATCCACAACTTCATCGGTGACCCTATTAATTTTTGCAAGTTTCAAACCTGGGAAATGCTCAAATAGTTGAATTGTATCCTTGGAAATTCCTGCTAGCAAGTGGTGAAGCGATAGTTACAAGGTTGGGTGTGCCAGCCCGAACAAGAGCAGAAAAAAGAATAGGGCTAGGCTGGTTTGGCAGGATCGTTCATTTTTCTTTCCTACTGGGATAGACCGTCCATATCCCAGGTTTTTGCACCAAGGTAGCTCCCCTACTGCTGCTAGCCCAAACTTCGAGTTCTCACATGTGTCTAGATCCTTCACTATCTACCCATTCGCTAAACAAAACGCAGTGAGTACTAAACCAAAAGTCTCGACATTGCCCAAATTAAAAATATGTTGTCACAAGGCCATTGTACATGAAATGAAATCATCTCAAATAAGAATGCATGCCATGTAATTGAAATAGGTGTTGTTCAAACACTGTCAGACCTAAGTGCAAGAGGAGAAGAGAAGAGAAGGAAATAATTAAGCATATAGGTTACAAGAAAGGATATAATTAAGCATACGGTTAGCTTTATTTCACATTAAATTTATGATTTGTCATGTTTTTTCCTTCAAAGCTGCACTTGTTACAACTTACAAGGCATGTGCTGCAAGATATTCTCTTTCTTTCTTAGAAAGATATGTTCTATGTTAATGTCAACATTGGTGAGTTGTACTCCTTTTTCTGAAAGGAAATTTTAAACTAGTTCTTTATAAACTGTTGGCCTTGTGAGTGATCACAAAAGCCAGATCTGTATTAGTGCTCGTAAAGTGCCAAGTTGGGGTAGCAATGAACTGCAATTGGACTAAAGGTAGTAAGTGATGCACTATTTCACCACTGACCATAAATAATTGTCCCCTTTACGTTGTTTCTTCAGTGCTATCCAAAATGTATGTATCCTCATTGTTAGAGTATATGGAGCACCGTGAAGTAGGTGTGTTCGTTTAGTTGCTTTGCTCACATGGCTTAGTGCAGTATAGAGAATTCCATAGATGCCTACACACACACACTTCAGAACACTACAACTTGTTTACTAGCATGACCTATCTATTGCTAAATGTGTGGAGTTTAAGAGATATATAGTGAGACACGAATAGAAAGAAAGAATCTCTAAGAGCAGTGGGAATATGATCATGGAGGAAAGCCTAGAGCTCAATTTCTACTCTTGTGTCAGTGCCGAGGTAGAGATTTGCTTTGTGTTTTCGTGATGCCTCCTATTCCATCTTAGGTACTCCCTCTTCCTTGGCTTGCCATATATTTGAGGGGATAATATATAATGTACAAACACATAGGATGTTTCACATGATGAAGTGGTGAAAATGAGTCAGGAAGAGGAAGAAGAGAGGTCCTAAGAGTGGTTTCATAGTCTCATGGAAACATGGAGGAAAGCCAAATCACTTCTTGCCTCCAGAAACAGGGGTTGAGATTTGCTTTGCATATTTTTCCGATGCTTTTCATGTTTATCATATGCTCCTTCCTCTTCCTTTGGAGTTGCAGACATTAGTTTTAGAGACAACAAAAAAAAATATCCAATCATATGTCCAAATAAATATGGCTACGTGCGAGAGTCGGGAAGAGATTTCTTTAGACAAGCACTGAGTATGGGAACAAAGGAAATCATACAAATTTTCTTCGATAATTAGACTGAGATTTTATTTTAATTTTCTATTTTGTCAATGCCTCATGTGCCTATTGTTCTTTCCTTCTTAGACAGCTAGTGTACATCGTAGAGACTAGATGTCCTCTTTGAACGTTGTGGTTAACACATCTTCTGATGCAAATGACTAAAGTGAGCATTACTAAACAAAAGCGTTCGCGTCGCCCAAGTGGCAAATTTGTTGTCACAAGGACATTGCACAAGAAATAAAATCATCTGAAAAATGAATTCATGTCATGTCATTGAAACTGGTGTTTTACGAACAGCGTCAGACCTAGGAGCAAGAGGAACAGAAGAAGGGGTAAAAGAAAATAATTAAACATATAGGTTACAAGAGAAGGAAATGATTAAGCATATAGGTTAACTTACAATATTACACGGGATATTCCTCATGTATCATGAATTTAACCTTAAAAATGCACCTGTTACAACATACAAGGCATGTGCTCCAAGATATAGTGAGTTGCATCTACTCCTATTCTGGGAGTGCAGACAACATAGAGAAGTACCAGATGGCAAAGAAGGCCGCAAAGCGAGCTGTGAGTGAAGCAAGGGGTCGGGCGTATGAGGACCTCTACCAAAGGTTAGACACGAAGGAAGGCGAAAGGGACATCTATAAGATGGCCAAGAGCCGAGAGAGGAAGACGAGGGATGTTGACCAAATCAAGTGCATCAAGGACGAAGCAGATCAACTCCTGGTGAAGAACGAGGAGATTAAGCATAGATGGCGGGAGTACTTTGACAAGTTGTTCAATGGGGAGAGTGAGAGCTCTACCATTGATCTGGATGACTCCTTTGATGATACTAGCAGGCGTTTTGTGAGGCGAATCCAGGAGTCGGAGGTCAAGGAGGCTTTAAAGAGGATGAAAGGAGGCAAGGCGATGGGCCCCGATTGTATCCCCATTGAGGTGTGGAGAGGCCTCGGGGACATAGTGGTAGTATGGCTAACCAAACTTTTCAACCTCATTTTTCGGGCAAACAAGATGCCAGAAGAATGGAGACGGAGTATATTAGTACCAATCTTCAAGAACAAGGGGAATGTTCAGAGTTGTACTAATTACCGTGGAATTAAGCTGATGAGCCATACAATGAAGCTATGGGAGAGAGTCATTGAGCACCGTGTAAGAAGATTGACAAGCGTGACCAAAAATCAGTTTGGTTTCATGCCTGGGAGATCAACCATGGAAGCCATTTTCTTGGTACGACAACTTATGGAGAGATATAGGGAGCAAAAGAAGGACCTGCATATGGTGTTCATTGACTTGGAGAAGGCCTATGATAAGATTCCACGGAATGTTATGTGGTGGGCCTTGGAGAAACACAAAGTCCCAACAAAGTACATTACCCTCATCAAGGACATGTATGATAATGTTGTGACAAGTGTTCGAACAAGTGAGGGCGACACTAACGACTTCTCAATTACGATAGGACTGCATCAAGGGTCAGCTTTGAGACCTTACCTTTTTGCCTTGGTGATGGATGAGGTCACAAGGGATATACAAGGAGATATCCCATGGTGTATGCTCTTTGCGGACGATGTGGTGCTAGTCGATGAGAGTCGGACGGGGGTTAACAGGAAGTTGGAGTTGTGGAGGCAAACCTTGGAATCGAAAGGTTTTAGACTTAGTAGGACTAAAACCGAGTACATGAGGTGCGCTTTCAGTACTACTAGGAACGAGGAGGGGGAGGATGTTAGCCTTGATGGGCAAGTGGTGCCTCAGAAGGACACCTTTCGATATTTGGGGTCAATGTTGCAGAAGGATGGGGATATCGATGAAGATGTGAACCATCGAATTAAAGCCGGATGGATGAAGTGGCGCCAAGCTTCTGGCATTCTTTGTGACAAGAGGGTGCCACAAAAGCTAAAAGGCAAGTTCTATAGGACGGCAGTTCGACCCGCAATGTTGTATGGCGCTGAGTGTTGGCCGACTAAAAGGCGACATGTGCAACAGTTAGGTGTGACGGAGATGCGCATGTTGAGATGGATGTGTGGTCACACAAGGAAGGACCGCATCCGGAATGATGATATACGAGATAAAGTTGGGGTAGCGCCAATTGAAGAGAAGCTTGTCCAACATCGTCTGAGATGGTTTGGGCATATTCAGCGCAGGCCTCCAGAAGCCCCAGTACACAGCGGACGGCTTAAGCATGCTGATAATGTCAAAAGAGGCCGGGGTAGACCGAACTTGACATGGGAAGAGTCTGTAAAGAGAGATCTGAAGGACTGGAGCATCACCAAAGAACTAGCCATGGACAGGGGTGCGTGGAAGCTTGCTATCCATGTGCCAGAACCATGAGTTGGTCGCGAGATCTTATGAGTTTCACCTCTAGCCTACCCCAACTTGTTTGGGACTAAAGGCTTTGTTGTTGTTGTTGTTGTTGCATCTACTCCTATTCTGAAAGGAACATTTAAACTAGCTAATTGTAAACTGCTGACCTTGTGAGTGGCATCCGAGGCCGAGCCATATTACTCTGAAAGTACCAAGTTTTTTTACTGGATGAAAGTACCAAGCTGGTCTTACACTGAACAAAAACTTGACTAAAACCTAAGGTGAAAAGGTATTAAGTGGTGCAAGATATTACCGGTGGCCTTACATGCTTGTTCCCGTTTGCACATTTTTATCTAAAACATCATGCATCCCATTGTTTGACCATAATGTCTGATCCAGGCCCATTCACGAGCTGATGGGTGGATTGGTCGATGGCATAAAACTCTACTTAGGCATCTCTAACTTAGACCCTTAAACTCTCCACAATCATCCGGACTGCGCGGTCCGGACGCTTTTTCCTACAAACCTGAGACAAACTAGGGGGAGGGGATGGTGGAGGGCTTTGCGGGCGTCTAGACCGCTGCCACGTTTGTGAGAAAAAATCCCACCAGCCTCTCGTGTGCTTTTTATCGAACAGATGTGCCGCTTGCCGCGTCGCATTCATGCCGACCCAGAGCATGCAGCGGCCGGCATTGATGTCGTGCGATTTGACTGGACGTGAGGGTGGTGTCGACCAACACGGCCTCTCAGGCATCGCTGCTTCAATGTGTATGTCGGGTCCTGAGAAACCAACTCCGATCATTGCACCGCATTGAAACGGGCTGACCGACTAGCCTGGCCACGACTATTTAAGCCGTGCGCCTATGATGCACATCCATACTTCATCCTCTCCGTTCCCTCCTCCTCTCCTAGCATCTCCCACCCCAACTACGATGCCAAACTCATGGTTTTCCGTGCCACCAGGCGGTGGTGGTTGGAGCTCTTCACTAGGCGGTTCTTGGCACCGCCACCCTAACTCTCCAGGCCTCTCGGCGTCCACGCTGGCCGGATCCTCCGGCAAGGAGGATATTGTCATCTCCTCCGATGAAGAGGAGGGCCAACAATCGCAACAGCAAGCGCAACACCATCCATAGCATCGGCCCCATCTCCTCGCGGAGGATGCTCTGAAGGACGAAAAAATTGCTCGTCAGATGGAGATCATGACAGAGCAATCGCTCCTTTAGATGGGCCTGGTGTGAAGGAGGATCCATCGTCCCTTCCGCGCATCCATGTGAAGCGGGAGCCGGCGTCACACTCCAGTGGGTCAAGGAGAAGCCCAGGTCCCCCCACGCAACCGCGAAGTCAACAAAGGAAGTCGCATCAAGGAGGATCCCACTCCTCCCCCCTCGTGCAAACCGTTGCATCCAGATTGTAGCCGCATCAAGGAGGGGCCCGCGTCACCATTGGCGCACAATGATGTATGCTTGCATCGATGGGCCCGCGTCGTCGCCCCGTCAAGGAGGAGATCCACCCACGAACACGAAGGCGCGAGGACACATCCTCCACTACCTCGATGGAGACAGTTACGATGGTCCCTTGGGCTCGAGGGCAGTCGTGTCTAAGGAGGAGAGCGCGGCAATGTAACATGCACGGTACGATCAACGCAACATCGCCCGCCGCTCCGCGTTCGCCAAATCTTACGTGACGTTGAAATGGGTCCGCAACGACTCGGACCTCGCCGCCACGTGGGCTCTAAATCGCTCTATCTCCACCATGGAGACAACCGTCAGGTGCTGCCACCTCATAGATGATGAGCTCGTCCAGATCGGTGCGGAGTGGTCTCTTAGCGACACCTTCGGCAACATCGCTGTCACAGCTCCATGGGCGATGTCGGCATGTGACGCGACGGCCCTTCGTGGACGCTTTCATAGAAGGAGGCGGAGCGTCTCTGCTGCAAGAAACAGGTAGCGGTCGGACAAGGCTGCCGCTGCCATCCAACGCCCTTCCAACGCTTCGACGACGACAACGGTGGCGGCGGCGACAACACGAACGGCGACGACGGTGTGACAATGCAGGGCAGCCACACGCATGAGGTGATCGTCCTGTATAGGGTTTAGTTTGTTTTCTAGTTTTTAGTTAAACGGTCAAAATATTGATATTTTTTATGTAAATTATGTCTGAATTTAGTTGAAATCTGACTAGTTTGATGAATTTTGTCCGGTTTGTTTAAACATGTTTTTAAATGTATGCAGATAACATTAGATGTCCGCCTCTCGCATGTCGCATTGATGTCCAAGCGCTGCCCCCCATTGTCTGCGGATAATTCGGTGTTCCATTCGCGGGTCAGTGTTGGAGATGCCTTTATTGGAGTTCAATCAACATGGAAACCCTTCTTGAATTAGAAGGGTTAGGCACGCTTTGTTGTGTCGTTGGTGTTGTTGGATTCTTATAAATAACCACTCTATTTTAAAATATAAGGTGCATTACTTTTTTGAAAAGTCAATTTTTTAATTTTGATCAAATTTGAAAAGAAATATATGAAGATCTATAATATCAAATTGGTTTGTAAAGCACAAGTGTATGATATACCTTATGATTTGACACGTTTCATAGAGAGAAAACATGTACGACCATGCACATAATTGCCGTCAGCCAAGCGTGTGTGATGTCAGACAATATCATAAGCAGTGCGATTGAACTAAATGTTTGTGATAGTCTTCTTATTATACACACTTTATAATGATGAAATGTTTGTGATGTTGTACACATCATAAACATTGCCCCATAGAATAGTACGTGTGATAGTTATGCGACACGAGTACGACAGTTGGAGCGTTTGAGAAACATCATATGTAGCAAACGATAAAGGAGAACTAAATGTGTGTGATAGTCTTCTTATCATACATTCTTTATAATCATGAATTGTTTATGATGCGGCACGCGTTGTGAACGTTGCACCACATGATAGTGTGCATGATGGTAATGTCATCCCACACGAGTAGCAAGGATGAAGTGTTTGGGAAATATGATATATCGCAAATGTTTGGTAGACGACTCACATTTGAGATAGATGCGGACAACGCATACACTTAGTTTTGCCAAACGTATGCGTTCTTACTCCCTATCACATACGATTTATTTGGGTCGTGTGGGATGGAACCCCTGTCGACCACACAGACAAGGCCACGGTTTAAAACTGTGTCACGGAAAGAGGGTAAAACCCGTTTGTATAAGACATTGTTCCACTAGTAACTGATGCCCATTTAGCACCCGCAGCTACTAGGCCTTTTCCTAGTAGGGCCACCACGAATTGCATCAATTCCTTCAAACCCTTTCCCCTCATCCCACATCCCTCCACCCTTTCCCACGTCCAAGCCCTCGCCGTCTACCACCCTTGCTCCCCATCCACGCTGTCGGTCTCGACCCAACACCCTAAATGTCGTCCAACCCGTCCCCGACTGTCGTGACCGAGGCTGTGTGTGCCTTGGTCCATTAGCGCCCCGTCATCGGTGACGTCGTGCAAGTCAAAGAACATCACCCGAAGGGACCAGGGACGAAGGCAGCGAGAGTGGGAACCAGCGTCGTCATAGGGAGCAGATACAGACATTGACACTTAGTTGTCCCCCCTGCGCCCGGGACCCCGCACCTCATCCATCCACGAGCCGACAAGGATCACATCGTCGGACCAGGTTCGGACAGAGGAGGATCCGATGGCCAGTTGGGGCACTCCGGAGAGCTTTCCGCCCATGCAGAGGCTGCCAATGGATGTCAGTCACTCGCCCGAATGGTTGGCGTCCGACGAGTCACTATTGCAGGATGGTCCAAAAACGACACACGTATCAGAGACAGTTTGCAAAAACTGTTTGCGATGTACATCATAGCGTGTGTGATGTAACATCAGGACAAAAATATGTTGTGTGATGTCATAACATCACACACATTTTGAAAATATAATTTGTGTGATGTGGCGCAAATAGTTTTTTCAAAAAATGTGTGTGTGATCTTGCCTATTATTACACATGGTTTGAAAAAAGTAAATGTGTGTGATGCTTTGCACACGGTTTTTACAAATGGTGTGTGTGTGATGTACCATATCATTACACATACTTATTATAATGCAACTGTGTATGATGCCGTGCACACAGTTTTTGCAAATAAGTGTGTGTGAGATGTATCATATCACTACGCACGGTGTGAAAACCGCAGATGTGTCTAATGCCTTCCACACTTTTTTTTGCGTACATTGTGTGTGTGATGTAGTCTTTCATCGCACACACTTTCATAAATGAAACCGTGTGTAATTCTTGAAATTATTATTTTTAAAAGGACTAATGGTTTGCGCGATATGTTTGAAGGCGAACTGACATTTTTCTTCATCGTTTGACTTTGATTTTTTTTCTACAATTAACATGCACCATACAATCCTTTCTGTTAAAATTTGGCACTTTTCAGAGTTCATTTGCTATATTTGAGTCATTAACTACATTTCCAGTCATTTAATGGATATAACTCAAGTTTAAACTATGAATGCATGAAAGAGTACGGAAAAATGATTTGAAAAATCATATTTAGGGTATTAAATATATTTGTATGCCTTGTACAAAAAATGAATATAAATTTATTAGACATATGTCGCAAGAATCAAGAGTGAACATGGAGTTTATTGGTATTAAAATTATAAAATTTGCAAATGAAGTTTGAAAAATATAAAACTTGACATAGTGTCATGATATGACTTAACTACGATGTTGTAAAAATTTGAAAAGGTTTCACATTTTTATTGATGTAAATGCTTTAGAAATCTGACAACCTATGAGGAACGATCATGGTTTCAAGAGTGAATTCATCAAAATGGTGACGAGCTTATGTTTTCCTTTATCATTTGACCTTGAATTTTTTTCTACAGTTAAGATACAACGTAGAATCCTCTATATTAAAATTTGGCACTTTTCAGAGCTTATTTTCTATATTTGACTTATTAATTACATTTTTATTTATTTAACGTATACATTCAAATTTAAACTACGAGTACAGAAAACAAGATACAAAAATGATTTGAAAAATCATATTTAGGGTAGTGAGTATATGTGTATGCATCATACAAGAAATAAATATAAAATTCAAATATCTGTGTGGCAAGAATCAACAGTGAAAATAAAATTTATTGGTATTTTAATTCTAAAAATGTAAATAATGTCTAATAAATACGAAACTTGGCATGGTCTTAATATAAGACCTCATTATACTATAGTAAAAATTCAAGAAGGATTCTTTTTTTGATGGTGCAAGGGCAAAAATCAAATGGCACGAAAACACACATATGTGTATTGAATTCTTATTGGTGAAGAAATCGAAACCTTGGATCCATGACATCACATGAGTCCATCCGTCCACACTCCACAGCTAAGAAAAATATCTAGCCTTATCTTTTCACCACGTATTGTACCACGTTCACACATATATCTAACTAGCATCAATCCAACCTTCCGTGGAACCACAAATATGACACACACTTCTTCCATGTCATGGTCGGCAAGGCAGACGACGCCTGATCCATGCTCCGACTAGGAGCAAGACACGACGGGGTGGGGAGCGCTCGGCGTCAGGCGACCATTCGTGAAACGGGTGCCATGGACGACATGAGGCCCGTAGTCGGCCATAGACGCGAGCATGAGCACGAAACGGCCGTACAACTCCGGGATCTCCATCCACCAGGCTGGCTGCTAGCTAGCTTGCCATATAATACTAATCTAATCTTGTTTTTTGTATGTTTAAATATGATGTCTCTAGCCATCTAATCGATTCTTGATTTTTCCTGTCCATCAAGATTCTCCAAGACATCAAACTAATCACAAAATCTCTGTTGTGAAGTTATGAACTTTCTCTTGCAATACTTTTTAATAAAAATATTAGGCATAAATAGTGTAAGAACTAATTTCAAGTAGGATACTTGAGAATGTAATATAAAACATCATTAAAAATAAAGATAAAAAAATCATTTTTTGCGTGGTAGACAATTTAGTACGTGAGGTATGCTCCCAATTTCAACTTATTTAGACATTTGAGTCGCTATGGGCAAAAAGGACAAATTGGATCAGAACAATACATGAACAGTAAACTTTTTAACAGATCCAGAATTCTCATTTTTGTCGAGGGACACTCAGATGTCCAAATGATCTGAAATTTGAAGCGAATCTCACGCACTAAATTCTCTACCATGCAAAAAAGCTGGATTTTTTTGAATTTTTCTAGTACTTATTTTGATTTTTTATGATTGAAGTTGCAGATGAGCCTGGTCACTGAATCACTGATCTATGCAAGGACTTATTTTTTTGACCTTGTCACCCTTTTCTCTTGGTTTTTCAGGATAGGATACAATATAAAATTTAATAAGGTTTGGGTCATCGTTCAACAAGAGACTCATGAAGTTTTACGATGTAATTAGATGTGATTGCTATTTGTATGTGTTGGTTGTCATGTGTGAGATAGTACGTTTGTACTTTTGTATGTTGTATGACAAAGCTTGAAAAAAAATCATATAGTGGATTTTGAATATGCATTTTTGCGTTATGTTTGATTGTCAAAAGATGATCATAGTAAAGTGATTTCGTCTAGCTGATTTTTAGGACTAATTAACACGTCATTAAAATCACACATTGCACACAGTTTTTGGATCCAATTGTGTGTGATGGCATTTACATCACGCACAATTTTTTATTTTTAATCGTGTGCAATGAATCGTACATTACATACAATTTTCGTGAAATAACCGTGTGTGATGCTAATCCAAATTGCAAACAGTTTTTGTTGAACTGTATGGGATGTATAGCGTGTGCGATGGACCCCCTCCCTATCACCCATACTAGCAAGGTGACAGTTTGAAACTACGTCATTGAAAAAGGTTAAAAATCGTTTGTATAGCACGTCGCTACACCAGTGAGTGATCTCGCTAGCCAACGAGTGATCTGTCATGTTAGACTTTGATTATATTTTGGCATGTCCAAATTGTTGAACTATGATTTTTTTTTTCGTTTTTGTTTCGAACTGTTGAATTGGGTGATTTCTACCATATGATCGAGGTGGATAGATTTCATGGATTTAAAAATCCGCATTTGCGGTGTGTGGATGTGTGGCGGCCCAAATGAGGAGCCACTCGACATTGTCCGCGCACACGCCTGCAGACATTTAGAGACCAAATTTATCATGTCGGGTTATAGATGCTCTAAGATAATTGTTAACAAGCTACGCGAGCCCAATAATTTCATGGTGGTGACACGTAGTTAGCAGAACGTACCTGCTTATGCACCTACGCATCCAATAAAAATATTTGCATTGCCCAAATAGGGAACCTCCTGTCAAAGGGCTCTTTGCAAGCAACAAAACTACCCTTCCTTGAAAAATGTCATGTCTTGTGATTGAGAAAAGGTGATGTTGAAATACCATTGGACCTCAGTGCGAGCCCGGGATATGTCCATATTTCAGTTTGCACATTGCGATTTTTTCATAAAAATTTTACAATTATGTATTGCATAAAAGCATGAGAGGAGTAGGAAATTTAGTGAGAGGGTAGATATGCATATTTTTCTTATGCAAAAAGAGAACTAAGTTACCCAAATGTCGAAACAATATCCCTAGTACAAGTTCAAGGAGAGCATATTTCGCTGTAATCTTTTGTTTGTACTCATGTTGTTGAATATATTCAATTTCCAATGTGTGCATGCCTATTTCTTTTTGCACTGCCGGGTATATATGGGGCAAGACAATTTTCACCAGTATATTTTTCCGCACTGAATGCTACTGGTGAGTTGATTAGTAAGAGGTAAATTCAAACATGGCGTGTTGATTCTGAGAGAAAATAAAAAACTACTTAATCTAGTACGGTGGCACCATGTCAATCCTAAGTAAGCTTTTCCCCATTCCCACACGGTGGGATCAGAGGCACGAAGCGTACCTTGTACCTACGCAACCCTTGAAAAAGTCACACCAGATTATTTCCCTATAAGCCATGAGCCAACACAAAGGCGAGCACTAGGCCCTCGCCGAGGGCGCAAACATGCCCAGTATCGGGAATCATTCCTCTCGTTAGTACGTTCTGATCCGGTTGTTGTTTTTTGAAAAGAAGATTATCCCCAGCCTCTGCATCTTCTGATTCAGTTGTTGTATTCTTCTTTCCCGTTTCTGATAGATGCTAACAGGGAGGCTCACAGAAGCATCAAACTACTGGTACACTTGCCTTCTATAGCCCTAATCGAGATCACAAGCTTGCTAAGCCATCACATCTTGTCACCAACATAACTCATGTCCCTGTGCCTTTGCATTTCATGTCTATCTTGAGTGGGTTCCCGATGTGTCACAAGCCTATTTAGGCTAAGGCGTTTTGATCTTCTCAAGTACATGTCCTCTAGCAGTGCTCACGAGGAAGTTTGTCGGTATGATATGTACTATAATACGCATTTAGAGGATGTGCCAGCAAGCCATGGTTTGTGTTATATAGATGAAGCACCAATGCCTCACCTGGTCGGTACGAAGCTCGTGTTGATTTCTCCCTTCCAAAACAGTTGGGCCAATAATTAAGAAACTTGTGTCGTACTTCGCATAGTTAGAGCTATGGTACTTTGCATAGTTAGAGTTGTGGTACCAGTATAATGACTCAAAGTACGTGAATAAGTACTTTTTTGCATGGTCAATAAATAAGTGCTTTCATTCACCTATATGTGCTTGCTACCTTTTCGTATTAAAACACAAGGGGTATGAATCAGATCACGCATTGCTGCCTCAGCTAGCCCCATACATAGCCATATCTCCTGATTTTTCTTCTACAAAATCAGGACGACTCTCCTCCAACTCTATACATCTTAATATACCGGCAATGGCCAATATACTGTCTTGTTCAGACATCAAATGTTCCGACAAGCAATCCTATGGCCATGCGTATGTATTTGAGTGGTGCACCTATGTCCACGAGTATACCTACATGGAATCAAACTGATAGCTAAAAGTGTGGACGTAGGATTGGACTGCATATATGTTCATCCTAGCTAAACCCAACACATAGTCAAGAGTTATGAATCATTCCTTGGCCTCCTTAATTTGCTTTCACATAAATTGTGCCTAGACGCGCCAGGTCTGCATGTGGAGAGCGCCTTAACACTGCACCTATTGCATATGTACAATATTTTAGACCTAAATTTTGCTCATGTATATATATTAAAGCCTGCCTATCCCAACTTGTTTGGGACTAAAGGCTTTGTTGTTGTTGTATATATATTAAAGTCGAATAAATCACCCGAGAAGTGTGAAATCCCATTTAAACAAGTCGTATGGTTTGTGGTTAGCTGCACATTCGCAAACATTTAGGACCATCTCAGTCCACCACTAAATGTTGATCAATGAGAGCCCTACAAAAGTCCACATCTAGGTTCTCTACATCAATAATTAGTAAAACGATGACATCCATCTCTATAACAAATAATATTAGATAACCTAGGGTACATAACCGAAAGGGGTCATCAACATGTCAATCATGAACAATCTTCTAATGAAGCAGCGGTGGAAAATTTGTTGTCCTAGCTGTCTAGAGTACTGTTGGGGGCAACTGCTCATGGCAAAACATTTTCTTGATGAGAAACCTTTATTCTCTTTCCCGCAAAATAGCTCCCAATTTTGGAAATCCCTGCTTAAGATTCGTGAAGAATTCCATGCTCGTGTTAAATCTGTTATCAGATCTGGCAGCTCGATTAGAGTTTGGATGGATTTGTGGTCAAAAGTCTCCCCTCAAGGATCCATTTCATGTTCTTTTCACTTACTATGGTAATCCCGAGGTTCCCATCTCTAAACTTCAAGCTAGTAATTGGGACTTTGGGCGGTGGTCCTTGTTTGTGAGCGAGATAGAACAATGGCAATAGCTTATTGCCCTGTTTGCTACCTTATTTGCTGTCAAGGATCTAGTTACTTGGACCCAGTGGCGGAGGACGAAACTTTTTTGAGGTGGGGCGAACTCTTCGCCATCACTGCAAAAAAAATCAAATCTCATACCCAAATTTAGATAAAACTTTATAACCAAATTTACTATCCATCAGTCAGGTTTATAAAGTAAAGAATCAAAGAATTAGGATTTATTCATCACAAAAAAATGCCACTAATCATTGCACTATAGTTGTAGATTGTCAAATCATTATGTGAAAAAATGACACTAAAATTTAAAAACAATTACCTCTTCCCTTCATCTTTGCTCACACTTTCCCTTCCAGTTCATCGTCTCCCGCAGGCCGCTGGATACGCGAATACGCGAACGCGACCACGTCCTCGCGCACTCCTCCTGGTCGTTGGCATCACATGTGCGCTTGCTGCTCCTGCTGGCTGTTGCGAACACGTGCTACTCTACTGGCTGCTAGGGTTCGTTTCCAGGGAGCATGGCGTGGCGTGGACGAAGGTAAGACTAGATGATTTTTTTTTGGAGAAACGGCAAGACTGGATGACTAGTGAGCAAGGCTTGTGTTGGACCTGGACCTATTAGAGTGCTAGTTGCTAGGGCCCAATAAGTTGTCGACGTGGGAGCCAAGTTCTATCACAGCCCAAAAACGTTTCACGGTGATTTTTAAGCGGTTTTATTTTTAGGATCGACCAGGCTGTGTATACGTATATACCTATAAAATAGGATCGCCAAAATCAAGGTAGGGCGAGCGGCCGACCTCGCCCTATCGGGAGCTCCGCCCGTGCTTGGACCCATACCACTTCTCGAAACATTTCGATGAAATCCCTCTATAATAGGTTGCAAACGGTGACTCATTCTAACAGATTCAAAGATGACTAGAAAGCCCGCATTCCTCTTAAAATCTTTTTTTTTGTAGCAAGCTATTAGGGGTTGGCTACCTTCCAGCGATCAAATCATCAAACGACACAGCCAGGCTAATGTAGCTTCGCTCTTCGTGGATAGGCTGGGAATGGGTACCATATCCTATTTAACAGTGTGTTGGCCAAATGTGTCTCGAGTTGTGTGTGGCCATGGCTAAATGACACTTGGCACCTCAAAAACTTATCTCAACTTCGTGATTGTCTTGCCCCACTCCTGGTGCATTCTACGCACCGTTGTTGGGTTGCTTTTGATGTGTTTGCCTGATCCCTTTGGATAACCCATAATAAGTTACCATTAGACGCATTTTTGGGGTCAAACCTATTGATTTGTTGTTTAAACCAATCTCTATCTTGCAGCAATCGTGACTGCTTTCTAGAGCCCTAGACCTCGACAATATAAACATAATGTTATCTAAGATCTGAGACCCTGTGTGCGCCTTGTCTCTACCTGCCGACTCATGCCTTAGCTACTTAGTTTTTGCTATGTTGTGGCCTACATGTCCCTTGCCATGTTGGTTGTTATTCGCACTTTAAGCATGTTGACAGTTATTCGTACTTTATGTTGAGGTCTATGAAATGTTAGGAATTTGGATGATGATGTGTATGGCTTGCCTTTGCATGTTCGGCTTCATTTCTAAAGTCATGTGATTGCCTTTTTCTCTAAAACAAAGAAGTCTAACCCCTATCCCATTATCCTCTTAGAATCTAATTGATTCACGTATAACAATTGTTCTATGGTTTGAGGGTCAAAAAAAATCTAATTGATCCACCATTCCCCATGCTAAACGATCCAAATTGAACAAAATTACTTGTGGCCTTCACGAGACCCTTCCAAAAGTGTGACTCCATTGGCTTGGATTTAATCACCAACAGTGTTTTTGCACCCAAATACTTATTAAGTAAGACATAGTGTCACATGTAGAAGGCACATATTTTTAACGTCTAAACTAGACCATGAATCTCTAGTCCGTCCTTGTATTTTGAGTTAAATAAGATCTCCCAGCACATGGCTGGTTGTAGATACTTTGAATTAAGAGTATCCATCCCACGAAGACATGAGGAAATTGTTGTTTGCCTCTTGTACATGTTTGCTGTGTTGTGCCTATAAGTTATTCCTTGATTTCAAACGAGAGTGTTGTGATAGTGAAATGTTGCATGAGTCTGAGCGAAAGAACTAGAGTGTGCAGTAACCGTAACACGCACACATATAGACTGTGTCAGACCCACGGCGAGCACAAGTACGTGTCGCCTCGAGGACACCTTAAATGACCCGATCCATTATACCAAAAAACTTAATGTACTTACTTTGTAAAATGCCCATAGTGAATTTGAATTTTTTTTTAAAACAATATAGATTATTGTTAGTGTGTTTTTTGGAAAATATTGCTAGCACTAAAAAAAGTTCGTGGCATTTAAAAAATCTTCACACGTTTTAAATAAATAACGTGAAATGTTTGTTTAATCCAAAAAAATGTTCCAAACCATTCAAAAAAATATTCTAGGCTATATTTCAAAAAATGTTCATGCGTTTCAAAAACAAGTTAGTAATCTTTAAAAAAATGTTTGCATAGGTTTGGTTACTTTGGTATCATTCAAAAAATAATATTTCAATGTATATTTGAAAAATATTTAACATGCATTAAAAATGTCCAGAAATATGAACTTAAAATATTAATCATGTATTTGGAAAATTTACAAACTCTTGTAGAGAGTTCTGAACTCACCATTGTATTGTGGGAATCTCTGCGAGAAGGAGAAAAAAAAGAAATTGACAGTCCTGAACTCACATGCATTTCATTTTCATGTCGATATTACAACGTCAGAATGGAATCATTAGACCATCCCGAATTTGTTGCGCTGCCGCTGCACCCGGAGCCCACCTCGCCCACGGCGCTGCCGCTGGCCTTCTGCACCACCACGGATCGCCTTCCCCGTGCTAAAAATTTCCAAATTCGAGTCGAGAGTTCCGAACCCACCATTGTGTGGTGGGAATCTCTGCCAGAAAAAAAAAAGAACATGACAGTGCTGAACTCACATGCATTTCGTTTTCATGTCGATATCGTACTACAACATCAGGACTGAATCATTAGCCCATCCTGAACCTGTTGCGCTGCTGCTGCTGCTGCCTGATCAGTGCTGACCGACTGATGTGGTGCTTCTACCATGTAGAAGTGAATAGAGAGGAATATTGACGTAATATAATGGATTTGTTATTAAGTCTCGAAGGCGAGTATATATTGGATACAAGGCTTGGATTGCAAGACACCTTCTAGAGATGAAAATAATTCTATCTAATCACGGACAATCTCTAACTACCAAATATATCTTTAACATCCTCACAGCCGTAGCGGTAGCATTGCGAACAACAGAAACGTCGCGGACGGTCAGACTGGAGAATAACAACCGACGGGCTGACATGCCCCCGCAGTCGTAGCGGGACGTCGTGGACGGTGTCATGTTGCGTACGCGTTGACTGTAGAAGAAGCCGGCGAGTTGTTCAAGCGCGATGATAACCCTTTGTGAAGTTATTGATGTAGCTGAGAGCATAGGATGGTATAGCCATGGTCGACGTAGTCGTGCGAGGGACATCGTGGTCAATGTCGAGTCGGGATGGCCGGTGTCGAGGTAGTTGTCGTGGACCGGGAAGAAGAGCGGCAGGGGCGGCCGACGGCGGCGGCTAGGTTAGGAGCGCGACGACGATGCTTGAATTAGGCAAGGAAGAACCCGATAAATGTTCGGTTCTACCGTAGGTGCATCACATGCAAATCAAAAATTTCCTACGCGCACAACATCCAAGAACATGCAACGGAGATGAATCATAGTTCATTACCACTAGACACGCAGTGCCGTGCAGCGGAATTAGAGTTGGAGCAGCACGTTTGTGTGGTTCGTCTTCTCCTCGTCCGATCTCCCACAAACAGCCGATCCGATCTTCCTGGAACCATCGATCGCCGGATCCCACGTACAGGTTCGTCAGAGCGGCACAGGTGCACCGCCTCTAACAGTATCCGCGCATGCAGGAGGAACACTGTGAAGCGGACTGTTAGGTCCGATCACACAGTCGGCGGTGACGAGTGGAGGTGGCTAGTTGCAACACATGTAAAGCCCTAATGACGGTCCCGAAGCGATCAATCAGATGGGTGTGTCGCACCTTCACTATATATAGGCATCCGGCGCGAGCTCAACTCTTGGGCCTCGCACGGATCCTAAAGCCCACATGTTTCTTCTCTTAAACGCGCAACCCTTTAGGTTCTCCTCCATTTGGTCGAGAGTCGGATCAGATCCGACTCGACCAGTCAGTAACGGCCTCTAGCAAAATGTGCCGACTCAAAATGTCCGATGAAGCTAGTTAGACGAACCTGTACTTCACACTTATGTTTCCTTTTCCACACGATATATGTTGTCGTGCACAAGGTGACATGGTCATACTTGTTGCAGCATTATGTCTTTCTCGTTCCGGTGAATCCGACCAACATTCAGATTATCTCATAATCCTCATCGCATGGCCATGCTTATCCAGGTCGGATCACCCGAGAAGCCCAGAGTATATCTCTCCTGATCTGAGGGGCAAATCCCATCTTGCTCGACCATGTCTCGCAGTATGGGTCTGGACAAGTTCGAAACCTATCTTTGTAACTACCCAGTCACGGAGTAGTGTTTGGTCCGTCCAAAGCAAGTCTATCACCATCCCGAGTACATGCGCCAACTCAAGTCTTAGGACATAGAACGTATGTTGTACTAGAGACTCACAGATGACCTATCGCTGCGTCTCGTAGTTGGGTCTGTCCAACTCAGACCTTATCTAGAATCGGATCCGACTATGTCGAATCCGACCAGACCTTTCTGAGTCCATATTATCTGTCTAGCATCCAATGCTACATGGTCAGTGAGACCGAACCATCCACCGTGTCATATGCTAGTCTGATTAGTTGTGCGTCCATACAACCCTTTCGACTAGGCACCATTTAGGATAGTTATCATATAATGCATAGTCTCACAAACAAGTCACATACTTGTTAATACACATCAATGATAATGTCCAGGGACTATCTTTATTCATAAACACATAGAAAATGTTATCATACATGATTGCCTCTAGAGCATATCTTCAACAATAAAGTGACGAAGACCAGCGCGAATGATGGTGTTCTCGCACTTGAGAAGGCGGTGCGGCGTATACCACACAGAAGTCGACTCGCGTGGAAGGCGAAGTGGACCGCGTGTCGCGGCGCTACGACCCGAAGGTGCGATGCAGCGAGCGCGGGTCGGGGCGACGGAGGGAAAGACCTCAGGGCGGTGGCAAGGACCGCGTGCCGCACTCGCTACGACCTGATGGGGCGACGCAGCTTAGTCAATGGCCTTTAACCAAACGATAACAATGTCGACTGACATTTTTGGATGGTACTTTTGAGTAATTGTAGCTTCTAGTAAGAAATTGAGTAGTGTCACACAACTAATGACAAAACTGATAAAATTCATTTTTAAGGCAAAAAGCATTGAAAACAAAGCTGGCAAACTGGCACTCGATAACACGACCTAACCTAGATTAGGAATGGGCACTACAACTAGGGTAAGGGGTTTGTTAACCTTACATTTGACAGCATCCGTACATTCAAATTCAGTCAATATAATTCAAAACGGTGGCATTAAATTTTAGGGTCCACTGAGATATCCGGTACGGTTACCAAATTTTTAGACCTAAATTTAAAAAACCTTGGCTAAGACACACCCAGGGACCTACTCAATAATTTCTTTGCGTGCTAGAGGTTATGTGCTTCTTCTATTGTAAGAGATTGACAATGCAATTAGAACCACCGGACGGCGCAAGAGCCCTCGGGCTTCACCGGCGCCTCCATGGCCGAGGAGGTCACCGCAGGCATCTGTTGAACCTGTATTTCCTAGCCTAGTTCAGTAGATAGCTTAGTTTTCTTCTGTTAGCAAAATAACGGCCAAGTCACGTATGCATGTATACATTGAAGCCGATCCGTAGTTTCATTTAGTAGTTAGCTAGCTTGGTGCGGCCGTTAGCTATGCATGGGATGGCATGTAGCAAAGTGCACGGCACGCACGCATCACTCGCACGTCGAGCGTCGTGGGATGGCACGGCCGGTCTGCTCGCGTGTGGAGTTGATCTTTTCCTTTGTAATCGCAATACAAATAAGAGAAATAGATAGAGAGAAAAGTTGCAACGCAGTATGCAGCAAAAAAACACCTGAGTCATCATCCTCCTCTCGCCATTGTTGCCGTGAGCTAGAGCTTGTAGGTGTTCTTGGTTCCAACAAGTGGCATTAGAGCCGCGTCGTTTCTTGGTGACCATGGCCCGCTCGACCTCCCCGGGGGGGACTCTGGTGAAGACAATATACCTCAACAGAAAATATTTTTTGATCACCAAATGCTAAGACACTTCTCAAAGAGCCGAGACAGAGGTGGGTTGTTGGATGACATATTGAGCGGGTTGGAGAGCAAGACATGAGGTGGGGATTATAACAACAAAAAGTATATGTCGAATGTTTTTTTGTTCATAATAGAAGCACAAGAAATGCCCCCCAACACTTCATTTGATACAATTATCTTATCCAGAATAACTTTTCAAAGAGGAACCGTAGGAGAATTTTCATCTTTAAATTTAATGTTAAGCGCCACAATATTTTAGACGTAAACTTGACTCGCATATCCATTAATGTTTAATAACCTCTGAAAAAGATCCATGAAGTGTGAAGATTCCATTTAAACAAATCATGGTTCATTACAACATTCACAATTTTTTGGACAATCTGATTCTAGTACACTAAATGCTGACCAATGAGAGCCCTACGAAAGTCTACATGCGGTTTATGCACTTCAATAATTACTAAAATAGTGGCACCTCTATGATGAACAGTTATAAATAACTTGAGGTTCATGATCAAGAGTGGCTTATCCCGATCCACTGATCTTCTTAGGATCTAATTGTTTCGCCATTTCGTGCACTAAACGATTCAAATTGAACAAAATTATATTTAACCTTCATCAGAACTTTTCAATAGTGGGAGTCTATTCGTTTTACTTTACCCGCGGTGAGTGGGGTCCCCCCGGACTACTTATTACCCAATAGAGATTGCCACTCTCAATCCTTAGTTAGCAGATTAAACAACCATATATTGAGAAGGCCCATATTTTCTAAATTGTAGACCATGAATACCTGAGTCGACCCTAGACTTACGGGGGACATAACATCTCCCACCATGATAAGTACTAATTTCTCATATGCTAATACGATTGCGAAAAAATGGGTGCGACAATAATGTAACTTCTTTAGGACTCCCTTGGGGGTCTCTAAAAAATAATGTCATAAATATGGGGAGAATACTAAAAACCATGTTAATCAAGACCAGCTACCCACAAAAAATATATTTTTGGATCACAGGAGAATTAATTTTGGATTGCCAACTGCTAAGGCTCACAAAGCGATGGGACAGAGGGAGGATATGGGACGACATGTTGAGCCGGGTGGGGAGCGAGACTAGGGAGGAGAAGGAGGGTTGGGTGTTGCCGTGTTGGTGCCGGAGAAGTGAATGACGAGTTTGGGTGGATGCTGGTACCGGAGAGGTGCATGACGACTAGGGTTGGGTAGGGGTGTTCACGTTGTTGCCTCTCATGGTATGACCATGAGACTTTCGATCTTATAGTTCAAGATTTGACGGTCTAATACTTTCCTGTAGTAGAATTACTGGGTATGAACTAGAGGTGGCATCAACAACGAGAAAACAAGCGAAATGGAACAAGCAAGCCTACACAACACTTTATTTTAAGCAGCATATATAGTAAGTAGATTGGGAATTCTTTGACATGGTTCCAGAAGATACGCATGCGTGGCAGCTGACGTGTGTAGCAGAGAAAGAGGATAGACATTGTTGGGCCACCCAATTACCGCTGGCAGATGAAGAGGCAGGTGTGGGATGTAATGTGTACTTATATTGTGTAACTAAACTATTAGAGCAACATTGAAAACCGTGGGATGTAATGTGTACTTATAGAGTTATAGTCTGTTATATTTTCTTGTTTGTTGTAGTAGGCTATTACAAGAGTCTCTATTGTTCCTTAATTAAATTCAAAAGAAATCCATTCTATAACATACTTATAGAAACAGATGCAATAAGCAATTTCACTACCCGGTGTTAAAATTGGGGAGAGAACTACAGCTTACGGTAATTTATATCGATGCAATTGTATATTGATGCTTAATAAATCGACAGTGCTTTGTTGATAGGTGGTTGAATTCATTCGTCCAAATTTGCACGCTTTTGTCCTGGTATCGTTTCAAACTTTCATTTGGCCATTGAGAACCATCTATTTATCCAACAAGCATTCTTTTTGGTCCTAACATCTCTACTTTTATTAAAGAAAAACATGCAAACTGGACATAAATATATAGCAACTCAATGCTACATATGTATTTTTCGAAGGAGACATGCGTGTCAATACTAACATAGGAGGGATAGAATATACATGAAAGATCTGGTTACGGGGTAGCAAAGTACATGCGCCCATGGTACCACCATGCAAAAGGGCTACATGTCAATAATGTCGACTTATATCAGCCACCATCTTCCAACCCCGAAATTGATCATACATCAGGACGACGACTACCACAATGGACATCGTTTTGGTTTTGATGACCCCTCTATTCCTCTTCATCCACAACAATCGAAGTGAGTGAAGACAACTGAATTGTGGCCTTTCTTCTAGGGACCAGGGATGCTAGCATTAAACCAGACCAGTATGGAAGAAACTGATCAGTCGGACCTGGTGCTATTTCATAATAACATGGACATCCGATCAATTAACTCATAGTTGACATGTCCAAGTCATCAAAAAATCCAAGAAGAATATATGTAAGAAAAAAACATAGAATAGGAGCACATCTGTTTATTTCTAGAGAACTCAAGTTGATTTGCCAATGAGTTGAGGAATGCTATGGTTAATTCATACTTTTTTAAACATGTTAAGTCAAAAGTAATACCTCAAAATCATGCTTTTTTATCCAAAAAGATCTCTATTTTTTTGTTTAGATAAAAATCCATTGAACGTGACTTTATAGATAAGCCCAAACATGACACAGTGAGCCATACGAAAGACATTCTACAACATTTTTTTAGAGAAAATGCCTTACGGCAGACTTTATAAATAACACAAAATATGGCAAAGTGAGACATACTCCAAAGATATGTCAAGCGATGTGTTGGCCGGTTGGGAAACACATGCATGATAGTAAGCATATTACGACCAGGCTAAAGATACCAAGCTAGAGTAGAAAAGACCCAAAGACACACTTAGATTGAGCAAGGAAGATCGATAGATAGGCAAAGAGTTGATCAAAGTTATTCAGATTCCATTGAACAATAAGCCAACAACAAATACAACTTACAAAGGACTTAGCCAAAAGACATTTAAGTGTGATGTGCTCGACATTTTCATCATCATACTGTAGCAGATAAGTGTGCCTTCGTCAATTTCTGGCTTGCTGTCTCGTGTAGGTTTGTGTGACCCACTTGTCAGGGCTAAGAGGTGGAAATGAAAAGACAGCACCAAATAGAAACTTTGAAAGTAGAAACAATATTGGATCATAAGAAGCCTTGATATAGAGGCTAGTATGACCTCTCATTTCTACCGATTATGGTGTCAGCATGTCTCACCGGCTCTTTAATCCCCGCGATAAGTTTTGAAACCATATTAAGTTCAGAACTGTTGAGCAAGTCCCAAGGTCATTTTTTCTGGATCTGGATGCAATTTCGAACAATTTCCACTCTTTCATCACCAAAGCCCTATCTTTTTTGTTGTCAGTTGAATCCCTGATGTCTCGCAAGCCAAATGACATTGGTAGTGATCACCAAAGCATTTGATGGATGCATAGTGCAACTCGATGCTAATGACTAGTAAATCAGGAACTAGAGTGTTATATAGAGTGTCGAGGTGTGTGTTCTCCAAAACAATTGGAGTTTCTTGAGAACATTATGTTGCGTGATTGCATAGTTATGGCTCTGGTATGAGTTAGGCGCATAAAAACACTAGCATGTGCTCCATTGTACAAATGCTCACTTATCACATCCACTTGGCGACAGGTGAATCAGGTTCGGTGTACACAAGACACAGAGATCTTAGGTACTCACTGAACCTTAAGTGGTTTACTATGCAGCAAGGAAAAACCATGCATGGTGAAAAGTATGATCTACGCCTTGTTTATTGCAACAGAACTTGGAAAAAAGAAAACAACCAAAATTTAACTGTTAACAAGCTACCCGAATTTCGTGGAGGTCACACATAGTTAGCACAACGTGCCTGCTTATCCGCCCTTCAGAAGAAAACCTGCCCTTTTATGCGCCTGAGCATCCAACAAAAATATCTGCATTGCCCTAAGAGGGAACTTCCTGTCAAAGGGCCCATTACAAGCAATGCAACTACCCTTCCATCAGAATTACAAGTCATGTGTTTGAGAAAAGGTGTTGTTGAAATACCATTGCAAATTAGTGCAAGCCACAAATATAGCAATATTTAAGTTTGCATGTTGCGATTTATTCATGGAAATTTACTATGTATTGCATAAAAGTAGGACTAGTAGGAATTTTCATGAGAGGGTATATATGCATATTGTTCCTATGCAAAAAGAGAACTAAGTTACCTAAATGTCGAAACAATGTCCAGAATACAAGGTCAGGGAGAGCATACTTTGGCCTATTTTTGTTGGTGCTCATGTTTTATGAATACATTAAATTTCCATTGTGTGCATACCTATTTATTTTTGCACTGCGGGTACATATATGGGGCAAACAATTCTTGCTAGTGTAGTTCTCCTCACTGAATACTACTACTCGTGAGTTGATTACTAAGAGGTAAATTCAATCAAGCTATTCTGATTCTGAGTGAAAATGAAAAACTAAATCTAGTACGGTGACAACACATAAATGTACATAAATTTATCTATTACTTCATCTCTGCCATACACTCGCTAACCCGGACTACACCATGGTGCCTCTATAGCATGTCAAGTCCAAGAAAGCTTTTCACCATTCTGACTCAGCAAGATCAGAAGCAGGAAGAGTACCTTGCACCTACAAAACCCTTGCATATCATAACAAAGTATCACCCCATGTGTGGTGAGATAACACAAAGACGAGCATCATGCCCTTGTTGATGGCGCAAACATGAGGACTATCAGGAATTAGTTTTTTTGTAAGTATATTCAGAGCAAGTTGAAGTCTTCCCGTTTCTCGTTTCTAGGAGATGCTAACAGGAAGGCTCGCGAAAACATATGACTACCGCTACATGTGCCTTCCATAGCCTTGACTGAACTCACACGGTTGCTTAGCCATCGCATTTCGTCACCAAAGTAACTCATGTCCCATGGCGTCAGCACTTCGTGCATCTGTTGAGTGGGTTCTCGATGTCTCACAAGCCAAATTGGGCTTATATGTTATAATCTTCTGAGGTACATGTCCTCTTGGAGTGCTCACTAGGAAGTTTAGTGGTCTAAAATCTACTATGATATGCATTTGGGGGCTCTGCCAGTAAGCCATGGTTGGTGTTATATAGCTAAAGTGACAATTCCGCACCTGGTCAGAATTGAGCTTGTCCTAATTTCTCCCTTCCAAAATAGCTGGACCAATCAGAATCTTGCGTCATTGCATGCTTCGCATAGTTTGTGGTACGAGTATAATGACTCAAAGTACATACCTTATCAAACCTAATAGATAAGTGATTTCACTCGGCTATGGATTGGATCACACATTGCCGCTAGCTCTATACATAGTTGTAGCTCTTGATTTTTATTTCAAAAAAATCAAGGAGGCTCTCCTCCGGCTCTATACATAACTGTAGATCTTGATATACCGGGTGCCACCAATGTATTTTCTTATTCATATATCATATATTCTGATGGGAAATCTTATGGACATGCATATGTCTGCCTAAAGTGTGGGTGTAGGATCAGACTAACAAGGAGTCAATGATATCGACCATTCCTTAGCCTCGTTTTTGCTTCCATATAGAATGTACCTACATGTGAGGCTGACACTACACCATGAGAGCACCTAAGCACTGCACCTATCACTTGAATATAATATTTTAAACGTAGGCTTGACACACATTTTTTTATTAAAGCCAAGTAAATCGCCTCAGAAGTGTGAAGATCTCATGTAAACAAGCCATGACTCATAGTTAGATGCACATTCGCAAAAAATTTAGGACCATCTCTAGTTTGCTAAATTCTAACCAATGAGAGCCCTACAAAATTCTACATGTAGGTTCTCTACTGCAACAATTATACCCCATCATTTTTTTACCAAAAACAATGATCCATCTCTATAACGATAATTGGGATACGTTATCTAAAGAAGTCTAATCCCGATCCACGTATCCTCGTTTAATCTAATTGATTCACCATTCCCCATACTAAATGATCCACATTGAACAAAATTATTTGTAACATTCACAAGACCCTTTCAAAAGTTGTAGTTCATTGGTTTGGCTTTAATCAATGCGAGTGATTTTTGCACTGAAATACTTATTATGTAATGTCACACTCATATGGCATATATTATTAACTTCTAGACCATGGACCGCGAGGCCATCCTAGTACATAAGATTTCCCTGCATGATAAGTGGTAATTTCTCTTATGTTGATCTATCTGCCAGAAGAATTGTGTGCGATAATAATCTAGCTTCATCTTGACCCCTTGGAGATCTCCCAAAAGAACATAAAATATATGGACATAATACTCACTACTCATAAACGAGTTAATCAAGACCAGTCACCATCATATGAAATAGTTTTTGTTTGCCGACTGCTAATACACTTCTCATATTCCTGTCAAAGCAGCTCATTGCCCCAGGAGACGTCCCTGCCGGAGGAGCAGAAATGTGCCGGAAATACCGACGAGAAAGGCCTACTGTATCGCGTGCCCATCTCCGATCCGCCCTCATGGAGCTCTGCTCGCCACATTCGGCCTTGTAATCACAAACCTAGTTGAGGCAATAAAGAAAATCAC
Organism: Hordeum marinum; assembly: GCA_022496015.1. NCBI lineage: Eukaryota > Viridiplantae > Streptophyta > Magnoliopsida > Poales > Poaceae > Hordeum > Hordeum marinum. Next base: position 271,633,032 of record CM039672.1, on the reverse strand, counting down.
TAGAGACGAACCGTGGCCATCAACAAGGGTCTCGTCTCTTATAGGTGTGTTACAAGAGAAAACAGTGACCTGATTGTTGTGTACTTGCGTACGTGTGACATGCTTGTGTATCTGGCTGGCGGCGAGTTTACTAGCATAGATTTTCTAGGTCGTTCTGTACGTGCAGTACACTTGGAGCATGAACCGTCAGCTTCGTTTCATCGTTTTCATCATGCGTCGTCTGCCGAAAAGTACTGGACGGCGTGGACTGCGCCATTGCGGGAAAGGAACCTGGATGCGTGATTGATAAACATTAGAGTATCCAAAATGCCCCTAATTAGTCAACATACTACCAAGAATTGGTATAATATTGGCTCATTTTGGCCCTCCAAGCCATAGAAATGAACGGCCCAAATTGATTATCCCTTCTATGCATGGGTCCCTCTTTTTATATGGAAGGTTCCTGGAGTGTCCAATCTTCAAATTTCTCAATAAATACAGACGATTTCCAATAAATAGTCTGATACTCATGATTCTGGTGATTCCAGTGAAATTGAGCAAAACAAACACGCAAGTAACCACGATAAAAATACAGAAAATACTATATCTATTGTACAATTTTTTCCGAATACGCACGAACATACATATCATATATTATAGAGGAAGGGGTATAAGAACCCGAACACCCAAACAGGTTTTACATGTCATGCCTACACCTAGGATCATGCCAACTCCACCTCAAGAAAACGTAGATGAATTACTCGCCACTCTCCCACTGGATGACACGGCAAAGAAATCGTCTAACATCCCACTCACTAAACCTCTTGCACTCCAAACGCTACTCTCACTTGAAATACGAAAGAGACATTCTACCACTACTATGAAAAAGCCTAATAGTAGCGCTAGAAATATCCTTACTAGTAGCGCTGGGTCCAGCGCTGCTGCTAAGGCGCTACAGCTAAGTTATAGCAGTAGCGCTGCATTTACCAGCGCTACTGCTAACTATCTGTAGCGCTGCAAAGGGGCAAGCGCTGCTGATAATTCAGCGCTGCTGCTAGATGGCTTCCAGCGATGTTGCTAGTATTACTGCTTTCACAGATTCATACCCCCTCTACGTATTTGTGATGTATATATACAAGCTCTATACAGTAGTTTTATCAGATCATCATAATACATCATTGTCATATAAGAACTCCTCATCATCATCATTTTCGTCCATGAGACATCATATAACAACTTGGTCACTAGTTATAATAACAACAACTCATCATCATCATCATCATATAACAACTCCTCCTCATCATCATCAACTTGGGCATCAACTTGGTAACTAGGTCACTAGTCATATATAATCAGCACTAACTAATTGTTTTTATTACCTAGGACCTACTCCTGCTGCTCTCTCTCAGGTAAAATAGCATAAAACATGTGTATCACTCCTTCTTCATCATATTGGAGAATGCATATGAACCTGTCTCCTAATTGTGGGTTGTGCTTCTGATTGCTGCCCCCTAGTACTTCTCTGCGATCCTTCACAATTTTGCTACAGTCTTTGACTATTAAGACTTGCTCGCTTCGAGAAATGATGAATGCACTCATGTGCAATACATGATATCTTGGCCGTAAGCTAACCATTGCGATGCGATATTTAGACTCGATCCAACGAGGCACAACACTCATCGGGAGTCCCCGTTGAAGAGCATCGTAGTAACATACTTAGCAATGAAGTTTAGCTTAAAAAATAATGTATGCAAAAGATGCACTGAGGGCAAATAGTAAAAATCTTACCATCTTTCCTAGATAGATGTGACCGTAGTTCAATACGCACACTAGTGGTAGCACGTTTTGGGTATTAATATCTCAAAGTCCAGGAAAATAACCTGTCTTGATAGCATCAAGATCCTCAAGCCATGAAACATAATGACCTATCTCCTCGCAGTTTAGTTCAGCCCCGGGACAGTAGTTGGTGTTGTCTACCAAGCGCTAGACATGTTTACTTGAATGGAAATAAGCTGTCAATAGAAATTAGTTGTCAACTATTTTTAAATAAATAATATAAATTACTTAATAAATATGGTTGAGAAACTCACATAATGGAAGAACTGGAGGCGTCTGCACATCGACCCAGATGTCGATATTACTTTCAATTTCATCTTCCGGACAAATATCAAAGGTGATAAGCATATTAGGCTCAAATGCATAAGCCTTGCATAGTGCTCTTCAACTTTTGCATTCAAAATAGGAGTAGATGTCTGCATTGTACAATTTCACGGCAAAAGTATAACCATGCTCGGTCCTCAAGTGAACTCTCTTTACTCTCATACTTTTTTTAGTATCGAAACCAATCTTATCTAAGACATAAATTCTTGCATGGAAGGGGATACGCTAGTAGAATAGTAAAAAATTAAAATTATAAGTTGAAGCAAAAGAAGTAGAAGACATGCTTAATTACGAAAAAAGACTTGTCGTTGTGACTTATTGTATCCACTTCGAAGGTCTCATCCAGCATGATGTTGAAGCACCTACCATCAACTAGGTAAGGCTTGTCGCACATGCCGCACTCGTCTTCACAGTATTCGCACATAACGAATTCCCTTTCGTCGTCAAACATTTCCTATGTTCATAATTGAAACATTTAAAATTGACCGAAGGCAACTATCAGGAAACTGATCAACACACAAATCACTATTACTCAATATGCAACGGGTTGACTTTAGGTGTGTCGAGTCTTTCCTTCTTAAACTCTCATCTCACGTATATGGTGGGCACTCCCTATGATATTGCGACCGGCGGTGATGGTGGCTCCTCCATTCGTCCCCGAGTGCATTACACCAAAATGTCTAGCACACGGAAATGAAGGAGAAGCGACCCCCACGACAACAGTCGGGATTCTTCCTCTCTCATATTTCGACCGTCGGTGATGGTCGCTACTCCTCCTTTCCCTAGTGCATTAAAAATATCTAGCACAAGGAAAAGAAGGAGAAGCGACCCCCACGACAACATTCGGGATTCTTCCTCTCTCGTATATATATATATATATATATATATATATATATATATATATATATATGGTGGACACTCTCCCTTACTGAAAGACACAAGGAGTCGAAACAGACCTAAAGTCAACCTGTTTCATATATCGAGCAATGACATAGAAAAAATGCCCTATGTTTTGCCGGAATGACTGGCAAATCACAAGCACTCGATGTGTCCTATATTGTAGCATAAGTCATGCTAAAATTCATGAAAACAATTCGGCATGACCTTTACTAAAAACAGGACATATCGAGCGCCTGAAATTTGTCGGAACGGAAACGAATCAACATTCCGGCAAAACATAGGCCACTTGGAGGTACATTGCAAACAAGAACACCAAGACATCCTCTATATTCAGAATATGACATGTTCATTCTAGCAAATGAGTAAAGATGTGTTCACGATTCAAAAATTACGACACGCGCTTGAATATATCGCAAAGAAGAGAAAAAGAGGAGGCGCGCCCCATGCATTATACTGATAAAATATCACTAATACATTTATAATGAACTCGAATATAATATCAATAATACATCATCCCGAATAATCCAGTTAATGCATCATCAAATATTAACTAATACATCTCGAATATTATCATATAAGATCACTAATACAGATCGAATATCCTAGAATCCAAAGTGGAAGACGGTGAACTCGATTCACTAGCGGTCTCTGAGTCGCTGGCGGTGGACACCCAAAGATAAGGAACCATCACGGGATCATAACTCGGATGAGATCCCTGAAGAATCTGCCAGGTATTGTTGAACCCGACGTCCAACGCCGCTATGTAGCGACGGACGTGCTCGTCCTCCTCCCTGACACGGCGACGTACCACCTCCGCGGGGGCCCGCTCCCTCCGCACCGAAAGCGGCCCACGTGACCGCCACCACAGAAGCTCCGGGTCGACGACAAGACCTGGATTCCTCACCAAGCTCCGAGCCCAGGAAGGTAGCACCTCCCAGTGTCGGCCCGACGGAGCCCAGTCCCGGATGTGGCGCCTATCAAGTAGGCTCTCGCCGACCACTCGACGACGAGGATGCTGGTCGGGCATCGTCGGTGTCGAGACAAATTCCTATGAGAAAAGTTTCTTATCGTTTAATGTTTTACTTTCTAGTTATCATTTGTACATCAATCATCTCATTTGAATTTAGCTAGCGCTCACTAACCTATTTTTCTCAACATGCAAGTATGACACCTCATCAAGCAAATATATAGAAAATAATAAAACACAATATATTACAAATATTCCCGCAACAACGTTCGGGGCATCATCTAGTCCCTAGCAAGAACCCTATAGGCATGGGGATGTCTCAGCAGAGGTCGGTGTCGGTGTCGGGGTCAGGGTCGGCCAGGGTCGAGGTCGGGGTCGGGGTCGGGGTCGAGGGCGAGGTTGTCGGGGAGGACCTGTGGCGGTGGCGGCGCAGAGTGGAGGGGGAGAGAGTGAGGAGGGGAGAGGGAGGGAGTGAGGGACGGGGCGGTGGCGCAGAGTAGAGAGGGAGGGAGTGAGGGGCGGCGGCGGCGCAGGGAGAGGGAGGGAGTGAGGGGCGAGGCGGCGGCGCAGGGAGAGGGGGGGAGTGAGGGGCGGTAGCGGCGGCGCAGGGACAGGGGGGAGTGAGGAGGGAGAGAGGGGCGGCGGCGCAGGGAGAGGGAGGGAGTGAGGGGCGTGGCGACGACGCAGGAAGAGGGAGGGAGTGAGGGGCGGCGGCGGCAGCACAGGGAGAGGGAGGGAGGAGGGAGAGAGGGAGAGAGTGAGAGAGATGGGCCGTGCGGGGCGAAGAGGATAAGTGCACGACGCACTTAGTAGTAGCGTTGGTGGGTAACAAGCGTTACTGATAAGAGGCGTAGCAGTAGCATTTTCCTTAAGAAAGCGCTGCTACTATACATACTGTCGGCGGGATCGTCGGGCCCCCCTTAGCAGCAGCGCTTTTCTAGATTCCAGCGCTACTGTTAAGACCTTACTTGTAGCGCTGCCCGAATACAGTGCTACTAGTACTTAGTAGCAGCGTTTGTATTTTTCCAGCGCTACTAGTAGGCTCCTTCCTATAAGGTTTCTCCTAGTAGTGTACAGGCCTTCATATAGTGCAAAAAAATTAATAAAATAAAATTATGCAATAATAATATTAACAAAATATGGTGCAACACTCAACAATGCATGATTATTAGGGTCAGGGAAGGGCTTCACGTTGTTGCCTCTCTCATGGTATGAACATTTGCTTTAATATTCAAGTTTGACTTATCTAATATTTTTTGTGTACTGCATACGTTGGATACTTATAGGATCCGATAGACGCGATTGCAGAAGACGAACTAGATGCACTAGGCAGCCCCAACCCCTACTAAACTAAACCGAGTTGTTTAAGCAAAAAATTATGACAGTGATGGGTCCAACCAGCGACAGAAAAAGAAGCAAAACATAATTTGCAATTCTCCACAACGCTCTATTTATTGCATCATAGAGAGTTGCAATTCTTCAAAATGCTCTTCAGGTTCTGTGTCAAAGCTAATCCATCCACCACTTCATTGGCGATCCTATTAATTTTTGCAACTTTGAAACTCAGGAACTGCTTCAATAGTTGAATTGTATCCTCGGCAATTCCTGCTCGCCGGTGCCGAAGCAACAATTACAAGGTTGGGTGTGCTAGGATCGAACAAGAGCAGAAAAAACAATTGGGCTAGGTTGGTTTGGCAGGCGCGTTCGTTTTTCTTTCCTACTGGGATGGACCGTCCATATCCCAGGTTTTTGCACCAAGGTAGCTCCTCTATTGGCCTACTGTAGCTAGCGCAGACTTCGAGTTCTCGCATGTGTCTAGATCCTTCACTATCTACCCTTTTACCAAAGAAAACACAGTGAATATTAAACCAAAAGTGCCCACATTGCCCAAATTAAAAATATGTTGTCACAAGGCCATTGTAAATGAAATGAAATCATCTCAATTAAGAATTGATGCCATGTAACTGAAATAGGTGTTGTTCGAACACCATCGGACCCAAGTGCAAGAGGAAAAGAAGAGAAGAGAAGGAAATAATGAAGCATATAGGTTACAAGAAAGGACATAATTAAGCATATTTTTTAGCTTTATTCACATTACATTTCTGATTCATCATGTTTTTTCGTTCAAAGTTGCATCTGTTACAACTTACAAGGCATGTGCTGCAAGACATTATCTTTCTTTCTAAGAAAGATATATTCTATGTTAATATCTACATTGGTGAGTTGTGCTGCTTTTTCTAAAAGGAAATTTTAAACTAGTTCTTTATAAGTTGTTGGCCTTGTGAGTGGCCACAAAAGCCAGATCTGTATTAGTACTCGTAAAGTGCCAAGTCGGGGTAGCAATGAACTGCAATTAGACTAAAGGTAGTAAGTGATGCACTATTTTACCACCGGCCGTAAATGATTCTCCCCTTTGCACCATTTCCTCAGTGCTATCTGGAATATGTGTATCCACATTGTTAGACTATATGAAGTACCGTGAAGTAGGTGCATTCATTTACTTGCTTTGCTCACATGGTTTCAGTGTCGTATAGAGCAATGCGATAGATGCCTACATATACACACTTCAGACACTACAACCTTGTTTACTAGCATGACCTATATATTCCTAAATCCGTGGAGTTTAAGATCTAGATGGTGAGACGGGAAGAGGAAGAGAGAATCTCTAAGAGCAGTGGGAATAGGATCATCGAGGAAAGCCTAAAGCTCAATTTCTACTCTTGTGTTAGAGCCGGGGTAGAGATTTACTTTGTGTTTTCCTGATGCCTCCTATTCCTATCGATCTTAGGTACTCGGTCCTCTTCCTCTGGATTGCCGAATATTTGACTGGACAATATAGAAAGTACAAAACATAGGATGTTTTCACATGATAAAGGGGTGAAAATGAGTCGGGACGAGTAACAAAAAGGTCCTGAGAGCATTGGTCATAGTCTCATGGAAACATGGTGGAAAGACAAAACACTTCTTGCCTCCATAGACAGGGGCTGAGATTTGTTTTGCATATTTTCCAGATGTTTTTCATGTTTATCATATGCTCCTTTTCTTGCTTTGGAGTTGCACCACTTTAGTTTTAAAGACAACAAAAATATATCCAATCATATGTTCAGATAAATATGGCTACGTGCGTGAGTCAGGAAGATGCAAAAAGTTGAGACGAACACTGTGTATGGGAACAAAGGAAAGCATCAAATTTTCTTCTAAATTTAGACTGAGATTTTATTTTAATTTTCTATTTTCTCAGTGCCTCGTGTCCCTATTCTTTGTTTACTTCTTAGACAGCTAGTGTACATAGTAGAGATTGGATGGCCTCTTTCAACGTTGTGGCTAGCACATCTTCGGATGCAAGTGACTAAACTGAGCACTACTAAACAAAAGTGTCCACATCGCCCAAGTGGCAAATTTGTCACAAGGCCATTGCACAAGAAAATGAATTCATGTCATGTAATTGAAACTGGTGTTGTTCGAACGCCGTCGGACCAAGGAGCAAGAGGACCAAAAGAAGGGGAAAATGAAATAATTAAACAATTATGTTAGAAGAGAAATAAATGGTTAAGCATATACTATGTTAACTTACTTTATTGCACAAGATATTCCTCATGTATCATGAATTTTACTTTAAAACTGCATCTGTCACAACTTACAAGGCATGTGCTCCAAGATATGATGAATTGCATCTACTCCTATTCTGAAAGGAACATTTAAACTAGCTAATTGTAAACTGCTGCCCTTGTGAGTGGCCATTGGGCTACCGAGGCAGAATCTGTATTACTTTGAAAGCACCGAATTTTTTTAGTGGATGAGAGTCCCAAGTTGGTGTTACAATGATCAGAAACTGGACTAAAAACTAAGGACGAAGGTATTAAGTGGTGCAAGGTATTACCGTTGGCCTTATGTACTTATTCCCGTTGCACATTTTCTCCCACGCTATCTAAAAGATTGTGCATCCTCATTGTCTAACTATAATGTCTGATCCAGTCCCATTCACAAGCTGATGGGTGGATTGGTCGATGACATACAGTTCTACTTATTGGGTTCAATCGGCATGGAAACTCTTGTTGAATAGGAAAATGAATATGAAAAAAAATATGTTATAACGTGAAAATATGATAGGCACACTCGTGCGTATTCGAAAAAAAAAGAATAAGAAAATGAAAATAGAATCATCATGAAAAGGATGTTATAACGTGTATAAAATATCCTAGCGATGTACTATCGTTTTGTATTTTCCATAGAGAAGGAATGGTTTGACAAGAAAACACCATCATGTATTGTTTCACCAGGCTGAGATCGATCAAGTATTAGCATGGCTGTCAAAGTCTACAGTCTGATCAATCCGTCCAACTAGGCCGCCACACATCAATGTCTCCATCGACCGACTAGCTAGGGATATGTTATTCATGTTAGGGTGGGTTAATTACTTGCTACTCCCTTGTACTACCTTCTTCCTAAATATTTGTTTTTCTAGAGATTCAACTATGGACTACATACGAAGCAAAATGAATGAATCTGCACTCTAAACTATGTCTATATACATCCGTATGTAGTCCATAGTGAAATCTCTACAAAAATAAATATTTAGGAAGGGAGGGAGTAGATTAGATGGTCGGGGTACTCCCTCCTTGCTAAGAAATATATAAATATTTGCAATGTCTTTTTTTTGAATCAAAAACATTTACAATACCAAATTTATTCAATATGAAATTTAAATTTATTTCTTGATAAATCTAATGATATTGATTTGGCATACCCTTATAGATATTGATAAAAATTTATATGAAGTTTGATAAAAAAAAGAATATGCACTATATATAATTTGATAAATAGGTAGTATTGAAATTCGGCAACCGACCAACTCTCCTCTCCTTTTCCCCGCGTCGTCCCCATCGCGAGCGGCTCGAGTGGTGCCCCCTCTCCCGTCTCTAGCTCCCCCCCTTCCCCGGAGCCGCCGGGGCAAAGCCCCTGGTGGTGACCGGCTGTGGGGGCTTTCTCCTCTCCGTCTTGGATGCGGGCGGCGCGGGGCGGCCTGCCCTGTGGAGGCGTCAGGCTAGCTCGAGGCCTAGCGGCGCCACGGTAGGATCTCCTGTTGGCGGGGTGCTGTGGCTTGTCGGCGTGGGCTCGGCGGTGGCGTGGTTGGCCGTGTGGTGGAGGAGCGTGCGCGTGGCGGCGGCGGGGAGCCGCTGCATCCAGATCTAGTTTGGGTTGGCTGTGGTGGTGTCCTCATCTACGTTCCCCACGGGCGATGAGGGCTGTGGCGGCACGGGTCGTGGGCTGCTGCCCTTGCCATGGCGCTCTCCTGGTGGGGGTGGCGCGCGACAGCGGTGGAGGCGGGCGCCCCCGTTCAGTGGCTGGCACGGGTCAGCGCGGTGGTTGCGGACGGCTCGAACTTTGGCGGTGCGTGCCCGGCGGCTCCGGCGCCTGGAGCTCACCGGGGGACGCGGGTAGGGCAGCGGTCATGTGTGGTCGTTGCTCCGACCATGGGTGGCGGCATGGGAAGGCCCGGCGATGGTGTCTCCGAGTGTCGTAGCGGCTTCGCGATGGCTCAGCGGATCTGCCTGTGGCGGCGGCCGGCTTCTCCGGCGTCGACTCGTCTGTATTCGGACCGTCTCGGCCTTTGGGCCATCTCCGCGTTCACCTGGCGTTATCCCATCGAAGGGCTAGCCCTCTCCCAGATGTGGTTCATCGCTTGTCTCACGCTCCATGCTGCAGGACCGAGCTCGTCTCATGCATCGGGTCGCTGGACCCAGCTCGTCTCGCCACGGTGCATCAAGACTGACCTCGTTCCCCTCACGGTGTTGCAGGACCTTGCTCGTCTCGCGCTCGGGGCTGCAGGACGGGTTGATGGATGCCAGCGTTGGCTGGCCATTGGGTCTCAGCGCTGGGGGTCTCCCAGGGGTGCGAAAGGTTGGTCCTTTTCGCCCGTCTCTTTGGTTGGGGTGCGACAGGTCTCGGGTGACGTGGTGCCAAGGTCTGGGATGCCGGAGCGGCGGCTCTGGTGGTGGTAGCGCGGTGCTCTTGGGCGGAGGCTGTGGCTTGGTGCTGTCTGGTGCCCATGGCCGTGTGGGCGGCGTGGTAACCGAGGTGTGGCGTTCGGGGGCGGTGATTGGTGTCCGAGGTGAAAACCCGCTCTATCTTCGGATGGACCGGCGGCGGCGAAGCTCGTTTCCTTCTTGAAGGCGTCGTCACGGCGCTCACTGCCCCTCGTGTGGCTCCGGGGGAAACTCTGATCCTTGGATCAGACGGTGACGGCGTTCCAATGTCGTTTCCTTCCTGAAGGCACCGTCTTGAAGCTCACGCGTCGTATGCGGCTTTTATCAATTCGCGGTGGCATTCCCGATTGAGTGCTTCAAGTGATATTGTTGCGATCGGCACCTATGTATCATGCCTTGGGGGGGTGTTGTGTCGGCGTGCGTTTGTATCGGCTTGTTGTGAATCATTGTTTTATATATAAAGCGGGGTGAAAGCCTTTTTGGTATAAATAGATAGTATTTTTTTTCTTATCAATATTTTTCTTCTAAGAGCAAAAGGAAAATTTAGCCTAAGAAAGGTGGCTAGCTGGCTAGCTACCAGGAGATGGCGTTTTTTCAATTTTGGACGTTATAACTTCTTATGTGCATTTGTAAATAAATGTTACACACACAAGAAGTACATTGTGGGTTTAATTGGCATGACCAACCAATTGTACCATTTTGATCCAACCAACCTAAAGTACGCTTTTACATTTTGGTTTGGAAACATAGAAGTTCTTGACTGCGATTATACTTAATTTTGTAACGAATTATGGCAGGGACACGAAAAATACATTCTTATTCGTCAAAAACAAAAAAATGGATTTTTAAAAGAAAAAAACTAATGATAAGTGTGACTCCGTGTCCTTATTCTATTCTTTTTTTTTAAACGAAGGCAAAAGATTTGCCTCATCTATTAAATGAGAAGCATAGAGTTTTTAAGAGTTACAAGGCTTGACCCATCACGGCCTAACAATTACTCGCTTATTACATTTTTCCCTAGTTTCTTAGCGCCGGCGGTTACCCAAAGCTTGGCTTCATCGGTTATCAGCTGAAGGAGGATTGGAGGCGGCGCGCTCTTGTTTCGGAAAACCCTGGCGTTCCTCTCATTCCAGATTGTCCACGAGACAAGCATAGTGAGAGAGGCCATAGCTCGCCTGTTGGGGTTCGTCATGTCGGTCCGCTTGTCCCACCATTCGAGTAGTGAAGTACGGAGATGCCAAGAGGTGGTGTCCATGTGCGCAAGCCCAAGCTTTTGGATGACCATGTTCCACAGCCGTGTGGAATACCAACACGTAACGAAGAGGGGGGGGGGTAGACTTTCCACACCATGAAGTCCATGGGGAAAAGTGTTAAACCAAGGAACCGCGCCTTGTATGCAGTGGACACGGAGTAAATCCCATCCTCAGAGTGTTTCCAAACAATGTCATCCTCGGTGAGGTCGTCAAGGTGAAAGTCACTCGTGAGCATCCAGAGGGTGAAGAATTCCCGGATGTGCTCCCCGGTGATGATGGTGTTCTGCTTGATCTGGAGCATCCAAGCGTTCTCCTTGAGGGCTTCGCACACCTTCCAATTTTTCCTCCTTGAGGCCTCAAATATCAGAGGGGCGATGTTCTTGGGCTTGCGGCCGAGCAGCCAGGGGGAGTCCTAGAAAGGTGTTTTTGCACCATTGCCCATGACAATTGTGGTGGATGCGTAGAAGAAGTCATGGTCTTCAACAATACAGGGGTTACCCAAGCCCACCCATAGCTTGCGCGGCTCCTTCCATTCATACCACAGCCATCTCAACCTTAGTGCAGTGGCAAACTTGTCAGTATTTAGCAACCCTAGGCCTCCGTATGCCGATGGACGACAAACAATCTACCAGTTGACCTTGCACTGTGCGCCGGTAGTCTTGTCGGTTCCAGTCCAAAGAAACGCTCTTTCAAGCTTGTTTAGGCTGTGGAGAGTTCCTTCTTTGTAAATAGTGTAGCTTTTGAACTCGGTTCAACATTAATGCCGCGTATTGCCACATCCATCTATTAGAAATGTTCCATATGAAAAGGCCTTCCAATGTTTCATTAGAAAAATAAAGTATGTTTTATCTTTTATCACAAAATAGAAGTTCAATTGTGAGTTGTGCATGACCAAGGAAAGAGAGGTTCCTCAAGCAACTGCCTCCTCTCCAAAATAAATAAGGTTCCCTTGCCTTCCGTCAACGCCACCGCGCTTCGGTGGCCTTAGGGGCATGAGAAAGCGGTGGATCCCGGGCCTTGTCGGTGTGAGGCTCCACTTTTAGATGTTTCTTCGAATTTTGTTATGGTATGTGTCCTGTTCATGAAGGAAATTTGTGAAAATTTTGTGCTTTTGCAAACATGTTATAAAAAATCATGAATATTTTTTGAATTCACGACTTTTCTCAAATTCATGTACATTTCCTGAACAAGCGAACAAATTTTAGTTTTCGTGACCATCTTTATTATGAAATTGTTACCGCTTTAAAAATATGCAAGAATTTTGAAAATTCTTGAATATTTTTTGAATTCATGAATATATGTTTTTAGTTGTGAACATTGTTTTGAAACTCATGAACAATTTAGATATATGAATATTGTTTTGAAAAATCATGAACATCTTTTGAATCCGTGAAAAATTTATGATCTCTTGAACAATTCTTCTGAAATTCATATTTTTTGGTCAATGAAAGTTTGTAATCCTGAATAATTTTAAACAAGAATAAAACAAAAACAAAAGGTGAGAAATAGGGCGTGTCCAGCCCCGCAAATGTGCTGGCCCAAAATGGCGCCACATAGGAAGGTACACCCACAATGATATTTATTTTTAAACACAGTAGAAAGGCAAACGCTCATATATATGCGTATACACTCACTCTTATAAATACATACACGTACATTCTATCCCAATATGGAGCTTTGAGAGGCTGAACCGGTTATCATCTTGAAATTTATAAAGTCACTGTAGACGTCTCGTCGTCGATAAAAATGTCTCCTCCCACAAAACGCACATCACCATAAATCTTGAAATACATTCAAAAATAATACTAGTACCAAAACTTAAATCCGGATGAGGTACGAATACTTCTAAACATCTAAACCACAGATTGATTCACAGTGCACAATGACAAATAGGAGGTTCCATACGTGAGCGGCCATGTTTGGCTGGCAGAGAGCACATTTAGGCGGAGCTGGGCCCCAGGCACCCAGGGCCCAGGCCCGGGGCGTGAATGTTTTTCCCACTTGTTACCTAGGTAAATTTTCGTAAAGGCCCAGAGTTCAGCCCACCTACAGCCCAGCACAGCTGAAGTCCTAACTCCCAAGGCCCGATCCACGCAGCTCTCTGCCACTGCACGCACACACGGACACGACTCAAACACGATCTCGCTCGCACGGTTGCGCTGTGCCGCCACCTCCCTGTTCGACTGCTCCCATGCCGACGCAGGCCGCCGTTAGCCAACGGCCGCCCTCCCGGGCTCCCCACTCCTAAGCACATCTGCCCCCCGGCCCCCCCCCCCCCCCCCCCCCCCCCCCGCAATCCCCTTCCGCCACCGGCCGCCCTGAAGCGACTCCATGGGATGACTCTGAGGCTCGAAACTTGACTCCTTGATGCAGGTATTTGAAGGGTAGCTCCCTCTGTTTTTATTTGATTCGTCGATTAGATTTTGGGTCATGTGTTGTCTGATCTGCCATCTGATTCAGTGATTCTGATGTGGGAATTCTGTCGTGTTTTTGTGCATGAGATTCAAGGAACGAGAGGCGAGATGCCGAGATGGTGCAGCCGCATGAAGCGACTTCACCTTTTGTTGTAAGAGTTGGTGTACTCCGTGTTTCAGTGTACACATTGGGTATGTCAGTAGGGATGCTTTGATCTTAATGTGTGTGTGTGTGTGGAAATATGTGTAATGTGTTGATGAAAATCAAATTGATTCATTTTGTAGAAATAAAGATGAAGACAATTTTTCACCGGTTCCCCAATGGGGGTGTACATGTATCAGTTCAGCTCGATGGAACCAAGCGGCTATGAGTTGATCAGGTTATGAGAAGCACCGATGAAGCACACCGTTGATTTAGTATTCTTCTGTGTCCCATACTATTCTTTGTAGTTTTTTTCATGTTTTATCTATTTTGTTGTGTCACTAAGTATTGAGTTTAAATTCCAAATTTATTGTGCAATTGAATCATATTTTGTATGTTTTCATATGAGGTATTTTCTAAGGCAGTTTATAGCCCTGTGGATGCTACGTTTTCCTTGACGTTGAATGTTTTTTTAGGCCCGGGGCTTGCTTCAATGCTGGCTCCGCCACTAAGCACGAACACGTCTTGCCTCAAGGACCGTAAACGAGATTTTCCATGATAACGTACGTACGCACACAACAGTTTTTTTTCCTTTTCTTTATATTATTTTTGAACCTATTTCTTTTGGTAGGTGAATTTTGAAATAGTTATAAATACATATATTCCTCACAAATCTGGAAAATATAATCCAGCGCAAATTCTTTGTTAGTGTAATTTTAGAAAAAACATTATAGCATTAAACATGTTTGTGATGTGTAAAAAATGTTCACGCGTTTAAGAAAATTACTTCTTGTCATTCATATTAATTGTTGCTAACTTGGTACAACTTTAGTACGAAGTTGTAATTCCTCCGTTCCTAAGTATAATTTTTTTTAGAGATTTCACTATGAACTACATACAAAGCAAAATGAATGAATATACACTCTAAAGTATGTGTATATACATCCGTCTAAAATGTTTAAGAAAAATAAGAAAATGGTCGTTTAAATATTATTTTCACAATTCAAACAACTGTATGTTGCATTTTTCAAAATGTTCACGCATTCTAAAAATATATTTGTGGCATTAAAATATGTTTATATGATGTATAAATATATCTCCATAGTTTAAGAAAATGCCCAGTGTCATCCAAAAGAAAGGTTTCAGCTGTATTTGAAATATTTTTAACATTTATCGATATATGTTTGAAAATATATATTTTACAAAAATGTGAAGCATGTACTTGAAAAGTGTTAAACATGTATAAAAAATGTTTAAATACAAAAATATACAATATTTATGAACAATTAGGCATGAAAATATATATTGAAAAAATGTTAATCATATATTTTAAATATGTTAAAGCTGTATAAAATGTTACCAATGCATAAGAAAAATATATGAAAAATTAGACAAGTGTTGCAAAAAGGAAAAGGAAAAAAGAAGAAAATAACAAAAATCGCTGAAAGAAACAAACAAAACCAAAGAAATCAAGGGAAAAGGGAAAAAGGATAAAAACAAAGAAGACTGGAGAAACAGAAAACCAAAATAAAAACACCTTGAGAAAATTACATGGCAGAGGCGACAACAGTACAAGGCCGGCCCACTAGCGTCACGCAAGAGGCGAGCTGAAGATAATCTCATGCAATAAGCGAGACATAGCTCCCGTGTACGTGTCCAAGGTTTACCCATTTTCGGTTGGATGTGGAGAGTGGCCTTACGCTCTGCTTTCAACTGCCTTTCAGGCATTCTTCCGTGGCGCCTTCGATTCCTCGTCTTAGTGTGCCATGGGTGTTCTAGCTCCGGAGTGACTCATCTTCGTGCAGCGCGTCTGGCGCGGAATAGAAGCCAGGGTGAACCTCTGCTCGTGTTAACGCTCTCAGGGAAAGCATCTATGTCTGCTATGTTCGTTTCTGCTACTTTTGTGTTCATGTCCTTGCATCTGTGTCTCTTGTGTTACGTTTGATGATTTAGGTTCCTTTAATAGAAAAAAATTCTATTATAATTATGTGTACTCCATTATAGAATCATGTGTCTCTTGTGTTACGTTTGATGATAGAATCATGTGTACTCCATTATAATTATACTGTCATGAGATTTGGAGGCGCCATATGTTAGGAACCACGTTGTTGGGCATTAAAATGTTTTTTTTGGGGGGGGGGGGGGGGAGGGGTAGGTTGTGGACTAAACCTGTTTTGGGCAGGCTGGGGATTAACAAACTTTTTGGGATGTCTTCAAGTCTGAAGCCTTACGTTGGACGGCAACCGCTCGAGCTATTTCAGATGTTAACTATTTTTTATTAAATAGTTCCACTTAGTTCTAAATTCATTGCCCCTTCAGTTTCTACATAGTGGAATTAACTACATATTCATTAGTAGTTTATTCCCTATATATATATATATAATATTATTTTGTCTTGCGTGTTATCATTCGACATTCTACATCAAAGCTGTTGTACTCAGTCAAAATGTATTGTATTCAATGGTCTCTAGACCTATGTTTTTTTTTAGAAAAGGAGCGTTACCTCTGACCACTGCATCAGCATGATGCATACAGCCTCTTTATTAAACAGGATCAAAACAAATAGTTGTTCATCTCTGCCAAGTTGCAAAGGAATAACAAGTCTGAACCGAAATAGAGAGAAATAAATGGCCACAACTGAAATAGTCTCTAGACATATGTAGTATACAATATAAATTCGCTCTAAACAGTTTCCATGGAGTTCTTCAACTACACTTCTCTACTTAGTCTAGTGTTTGTATATGTATTCTCCATTTGCATTGCAATTTGTAGCAAGAAACACACATAAACGATTGCATAGTTCATTAGATTTCATTTCAGAAATTATATATAGGTGTTATATATGGTTATTGTTACTTCTTTGTCGATTATAATCAGTTTTACATATTGTCTTTTGCAGGTGTGATTTCTTTGTAGAAAGTTGTCATGAATGGCAGGAGTTGTAAGAGGTAATTTATTTTAATATGGTTTAACTTTTAGGTCTATTTGAATTATTATATGGGAGATTATATAAAGTACCTCAAGATCTTATGTTTGTGCTTGATCGTGTAGATAATCTGACGGTCATTCACATTCCTCACAAGATTGTGTTAGATGAAGTTATAGAAAACTTGGTCGAAGAACTGAGTAGAAATGTTTTTTGCATGGAAGAAAGATCAATGCAATGTAAGTACTGTTATTAGGAAAAATTAAGAAAATACATCTTGCAAACTAGAGCAAGCTTTTGTGTATTTAGCAAATAGTATAGCAGATGCAGAGGAGTCGGCAGCGGTTGCTTTGATTGAGGTGTTGAAGGTGATATATATTTATGATTGTTGATGTAATTTTTGTAAAAAGGGCTAGTACTGAGTTATGTAAAGAACAACTACAAAAACAATTTCTTGTTGTTAAGAACCTGAAAGAGAGACAATCTATGCGCAAAAAAGAAGGAAGGGAGACAATCTGAAGGAATAAAAAACCTGAAGAATGGCTGGAGCATGCTGATGGATTAATGGATTTTTTCCAGGAAATTGTCAAAGATATGTGTGTTAGTGCACTTCTTATGTGACCTGAAGGCAATTGTTGTCCTCCTAAGATTGAATTCATTAGTACATCATCTTAGTTGGAAGATTGGATAGTGGGAAAATATTCAAGAGTAGGACTTATTGGATGGATGCGAAAAATAAGTCTGGGTAATGGATTACATGCAATGCATGTTGTGTGGATTTAGAGGAACGGATTGGACAAAATAAACCTTATTTAGTTATGGGAATTCATTCGTATTTTCTTTTGTGTAAGTCAGAGTTTTAATTGTGGATGTTATCCGTACAGTTACTATGTATTTTTACTTTTTTGTTTGCAACTTATTAAGTCTTGATGAACATATTTGTAAAGGAAGTGGTCTATCAATTGGGCTACTGGTAGGTTCATGTTTAGACATGCAATAGTATGTTCTATATATACATATATATAGTGTCGCGCTATTTGTCGTCCTGGGTGAGGAATAGTTATTCTTTACCCCCCTCTATTTTAACAGTAATGCATTGTATTTTTATGTCCCCACATTTTTTACTTACTTCATACATAAAAGAGAACGTAAGAAAATATTAGATCACCGTAAAAAATATTTTATGTCATGTAAAATTACGAACGTAAAAAATATTATAAAAAACACATAAAATGTATTTTTATGGTTTTATGACAAATAATTTTGTTTTCTTATGCCAAAAAATTACATAGTAAATCAATTTATTTGTATACCAAATGTAATTTATTCGTATAATGATCGTAAGATTACCTCGGATGAAGAATAACTTATTCTGCATCCTGGATGATGAATAGTATTACTACACACACATGTATATATATATATAGAAAGTCTATTTGTCATTCAGGATGAAGAATAAATAATTCTTCACCGTTGTGTAAACTCGCAAAAAACATGATTTTTTTGAACGTGGTAATTTTATCTCACACATGTCGTAATCTTACCTAACTGTCATGTTGTAATCTTACCTCGCATGAATTGAATTATCATTTGTTACGTTATCATTTGTCATATTGTAATCTTACACACATGACGGGTGACATGGAGAAGAGGTCAGCCGGGGAGTTGGCCAGCAGATGCAGGAGCGATGTAGGGGTGCTAGGGAATGGTGGTTGGGGCTTGAATGTGGAGTCTAGGCTTCAACCGACGTGGGTGCAATAGAGGAAGGGGGAGGGGCCCTCGCACTCACTCTCGCATGGTTCCTTATGACATCTCACTGTGATGAACGAGGCCACTCTGGCACATGTCCACTTTGGATATACCATTCAAGTGCATGCTACACTTGAAGGATCTAAGACCAAGTTTTTTTTTTCTTAATGCAAATTTTCTTTTCTCGGGAGCGGTCGGAAGAACGGGTATTCAAAAAATCTCGGTAATTCCCTTTTTTCCCGAGATTATTAAGAAAAAGTTGGAATTCAAGACATTTTAGTATAAAAATATATAGTATTCCATCCATAATATACATTTACTACTTCCTCACCTAGTCGTTCACATGCGTCGTCCTAACACCAAGGCACGAGTTTGAAACCTTTGTACTGCATCATTGCTTAATTTTTTTTAGCGTTTATCACTTTTTTCATTAGTTGTGTCATGCTACTCAATTTTGCCACAAAAGTTTCAACTATTCAAAATGCCATCCTTCTCCTAAGTGTGTGCTAAAAACATGGCATTTTTGGTCAATCCACCTTAGTCAATGGCCTTTAACCAAACGATAACAATGTCGACTGACATTTTTGGATGGTAATTTTGAGTAATTGTAGCTTCTAGTAAGAAATTGAGTAGTGTCACACAACTAATGACAAAACTGATAAAAATCATTTTTAAGGCAAAAAGCATTGAAAACAAAGCTGGCAAACAGGCACTCGATAACACGACCTACCATAGATTAGGAATGGGCACTACAACCAGGGTAAGGGGTTTGTTAACCTTACATTTGACAGCATCCGTACATTCAAATTCAGTCAATATAATTCAAAATGGTGGCATTAAATTTTAGGGTCCACTGAGATATCCGGTATGGTTACCAAATTTTTAGACCTAAATTTAAAAACCTTGGCTAAGACACACCCAGGGACCTACTCAATAATTTCTTTGCGTGCTAGAGGTTATGTGCTTCTTCTATTGTAAGAGATTGACAATGCAATTAGAACATCTTTGATACTCCCACGAGATGAAAATATAAGTTAATGCATGGAAATTTAAAACGTTGATTTTGACTAACGAAACATGTGTTGTATGCCATAAAGACAATGAATCTAGAGATGTGGACCTAGGTGTACCCGACTTATATTCCCATATGAAGGGAATAGTTTGTTTGTAGACGTGTCGATAGATTTTTTCATGTCATGAACCAATAAGTTAGCATACAACAACTCAAATAGATTGTACGTAAGTTGTCCAATGAAAAATGAGATAATAAATGGATAAATAACCTTGTTCTCTCTTTGCACCTTGGAGCTTGTGCTAGGATGGTTGGTTTCAGTTCATACAACTTCACTCTCTCTCTCTCTCTCTCTTAATTTGTTCTCTGCCACGTCATGACACAACCTAGTATATGATAAATTTTACCAAACGGCTATCATAGAACTATTGAAGATGCTCTTGAATGGAGGATGGGTATTGGACGGTGGATACTGTGGTAAGCTAGTGCCAGCTGGGACATCCCATGATTACGCTAACTTGAAGGCCAAGACCAGCGGAGGATATGTTCGGTGCTGCTTAATCAGCACACTTATTACATTCTTCTTTCCTTAATTATGACCAGTGCACATGGAGTACACCACTGCTAGCTGATGCCTCTACGCACGATGCTTGCTAAATATCAGTATTTATATTTATACCTACTAATAAAGCAAGGTGATATTTTTGGTTTCGTTCTGTGGTTTTTTTGTTTGTCCTATGTGGCCCACTTGATTTTTTCCCTTCGCACGCACCCATGTCTCCCCGCTGTATTTGTTTTGTAGTCTCTTTATTCCTAAATATAAGTCTTTTTAGAGATTTCACTAGGGGACTACATACGAAGCAAAATGAGTGAATTTACACTCTAAAGTGTGTCTATATACATCCGTATGTAGTACTCTAGTGAAACCTCTAAAAGGACTTATATTTAGAAACGAATGGAGTATATAAGAGAGGACAATCTTCAATTTGAGTCAAACTTCATTGTTAGAATACAGCTTGTAATAGGATTGAAGAGTCCTACTCGGTTTGTAATAGGGCTAGGTCGGTGTGGCTAGCTCCTCATATATACCACTTGTAACCGGCACAATATTATTATCAATTATTGTCTAATACAACTTTACATGGTATCAGTTTTCGGTCCTAGGGCATGGCTCCGCCACCCACCCCACTGTCGCTGCCGCCCGGCTACTTCGAGCGGCGCACTGCCATTGTCGCCGCCAAGGTTGTCGCGGCCGCGGCCTCCTCCGCCTCTACCTCTACCATAGCTTTCCCTCCACCAATATCCCCTTCCATCTCTTTCACCGACACCATCTCCGATATTATCCCTTACATCCCCGTAACCCTAGACCTCACTGCTCACAACTACTACCATTAGCGTCATCTTTTCGACGTTCATCTTGGGCGATGCAACCTCCGATCTCACATCGCTGACGCCTCTCTTCCTCAACCTCATGATCCGCAATGGGTCAAGGATGATATCGCCATTATTCAATGGATCTACATGCGAGTCTCCACAGAGATCTTCAATCTCGTCCATTGTGACGGTGCCTCCGCCGCCGATCTCTGGACGGCCCTTCGCCAGCTCTTCCAGGACAACATCGACGCTCATGCCAATAGTCTCCACACCGAGCTTCGGAACACGATGCAAGGTGATGCACCCGTCGACGCCTACTGCCAGCGCCTCAAGACGATCGCGGATGAACTCCACGAACTCGGTGATCCGATCGACGATCGCTAGCTCATCAACGCCCTCCTCGTCGGCCTCAGTGAGCGGTTCGAAAAGCAGACCTCCTTCATCCCTATGATGTGTCTGCGTCCCTCCTTCGTTGAGGTTCGCTCGATGCTCCAGTGGGCCGACCGTGCCCTCGCTACAAAGGAGTCCCGTCCTCAGGTCTTCACTGCGTCTCCTCGCCCGCCTGCGCCAACGCCGGCACCGCCTCCTCCAACAGCACATCCTTAACCATCCGGCTAGCGCCCAAGTCCCAACTATCGGGGTAAAAACCCTCGGCCGCCGCCGTTCCGTACGACGCCCGCCCCGGCTCCACCAACTGCACCACCACCGCCCCCGTCTTCACCAACTGCACCACCATCGCCGCCCGGATGGCACCCATCTCCTGATCCGTGGACAGGCCTCGTCCAGGCATGACCTATGCCCTGGTCCGCTCCTACGTCATACGGTTCTCCACCTGCCTATACCGGTGGCTGGCAGCCCGGTGTCCGCCCTCACACCGGCGCGCCCCGTCCTCGCGCCCCGACAGCCGACGGTCGCGTACCATGCTGCTCCCTCCTTCACGTCACCGATCTACAACGTCAGCCCTTATGCATCCTATGGCGCTCCATCGCCCCCCTACATGCAGCAGTACAATGATGGTGGCTCTCTCTTTACGCCGATGCCGGCCCTACTGCCGACGCCACCACACCCGCAAGCTCCCATGACTACACCGGCCTCTACTTTGACTCCGAGCTGGGACCAAGTTGCTTTTCTACAAGCCATGAACAACTTTGCTGCACAAGGGACCTAAGGTACGGATTGGATTTTCGACTCCGGTGCTTCTAGTCATATGTCTGCATCAAGTAACTTACTTTCCTCTTGCACACCCTCGTCCTTTTCCTCCATTACTCTCGGTGATGGTTCTTCTATTTCTATTTACTGTGTCAGTCAGGCTCAAATCCCATCCCCATTTAAACCCTTGCTTCTTCGTGATGTTCTTGTAGCTCCTACTCTTTATTAAAAATCTGATTTCTGTTCGCCAATTCACCACTGATAATTATGTTTTTGTCGAGTTTGACCCCTTCGGTTTTTCTGTGAAGGACTACCTGACCAAGGCCGAGATCGCTCGCTTCAATAGCTCCGGTGATTTATACTCTCTCCACGGTGTTTCGGCCGCTGCTCCTCCAACATCCATGGTGGCCTCTGTTGATCTATGGCACCAACGTCTCGGCCATCCCAATAAAAATGTGTTATCCACCCTTCTTAGTAAATTTTCAATACCTTGTAATAGAGATTCTTACAATTCTTCTATGTGTCAGTCATGTCAATCGGGAAAACATGTTCGTCTTCCCTTTAGCTCCTCTCAATCCTCTAGTACTTTTCCTTTTGAATTACTTCATCGTGATCTCTGGACATCACCAATAGAAAGTGTATCTGGTTTTAAGTATTATCTCATGATTCTTGATGATTTCACTTATTATGTTTGGACTTTTCCTTTACGCAACAAATCCGACGTTTACAATATCTTCCTCAACTTTCAGCGCTATGTCTCCGTTCACTTTTTCCTCCCTATAAGATTCGTACAATGTGATAATGATCGTGAATTTGAAAACTTTCAAAATCGAAATTTCTTTCTTTAATTTGGAATTATTTTGTGTTTCTCTTGTCCTTATACCTCCCCTCAAAACGGCAAAGCTGGGCGTTCTCTTCGTACTCTTAATGACATCACTCGCACTCTCCTTGTTCAATCTTCTATGCCTCCAAAGTTCTGGGCTGAAGCCCTTCACACGACCACATACTTACTCAATATTCGTCCATCTAAAGTTAACCCCAAAACTACACCTTTCTTCTCCTTATTTCTCTCTCATCCCAATTACTCCGATGTTCGCGTCTTCGGTTGTCTTTGTTTCCCAAACTCCTACTCCACTTCTCCTAACAAAATTTCCCCGCGCTCTACACCGTGTGTCCATCTAGGTTTCTCTGACGAGCACAAGGGTTATCGTTTTCTCGATCTTGTTACTGGTCGCGTTCATGTGTCTCGTCATGTAACTTTCGTTGAAACTATTTTTCCCTTTTCCGAGCGTCCCCATCCAGATTCCAACTCACCCACGCCGTCTCCTAGTCCCTCTCGTCGCAATCATCTTCCCTTCGTTCACCCGACGACCCCCTGCCAAGCAACCGGCCGAACTCTCTACCGTGGCAGCGGATCCTGCAGCGCCCACCTCCGTCGCGGCAGACCTCCCACCGCCATCGTCCCCGCCACCGCCATCTTTGCCGTCGCCAACTCTCGCGTTCGCTTCCTCCACTGCGTCGGACGCGTCACCCACGTCCACCCCGTCACCCACCCCCTACTAATGTTATTCTTGTTCCAGCTCCTACTAACGATCATACCATGCACACACATGCCAATTCCGGGTTTCGTTTACCTGCAAAAGATCGTCTCAATCTTCATGCGTCTCTATCTTATTCCTCTCTACCCAAATCTTACATATCAGCTCTCTTAGATCCTAATTGGGCTGCAACTATGAAAGATGAATATGATGCCCTTCTTCAGAATGACACATGGCAGTTGGTTCATCGTCCTTCCAATACAAATATCGTCTTGGGCAAATGGATTTTTCGCCTTAAATTTAATTCTGATGGGAGTCTTGCACGTTATAAGGCTCGATGGGTATGCCGTGGTTACTTCAGCAACACGGCCTCGATTATGATGAGACTTTCTCTTCAGTTGTCAAGTCCAGCACTATTCGCATTATTCTTAGCATCGCTGTCTCTTTCTCCTGGCCAATTCATCAACTAGATGTCAAGAATGCTTTTCTTCATGGCTCTCTTCAAGAAACAGTCTATTGCCATTGGCTTCGAACATTCCTCTTATCCTAATCATGTTTGTCTTCTTCAAAAATCTCTTTATGGTCTCAAACAAGCACCACGTGCCTGGTTCCAACGATTTTCTACTTATGCTCAAACCATAGGTTTTACTCCTTCCCGTTCTGACACTTCCCTCTTCATCTATCATCACAACAACGACACTGCTTACCTTCTTCTATATGTTGATGATATTATTCTCACATCTTCCTCACAACACACTTTGGATCATATTATCTCTCTTCTTCGCAATGAATTCTTTATGACAGATTTAGATCTTCTTCACCACTTCTTAGGTATTGCTGTTCTGCGCGACTCCTCTGGTCTTTTCTTGTCTCAACGTCAGTACACTCTCGATCTTCTTTCTCGTGCTGGTATGCTTGATTGTCAAACTTCCCGTACCCCTGTTGATACAGGTTCCAAACTCTCTGCCGACGGTGATCCATTTTCTGATCCTTCTCTTTATTGTAGTCTCATCGGTGCACTTCAATATCTCACTCTCACTCGTCTTGAATTTTCTTTTGATGTTCAACAAGCTTGTTTATACATGCATGATCCTCGTATTCCCCACTATAACCATGTTAAACGTATTCTTCGGTATCTCAAAGGCACTCTAGACTTAGGCCTTCATATCAATAGATCCTCTCCCACCTCCTTGACAGCTTACTCTGATGCGGACTGGGCTGGTTGTCCAGATACTCGTAGGTCCACATCCTGATTTTGTATTTTTCTTGGTCACAATTTAGTTTCTTGGTCTTCAAAAAGGCAGGTTACGGTCTCCCACTCGTCTGCTGAAGCTGAGTACCGTGCTGTGGCTCATGCGGATGCTGAAATGGTTTGGTTGCGCCAGTTACTGTCGGAGCTGCATCGTCCTATTGAGGAAGCAACCATTGTTTACTGTGATAATATTTTAGCTGTCTACATATCAGGGAATCCAGTTCAACACCGACGCACCAAGCATATTGAGATTAACATTCATTTTGTTCGCGAGAAGGTGACTCTCGGTCAAGTTCGCGTTCTCCACGTGCCTTATTCTGCTCAATTTACTGATATCTTTACTAAAGGTCTGGCTACTACTCCGTTTCAAGACATTCGTTTTAGTCTCAACGTCGTCGAGCCTAGCATTGACACTGCGAGAGATGTTAGAATACAACTTGTAATAGGATTGAAGAGTCCTACTCGGTTTATAATAGGACTAGGTCGGTGCGGTTAGCTCCTCATATATACCTCTTGTAACCGACACAATATTATTATCAATTATCGTTCAATAAAACTTTACATCCACAACCCAAACCGCATCCTCTAACCGTCCAATAAGTACTGGCTTGGGAAAGAGAAAACAAATGGTGGATACCGTGACAGAGGAGGACTAACAGATGGAGTCATTAGACGAGGTGCTTCATCCCTCCCGCCGAGCGTGAACGAAAAGGAAGGAAGACGAGAGCTGGATGGGTAACTTTCGAAACCATTTGAGAGCAAGTCCCAGAGCCGGGCAACGCTTTCGATCGATGCTCGATACTGTCCGTCGCTTACACCCCCGTCTGAGCTGTCGAGGGAATGAGCAGCGTCCAATTGGGGAGGAGGAAGAAGGGAACACGAGGGCGAGACAAATGATACCTGCGTTGTCTAGCAACAGACGGCACCGTACGAGCCTCTGCGTCATGGGCGGCACCATGGCATGAGTTTAACGACGGCAACGGCTGAGCTGATGTATGACATGCGGCTGTGCGGGTGTGCCGCGTGCGTGCAGTCGATGGGTCCGGCGAGCGTGACGTGCGACGCACGCACATGTGCACCATCCGGACGGCAAAGCTTGTTGGCTGGCTGCATGGGTCTCCGGCGTTGTGTGCGTGGTGTGTGTGTCCAGCGTGATGGGCTTGGTGCGCGTACTTGTACTTACCTGATGGTCTACTCTTTGATGCACTAGCTATGATCCTAGGGCATCAAGAACAACATGCATCAGGAAAGAAGCATCCCTGTTTTTTTTGTTCGCCTAAGTGCTCTGGTATGCCTAACCTAGGCGACACACGGAGCGATCTGTCGCCGCCGGCCCAAAGGCCTTCTCCCTCGTCCTCTCTCCCTTGCCGCCGCCGGAGGCCACGTCCGTAGCCTGGCCAGTGATGGTGGCGGTGGGGCTTTCCCCCTCGCGCGGTGGTCGCGTCTTCCCCTGGCGGCGGTGGCGCATGGAACTGTGGGGCACCGGCGGCGTGGAGCGACGGGTTCCCGACGGCAGCGCAGGCACGAGACCACGGCAAAGGAGCCCCTGTGGCGGCGGCCCAGATCGCGGATCTCTTCATGCCCAGATGGGCTTCGGCGGGCCGGTGGATCTGGTGAGCGTCTACAGGTGGGCATGGTGGGCCTGACGATGCCGGCCTAGGCACCATGGTGGTGCCATGGCCGGTCAGGCGGCGGCGGCCTGGATTCTCCCTCCAGTCCTCGGCAGATGGCGGCGGTTCGTGTACAAGTTGCTTGATGGAGGTCCTCTATTAAAATCCGGGTGAAAACCTGCTTTCGGCCTCATGCCAAGGCCGGCGGTGACGGCGCAGTTATGCGGCGTTCCCTTCTTGAAGGCATCGCCGAGGAGAAGTTCAAGACCGCTATCTGCTATCTCCGGGGGAAACTCTAGATCAGTAGATCGGATGACAGCGGCGCTCGTGTGTCGTTTCCCCCTTGGGGGCGTCATTCTTGGAGGTGTACACGGACTCGAGGGAACGGTGGTCGGTTTCTTTGGTGAGCGGTGCTTCATCTTAAACATTGATGGCGGCTGATCTCGGCAGCGTGGTGCAGTGGAGACTTGGCATCCGATGCTTGGAGATGGACTCACGCAGGAGGAGGACGATGTCTGGTGTCATGGTGACGTCGATGGCAGAGTGGCCTGACAAGGTAGAAGCCTGAATATCTGCTCTGAAGACGGACCTGTGGAAGATGGCGGCGACGACACATGTGAGTGCGTCAGACCGGTTTGTGCCCCAGACCCGATATGTGGCTCGGCTGGGGCTTTCGGTTTTTGATGATAGGCTTAGGTGAGTGGTCTGGGTATATGGCCCAGCTAGCACCCCTTCATCATATGGATAGGAGTAGGGACATATGTTGCCAAAATGGTGAATTCAGTTATATTGTTGTAATACTTTGTAAGATCCTCGAGAATAATCAATAAAGTGGCCGCATGCATCTCCCAAATGCAGAGGCCGGGGATCATCCTTCTTTTCGAAAAAAAAAGTGCTCTGGTTCGCATCTCTAATTGTGTGGTTGCATAGTAGGAGATGAGGGGTGGACTGTGACTTGAACATATGATATGGTTATCTTGATATCACCTGTGAACTGAATTTGATATATATCTTTGGGTTAAAAAACGCACGAAGTAGATATAGCAATCAGATTCGTAGCTTCAATTCAGGGTATCAAGGATAAATTAATATATTCCTTTTTTATGGAATATATTTACAGATTCGGTTTAAACCCAGGAAGCATCAAACATGTTGATATGAATCCCTCCAAGAAAAGAAACGTGTCTATAAATTTTCTTGATAAAATATGTTTTGATATGAGCTACACACAAAAAACATAGTTTTTTAAACTAAGAAATATGACCAGATTTCTTTTTGAGTAGAATGGTTGCTGCAACTATTACACTCGGCTGGTTAGCTTGCTGCTACAATTCTTAGTCTGGGCTAGTTTGCTTCCTCCTGCTATTACTTCAGATTTGTTAATACTGTTATTTTTTCATGTTATGCTTTTGAATTTCATAATGAACCAAACAGTAATGAAAAGAATGAATTAAGAATAAAGTTAATTAACGTTGTTCAGTCAGATTAATTTACCGAGAATCATACCCCATCTCCTGACCAAATGACCCATCTTTTTTTGTCATCATGACATAATTCCTTGACCCGGTCGATTCATAGAAACAGTTATTTTTTCCGTTGCAATGCACGAAAATTTGTGCTAGTATATATACATACATACACACTACATGTGTGTAACAGACTTCATAATTTCACAAAAAAGGGGAAAAAACATACTTCAGAAATATTTCTACTCGACCGATGGATCGACCGTGCGCATGGAGCATGCGTATATAATTGAGCATGCGGCGGTTAGTCAACTTTTAGCTTTATATGGGCACATACTAGTAGTAGTAATATTTATGGTGGATCTAGGCAGCGTTGATGATGCCGATGAGGGGTATGCCGACGGCGGTGACGACGAGCGTGGACGGTGCACCGAAGACGACGTGACTCCAGAACGTGAGATCGTGTGCGTTGCGCGGCGCCCGGCGTGCCTGCTCGCACACGATGAGGTTCGCCGCCGACCCCAGCAGGGACAGGTTACCCGCCACCGTGCTCACCCACGCCAGCAGCAGCCACGACCGCGTCACCGCCGCCGCCGAGATCGACGCTGCCGACGCCGCCACCTCGTCACCCATCAGCAGCACTGCATGAACCACACGCACCCTCGTGTTAGTCAATTGCCAACCAAACTATTTTATCAACTTATCTCGTCAGTTGTCATGCACGCACATGTACGGCATACATATTGCTTGATGCGTCAGCGGCACACCCGAACAAAATAGGGAGTATTTTCCGTGTCCCTTAGCTTGCCACTAAACAATTATTCCAGCTATATGCCGTAACAAGAAAGATGTACACAAATAGCAGGAGTAGCATATTTTACGTGCATGCACACAATTGATGCGTACAGTATGGTGTGTAAGAATTCACTAACCTGTCGGTACGTTGGAGGCTAGGTTGGAGAGGATGACGATGATGATGGAGAGCACGGTGACGCCGCTGACGTGGTTGATCTTGGAGTATGGCGCCATGACGTTCCAGATGGCGCCAGGGAGCCCCGTCTTATTGAACCCACTCACCGTCACGAACATCCCCGTGAAGAAAACCAGCAGCGAGTAAGACACCTTGCCGAGGCAGAGCTCGGCGTCGCGGAAGTCCACGACGATGAGGGCCACGGCGGTGGTGATGGCGGTCCACGACATGTTGAGCCCCAGCATGTAGGCGACCAGCATGCCGGCGGTCACGATGTACGCGAAGCTCTTGAGGAACAGCCTCCGCTGCGGCGCCGAGCACTGTATGAACCACCGGTGCTTGGTCGAGATGCTCTCCACCATCACTGAGTCGTAGTCGGCGGTGGCGACCAGCGATGATGGCTGGACCAGCGTCGTCTGGGCGGGGCTCTTGAGCGTCGTCGACGTTGCCGGGGACGGCAGGCGATCCTCCTCGACTGCCACCATCTCCTTCTCGGCCGCCACCGCGTCGGGACTGATCCCCTCGAGGTCCTTCCAGTACATGCAGAGCAGCATGACCGTGTTGACGGCCATGCCTGCGAGCATGGCCGGCAGGATGCCGAGGAAGAAGCCCACGAAGGAGATCTTGCTGTTGAAGGCGATGACCAGGTTCTGCGGGTTCCCGATGGGCGTGGCGCTGGACCCGATGTTGGCGCTGGTGGCCAGCGCCAGCAGGAACGGCTTCGCGGGGAGATTGCGCTCGGCGGCGAGCTCGAGCACGAACTCCGTGAGCACGACGCAGCAGGTGTCGTTGGTGAAGAGCGCGCTGGCGAGCGCCGTGACGACGCAGACGCGGCACAGGAGGTCGCGCCCGCCCTGGCTCCGCCACGCCAGCAGCCGGCCCAGGTGCCCGAACATGCCGACGCTCTTGAGGTAGCCGCCGACGACCATGGTGGCAAAGAGGAGGCCCAGGATGGGGAGGTCCACGGAGGCGTAGGCGTCATCCGGGCTGATCACGTGGAAGACGACCATCAGCGCCGCCCCCAGCAGCGCGCCCGCCGTGCGGCCGATCGGCATGAAAGGCACCGACGGGAACACGGCCAGCACCCAGAACACACCGAACGCCGCCGACCCCAGCACCACCTTGGACAAAGACGCCAGCGCCATGCTAGATCGACCTGTCTCTCTCTCACTCCTCTGTGACTCGATGATCGGTCGGTCGATCCCAGCTGCTAGCTGTTGTGGCTTGTGCTGTGGGAATCGAGGGGACTCCCTCGGTGCTTAAGTACTCGCGAGGTGAACGCTTTTCGCTGCAAATTGCAGATGACGCCATTGGTCCGAGCTAGTTGGACAACAACGTACTAGTACGTTTCCTTACAGTGAGGTACACTGCAACCTTTTAGCTAAGCTAAGCCGTAGTGAGCTTGCATGAGTCATGCCATAGCGAGACAACATGATGGTCGAACTAATGGGAGGAATATATGTGCTTGCACACTCACTACTCACTACGTAGCTCACCTAGGGACCAGCTATTCAACTACAACTTAAGCTTATTTTCATCTAACATTGCAATATCAGTTTTTCATGAAAAAAGCTAACACCCACACGTGGGCGTTTTGCAACTCGCCCACACACGTGGATCGTTGTTCATGGGTGTTTGCACAAATCTTGGCAATTTTGGGTACATTTTTTGTGTCACGTAGGATGAGGATGGTGTGTGGGCGTTTATCAGTTCACCCACACACCCGTTTCACGCACACGGAGCTCGCGGCTGCCAACCCCGTGTGTGGTGGAACTGGTGTCGTGTCAGCACGCCCGCCCGCCTGTCAGTTGTCATGTCGTTCCAGTGTTACATGACAACTGAGTAAAACTGTCATCGCGCGACCACATGTCTGTCAGTTGTCATGTCTTTTTTCCAGTGTTACATGACAATTGGGTGGAACTGCGATCGCGCACCTACACATCTGTCAATTGCCACATGTCTCTAGTGTTACATGGCAATGCAATTGTTTAGACATGGCGACTGCAGTTGAGCAACCATGATAATTGTAGTTGTCCAGACATGGCAACTGTAGTTAAATAAACAGTTGCCATCAGGGAAGCACGTGGGGGCACGCGGGGCCGCGAGGTGACAGGCCAGATGTGCAGGTCGCAAGGCAGGAGGCCGGGCGTGTGGGCGTTAGCTGTTTTGCCCACACGTAGGTGTGTGGCATGTTTCTCTCACACACCACACGGGACATGTGACAAGACTTCCTTAATGCCCACACGTGTGGGCAATATCAGGACCCTTTTTTACATAGTACAATCTTTTTTTTTTGACGAGAATAGCAGGAGCTCTGCTTTTGCATTACAAGGAGGAGAAAAAGGCAAGATAGTATAAGTACAATATTATCCATACCAGGACAGGGGTTCTCGGTTAGGATGAAAGACCAACTCACAAAACACACTCAATATCTACTAGAGCATTGTGTGAACTCATGGTATCACCACATCTACCGCACCACACACCTCATGAAAAAGCTTTACATCGTTTTGATCAAATCAGCCAGCATCATCAGCGTCATTTCTTTCTGTTGAAAAACCCTCCTATTGCGTTCCTTCCACAGGTGTCAGGCGATGTATGCCACCAAAGTGATATCCTCATTTATTTTGTCCTTCGTTCCTCGGCTGGTGCATAGCCTCATCCATCAATCGACAATTGAAGTCACTGATGATGCGATATGCAGGCGTGTTGCTTGACCCTTGGAAGAGGAACACAATTTCTTTTGCAAAACAACACCCTAGCGTTAGATGTTGAGTTGTTTCGAGTTCTTGTTGGCACAACCTGCACCTGTAATTATGCAGCCAATTCCTTGCTAGCAAACAATCAGCCGTCCAATTTCTATTACGCAGGACCAACCAAATGTAGAATTTAATTTTCCCCTCCATCTTTCATCGCCATATCCGCGCTAGACCCCTTTGCTCGATCCTTGCCACGAGCTGAATTCCATATGCCGAGCGCGCAGAGTAGCAGCTATTCACTGTGAGCGACCAACCGATCTTATCCGTTGCCTCAGAGAGGGTCACCATATGTACCTTCTCCCAAATCCTAACGAATTGCACAAGCTATTATTCATTGTTCATTCTTTGCAAGCCTTGCATTTGTCGGTCGTTCGTCAAAGCGACCTTGACAGTTAACTTCTTGAATCAAGCCAGCTTAAAGATCTCCGGCGCAACCAAACTAAGGGCCCCTCCATTCAACCATCTGTCCACCCAAAAAAAGCACAATACATCCATCACCCAACTCGATTGAGGAGCAGCTCGAGAACAATTGCTTATCCGCAATGTCACATGGAGTCGGTATCCCTTCCAAGGCCGATCAATATCGTCCCATTTGAACCACGAGCATCGTAAGTGCAGGGCTCGGCTGAAACACTCAATATTTTAATACCTAATCCACCCACTCTCTTGGGGGAGCATACTTGCACCCAATTCACCAAGCTCTTGCGACCAACCTTTCTATGTTCTGTCTCCCATACAAAGTTTTTTCTAAGCTTGTCCACTTTTGTGATGAACCACTTATATGGCTGGAAAGTCGTTTAGAAGTAATTGGCAGACCAGCCTCCCCATCTTGTTTTTTTTTCAATATTAGCTGAAAGTCGAGAAGCATTTCCAAAGATCTCTAGGATGGCTTGGACAGCAAGGAAGTCGTCCAAGGTTGGGTTGATGAAGAGGGCCGCGTCATTGTCATAGAAGCTAGACCGAAAGCGGGAAATCCGATGCCTCGGTGGTGCTAGAATGTTTATCTCTGTGGCCATAGACAGGAGACGTTGCAGTGGATCCATGGCAATGTTTAAAATCACAGATGCACAAACACTTTACCCTATGAACGTACACACACGATACTGCTATGAGCACCTCTGATATACTGAGGCGACAAAACATCTTGTATATCGCCGAAAGGCCATTTCAGGAAAATGCGACCACAAATGCCAAGTCTAGTAAACTTCAACCCTAGTGGTTTTTTTCCACCATAAGGAATCTAACAATCTGAGCTGTTGGGCTAGTGTCGGTGTGGGTGTTTGATCGAGCCTTTGCGTGAATTGTGCTTAGTACTCTTGTAAATTATTTTGTCTCTTCTATAAAATCATGATACACCACTAACGTACTCTCGAAAAGAAAAATGAACCAGCTTATTCGTATACCCACCCAAGCATTACAAATATTTTTAACTCATCAAGCCCTTCTTTTTTGAGAAGCAATGGCTACTCGAGCCTCGGTTCATTACCAAGGTTACTTATGTGTGGGCCGCATCTCGGGTTCACCCCCCATCGGTACGATTTGTTATGTGACACCATGGATGTGTGGCAGCACTGTGTGCGTCTGCTTTGCCAGAACTTGAGAGGGTGGGTTGCAAATGTTGGTAGCCAGTTTAAAGTGGGCAAAGAGGCATTGGTGTATGATACATCATTAACGTATCTATTTTTTCAAATAATTTCACTCTTGTTTTGGTCTCTAATTTGCATGACTTGAATGAAATTAATACGGACTGACGCTATTTTCAGCAGAACTACCATGGTATTGTTTTTTGCATATAATAAGAAATTCTCAGAATTGGATGAAAATTTATGGAGAATTGTTTTGGAATATATAAAAAATACTGGGTCAAAGAACCACCATGGTGGGCACAAGGGACCTACAAGCTGAGGCCCCTCCCCTATGGCGCGCCACGCGAGCTTGTGGGTCCCACGAGCCTCCTGCTCACCTAATTCAAACTCTACATACACCGTCTTCCCGAGGAAAAAACAGAGAGAAAGTTGCATCATGTTATACAATACGAAGCCGCCGCCACCTCCTATTCTTCTATGGGAGGCTAGATCTGGAGTCCACTTGAGGTTTCGGAGAGGGCAAATCATCGTCTTCGTCATCAACAACCCTTCTTCGTCAACAACCTTATGATGCTCACCATCGAGAGTGAGTAATATCATCTTAGGCATACTCTAGGTAGACGAAGATGGATGAAATTCTTCACGTAATCGATTCAATTTGTTAGAGCTTGATCCCTAGTAACCATTATGTTCTGAGACTGACGTTGTTATGACTTTGCTATGCTTAATGCTTGTCACTAGGACCTCAGTGCCATGATTTCATATCTGAAATTATTATGTTTTCATGAATAGACGTGATTTTTAGATTCTATCTTGCAAGTTGTATGCACATATTACTTGTTATGAATAGTAGCCCCAAGGTGACAATAATTGAGATACTCTACACGGATGACTGCAATTTGAGGAGTTCATGTATTCACTTTGTGTTAATGCTTTGGTCTGGTTCTCTATTAAAAGGATCGGCTTAATTACCATTAGTATTGACGAGTGATATTTTTACACTCATTTTAACCTTGTTTAAACCAAGATATTTTGTTAAAAGAGAGATATCCGTTCCGATATTTTCACTAGTGACTAATGAATGAAAAGGATTCCACAAATCCTCTCTTTAATATTTTCCATGGGAAATGGGCTAAGAAGGGAAGAAATCACGTTGGAGAAAGGAAAGGAAGAAAATGGAGAAGGAATAGGTCATTGGGAGGTGCAAGGAGGCGACCAGAGCCAAAGATGTCGTTTCATGCGCTCGCACGTGCTTGCATGAGCGATCGTTTGGCATGGAAACCGAGGCAGGTCGTGCACCTCGACAACTTTTGTAAAGGGGACCCCATTGAAATATCAGTAGAACAACATCGAGCACAACCAGAACCTCTTCATCGTCATCTTCATCCACAAACCCTAGCGACCGCCATATTCATCTCCATATCCATCTCCACCACCATAGTGCTCTCTCATCTAATTCATACTTGTAATTGTGCATCGCACAAGTAATCCATTGTAAGACATACTGCAATCAATCAATCCCAAGATATGGTCTTCAATGTTTTCTTCTTGCGATATGATCTCCATGTGTGAGCAGTTCGGTAGGTGAGGCATGAGCCATGTAACCCCAGGTATTTGTTGAAGGGATCAATGGAAGTATTTGACACAACTTCTCGTATGTGTGAAATAAAATTGTTTCCTGAAGTGTATCTTGACTTGTCCGCAATCTTCATCCATGCAGGTACCCATGATCATGGAGATTGAGAACTGGTGAGGCTAGGAGCACGGGGACCGTGAAGTGTTATACCGAACACCGGTGACAATAAGGTTTAGTAGCGTAACATGGAGCATATCCTTGGGGATTCATGAGGTGTAGTCATTAAACACCCAATGCTTTTGTCTTATATTATTATCTTAATTATTAGGGCAACCCCACGCGACGGATAGGGCCTTCGGTAGGACAACTAATTCTTGATGCAGGACTTGTGTCAATCAAGATGTTATTTGGACACATCCCCCACTCCGATATGAATCAAGCACCTCTTGATGGGTGAATTCCCAAGCACAAACTAATATCATTTTTTATCCCAATGCAAATACATGGTTGTAAGCAATAAGACCTCATCCACGTATCTTTTTTTATTATAAGTGTTTGAATCACTATTTTCTTGTCGATTTGGTCAAAAGATGGATTTAACACTTTGGTAAAAGCTTGCTAGAGACCATTGCCTCAAGGGAATCTTCCTCTCGTGGGTTTGATACCTAGGGTCACCTCTGGAAAAATAGGTATGGGATACCTTTTCTTGTTCCAACAACGAATCAATAAAAAAGAGATATCAAGCCCTTTTTCTGGCGTTGTTACCGGGGAGGATTTTAGTATTCCAAGTCTTAGTGTTTAGAGTTTTTGTTAAAGTTAATTTTCAGTTTTTGTTTTTGCTTTTCAGGTTTTAGTTTAAGTTTTATTTTTTTGCAAGTATTTTTCAGTTGAAAAAAATAAAAAGTTACTATGGCTCGTAATCTTGGGAGTTTTGTTACTCCTAGCAACAATTTCATGTGCGAACCAATAACACAACCTGATGTTGTAGCTGTAGAATATGAGATAAAACTGAACCTAGTTTCCATGGTTCAACAGGACCAATTTGGAGGCTATTCTTCTGAAGATGCAAGTATGCATTTACATATTTTTACTGAATTGTGCAACATGACCCGCAGAAAGGATTATGACCTAGATGCTCTGAAGATTCGCTAATTTCCTTTGTCTTTGAGAGGAAAGCTCGGGAATGGCTTTGCCTAAAGGCAGTATTACTTCTTGGGCTGCCTGTTGTAGTAATTTTTTATCTAACTTTTTCCACCTACAAAAATTATGCAATTACGTTCTCAGATTATAGGTTTCAAGCAATAGGAACATGATCCACTAGCGATTGCGTGGAATAGAATGAAAGAAGCTATAAGAAACTGCCCCAATCATGGAATGGAGGAGTGGTCAATCCTTTATATGTTTTATAATGGCTTGAATCATATGTCAAAAACTATGCTTGATACAGCTGCAGAAGGAACAATCATGGGAAAGCCCATAGAATATGTCAAGAAGATACTAGATGATATGCAAGAGAACCATGCCCAATGGCAAGTTGATAGAACCACCACCAAGAAGGTGAATGCCATAGAAGAAAATAGCTCAGAGTTGAAAACCAAGCTTAAAGAACTTATCTCTTTGATGAAAGGTACAGAAGAGGTAAATGTCAATGCCATCACTAATGAAGATACTAGTGGTGTGAATTTTATTTCCGTAATAGCTATAATCCCAATTGGAAAAATAATGGTTATGATACTAAACTTCCTTATCCTAACAATGGAGGAGCATCCAACAATTTTAATGTAGCTAATGGTACAATAGAAATACTCTTGAAGAAACCCTTAAAAGTTTTATTGCTAGCCAAACCAAGAAGAATAAAAACATCAAGAATATCTTGAAGAATCATGATAACCTACTTGGTCAATTGACCGGTAAGGTTGTGGGACTAACAAATGATGTGGAGATACTTGAAGCGAGGTCCAAGAATATGGAGGCACAAGTTTCTAAGATAGCAGAGAGCCAAACCTTAATTTTAGCCAAGTTTGCAGGTAAACCTGTGCCTAACCCAGTTGAAAAAGTTAAAATGGTAAGAAGTAACAAATTGAAAGTTGAGGTGCTTGAGACGAGCCATGTGCCAGAGTAGAACTACACCGTTGCATATTTTGTCAAGATGATATCCATTAAGTATCCACTACCGGAGGTAACTAACGATAAGGCATATAATGTGTTTGTTGAACAAGTTGCAGCCAAGGTATGTGAGCTTGATGATGAAAGGAAAAATCTATTCAGCAAGTTACCAACTAACAAAGAGGATGCTTTTGAACCTACTATATAGATTGTGATAGGATTTAATAAGTTTGGTGCTTTATGTGATCTAGGGGCAAGTGTTTCCACTATCCTGAAATATGTTTATGATTGTCTCAATCTTGGTCCTTATGCTAATACCGAGATTACATTGAATATGGATAACTCTACTTTTACTCGAGAAGTAGGCATTAAGCATGGAGTTATTGTTAAAATTAATGATTGCCATGTCATGATTAATCTTGTTATAGTAGATATGCCTGAAGTTCCAATTGCTCCTATAGTTCTCGGTAGACCTTTTCCAAGGACTATCAAAGCTGTGATGAATGTGTTTGAGGGGAATGTTCGTTTTGATTTACCGGCTAAAGATCCCTTTGTAAGCCATTTCCCTAGGAAAAGGAAATTGAAGACCTACATATAAGGTGGCATCATTTTGAATGACAGAATCTATGGTCTTGGTGTTCTAGCACCACCTTGATTACCGCTAAAGATCCCTTTGTAAGATATTTCCCTAGGAAAAATAAATTGTAGACCTACATAGAAGGTGGCATCATTTTGAATGCCAAAAGCTATGGTCTCAGTGTTCTGGCACCACCTTGATTACCACTACGGTTGGCCAATCCGACCAAAAACAAGCACTTCGTGGGAGGCAATCCAGGCGAATAAAGTAGACAAGTAAGTTTTTATTTTTGTTTTTAATAAAAGAGTAATAGAAGTTACATAGAGGAAGTGAGTTTGGAAGACTTGTTCTAATGAAGGCTTAGCCTTATGTAAGACGATTTATATGTTAGATTGATGTTCGAATGCCTGAAAATATGTCTATGTGTTGCTTTGGAACTAACACCGCAGAAAAACAAAGAAAAAGACAATTTTCGGAAGAAACAAACTAAAACATGGCCTATCAGGCGACCGCAACCGTCGTATGGGCAATCGTTTGACTAGTAGGAGGTTCAAATGCAAAACAACCAGAGACAACATATAGGAAGAAGGCATATCAAATGAGCGTGCACGCTCATTTTTGCGGTCGTTTTTATTCTGTGCAAAAACCATCGAGGAGTCCACAACGTTCGATGGCATTCCTAACGGGCCCACACACCCATTCGAGTGGCCGTTTGACATCGTCGATCAGGAGCACAAAATGAACAAAACGAGCGACTGTTGGAAATATGCCCTAGAGGCAATAATAAATTAGTTATTATCATATTTCCTTGTTCATGATAATCATTTATTATCCATGCTATAATTGTATTGATCGGAGACTTAAATGCATGTGTGGATACATAGACAAAACCATGTCCCTAGTATGCCTCTAATGGACTAGCTCGTTGATCAAAGGATGGTTAAGGTTTCCTAGCCATGGACATAAGATGTCATTTGATAACGGGATCACATCATTAGGAGAATGATGTGATGGATAAGACCCAAACTACAAACATAGCATATGATCGTGTCAGTTTATTGCTACTATTTTCTGCATGTCAAGTATATGTTCCTATGACCATGAGATCATGCAAATCACGGATATCGGAGGAGTGCCTTGTGTGTATCAAACGTCGCAACGTAACTGGGTGACTATAAAGGTGCTCTACAGGTATCTCCGATGGTGTCTGTTGAGTTGGCATGGATCGAGACCGGGATTTGTTACTCCGTGTGACGGAGAGGTATCTCAGGGCCCACTCGGTAATACAGCATCACAATGAGCCTTGCAAGCAATGTGACTAATTGTTAGTTGCGGGATCTTGTATTATGGAATGAGTAAAGAGACTTGCCGGTAACGAGGTTGAACTAGGTATGGAGATACCGACGATCGAATCTCGGGCAAGTAACATACCGAAGAACAAAGGGAACGTTATACGGGATTAACTGAATCCTTGACATAGAGGTTCGACCGATAAAGATCTTCGTAGAATATGTAGGAACCAATGTGGACGTCCAGGTCCCACCATTGGTTATTGACTGTAGAGGTGTCTCGGTCATGTCTACATAGTTCTCGAACCCGCAGGGTCTGCACACTTAAGGTTCGGTGACGTTTCGGTAGTGTAGAGTTATGTATGGTGGTGACCGAAGGTTGTTCGAAGTCCCGGATGAGATCCTGGACGTCACGAGGAGCTCCAGAATGGTCAGGAGGTAAAGATTCATATATAGGAAGTCCCAGTTTGGTTTCCGGAAAAGTTTCGGGCTCATCGGTAGTGTACCGGGAGTATCGATAGTGTACCGGGAGTGCCGGTAGTGTACCGGGGGACCTCCGGGAGGGGTATTTCGACCCCAAGAGGTCCATGGGCTGTGGGAGAATAATAACCATCCCTTAGTGGGCTGGGAAAACAGCCACAAAGGCCCATGGCGCAGGAGAGAAAGTCCTAAAGCAAAAAGTGGAAAATCAACCAATAGGAGGCAATCCTACTCCAACTAGGATTGGAGGTGAAGTAGGATTGCTCCCACCTCCTATTTTGGCCAACCCAAAGGCCTTGGCTGCCTCTCCTCCTATATATACTAGTGGATTGGGTGGTTTTTGGACAGAATTTCCGGCCACGTGCTACCCGTTCCACCGGTGCATAGTTTCTCCTCTAGACCGGTTTTCTGCAACGCTTAGGCGAAGCCCTGCCGGAATTGCTCCACCACCATCACCGGAGCGCCGTCACGCTGCCAGTGAACTCTCTCTCCTCTCCACCTCCTCTTGCTGGATCAAGATGGTGGAGATCGTCATCAAGCTGCACGTGTGCTGAACGCGGAGGTGCCGTCCGTTCGGCGCTAGATCGGAAGGACCGTGATCGAGATCACGAGACGGGTCGTGATGAGATCGCGGAACGGATCGTGATGAGTTCGCGGGACAGATCGTGATCAAGATCGTGAGACAGATTGTGATGAGATCGCGGGACGAATCGTGATTGGATCGCGGGACGGATCGTGATGAGATCGCGGGACGCTCGGCGATTTGGATCGCGAAGATGTTCGACTACACCAACCGCGTTTCTTAACGCTTCCCGCTTAGCGATCTACAAGGGTATGTAGATCCACTCTCCCTATCGTAGATGCTCATCACCATGGATAGGTTTACGTGTGCGTAGGAAAATTTTTGTTTCCCATGCGACGTTCCCCAACAACGACGACATTCAAAACGGACGCTGGTGTCCGTTTCAGCGGTTGTTTCATATACACGGAAGAAAGTTTAAGTTTAACGAGTTTGAAGACGACATTCCATATGGGCGCTCGCTGGCAGCTCCAATAATCTCGAGGAAGGAGGTATTTCACCCCCATCTCTCTCTTATCTTCTTCCTCCAAACCTCTCCGAACCATGGTAGAATTTTGCCCGATCTCTCTACTCATTCGTTTTCTGTTTGAATCCTTTCGTGTGATCTATATACGACATGTTTCTCCTCCAATCCCCAAGTTATTTTTCGCGAATCCACGTTCTACATGCCCAGCATTTCCATGTCTAGGATATGCATATTTTTTTTTCAAAATTGAGTTTGGCATCGATTTGTTGATGTTTTTAGAGGAGTATGATGTTGTGAGTACCACAAGGTAATTATTGTTTAATAGTATTGGATTGAAAAAATGTTTTAAAGATGTTTACACGGAGGTCTTCTCGCGTACGTTGTGGTTCGAGTTCATCCACCACACAACCGCAACAAGTTTTCACTCAGGGGGTTGTCTTCATCGACAGTGGAGCGAGGAAGAATTTCTAGAAGCTCACCACAAGGAAGAACAAAGCAACCAAATGAGCTTGTGCGAATACTCTCACCAAGCTATGTATCACTCATGATTTTATTTTGCGTTGTCATAATGTCGAGTTGCATCATTTTGTGTATCAAGGATGTGAGACTTATGAATGATTGGCGCTTGAATTTCTTAGTACTCACTCGCATAATGTTGGTTTAATGCCAAATGCATATGAGGAGGAGAGGATCACTTTCGGTCTCCTTGACCAAGTCTTTGACATCACTGTTGTTGAGTTGTGTAACTACTTTGGCTTCCCCAACAATGATGATGATATTAGAGATGTTTATGATTTCACTGAACGCACCCAAGGTAATCCTTTTACGATATGAGTCGTCATGGCTCTAGGCAAAGATCCTGTTGCATTCAAAGTCCTGCTATACATTATTTCTACTATGTTATCACTAACTCATTGGAGGCACGAGGAGAAGTTTCTAAGGTGAATGATGAGAACATACTAGTTCTCGGGAAAGCAACAAACCTGGACATCAATTATTCTCGCAACCTAGGGGCAATACTTTTGCTACACCTCGCGCATGAAGCAATCATGCACAAGGAGATATAGTGTGTGGAGGAGTGATCACCATCTTGGCCAACTCCCTTGGTCTCAACTACAATCATCTTGTCACAACCCTAGCATTAGGCATTGCTTGTCATTGCATCAACATCATCATGCTTCATTCTAATTTCAAAGGAAATTTAATTAAGGGAAATTTCAAACCTCGGAAATAATTAAAAAATATCAACATTAAAAACTTCTTCAAAAGTTCCCAAGTAAACGTTACTATTAAACATTGAAAATATTGGGAGGAGAAAAACTCAAACCAATATTTTTGGTGGTTTAAAAATATTTTATTTTGGGACTTTAAACTAATTCTTAGATATTTGAATTGGATTTATAATTATTTTAAGATAAATATAAACCCAACAATTTTGAAACTTAGTGTGTGGCTCTGGATATATCCATCCATCACCCATATGAATTTTCAGAATTCTAAAAATTGATTTGATATTTTCAATCAAATCAAAACAAATCTGCAAATTAAAAAAACAAAAGGAAAAAATAGAAAAGGACTTTACCTAGTACACTTACCGCGTTAGAAGCCGGCCTAGCGAGGGGCAGGGTTGTCTTCAACCCCTCGCTAGGAGGACAAGTCGTGCGATATGTCTTCAACATATCTATAATTTTTTTTATTGTTCCATAATGATATATTATCATTCTAGGATACTTTTTGGGCATTTGTTTACCAATTTATAATGTTTTTTGTGAACTAACCTATTGACCTAGTGCCTAGTGACAGTTGTTGTTTTCTGCATGTTTTTGACTTTTCAGGTTTATAGTACCAAACGAAGTCCAATTGCCACAATTTTTGACAATTTTTTCTATACCAAAAGAAGAACTAGAAGCTTCTGGAGGAGGCCAAGAGAGGCACGAGGGCCCCGCAAGCCACCAGTGCGCACCACCAGGGGGCGCGCCCTGATGTCTTGTGCCTCCCTCGAGCGTCTCCCGATGCCCCTCTCTGGCCTACAAATTCACATATATTCCAAAAACCCTGGTGGTGCTCCCGAAACACTTTTCTGCCGCAACAAGTCTCTGTTCACACGGGAGGCCATCTACACCTCCATTCTGGCACCCTGCCGGAAGGGAGATCGATCACGGGGGGGGGGGGGGGGGGGCTCTTCATCAACCTTGATGCCCTCACCATAATGTGTGAGTAGTTCACCACAGGCCTACGGGTCCATAGGTAGTACCTAGATGGCAATCTCTCTCTCTCTCTCTCTCTCTCTCTTCAATACAATGTTCATCGCATCTTTGCCTTGATCTATCCAATGTAATCCCTTTTTATGGTGTGTTTGTTGGGATTTGATGAATTGTGGGTTTATTTTCATATTATTCATGAAAAATATTTGAGTCAAACCTAAATACTGATATTCTTATTCTTGTGATCATCATAGCTTCGTAATGCTCTCCGATCTATTGAGATAGTTTGGCGAATTAGATTGATATTTCTTCCCTGGGAGTGGTGCATTGTAGTAGGTTCAACCTGATGAGTTTCTATATCCCAGTGACAGAAGGGGACACGTTGCGTCTTTGTGTTGCTGATACTAAGGATAAAACGATGGGGTTTATTCATGCTGATTGATTTTACTTTGTCTACATCATGTCATCGTTCTCCAAGTATTACTATGTTTTACTTAATACTCTAGATGCATGCTGGATAGCAGTCGATGAGTGGAGTAATAGTAGTAGGTGCAGGTAGGAGTCAGCCTACTTGATTATGGAGGTTATGCATATATACGCATGATCATTGCCATGAAAATTGCATAACTATTCGCTTTTCTATCAATTGCCTAACAGTAATTTGTGTACCCACTGTATGCTATTTCTATGAGAAATGCCACTAGAGAACTCTACGGCCCCCGGGTCTATTCACTTATATATATTCACAAATGCTATTATTAGCTTTCTGTTATTTATTTTCTTTTATTTTATTATGCAATTTATAATTATCTACACAACTCACTTGCTTGCAAATAACGAGA
The DNA here is from genome assembly GCA_022496015.1 of Hordeum marinum. Classification (NCBI taxonomy): domain Eukaryota; kingdom Viridiplantae; phylum Streptophyta; class Magnoliopsida; order Poales; family Poaceae; genus Hordeum; species Hordeum marinum. Next base: position 271,589,719 of record CM039672.1, on the reverse strand, counting down.
CCAAGGGGATTAACAACCCTCTTCTTGGCATTGGGTGCTAGTTGTTTGTTCTTATGTGTGCAGTCGCTGAAGACGGTTGAGGATTGATATCCTATTGGTTTGATAAACTTTGGTTTAATAAATGAGGGAAATGCTTACCCACATTGTGTCGCGATAACCCATTTCTCTTCACAGAAAACCCAACGCAAATCACAAGTATGATCGTGGCACAACGCGCGTCGCCGACCGCCACCTCCTGCTTTGACATGCCCAGCCGTCCTCGCCATCATCTGCTTGCCAAGGAGATGCTCTCGATATGCTCTCCCATTCCCATGCTCTCCGACCTCTCTCTCTCTCCCTAGCTCTCTCTTTTGAGCTCCCTCGAGACCATGTAGTCACTGTCGTGGGTCGCCCGCATGGCCACCGTTGTCTCCTTGTCGTGCTGCCATGTCCAGGAGCATAGTCAGTGTCCTCCTCATCTCCAAGCTGAAGATCGAGTCCTTGGGTGCCCTACAACCTTGCCATTGCCATCTTATTTGCCACCCGTCACCGGAGCTCCCCATCATTGATTCGCTGTAGTCAGGCCTTCCCCGAGCAAGTTGATCATCTGCATGAGTTTGCCGTGAGGCTACCGTCATTTTCCATCTTCGCCCCTGCTCAATTTCTCCCTTTAGACCATAGTTCCACTATGACCGAATCTTGCCGCCGCACGGTTAGCCACTGACATAGCCCTAGTGACCATTTGGTCAACCTGACTTGCACAACACACTTGTGGCATCACGTAGTGCCCCTCAAGCTTGTCTGCCTACTCATTCGCAAACCGCATTGCCAAATCCGAACAGGCCCTAGCTCCGACCGCCACTGTTTTCATCGCCGACACTGCTACAGGACACCCCATGAACACCCACCATCGCTATCCGACGCGCACGAGCACCAGCAGCCCAACGGTGCCATCGGTGCCCCAAGCCATGGCCCGTGGTGCGTTTCCGAGCCACCTCGCCGTGTATGACCTTGCCGACGTTGAGCCACGTGTGGGTTTGAACCCCCCCTAACCTGATTCGACTCCCTTGGAGTCAATGACATGTGGGTCCAAGCCCTAACTAATTAGGATATATGAGTAAATTAGTGCTAATTAACCATGTTAGTTAGTTGGGTCACTGACTAGTGGGGCCCACTGGTCAAATTTCACCTAGACTCGGTTGGATGACCTGCTGACGTCGACGCAGTAATGATCTTCTAGAGTTAAGATAAATCTAAATGATTTATTATATTTCAGAAAATGTTATAAACTTTGAAAAATCATAGAAAATAATCTATAACTCGGATGAAAATAATTCATATATGAAAAATGATCAGAAAAATATGAATAATGTGTTTATGACATGATCATGAATGTTTGAAAAGTTAACATCACCAACTAGGACATTTCACGATTAGGGCAATTTATGAAATAACATTTGGAGATGGAATTTGAACTAGGTTTGAACTCCACTTCAATTAACTTGGACTATTGTTGCATTAGGTCAATTCACTACCTTTACATGACATGACAATCATTTTGGTTGTGCATTGCATTGAATGTTATTCCTTCTTTGTTTGTCGGTGTTGCTTCTTCCCGATAGATGTGGTTCCGATGTTGTGACTGTTGACACCGATCAAGACTCATTGTTATCTTCAGAAGTGCCATGCAAGCAACTTCCCCATTGAGCAAACTGATATAAACCCACTCTCTCGCTCCTGCTCTCTTTTACTACATTAGGACCATAATGATTTAACCATTACATGTTCTCGGTAGTTGAACCCACTTCTTTGCATGACATGTCTTTGTCACAGTAAATAGTTGAAACCACTCAGCATGAGTAGCAACTGCTTCAGCCTTGTTGTGATTACTCATCCATGCTTGCTTATTGTGCCTGCTATGCTTAGTGTCGTGTCGGGTCTGATCTATCTGGGGGATGAACTAGAATTGATGTGTTCATGTCCTATTGTGTGAGAGCATAGTGTGTGAATCCGATTTGGTAAAGGTAGCGATGAGAGGCCATGTAGGAGTACATGACAGGTTGTCTCATTGGGACCGTGCTTAAGAACTGAGTTATGTGTATGTTATCCAAGACAAGATACTACAACACATTAGGACCGAAACCAATGGACCCTCTCGGCTTATTAATCGCCTTGATCTCTATCCAGGAGTTGCAACTAGTTCCTGGTCTTTATAGGAAAAGTGTTGGCGGCTGTGCTTAGCGCGACCCAACGGGGTGGGCTTCGATGCGGTAGATGCATAGTGGCACGGTGTACCAAGTGGCACCCAGATGGTGGGTTGGTGGAACTCTGCGCACATTGTTTGGGGCCGTAGAGGAAATTTTGGCTGGACTTCCTAGCGGGTTCAATCTCAAATAGGCGATAAACCTGTACTAGGGTCTTGTTTGGTTAACGGTAAAGACCGACGCCCACGCGAGTGCTTCCACTTGAAGGTTGTCGAGATGCATGACATACATAATTTATAAGTGGTGAGAGCGTCTGTGAAGAAGTATACCCCTGCATGGTTTATTGATGTGTTCGAATATCCGCATCCTTGGATATGGACTACTTGGAAATCTTATATGGTTCATTGATAAATTGAAATGGATACTCTAAAATGCGCAAGATAAGTGTGGCTGCTATGGATGGCCCTCTCGTAGGAAGATGGGAGAGAATCCATAGTGGTGTATTGATATGGCGAACATGTGGACTCGTGTGCGCTCTACCTCATAGAAAGTACTCGTAGTCTTAGTACAGGTTAACCAAGAGTCAAAGCTGTCTTGCTGCAATAAACTCCACAACACCCTTTGGTGACAATGATGCATATGTAGATAGTTCTGATGTAAGTCTTGTTGAGTACCTTTGTACTCACGATTGCTTAATTTATGTTTTGCAGAGGAGACATCAGTCTCATCAGTGGTTCTTATGATATGAAGGTCGATGTTGGCCGGATTAGCTTGGGAATCCCAAACAGTGGTCTGGGTCCTTTGGGAGGGTCATTGTAGATTTTCAGGCTCCTCTAGCCACTTTTAGTAGATTTATGTACCCAGACATAATATGCTTCCGCTTGTTGCTTGTATGACTTGAGTTTTGGGTCATGTGACCCCTGTTTGTAATACCGCACTATGTTGGCTCTTATCAGTATTTAGTAAATACTTGAGTCATAGAGTTATGTTTAAATGCCATGTTGTATCTGCGCATATTGTGTATTAGCGTGTATGTTTGAAATGCATTGGTATGTGTGGGATTCGACACCGAGTAATATGCCTATGGTAGCCTTCTTTAGAGGGAGATGCCTCTTTGTACTTCCGTTGAGCCCTGGTAGCTTGCTACTGCTTCGGACACATTGATTGACCTACATGTATCCTTCTTTGCTATTGTGTCTGTCCCTGCGGGAAAATGTCACGTGGTGTAATGGAGTCCATGTAGCTTGCTACAACTTGTCTACACACGTTGATGACCGATACCTGCACTGATGGGTTATTTATGCATGTCCCTGTACGGCTGTGCCACTTGGGTCTATAACTAGTAATGTCGACCCGGGTTATTTGACATATGATTGCTAGCGACATATTCATATATGTGATCCAAAAGGCGCAAATGGTCCCGGCCAAGGTAAGGTGGCAGCTGTGGGGATTACCATGTGTGAGGCCACAAAGTGATATGATGTGTTACATGCTAGACTTGTATGGCTTAGGATTGGGGTCCTGACACATCTCCTCCCCATTGTCGGTAACACCCTTATTAACATTTGTGTTCTTAGTAGCGCTGCTATGGTAGTAGTTTGTAATGGATGTCATTGTATCAAAATTCCTGGAGTGTCATACTTGTTACCCACACCTATGCCTAACTGTTTCCCCATGGAGAATGGAGAATTATATTATGTTGCACACGAAGGAGATGCAACTTTTGACCAAGAAGGGGCATAAACTGAACATGTAGACGAATAAGAACTCGCCAACGACAAAGAGCAGGACATCCCCAGCAAGACTACACCACCTATGCAGATCTCAACAACCTCTAGGGCTCTATACATGATGTGAGCAACCTCGCATCATTCCTGAGAGGCACGGTCGCTGACATGAACATGGACCTCTCCAACTAGAGGCAGGAGTGGGCTCCTGGCCAACCGCCATAATGATCTTGCTGGTTTGGGCTCACAAAAGCCTAAGCTTGGGGGAGGTTATCACCACTTCTACATCAAGATGTGGTGGAATTTGAATAAATTAATGAGGTTGTACTTAAGCTCGGGGAGCTTCGAAACACTCGTTGGTTTGTTCCAACACTTTGCTTTTGCTTTTTTTACCTTTGCGATTTTTTTGTTGCAAGCTAGTTTTCAAAAAACCAAAAACCAAAAACTAGAGTAAGCTTTGTTTTGTTCCTGTTCTTCATTTAGCGCCTTGGAATTCATTTGCATTTTGTTTTCAGAGGTGTTGATCTACGTCGGACAACGAGGAATGCAAGAGTAAGGAAGAGAAGTGTGTAAATTCGCAACCGTGAAGGTATGTCCTACGATCCCTGTCTTTTGCACTTGGATAACTTAAACTAGATGTAGTTGTTGTATGTGTGATATGTGCATATGGGAGTTAGTCTTGATAGTTCATACAAAAGTTTTGCTCTAGTAGCTGAAATAATTTTGTAGGCTTTGTTTTGTTTAGTTTAGACAACTAAGACTTGTCGTGGGACATTTTTGAATAAAATGTTGTTAACGAAGTATAACTTGGCACAAGAGAAAGTCTTTTCAAGACTTGGAGTTGAGAAATTGTAGTGGAAGTGATGTTTAACATGCTCAACCCCATGTTGTTAATTTTAATAGACTTGACAGAACTTGTAGATTAAATTGTCTACAGGAACTTAGTTGAAAGGTGGGTGAGATTATGTGAAGAATCTGTGTTCTATATCTCAACATGGTGTTACAGCCTCCGGCTGGTGCCATGGCCTTTACTACTATAGACGCGTTTACGTGTGTAAATGTGGCTTCGTCATCCTTCTTGATGTTATGTCGAGGACTCCGCTGGCCAATGAACGATCCACCATGAGTGACAACTCAGATTTCGGCTGTGAGTTTTTTATCGTATGTAGTGGCAACACTCCAAACGAATATTATTCGGCTTACTCTTTAATGGGTGTGTATGTGGTAAATAAAGGTGGCTGCTCAAAAGAGATCAAAAGAGACATTGTTACTAAAGGTCCATAGTTCCCAAACATTAAGCCACAACAAAAACCTATGCATGATCACTTATTTGGCATAATCTCCTTCATGTGACAATCAAAATTACAGCAAGCAATGACTGCAACAAAGTGTTTAAGAGCCTAGAGGAGGACACAAATGTAGGTGTGCTCATGAGCACTTGAGCATCATATTTTACAACATGATCTGTGCTCAATAGCTTATGTTTTTACGGCTCTATCTAAAGAAACTCTTTCATGCATTCTTGTAACGACCAAACCTTGAAGGGTTTGAGTCTCTGTGCTTACCATGCTAGTCCCTGGATCGATTCACTAGCACACATAGTATAGATGAATACCAGAATAGCAAGTACATCAGTTATTACAACGTATGATCCAGAATTTATAAATTATAACAATCTGCATAGCACTTGGCTAGCTTTATTCAATCAAACAGCGGAAAAGTAGTAGAAAATAACGACGAGTCCCAACATAGCCCACTAGTGATGCTGAGTGCAGACTCGCGACCCTAACGGTACCTTACTCTTCGTCTGAAAATCCTGCAACATGAGACGTTGCAACCATATAGGTCAACACATTGAATGTATTGGCAAGTTACACAGGAGAAATAATAAAGTAGACCTACATGTATATGCATAGTATAACAAAGGAAGGCGTGATGGTTATTTTGTAGAAATGCTAATTTTGTCCTCATAACTACATAATAGTCAAATTTTAATTTATTTGCTACAAGTAAATATATATGGTTGAATTGTCATCTCCAACTCCAACCTAAACCATTATTAAGTTCCCACCAAGTTTATTAAGGGTAACATCTATCAAGATCATCCAACAACTGTAATGGCGTAGCTACTCAAAGGTGTCCATAACCAGGGACACGGCTAATCATGATTAGTTTTAATACTCTGCAGAGTCTAGTACACTTTACCCACTGGACCCAACCCGAAGATTGAGACAATGTCCTTCAAAAGCAGTCACCTAGTCCCAAAGGAGGCCCATCCTAACTATCATAACTACATCTGCTGGCACATCCGGGCAAGATTTCCACAACTGATCAACTAATCCAGAGCCCATATAGCCAGTGGCCGCACATGGAAGCTACTAGTCACTAAGTTTGTCTAATCTTTTTGAACCTGGGTGGCATTCCACTTACATTTAGAGGGTCGAAACCATGATGTTCTTCAAACCACCTAGCAATACCACATCTGCCCAGAGGTGAATTATATCCTTAGTGACTACTCAATTTATTTAATAATCCTCACATAATCTCAATGAATACTCGAACCAACCCCGTCTACATAGCATAGCAGAACTAACTAGCACGATCTTCATTGAAGAGGGAATGACTCAATAGCATACCATAAGACAATAATATTTCTACACATGCATAATTTGAAAGTGTGATATATACTACATGCATAGGAAAATAATAGCTGAAGGATGATCAACATGTAACTTGCCTTGGTTCTGGTTCAAAAGGTCACACTCCTGAGAATAGTTTGTGTCGCACTCCGGGCAATCTACACGTTTCAAACAATCACAACAAATAAATCACCACATTCAAACATCATCAAACAAAACCAACAACAATAAATCATTTTTTAAAATTACAAAAACGGTAGCATAACGGTAGGTATAAATCATCTAAAAATCAGTAGAAACACAACACAAAAAGAATCATTAAATTTTCATAAACAGTTTGCAAAATATGTCCTCCGGAAGGTTTAAATTAATTTTGAACAAATTCAAATTTGAACATTGCAAACATGCAAAATTTTGGTGATGTCATATACTACTAGTCATTATGAGTGCACAGGAGAAAGAATCAATTAAATTGAGCATATAGATTAAAAGATATATCTAAAAAAATTGATTAAAATCTGCCCCCCAAAACAACTGTGGTTTCAGAGATGCGGTTACTGTAGCTCTGCCATGTGGCACCACGGGATTAGCCGAAGTGGCTCTATTCATGCGTGATCTCACCAGAAACAGAGAAAAAGCTGGCGTTCTTGGGCATTGACGGTAGTGCTCCTCCGGTGATCTTTCGGCGAAGATGAGGTGGCGGTGGATGCGACGCTCGACGGTGGTGTCGACGGTGGTTCTACGGGCGACGGGGCTTCCTTTGCGGTCGTCGGTGACGTACTGACTCCGGCGTGCTCTGGAACTTCGGATGACTGCAGGTGGCTCGCTGCGTTGCGGTACTGGCGATTAGACAAGGTCAAAGAGGCGCGACGTTGATAGGGGAGTCGAACGAGGCAAGTAGGGCTACTAGGGATGCCCTTACGGCGACGCAATCGTCCGGCGAACGGCGACGGACCTGGAAGCTCCCGGCGAGATCGGTTTCATCTGGGTGGCGGCGTGTGTCGATGGGAGGAATTGGGAAGGGGTCGCGGGGTTCCCTGGAGGGCTTCGACTTGCGCTATATGTCCTGGGCACGCACGGAATCGATAGGAGCGGCAGATTGATCCGAGCCCAGCCTCGGGTTTGCGTGCGGTGCACGCGTTCCGGCTTGGGGTAAAAGAAGCAAGGCAGGGTCCACTCGGCAGAGCTTGAGGGCGAGGGAAGCATACCTCTTTGACGGTAGCTGGGCCGTGGGCTGTCCTGCAAGCGGCTATGCTGCGCGTGCGCGCAGCCCCTGCTGGGCCACTGTGCAAACTGCTACTGAAACAAAAACAAATATAAATATTATGGATAAAGAAGTACCAGAATAAATCCTAAAAAAGTATAATCCTACAGTAATATATATGTTGGGGAAGGTTGCATGGGAAACAAAAAAATTCCTACGCACACACAAGATCTATCCATGGTGATGAGCATCTACGAGAGGGAGAGTGGATCTACATACCCTTGTAGATCGCTAAGCGGGAAGCGTTAAGAAACGCGGTTGGTGTAGTCGAACATCTTCGCGATCCAAATCACCGAGCATCCCGCGATATCATCACAATCTGTCGCGCGATCCAATCACAATCCGTCCCGCGAACTCATCACGATCCGTCCCGCAATCTCATTATGATTCGTCTCACGATCTTGATCACGGTCCTTTCGATCTAGCGCCGAACGGACGTCACCTTCGTGGTCAGCACACGTACAGCTCGATGACGATCTCCGCCTTCTTGATACAGCAAGAGGGAGCGGAGAGGTAGATGAGTTCTCCGGCAGCACTACGGCATTGCGGCGATGGTGGTGGATCTATTCCAGTCGGGCTTCGCCTAAGCACCGCTGAAAACCGATCTAGAGGAGAGGTAGCACGTGGCTATTAGGGTTAGATTTTTCCTCTAAATCCTCTAGTATATATAGGAGGGAGGGAGGGGAGGAGGCAGCATCAAACCCTCAAGGTTTGGTCGAAATTGGAGGTGGAGGAGTCCTACTCCAATCCTATTAGGAGTAGGATTCCTCCTTTCCACTTGGAAACTCTTTCCACGTCTCCACCTTTGGATTTTTCCTTTTCAAACCACTCCAGTCACATGGGCCCTTAGAGGAGGCTTCGCCAGCCCACTAGGGGCAAGTTTACCTCATCCCACAGCCCATGTAGCCTCTTGGCTCGAAATACCTCTCCCGATGGTCCCCCGGTACACTACCAGCACTCCCGGTACACTATCGATGAGCCCGAAACTTTTCTGGCGACCAAAATAGGACTTCCTATATATCAATATTTACCTCCGGACCATTCCGGAGCTCCTCGTGATGTCCAGGATCTCATCCGGGACTCCGAACAAACTTTGGTCACCACCATACATAACTCTATACTACCGAAACATCACCGAAGCTTAAGTGTGCAGACCCTGCGGGTTCGAGAACTATGTAGACATGACCGAGACACCTCTACGGTCAATAACCAATAGCAGGAACTGGATGCCCATATTGGTTCATACATATTCTACGAAGATCTTTATCGGTCAAACCTCTATGTCAAGGATTCAGTTAATCCCGTATGATGTTCCCTTTGTTCTTTGGTATGTTACTTGCCCGAGATTCGATCGTCGGTATCTCCATACCTAGTTCAACCTCGTTACGGGCAAGTCTCTTTACTCTTTATGTAATACAAGATCCCATGACTAACACTTAGTCATATTGCTTGCAAGGCTTATTGTGATGTTGTATTACTAAGTGGGCCCTGAGATACCTCTCCGTCACACGGAGTAACAAATCCCAGTCTTGATCCATGCCAACCCAACAGACACCCTCGAAGATACCTGTAGAGCACCTTTATAGTCACCTAGTTACGTTGCGACGTTTGATACACACAAGGTACTCCTCCGGTGTCAGTGAGTTGCATGATCTCATGGTCATAGGAACAAATACTTGACATGCAGAAAATAGTAGCAATAAACTAACACGATCATATGCTACGTTTGTAGTTTGGGTCTTGTCCATCACATCATTCTCCTAATGATGTGATCCTGTTATCAAATGACATCTCATGTCCATGACTAGGAAACCATAGCCATCTTTGATCAACGAGCTAGTCTATTAGAGGCATACTAGGGACATGGTGTTGTCTATGTATCCACACATCTATCTGAGTTTCCGATCAACACAATTATAGCATGGATAAAAAATGATTATCATGAACAAGGAAATATGATAATAACCAATTTATTATTGCCTCTAGGGTATATTTCCAATAATATATGCTACTAATATAAACTATAGGAACACTAGTTCAAACCCTAATGAAATTTTGAAAAAAATAGTTTTGATGAAAAAAGCCACACAATAAGCCTTGCAAAATAAATTCAAAAGGAATTTGAAGTTTATAAAATTGCAAAAATGCATGAGATGAAATCCAAATATTATTCTGGACATTATGAACTTTTATTTGACAGGGGAGAAGTCATGTTATCTCCACTCCAAAAAATTGCCATGAGTTGCATAATGAATAGAATTTTCAGAAGAGTAAATAATGCATAGGAAAAATATGAGATGCATACGAATGATCTATTAACATCCTAATTGAGGAAATTGGGATGTTAGAAACCTACCCCCCTTAAGATGAATCTCGCCCTCGAGATTCGGGTTGGCTAGCAAATAGGTGTGGGGGATCCTTCCTGAGGTCTTCCTCCCGTTCCCAAGTAGCCTCCTCCTCTGAATGATGATCCCACTGAACTTTGCATAACTTGATTGTCTTGGTGTGAGTAACTCTCTCTGCTGTATCTAGAATCTTAACAGGCTTCTCCTCATAGGTCAAGTCAGTCTCCAACTGAATTGCCTCTAGTGGCACTGTATCTCTCAAAGGAACATTTGCTATCTCTGCATGGCACTTCTTCAACTGTGATACATGAAACACATTATGAACTCCTGACAAGGATTCTGGCAACTCCAGTTGATAAACTACCTCTCCTCGGTGCTCCAAGATCTTGTAAGGCCCCACAAAGCGTGTTGCTAACTTACCTTTGATTCCAAATCTCTTAATTCCACGAAGCGGTGAAACTCTAAGGTATGCACGATCTCCTACCTCATCTGTCACTTCCTTACGCTTTGCATGTGCATAACTCTTCTGTCTAGACTTTGCTATCTTCAGCCTGTCACGAACCAACTTGACTTTCTCCTCGGCATCTCCGATCAAGTCTGGTCCAAATAATTGACACTCTCCAACCTCATCCCACATCAATGGTGTCCTGCACTTCCTACATACAAAAACTCAAACGGTGCCATCTTCAGACTAGCCTGATAATTGTTATTATATGAGAGCTCTGCATATGGTAAATTATCATCCCAACTAGACCCGTAGTCCAAAGCACAAGCTCTCAACATATCCTCCAAAATCTGATTCACCCTCTATGTCTGCCCATCTGTCTGTGGATGGAATGTTGTACTGAACTCCAGCCTAGTGCCCAAGGATTCATGCAACTGACGCCAAAACTTGGATGTGAACTGAGTACCTCTATCAAACACCACCTTCCTTGGAACTCCATGCAGACAAACAATTCTGGACATATAAATCTTTGCTAGCTTAGCACTTGTATAGGTAGTCTTTACAAGGATGAAGTGAGCAACTTTAGTCAAATGATCAACAACTACCCAAATAGAATCATAACCTGATCGAGTCCTGGGTAACCCTATAATGAAATCCATACCAATATCATCCCACTTCCAAGCAGGTATAGGCAATGGTTGTAACAACCTTGCTTGTTTTTTATGCTCTACCTTAACTCTCTGGCACACATCACATATTGCAATATACTCAGCAATTTCCCTCTTCAGGCTAGGCCACCAAAATCTCTCCCTCAAATCCAAATACATCTTAGTATTACCTGGGTGGATAGAATAAGGTGAATCATGCGCCTCCTGAAGAATCAACTTCCTGATCTTTGCATCTTGAGGTACACACATACGCTTCTCAAACCACATGGCTTCATGTTCATCCTCATGAAAACCTTGTGCCTTCCCCTTTAGAATATTCTCCTTTATCTCAGCAATATGCTTATCATCCTTTTGAGCTTCTCTGATCATGTCTAGCAAAGTAGGCCTTACCTCAAGTGTTGCCAAATATCCCTTAGGAACCATCTCCAACCTGAGATTTCTGAACTGCTCACATAACTCCGGTGGCATATCATCAACATTAACTGCATTAACATGGCTCCTACGACTCAATGCATCAGCAACAACATTAGCCTTACCAGGATGATACTGCACATTCAAATCATAATCCCGAATAAGCTCTAACCACCTCCTTTGTCTGAGGTTCAACTCCCCCTGAGTAAAAATATACTTCAAGCTCTTATGATCAGTAAATATCACAATGATTACCAACGAGATAATGCCTCCAAGGTTTGAACACATGCACAACTGAGGCTAACTCCAAATCATGTTCAGGATAATTATGCTCATGATTCCTAAGCTGGCGTGAGGGATAAGAAAAAACTTTACCTTCATGTATTAAAACACTCCCAAGTCCTTGACGAGAAGCATCACAATATACCTCGAAGTCTTTATGTATGTCTGGCAAAATTAATACCGGTGCTGTAACCAAATGTTGCTTCAACTCGTGAAAGCTAGCTTCACAATCCTCAGTCCAAACAAATTTCTTCCCCTTCTTCAACAATTCAGTCATAGGCTTTGCAATCTTGGAAAAGTTTTCAATAAACCTCATGTAATAACCTGCAAGACCCAAAAAGCTGCGAATCCCCCCAACTGACGTGTGTGACTCCCACTCTATGACTGCGGCAACCTTGGATGGATCAACTACAACTCCGTTACCTGATATAACATGTCCAAGGAATGCTACCTCATCCAGCCAAAAGTCACATTTGCTAAACGTGGCAAACAATTGGTGCTCCCTGAAGTTCTCCAATACCGGATGCAGACGCTCTTAATGCTCTTGCTTATTCTTGGAAAACACCAATATATCATCAATGAAAACAACCACAAACTTATCCAAGAACTCCATAAACACCTTGTTCATCATATTCATGAAGTATGCAGGGGCATTAGTCAATCCAAATGACATAACAGTATACTCATACAGCCCATACCTCGTAGTGAAAGCAGTCTTTGGAATATCTTGCTCACGAATCTTTAATTGATGATAACTAGAGCGACGATCAATCTTAGAAAACACAGTAGCTCCCTCCAACTGGTCAAATAAATCATTTATCATAGGCAAAGGATACTTATTCTTAATGGTTACCTCATTCAGAGAACGATAATCAACGCACATCCTCGGAGTTCCATCCGTCTTCTCAACAAACAAAACATGGGCTCCCCAAGCTGATGAACTTGGGTGAATAAATCCTTGTGCCTGCAATTCCCTTAACTGCTTCTTCAATTCCTCCAACTCTTGAGGAGGCATTCTATACGGTCTCTTAGCAATATGTCCGGTGCCTGGTATTAAATCAATAAGAAACTCAATATCTCTATCCGATGGCATACCTGGCAACTATTTTTGGAAATATGCCCTAGAGGCAATAATAAAATGGTTATTATTGTATTTCGTTGTTCATAATAATTTTCTATTGGTCATGCTATAATTGTGTTAACAGGAAACCGTAATGCATGTGTGAATACATAGACCACAACGTGTCCCTAGTGAGCCTCTAGTTGGCTAGCTCATTGATCAATAGATGGTCATGGTTTCATGATCATGGACATTGGATGTCATTGATGATAGGATCACATCATTAGGAGAATGATGTGATGAACAAGACCCAATCCTAAGCATAGCACAAGATCGTGTAGTTCGTCTGCTAAAGCTTTTCAATGTCAAGTATCGTTTCCTTAGACCATGAAATTGTGCAACTCCCGGATACCGTAGGAATACTTTGGGTGTTCCAAATGTCACAACGTAACTGGGTGGCTATAAAGGTGCACTACGGGTATCTCCAAAAGTGTTTGTTGGGTTGGCACGAATCGATACTAGGATTTGTCACTCCGTATGACGGAGAGGTATCTCTAGGCCCACTCGGAAGACATCATAATAATGAGCTCAAAGTGACTAAGGAATTATCCACGGGATGATGTGTTACGGAACGAGTAAAGAGACTTGCCGGTAACGAGATTGAACAAGGTATAGGGATACCGACGATCGAATCTCGGGCAAGTATCATACCGGTAGACAAAGGGAATTGCATACGGGATTGGTTGAATCCCCGACATCGTGGTTCATCCGATGAGATCATCGTGGAGCATGTGGGAGCCATCATGGGTATCTAGATCCTGCTGTTGGTTATTGACCAGAGAGGTGTCTCGGTTATGTCTGCGTGTCTCCCGAACCCGTAGGGTCTACACACTTAAGGTTCGATGACACTAGGATTATAGGGAAATGGTATATGTGGTTACTGAAGGTTTTTCGGAGTCCCGGATGAGATCCCAGACATCACGAGGAGCTCCGGAATGGTCCGGAGGTAAAGATTGATATATAGGAAGTCCAGTTTTGGTCATCGGAAAGTTTTCGGACTCATCGGTAGTGTACCGGGAGTGCCGGGAGGGTGCCAGCCCTTATTGTTCTAACAAAGTGCCGGGAGGGGTGTGACGACCAAAGGACTTCGTGGGGTGTTAGAGGAGGTGTACCAGCCCTTATTGTTCTGTCCAAGTCCTTCCGAAAAGGCCCATGCGGCTAGGGGTAAAGAGATAAGGCTAAAGGAGATTCAAAAGGAAGAGATCCACCTCCCTTGTGGGAGGTGGACTCCTCCCTTATCTTGGCCGAACCTCTCCTCCTTGGAGGAGGGACCAAGGCAGCCCTCCCTCTCCCTCCTCCTATATATACCCGAGGTATTGGGGCTTATTTGAGACACAACTTCTCTCTCTCTCTCTCTTTCTCGGCACAGCCCTACCCTTCCTCTTCCTTGTTCTCCGTAGCGCTTGGCGAAGCCCTGCCGGAGTCCACGTAGCTCCACCGTCACCACGCCGTCGTGTTGCCGGAGATCTCCCTCAACCTCTCCTTCCTCCTTGCTGGATCAAGGCATAGGAGACGTCATCGGGCTGCACGTGTGTTGAATGCAGAGGCGTCATTGTTCAACGCTTAGATCGGAATCCACCGCGATCTGAATCGCTGCGAGTACGACTCCACCAACCGTGTTCTTGTAACCCTTCCGCTTAGCGATCTTCAAAGGTATGAAGATGCAATTTCTCCCCACTTGTTTCTGGTTTCTCCATAGATAGATCTTGGTGATCGTAGGAAATGTTTCGATTTACTACTATGTCTCCCAACACTATTCTGGAAACCCATCTGGATAATCCTTCACAACTGGCACCTCGTCCAGGCTACCCCCCTTAAGAAAGTTCACCTGCATCCGCTTATGTTGATACTTACATACATATTTGATTCTCTTCCCTCCTGGTGCATCCAGAGAAATAGATAGACTAGCACAATCAATAGCACCCTCATATTTGATCATCGAGTCCATACGCAAAATGATATCTAGACCTTGTGACTTCAGTATGATCAAATCTGTAGGAAACTCATACTTCCCAATGGACAAAGTCAACTGATGACAACCAACACCTGCTATCATCTTGGCTCCTAGGGAACTCACTCTAATAGGCATACTAAGGGTTTTGGTTGGCAATCCGTGTTTATCAACAAATACCCGTGAAATAAATGAATGCGATGCACCAGTATCAAAAAGAACAAGCGCGGGTACTGAATTGATCAAAAACTTACCAATCACCACATCAGGCTCATTATAGACCTCCTCCACATTAACATGGTTGCCATGACCCTTCTGAAAGGGGTTTGGCTTGTTGACTCCTGAATTCCCATTACCATTATTGCTCTCTGGACAAACATTGGAGTAGTGGCCCATCTTCCTGCACTTGTAGCACTGAACCTGACTAAGGTCCCTCTGCACAGGCACACTCTGGCGGTTTTGGCTATTGGTACCTCCATTACCATTACCATTACCATTACTATTGCCATTGCTACTCTTGTGCCCATTGTGATGATGGTGGCCATTATGGTTGTGGCCATTCCCTCCAATATGATTATGCCCATTACCTCCATGATGATGATGCCCATTACCTCCATTACCATGATATGAAGTGCGTGTCTTCTGCTGTGGTCCTTAATTATACTTGTTATTTTTGTTGTACTTCCTCTTGAGGTTCTATATGGCCTTATGATTTCCCTCAAGCACAATAGCCTTATCAATAAGCTCCTAGCAATTAACAAAAGTGGCCACTATCAACTGAACACCCAAATCATCATTCAGGCCCTCCAAGAATTTCTACTACCTAGTTGCATTAGTATTAACATCATTAGGAGCATATCATGCAAGGTTATTAAATTCCTCCACATACTCATTAACCGTGCGACCTCCCTGACGCAAGTTGCGGAACTCCTTCTTTTTCAGAATCATGGGACCAGCTAACACATGTGCAGCGCAGAAAGATGCCTGAAACTGTGCCCACGTGATAGTATCAATGGGATAAGTGACCAAGTAGTTGTCCCACCAAGCTGTGGCAGGACCCTCCAGTAGATGTGGGGCAAACCTCACCCTCTGTGCATCTGTGCAACCAACGGTCTGTAGGATCCTACCGATTGCACGGAGCCAATCATCAGCCACGATAGGTTCAGGGCTGATGAAGAACCTCTAAGGATTCAACCTCAAGAACCTGGCAAGCATATCCATAGGTGGCGGAGGCGGTGGGTTGTTGTTGTTGTTGTTGTTGTTGTTGTTGTTGTTGTTGTTGTTGTTGTTGTTGTTGTTGTTGTTGTTGTTGTTGTTTCCCATGTTCTAAACAAGCAACTGGATCAACTGGCCTTGTCCCTAAAGCAACTGCTTCACATATGGTGGTACGTCATTGTCATTGTTGCCTCCTCCTGAACCCCTGTCTCTAGGCTCGCGTCTTGGCGGCATCTAGTGGGCAAGAATTAGATGAGTAATAGATAGAATAGGTCTAGAGGAATGTGTGTGTGTATATATATATATATATATATTCTACCCATATGCATAATATGATCAAGGCAATATATATGAGGCAACAAAACACAATAACGAATAACACCAATAGAAAACAAATAAGAATCAATAACATAGCATTATTTATATAGTGGAATAATTTTTGACAAGATCCTAGTTTATCCAACAAGCAAACTAACAATAAAGCAAGCAATCTAGTATCATCATACGAGAAACGTGGCATAAACAGATACGATAACACGATAACATCGCAAAAAAAACAAAGATAAGTGGAGGTCTCAGCACTAGTTCCTACTTAAACTGGTCAAGATACTTGAGGGGTTGACTAATAAAAGTGTAAGAAGTATACACAGTTTATAAAATATTTTTATTACTCCTATGGCTTTTCTAATCCATTTTCTAAGGTCACGACCTACACTCAACACACTGATCTGATACCATCTATAACAACCAAACCTCGAAGGGTTTGAGTCTCTGTGCTTACCGTGCTAGTCCCTGGATCGATTCGCTAGCACACACAGTATAGATGAATACCAGAATAGCAAGTGCATCATTTATTACAATGTATGATCTAGAATTTATAAAGTATAACAGTCTGCATGGCACTTGGCTAGCTTTATTCAATCAAACATCGGAAAAGTAGCAGAAAATAACAATGAGTCCCATCATAGCCCACTAGCAATGCTGAGTGCAGACTCGCGACCCTAACGGTACCTTACTCTTCGTCTGAAAATCCTGCAACATGAGACGTTGCAGCCATATAGGTCAATACATTGAATGTATTGGCAAGTTACACATGAGAAATAATAAAGCAGACCTACATGTATATGCAGAGTATAACAAAGGAAGGCTTGATGGTTATTTTGCAGAAAAGCTAATTTTATCCTCATAACTACATAATAGTCAAATTTTAATTCATTTACTACAAGTAAATATATATGGTTGAATTGGCATCTCGAACTCCAACCTAAACCATTATTAAGTTTCACACCAAGTTTATTAAGGGTAACATCTGCCAAGATCATCCAACAACTGTAATGGCCTAGCTGCTCAAAGTTGACCATAACCGGGGACATGGCTAATCATGATTAGTTTTAATACTCTGCAGAGTTTAGTACGCTTTAGCCATTGTACCCAACCCAAAGATTGAGACGAAGTCTTTTAGAAGCAGTCACCTAGTCGCAAAGGAGGCCCATCCCATCTATCATAACTACATATGCTGGAACATCCGGGTAAGGTTTCCACAACTGATCAACTAAGCCAGAGCCCATATAGCGAGTGGCCGCACATGGAAGCTACTAGTCACTAAGTATGTCTGATCTTTTTGAACCTGGGCAGCATTCCACTTAAATTCAGAGGGTCGAAACCATGATGTTCTTGAAACCACCCAGCAATACCACATCTGCCTAGAGGTGAAATATATCCTTAGTTACTACTCAATTTATTTCACAATCCTCACATAATCTTAATGAATACTTGAACAAACTTCGTCTACATAGCATAGCAGAACTAACTACCACGATCTTCATTGAAGAGGGAATGACTCAATAGCATAGCATAAGACAGTAATATTCCTACACATGCATAATTTGAAAGTGTGACGTATAATACATGCATAGGAAAACAATAGGTGAAGGATGATCAACATGTAACTTTCCTTGGTTCTGGTTCAAAAGGTCACACTCCTGACAATAGTTTGCGTCGCACTCCGGGCAATCTACACGTTTCAAACAATCACAACAAATAAATCACCACATTCAAACATCATCAAACAAAACCAACAACAATAAATCATTTTTAAATCACAAAACAGTAGCATAATAGTAAGTATAAATCATCTAGAAATGAGTAGAAATGCAACACAAAAAGAATCATTAAATTTTCATAAACGGTTTGCAAAATATGTCCTCCGGAAGGTTTAAATTAAATTTGAACAAATTCAAATTTTAACATTGCAAACATGCAAAATTTTGGTGATGTCATATAATACTGGTCATTATGAGTGCACAGGAGAAAGAATCAATTAAATTGAGCATATAGATTAAAAGATATATCTAAAACAAAATTTGATTAAAATCTGCCCAAAACAACTCTGGTTTCAGAGGTGCGGTTACTATAGCTCTACCACGTGGCACCACGCGATTGGCCGAAGTGGCTCTATTCGTGCGTGAGCTCACCAGAAACAGAGGAAAAGCTGGTGTTCTCGAGCGTTGACGGTGGCGCTCCTCCGGTGATCTTCTGGCGAAGATGAGGTGGGGGATGGATGCGGCGCTCGACGGCGGTGTTGACGGTGGTTCTACGGGCGACGGGGCTTCCTCTGCAGTCATCGGTGACGAACTGACTCCGGCGTGCTCCGAAGCTTCGGGTGACCGCGGGTGGCTCGCTCCGCTGCGGTACTGGGGATTAGACAAGGTCAAAGAGGTGCAACGTTGATAGGGGAGTTGAAAGGAGCAAGTAGCACGGCTGGGGATGCCCTTACGGTGACGCAATCGTTTGGCGAACAGCGGTGGACATGGAAGCTCCCAGCGAGATCAGTTTCGTCGGGGTGGCGGTGTGCGTCGATGGGAGAAATCGGGAAGGGGTTGCGGGGTTCCCTGGAGGGCTTCGGCTTGCGCTAGACATCCTAGGCACGCACGGAATCGACCGGAGTGGCAGATCAATCTGAGCCTGGTCTTGGGTTCGCGTGCAGTGCGCGCGTTCTGGCTCGGGGTGGAAAAAGCGAGGCGAGGTCCACTCGGCAGAGACTAAGGGCGAGGGCAGCGTACCGCTTTGACGGTAGCTGGGCCATGGGCCGACCTGCCGGCGGCTATGCTGCGCGCGGGCGTGCGAAGCCCTTGTTGGGCCACTGTGCATCCCAACTGCAGAGTGTGGTTTTGTTTTGTTTTAATAAAATTACTACTCAAACAAAAACAAATATAAATATTCTGGATAAATAAATACCAGAATAAATCCTAAAAAAAATCCTACAGTAATATATATGCTACTAGTGTAAACCATAGGAACACTAGTTCCAACCCAAATGAAATTTTGAAAAAAAATAGTTTTTATGCAAAATCCCACACAATAAGCCTTGCAAAATAAATTCAAAAGGAAGTTGAAGTTTATAAAATTTCAAAAACACATCAGATGAACCCAAATATTATTCTGGACATTATGAACTTTTGTTTGATAGGGGAGAAGTCATGTTATGTCCACTCCAATAAATTGCCATGAGTTGCATAATGAATAGAATTTTCAGAAGAGTAAATAATGCATAGGAAAATATGAGATGCATATGAATGATTTATTAACATCCTAATATAGGAAAATTGGGATGATACAATTCTCGGCAAGCAAGTGTTGTCTAGATTAAATGAAATGAAGTGTTGCAAAGTTGTTTTATCTAGTATATCACAAACTTTGTGTTGATTTTATTTGCTTCACTAACACTTGCACTATAACCATGCCACCTCTATATCTATGCTAAGTTTTTAGGTCAAGAAGAGAAGGGCTATCTAGGCATACCGATCGTAAGTGAACCAAAATCTTCTCGTTTTTTCGGTTTAAACAACTGAATTCCTTATGCTTCGGATTTCTCTCTATGTTGTTTGAGGACAATCAAGTTTAATCTTGGGGGAGTTGATGAGCGATATTTTTACACTCATTTCAACCTTCTTTAAACCGCGATATTTCATTAAAAGAGAGATATCTGCTACGATATTGCCACTAATGACTAATGAATGCAAAGGATTCCATAAATCCTCTCTTTAATATTTTTCCCATGGGAGATGGGCTAAAAAGGGGGAAAATCACACGGGAGAAAGGAAAGGAAGGAAACGAATAAGGGATAAGTCAGTAGGAGGCGACCAGAGACAAAGACGGTGTTTCATTTGACAGCACACACTCGCATGGGTGGTCGTTTGGTGTGGAAACCGAGGCAGGTCATCCAACTGAACAACTTTTATAAAGGGGGCCCCATCAAAATGTCAACAGAACAGCGTCGAGCATAGCCAGAAGCTCTTCATTGTCATCGTCATCCACAAACCCTGGTCATCTCCCTTTTCATCTCCATAGTCATCTCCACCACTTTAGTGCTCTCTCATCTAGTTCATACTTGTAATCGTGCATTGCACAAGGCATCCATTGTAAGAAATATTGCAATCAATCAATCTGAAGATGTGTTCTTCAATGTTTTCTCACCTTATTAATGCATTCATCCAAGGGATAACTGACGGGAATCGAATGAATTATGGAGTGCTTGCCTTGATCCCAAAGGTACTAAGGGCGGACCAAATTCGTCAGTTCTGGCCTATCATCCTAATCAATGTCAGCTTTAGGTTATTTGCTAAGGGTTTTGCATCACACCTTGCTCTGGTGGCAAATAAGATCATGGATCAATTACTAATGGCCTTGATACATCTCCAACATATCTATAAGTTTTTATTGTTCCATGCTATTATATTACCATTCTAGGATGCTTTTGGGTGTTTATTTACCAATAAACATTATTTTTTATCACTAACATATTAACCCAATGCCCAGTGCCAATGGTTGTTTTCTACATGTTTTTGGCTTTTCAGGTTTACAGTACCAAATGAAGTCCAATTGACGTCAAACTTTAATATGATATTTATGGACCAAAAGAAGATCTGGAAGCTTCGGGAGGAGACCAGGGGCCTCACGAGGGAGGCACGAGCCAACAGAGCATGCCTAGGGGGTGGTCACACCCTGTTGCCTCGTGCCCCCTCGGGCACCTCCCGGTACCCCTATATGGCCTATAAATTCACATATATTCCAAAAACCATAGTGAGCCTCCCAAAACACTTTTCCCCTACCGCAAGTCTCTGTTCCGCCATGTGCCCATATGGAGCCCTATTCCGATGCCCTATCGGAGGGGGTATCAATCGCGTAGGGCCTCTACATCAACATTGTTGCTCCCATGGTGATGTGTGAGTAGTTCCCCACAGACCTACGGGTTCGTAGTTAGTATCTAGATGTCTAACTCTCTCTCTCTCTCTTGATCTTCAATACAATGATCATCACACCTTTGCTTTTAGCTATCCTATGTAATCCTTTTGTGTGGATTGTTTGTTGGGATCCGATGAATTGTGGCTTCATGTTCAGATTATTCATGAAAAATATTTGAGTCTTCTCTGAAATCTATTATGATTCTAATGTGCATGATCATTGTAGCTTCGTAAATCTCTCTGATCTATTGATTTGCTTTGGCCAAGTAGATTGGTCTATCTTCGGCGAAAGAGGTGCGTTGTAGTGGGTTCAATCCGAAGGGTTCCTATATCCCAGTGAGAGAAGGGGACAATATACGTCTTTGTATGGTTTCCACTAAGTATAAAATTATGCGGTTAGTTCATTTTAATCGAATTCTCTTTGTCTACATCATGTCATTGTTCTCCAAGCATTACTCTGTTTTACTTAATACTCTAGATGCATGTTGGATAGCGGTCGATGGGTGGAGTAATAGTAATATGTGTAGGCAGGGGTCGGTCTATTTGCTTATGGATGTGATGCCTATATAGACATGATCATTGTCGTGAATATCACATAACTATGTGCTTTTTTATCAATTGCCCAACACTACTTTGTTTACCCACCATATGCTTACTTTGATGAGAGATTCCACTAGGGAAAACTATGGCCCCCGGGTCTATTCATTTATAAGTTTACAAACGCTACAATACCTTGATGTCGTTATTTACTTTTTATTTTACTTTGCAATTTACTATTATCTACTACCAACCACTCTACTTACAAGTTTGCAAATAATGAGTCCAAGAGTATTGACAACCCTTTTGCCCGCGTTGGGTGTAAGTGTTTGCTCTTTTGTGTGTATCCGCTGAAGACGGGGGTTGGTTGTTACTCCTATTGGTTCGATAAACCTTGGTTCTCTACTGAAGGAAATACTTACCTATATTGTGTTGCATCACCGTTCCTCTTCACGGAAAAGCTAACGCGGATCGCAAGTATCAGACCTTCATTAGAGGGAGAGGCATTATGGATGGGACTGTGGTGCTCCACTAAGTGCTTCATGTGATTAGAACCTCCAAGGAGGAGGTGTTCATTCTTAAAATCAACTTCGAGAAGGCCTACGATCGGGTGTGGTGGTATATTCTCAAAGATGTCCTTAACACAAAAAAACTGTGATCCGCAATGGGTGGGTTGGATGTGAAAACTTGTCATGGGAAGGCAACCAACCATTAACATCAATGGTAATATTGGACCTTAGTTTAGGAACGGACGTGGAATGTGCTAGGGTGACCCGCTTTCCCCACTGCTTCTCAACATAGTGTCAGATATTTTAGTGTTCATGCTTGACCGCGCAAAGGTGGCATGCCATATATCAGGAGTTTCTTCTAGGGTGGTGACGGGAGGGCTATGCCATCTCCAATACATCGATGGCACCTGCATCCTATTCAAACACTCAAAGCGGGGAATAGATAACGTGAAGTTCCTTTTGATGGCTTTTGAGGCTATGTCAGGGCCAAAAATAAACTTAGACAAGAGTGAAGCCATTGTCATGGGAGGTGACTTGGAATATCCGCTTCACGCAGCTCACATAATGAATTGTGATCTTGGGTCCATCCGACTTAAAAACCTTGGGATGCCTATTTCGGACCACACCCTTTCTATGGCTGACTTTGAGCAGGTAGTGGATAAGACAACTAAGAAGGTTGAGCCATGGCAAGGGAAGCTGCTAGCCTCGGGTGCTCGGCTAGTTCTTATCAATGATCGCATAACAAACATACCTATGTTTGTCATGGGATTCTAACTCTCCATAATGGAGTACATGACAAACTAGATAGGATCAGCTCTTCATTCTTTTGGGCCAAGGAGAATGGGTGGCAAAAATACCATATGGTCAACTGGGAGACGATTGCTCACCGAAAGAAGTGGGAGGGTTAGGGATCATTCATTGAAAGATTATGAATTGGTGTCTCATGAAAAAGTGGCCTTGCAAAATCTTGGTCGGGCAAGGGGGCCTTTGGTTCTCCATTTTCAAAGCCAAATACCTTTCCAACAGTGGGGTGTCTTGCCGCTCACATGTCAAGCTTTTGCAATTTGCAAAATATGTTCGGAAGGTGTAGCACTTGTTGCTTTTAGGAACAAAGTTTTTGGTCCATAATGGACAATTAGCATTATTTTGGAGGGATGTTTGGTGCGGGGACCAGGCTCTAGAACGCACTTTCCGTAACCTTTTGCCATTGCAAACAAACAAGCGGCTCGGGTCGCGGAGCTATGGGCAAGTGGGCATCTTTTGCCTACATTTAGGTGGCCTCTTGGGCCGAGGGATATCCCCGAGTGGGAGGCTCTACGTGCGACATTTGTGGGATTTGGTCCAACCTTGGGGAGATATGAGGTGCATTGGCGATTAGAGCCATCAGTATGCTTCTCCATAGTATACTTATATCACGACATTTTGAAGTCCCCTCCAACGTGTGATTTGTGCACTCTTTGGAAGGCTAGAAATCCCGCCAAAATTAAAATCTTCCTTTTGGCAACTTGCCCGGAAGAGGATTCCTAGCAGCTACCAAGTTCGCAAAAGAAATGTCCTGGGAGATGGCAGGTGTTTATGGTGTGGGGAGGAGGAGACTTGCGACCACATCATCTTTCAGTGCATTGTGGAATTAATGATCTGGAGCTCGCATCACGAGGTGTCCGTGTGGGTGTGGAACCAAAGTGGTTCCCCGATCCGTACAGGCTTACCCATGGAACCCATGGGAGGGATCGTAAGCTTGCGTGGATAGGTGTTGGGGCTTTATCTTGGCCCATGTGAATTACTCATAATAGCTTGGCCCATGTGAATTACTCATAACAAAGCGACCA
Source organism: Hordeum marinum (assembly GCA_022496015.1). Taxonomy (NCBI): domain Eukaryota; kingdom Viridiplantae; phylum Streptophyta; class Magnoliopsida; order Poales; family Poaceae; genus Hordeum; species Hordeum marinum. The sequence goes on along the minus strand of CM039672.1, from coordinate 271,565,351 downwards.
TCAAGGGAAATTTCTTCCGACACCCAGGTGTTGTTGCGTACAAATTGGTTACTTTGTTGCATTTATGGAAGGGGTTGATGGGGTCATCCATGCGTGGATCATCGATAGTTGTGATCTGCGTTGGGTTTTCCATGAAGAGGAACGGGTAATTGCAGCACAATACGGGTAAGTATTTCCCTCAGTTAGGAAACCAAGGTTTATCAAACCAATAGTAATATCAATCCATAACTATCTTTAGAATCTGCACATAAAAGAGCAAACAACTTGCACCTAACGCGGCAACAGGGTTGTCAATCCCCTTGATCTCGTTATTTGCAAGCAAGTTAGGTGGGTAGATAATAGAAGATAATTTTAAATTGCAAAATAAAATAAAAGGCAAATAACGGAAGCAATTTAATGATAGGTTTTGTAATTATACCATTGTTCAAAAAATCTTCCGATTCAACGATTTATCATCCGATTTATCGCTACTCGTGGGGTGACCGATAAGATTATGCGTTATCTTCTCCATTTATCTTTTGGGCCGATTATCGCTCTCACAAGCGATTTATGGGGAATCTTCCGATAAATCAGGCATATTCCTAGCACTATGTTTGCAAAAAAATATGTTTATTTGTGTATTTGTGGACTTTGTTATGTAATATGTACTATTTTTCTATTTTATTGGTCATTATACTTGGACTCGGAGGCTAGGGAACAAGGTAATACTTCTGTGGAGTATATTTTTGGTGTTAAATATATCATATTTCAGTGTTGCGAACCTGGGATTTTGCAAAAAATGGCCGACTAATAGTCGACCGATAAAATCGATTAACTGGTCGATTTCCAATTAATCTCTAATCCCCAACTGACCGAGATAACGATAAGCGATATCCTCAACGGTGAAATATATAAGTGAATAGACCTAGTGGCTATAGTTTTCCCTAGCGGCATCCCTCAAGTAGGCAACATACGGTGGGTAAACAAATTAATATTGGGAAATTGATAGAAAAGCGCATAGTCGTGTGATATTCACAAAAATGATCATGTGTTTATAGGCATCACGTCCATATGCAAATAGGCCGGATCCTGCCTGCACCTATTACTCGTACTCCACTTCAAGAGCGCTTCTATGCTTGCCTCTCTATGTATTAAGTTCATGAACAACACAGTAATGCTTGGAGAATGATGACATTATGTAGACAAAGTAAACTCAATCAATATGAATAAACCCCATTGTTTTATCCTTAGTGGAAACAATGCAAAGACTTGTTTTGTCCCCTTCTGTCACTGGGATATAGAGAACCGCCAGATTGAACCCACTACAACGCACCCCTGTCACTTAAGAACTACCAATCTAGTTGGCCAAACTATTTCTATAGATCAGAGAGATTTACGAAGCTATAATGATCATGCAAATAAGAATCATAATAATATTTAGAGTGACTCAAATACTTTTCATGAATAATCTGAAACATAAACCCACAATTCATTGGATCCTAACAAATGCACCACACAAAAGAATTACATTGGATATATTAAAGCAAAGATGCGATCATCATTGTATTGACGATCAAAAGGGAGAGATAGAGAAGGGTAGCCATCTAGGTACTAACTACGGACATATAGGTCTATGGTGAACTACTCACACATCATCATGATGGCAGAAGGTTGATGAAGAGGCCCTTCATGATCGATCCCCCTCCGGCAGGGTATCCGAACAGAGCTCTAGATGAGGCCGCGGCGGAACAGAGATATGTGGAGGTGGAAAAGGGTTTGGGGATGCCCCATAGGTTTTTTTGAATATATGTGAATTTATAGGATACATAATGGGGTAGGAGGACCACTTGGGAGGGACAAGCCATCAGGGGCGCGTTGACCCCCCTGGGCATGCCCTATTGGCTTGTGCTCCCTCGTGCGGCCTCTGGTCTTCTCCCAAAGTTTCTAGGTCTTCTTTTGGTCCAGAAAAAAATTAAAAAATTTCCGGGCAATTGGACTTTGTTTGCTACTATAAACTTGAACAGTAAAAAACACACGGAAAACAACAACTGACACTGGGCACTAGGTCAATAGGTTAGTTCTAAAAAATAATATAAATTGGTAAATTATTACTCAAAAAGTATCCTAGTATGATAATATAATAGCATGAAATAATCAAAAATTATAGATACGTTGAGACGTATCAGCATCCTCAAGCTTAATTCATGCTCGTCCTCGAGTAGGTAAATGGTAAAAACAATTTTTTTGATGTGACATGCTACCCAATGTGTAATATTTTGCATGTATGCTCATTGAGAAAAGATGAATTAACAAACATGAACATAGTAATATGTATAAGCACAAGCAACAAAACCATCAATCTTTCAAAGTACACGATCCTTAAAGAATGTTTACCCCCATTCATCTTATCATATTATCAAGGCATGGCTCCATCTTCACCACATTAATACAAATGTCAAGCACCATGGTGTCCAAGTCAGGCAATTGGATCGTACTTTTTCAATGTGCATCAACTTATTCTTCTTTACACAATATATGAGCGTGAACCATGGAACTAGCATAATGGTGGAATAGAATATGGTGGTAGATATCAAAGGGGTAAATGGTGGAGAAGATAGCTTGCGTCAACTAGGTTTATCGATGGGCTATGCACATGCCCATCGATAGATGTCAATGCAATCATTAGGGATTGACATTCAAATGATTCACTAGAGCTATAAGTATGTGAAAGCTCAACTGAAGCTAGGTGGGGTGTGCATCCAACTTGCTTGCTCATGAAGATCTCGGGCATTTTGAGGAAGCCCGTCATTGGAATATACAAGCCAAGTTTATAATAATTAAAAAGTAATACCCACTAGCATATGAAAATTACATAACTTGAGACTCTCTATATGAAGAACAAGGTGCCACTTTGAGGCACAAGTGTGGTAAAGGATAGTAGCAAAGTCCAACTCTCGTTTTCCCTTGTTTTCATTTTTTTCATTTTTCATTTTTGTATTTATTTATGATGGGCTCATTTGGCTTCATCCATTTTTATTTCCTCACTGTTACAATGCTCTAAAAATGATGATCATCGCACTTTTATTTACTTACAACTCAATATGAAAAGTCGATATGAATAACTATGAAACGATATGACTGAATATGAATGCCTCTGGTAGTGTACCAGAATGTGCAATGATCTAGCATGACATGTATCAAAAATATGATGAGCGGTGACTTTGCCACAAATACTATGTCAGCTCTATATGATCATGCAAAGCAATATGATGATGAATGAAGTACTCATATGATGTAACAGTGCAATTTGCATGGAAATATATCTCGGAATGGCTATGGAAATGCCATAATAGGTAGGTATGGTGGCTGTTTTGAGGAAGCTATAATTAGGATTATGTGTGATAGAGCGTATCATGTCACGAGGTTTTCATGCACCAGCGAAGTTTGCACCGATCCTCGAGGTGAGAATGGGCAAGGCACGGAACCGAAGAGGCTAGCAAAATATGAGGTGGTGAGATCGCATATGTCCATAGGTTCACATTAGTCATGAAGAACTCATATACTTATTTCAAAGTTTTATTAGCTTTATCATAAATCAAAGTAATATTCACATGCCCCGAGGGATGAGGTTGGGAGGAGTTAACCATCGCTTGCCTCTGACCCGAAACAGCACTAGGATTTTAACGAGGAATAGAGATGCTCACACATCCTCACCATGCCTTTTTAATATTTAGACAAACAAGAAATTAACACCTCTTAATAAAAATACTTCTACGAATAAACAATGATGCACTCACACCTTTTTCACATTGCCACATTAATATTATTAACCCACAATTTCTCTTTTATCTGCTACATGATGGTTTTGATTATCACTCATTGAATACCTATTATTTCCGGACTAGTCTTATGACCCATGAAAATTAACATAAATATTTATTAACCCTCAAACTAATATAATTGAAGAACTAGTGTGCAATTATTTCTCCAAAATCTATATGCCACCGTGCTCACAAAGATATAAGTGAAGTACTAGAGCAACTGCTAAGGTCAAAAGATATAAGTGAAGCACATAGAGCATTCTAACAAATTACGATGAAGGTGTGTCTATCTCAAATAGGTGTTTCCAAAAAATGATGATTGTGGCAAAGAAAAATTAAAAGCAAAATAAAATAAAATGATGCTCGAAGCAAATGTCATATCATGTGACGAATAAAAAAATAGCTCCAAGTGACATACCGATGGATTGAGACGAAAGAGGAGATGCCTTCCGGGGCATTCCCAAGCTTAGAAGCTTGAGTCTAACTAGAGTATTACCTTGGGGTGACTTGGGCATTCCCAATTTTAGGCTCTTGCCGCTCCTTATTCCTTCGTCCATCGTGATAACACCCAAAACTTGAAAACTTCAAGCACACAAAACTCAACAAAACTTCGTGAGATCCGTTAGTATAAGAAACATATCAAATACTTTAGGTACTGTTATAAATTGATTCATATTTAATTATTTCATAATAGGTATTGTATTCTAACTTCTCCATGGCTTATACCCCCCCCCCCCCCCCCCGATATAATCCATAGCATCATCAAAACAAGCAAACTATACAAGCAAAAATAAAATCTTTCTAAAACAGAACAGTTTGTAACATCTGAAAGAACCTATACTTTTGTAACTCTAACAATTCTGAAAATTTAGGAAAAATTGAAGAATTTGTATAGAAATAATATGTAAAACATTTAGATAAAAAGACGTTACAATAAAATCGGAGAAATTTTGCACTCGGCGCTAAAGTTTCTGTTTTTGCACCGTATAAATTCTACTCATCTTGTGAGTTATCCTAGAGGCTTTACTTGGCACAAAAACTAATTAAAACATAAAATCACAATCATTACAGAGTCAATTATCATGTAAACTAAAAATAACATAAATTATTGGATTGTCTCCCAACAAGCTCTTTCTTTATAGCCATTAAGATAGGCTTGTGATAATAATGATGCTAACATAATAGACAAAAATTTAAGCACAAAGAGAGCATCATAAAGCATGTGAAAAACACATCTAAGTATAACATACTTCCAATGGATAGGCATTTTGTAGGAAAAAAATCTCAAGACAAGTGAAATCTAGCATATGCAAATAGGAAGAGTGCAGCATTAATATTTTCAACACAAAGAGAGGCAATTGAGTAAGGTGAAAGTTTTTGTAACCATATTTGCCTCTCTCATAAAAAATGCATGTAGGATCATATTCGAATTCAACTATATAGCTATCATATAAAATATTTTCTCCATGATCCACATGCACAAAGGTTTTCCAAGTTCCTAGGAAGTGGGATCAAAATTAACTAAAGTCATGACCATTCGAAACCCACTTTTATAAATAAAATCATAAGATTGAACACTCTCCTAATATATGTGATTCTTATCTAAAGTTGACACTCTTCCAAATCCACTTTCAATATGATTTCAAAAATTATTATCCATAACATATTCATCATGAGGCTTAAATAAATTTCCAAGATCAAAAGAAACATCATCATCCCAATCATGATCATTTCAATAAGTATTGGACATAACAAAATTAGCATCCCCAAGATTGTAGCTTTGCATATTGCTAGAAAATTGACATTAATAGAATTTATAGTAACATCATTGCAATCATGATTTTTGGGTGCAATAGTAATAATTTAATTTTCAACATAAAGAACTATAGCAAGTTCATCTTCATAAGCATTGTTAATATTGGCATCATGGCCATCAGAATAGGAAGCATCACGTTCATCAAGGGAGGATATTTCAACCGAATCAATGGAATCATAATTTTGTTCCAACGCATCATACATTCTCTCAATTAATTCTTTAATAGTATATTTTTCATAGTAATATTTAATTATGGCAAATATTTCAGATTTGTAGAGAGTAGCATCATACTTTTCAATCAAAGAAGCAACTTCGTAAGCACCTCAAAAGCAATAAATTCTTCGATTTGTTTGATATCATAGTCACTAAAACACCCTTGGCATCAGAAGATAATATTTCATTATCATTAAAATCACATAGGTAGGGAAGGTGTTTCTTAGGGTTCTCATGGCAACAAGTAGAATCATAAATTTCACACAGATTCCAAGCGTAGCACATCAAACATTTTATTTGATAGCATAAAAGTCTCCCCTTTTGAGACAACTGGTGATGCACAAAATAAGAATGATCATATAATGATTTTTCTCAACTAAGCTAGTTGGGGTTTCAACACGAGCACAAACGTATTGAAGATTATTCAATTAAAAAACTTTATGTTGATCCATAAGTCTTTACTCTCTATTTTTGTGTGATAACATGATTATTGCAAGCAAATAAGTAACTACCAAGCAAAGAATTAAACTAGTTACAAACAAAGATAAATATTTTGTATTTTCGATTTTTATGAATCAAGCTAAATATAACAGCAAAAAAAAGAACAAGGGAATGATAATTTGTGTGAAGTTACTTGATAGTTGGTGATGATATTCCCCCACAATGGCACCAGAAATCCTTCCTGATACTTATGATCTGCGTTGGGTTTTTTGTGAAGAGGAATGGGTAATTGCAGCACAATAAGGGTAAGTATTTCCCTCAGTTAAGAAACCAAGGTTTATCGAACCAATAGGAATATCAATCCACAACCGTCTTCAGCAGCTGCACACAAAAGAGCAAACAACTTGCACTCAACGCGACAAGATGGTTATCAATCCCCTTGATCTCGTTATTTGCAAGCAAGTGAGGTTTGTAGATAATAGTAGATAATTGTAAATTGCAAAATAAAATAAAAATCAAATAAATACATCAAGGCAATTATAGGTTTTGTAAATATATAAGTGAATAGACCCCGGGGCCATAGTTTTCCTTACTGGCATCTCTCAAGTAGGCAACATACAGTGGTGAAAAAAATTATTGTTTGGCAATTGATAGAAAAGTGCATAGTTATGTGATATTCACGACAATGATGATGTGTATATAGGCATCACGTCCATAAGCAAATAGGCCGACTCCTACCTGCACCTATTACTGTTACTCCACTGCAAGAGCGGTTCTATGCTTGCCTCTCTACGTATTAAGTTCATGACAAACAGAGTAATGCTTGGAGAACGATGCCATGATGTAGACAAAGTAAACTAAATCAATATGAATAAACCCCATATTTGTATCCTTAGCCGCAACAATGTAAACACGTGTCTTGTCCCCTTATGTCATTGGGATATAGAGCTTCGCAAGATTGAGCCCACAACAACGCACCCCTCTCACTGAAGAACTACCAATCTAGTTGGTCTATAATGATCATGCAAATAAAAATCATAATAATATTTAGAGGCGACTCAAATACTTTTCATGAATAATCTAAAACATAAACCCACAATTCATAGGATACCAACAAACGCACCACACAAAAGAATTACGTCGGATAGATCAAAGCGAAGATGCGATAATCATTGTATTGAAAATCAAAAGAGAAAGAGAGATGTCCATATAGGTACTAACTACGGACCCGTAGGTTTGTGGTGAACTACTCACACATCATCATGAGGGCAACAAGGTTGACAAAGAGGCCCTCCATGATCGATCCCCCCTCTGGTAGGGTACCGGAACGGAGCTCCAGATGAGATCACTGCAGAATAGAGACTTGCGGTAGCGGAAAAAGTGTTTTGGGATGCCCCTTATGGTTTTTGTTATATATGTGAATTTATAGGCTAGAGAATGGGGGTAGGAGGGCCACTAGGGAGGGACAATCCATCAAGGCACGTCGACCTTCCTAGGTGTGCCCTATTGGCTTGTGCATCCCTCATGCTGCCTCCGGTCTTCTCATGAAGCTTCCAGGTCTTCTTTTGGTCTAGAAAAAATCATAAAAAAGTTTTGGGGCAATTGGACTTCATTTGGTACTCTAAACCTGAAAAGTAAAAAACACGTAGAAAATAGCAACTGGCACTAGGCACTGGGTCAATAGGTTAGTGATCAAAAATAATATAAATTCATAAATTGTTACTAAAAAGTATCCTAGAATGATAATATAATAGCATGGAATAGTCAAAAATTATAGATACGTTGGAGGTGTATCAATCACCTCATCAATATGTTGAAGGGAAAGTGTTGAGCTCCGATCATCTCGATAGAGGGACTACACCGCAGGCACGCCACCCTCATCACGGTGCCTAGACCGAGCTGTGTGATCATGCCTATGACTGGCGCTATGTCGCTGTAGTGAGCCTTCGTGCCCCATATCTTTCTTTTTCTCCTTTGAACCTTCTTGATCCTTTTTTTAGTTTTCGTTGATACGCTGTAAGGGCCTCATCATTAAGGTCGGGCAAGTGCCTCAATTCTACAAAACAATTTGCTCCAAACCATATTGAACATCATGTGCTTTTCAATAGTATTTCAAAATAGTATGACAAATATATGGGCTTGCAGATGCTCAATGCACATTTTTTTGCTTAGTGAATGCCGTTAAGTGTGTAGCATGCATGCCCCCACATGCCATCCCTCCATCTTCACCTACACCAAAGAGCACATACTCCTTGACAGTCACGTTTCGGAGGGATCCGTTAACGTTCTCGGCTGACAACACAAATGAAGTAGGTCATGCTTTTATATTTTTGTTTTCTAATAACTAATTAAATAGAAAAAAACGGACGATACCACCAACAAAATTTCACATATGACGAAAAGGCTTTTACACGTGCGCGTGTGGCAACGTTCGATAGGCTTGTGAGGACAATCCTAATTAAGGATGGAAATTTTAACCACCGACATGGGTACCTGCCAGTACCATAACTGCATGGCAAGGGTATGAGAACACTTTTATACCCATGGGTAGTACCCATACTCTACCCGTTAAGTCATGGGTAGGGTACGGGTATACACATACCATGCCCGCTTGTGAAGTAATGTTAAGTTGCCGTCAATTAATTATTAATTTGTCATGTGACTTGTGTACTCCTATTGACTTATGAGTATGTTGTGTTTTCTAAATTTTGATAGTGGTCATGTACTCATCTAACTGTTATTCAAGCTAATTGGTTGTTTTGTCAAATGTGTTATCAATGTGTGTAAAATTGTGAAGAACTTGTGTACTAATTGGTCTATCTATCAGGTGTGGGTATGGGTAAAGTTTCATACCCATGGGTACGAGTATGGGAGAATCTTGTACCCCAGGTTATGGGTATGATATTGCTCTACCCTGCTCATACCCTAATCATTACCATCCTTAATCCTAATCTCCCCCTGATTTCAGTTGTGGGGCCTAGTATCTAATCTCTCCCCCACCTCATTAATCCATTTCCCCTGATTTTAAGTGTGCGAATGGTTGTGTGTATGTAAAAATCCCCTCTCTAATCTCTTGGCCATCTAATGATCAGGGGCAGTGGACAAGTGTCATGTGCTTTCCGTGCATGCAAAGAAAAAAGAGGAAAGGGTAGGACAGGGACCACACAACTCCATTGCCTAATCCGGCCTAAGTGCCTTGTCGAAAACTACATGCTTCAACGCGTGCGGGCGAATTAGCATCCCTCCACATACGGCACCTGCATTCCATTCCAAGCTTCGTTAGCCAATTCGTGGATAGTCTTCCGACAAATGATGTCTATACCATTCTACCCAGTATTGCTTAGTTTGGGTGGCAGATATGCAGGAAGAAAATCATGTTGTCTTGGCTATGGCTGATAATTCAAGTTAGGGTTTATAGTCTTTGAAGAGACAGTGTTGACACAAATGACGGCAATATTAATAGAAATTAGTGTACCAAACAATCTACTCAAAATTAACCCCTTAGCTTGGTAACCAACCGTGAATGACTCATTTCAGATCTTGGGATAAATTAGTGTAGCGAACTACCAACTTCAAATTAACTTAATTTTTTGAGGGACCTCCAAATGAACTACTTATCTTGGTAAGCAACAATGAATACTCATTTGATCTCATCTCTAAATATGACGTTTTACAAACCCCATAGTTAGCATATGGCTACATCACAAAGGAAATTTGTCTATCACAAATACGTGGTAGGACCACACATAATCATCGATTTAAGGGCATATCCAACCCTTTTCCGCTAACCATATAATCCCTTGAATACATTTAGCGAATTAAACCACCTGGTACCTCGACTCTGGATAGTAGATAGGTTAGGGTCTTTGTCCTGGTAGGGGTCGTGTCCAAATGGATGACGACGCTTCTTCTTTGAGTCAATCTTCTCAGCACAGATCCTTCTTAAGTTTTTCTATCAATATGGGTTAGTTGGAGTTTCAACGTAGATTTTGGTCAACTCCTTGGGGCGGCAAGGTTATGGTTCCTCGTCATGTGTATGCGACAATGAGTTTTGGTGTTAGATGGTCGGGTCAATTCAATAATTCAATGGTGATCACTATGGCTTGGGGGGCACTGGTCCTTTAGGGGCACGTGCATGAAGACTTCTCTATTGTCATCAACAAGGTGTGCGAGTGGTGACAATGCCGCCTTGATGGCTCGTTTTGGTAGTTGTAGTGGTCATTCGGTCCTACATGGACTTCAATGTGAATTTTAATATGTTTGAGGTGCATTATACTTCTAGTGAACCTTTATTATAGACATGAGTCCTTTTCTAAAAAATTGCCTAGCCCTTCCCCTATATACCTTTAGTATATCTTAGGGAGAAACCCCTCAAAACATACAAGTTCAGGATTTATTTGCTCTAAAAAGAGCAACTATGGGTAAATAGACTAAACCTCTTCTCCCTTACATTCATGGTATAGCCTTCGATGTGTCTCCCGACTTGTTAGACCATGGCTATAAACCAATGTTGGCTCCTCTGAAACCTTATCCCGTCACTGGTGCACCCCATTTCTCCCCAAACCCTCCTTGATTCACATCACCCCAATGCTAGCGAAGCTCACTGCCAACGCCTCCTCACCTACTACACGATGAGTAAATTTTACACCCATATTTACCCATGTTTAAACTGGACAATTTCAATTTTTTCAAGACAATCATTTTGATTTGCCTATTAATGAGTAGTTTTTGCAAAGGATTATAAATCCCCTTGTTCAATTTGTTTTTCTATGGGGAGGGGTTGTTTTAGATAGTAAGTACATTTATAAAAGGAACCTAATATGCTTGAATATAATTTCTAATCAACCGGAGGGGCACAACCAAGTACAGAGGAGAAGATGACTTCTAGCGTGACCACACTGTCGTACTAGACGACACCGAAAACATAAAGTCACCCCTTACAAACTTCATGAAGGGAACCAAGGCTGATTCACATCAGAGGCATTGTGAAACCCTATTCCACCCACCTACAATATATAAATGACAGGAAACCCTTCCAGCGAGGGGAGAGATCCATTCGTCAAGTCAAACCTTCATAATCATTGTCACCATTCCCATCTACAGAATTCGCTACCTGACGTGGCTTGAGACTGCGTCGGTAGTTCCCCAAAGAGGACGGGATGATGAAGCACAGCGACGGTAAGTATTTCCCTCAGTTTATGAAACCAAGGTATCAATCCATAGAGGAAGATCATGCACCCACGTAGACAGCACCTGCACACAAACAACAAATACTTGTAGCCCGACGCGAAAGAGAGGTTGTCAAGCTCTCCATGGTAATATGATAGATTAGGAAGTGCTAGTTTTGGCAAATAGATCTCGTAAGAACACAAAATAAAATAGGTAAACAAAAAGTGCAGCAAGGTATTTTTAGGTTTTTGGTTTTATAGATCTGAAAACAAAAGTTGCAAATAGTAGATCGGAAATCAATATGTTGGAAAAGTAGACCCGGGGACCGTAGGTTTCACCAGTGGCTTCTCTCATGAGTATAGCACACGGTGGGTGAAAAAATTACTGTTGGGCAATTGATAGAAGATCAAATAATCTTGACGATATGCAGGCAACGATAATTATATAGGCATCACGTCCAAGACAAGTAAACCGAAACGATTTTGCATCTACTTCTATTACTCCACACATCGACCGCTATCCAGCATGCATCTAGTGTATTAAGTTCATGGAGAAATGGAGTAATGCAATAAGAATGGTGACATGATGTACACAATATCTATTCATGTAGGAATAGACCCCATCTTATTATCCTTAATGGAAATGATACATGCGTGTCTTAGCCCCTTCTATCACTGGGAAAGAACACCGGATCGAACCCATCACAAAGCACCTCTTCCCATGGCAAGAAAAATTGATCTAGTTGGCCTAACTAAACCAAAGATTCAAATAAGAAATACGAGGCTATAAGTAATCATGCAAATAAGAGATCAAAGAAGACTCAAATCATATTCATGGATAAAAACTAATCATGAACTCAAAATTCATCGGATCCCAACAAACACACCGCAAAAGTCATTACATCAAGTGGATCTCCAAGACACCATTGTATTGACAAACATAGATAGAGAGAGAGAGGAAGCCATCTAGCAACTGCCTATAGACCCAAAGGTCTATGGTGGACTACTCACGCATCATCGGAGAGGCACCTATGATGAAGATGAACCCCTCCATAATGGTGTCTAGATTGGATCTCACGGTTTTGGAACTTGCGGTGACTGGAATTGTGTTTTGTCGACTCCTCTAGGGTTTTGGATTTTCAGGGAATTTATAGTCTTGGTAGTCAGTGGAGGGGGTGCCCGAGGTGCCATGACCCACCAGGCCATGCCAGGGGCCTCTAGCGTGCCCTGGTAGGGCATGGCCACCCAGGTCCCCTTCCTCTGGTGTTCTTTGGCCCATGGACTTCCTTCTGGTCCATAAAAAATCCACAAAAAGCCCTGCGGCATTTTGAATCCGTTTGGTATTGATTTTCTGCGAAGTAAAAAACAAGCAAAAACAGCAAGTGGCACTTTGGCACTAGGTCAATAGGCTAGTCCCAAAAATGATAAAAAGTTGCTATAAAATGATTGTAAAATATCCAAGATTGATAATATAACATCATAGAACAAGCAAAAATTATAAATACGTTGGAGACGTATCACTACCATCTCCATAGTCGTCTCCACCGCCATAGCTTGCGTCTGCATTGGTCATTATACTTGTAATTGAGAGTACATCGTGATCAATGGCATTGTAAGACATGCAATCATTCATCTTCAAGTACGATCTACGATGTCTCTTTCATGTGATATATTCATGGTGTATGAGTAGGCCCCTAGGGAAAAGGGTTGAGGCATACATCACAAGCCCATGTACGTGTGTTAAGGGATTGTTGGTTTACTTCAATAGTAACTTATTTCTATGTGTTGCAAAATAATCTTCTCTCTTGTCTCTACCTCAGTCGAAGGCCTTGTAGTTACCCAAGGACCCAGGGTATAGAAGATCAAACAAGGGGAGATAAAGGGGAGAGAGGAGTATAAAGCTCTATCGATCCTTGGTGATAGTAAGATTAGTACAATAGCCGAAACTTAATCTCCAGGGGTACATAAGGTGTGGTCTTAAATCCTAAATGTGTTGGTCTACTTATTCCTCAATAACCGAGGTAACCCCGTGAGTCAGGTAGGGCCTTGGTTAGACAATAGAACCTTCAGACAAAGGTAACCGGTAATGGAGTAAATTGGACGCATCTCCCTCACTTATTAAGTTGACTACATATATGCAATGGTGTTTCCAAGTTTCATGTTACTCGAGCCCTTGTAATAAGCATTGGGCACAGGAAATTCATAGCAATAATTCTCATGCACCAGAGGTCAATACTACATTAATATTAAAGATCTTCCATAATTTTCCATCACCCGGATCTGATCTACCCCATGTGCCTACAAGAAATTACTCACACATGGTAGGAGCATGATGGTAATGATGAATGGGTTGTTGGTGGCCATGGTGATGATGGAGGTGTTGTTGGAGACGATGATGGTGATGACGGTTCCCGAGCTGTGTTCCGGTGTCACCGGAAGATAGGGCGAGAAACCCATGATCTTCTTATTCATTATCCTTATGCTAGGTTGGAGAATGGTTTATCCTTTGGTTTTTGGTTGCCATGGTTGTGGAGGCGAGAGCCTCCCCTCCGAGAAAATTTGTATTTTGAGGGGAGTTCTTTCTGGTTGCTAACATCTCACGCCATTTTTTAATTCCCCAAAGATCATAACGCTAGAAAATCTAAAAAATTAAGGATGGTTCCACAACTTTGGGTTCAAGCTTGCAGCCAAAGTAGGGCTGGAGAAGGTTGCCCAAGTGCCTAGGCGCCCTTGCATTTTGGGCACCTACAAGGGGTGTCTAGGCACCTTGGTCCTCTCCGGGTGTGGGTCCTAGACCCCCTGAGTGTCTTCTAGTGCAAAACAGTGTAATTTATTTATTTTGGATTTTGGGGGGTTAAAATAATTATTCTCCGTCAAATAGGAAAAGACAAAAAATAGGAACTGGCAATGGGAACTTATTCCAATAGAAATCATAAAAATTGTGCCCAAATTGTGAAACAATGATAATATAATGGGATGAAACATAAAAAAATTATAGATATGTCCGAGACATATCACACCTTGTCGATATGGCGTAGCTTGAAGTTGAGCACTTCAAAGTTGCTATTGCCGAGCTCCTCACCAACCCGAACATTGTTGTTGTGCACCATGACTTCGAAGAGTCTATATAGGACGAGCGCGAGTTGGCTTGCAACTATCGCATGTTGTTCATTTTTGTTGCCGAGTGTGTGGAGATGTTTGCTGACCTCGAAGCCAGAAAACAGAACAATGACATGTCGTGAATTAAGCCCACCATGAAAAACCACGAGTCCCCTGACTCCGGCAAAGCTCTAGTGATCGACCTCTCCTCCGACCATGAGTAAATTGTCTCATTTTAGTTCATTTTATATTGATGTAGTGGTAACATATTTTTTAATTAAGATATATTATATATTTAATGTAGTGCTTTCCTATCAACGAATCTACTATAAATTTTGGTTTGTGATGGATTTGTGTGCTAATTTCAATAGGGGACAAATTTTGGGGAACGACTAGGTGCCACAAGATTAAATCCTTAAATTTAGAGGATTAAATCATATGGAGAAATTTAGGGTATTAAAGTATAGGGGAAGGGCTACAGATGACATTGGAGTACATTTCAATTTTACTACCTAATTGCGAACTTGTTAGGGGGTTTACCTTCTCAAAGTATATTGTTGTTCACATTTTGCCTTTTAGTTATGAGGGGTAGTTTTTATCTTATTTTATATAACTTTTAACATAAGGGCAAAATTTTCACATTTACTCACTTCCTTTTAAAATGACTTAAGACAAGCCCAAAACTTTAGATAGCTTGGTACCGAGGTAGTAGGAAACGGTGAGGAGGTAAAATGAATATACTCTCTACTTTGCAATGACTGATTGATCCATATGATACTTAGGGTTTGTTTGGTAGCCCGCATACCATCTAGGCCCCATGGATGCATTTGTTGGCATATTTTCTTGCTTTTCATGCACCAAATTTGCGGCCGACATGAACGTTAAATCATCCATGGGCCTAGCTGCGGAGGAATACCCGAATAGACCGTTAATTAGAGCCATACTCTAGAGATCCATGAATGTGTCATTCCTACACACCCTGGGAAGCACATGAGACTGGGTGAGATGGACATTTACTCTCCACTCATGTGCCATAATCGCCCAAGCCCCCATTCACGCCCCCTCTCACTACCCCAATTGTTCCCATCAATGGTCGTTGACACTCCACCATCTCACCGTCAAACTCCTTGACCATCAACACTGGCAAGAAAGACCCATGGTCTCCCTGGCGGAGGGGGCCTCATCTCGGTTAGTTGGACATAATGCTAAACTTTGCTTCCCCCATATGCACTAAACTGATGGCAGGGCAAAAACTATGGTGGCCATCCATGAATGCTTCGTTCCTACACACCCTGGGAAGCACATGAGACGGGGTGAGATGGAAATTTACTCTCCACTCATGTCCCATAATCGCCCAAGCCCCCATTCACGCCCCCTCTCACTACCCCAATTGTTCCCATCGATGGTCGTTGACACTCCACCATCTCACCGTCAAACTCCTTGACCATCAACGCTGGCAACAAAGACCCATGGCCTCCCTGGCGGAGGGGGCCTCATCCCAGTTAGTTGGACATAATGCTAAACTATGCTTCCCTCATATGCACTAAACTGACGGCAGGGCAAAAACTATGGTGGTCGGTGCTTCTTCTATGGCAGCAGGGGTGTTGATCTTGGTAGGGGCAAACACATCTGATGTGGCAGGGGTGACGATATTGTTGTTTCTATTGGGCTTTGCTTCTCCATCATCTGCTCCCACTCGACCTCCCACAAACGGTGTAAGTACATCAAACTCAACATTTCTTCTTTGGTACGTTTTACATATTCGGTTAGATTTTAGTGGTTAGGATTTTAGTGCGAATGATGCTTAGGAAATGTTAGGATCATAGCACCATTTCCATTTTTAAGATTGTGCGCCTATTTTGATAATATTTTGGCACTGATCATAGCTCCAGATGGATTTGATTAGATTTTATCACTTTTTGTG
Source organism: Hordeum marinum (assembly GCA_022496015.1). Classification (NCBI taxonomy): domain Eukaryota; kingdom Viridiplantae; phylum Streptophyta; class Magnoliopsida; order Poales; family Poaceae; genus Hordeum; species Hordeum marinum. Next base: position 271,548,890 of record CM039672.1, on the reverse strand, counting down.
CATTGATGATTGTTTTCATGCAAGTACACATGGTTTAATTGTAGGCTTTTCGAAGTAAGAGTATTGAACCCACAAGGAACACAAGAATCAAGTGTTGCCTCGTACAGTGAATTATAGACTTGTGCATGCAAGTAATTGTAGACTCTAGACAAAGTGAGGGTGGAAGTAAATAGTGATTAATGTGTAGAGCAAACTGAAAGTAAATGACATAAAAGTGAATAGAAAACGACAGCACAGGTAACAAGTGGAAATAGCATGGGAGTAAGGCGTTCTCAGAGAGTCTAGAATTCCCATTGGTATGTTTCTAGAGCATCACATGCAACCGCATAGTGTAGTATGGATACTTAATCCACTCTTGACGATTATACTGGCCGGAGCCAGGTACAGAACATGTTCTACTCATGGTAGACTTCGTGCAATGCATGCCAGTACCGTAGTCTCCCCCTGCGGGTTACGACTAAGATAATTAAGGGTTACCCCGTGGACACGGCCTCTCTAAGGGCTCTCCGTAAGTACCCTATCAATTGCAAAGGCTATAAGTAAAGGCTTTTACTATCACCTCGAATTACCTTCACATCCTAACCTTTACGACGATAGTGATAGACTTTGTGGCCTTTCGACAGTAATGGTGGGTGGGATCCTTTCACAACATTCATGAAGTTTATTAAACTAAGAATTCAATAGAGGATCTCATGTCCAATATAATTTTTCATGACCTATACATACCAAGGTTCATCCATATCCCCAAGAACTAGAGGTCTACTCACACATGGGGACAACAAATATCATCAGGGTGGTAATGGTAAAAATGATTATGGATCACATATGTAACACACAAGACAATCCACTAGGGTTACGAATGTTTCAATGAGATGGATGTGGATGATGATGATGATGATGACACTGGTGATGATGATGACAGTGGTAATGGTTGTAGCCCCCTTATACTTGGTGGTTAAGATGGCAATCTCCTCCTTGCCAATCCCTCCTCTAGATAGTCTCTAGAGGCTAGGGTTCTACCTTCTGGTCAAGTTTCTGGTGTGCGTGTTCGTCTATTCCCTGATCCAATCTCACGGGGTGGAAATAGTGGATGAGGCGGTGGCTTTGGGCCCACATACGACCACCCATACGAGCGAGGCGCTTGTATGTTTGGTCATCTTCTACTTTGGAGCCATCGTCAATGTAAGGGATATCGCTTATCGGCGACTTATCGGTCGACCCAGGATAAGGGATAAATCATCGTGTTTATTGACATATCAGCCAATTTATCGATCAATTTATCTTATCGGTCAGACACCGGTAAGCGATAAATCTGCCGATTTATCGACATATTAGGGGATATCTTAAGCAGTGGTTGTCGTAGGCGCTCCTTGTATGATCCTTTTGCTTTATTATTTTATTGTAATGGATTATCACATTAAATAACATTATTCCACCACCATTTCCTGGTATTTCTTCCATAAATTATCATTTGCACCAAAAGGCGGTACATGTGGAATGCCAACAAAAAAAGTGCACAAACGCAATAAAATTCCACAAAGCCTACCATGTAGGCACAAAATAACCATCAAAATCATCACATAAATTGGACTCATCAATGACCCACAAGTATAGGGGATCAATCATAGTCATTTCCATAAATAAGAGTGTTGAACCCCACGAGGAGCAGAAGGAATTGATAGGCAGTTCTCAACAAGGACTTCACTGCAACTGTTGTCAATAGTTTCATAGCAAGACAATTCATAACAAGGTAACAAGTAACAAAGTAGCAAGGTGGAGCAAGTGGTCCAATCCTTATTTTTTCTTAGTACAAGTCAATGGTACTTCCTGTAGTGATTAAAACACTCTTGAGGACACACAAGAATATCGCTAAGTTACTTTCACCATGATTCATCGACATACATTCACTATCTTGGTAAGTGTGATGTGTGTGGACCGAAGCTAAGGTATTGTCCTTACTTGAACTCGTACCTACTTACGATTATACTCTCCATGCAAGCATCTGCAACTACAAGAGAGGTAACTAAGATAAACCTAACCATAGCATTAATCAACTGGATCCAAAACAACCCCTTATAAAATAATTCATAAAACGGGGTTTAGGTTTTTATCACTCCTGCAACCCATCATCTACAAAATAATTCCACAATGCCTTCCCCTGGGCACAAACATGGTGAACTGTCATGTAGTCAATGCTCACATAACACCACTAGAGGAAGAACAACACAACATAATATCAAAACATTGAATGGTGATCAACTTCACATGATTACTAGCAACAAGTGAACTCAAGAACAAATATAATTACTCAAAACTTATCATAATGTTCGTGATTGGTGGGTATAAATATATGATTAATAGTATGAACATAGTAATAGTTCACCAGTTAAACCAATAAGCATCAACTACAAGATGTAATCAATAGTAGCACCCTAATGTACCAATATGAGGTTTGAACAAAAGATGTAACATAAAGGACGAACTAGGATTTTGAGATGAGATGGTGCTGATGGAGGTATTGATGAAGATGATGATTCCCATGATGGGAGGAGTGTTGGTGATGATGAAGGCTTCGATTTCTCCCTCCCGGATGGAACTTTCCTCGGCACAATCGCTTCGCCGGAGAACAAAAGTGGTCCGCCTTTGTTCCGCCTCGCAGAGGGCGGTGCAAGGTCCCGGAAGTGTTCTCTTTTATTATTTTTTCTAGGTTATTTTTGAATATATGGCCAAAGGATTACAAGAGAGGAGGCTTGAGGGCCCCACAAGCCTAGGTGGCGTGGGCGCGCCACCTGACCTTGTGGACAGCTAGCGGCGCCCCTCCCACATATTTTTGCTCCATAATTCCATATATATTCCTAAATAATTCTCAAAAATTCACCCTTTATTTTGAGCACCAGAGAATTTCTTTCCCTATTGTCGCTTTTTCATGTCAGAATTCCAACTGCCGGTAATCCCCCTCTCTTGGTATAAATTGCATTTTAAGAGAGAAAAGGCATTAGAATCACCATTATGTGAAATATAGCATTGAAATAAGATAAATTATAGTAGGAAACAATGATGCAAAATGGACATATCATGCACTAATTATAGCAATGTAGGATTGTCGATTTAGGGCTAGATTTCAGAGAAGCTAAGTTTGATTAGGGCTAGATCAATCCAATTTGCGGGGAGAGCAATTTGATAACCAACGTGTTGATCAACGATCCTCACTGATGTGTAGTCTATAATTTATGGTGATCGATTTTACAAGGGTTGGTTATACACATACCAGTTCTTATCCTTGTACCGACTCTTCCTTCTATATGACCACATGCACTAAAAATCATCACCCTTGATATGCACATTGTTGTCGTAAGCATAGTAGTTTTATTTACATTGTTGTTCCGTAGTATATTGTGAGTAATGTTCTATAATGGTTTGCCGGCAAGTTGGTCATCAACAAGGATGCTCCGGGTAGCTACTTCAAGGGAAAGGTTGTAGTAGAAGGCAATGCATGTAGGAGGCATCCAAAGAGGTCAACGAATGGTGGACACTTCCATGAGGAAATATGTTCAACCCACTTCTACAAAGTGCTCTAAGCACAAGCACATGGGCTGGATTTACTTTTGATACCTGATGCCTTCCATGGGAACATGAGAATCATCCCATGAGAAATAGTTCTGAGGATGAATGTCGGCTGCAACTGGAGGGTCAAGCTCTAGGATGTCGATGAGAGGCTTGAAATTATTCAAGGGTGGGCCGGCTTTTCCATAGCCCACAAATTGCAGATCGGATACTGTTGGAAATATGCCCTAGAGGCAATAATAAATTAGTTATTATCATATTTCCTTGTTCATGATAACCGTTTATTATCCATGCTATAATTGTATTGATCGGAGACTTAAATGCATGTGTGGATACATAGACAAAACCATGTCCCTAGTATGCCTCTAATGGACTAGCTTGTTGATCAAAGGATGGTTAAGGTTTCCTAGCCATGGACATGAGATGTCATTTGATAACGGGATCACATCATTAGGAGAATGATGTGATGGATAAGACCCAAACTACAAACATAGCATATGATCGTGTCAGTTTATTGCTACTGTTTTCTGCATGTCAAGTATATGTTCCTATGACCATGAGATCATGCAACTCACCGATATCGGAGGAGTGCCTTGTGTGTATCAAACGTCGCAATGTAACTGGGTGACTATAAAGGTGCTCTACAGGTATCTTCGATGGTGTCTATTGAGTTGGCATGGATCGAGACTGGGATTTGTTACTCCGTGTAACGGAGAGGTATCTCGGGGCCCACTCGGTAATGCAACATCACAATAAGCCTTGCAAGCAATGTGACTAATTGTTAGTTGCGGGATCTTGTATTACGGAATGAGTAAAGAGACTTGCCGGTAACGAGGTTGAACTAGGTATGGAGATACCGACGATCGAATCTCGGGCAAGTAACATACCGAAGAACAAAGGGAACGTTATACGGGATTAACTGAATCCTTGACATAGAGGTTCGACCGATAAAGATCTTCGTAGAATATGTAGGAACCAATGTGGACGTCCAGGTCCCGCCATTGGTTATTGACCGTAGAGGTGTCTCGGTCATGTCTACATAGTTCTCGAACCCGCAGGGTCTGCACACTTAAGGTTCGGTGACGTTTCGGTAGTGTAGAGTTATGTATGGTGGTGACCGAAGTTTGTTCGGAGTCCCGGATGAGATCCCGGACGTCACGAGGAGCTCCGGAATGGTCCGGAGGTAAAGATTCATATATAGGAAGTCCCAGTTTGGTTTCCGGAAAAGTTTCGGGCTCATCGGTAGTGTACCGGGAGTGCCGGTAGTGTACCGGGAGACCTCCGGGAGGGGTACTTCGACCCCAAGAGGTCCATGGGCTTTGGGAGAATAATAACTAGCCCTTAGTGGGCTGGGAAAACAGCCACAAAGGCCCATGGCACAGGAGAGAAAGTCCTAAAGCAAAAAGTGGAAAATCAGCCAATAGGAGGCAATCCTACTCCAACTAGGATTGGAGGTGAAGTAGGATTTCCTCCCACCTCCTATTTCGGCCGACCCAAAGGCCTTGGCTGCCTCTCCTCTCCTCTCCTCCTATATATACTAGTGTATTGGGTGGTTTTTGGACAGAATTTCCGGCCACGTGCTACCCGTTTCACCGGTGCACAATTTCTCCTCTAGATCGGTTTTCCGCAGCGCTTAGGCGAAGCCCTGCCGGAATCACTCCACCACCATCACCGGAGCGCCATCACGCTGCCAGTGAACTCTCTCTCCTCTCCATATCCTCTCACTGGATCGAGACGGTGGAGATCGTCATCAAGCTGCACGTGTGTTGAACGCGGAGGTGCCGTCCGTTCGGCGCTAGATCGGAAGGACCGTGATCGAGATCGCGAGACAGTTCGTGATGAGATCGCGGAACGGATCGTGATGAGTTCGCGGGACAGATCGTGATCAAGATCGTGAGACGGATCGTGATGAGATCGCGGGACGGATCGTGATGAGTTCACGGGACGGATCGTGATTGGATCGTGGGACGGATCGTGATGAGATCGCGGGACGCTCGGCGATTTGGATCGCGAAGATGTTCGACTACACCAACCGCGTTTCTTAACGCTTCCCGCTTAGCGATCTACAAGGGTATGTAGATCCACTCTCCCTCTCGTAGATGCTCATCACCATGGATAGGTTTGCGTGTGCGTAGGAAAAATTTTGTTTCCCATGCGACGTTCCCCAATAGTGGCATCATGAGCTAGGTTGATGGTTCGATGAGATCTCGAGTAGAACACAAAAGGTTTGTGGGCGTTGATGCTTAGATTGCTTCCTCCCTTGGTCGTATTTTGGTTCAGCGGGATTGTGAGATGAAGCGGCCCGGACCAACATTACTCGTACGCTTACGAGAGACCGGTTCCCTCGACGCAACTTGTTGCCTAGATGGCTTGCGGGTGACAGTTTCTCTCACTTTAGTTGGATCGGATTCGACAAAGGCGGTCCTTGAGAAGGTTGAAAAGCAAACTAGTGTATCACCGTTGTGGTTTATGCGTAGGTGAGAATCGTTCTTGCTAGATACCCATAGCAGCCACGTAAAATATGCAACAACAATTAGAGGACGTCTAACTTGTTTTTGCAGGGTATGTTGTGATGTGATATGGCCAATTACATGATGAGATATATGTGATGTATGAGATGATCATGTGATGTATAGATTATCACGACTTGCATGTCGATGAGTACGGAAACCGGCAGGAGCCATAGGGTTGTCTTTAATTATTGTATGACCTGCGTGTCAATCATTAAGCGCTATGTAATGCTTTACTTTATCGCTACGGTAGCAATAGTAGTAGAAGCATGCAAGGCGTGACAACCCCAATGGCAACACATTGATGGAGATCAAGATGATGGAGATCATGGTGTTGTGCCGGTGACGATGGAGATCATGCCGATGTTTCGAAGATGGAGATCTTAAACACAAGTTCATGGCCATATCATGTCACTTATGAATTGCATGAGATGTTAATCCTTTTATGCACCTTGTTTTGCTTAGTACGGCGGTAGCATTATAAGGTGATCCCTCACTTGAATTTCAAGATGAACCGTGTTCTCCCCGAGTGTGCACCGTTGCGAAAGTTCGTCGTGTTGAGACACCACGTGATGATCGGGTGTGATAGACTCTACGTTCACATACAACGGGTGCAAGCCAGATTTGCACGTGCAGAACACTCGGGTTAAACTTGACGAGCCTAGCATGTACAGACATGGCCTCGGAACACGAGAGACCGAAAGGTCGAACATGAGTCATATAGTAGATATGATCAACATAATGATGTTCACCATTGCAGCCACCTCAACTCACGTGATGATCGGACTTGAGTTGGTGAATTTGGATCATGTATCACTCGAATGATCGGAGGGATGTCAATTTGAGTGGGAGTTCTTAAGTAATATGATTAATTGAACTCATTATCATGAACATAGTCAAAGTGTCTTTGCAAATTATGTTGTAGATTACTAGCTCGCGCTGTAGCTCCCTTGTATTTTTATATGTTCCTAGAGAAATAGAATTGAAAGATGTTGGTAGCAAAATTGCGGATTGGGTCCGTGATCGGAGGATTGTCCTCATTGCTGCACAGAAGGCTTATGTCCTTAATGCACCGCTCGGTGCGCCACCCCCTCTAGCGTCGTCTATAGATGTTGTGAACATCTAACAGGCACGTTTCGATGACTACTTGATAGTTTAGTGTGTCATGCATTACGGCTTAGAATTGAGGCTCCAAATCGTTTTGAACGTCACGGAACATATGAGATGTTCTAGGAGCAGAGATTGTGATCTCAGGCTCGTGCCTTTGTTTCGAGATATGAGATCTCCAACAAGATTCTTTGCTTGTAAGATGAAGGAGAATAGCTCAATCGTTGAGCATGTACTCAGATTGTCTGGGTACTACAATCGCTTGAATCAAGTGGGAGTTGATCTTCGAGATAAGATAGTGATTGATATAGTTCTCCAAGTCACTGTCACTAAAGCTACTAGAACTTAGTGATGAACTATAATACACCAGGGATAGAAGTATTGATCCCTGAGCTGTTCGCGATGTTTGACACCGCAAAGGTAGAAATCAAGAAGGAGCGTCAAGTGTTGATGGTTAATCAAACCACTAGTTTCGAAAAGGGCAAGAGCAAGGAGGGAAACTTCATGGATAGCAAGTCAGTTGCTGCTCCTGTGAAGCAACCCAAAGTTGAACTCAAACCCGATACTAAGTGCTTCTATTATGAGGTGAGAGGTCGCTGAAGCGGAATAACCCTAGATACTTGGTAGATAAGAAGGCTGGCAACATCGACAGAAGTATATTTGATATACGAGTTATTGATGTGTACCTTGCTAGTACTCCTAGTAGCACCTAGGTATTGGATACCGGTTCGGTTGCTAAATGTTAGTAACTCGAAATAAAAGCTACGGAATAAACGGAGAACTAGCTAAGGGTGAGGTGACGATGTGTGTTGGAAATGTTTCCAAGGTTGATGTGATCAACATCGCACGCTCTCTCTACCTTCAGGATTAGTGACGAACCTAAATAAATGTTATTTGGTGTTTTGCATTGAGCATGAACATGATTAGATCATGTTTGTTGCAATACGGTTATTCATTTAAGTCAGAGAATAATAGTTATTCTGGTTACATGAATAATACCTTCAATGGTCATGCACCCAGTGAGAATGGTTTGTTGAAATCTTGATCGTAGTAGTACACTGTTCATAACATTGATGTCAAAAGATACAAAGTTAATAATGATAGTACCACATACTTGTGGCACTGCCGCTAAATGTCATATTGGTATAAAGCGCATGTAGAAACTCCATGCTGATGGATATTTGGACTCATCGATTTCGAATCGGTTGAGACATGCGAACCATGCCTCTTGGGCAAGATGACTAAAGGACCCCGTTGGATGGAGCGGTCAAGTGATTCATTGGAAATGATACATGTTGATGTATGCAATCTAGTGAGTCTTGTAGCGTGCAGTGGATATCGTTATTTTCTTACCTTCACTGATGATTTGAGTAGATATGGTGTATATTTACTTAATGAAACACAAGTCTGAATCGTTTGAAAGGTTCAAGCAAATTCAGAGTGAAGTTTAAAGATCATCGTGACAAGAAGATAAAAGTGACCGCGATATGATCGTGGAGGTGAATATCTGAGTTACGAGTTTGGCATACAACTTAAGACAACGTGAAATTTGTTTCACAACTAACGCCACCTGGAACACCATGGTGTGATGGTGTGTCCGAACATCATAGTCATGCTCTATTGATATAGTGCATACTGTGATGTCTCTTATCGTTTTACTACTATAATTTTTTGGGGTTATGCATTAGAGACAACTACATTCACTTTAAATAGGGCATCATCTAAATCCGTTGAGATGACACCGTGTGAATTATGGTTTGATAGAAACCTAAGCTGTCATTTCTTAATGTTTGGGGCTGCGATGCTTGTGTGGAAAATGTTTTCACATAATAAGCTAGAACCCAAAGCGGACAAATGTATCTTCATAGAATACCCTAAGAACAGATGGGTATGCCTTCTATCTCAGATCCGAGTGCAAAGTGTTTGTTGCTAGAACTGGGTCCTTTCTCGAGAAAAAGTTTCTCTCGAAAGAATTGAGTGGGAGGAAGATAGAACTTGATGAGGTTGTTAAACCTTTGTTCAACAGAGAGTAGCGCAGCGCAGAAAGATGTTTCTGTGAGGCCTACGTTGGTTGAAGAGGAAGTTAATGATGATGATCATGAAGCTTCAGATCAAGTTACTATCGAACCTCGTAGGTCGACAAGGACGTGTACTGCTCCTGAGCGGTACGACAACTCTGTCTTGGAGGTCATGTTGTTGGACAACGATGAACCTACGAGCTATGGAGAAGCGATGATGGGCCCGGATTCCGAGAAATGGTTGGAGGCCATGAAATCCGAGATAGGATCCATGTATTAAAACCAAGTGTAGACTTTGGTAGACTTGCTCGTTGGACGGCAGGTCGTTGAGTACAAATGGATCTTTAAAATGAAGACAGACACTGATGGTGAATGTCACTATTTGTAAAGCTCGACTTGTTGCAAAGATGTTTGTGACAAGTTCAAGGAGTTGACCTCGATGAGACTTTCTCACTCGTAGCGATGCTAAAAGTCTGTTGGAATTATGTTAGCAGTTGCTGTGTTTTCAATTATGAAATCTGGCAGATGGATGTCAAAACATCGTTTCCTTAATGGTTTACTTGAGGAAAGGTTGTATGTGATACAACCAGAAGGTTTTGTCAGGCCTAAGGATGCTAAAAGGTGTGCAAGCTTCGGTGATCCTTCCATGGACTGAAGCAAGCATCTCGGAGTTGGAATATACGCTTTGATGAGGTGATCAAAGTTTTGATGTTTATACAAAGTTTATGAGAAACTTGTATTTGCAATAAAGTGAGTGGGAGCACTATTGAATTTCTGATAAGTATATGTGGATGACATATTGTTGTTCAGAAATAATGTAGAGTTTCTGGAAAGCATAAAACGGTTATTTGGAAAGTGATTTTCAAAGGAAGACCTGGATAAAGCTACCTAATTGTTGAGCATCAAAATCTATAGAGATAGATCAAGATGCTTGATGAGACTTTCAATGAGTGCATACCTTCACAAGATTTTGAAAGAGTTCAAAATGGATCAACCAGAGAAATAGTTCTCGTCTGATTTGTAAGGTGTGAAGTTGAGTGAGACTCAAAGCTCGACAACGGCAGAAGAAAGAGAAAGGACGAACGTCGTCCCCTATGCCTTAGCCATAGGCTCTATATTATGTCATGCTGTGTACCGCACCTATGTGTGCCTTGCCATGAGTCTGTCAAGGGGTACAAGAGTGGTCCAGGAGTGGATCACTGGACAGCGGTCGGAATTATCCTTAGTAACCAGAGGACTAAGGAAATGTTTCTTGATTATGGAGGTGATAAAGAGTTCGTCGTAAAGAGTTACGTCGATGCAAGCTTTAACACCTATCCGGATGAGTAGTAGTAGCAATCTGGATACGTATAGTGGAGCAGCCATTTGGAAATAGTACCAAGTGGAGTGTGGTAGCAGTGTTTACGGTTTGACATAGAGATATGAAAAGTACACACGGATCTGAATATCGCAGACCCATTGACTATAAGACCTCTCTCACATGCAAAGCATGATCGAGCCCCAGAAATCATTGGGTGTTAGATTCATAACAATGTGAATCACATGGTGATGTGAACTAGATTATTGACTCCAGTGCAAGTGGGAGACTGTTGGAAATATGCCCTAGAGGCAATAATAAATTAGTTATTATCATATTTCCTTGTTCATGATAACCGTTTATTATCCATGCTATAATTGTATTGATCGGAGACTTAAATGCATGTGTGGATACATAGACAAAACCATGTCCCTAGTATGCCTCTAATGGACTAGCTCGTTGATCAAAGGATGGTTAAGGTTTCCTAGCCATGGACATGAGATGTCATTTGATAACGGGATCACATCATTAGGAGAATGATGTGATGGATAAGACCCAAACTACAAACATAGCATATGATCGTGTCAGTTTATTGCTACTGTTTTCTGCATGTCAAGTATATGTTCCTATGACCATGAGATCATGCAACTCACCGATATCGGAGGAGTGCCTTGTGTGTATCAAACGTCGCAATGTAACTGGGTGACTATAAAGGTGCTCTACAGGTATCTTCGATGGTGTCTGTTGAGTTGGCATGGATCGAGACTGGGATTTGTTACTCCGTGTAACGGAGAGGTATCTCGGGGCCCACTCGGTAATGCAACATCACAATAAGCCTTGCAAGCAATGTGACTAATTGTTAGTTGCGGGATCTTGTATTACGGAACGAGTAAAGAGACTTGCCGGTAACGAGGTTGAACTAGGTATGGAGATATCGACGATCGAATCTCGGGCAAGTAACATACCGAAGAACAAAGGGAACGTTATACGGGATTAACTGAATCCTTGACATAGAGGTTCGACCGATAAAGATCTTCGTAGAATATGTAGGAACCAATGTGGACGTCCAGGTCCCGCCATTGGTTATTGACCGTAGAGGTGTCTCGGTCATGTCTACATAGTTCTCGAACCCGCACGGTCTGCACACTTAAGGTTCGGTGACGTTTCGGTAGTGTAGAGTTATGTATGGTGGTGACCGAAGTTTGTTCGGAGTCCCGGATGATATCCCGGACGTCACGAGGAGCTCCGGAATGGTCCGGAGGTAAAGATTCATATATAGGAAGTCCCAGTTTGGTTTCCGGAAAAGTTTCGGGCTCATTGGTAGTGTACCGGGAGTGCGGGTAGTGTACCGGGAGACCTCCGGGAGGGGTACTTCGACCCCAAGAGGTCCATGGGCTTTGGGAGAATAATAACCAGCCCTTAGTGGGCTGGAAAAACAGCCACAAAGGCCCATGGCGCAGGAGAGAAAGTCCTAAAGCAAAAAGTAGAAAATCAGCCAATAGGAGGCAATCCTACTCCAACTAGGATTGGAGGTGAAGTAGGATTTCCTCCCACCTCCTATTTTGGCCGACCCAAAGGCCTTGGCTGCCTCTCCTCTCCTCTCCTCCTATATATACTAGTGGACTGGGTGGTTTTTGGACAGAATTTCCGGCCACGTGCTACCCGTTTCACCGGTGCACAGTTTCTCCTCTAGATCGGTTTTCCGCAGTGCTTAGGCGAAGCCCTGCCGGAATCACTCCACCACCATCACCGGAGCGCCGTCACGCTGCCGGTGAACTCTCTCTCCTCTCCATCTCCTCTCGCTGGATCGAGACGGTGGAGATCGTCATCAAGCTGCACGTGTGCTGAACGCGGAGGTGTCGTCCGTTCGGCGCTAGATCGGAAGGACCGTGATCGAGATCGCGAGACAGTTCGTGATGAGATTGCGGAACGGATCGTGATGAGTTCGCGGGACAGATCGTGATCAAGATCGTGAGACGGATCGTGATGAGATCGCGGGACGGATCGTGATGAGTTCACGGGACGGATCGTGATTGGATCGCGGGACGGATCGTGATGAGATCGCGGGACGCTCGGCGATTTGGATCGCGAAGATGTTCGACTACACCAACCGCGTTTCTTAACGCTTCCCGCTTAGCGATCTACAAGGGTATGTAGATCAACTCTCCCTCTCGTAGATGCTTATCACCATGGATAGGTTTGCGTGTGCGTAGGAAAAATTTTGTTTCCCATGCGACGTTCCCCAACAGATACATCCTCACCTAAGGTCTCGACGAAAGTTTCAAGGTCATTGTGTTTGTATTTTCAGGCGTTGAGGTGGTGATCAAGTGTGCGTAGCAAGACTCGGGACTTGCCATGATCTAAGAGGTGTAACCTTTGTTCGTAAGTCTATCAATTCGAAACTAACTGTATAGTTATGCATAAATCTATGTGCCACTGTTATGTCTATGACTATGGCGTTATGAGTATATTTGTCACTATGATTATGAATATGCTTGTTAATGTGGTCATGTGTATTCTTGTATGTCTGGATTATGTCTTGCATGTAACCAAAGAGCGGCTCATTACATGCAATGGGTACCTTTAAGTTTCCAGCTTCCCTTTGTGAGGATCTAGCCCCAGATTATCAGGAGTTTTCTGGTGGGGGATGAGGAAGACAGAAGGAAAACACATTGGTTAGCATGGGACAAATTAACAAGGCCGAAAGGGAAGGGAGGTATGGGTTTTTGACATCTCGGATTATTTAACCAGCCCTCTTAGCTAAACAAGCGTGGCGGTTGTTGGTTTATCTGGATTTGTTGTGTGCAAAGTTGATGAAGGCAAAGTAATATCCTCGGGGACATATTCTTGATACAATGTTTCCGCAGTCTGCTTTAGTGACTTAGCAGGGCATTATGCATGGGTTGGAACTACTTAAGGCGGGAGTCATTTGGCGGATCGGTGATGGCGCTAGAATTAATATCTAGAGGGATAATTGGTTGCCCAGGAGCGTTGGCCTTAAAGTTTCAGCTAAAAGGCATAATACTAGGTTGAGGTTGGTCTCCGATTTGTTCTCTGTCGGGAGAAAGGCTTGGAATAAAAATTTGATGAAGTATCTTTTCTATCCCTGGGATGTGGAAGAGATTCTTAAAATTCGTATTCACGTTTCTGGAGATGGGGATCTTAGGGCGTGTTCTGAAGTCCTACAACTTCTGAAAACTTCCCGGATTCCGCTTCCTCGCGTAGCTTCTCACTTACATAGCGATGGGAAAGCGTTCGGTAGCTCTAGTGGCTTCTCTCAGCGGTGCAGCCCATGTGGGAGCTAGCTGGCCTAGTTGGGCTCCAGTTTGGGCCGGTTGGAGGCAGCCCAACTTGGCGGTTGAGCAAGAGAAGGAGCCCTCGTACCGATTCGATCGAGGGAGTGAGGAGCGATCTGTTACAGCGAGCATACCGGTTCGATCTGAAGTGACGGCTCCTTGTAAATTTGGTAAACTTATCCTTTTCCAAATCGGTGGAGCTAGACTTTTGGTACTCCGCATTTTTACACTGGAGTCCAGCTAAGCTTCTCGCTTCTAGCTTCTTGGCGGTAATTCGTTCGGCTCAGCTCCCCTCCAAGAATCTGTGAAGTGTGGAGCTAGAGAGCCTCCGAACACGCCCTTATTGTGTGGCACTATGAGAAGAATGGTATATTTTCCGTCAAAAGTGCGTACAATCTTGCGCTTAAGTTGAAGGAGTCATGATAAAGCGGGTCAACATAGTGGCGAAGCTATGTTGGCAAAGCAAACGAATATAGAAGGCTTTGGAATCTAATTTGGAATGCCAATATTCCCTAGAAGATAAGGATTGTTGCATGCCGTGTCGCTTCCGATAGCTCGTCGGTCCATATTAATAGAGTTAAACACCAACATATTGCTTGAGGTATGTGCTCCATTTGTGATATAGAAGATGAAAGCACTTTTCATGCTCTCGTTACTTTTTATAAAGCTCGAGCTCTGCGATTAGCTTTGAGAGAGTCGTGGAATATTCCTCATGAAGAGTTGTTCAATTTCTCGGGACCAGATTGGTTTTTGATTTTCCTGGATAATTTGAGCTTGCAACAACGAGAGCAAATTTTGTTTCTCTTTTGACGAGCCTAACACCTAAGAAATGATTTAATTTTTGGCAAGGGGAAGGAATCCATTGCAGCTTCTGCATTTTTCGTGGATAATTATTGGTCTTCCTTTACATCCATCATGATTCTATCGAGGTTGTTCCTAGTATGAAAGGTAAAGGAAAAAAAGATGCCATTCCAGTTTTTGCACCTTCTCAAGATCATGTGTTGTGAAAACCTCCCCGAGATGATTATATCAAGATCAATGCCAATGCCAGCTATATGAAGAGTATTAATGCCGCAAGTGTGGGCGTGGTTGATAGAAACTCATTCGGGAAAGTTATTCTTTTTTTCGCGGGACTTTCTTGATCAGTGTACCAATGTGAATGAAACTGAGTTACGTGCATGCGTGGCGGGCCTTTACAACGGTATTACCCTTCACCGATCCATCATTCTAGGGACTGGTTCTGCTTTTGTTCGTTCTTTCCATGTAAATGAGAAGCTTGATAGGTCTTCTCTCATCCATCTAAAGAAAGAAGCCTTGAGTATATTTAGGCTGATTAAGAATTTTAAAATTGAAAAAATAATCGGCTAGCCAATGGAGTGGCTCACGAAATTGCGAAGTACATCTTAATTAGCAAATTTGATGGCATTCTTCTTAGTAATGTTCTGTCCTGCGTGACGAATTTTGTAATGAACGATTATAATAACTTTTTAATTAATTAATTGACCGGGTGTTTTTCATAAAAAGAAAAACCGGCTCGTTGCGTCTGGTGAGAAAAAACTGCAACCAAACATCATACGTCAAGAATCAAACCAGACCACGGATGCAGAGGCCCAAAGTCCATAGGAAACCGAGCACGCCGTTCGAACGAAAACACCGGGTTCCCGGCAAAAAGGAAAAACTGAAATGGCACATGCAGGCCCTCCCGTACACGCGAAAGGGACGGACAGCTGAGTGGGACTACCAAAGAGAAAACACTCGCACTTGTGCCATGTTGGGAACACCGATGTACTGCTCCGATTAGTGTGCTATCAGGACATGACTGACCACTGTTATGCACATGGCGAATTGGCTACTGATCAGGTGTCGAGTATCAACGAGATATAAGTAGCTATCAAAAAAAACGCGGGAGAGCCATATAGTGAGAGCGCACTAGAGCCCGCCGCGGTAAAAATGGGCGGAAAGCTCGGATCTCATCCGCAATCTTATCCGGCCCACGGTCACGGCGACAGGTGCACGCCACTCAGCCAGCAGGACGGCGTGATGTTTCCCCTCGATCAGTCCATGGAAAAGTGGATTTTGTTAATTTCTTTGTCGATTCCCGCTGGTATTGAGCTATCGATCGACTTTGTTAGGTCGGACTCGACATGGCGGTTAAACTAGCTTGATTAGCCTAGTGTGTGCTTGTGTGAGTGAGCGGCTGAGCGTGATTAAGCAATGATTAATTGCGCTTAATAGTTCCAAGCATGCCGTACGTTGCTTTTCTAGGCACCTCCACTTTCACCGACTGTTGAGTACATGGTACTGCCAATGCTAGAGTGACAGCGTTTGAACTTCAACTGAAGGCTCTATTCCCAAGTCATCACATATTTAAAAAGTCAAAGTCCCTCTACGAATCAAAATGTTTATATGGTTTTTTTATAAAGGGGTGACTCTTACGAAAAATCATTTGGCAAAACATAGATAGATGGGCAACCAACGATGCATCTTTTGTGATCACAATGAAACAATCAAACACCTCTTTCTTAAATGCCTAATGGATAGGATACTATGGCGATCCATTCATATAGCCTTTAACATAAACCCTCCGGATAGCATAAACACATTATTCGGGACGTGGCTAAACAGGTTGATGATTTTAATGCTAAACATATTCGGATATAAGTATGTGCCTTGTTATGGGCTATATGAAACTGCAGAAATGACATGGTTTTTAACAGACAAATTCGTACAACTTTTTTGCAGGTCATCTTTAGGGCCATATCATTAATCCATATGTGGTCGTTACTCACTCCTGCGAAAGCCAAGATGCCTTTGGCTACTGGGTCTGCCAATGAGAGATGGTAGCGCGGGATATGTACAACCGGTTTGGATGATGAGCCACTAATATGATAGCCTAATCTTTGCATCCTATTTTAAACCGGTTGTGGCTTTACTTTTACTTGTTTGTTTATGTTTAGCAGCTCAGTGAGAGCCTTTATGGATCTAAGACCTCTGTTGGATATTTTGATAGCATAATAAAATAGTTGCATGCATCATCATGATGCAGAGGACGGGGACGAGCCTCCTTTTTAAAGAAAAAGAACTTCAACAGAAGGCGCACTAGATGATTTTGCTGACATATACAGTATACATCTTTGCGGTTACCAAAAGCAGTACCTCTGAGTGGCTTCGTTTGACGTCTCGTACGAAGAGGCTTCCGCTTCAACGATCAGCAACATCAAAAGAACAGTTAAGTAGGAGTACGTATAACGGTATAAGGAGACTAAGTCAGGTATCTCCAAAGCGGATTCGTAAACCTATCGTGTCCGGCTGTAGTTCGGATCGCAAAAGTCATTCATCGCGGGTCAGTATTCGTCCACGGGACGGTTTGGACGCGATTTCTCTTTCAGGTCTTATTTTTTTCACTTTGTCCCTTTTTCCCCTTACTTTGCATTTGCATCATCTATCACTGTTGTCGTTGTCGTACCTCTCCGACCGCGATAGAGACATTGTCCGACGTCCTCCATCAGCACCGACGCGCATGCTCGCCTTTACAACTGTTGGGTATCGTGATTAATTGAGAAATATAGGATGAACTATAAATTATTTCATTTTGCCTTGTACTTCAAATTAATCATGTATTCCTATATATATGGCCAAGAGGCCCAAGCAATACAAGAATAATTTCATCAATCATTCACTATTCCTTGTACATGGTATTAGAGTCGTCCATACCTAGGGTTCGTCCGTCGATCCGGTTGCTCGATTGTCATAGAGAGTCTTTTTTCTAATCCTTTGATCCTAATTTTTCTCTTTCTCCAATAGATTGAACGGTGTTATTTTGCTTTGATTTTTCGATCTAAAATCGATTTACGCCGTTGTTTGCTATCTACAACGTGTTTTACTTCATCTACGTCTTTATTAGCTCCTACGGGATCGTCGGCCACAAGGTACATGGCCCAGCAGCGAACATTATGACGTGGAATCCGATCTGGCAGCTACATGTTTGTACCAAATTATTACCGCAGCGTGAGTTATGTGACCGTTTTTTGGTATTTTCAAGTTTTTGTATGTACCCGTTAACATTGTGCAAGTTATTATATCATTGATGTAATTAGGCTCTTCTTCTGACGGGCAACTATCAGGAAAAATTGCAAATACTGTACTACTTCTAATGGACGTCAATTTGCTACCTCCATTGGTTTCTAAATATTACTCCCTCTATCTTAAAAGAAGTGTCACGGATTTTATATTAAACTAATAGAAATTTTGTATTAGATCATCGACACTTATTTGGAAAGGAGGGAGTAGATGTTTTGACAATCTAAACTGAACCAACAAGACATCTTATATTTAAAAGCAAAAATAATATCTGTCAAAACGTTTTATATTTAAAAACAGAGGTGGTACATGGCATAACCGGGGCAATCTATATTCTCTTTACTGCTCTCTGTAAGCATATGGATTATCTCTTTGCTCAGAACGGAACGATACGAAGCAAATGGAGTATCTCTTTTTCTTTTTGCGGAATAAAATGGAGTATCTCTTTGCTCAGACCGGAAAGATACGAGGCAAATGGAGTATCTTTTTTTTTTTTGGAACGATACGAAGCAACGCAGTGCAAAAGTTGGGTCAGAACTTCAGCAACCAACTGGAAGAATGTGGCTAATCTAGCTGCTACTTTCTTCACACCACTAGGTGAAGTAAATGGCTAAGCTAGCTGCCACTTTCTGCACACCACTAGTTGACTACTACGGCTAGCTAGAAGCTAATTAGCTGCGTGCTGTCCAATTTGGTTAAGCTAGTGCATGTGTTACTTTCTTCAGGTCTTGTACGGTGTAACAGCTGGTACTTGTGTCATCATGTGTTCAGTTCTCTGTCAATCTAGGCACTATAAGAGCATCTCCACAGATAATGCAAATTTGGAGGTGTGATTTTTTTAAATCTATATCATCTGTTGAAGGTGGGTTTTTATGCCTCGAAAATGCAAAAGTTAGTTATTTTTGCATCTGCATAATCTATTGAAGATACTCTTAGTAGTCTTCTTTGGAAGGGTTTAGTCTACTTCAGCTACTTGTACTACTATATGGTGTATTTGATATTCTAGATGTAGATGTCTTTTTCTCTACAAACATGGCCAAAATATATCAGAGTAGTTTTTGGTGTGCAAATGAAACATTATATTTCCTGTTGAGCCTATAAGGGTTGAGTTTTCCTGTTTGCCCGAAATTCACAATCATATAACTAAGTACTGTCGATGTTTCACAGAATTTGCATGAACTTTTGGATGAAGTTTTCTTCAACCAGAGCAGGGCGCGCTAAGCTGCTCATCTCGACAAATTCCTTGAGTGCGCAGAGAGTAATATTAGCTGGAAACGGAATCCCTCCGTCGACAGCAAAGGAGCAAAGAAACCGAAAGCAAAATGGAGCCCGACCTTTGAAGCACCCAGCACAGCCTGTACATGCTTTGATGCTCTCCGTCTTCGATTCTTTTCCCGCCAAAGAAGCAACTCGCGTGGCCTCGATCGATCATAGTACATTACTGTAGCACTCTTTCTCCGATCCCCTCCCTCCCTATACAAAGCATGGCCGGCTAGCCGTGGTGACGGTGCACGTGTCGACGCAACAATAGCTGCTACATCCGTGGCAGAAAGTACGCCGCGTGGGCACCGCGATGCCGGCGACCAGGCGGGTGGCCGTGCTCCGCTGCATCGTGGCCGCGCTGGTCGTCACCGTGCTCCTCGCCGGCCTCGTCGTTCTCGTCTTCTGGCTCGTCGTCCGGCCCAAGCCCATCGAGTACAGCGTCGCGCGCGCCGCCGTGCGGCACCTCAACCTCACCGCGCCGCCCGGCGGCGGCGGCGGCGCCACGCTCAACGCCTCGTTCTACCTCACCCTCGCGGCCGACAACCCGAACCGGCGTGTGTCCATGCGCTACAGGTCGGTCGCGGTCTACGTGCACTACGGCGCGGGCGAGGTGGCGCCTCAGCTGGCGGTCGCCGACGTGCCGGACTTCCGCCAGCCCAGCCGGAACGAGACCCGGCTCGAGGTGCGCGCCGTGGCGCGGTCGGCGCCGGTGGCCGACTGGGTCGCGCGGGAGCTCGAGCACGACCGCTCCGGCGGCGAGCTGGGCGTGGAGGTGCGCGTGACCGCGGTCGTCCATTTCCTGGTCGGCGGCGTCAAGTCCAGGCACTACAACATGCGGGCGGTCTGCTCCCCGGTGGTCATCGGCTTGTCGCCGTCGTCGGCAAAATCCTTCCGGGGCGTTCCGTGCGACGTCGCAATTTCGTGAGACATACGTACGTGCACATGCATGGCGTGCATGTAATTTTAATTAGTAGCTACTGTGTGATGTTTATACTGTGGTGTCCTGCAGGGTGTTGGTTTGTACTGTGTGATGCTCTTAATTCTTTGTTTTTGAGTAGCTCATCATTCATGCCGAATGGTGTGATGCTCTTAATTCTGGTTTGTCATGCTTGTAATATACTATCGCCATGTTTGGATTGCTTTGATGTAAGTGCACCTATAGTGATGAGAAAGACTTCATTCTCGTGATTTTTGTTGAAATAGTATATTGCCCTTTTCTCTTCGTCAGTTTAGACTTTAAAATGAGTTGACTGAAACATAAATTTAATATGATATCAAAACAAAGAGGTATTGAGTTCAAGACTCTTTTAACACAATATAAAAAAAATGATTATGAGGCTTAAATCGATCCCACGTCTAAGAACTAAATTAGCCTACATGTGAGGGAGGGGGAGGCTAAAATATATTGTCCGCCTTGCTTCATCACTTGAGACTTTTAAATGAGTTGATCGGAGCATGAATTCAATAATTTTCAAGTCACTTTGATATATATTGTACTAAATAGTGTCGAAGATAGGAGGACTGCCAGGGTTTTTGCCCACGGATTGCTCAGCTTGGTGGTGCTCTTCGAGCACTGGATCTCGAGTTTTGAGATGAAAATCCGGTACGGCCTTCAATAATCACACGACATGTCTTTGTTGAAGGCATTGTTATAGAGTCTGCTTTAACATGTTGTTCAAGATGAAAACTCAAGATCTGATTTGCAGTGGTAAGATCGGCGGTAGTGAAGGTTTAGCGTCGTTACCTTCTTGAAGATAGTGTTTTTGACAAATCATTCTCTTACATTGTGAGTTGTCAAGGATATATCTTGATGTTAGTATATTATATCTTTTGTCTTTGAGATATCTTGTTGGTGCAGAGGCTGGATGTAATTGGTATCTTCACGATAATAATATATTTTCCTTTTAAAAATAAATATGTCCTTTGTCAAAAAAAAAAAATACACTAAGCTGGGCCGTGCATGCCAATCCAAGGATGAACGAGAACGAACACCCGCTGTCTTACCACAAAGCCTTTGATATCTGGTATCCACTTGAGCAATACATTTTGACAGACCAACCATTTTGCAACGCAACGACTGAGAGCAACCAATTATTTTTCTAAAGTCTAATGTGTTCTTTCTTGTACCATATCATATCCTCCGGTGGGTGAGATCTAAAGCCAGATAGATGGCTAATGGGGTCCTGCGCGCGCAGCACTGCGAAGCACGGACAAAACTAGCTCATTGGCCAGCTCCATCACGCTCGACCGATACATCAACCAAGACAAGATCGCAGATTTGCCGTCAGCAAGAGGTCAAGCCGAACAGGATTGTGGATTGCCGTCAGCGCCAGAGGTCAGACGCACCCTATCTGCGTCGCACTACACAAGTATATCGTGCGTTATCATTGCTCACTTTGTTCAGATATCCTAGATTGTCACTTCTGACCAGGACAAGCTTACGGAAATAAACATTTGCTTATATATTCCGCATTACTAAAATCAATGTACCACATACACCAAATGCGCTTCAGGAGTTCGCGGTGGATAAATTGGATATGAAGGCTTCGGGTTTTGCATCGAGGTGGATAAATTGGATTATGTCGTGTGTTATATCAATGATATTTATGGTGCGCTTTAATGGACAGTTGTTGGAGTCTTTTTCACCCACTAGAGGGTTCAGGCAGGGAGATCATTTATCCGCGTATTTGATCTTTTTTGTAGCCAAGGCATTTTCTTTATTGCTTAATGCTGCTGCTGCAAGAGGAGCTCTTCAGGAGTTCCGCTTGAATAGACAAGCTCCTAGTATTTCTCACTTCTTGTTAGTGGATGACATTATGTTATTTTTCAAAGACTTCATTGAGAAAACAGTAACCATTAAAAATATTTTAATAAGGTATGAGAAAGGAACTGGGCAGTTATTAAGTCCTTTTAAGTGCTTCATGATGTTTGGAAAAAAAGTGCAGTTTGAAAAATCAAGTGGCTATTATGGCAATCTTAAAAATTATGGTTGATGGGTTTGCAGATAAATATCTTGGACTCCCGATTCCAGAGGGAAGAACGAAGGCTGGTAAGTTTCAATCCACTAGAGAAAGGGTTTTGAAAAGGCTCTCTGATTGGATTGAAAAATACGCTTCTTGTGGGGTAAAGAAAGACTTAATAAAATCAGTTATTCAGACTCTACTTGTGTATGCAATGGGTATCTTTAAGTTTTCGGCTTCCCTTTGTGAGGAGCTATCCGAAATTATCAGGAATTTTTGGTGGGGGTGAGGAAGATAGAAGGAAAAGACATTGGTTAGCATGGAACAAATCAACAAGGCCTAAAGGGATGGGAGGTATGGGTTTTCGAGATCTCAGATTATTTAACTAGGCCCTCTTAGCTAAACAAGCGTGGCGGTTGTTGGTTTATCCGGATTCGTTGTGTGCAAAGCTGATAAAGGCAAAGTATTATCCTCAGGGACATATTCTTGGTACAGTGCTTCCGCGGTCTACTTCAGTGAATTGGCAAGGTATTAGCATGGACTGGAACTGCTTAAGGAGGGAGTCATTTGGCAGGTTGGTGATGGTTCTAACATTAATATTTGGAGGGATAATTGGTTGCCCAGGAGCGTTGGCCTTAAATTTTCAGCTAAAAGGCACAATACTAAGTTGAGGTGGGTCTCCGATTTGTTCTTGACTCGAAGAAAGGCTTGGGGTGAAAATTTGATTGAGTATCTTTTCTATCCCTATGATGCAGAAGATATTCTGAAATTCGTATTCACGCTTCTAGAAATGAGGATTTTATTGCGTGGCACTATGAGAAGAACGGTATATTTTCTGTTAAAAGTGCATACGTGTTCTTGCGCTTAAGTTGAAGGATAGTCGAGATAAAGCGGGTCAACATGGTGGCAAACCAAACGGAGAAAGAAGGCTTTGAAATCTAATTTGGAAAGCCAATATTCCCTAGAAGATAAGGATTTTTGCATGGTGTGTCGCTTCCGATAGCTTCGCGGTCCAGATTAATAGAGTTAAACATTATTAGATTACGTCAGGTATGTGCTCCATTTGTGAAATAGATGATGAAAGAACTTTTCATGCTCTCGTTACTTGTACTAAAGTTCGAGCTCTGCGATTGGCTTTGAGAGGGTCGTGGAATATTCCTGATGAAGACGTGTTCAATTTCTCCGGACTAGATTGGTTTTTGATTTTGCTTGATAATTTGAGCTTCCAATAACGAGAGTAAATTTTGTTTCTCTTTTGGCGAGTCTGGCACCTGAGAAATGATTTAATTTTTGGCAAGGGAAAGGAAACTATTGCGTCCTCTGCATTTTTTGTGGATAATTATTGGTCTTCTTTTACGTCCCGTCACGACTCTATTGAGGTTGTTCCTAGTAGCAAATGTAAAGGAAAATTGGGTGGTGCTATTCTAGTTTCTGCATCTTCTCAAGATCATGTGTTGTGGAAACCTCCCCTAGAGGATTATATCAAGATCAATGTCGATGCCAGTTATATGGAGAGTTCTAATGCCGCAAGTGTGGGTGTGATTGGTAGAAACTCATCTGGGAAAGTCATTATTTCATCATGGAACTTTCTTGGTCAGTGTACCGGTGTGAATGAATCTGAGCTCGTGCATGCGTGGAGGGCCTTTATATCAGTATTACTCTTCACCGATCCATTATTCTAGAGACTGGTTGTACTTTTGTCCGTTCTTTCCTTGTAAATGACAAGCTTGATAGGTCTCGTCTCATCGATCTGAAGAAAGAAGCCTTAAGTATATCCAGGTTGATCAAGAATTTTAAAATTAAGAAAATTAATCGGCTAGCCAATGGAATGGCTAACGAAATTGTGAAATACAACTACATTAGTAAATCTGATGGCATTTTCCTTAATAGTGTTCCGCCCTGCGTGGCAAAATTTGTAATGAATGATTAACCTTTTAAATTAATTAATATATGAGATGTTTTTAAAAAAAATACACCAAATGCGCTTAAGTTATGTCACTAGGAAGGAAATGATGAAGGCAAATGGAAAATGACTTCTGAAAAGTGGAAACGCCTACAAAATAAAAAGAAACAAATTTTATTAGCATTCATTGTGTTGTTCGAGAACAAGCGGATATATAGATGTGTGGCCACACCGTCAACTTTTTCTTTAACAAATGCAATACAAACTCACACGTATAGATTCACGAAAATACACTCGTCCTTCTTAGCATGTCCTTTTAGAGTGTCTCCACGTCAACCCTCAAACCGTTCGCATCCATCCAAACCGTGCGGTCCGTCTGCATCCATCCGGACCGTGCGGCCCGAACCGAGGAAGCCATCCAATGCAGGACTGCATCGGTCCGTAGAGTGGTCCGGACATGTTTTTTCGCAAACCAAAGGCAAACGTGGGGAGACAGGGGGAGGGGGAGCTTTGCGGGCGTTCGTACAATACTCAAGCCCGCTTCTGACCTTCCTGCCCTACCCAAAATCCTTCTCCCTCGCCCATTAGCATTCCCGTTCGGCACGAGCTGTCCGTATTCATGATGTTGTGGAGCAGCCGCTCCACATTGAAATTGGACCTAAGCGTACGCGACCTTTCACTAGCTTCGGAATTAAAGCAGTGCGCTAGCTGAGGACGCTGCCTGCTGCACACCGGCCGAACATGAATCCTTGCCGCATTGAAACGCCTTCATTAAAGCCGCACGTGTGCGGATAAACCTACTGCGACACATGTTCGTTCGTGAGCCGTCCGACATTAAACACAACGTCAGGCAAGCTCCTCGCGCTCGATCGCTATTTAAAGGATGCCAAACAGAGGGCAAGTATCACACCACTCCTCTGCTCCCATCTCCTCCTTCCACCATTTTCCCCACCCTTTCGATGACATCCGACGAGCCGGAAGAGCAGTTTTCCGGCATAAAAGCCGGTTGGGTGGCACGCCAATCTCGCCGGATACCATCTAGGCAACTCACGACTCTACATCCCCTCGTCTAGCCCTACGGAGCAAGTTGTCACTCCAGGCTGGTATCGGGTTCAGCAACTCGCCACTCCAAGCCAGCTCGCGGAGGAGTGGAGAGTTGCTTCTCGCAGGCATGCAGGGGAGGATGGCAGATCCGGCATTGTGGTTGTCATGGACGAGGCAGACATCGTGCCCTCCGTCGTCAACGTTGACGGAACCACGTCCAGTTGATGGAGAAAGTAGAAGTTGGCCACACAAATCTTGATTTGTCAGTGTCCAATTCGTCCTCGTCTACCGAAAACACCGAGGAAACATAGAACATGGGAGGCCGCCGCCAATTTGGTCCCAGGAAGGCCATCACACATGAGTCGCTGGCGTCCACAATCGATGTCTCGTCCTCTCTCGCCGGCCATTGACATCCCCTACCCCAGAAACAAGCACGGATTTGCGCTTCACGGAAGCTCGTGCAACCCTTCCCCTCTGGCTGAAGCACACCCTTTTCCTCTTCGGCAAGCGGTGTAGCCGGAGATGGGGAAAGGGGGAGTAATGTCCCAGACTCCTAACAGTCTGATGAGCGGGCTACCTGTTGGAGATATGCCTTAGAGGCAATCATGTATGATGATATTTCCTATGTGTTTATGAGTAAAGATAGTCATTGGACATTATCAGTGATGTGTATTAACAAGTATGTGACTTGTTTGTGAGATTATGCATTGTATGATGATTGTCCTAAATGGTCCCTAGTCGAAAGGGTTGTGTGGACGCGTAACCAATTAGGCTAGCATATGATACGGTGGATGGCCCGGTCTCACTAACCATGTAGCACTGGATGCTAGCCGGACAATATGGACTCAGAAAGATTTGGTAGGATTCGACGTAGTCGGATCCGAGTCGAGATAAGGTTTGAGTTGGACAGACCCAACTATGAGACGCATCGATAGGTGATTTGTGAGTCTCTAGTATAACATACATTCTATGTCCTAAGACCTGAGCTGGCGCATATACTCGGGATGGTGACTGTGTTGGAAATATGCCCTAGAGGCAATATATAAAGTGTTTATTATTATATTTCCTTGTTCATGATAATCGTTTATTGTCCATGCTATAATTGTATTAATTGGAAACACATTACATGTGTGGGTAAATAGACAACACTTTGTCCCTAGTATGCCTCTAGTGAACTAGCTCGTTGATCAAAGATGATCAAGGTTTCCTAGCCATTGACATGTGATATAATTTGATAACGGGATCACATCATTAGGAGAATGATGTGATGGACAAGACCCAAACTACAAACTTAGCATATGATCGTGTCAGTTTATTGCTACTGTTTTCTGCATGTCAAGTATAAGTTCCTATGACCATGAGATCATGCAACTCACGGATACCGGAGGAGTGCCTTGTGTGTATCAAACGTCGCAACATAACTGGGTGACTATAAAGGTGCTCTACAGGTATCTCCGAGGGTGTCTGTTGTGTTGGCATGGATCAAGACTGGGATTTGTTACTCTGTGTGATGGAGAGGTATCTCAGGGCCCACTCGGTAAT